>CM070602.1:6670711-9070711 GCA_036346395.1 Hsuehochloa calcarea
TTTTAATCTGTTAGTTTTGGTTTGCTAAATTGAATTTACATCCATTTTCGCTTTGCCTAATTGCTGGTCCTATCCTTGTTTCAATAAACTCCAAAAAAATTCACATGTCAAGAACCATCTAGAACACACCAAACCCTAATTTTTAATTTTTGGCAAGAAGACTTTCATTTCTGCCATCGCTACAAAAAAATGTTATAACTTTTGTTTCCTTTATCCTTTTTTAGTCAAACCACCGCCATTAGATTCATAACTTCATTACCCATCTTCTTGTAAAACTTAGTTTCATTCCAGTCAGGAGGTTAAAAGAGATCTACGGTGAAAGTTGACCCTTATTTCTAGTTTGAATCTGCAACAGTCAACAGTTGTGATTTTTGTGAATTTTATGGTCCATTTTCAGAACATGGCCCTAAAAGAAA
Organism: Hsuehochloa calcarea; assembly: GCA_036346395.1. Taxonomy (NCBI): domain Eukaryota; kingdom Viridiplantae; phylum Streptophyta; class Magnoliopsida; order Poales; family Poaceae; genus Hsuehochloa; species Hsuehochloa calcarea. The sequence goes on from CM070602.1 coordinate 6,671,128, forward strand.
AATTGTAGAAAAATCTGCCAGGAAAAAAAAAGAATCATCGAAAAAGAGACAACTTACAAAAGTTACAACCAAAATACCATGTATTGTCCTGTGGGCGGGAATCTACAGTTTTCATATTTGGGTCAATCCTTATGCTTTTCAATTCTAGATTGTATTCTATTGAATTATCTTGTATCTACCACTCCTATACATTGTTATACACTTATTTTAGCATTCTTCCATCCTTGGTTGATCAGCAACATAGGCTAAGAGCTAGATACGAACTATAATTTAATTATGTACAATTTCTAGAAATTAACTGATTGTATTATTTTGCTACATATTTTAAAGCATGTCCAAGCTCCACTTTCTACTAACCGAGCAGATCACATCGAACTGGCCCTTGCAATCGCTTTACTCATTATTTGAGTCAAGTTACCATGAATCAGTCACTGGTTGCATCACCTGTTTTGCTAGGTAAGAATTGGTAAGAACTTGGTATTAGCTTGAGTGCGAGCGACTTTGAGCCTCTAGAACTTAGTAGTTGATAGGAATATATACTTGTGATTTGTTTCCTAATTTTTCTACTAACTATAGCAGGTTCACAGGATGATTACCAGATAGATCTACGTCTTCTTCGAGCCATTACACGGGAGCACAAGAAAGTCCACGAGGTAGATGCACGCTTGAGATAAGATCATCCACCACGGGAGGTATATGATCATGATAGTACGTCTGGTAAAACTAAACTCATTGTGCCTTCTTTTGTTGCGAATTATGATCCTGATGCTTATCTCATATGGGAATTTGCTGTACAATAATTATTTGCATGCCATGAATTTTCTGATCATCTAAAAGTTAGGGTTGTTACTCGTGAGTTTACTGATTTTACGTCTATTTGGTGGAGTGAATACTGTCGTACTGATCAGAACATACCTAGAATATGCAATGCTTTGAAGAGAGCAATGAGATATAGATTTGTACCTTCCTATTATTATCATAAATTGCTTAATAAATTGCATCGCCTAAGACAAGGTAGTAGTTCTGTAGAGGATTATTATCAAGAATTGTAAACTGGTTTGTTGCGTTGTGGTTTAGATGAAACTGAAGATGCTAAGATGTCTAGATTTTTTGGATGTTTAAACCATAAAATTCAGGACATACTTGATTATAAATAATATAATTTTATCGCTCGCTTATTTTGACTTGCTTGCAAAGCTGAAAAGGAAGTACAAGATGACAAACCAAGACTAGCCGTGAATTTTCGTCTACCTCCACTACACCTTCACGGGTATATGAAACAAACAAGCGCACGGTGTACACCTCCGCATCTAGATCATCTTTGGTTGCTTCTTCTGTTGCTGCACCTACTATGATTACCACCCCTGCTGCTGTGAGTCACTTTGTCTCACTACCTTGCATTATTGGCTCGCTCATTGGCAATTGAAGCTTGCTCATTGGTAATTGAGCTGGAGCAAGAAAAAGAAGGGACAGCTTGTGACTACTCACCACCTCCAGTACCAACATCGTCTGAGTCAAGCCTAAAAGGTAATACCAAAGGTACTGATTTGAACACTCAATTTGAGATCAATACCCATGATTTCATGCCTAGTATCATTGAACAAAGGGAAAATCATATTTTTGTAGAAACCATTGCATCACATGAGGTGGAGGAACCTAGTGCTGAGAAGGCAGATATTAATCCTCTAGCTATAGAATCTGATATTATTAAGAATTTGCATGAATCATGTGATAATTTGATTGATTTACCTGCTAAATTGAGTGCATCATGTGATAAGATTATTGATTTACTTGCTGACTTGAGTGCGCCATGTGATGAAATAATTGAATTGCCTGCTGTTGTGAGTACTTCATGTGATAAGATAGTAGCATATAATGATCATGTAGAATTGGTTAGACATAAAGAAGTTTTTACTAGAATTCTCCCTACTAATTCTTTATGTTACATTATGTTGGATCCACCTATGAAATTGTCACACGCTATGGAGGTGATCAGGAAATTCATTGCACGCACCACCTCACTTTGGATCCTTGCCCTTCGCCTTTTGCGCCAGCACAGCGCGGAGGGATTCCATGGCGCGGCGTGGCCGTACGATGGCCAGAATCACGCGCGAAGGTGTTGCCCGCCCTCCGCGCCCCGTTGATCGGAAGCAATCTCTGCCAAGGACGCCACGGGCATAGAGCGGGCACCGAGGGCATCGACATGCCCACACCCGGCCCTCTGCAAGAAAACAAAGGTCGTCTTCCAAGCTGTCTTTGCACAGTGGTCACCGTAGGCTAGAGCGGCAGGCAAGTAGATCTCTCTAGCGTGCCGGAGCCTACCTAGCGTGATATCCATTTGCGCAGGGGTATGCTTCCGAGGTGGCAGCACCGCTCCAAGTTCAGTCACGGCGCCCTCGGTGACTCCATTACCTCCCAAGTAACCCGCGACACGGTTTCCATGAACCGCCGCTCCACCTCAATTTCTGCTTCAAGGACGACGTGAGCGCCTTGTAGCATCCGCACTTCCTCCTGTAGGTCGCGGCGCTCCTCCTCCATCTTAGCGACCCTCGCCTCTAGCCCCTTCGCCTTCTCGACAAGGGCCAAGCACTCAGAGCAAATGGACTCATTCTGCGTATGCTCCGAGTCGACGTGCTCCTGGATCTCCACGTTGCCGCGACAAATGTCCCCTTCGAGCACGCAGGATAACATCAAGGTCTGCGCAGGGCATACCAGGGTCAAAAAAGGGGATAAGAATATCCGAGCTTACCCTCGCGGCATTCGCCTCGATCAACCTGAACATCCGGTGCATAGGCATGCTCCGAAAAAGATCCTCCATGCAGGGCGGGGTGGCAAAGCGAGCAACCTCCTCGCAAATAGTCACCGCCCTGGCACTAACCTTAAAATCGCTAGTACACAGCGGACCGAGGTCCGCAGTACCCACGACTCCGGCCGCACTAGCAGCCAGGGCCACCGCCTCGGATCCCCCGGTGTTGAAGCCACCCGGTGCCGGAGTCACCCTCAAACCCCCTAGCACCGGAGCTGCCATCGTCGACCGTCCTTATCATCACTCAGCACTGCAAAGCGTGTTAACGAGTCAGCCCACTAGCAAAAACAAGAGAAGGGCGTGGGGGCAACTCACCATTCGCATTGCGAGCAGCAGCTGGTACCTCCATCAGGGTATCCTTGGACCCCGGGCCGTACACTTGCGATGGCGTCCCAATCGAATTTTCCTCGAGGGCCAAGCTCGCTACATAGAACGAACTTGCCACCCTCTCCGCATCCTCCGCACCCTCCGCGGTGGCAGTCGGAGAAACCGGGCACACCTCCGAAGAAGAGCCCATCGAGCTCGTACGCTCGACCCGCTCCGTGGGACATCGCAGTACCTTCGACGGACGTTCCACATGGTCCACCCTCGCATAGCTGGAACCGCCCACATGTAAGATCGAGGAGGCCGACTAGAGGGGGGTGAATAGACGGTTTTAAAATCTTCTTTGGCTAAAGTCGATTTCTAATGTGGAAGCTAATAACAATACAGTTTTGCACAATTAAAGACTAAATCAACTAGTATTTACTAAGTGCTCCAACAACATAATACTATTGATAATAAAATCAATCATACAAAGACATGTAAGCAATTTAATATAGGGAATGTAAATTGCACAAAGTAAAGCAGAAGAAGAACAAACCAGAAAGACACAATGATGTTTTATCATGGTGTTCGGAGACTTGCTGGTCTCCCCTAATCCACATTGAGGTAAGCCCAAACTAATTGGACCGGCTCCACGAATTAAGCCAAACACATCCGAAGTAAGTCCAACCACTTGGATCGGCTCCAACACGAACCAACACCTCGATCCACTCGGGTTGATCTTTCTCCACTCCGGAGATAGCGAGCACCAAACCACTCACAACCGCTTAGGTCTTCTCACAACCTTCTTTAAGAAGATCACTGACGCAACTCCTCCGAGCCGTCTAGGTATCGGCAAACACCAAGAGTAACAAGTCGAGGACGCTCACTTGAATGAATCAAGTGTCTAAACTCAAGTGGATACACAATCCACTACCAAATGCAACACATGCACTTAGAATTTGCTCTCTAAACTCACTAAGTGCAACACATGCACATAGGAGAGGAGAGGGCTTGCTCTTTGCTCAATAGAATGTATAAACACAAAAATTAGCCGTTGGAGGAGAAGATGCTGAAAAATCAGCACAAGCGGTAGTACCACCGTTCATCGGTCGGTACCACCGCACTCCCACTGACAGCATAGTAATGACTATAATTCACCTCTGAAATAGCTGTTGAGAATGCAGTGCGGTACTAACGCCATTGATCATGCGGTAGTTCCGCTCTCCGGTCATACCGAAATATAACGGCGGTACTACCGCTTCCCATAGAGGTCCAAAACCGGCCTCTCTGGAAATAACGTACTATCGTTCACTTTTCGGTCTTACCGGGCTGCGGTAGTTCCGCTCAATGAACTCCGGTACCACCGCACTTCCAAGAGAGAAAATAAACTCCAAAAAGCGTCTCTCTGGAAAACACGTACCGCCAACTCATCTTTGGTCCGACCGGGTTGTGGTAGTACCGCACCAACCTAGTCATACCGTTGAGCGGTAGTATCGCCTACAGAACATCGGTGCTATCGATTATCCTGAGAAAAGCTTAGTTGGATTTTAAAACAAACTCAATTTGTAAAACACATTTGTCAATTGATGAGCGATGAACACAAGAGTTAAAGGCAAGATTCTCAACAAGTTGTAAAACATATTTACCAACTTTTAAAATCAACACCACAAGAAATAAGGTACATGGACTTAAGTCATTTGTAAAATACATTCGCAAACTAAAGTCACATGCTACAAGGATTGTGCATGAGCCTCAACTATTTGCAAAACACATTCGCAAATAATAACATCACGCCACAAGGATAGGGTGGATGGACTTCAACCATTTGCGAAACACATTTGTAAATTATAGTCTCATGCTACAAATATTAAATGCATGAGTCTCGGCTATTTACAAAACACATTCGCAAATAATAGCACCATGCATAGATGAGCTAGAGCAAGCACAATGAGCTATCAACACATGACTAACTCAAGCTACTAGTCAGGACTCCTCTTAATAGTACGGCAACCTATACTAGCAATCCAGTCCCCAACCAAACACCAAGACCGGTAAAAGACTAGGAACACATCTTTAGCCCTAACTAGTCATACATTTGCCTTAAGCATCTTCTTGAAGCTTGATGACGCACATCTTCACTTCAAGACTGGGTCATTGACTTAATAATCATCAACACATGATAATTTTCTTTACTTCAAGTTCTTGACTTGAATGTGCATCAACCCATGATGCATTCTTTCACTCGACCTCCATCAACACATGATAGGCCTTCTCTTGACTTGATGATCATCTCCACTTCTTGAACATCATCAACACATTATCATTTTCTTTACTTCAAGATCTTGATACACATCAACACATGATGCATCCTTTACTCCAAGCTCTTTACTTCCATATCATCAACACATTATTATCTTCCACACTTCGGGATCTTGACTTGAACATCATCAACACATGATGATTTTCTTCATCCCAAGTCTTTACTTGATGACGATCAACTCATAACGTCATCCAAAGTCTCCATCATGGAACATAAGCTATTCATCCAACTCATGAAAATGTTAGTTCCATAATATTATTATCATTAATTACCACGATATACCATTAACTCATAATGGTGGGACAAGATACTTCAATATTTCCCTCTTTGATAATTGATGATAACCACTTCAATTGTGAATAATTGAATGTAGATAAATATGAGTATATATGAACTACACAAGTTTTATATACTTAAGGATATGTTTCAAAGTAAAGATCCCCAATATATGTCGATAAAAAAATATGAATCAATACTAATGAAACCACAAAACATAGAGTGAGCTCCCCCTAAATGTGTGCATATACAAATATGTAATAAAAACATATGCACATATTCAAGTTAGACTTTTAGTATAGTTCAACCTATATTTTGGATCCGATGAATACACCAAGATATAAGAGTATGATGTCGAGTGTATACCTCTATGAATTTTACCTTTTTATTTAACTAAGACTAAACAATAGATATAATAACAGAGTGTTAGTCTCACAAATAGATTTATCATTAATCACCAAAATACTCTATTAACTCATAGTGGTGAGTCTAGATTCTTCACCGCGCCACTAGCCCCAACAGATTGCAAGGGCACCGCGTAGGGCATTTAGCTCTTCGGGCATGTGAGCCTTCTTCTTCTTCCCTTCATCGGGGTTTGGGCACTCGGCCAAGTGAATCGCCAGGTCTAAGTACGCCTAGTTCAGGCGGGGCTCACGCACCACTAGCCCTCGCTTCACATGCTCCTCCCTGGTGTAGGGTCCCAGAAGCTGCTCCGCAACGCCCACAGCCTCGTCGATGGGCAGCACTGCAGGAGCACCATTATACCGGAGCCAAACAGTGCATAAAAAAGACTCACAAAAAAAATCATTACCTCCCTCATGGTCCGACAGCTCGAAGGAGGGGAGGTTACCCCTCAGCTCCCCAAGCTTCACGTTCCATCCCGCGCAAGGGGCCATACTCGAAGCCCGCAGAACTCCTCCACAAGATCCCTCGTGGAAAGCCTCCACGTCACGTTGAGCAACAGGCGGAGCAGCGCCTCCTCCCTCGACATTAAGTCACTCTCCGGGGAGGGGTGAGCTGGATGGGTCCTCCAGCCGAGCGCAAACCGTCGCCCGCCAGAGACTTATGGTAGAACCACCGTCGGGTCCAGTCGATCTCCCACCGATTCCTAGACGCTGGAGCCGACACGTACCGAATATAGCGCGCCATCGACTGAAAGTTCATGCTTTCAAAATTAAGAATCTCATCGGTCTTTTTCTTCTTCTTCTGTAAGCATTGCCTGTCGTGGAGGTACACGAAGAGTTGTCCCTCCCCGCTAACCCCCGCAGACCGAATCACCCACTCAAACATGCCAATCTTGACGATGGAGTTGGTCGTCAATTGCGCCAACTCCACCCGGTACAGCTGGAGCACCCGGGCCACCAACTCTACGCGGGGGAAGTGAAAGGCCGGTGTCAAAGAATGCGATGAAGACAATAACCTCGTCATCTTGGGGCTTCGGCACTGTCTCCGCTCTGGGGGCTCGCACCTCCACCAGGTCCGCCAGCTTCCCCTCATCCTTTCACGCCCGCAGCACATGCTGGGTCACTGTGGAGCGACCAAACTCGTCGGTATAGACAACCATGCCGCCACCATCCCTAGTTCGCTTCGTCATGACGACACATAGGAGAGAAGGTGAGAGTACTGGAGATTCACCCCCTCGAAGAAGCAATGGGCAAACTCAAGGAACAAGAGCAGCTAGGGTTTTCAAGAGACGAATGAAGTGGTAGAAGGAGGGATGCCCCCCATATTTATACCCACGCAAGGCCCACGAAACGACAGGGTGCGAAAGCCAAAGAGCGACGCGACAACCATTTGTTGACACGTGTACCTTAAACGGAGCACTCGTTACATGCCATTATATCACACAGGAACTAACAAACAACGTGAAAGAGCGCAACACCCAACGGCGGCGCACATCACCCAAAGGGGCACTATGAAGACCACCACCCAACCTAACACTGCTGCAATAAGGAACAATCCCAAACATCGTGCCAAAACACCCCCAAAGGAGGTGCGCGCCGGGGGAAACAGTCCAAGCATGCTTTGCTAGGCCGAAGGGGATGATGTGCTTAGTCCCTTCGGAGAATGGGCGTGGTTTCAGCTATGACGAAGCAGGACCTCGATCGCAAGAGGCTTGTCGTAGGGGCGGCCCCATCGGCTCTAACGACCCGACGAAGACCGCAGGACAAACCCTGCGACCCACGAGCTCGAAGGGCCCCCCTTCAGGGAGGCTCCGGGGAAGGCTCGGAGGCTGCCAGAGGATCGTCGGAGCACCGCGGGGCAGATAACGAGTCCTTCGGGGCCACCTCGGGGGAGCCGGAGGGTGCCCATGACCGACCTCACCTCGGCGGTACCAGGCACCCCTTCGGGGAGGCTATGGGGTGCTTGTGGCCGACCTCACCTCAGCGGTACCAGGCGCCCCTTCGGGGAGGCTTCGGGGAAGACCCGGAGCCTGCCGGAAGGTCACAGGAGCACCACAAGCTCAGAAGCCACGGTTCATCTTGGGCCACCTCGTGAGAGGCGAAGGGCACCCATGGCCTCCTTGGTCTGGGGGTGCCCTACACATCGCAAAGGGCCTGACCAGACGCGCCAACTAGGTGGACCAAACCCAGGAAGATCCACAATGGGTCGAAGGCTACGAATAGGGGCAGAAAAAGCCCCTGCAACCCTTAGACGTATAGAACCTTTTTAGGGGTAGAGTAGTAATCTTAAGTGCCCGGTTGAGAGACTATAAATAGTCACCTTCCCCCTATGTAATAATTCAGACCCAGTTTTTTGGGTCAATTAATACACACACTTTTCCTGGCAACTGGTCCCCTCTCCGACGATTGTAACATCCCAAATCTGGAATTGAGTTTCAAGTGTAAGAAAATCAGGAGGAATTAAAACTTTTCTTGCATCTTGAAACCCCTGGTCATTTTTGTAATTCTTTTAAAAAGAATTGTGGAAGATCAAATTCAAATCCTCATTCGACGCTAATAAAAAACCTCCTTGTCATAGACCTTGTGCCAAACCCTTGGAGATATTTCTCCCGAGTTCTAGGGAGGCTTGGCAACACCTCTGAATTATCTCATAACTTTTAGAAATTATTTGATGATTCTTGGAGGCGAGTCAAAGCTTGGTCAAACCCTAGCTTCCCTCTTCCGACTTTACGGGGAAAATTCATACATTAGAATCTCTGAAATTTCATATGAGGTTCCTCCGGTCGTCGACAAACTCCGCTAAAATTTCATAATTTTTGGAGCTTGCTTGCTACCTTAAATAATTCCTCAAAATCGATTATTCAAATCCAAACCCTAAGCGGTTTGCACTGCTCCGTAGGTTCGAATCGGACTCGGGCTCGAGCCACCCGATTCGTCCATCCACTAGCCGTGCCAACTTCGGTCGTTCGGGCACCGTGGTCGTGGCCGTTGGATCGGCATCGAGCGGTCTTCGACCACCAACGGCGAAGTCGTTGTAAACCACCCGATCTAACTCACCGTTGGATCGGTATCGAACGATCTTGACCGATCGAGCGATGGGATCGGTTCAATCCGCCGATCTAGCTCGGTGCTCGATTTCAATCCGACGACCAACGAGTCGTCTCCTTCCTCTGTCCGCTGCGTGAGCTCGCCATGGCGTGCGCGGAGGAGAAAAGCGATGGCGTCAGATCCACTCTATGTCCACCTTTAAGCGGCTAGCTCGGCGCATTAAATACTGTCGCGCTCACCCCTCGGAGGGTCGTAACTCAAGCTGCTCCGTCGCGCTCAAGTGCTCTCATGGCGTGTTGACCCGACCGAAAAATCCGCCGTTGCTCTCCGCCATTGCTCTATTTAAACCCCGTTGCTTCGCCCTTAGTTCCTTTAGCACTTCGCAACTCCACTAGCACTCACCTCTTGCTTGAGCTGCAGGTCCCTCGCACTCTCTTCGGCCGACATTGTTGAGTGTGGAGCTTGATGGAGGCGGTGCAATGGGGTTTTCTTCTTCAAGTCTTCGCCCCTCTGCTCCCCTTTACTCTTTGGAGCTTACTCTCACGCGGTTTGGTTCTCTCTGTGCCTGTGTCGTCGTGGCCTAGCGAGAACCTTACCACCGCCGTTCGGATACTCGTCGCCGGAGCCACTCCGTGGGTCTCTAGTCGTTCTTCAGCCCAGGTACTTTCGCGTTGCCCTATAGGAAAGTAAGTGTGTTTTCGTTGTCCTTTGGCATTGCCCGTTCGGCGAGTTTCCGAGCCATACCACTCGGCCGCACTCCGTGGTCGTACTCCGTGCTCTGAGGCCCCGAATCGCAAAGAGTGCGGGAGGCGCTGCCTCGTGGTCGGACTTTCGACCAGTCAGTATGGCTTGGTCATTTCGACCAGATGCAGTGTTATGTTGGGTAAATGTGAAGTCTCGTAGTCCCCAGAAGTGCCCTTATGCTTATAAGGGAGAGGCCTACCGAGTGATTGTAAGTTTCCTACAATCACCCCCATAGTCGTAAGTCTCACTACGACTATGGCGTGGTCATACGTTCCTCTACGGCTTGTATCTAGTCGTAAGACTTGCTACGACTACGCCGTGGTCGTAAGTGTTTCTACGACTGGTACCTAGTCGTAAGTCTGTCTACGACTAGTAACCAGTCGTACGTCCTTCTACGACCACCACCTGGTCGTAAGACCTTCTTTCGGTCGTAGTTTTGGCATTAAGAATCCAAATCAATTGGTTCTTGTTGCTAAATTCTTTATAAATCAGTACCTTGCTTCAGTAAGGTTTTCAGAATTTTTGGAAAAAGTTTGATGTTGAGTCCTTGCATTTTATTCGTTCTTATCGATTGCTTTTCGCTTTTCCCGTTAGGATCCGAAGAGCACATTGACAATACTGTTGATCCTCAGCAGTATCTTGACCCGCAGCAAACAGGCAAGCAGTTTGATCATGTTCATCCCATTATTTTTCAAGTCTACTATATTGCTTTCAACTCGTATGTATGCATTGCTATTTTGTTGTTAAAATACGGTTAGTGTCCTATAGTTGCACAATCTGTAGGACTTGTTTATCCTCTACTACCTTGAGCTTAGGTTATTGGCTGTGGTCGGAGTTCGATGGATGGACTCTGGTCACTTAGTAGTTTTCGATTGGAAATTGCTTAGAAATGCTTAGTTTCGTAGTCTTCAAGCGATCATCGATTTTTAGTCGATGATCTTGATCACACATTTAAGTATTATGTCTTTACGACCAAAGACTTGTCTTTGTGTTATTTTGTAAAATCAAAATCAAAATGGAAAACTGATTTGGACTTGGGCAAGTGGTCGGATGGTGGGTTATTGGGTTTGTGGTTGCCTTGCCTAAGTCAACAAGGACCGAACATCTTGTGTCACACTCTCCAAGCATTTTTGCGTGCTAACCACGCGAGAGGGATATGGGACCTCTCTTGACTTAGTACTTTGGCGTGAGTTATCTCCGAGTCGCAGGAGGGGTTGTGTGTGTTGTGTGAAACATGATATGTGGTCGTGTTCTTGTGTGGGTGTGCGGTGGTGGAGATTCCGGTAGGCTCTCCACCTCGAGGAGCGTCGTAGTTGTCAAGGCTTTACCGGGAAGGGTAGTTGACCGAGGCTTTACGATGACTCAGACACAGCGTATGGGTTTCTATCCATACTGCGGCTTGTGAATAATTCACAATATTGGAAACGTCTCGTAAGACTTAGCCGTCTTTAGGCATACCTTGGAAGTGTGCTTAATAGCTTGGCAAAAGGCGGCTGGCGTGGGGAAATTGGTGCACCTGCGAGGATAAAACTATTCAATAGCCTCGTCCTAGGTTATGGACACGCTTGGTTAGGTTTTGCAAGAGTTAGACTTCAACATTTTAAACTAAAATTTGACATGGGTGGTATGAATGGGTAATTCATGCTATTGTTGTGGTGACCATCGGTCGTGGTCACTTCCTGATTATTCTTGCCTGTTCCTATCTCTTGTTATATTGTTGTCTTTTGCGATTATTTGATCGTTAAAACCGATTTGAATAACATTACCTTCAATCTATTACATTATTGCAAATGGAAAATTGCTTTATGCTAAAACCAAAACATACATCCTCCACTTCTATGAGCTTGCATGTAGCTTATGTACAGGTTTGTTACACCATCTGTAAGTCTTGCGAGTACATTCAAAGTACTCACCGGCTTTTACCGGCTGCTTTTGTTTGCAGGGGAAGAAGGTGAGCCCCAAGGGCCTCACTTTTGTGAAATATGCTGTGGATTCGACGACTAGCTTGGCGGTTCGGTCGGTTGCCTTGTGGGTTAAAGGCACACTGATTGGCTCTTTTGTTGTAGCCATCTTATGGCACTTTTGCTTCCGCTGTTAAATTATTGTTGTCTCTTTTATTGTTGGCCGGTTGGCCTCTCTTTTATAATGACTCCGTTTAATATTATCAATACTACATTACATTACGTGTTTCGGTTCTATGTGGATGAATGGAATTGATACATAAATTTTGTGATGAGGTGTGTATACTGCATTTCTGGGAAGTATACATGTCTCGAGTCTCGGATTATCTGCTTTGTGATGCTAGGACCGAATGGATGGTTAAGCATTACAAGCCGGATAAACCGGGGTCTCACAACGATTCTTTGGTCACTCTGAGGATACCAGGGGTCCCCTCTCTTACTGTCTAGTCTTCCTTGCTACGACACCATGCCCTCGCGGTCCTTGGGGGACGACTTAGGGAGCTTCTGGCGGGCCTTGACCTTGACGATGTCAGTGGTAGGCTAGCTGGAGACGAGCTTGGCGGCGTCCTCCTGGGCTAGGTCCTAGGCGCGGCCCACAAACTTAGCGGATAAGCCGGTGAAGATGTTGTTGGCATCGATGAGCTAGAAGTTGGTGAATTGGCCGGCCTTGTGGCCCTTGGAGGTGTCACCGAGGAAGAGGACAATGAGCTCTGTGGCGGCCTCGGGCGTTGTGCCACTAGGTGATGACGCCGATGGGGAGCGCCAGGGTGTCACCCTTCTTCACGGCCAACAAGCTGGGAGAGCACAAGGAGTGTCCGGAGGGCGGTGGTCTCGAGGTGGAGGCCGGAGTCGAGGTCCTAGAGGTTTCAGCGATAGCCCCTGAGCACCGACTCCGACTGTGACATGAATGTCTTCATTAGCCCCCCGAAGCTCCACTCGTCGCCGGAACCATCCCCTTCCTCTTCCTTCTCCACCACCACCACCACTGCATCGGCTTCCTGCTTGCCCTCCGTCGGTTGGGACGATGACCTGCCCGTGCAGGAGGGGGTATAGGTGTCGGACTTCAACTTAGAGGACTGGGGTATACCGCGGGACGCCAGTGGGACTTTGCAAGTCGATAGCACTCCCGGACAGGTCTTCCTTAGGGCTTCACAGCTCCAAAGTGAGCCTGGACCGAGCCAGCCGACGCAGGAGGTGTTCACGACACCCGCAGAGGTCCTCGCCCTCTATGGCACTTTGGGCGCCAGACCCCTTGACGTATGTAAATATTAATATGTGTACGACTTACATTATGCTCGTGTCGAGTTTACGATATTATTTTTTGTTGTTATTGTGTGTATGACTAACCTTATGCCTCAGTCAGCATCGCGATATCCTACACATCGTGTAGATCGAACGAACATGTACACCCCATCTTCGTTCTAGTCTTTAGCACCTTTTAAGACCGAATAACTTACTAAAATCCTTCAAAATTTGAAGTTGGATCATGTCAAAAAATAAATATAAATTTATTTTAGTTTTTTTATGCAAAAAAATTGACCTCTTGTCACCATTTGATTGTCATGTGAGTAGTTCAATTAGCTACAAGAACTCTATAGCTATTTGGTTTGGTGACACCCACGTGTCGTCAATTCAAATGGCGATGCGATGGAGAAGTTACCATTTCAAACGGCGACAGAAGCCCGTTTTTATAATTTTATTAAACGAATATTTATTTCTATAATTGTATTAAAATTATATATTATCTTTTAAAAAGACTTTGGGATTTCCGCCGGGGCATCAGTTGCCCAGGCTGATCGCGCGTGCGCCCCTGCTCGAGGAGCCCCGCGCCAGCATGGAGCCCCGGCGGATAGGTTCCAACTTCCACGCTCTGGCGGCCGGCGCCGGCTAGGTGCGAATGGGCACGACGGAACAAACGGCCCAGAACATCAGAGGCTTCTTCTGTTTGCGCGTACGCTCGGCTGCTCGGCATGCAGGAGTAGGGAGATGGCCAGCCTCGGTTGACGGGTTGAGTCGCCCATGTCACACTGCGCGGCATCCGCCTGCAGCAAGGCCGGAGAATACCAGCAAAGTTTCGCATCGACATCAGATGGCGTTTTTGCCGACAATACGATACCGTCCGACCCAATCCTCCTTTAGGATCGAGTCGAGAGGAACTACGCGATGCCCACATCCAAGAAAGAATCATGGGACATGGGACTTACTAGGTGAATCGAAGATGCAAAAGACGGACGGCTTTATTCAAAGGACGGCAGGCAGAGCCGTGGCTGTCAGGTAGATAGGACAGAACAATAATAATGCAGCGGCCGCCGACAACCTGACAGGGCACAAGTATGCTCGGAGGACGAGCCAATGACCGACTGACCGTGCTTAATATGATGGCCATTGGCGAACATAGCACACCATGAACCATACACCAAAGTACCAAACCTAAGTTTCTTCAAAGTTCCCAAGAAGAAGAAAAATCGTGACCTTGATCGCATGAGTACCACATGTGATATAGGCTAAAAGCACCACCTCTATCGCGGTGAAACAGAACAACCATAATAAGCACACCAGGATCGGATTACTTTAACTCAAGGCGATGAATACACATCACACACATTCGTTGGACACATTAGCCAAAAAAATTGGCAACCTATACACCACCAAGGACACAAGCAAACATAAACAACATCATGTTTCTTTGCCTCATCTATCATATGAATAAGAACAGAGTTTATTGGGCACACCATGTTCAATTGAGAGGCTACAAATTCCCACAGTAACAGAGAAAAAAAATAACCAACCTGATATAAGTGTTCAAGTACTACAACAGATGTATATTAATCTTCAAATATAAAGATGTGTATTGTAGCATCTAACCATGCATTCGTAAGATTTACTTTACACACAAATCTCGTATAGAAGAGAGAGCAGCTCCCCGTGAATCAATTATAGTTGAAACATTATTGTACAACATGCCAGAGTGCATTGTTGATCCATGCCATACGTCACCATACAAACACTTAACACCCGGATTTCCTATAATGAATTTAGAAACATATGGCTATCTATATTGTGATCAAAATCAATATGCCAGTTTTTGAATGAGACAATTTATGGTCACCCTAATGTAGGCTAAGAGATGGGCTGGTCACACAAGTAATACAACCACTGTTTAGATATTCATAGTTGGACTAGCAACATGTGCAAGACGAACACAGCCGCCTTCAAGCAAACATGAGAAGGTGAATATTGTCCTCTCGATAAAAGATAACAAAAAGAGAAAAGGAATGTTCAATTTGTTTTCATAGTTTATCCTATGCCTTTTGGGGAACATTGTACAAAAGGGATGCTTCTCTTTCATGTCAGAACTCTTCCTTAGTCTGAGCATCTCATGATTAATCAGATTTTGTGCGCAGTCATTCAATCACAGCCACTGTAAAGGGCCTCCGAAACTCCTAACTAGAGGACAGGTGGCAGTAAAAGCCTTTAAGGTATATATTCATATTTTACCCCCATGTGAAGAAGGAACAAATGTATTCTACTTTGCTGGCGCAGGACAGAAAATAGAATCCTTATCACGAGGTAAACGGAAGTAGCAGTCAACTTTTCAATGCACGACTAGAATTTTTTCCATATGCTAGATCAAAATATGTGGAGAGATTGTTAAGACACTGTGCTGAAACAAAGCAACCTGTACAGATAGCCTGCAAGATAAACTGAATGCTATTATAGAAAGCTAGTAACGACACATACATATGTCAAAAGCAATAAAGCACATGATGGCCTGTTGATTCCATAACTATTTTTAAGGCAAGGTTAAAATCGTGTTAAAATCTAGTCAACCTGGGAACAAACATTATTGTAATGACTGATACTACGCTACATTACATGTTAAAGAATAGCAGTAACACACCGAAGAAAAACATATGCAACGAAACAGGCCCAAGAAAAATACAATAACAAGGATAAGCTCAGTATACACAAACTACCTTCGAGCTTTGGCAAAACTTGCACAGAACAAAACAATCGGTCCGGGAACATGCAGGCAGCTCATTTCTTCGGTGATAATGGAAGAGTAATGTCCCTATTCCAACATAAAGTATCATCTACTACTTGGCAGGTCCCAGTAGAAGCACTTCACCTTGTAAAATGATGTTAATGCTGCTAGGCTCACCACCTTATTGTTACGAGTATTTGTGGTACTTTTCTATTATTCTAGGGTTTAATCTTGTGTTTCTTATATTTTATATATTGCATATTGGGTTATTGCAATACACACAATATTCATCACATAGTATCAGAGCGCATGAGTTCTCAAAAGGGGGAAAAGTAGTAACTTTGTCCAAGTGCATTACATGCCAAACAAACTATACCAGCACATATTCAGAAAAACGCAAGGTAAAATACTTAGATGCATATTGTTAGATGTATATTGTACAAGGGGCTCTTTACATATATAACATCCATGTACTTGTATATATATTAGCCTATTGACCTCATATTGAATACAAGCACTATTTATAACATGGTATCAGAGCCAGATTAGGGTTAGAGTCTTACCGTTGCTGCCGCCAGTCTTTCTACCAGCCGCCACTACTACAAAACAGGTCATAGAAGACGCCTCATCACAGATGGTTATTTGAAACCGTCTATGATAAAATAATCACAGACGGTTCCAAGACGAATCCTCTGTGATATGTAAACGGTTCTAGAGAACCGTCTGTGATATGTAGATATCACAGACGGTTCGTGGTTAGAACCGTTTGTGATTTTAGATTTACCATAACTTGGATTTTTACCATAGTCTGAAATTTGCCATGGCTTGGATTTTTACCATGGCAACCAATACTCTATCGCGGTAGGGTTTGGGCAGCCAATGCTCTGCCGTTGTAGGGTTTGGGCAGCCAATCCTCTGCCGTGGTAGGGTTTGGGCAGCCAATCCTCTGCCGTGGTAGGGTTTGGGCAGCCAATCCTCTGCCGCGGCAGCTAATCCACTGCCGCGGCACACAATCCTCTGCCGCGGCACACAATTGATGGGCGAGTATTGGCTACCATGACAGAGGATTATGTGTCGCGGCAATGGATTAGCTGCCGCGGCAGAGGATTGGCTGCCCAAACCCTACCACGGCAGAGTATTGGTTACCATGGTAAAATCAGAGAGTAAATTCGAAGAGTAAGGAAAATTCCAAACCATGGTAAAACCCTAAAATCACAGACGGTTTTATACAAAAAACCGTCTCTGATGAGATACTCATCACAGACGGTTCGTATTAAGAACCGTCTGTGATGAGACACTTATCACAGATGGTTCGTATCACGAACCGTCTGTGATATGTCATCACAGACGGTTTTTGTATAAAATCGTCTGTGATACTTTTGTTTCGTTGGGCGGGAAAACGAAAATTTGCACTTAATGGGTAGGCTGTCGAAAATCTCTCTATATTAACAGAGTCCTTCATCTCCTCCTTTATCATCTCCATCTCCTCCTCTGCCATCTCCGTCTCGCCCTGACGTTGCGCTCCGGCCTCCCCCGAGCTCATCGCCCGCGGCCACCTCCACCTCGCCCCAGCCTCGTCGTCACCGGCCTCCCACGACCTCGTCGTCGCTGGCCTCCCACGACCTCGTCGCCCCCGGCCTCCTCTACTTCGTTGCCCCGTCCTCCCCTGAGTTCGTTGCCCGCAGCCTCCTCCACCTCGCTCCGGCCTCATCGTCGCCGGCCTCCCATGACCTCGTCACCCCAGCCTCCCACGACCTCACTCTCTCTACTCCCTCCTTTTGCTCTGTGATGTGGATTACTACTGTGATGTGTTAGTGCTCTGTGAATAGATTGAGTTGATACTACTGTGATGTGGGTGATACATGCGTGTTATTTTTAGTGCTCAGTGAATGGATTGAGTTGATGCTACTGTGATGCTATGGCTATTGTGGGAAAGCTAGCGAAAAGTTCAATCCGAAAATCAATATCAGATCCATTTTTGTTTTTTTTTTGCCATAGAAAAAACTATCACCATAGACAAAAGTTACTATCACGACGGTTCTTCTTTAGAACCATGCGTGATAGTCACTATCCGCAGCGATTCGTGAATAGAACCGCGATATTTTTTCATAGACGGTTCAAAAACCGTCTGTGATGACCTCGTGTCATCACAGACACAAAAATTTAGACGGTTCAAAAGCCGTCTGTGATGATGGTTTAGAACCGTCTGTGATGAGCTTTTGTGTAGTAGTGCGCCGTCGTCGCCCTTCCTGTGTCCTCTGGATCTCCTCTGGACGTCGCTTGTCGCCGGTCAGCTCTCACCGCTGATTGGTCTCCTCTGGATGACGCCTCGGCCGCTGCCGCCGTTGCCTCTTCACCTCGCTCAGGGAGCCGACGCCACTACTGGAGGCTCCACCTGCTACTGGGGGTCGCCGCCGTCGCACACGGGGGAGGAGACGCCACCACCGGGGGGAAGCCGCCGCCACAGGGGGAACTCGGCCCGAACTCGTCCCCGTCGCCGCTACTGGAGGCTCCACCCGCTACTGGGAGCCGCCGCCGCCGATGGGAGGGAGCCGCCGCCACTAGGGGAATTCGGCCCGAACTCGTCGCTGATGCCGCTACTGGAGGCTCCACCCGCTACTGCGAGTCGCCGCCGCCGACGGAGGGAAGCCGCCGCCACCGGGGGGACCCTAGTTACCCCCGTGCGGCGGCTCAAGCCTTCGACTGACTCGGTCAAAGGCGTCGACTGTGTCGGTTGGGCCTTTTCAAGCCGGCATGTGAAAGAAAAAAAAGAGAGGAAGGTACGTCGTTCTAACCTCCGCGCCGTCCAGCGTCGCCTGTTACACTTCGTTGTCATTGGTCGCCACGCCGTTCAGCACCGCCTACCAATGGACACTGTTTCTGTTCCTCGCTGCCTGGTGATCTTCGATGGTCTCAATTATTGGGACTGGTTTCAGCATATGCGTCTTCACATGCGTGGCCAGCGTCTTTGGGAGTTTCTTACCGGTGAGTTGCCTTGTCCGCCTCGCCCTGCTCCGCCTGCTGAGCATGTGCTTCTGAAGACTACTTCCGAAGACACTCGTAAGGAGGCAGCTGATGCTTTTGAGGATGCTATGGAGACTTTTCAGACTCAGTATGCTGCCTACAAGACATGGATTGATGAGGATGCTTGTGCCTCTACTATTCTGGTTGCTAGCATGGAGGTGAAATTCACTAGGGATGTGGTTGCTTTGGCTTCAGCACAGTTGATATGGACGCATTTGCGCAACCGCTATGAGCCGTTTGGTGATTTCTTATATCTTTCTGTTGTGCATTAGGAGCAGTCATTACAGCAGGGAGATGCCATATGGACGAGTTCTATGCTCAATTGATTGTGGTATGGCATCATATTGACTCTTTGGGACCGGATGTTTGCCACAATGCTATTAGCGTCAGCAGTCTCACCTGGAGCTTCGTCGCATCTATGACTTCTTGACACGTCTTCGGGCTGAGTATGAGCAGACTCGTGCTCAGTTGCTGGCACGACACCCTCGTGTGACTTTGTTAGAGGCCCTTGCAGTTGTTCGTGCTGAGGATATTTACCTTCGTGTTGCGGATCTACTACCGCTCCAGTCGCCTCTTTTGGTTCTAGCAGCTCTTCCAGCCTCTTCACCTGCTACAACTACTCCATCACCGGTTGTGTCTTCACCAGTGACGACTGCTGCTGGCAGGGGACTACATTGCACTTACTACAATAAGGATGAGAATATACAACTGACCTGCTACAAGAAGAAGAAGGATTTACGTCGTGGTGGCCGTCTTCCACAGGGAACTAGTGGTTCCTCCTCTCAGAGGAGCTCTGGCGTTTCTGATTCTCAGGAGTTTCTCACACTACTGCGTCGCATGGCTGCTCTTGCACCATCCGGTTCTGTTGGTTCTGCTGCACAGTCTTCTAGTGAGATACCACCATCTACTTCTTCCTTAGGTATCTTACCTTGGATCCTTGACTCTGGTGCTTCCTTTCATATGACACATGTTTCCACCAGTCTTACTTCTATTCGTGCTTTAGCTACTCCTATCACTGTTCAGATAGCAGATGATACCTCTCTTTCTGTCACAGGACGAGGCACTCTCTCGAATTAGTCTTTTCATATTCCTGCTGTTTCTCATGTTCTCAAACTAACCATGCTGCTCATCTCTGCCAGTCAACTCACTGATCATGGTTGTCGTGTTATTCTTGACTCCGACTGTTGTTGTGTTCAGGATCAACGCACGGGGACTCTGGTTGGTACTAGCCCTTGCCGCCATGACTCACAGCGTCTTTGGGAGCTTGACTGGCTTCATCTTCCTTCTACTGCCCCTGCCAGTCTTGTTGTCTCCACCGACGCCATCGCTTCTGCTGCATCCTCCACTGCGTCTTTTGCTCAGGGGCATCATCGTTTGGGACATCTTTGTGGGTCGCGTCTATTTTCTTTACTTCATTGTGGCCTTTTAGGGTCCGTGTTTGGTGATATTTCTCTACATTGTCAGGGTTGTAAGCTTGGTAAATAGCTTCAACTTCCTTATCCTTCTAGTGAGTCAGTGTCACAACGTCCTTTTGATCTTGTTCATTCCGATGTCTGGGGTCCAGCTCCTTTTGTTTCGAAAGGAGACTATCGATATTATATAATTTTTATTGATGGTTTTTCTCGCCACACATGGATATACTTTATGTCATCTCGTAGTGAGGTTTTATCCATCTATAAGACTTTTGCTACCATGATCCATACTCAGTTTGATTCTCCTATTCGTGTCTTTCGTGCTCACTCTGCTGGGAAATACTTGTGAGGGGTCCTTCATGGCTTTCTCGCTGAGTATGGTACTCCCTCTCAGTTTTCTTGTCCTGGTGCCTATGCATAGAATGGTGTGGCTGAACGGAAGCATCGTCATCTTCTTAAGACAGCCCGTGCTCTTATGCTTGCTTCTGTTGCCCACCACACTTTTGGGCTAAAGCTGTTTCTACTGCCACTTTCCTGACTAATATTCAGCTTTCTTCTGCTCTCTAGGGCGGGATCCCAGTTGAGTGTCTCTGTGCCAAGACTCCTGACTATTCTAGTCTTCGTCTCTTTGGGTGGGTGTGTGTGCTATATTCTTCTTGCCCCTCGTGAGCGCACCAAGCTGACCGCTCAGTCCATGGAGTGCGTCTTTCTGGGATATAGCGCTGAGCATAAGGGATATCGTTGTTGGGATCATGTTGGCCGACGGATGTGGGTTTCTCAGGACGTCACTTTTGATGAGTCTCGTCTTTTCTACCCTCGTCCTTCTCCTTCCACCACTCCAGCATCTCTTGCTCAGCCGCTTTCTTTTCTGACTTTTTCTACCACCCCTATAGTCACCACACCTCCATCACTGCCTTTGGCCTCTTCGGTTCCTCCTTCACCACCGCCATCCTCTCCAGAGGCTCCTCCTGGCCTTCATCCTTCTTATCCTCTTTACTACACTCGTTGTCCGCGAGTTGAGGATTCTTCTGATGCGCTGTCTTTTTCTGATGGTTCATCTTCTTCAGCCTCTCCTCGATATGCTCTTCGTGATCGCTAGTCTATTCGGCCTCCTGCGCGCTTTTGTTTAGAGGCTCTTGCCGAACTGACTTCTTATTGTGATGCTGTTGTTCATCAGGAGTGGCAGCATGCGATGGCAGAGGAGATTGCTGCCCTTGAGCGTACTGGCACGTGGGATCTTGTCCCTCTTCCCGCGCGTGTTACTCCTATCACGTGCAAATGGGTCTACAAGATTAAGACCCGCTCTGATGGTTCTCTTAAGCACTACAAGGCTCGTCTTGTAGCACGTGGTTTTCAGCAGGAGTATGGTTGTGATTATGATGAGATTTTTGCTCCCATAGCTCACATGACCACTGTTCACACTCTTACTGTGACATCTGTTCGGGTATGGTTCATCTCTCATCTTGATGTCAAGAATGTCTTTCTCAATGGTGAGATGCGTGAGGAAGTTTATATGCAGCCACCACCTGGGTATTTTGTTCCTGATGGTATGGTTTGTCGCCTTCGCCGATCTCTTTATAGCCTCAAGCAAGCTCCTCGTGCTTGGTTTGATCGTTTCTCCTCTGTTGTCACTGCATCTGGTTTCTCTGCCAGTGCTCATGATCTGCTCTTTTTATTCACACTTCGCCTCGTGGTCGGACGCTTCTCCTCTTATATGTTGATGATATGATCATTACTAGAGATGATTCTCAGTACACCACTTTTGTCAAGGAGCGTCTTAATGAGCAGTTTCTCATGTCTGATATGGGTCCTCTTCGCTACTTTCTTGGGATTGAGGTTATTTCACGCCTGAGGGTTTCTATCTGTACCAAGAAAAGTATATTCGGACCTTCTTGATCGTCTTCTCTTACGGATCAGCACACAGCTGAGACTCCCATGGAGCTTAATGTTCATCTTTGGTCCACTGTTTAGTATGCGCAGACCAGAACTCAGCACAGTTTCTATCTCTCCAAACTTAATGCTGTTGATCCACCATAAGTTTGAGGAGTGTGTTAGATGTATATTGTACAAGGGACTATTTGCATATGTAACACACATGTATTTGTATATATATTGTTCTATTGGTCTCATATTGAATATAAACGCTATTCATAACACCTACAACTTAAACACGCTGTTGCAACGAAAACCAAAACACATTAAGAACACCTACATGTTCAGCACCACTACATAATTAAGTTCAGAAACATGGTCCACATTATTTACAAAGAGAGCCTGTGATCAAATGAACAGCTGATTGAGGTAACACTTGCCCACAGTTTACAGCCTTGCTCCAGTATACCCCAACAATGCTAACAATCGGATGGCTTAAGCATAGATGTCGAAGATGTCTACAGCCTGAGAGCCTAACTACTCCATAGAGCTCATGATCAAATTGACAAATATGAAGCACAACTCAGAGAAACCCCTGTGTATGGGTGACGCATGACATGTCATTGGTATCTCAACTTTTGAAAGGTGAATAAGACAACCCTCATCACCAACCATATAAATAGTTCATGCTTAGACACAGCTTCCCAAGGTCCATAGCGAGCTAGGTCTAACACAGTAGCAGAAAAGGCTGTTAACTGGTTATCCTTCTGCGAGATATGTCGGAAGTGGATCCTTTGGTTTTGGCTAATGTCATACAGGACGTTTTAGATCCATTTACACCAACCATTCCACTAGGAATAACCTATAACAATAGGTTAGTTCTGACAGGTGCTGAGCTAAAACCATCTGCTGTTGTAACCAAGCCACGAGTTGATATTGGTGGCAATGACATGAGGGTTTTCTACACCCTGGTAAGTTAAGCTATTTAAATATATGTGCTACTACATCGACAATACATGCCAATCCTTTTTTATCTAACAACTACTACTAATACTCTCTTTTTAGAGGATGTATTAGTATTGTTCTGAAGAAATTCAAAAGAAACAAAAGGTCCTATAGATGATTGAATTTGTTCCTAGTAAACTCAAACGTGCTTGCATGTTAACTTGTTTGGCTTTGACTTGAAAAGATACTGGTGGATCCGGACGCCCCAAGCCCAAGCCACCCATCACTAAGGGAGTACTTGCACTGGTAAATCAAATGCAACATGTTATTACTCTCATCAGACATGACTACAAACCCTCACCCCGTTTTTTTTTTTCCTGTCCCACACTTTTGAGATCTGTTCCTTTTTGGTTTGCTCTCGTTATGATATAGTTTCACTCTTGTGTAGGATGGTGACAGATATCCCTGAAACAACTGCTGCCAGCTTCGGTATGATGTCATGAATAACAATTTGTTCCATGTGTTTTTCAGTTTTAGCTGAACTTTGTAGAAGTGGAGGTTAGGCTACCTTACGTCCCTTTCCTCAAACCTGTTGAATACCATAGAATCAACACGGAATGGGCTATCACTTGCTACAAGGAATCAAGGACCAAAAACTGATTCTACACAAGTTGTCAGATGACAGTAATCCAGACAAAAGCTTTAAGAAACCAGCTTCCCTGAAGATACAATAGGGACCCACAAAAATATTAAATTCATACTCAAATCATAAGGCCTCTGATTTAGTTAATATAACATGCAAAGAAATGAGGTATAAGTTAATTTCGAATTAGCTCGTTAACATTGGGATCTCTTAATGTTAAACAAGGAACGACTATCAATAGTGTAAAATGGCATGCATATGTTTTACCCTGTACCTGTTTGTCCATTTGTTGGTAGTTAATAAAAAAACTCATGTCAACGAAACTAGGTTCAAAATGGAATAAACCAGGAAAACTTTAAGACAGGCAACAGGACTACTATTAATATAGCGGTATACTTAAGAACTACCTTTTCCTATTGTTTGTACTTATTTCTTTTTTTACATGCTAAAAATTTCATGTGACAAATTTGAACTCATTCAATCTTCTATATTTAGTTTTAGAGAGTTTTCTCATATACGGTTTTGCTTGAAAATAACATACACCAGAACAAAAGTTACCCCTGTGGCTTAAACAGGCAGATCTATATCTAAAAGTCTCATATTTGCCCGGAACAGAAGAGAGTAAACTGCATTACAGATAAATGACCGGATGTTTCCACGCGGTCAAAATTTCCTTTAAATTCTTAAGTACATAATGCTGGGATGCTCTTGCAGGCCAGGAGCTTGTATTATATGAGAGGCCACAGCCAAGATCTGGTATCCACCGGATGGTATTTGTGCTACTCCGGCAACTAGGCAGGGGGACAGTTTTTGCATCAGACATGCGACAAAACTTCAACTGCAGGAGCTTTGCACGCCAGAACCACCTCAACATTGTGGCTGCCACATATTTCTACTGTCAAAGGGAAGCTGGATCGGGTGGAAGAAGGTTTAGGCCAGAAAGTTCTTAAGGGGAGTGGCGACTATAGACTATTGTATGGCCGTGCTATAGTGAAACATCACAAATAATGCGCACTATATGGAACGCACTGTACCACCTCTATATACAGCAGTATATGTATCTTGAACTATGAGGGCATACACTTGAAGAGAGTGTAATCTCTTGATGGAATATAGCACGGTTATTAGTATATTTGATGATCTGATCATACAAAGTACAAACTACAAAGTATTCTCAAGGGAATACCAAAGATAGGCTCAGGCTTTTACAGTATCCAATAAATCCAACTCATTTCTAACCTGCTTTGCATTTCAACAAGTTCTATTGAATAAAATCAACACAATCTAAATCATCCAAACTATTTTCCATGGGCACGGAACAAACGGCCAGGAACATCAGAGGCTTCCACTGTTTGCGCGTACGCTCGGCTGCTCGGCATGCAGGAGTAGGGAGATGGCCAGCCTCGGTAGACGGGTTGAGTCGCCCATGCCACACTGCGCGGCATCCGCCTGCAGCAAGGCCGGAGAATACCAGCAAAGTTTCGCATCGACATCAGGATGGCGTTTTTGCCGACGATACGATACGGTCCGACTCAATCCTCTCTAGTCAGTGGCAGCAGCTCACATCGCCTCCTTTAGGATCGAGTCGAGAGGAACTACGCGATGCCCACATCCAAGAAAGAATCATGGGACAGGGGACTTACTAGGTGAATCGAAGATGCAAAAGACGGACGGCTTTATTCAAGAGAAATTTACCAAAATGCCACACCTTAGTATTAGCTTCTACAAAATGTCGTTGAGCTAACGGAATTGCTTAAAAAATTGTCGCATGTTTTTTTTAATAGAGAAAACAATTAATTTTCCGACCTTACAATTTTACTTAGAGATTTGTGCTTCGGCCGGCAACATCGTCTTTTCCAGAGACTTGCTAAATAACATTCGACTATTTTCTTTTGTCAAAATAGTCGAATTTTCATCCATCTGATATGCTTTAAGATTTGCACTTCTTCTCATACAATGGATTGAGTCCGAATTTATTATGTTTTTTTTACCATAACGGGTTCACCACATTATCGTATTTTTTTTGCTAAATATATCAAAATATATGTTAGATTTTAAATCATGTGATTGAAATATGAGTTATTAAGACTTTCAACAATAATTACAGTGATCAAGAACAAAAATTACATACATAAATTCTTATAATTTATGTATAATGAAGTTGTAAATGAACTAGAATTTAACTATTTTGGATTGAAGTTGTTAATTACAATTGATATTTTTTTAATATCTTACATTGTCTTCTCGTTAATTTGACTTTGCAAAATATTTTTTTTAAAAAAATCGTCCTAATGACCATGGCCACATGGACGCTTTTGCCCCTCCCCGGTCTCCATTTCTAGCTAGAGCTTAATCACTTACATTTGGTTTCTTCTCCTGTTCAATTTGCAGGAGAGAAGAGGGCGCCGTTTGAAGCCTGGAGGCCATCTGCTGAAGATGTAAGTGAAGCTCATCTGTCGTCTCGTAGCTTCTTCCCTCCCTCGGAATCGCCTTCTTGCAGCGTTTCTTGGAGCATTTTGGGGCCTTCTCGGTGTGCTTCCGAGGCCAAAAAAGCCCTCACTTTCTTGTTGCTGTTTGTGCCATGCCACCATTTGGGCTCTAAGTCGCGGCAATGCGACATCTCGTGCTACTGGTTCTTGCCCACCTCGTCTTCTTGGAGGAGGCCAAGGGTGGTGCCGGCGCGGGCTCGGAGGGCGGCGCTGGATAACGACATGCTGGGCCGGTCGTGTTCAAGGCCGATGTGGTGGACCCGGAGGGGCGCCTCGTGACGTGGAGCGAGGACGACGAGCGGCCCTGCGACTGGGTTGGGGTCAACTGCGACTAGAGTTGGGAGTTGGATTGTGTTTTTTTTTAGTTGGTCTGAGATTCGGTCGGTACAGTACGGTCTAAATATGGTATGATATGTAGTAGGTCGGGTTGGTACAGTACGAACGGCGGACCGAGCTAGCCTTGAGAATACGACATGTTGGACGGTACGGCACGACACGTGATGGGCTGGACCAACACGAAATAGGTCTAATCTTTCCGTTCTAGCTCAATCCCTTCTCAGCCTGGCCCAATCACCCCCATACCGGTCTGACTCAACCAATCATCCTCTTCTGCCACCTAGCCTGACCCAACATCCCTCCTGGCCTCCCCCAACTCCCATCCCCAACCCCTTCACCCGAGCCTCGGCTCCCAAATTCTCAATCCCTAATCACATTCTCTGATTCCCTCCCCCTCCAGCTCTAGCTGCCTCCCTCCCCACGCGCCGCCGATTGCTGCCCTCACTCCCTCTCCCTCCCCACGCACCGTTGGCCGCACTCTCCCTCACTCCCCCTCCCCACGTGTCGCCGCCCTCCCTCTCCCTCCCTACGTGCTGCCGCCCTCTACCCTCCCTCAAGCCACCTCCTCGTCGCCGTCCTTCTCACCTCCTTCGCAAGCGCGCGGGGAGGAGGAAGCTATGTCGAGGGAGAGCGGGCGTGGATGGCACGGGTGTCTTTGTCTTCTTAGGCGGCGACGACCATTGTTTTTCTGTATGTCTATAGTTACTTAGGGCTTAATTTAGACCAGCACGGCATGGTTTTGGCATGACGAGCTTTGGGCCGTGCCGAGGCCTGGCCGGAGGCGAGGTGGGTGGGCACAGCACAACGCGGCCCGAAGCACGGCAAGCCCGTACCGTGCCAGCACATCATGACCCAATGCCCACCACTACCCGCGACCCGCGCAGCGACCGTGTAACATCCCGAAAATGGATTTGTGTTTTAAATGTAAGAAAATCAGGAGAAATTAAAACTTTTCTTGCATCTGGAAGCCCCTGGTTGCTTCTGTAATTCTTTTGAGAATAATTCTAGGAAATCAAAACTCAAATCCTCATTTAACTCCAATCAAAAACCTCCTTGTCATAGATCTCATGCCAAACCCCTGGGAGTATTTTCCTGAGTTCTAGGGAGGCTTGGCAACACCTCTGAATTACCTCATGATTTTTAGAAATCATTTGGTAATTCTTGGAGGCAAGTCAAATTCGGTCAAACCCTATTTCTCCTCTTCTGGAATTTCTGGAGGAAAATTCAGTGTATGAAAACCTCTGGAAATTTTATGGGAGGTTCCTCCTGCTGTCAGCAAGCTCCAGTTAAAATTTCATAAATTTTAGAGTTTGTTTGCTACCTTAAGTAATCCCTCAAAAATCAGTTATTCAAATTCAAACCCTAACTGGTTTTCACTGTTCCTTGGGTGCGAGATTGGACTCGGGCTCGAGCCACGTGACTCGGTCGGTCCGCTAAGCTGTACCAACTTCGGTCGTTCGAAGCACGCGGGGTCGTGAGCCGTTGGATCGGCATCGAGCGGTCTCCGACCGGTAGGCGATGGGATCGTTTCAATCCGCTCGATCTAGCCTCGCCGTTCGATTTCAATCAAGCGACCAGCGAGTCGTCTCCTTCCTCCGTCCGTAGCGTGAACCCCTGCCATGGCGTGCGCGAAGGAGAAGCGATGGCGTGCGATCCACTCTATGTCCACTTTTAAACGGCTAGCTCTGCGCGCATTGAATGCCTGTCGCACTCCTATTGCAGTAGGCCATGACTCAACTGCTCCCAATCGCTCTAAAGTGCTCCCATGGCAGTGTTGACCCGACTGGAAAACCGGCCGTTGCTCTCTGCCCTCGCCCTATTTAAACTCCTTTGTGCCTCACCCTTAGCTTCCTTTAGCACTTTCGCAACTCCAGCTAGCATTCGCCATCTTACTTGAGCTGCAGTTCCTCGCAAACTCCTCGACCGCCATTGTTGAGTGTGGAGCTTGCGGTGGAGGCGGTGCAGTGGGGGTTTTCTTCTTCAAGTCTTGACCCCCTCTGCTCCCCCTTTTACTCTCGGGAGCTTGACCCTCACTCGGTGTGGTTCTCTCTTTGCTCAGGTCGTTGTGGCCTACTGAGGACCTCACCGCAGCCGTTCGGTCACTCGTCGCCGGAGCCACTCCGTGGGACTCTGGTCGTTCTTCAGCTCGGGTAAGTTCGCTTTACCCTATAGGAGCTTAGGTGTGTCCGCATTGTCTTTTGATATTGTCCGTTCGGGAGTCCTCCCGAGCCATACCTACTCGGCCGCATTCCGTGGTCGTACCGCTGTGGTCGGAGAAGCCGCCTAGCCACTGGCAAAGCGTGCGGGAGGCGCGGCCTCGTGGTCGGAAGTTCGACCAGTCACTGTAGTTTGGTCGTTCGACCAAGTGCAGTATTGTTGATGGGTAAATAGGTCGTCTCGTAGTCCCCCGCAGGGCCCTTATGCTAATAAGGGAGAGGCCTACGAGTGATTGTAAGTTTCCTACAATCACCCCCCATAGTCGTAAGTCTCACTACGACTATGGCGTGGTCATAAGTCCTTCTGCGACCTTTACCCAATCGAAAGTTATGTCGTGGCCTGTACATCGTCGTAAGTTTTACTACGACTATGTCCGGGTCATGAGTACTTCTACGACATGTACCTAGTCGTAAGTGCATCTCTGACGGTAACGATCGTGCGTCCTTCTACGACCACTATCTGGTCGTAAATCCTTCCACGACTATGGTTCAGTCGTAGGTTCTGCTACGACCACTACCTGGTCGTAAGACCTTCTCTTGGTCGTATCTTTAGCATTAAGAATCCAAATCAATTGATTCTTGTTGCTAAATTCTTTATAAATCAGTACCTTGCTTCGGTAAGATTTTCAGAAATTTTTGGGGAAAGTTTGATGTTGAGTCTTTGCATTTTATTCGTTCTTATTGGTTGATTTTCGCTTTATCGTTAGGATCCGAAGAGCACATTGACATAAGTGATCCCCAGCTACATCTTGACCAGCAGCAAGCAGGCAAGCAGTTTGATCATGTTAATCCCATTACTTTCAAGTCTAATACTTTGTTTACGAATCATATGTATGCATGCTTTTGTGTCAAACTAATTTTTCCGATTAGAGGTAGTTATTCCTATTGCACTGTTACCCTCAAATTTGTTACCCCCTGCCACAAACATAAGTTATTAACATCGCTGGTGGATTAGAGCCCGGTGATTTAGTATGCTCTTTTGTTATCTTTTCGATGTCATGCTTAGAAATGCTTAGATGTCGGTAGTATTGGGCATCATCGACTTAGTTGATGATGTTGATCACACAAATCTTATTACTACTCCATTATGTCCAGGCACCACGTGCTTTGTTACTTTGTAAAGTCAAAAGCGAAAATAAAGCTGTTTTCGACTTGGGCACAATGGTATGTTGGTGTGATCTGTTGGTGTGAATGGAATGGTGCCTAGGTCATCAAGGACCGAGTTACTTGTGTCACTAAGCCAGCGTTTATGCGTGCTAACCACCTGAGAGGATATGGGACCTCTCTTGACTTAGTACTTTAGCGTGGGTTATCTCAAGTCGCGGGGAGGGTTGTGTGTGTTGTGTGAAACATGATATGTGGTCGTGTTCTTGTGTTGGGTGTGCGGTGGTGGAGATTAGGGTAGGTTCTCCACCTCGAGGGCGTCGTAGTTGTCAAGGCTTTACGGGAAGGGTAGTTGGCCAGGCTTTACGATGGCTCGGCACAGCGTATGGGTTTCTATCCATACAGGCGGCTCGAGAGTAATTCGCAATATTGGAAAAGTCTCGTAGGACTTAGCCGTGCCGACATACCTAAGGAAGTATGCTTAATAGCTTGGCAAAAGGCGGTGCAGCGTGTGGGTACATTGGTACACCCTGCGAGGATAAAACTATTGAATAGCCTCGTCCTAGGTTATGGACATGCTTGGTGAGTCGTGCAAGAACTAGACTACAACCTTTTAAAATTTAAAGCGATCGTGGGTGGTATGAATGGGTAATTCATGCTATTGTAAATGGTGGTGATAGGCTAGTCACTTCGAGGATTGTTGTTGTCATCTATCTCTTGTTATATTGTTGTCATTCGCCATTATTTGAGCAGTAAAACAGATTTGTTAAATGGCTTTCAATCTATTACATTATTGCAAATGAAAACTTGCTTTATGCTAAAATGAAACATCTGACCTCCACTTCAATGAGCTTGCATGTAGTATATGTGCGGATTGTTATTCCACATGTAAGTCTTGCAGTACATTCAAAGTACTCACAAGCTTTTCTTGCCTTTGCTATTATTTGCAGAGGAGGAAGGTGAGCCCCAAGGGCCTCACTTTTGTGAGATGTGCTATGGATTGACGACTAGCTTGGCGGTCCTCGGTTGCCTTGTGGGTTAAAGGCACCTTTGGTCGTGATCTGGATTCTGGGTCTTCACGACGTAGGATCGAGGGATAAATAGAAAGCCTATTGAGAAGCAAATCTTGGCAACACACTCCAATGAGATAGCCTCCAACAAAGAACTCAATTAACAATCTCTCTAATTGAGCAGACAGTGTCCATACATCCGTGTACGATGCTCCTTACAATCCATAGGAAATACAAGGACAAGATGGGGAACTCCCAACCTAGGGATCTAACCTAGGCAAGAGCAAAGCTCAAGTCTTCTTTCTGTTTCTCTCCCCTTTCTTTGTGGGATGGAGGGGCCCTTTTATAGTGGGGTCGGGTTGGAGATGTTCGGTTCGGCCCGGCGTCGGCCGTCGGCCGGCGTGGGGCCGGTCGGCCGGAGTGGGTGGCGGTCCGGCCGTCGCGGAGGTCGACCGCCGTTGAACTTGCTCGGCCGGCGTCGGACCGTTCGCAGAGCAATGAGTAGACGATCGAGTTAGGGAAGTTTGGTTCGGTCGAGCGTCGGCCGTCGGCCGAGTGGCGGCCGGTCGGCCGGCGTGGGAGGCGATCGGCCGGCGTGGGAGGCCGATCGGCCGATGCAGGCAACAAGCGATCCTTTGTCTCCGATCATCATTCCTCTTGCCATCTTCTCCGAAGGTGATTAAACATACATATGGAGCATGAGGTAGCATCCAACTCTCGGAGATATCAAAGCGAGACTCAAGTAAGAGCGACTTCACCTCAATGTTAAGTTGTTGTGCTCGCGCTCTTGTCATTGGTCCCTTAGGCGTGATGGAGGTGACTTGGCCCTCCTTGGAGTTGATGGAGTTGGTGTCGATGTCCTCATCATCCCCCTTCTTGGAAAGGAGTCGTCCTCGACTCGATGTGTTCAGCTCCAAGAATGGTGATAAGTCCGCCACATTAAAGGTAGAGCTCACCGCGTGCTTGTAAGCTTGGAAGGTCAATCTCATATGCGTTGTCATTGATCTTCTTGAGCACTTTGAAAGGTCCATCGCCGCGTGGCTTCAACTTGGAGGAGCGCTCGGTGGGAAAGCGGTCTTTGCGAAGGTGAATCCATACCAAGTCGCGGGCTCAAATAGCATTTGCTTCTTGTGCATATTGGCCTTACATGCATAGAGCGGGTTTTCTTTTCAATTTCCTCCGGGTTTTGAGGTGAATTTTCTTCACGAAGTCGGCTCGCTTGGAGGCTTCCATGTTGACTCGTTCTTGTAGCGGTAGTGGAAGAAGATCAAGTGGTGTAAATGGTTTGAAGCCATACACCACTTGAAAGGCACATGTTGGTGGTGGAGTGAGCAGCGCGGTTGTAGGCGAACTCCGTGAGGTAGACATTCTTCCCACTCTTTGAGGCTCTTCTTGATCATGGTCCTTAAAAGACTTGGCGGTGTGCGATTCACAACCTCGGTTTGGCCGTCGGTCTGCGGGTGGCGGTGGTGGAGAAAAGCGACTTGGTGCCAAGTTTTGCCCACAAAGTCTTCAAAAATAGCTCATGAATTTGACATCGCGGTCGGAGGCGATCGTCCTAGGCATTCCATGGGCGTACAATCTCCTGAAAAAGCAGGTTAGCTACATGGGAAGCATCGTCGCATTTATGACAAGCAATAAAATGAGCCATTTTGGAGAATCTATCAACAATCACAAAAGCGAATCCTTACAGTCTTCGTTCTAGGTAAGCCCAATACAAAGTCCATGCTAATGTCCTCCCAAGGAGCACCGGGAATGGGAGCGGGGTATACAAACCGTGGGGATTGAGCTTGGACTTAGCCTTGTGACACGTGATGCACCGTTGAACATACCTCTGAGCGTCTCGTCGCATTTTAGGCCAATAGTAGTGATCGGAGAGCATGGTGTAGGTCTTTTCCTTCCAAAGTGTCCCATTAAGCCATGACATGAGACTCTGCACAAGGAACAAGCGAGCAGACGACTCGGGAATACAAAGCTTGTTAGTATAAAGAGAAACCGTTGTGCATGTGGTACTTTTCCCAACCCTTGCCCTCACGGCATTGCGAAAAAGGCATAGAAAGCGGGATCATTCGCATACAAAGATTTCAAACTTTCTAAGCCAAGTACCTTGGCCTCTAGTTACACCGACATGATATGTTTTCTAGAAAGGCGTCGGCTACCACATTCTCCTTCCCTTTCTTATACTTCACAACATAAGGAAAGTTTCTATGAACTCGACCCATCTAGCATGACGACGATTTAATTTTGATTGGCCCTTAAGATATTTTAAAGATTCATGATCGGAGTGGATGACAAATTCTTTGGGCCAAAAGTAGTGTTGCCAAACTTCTAGCACCTAACCAAAGCATATAATTCTTTATCATACAGGGTAATTAAGTTGGGCGCCATGTAATTTTTAAGCTAAAATGCGCTCTGGTCGCCCATTTTGCATCAAAACACCCCAATGCCCAACCCACTAGCATCACATTCCACTTCAAAAGTTTGGGTGAAGTCAGGTAAAACAAGCAAAGGAGCTTGGTTAATCTTAACTTTAACTCTTGAAAAGACCTTTCTTGAGACTTACCCCAAACAAAGTTAACACCTTTTTTGTGAGTTCATTGGGGGCAATGGTGCTAAAATCTTTCACAAGCCAAGCGATAAAAACTAGCCAAGCCATGGAAGCTACGAATTTGACTAACATTCAAAGGGTTGGCCAATTTTTAATTGCCTCAATTTTAGCTTCATCAACTTCAATTCCCTTAGAAGAGACAACAAATCAGGAAGATCAATTTATTGGTGCAAA
The DNA here is from genome assembly GCA_036346395.1 of Hsuehochloa calcarea. Lineage (NCBI taxonomy): Eukaryota > Viridiplantae > Streptophyta > Magnoliopsida > Poales > Poaceae > Hsuehochloa > Hsuehochloa calcarea. The sequence continues at coordinate 6,704,811 of CM070602.1, forward strand.
AGTGCATTTCTCAAGATTAGCAAGCAGTTTCTCATTTCTAAGCACCTCTAGAACAAGCCTAACATGCTCAACATGCTCATCCAAGGATTGGCTATACGAGAATATCATCAAAATAAACAACCACAAATTTTCCAATGTAAGCCTGCAGGACATGATTCATGAGGCGCATAAAGGTGCTAGGAGCATTGGACAAACCAAAAGGCATAACAAGCCACTCATACAAGCCAAACTTGGTTTTGAAAGCGGTCTTCCATTCATCTCCTCGTTCATTCTAATTTGGTGATACCCACTCTTCAAGTCAATTTTAGAAAATGATGGAGCCACTCAATTCATCAAGCATATCATCAAGTCTAGGTATGGGGTGCCTATATCTAGCAGTGATATTGTTGATAGCCCTACAATCTACACACATGCGCCAAGTGCCATCTTTCTTAGGGACAAGGATTAGAGTGCAGCGCATGGGCTCAAGCTCTGCGGACATAGCCCTTGTCAAGTAGGGCTTGCACTTGGCGTTGGATCTCCTTGGTCTCCTCGGGATTGGCGCGATGCGGCGGCCGGTTGGGGAGGAGCCCAGAATGAGGTCAATTCGATGCTCAATCCCTCTCAAAGGAGGAAGCCTGCAGGAATCTCCTCGGGAAGGCGTCCTCAAATTCTGCAAGAGAAAAGAAAAAGCACTTGGAAGAGGGGTGAGTCATTAGTTGAAAGAATAAGGTCCTTGCACACTAAAAGAGGGGCATATGGTGGAGTCCTCCTCACTTCTCTCACATCTGATTTGGTAGCTAGCATGACTAAAGCTCTCCTCTCTCCTTTCTTTTGGCGCTCTTGTGGATTTTGTGGTTCTCACACTCAGAAGGTGGCCCTCATTCTTACCCTTTCTCCTTGGCGGTAGCAACCGTGGAGCATTGTCGGCGATGATCTGGTGGGAGTCATGGGATGACACCACCTCTTGGTTATGCCATTTGAACTTGTAGTGGTTGGTTCGGCCCTCATGTGTCACCGCTCGATCGTCTTGCCACGGCCTCCCCAACGGGAGGTGGCACACCGTCATGGGCACCACATCACACTCCACCAAGTCGCGTAGGCCCCAATTTGGAAAGTGACCTTTGTCATGTATTGCACCTTGGCCAGTGCCACAATCACTTAACCATTGTACATGGTAAGGGTGAGGATGCTTCTCAATTTGAGTCCCAACTTGAGCACAGTTCTTGGCTTGCAAGGTTGTGACAACTCCGCCATCAATAATCACTTTGATGGATTTTCCTTGTATGCTGACCTTGGTTTGAAATAAATTGGTCCTTTGCTCGGGCTCATCTTGTTTACGGACCGTCAAAGTCTTCTTTGTGACAATGAGGCGGGCTCATATCAAAGTCACAAAAGAGTGGGTCTTGGGCCTCTTCTTCTTGGGCATCTTCACGGTTAGCAATCTCATTCAATTTTTCGCCTCTTCATTACTATCAGTTCATATTCTCCATTTTGGTCACAATCATGGTTGGTGTTTGGGCACTCCCTTGCAATGTGCCCACGGCCCAAACACTTGAAACATTGGATCTCACGGCTCTTGGCGGTGGATCCGTGAAGAAGACCCACTTGTTCTTTGGAACTTCATGGGTAAGGGGTGTGGGTGCTTCTTTGGTGCCGGTGGTGGTGGTTGGAGGCCTTATGCTTGAGCGCCTCCACCACTCCCTTGGGTGTAGCTCTTCTCGAATGGGCTCTTGGATGTTGATTTGTTGCTATATGTTGTAGCCACAGGCGTGAAAGTTGGATAGCTGCGGGCATTCTTTGAATCTTGTTGCACTTGCCTCTCCGCCTTGGTAGCTTGGTGCACTAGCTCGACCACGTTGTTGTATGGTTGGAACTCTGTGATCCTCTTGATGGAGTAGTTCAAGCCCGACATGAAGCAGGACATGGTTTGTTCTTCGCCTCTTGTATGTTGGCTCGTATCATGGCTTTCTCAATCTCCTTATAGTACTCCTCAACAGACGGTTGCCTTGCTTCATGTTTTGCAATTGGTCATACAAGTCTCTCTTGTAGTGCTTGGGCACAAATCTTGCCCTCATCTCATGCTTCATCTCAACCCAAGGCGCTCTAGGCCTCTCATTGCGGGCTTCCCTTTGGTTGATTACATTCCCACCATATGAGTGCATAGTCATCAAACTCAGCCGATGCCATTGCTAGTTTCTTCTCTTGAGTAATTATGCGGTAAAATATTTTATCCACTTTCAACTCCCAAGTGAGATATGCTACAGATTCGGACCTCCATCAAATTTGGGTATGGTGAACTTTGCTTCCCAAACCTTTCCTCTTCACGCTCATACGGTACCTTCCGGGGGCCATCACGCGATCTCGGCTCCATCCATCATCATAGTGATCGGCAATGCCTTACATTCTTCTTGGTGGAGGTGGGTGAGCTTGGTGATGGTGGGTGCGGTCCCTTCTTGCTTGCAGCTCTCGAGCTAGGCGCTCGGCGGTTCTGCATCGGTCTCATCAATTCAACCTCGTGTGCTCCCAGCGGATTAGCTCGAAGTTCCCTAATGATGTCGGCCACGAGGTTGGCTCGGAGAACCCGAATTGTTGGTTGATCTCGATCTCAAGTCCCTTTGAGTCTTGGCCATTGTTTCTGGATCTCTTGTCGAAGGCGCCCCTCAGCGCATTGAGCTGCGTTTGAGTGACACAATCGCGCCCAACTCATCTCCTGCTGCAGGTGGCCTCCTCGACATGGTTAGTAGCCAACAAAGAGAAACAAGTTTAGCTTGAAAAGAAAATATGTGAAATCTCACTCTCCCTCACCTTCCCTTAACCAAGTCCTTGTACTCCCTCACGGATTGTGGAAGAGGATTGAGAGAGTTCTTTCTTTGAGACCTTGAACACACACACAATTTATGTGGAGCTTGGAAGGGTGAGTATACAAAAACAAACACAAGGCAATTTTCAAGTGAAATAATGCTAAAAGGAATCCAAACTAGATTGCAATAGCCTAGGTGCGATCCCAAGTCAAAAGAACCCACTCACACTTCCAAAGATGATGGTACTAGAATGCAACCAAAGGTAAAGAGCTAAAGCAAAGGATGGAAGAATAAAAAACTCATGTCAACGAAACTAGGTTCAAAATGGAATAAACCAGGAAAACTTTAAGACAGGCAACAGGACTACTATTAATATAGAGGTATACTTAAGAACTACCTTTTCCTATTGTTTGTACTTATTTCTTTTTTTACATGCTAAAAATTTCATGTGACAAATTTGAACTCATTCAATCTTCTATATTTAGTTTTAGAGAGTTTTCTCATATACGGTTTTGCTTGAAAATAACATACACCAGAACAAAAGTTACCCCTGTGGCTTAAACAGGCAGATCTATATCTAAAAGTCTCATATTTGCCCGGAACAGAAGAGAGTAAACTGCATTACAGATAAATGACCGGATGTTTCCACGCGGTCAAAATTTCCTTTAAATTCTTAAGTACATAATGCTGGGATGCTCTTGCAGGCCAGGAGCTTGTATTATATGAGAGGCCACAGCCAAGATCTGGTATCCACCGGATGGTATTTGTGCTACTCCGGCAACTAGGCAGGGGGACAGTTTTTGCATCAGACATGCGACAAAACTTCAACTGCAGGAGCTTTGCACGCCAGAACCACCTCAACATTGTGGCTGCCACATATTTCTACTGTCAAAGGGAAGCTGGATCGGGTGGAAGAAGGTTTAGGCCAGAAAGTTCTTAAGGGGAGTGGCGACTATAGACTATTGTATGGCCGTGCTATAGTGAAACATCACAAATAATGCGCACTATATGGAACGCACTGTACCACCTCTATATACAGCAGTATATGTATCTTGAACTATGAGGGCATACACTTGAAGAGAGTGTAATCTCTTGATGGAATATAGCACGGTTATTAGTATATTTGATGATCTGATCATACAAAGTACAAACTACAAAGTATTCTCAAGGGAATACCAAAGATAGGCTCAGGCTTTTACAGTATCCAATAAATCCAACTCATTTCTAACCTGCTTTGCATTTCAACAAGTTCTATTGAATAAAATCAACACAATCTAAATCATCCAAACTATTTTCCATGGGCACGGAACAAACGGCCAGGAACATCAGAGGCTTCCACTGTTTGCGCGTACGCTCGGCTGCTCGGCATGCAGGAGTAGGGAGATGGCCAGCCTCGGTTGACGGGTTGAGTCGCCCATGCTACACTGCGCGGCATCGCCTGCAGCAAGGCCGGAGAATACCAGCAAAGTTTCGCATCGACATCAGGATGGCGTTTTTGCCGACGATACGATACGGTCCGACTCAATCCCCTCTAGTCAGTGGCAGCAGCTCACATCGCCTCCTTTAGGATCGAGTCGAGAGGAACTACGCGATGCCCACATCCAAGAAAGAATCATGGGACAGGGGACTTACTAGGTGAATCGAAGATGCAAAAGACGGACGGCTTTATTCCAGAGAAATTTACCAAAATGCCACACCTTAGTATTAGCTTCTACAAAATGTCGTTGAGCTAACGGAATTGCTTAAAAAATTATCGCATGTTTGTTTTATAGAGAAAACAATTAATTTTCCGATCTTACAATTTTACTTAGAGATTCGTGCTTCGGCCGGCAACATCGTCTTTTCCAGAGACTTGCTAAATAACATTCGACTGTTTTCTTTTGTCAAAATAGTCGAATTTTCATCCATCTGATATGCTTTAAGATTTGCACTTCTTCTCATACAATGGATTGAGTCCGAATTTATTATGTTTTTTTTACCATAACGGGTTCACTACATTATCGTATTTTTTTTGCTAAATATATCAAAATATATGTTAGATTTTAAATCATATGATGGAAATATGAGTTATTAAGACTTTCAACAATAATTACAGTGATCAAGAACAAAAAATTACATACATAAATTCTTATAATTTATGTATAATGAAGTTGTAAATGAACTAGAATTTAACTATTTTGGATTGAAGTTGTTAATTACAATTGATATTTTTTTAATATCTTACATTGTCTTCTCGTTAATTTGACTTTGCAAAATATTTTTTAAAAAAAAATCGTCCTAATGACCATGGCCACATGGACGCTTTTGCCCCTCCCCGGTCTCCATTTCTAGCTAGAGCTTAATCACTTACATTTGGTTTCTTCTCCTGTTCAATTTGCAAGAGATAAGAGGGCGCCGTTTGAAGCCTGGAGGCCATCTGCTGAAGATGTAAGTGAAGCTCATCTCTCGTCTCGTAGCTTCTTCCCTCCCTCGGAATCGCCTTCTTGCGGCGTTTCTTGGAGCATTTTGGGGCCTTCTCCGTGTGCTTCCGAGGCCGAAAAGGCCCTCCCTTTCTTGTTGCTGTTTGTGCCATGCCACCATTTGGGCTCCAAGTCGCGGCAATGCGACATCTCGTGCTACTGGTTCTTGCCCACCTCGTCTTCTTGGAGGAGGCCAAGGGTGGTGCCGGCGCGGGCTCGGAGGGTGGCGCTGGATGACGACATGCTGGGCCGATCGTGATCAAGGCCGACGTGGTGGACCCGGAGGGGCGCCTCGTGACGTGGAGCGAGGACGACGAGCGGCCCTGCGACTGGGTTGGGGTCAACTGCGACTGGAGTTGGGAGTTGGGTTGTGTTTTTTGGTTGGTCTGAGATTCGGTCGGTACAGTACGGTCTAAATATGGTATATGGTATGACATGTAGTGGGTCGGGTTAGTACGGCACGAACGGCGGGCCGAGCTAACCTTGAGAATACAGCCTGCTGGATGGTACGACACGACAAGTGGTGGGCTGGACCAACACGAAATAGGTCTAATCTTCTCGTTCTAGCCCAATCCCCTCTCAGCCTGGCCCAATCACCACCACACCGGTCTGACTCAACCAATCATCCTCTTCTGCCACCTAGCCTGACCCAACATCCCTCCTGGCCTCCCCCAACTCCCATCCCCAACCCCTTCACCCGAACCTCGGCTCCCAAATTCTCAATCCCTAATCACATTCTCTGATTCCCTCCCCTCGGCTCTAGTGCTCCTCCCAGCGCCACCGATTCGCCTCACCCTCTCCCTCCCCACGCACCGTTGGCCGCACTCTCCCTCTCTCCCCCTCCCCACGTGTCGCCGCCCTCCCTCTCCCTCCCTACGTGCTGCCGCCCTCTACCCTCCCTCAAGCCACCTCCTCGTCGCCGTCCTTCTCACCCCCTTCACAAGCGCGCGGGGAGGAGGAAGCTATGGCGAGGGAGAGCGGGCGTGGATGACACAGATGTCTTTGTCTTCTTAGACGGCGACGACCATTGTCTTTCTGTATGTCTATAGTTACTTATGGCTTAATTTAGACCAGCACGGCATGGTTTTGGCATGACGAGCTTTGGGCCGTGTCAGGGCCTGGCCGGAGGCGAGGTGGGTGGGGCACAGACAACGCTGCCCGGCAGACGGCAAGTCCGCACCGTGCAAAGACAAAGATGACCCAATACCCACCACTACCCGCGACCCGCGCACTGACCGCATCTCAGGGCTCTCACTCACTGGGTTCGGCCTCTCCGGCAAGCTCGGCCGCGGTTTCCTACTCCTCGAGTCGCTCTCCCTCTCCCGGAACAACTTGTTCGCACCGACCTCGCCCGCCTCCCGGACCTCCAGTCGCTGAACCTCAGCTCCAACGCCTTCTCGGGCACCATCCCGGAGGGATTCTTCGGCCAGTGCTGCCCCCTCCGCAACGTCTCCCTCGCTGGCAACGCCTTCTCCGGCGACATCCCGCGCGACGTCGGCGCGTGCGCCACCCTCGCGTCTCTGAACCTGTCCTCCAACCTTCTAGCCAGCGCACTACCAAGCGACATTTGATCCCTCAACGCCCTGCGCAAGCTGGACCTCTCTAACCATGCTATCACCGGTGACTTGCCGGTCGGCATCAGCCGGATGTTCAACCTGCGGGCGCTGAACCTCACAGGCAGCCTCCCGGACGACATTGGGGACTGCCCGCTGCTGAGGTCAGTGGACCTCGGGTCCAACTCGCTGTCTGGCAACTTACCGGAGTCCCTGCGGAGGCTCTCCACTTGCACAAACCTTGACCTGAGCTAAAACCAGCTCACCGGGTATGCTCCAACGTGGGTTGGAGAAATGGTGAGCTTGGAGATGCTGGATTTGTGGGGGAACAAGTTCTCCGGGGAGATTCCGGGGTCTACCGGTGGCCTGATGTCATTGAGGGAGCTGAGATTGTCTGGAAACGGGTTCACTGGTACAAACTACGAAGTATTCTCAAGGGAATACCCAAGATAGGCTCAGGCTTTTACAGTATTCAATAAATCCAACTCATTTCTAACCTGCTTTGCATTTCAACAAGTTCTATTGAATAAAATCAACACAATCTAAATCATACAAACTATTTTCCAAGGAATACCCAAGATAGGTCCAACCTTTTACATTATTTCCTTACTCAAAGCAGAAGGGCTACAGCCTACAGGTGATACATGTGAATCACTTAAAAAGTAATACTACATAATTACAAGAGCATCACAAACTTATAGTAGAAGCACCATTGAGAGTAAACTGATCACTTCTTCTCAAGGTGGCATACCTCCACCAATTTTACATTATTTCCTTATTCAAAGCTGACGGGCTACAGCCTACAGGTGATACATGTGAAGCACTTAAAAAGTAATACTACAAGACTACAAGAGCAGTCACAAACTTGCAGTAGAAGCACTATTGAGAGTAAACTGATCACTTCTTCTCAAGGTGGCATACCTCCACCAATTCCCATGACTCCAAGCTTTTATCCTCGGTATCTGTTCTATACAGTGCAAGCTCAGAGATCTCAAACTGCAGTCCACATATTTCCTTGTCCGTCTCCTCTACCTTCCTCCTTGCTGCTTCCTTCTCCTCATCTGTTAGGTCTGCATACGAGAGGCTGACATGCGGCATGTATGCTGCAATTATGCAAACCGAGGATCAATTGGTATCAACTTGTGATTTTTCAGAAACAAAATTCAGGTACTACACTCGCCAGTTGATCTCTGATACCCAAAGTGGGCACAGCAGCGATCGCTCGCTTCCATCACCTGCCAAATTCAGAGAGTTTGATATAAGCAAAGCAAATCATTCATTTTTAACAATTTAGAGCGTATTGTATAAATATTTCTCTGGGGTTCTAACTCCTATTGAAACTTCGAAACTCTGACCAAATCACACCTCCGAACCGATCGACCTCTCGAAGTCTCGAGCCGCACTTGCGAAACTAGGAAATCGCTAGGAGGAGAGGGGAAGCTAAGCTAACCTCGGGGGTGGGTTCGAGGAGGAGGAAGAAGTCGCCGCCGCGGGCGACGCTGGCAACGCGGGCTGTGTAGGGGCGGATGCCAGCGGCGGCGGCGCGGAGCGCCTCGATGGCGGTCGAGCGGCGGAGGCGGATGGCGCCGACGACGGTAGCGTGCGGCTCGAAGTCCGGCCCCCCGTGCGCGGCGCGGAGGACGGCCATGAGGCCGCGGAGGCGATCGCGGACGGGCTCCGGCGGGAGGGCCCACACGGAGTACACCTCCTCCGGCGATTGGTCGGTGGGGTCCATGAGGGCTGAGCGGCGGGGTCGGAGTTGGAGGCGGGAGCGCGGCCGCGGAGTCGGAGGTGGCGAAGTGGGGAATGGGAAACGGTGGAACTGGAATACCCTGCTTCTTATCGCGCTCCTTCCGCGACTCACGGGTGTTTTCCTTCGATCGCGCGCCGACGCCTGTCCTCGGGTTTTTCTTCACGATGCGTTGCCTTCGCGTGATTATCCTCTTCCCATAGCCGCCGCTCCCGCTCCCGCCCCAGCCCCACCCCCCCCTTCAATGCCTGCGACGCCCCCTCCACCCCTTGGCCCGCGCCGCTTTCTCTTACCTTGCCCATCCACTTCCTCTTCTTTTGCCCTACCGCCATCTGCTCCCCTCTTCGTACCGCCGCCTCCATCCCCTCCTCCGACACCGACTGCCCCTCCCCCGATTCCACCCCAACGCTATCTGCTTGCGCTGTCTCCACAGTGGATCCCCCTCCTTGGCCTTCGCCCGTGCCACTCCGCCACCCACCTGCCCCACTTCGCTCTCCTCCCCTTCGCCCGCGCCGGCTCTCTCTCCCTCCCATTCGCTTCTTTAGCCTGACTGCCGCCGTCGCCGCCACGAATCCACCCCTCGGTCCTTCTCCCCTCTCCGCATTTCCTCCCCCGCCACTCCCTCTTGTCGCCTTCCTTGCTACCATCATCGTCCCTAGGTTGCCGCCTGGTCGAACCCTAGCTCAGCCTAGGTCGCGTCGCCGCCGCAGTCTCCCCAAGGTTGGCTCCCGTATCCCCTGCCAGAGCGACGAGTTCGTCCAGGAGCTTCTCTGCAGTGTTCGCGTGCACTTCGACCGGTTAATCAACTAGCTCAAGGTGATGTGATTTTCGATTGACCACCACACATGTTTCCATTTTACATTCTAATTTATGTGTTTCGTAGTTGTATGGTTATGCACATGAGTTGTCTCCAAAGAACCAAAGCAAGCGCAAGTGCAAGTGCGTCGAACCGAAGCAAGGCGTAAAACACGAGACGCACTGTAACCAAAGGTGTAAAACACGTCGCGCTGCGTGAAGGAAATCCCGGGGACAATAATCTCTTAAGCTCCTAATTTATGCATATCGCCAAAGCCTCTCCTTTTGTCCATATATCGCCAGCTGTCAAATCCATTCCTCAGCCAATCCGAAACCCAGCCCACATCCATCATCCGCCAAGCAACCAAAAAACAAGTGGGAGACCAAACAAGATCATCGAGGTTCCCATACCAACCTAGGTTAGTCGGCACCGTCTTACTTCCAGTGGGTTTCATCACTCGGCAATTATAGAAATTCGACACCCACTTTATACCGACTTACCTCAAACTGCAGAAAATCCGAAGCATCCTTTGGACCAAAGGTCAATAGCCAAATAGAGGGGAGGGCAAAAATGTTGTAAATAGGCCAAAGGAGAGAGACAGCCGAAATGACATTCCTTCTTAAGCCATCTCCCACTTCAAAGCCATCATAAAGCCTTTCTCCCTCACACAAAGCACCACAAGCCTCACAAGCATGACTTCATAGCCAAGAGAGCAAAGCCGCCAGAGAGCAATCAAAAGCCACAAGCTCCTTCACTGCCAAGCAAATAGCCCCAACCAAGAACACCACTGCCCTCCCAAGGCCAAGCACCAAGAACAAGCAACCAAGAGCAAGGAACTCAAGCAAGCCCTTCTCCCCTGCAAGCCAAACAAAGCCAGCCAAAGCAAAGGCCTAGAGCAGAGAGCTAGCAAGCCAAGCACCACCACTACCAACCAAAGGAGCAAACAACACCAGCACCCACTGCCCTCCCACTGCCACCACAAGCACAAGCAAGCCAAAAGTCAAGCACACCAGCCACCATTTCCACAACCAAGTTCACTGATAGAGAGCAATTGGAGAAGAGGAGCAAAGGAGTTGAGAAAGACCAACGGAGTGGGGATGACAAGCAACGACTGGAACCGTCGTCGACCGCCCAGAGATCACGCCGAGCTGACAAGGACAAGGAGCAACAGAAGGGACCAACAAGAACATAGGGAGAGCACCACGACCACCACTGCGACCAAGCACTACCATCCCATCCTCAACCCAACCCAAACAAGGTAACCCGCCTTTTTACCCCACTGTTATTCTGGCCCAATCCAAACCCCACCTCATGACCTCATAAAAACATAGAAGAGTGCACACACAACAATAACAGTAGCCCACCATTCACCCCTCTGTATTTTTGTCCAAAAAATGAACCCCAGTATGAACCACATCTCACAAAGCACATGCAACACCAACAATAGTAATATCATTCATCCGAATGCATCACATAGCAAGGGAAAGGGGGACACAGAGGGAGTAGAGTAGAGATGGTATTATACCTCGACAGCAACCCACCCCATCACATTCTTCATTTCATAAGCAACAAATCAACTCACATTAGAAAATAAGTTAAGCAAACCAAAAAGAAAGAACAGAAGTCACAAAAAGGGGAAGACGGGAAAAAAAAATCAAAACCAAGCCAAAGCTAGAGGCATGCCACCATGCCCAACCCACCATCACCAGGCCACCACCCACCAAAGTCATTCATGAAGTTAACCATGCCCACTGAGAACCAACACTAAGCCACCACCGCAGTCCAGGAAACCATGCCAAGGATACTAAACCATGACGCAAGCCGAAAGTAACAACACCTCACCCTAACCTCCACCTTGCCATTTTTTCCATTCCACAAAACCCTCACCGAAGCGCAAGCAAACATCATCACCATCCCAAATCCATCATAACCGAAAGCCAACATGCCATCACCCACCACCACCAAATCTTTACCAAACCAAAAACCCACCACAACCAAACTGCACCCACCATCACCATCAAGCCGAAGTTCAAGAATCACAACCACCCAGCACCTTCAGTGCTCAAGAACCACACCCATTAGCACTACCAAGCCCAAGACCAAGCCATTTTTCCCATCATGGAATCACTCAAAGCTCCCAACCATAGTATCACCAATTACCCCAAAATTGGCATATAAGGATAAACCGTAAAATATATATATAAGGGAGAAAGGAGACCATAGAGGGAGGAGCGCACGGGGCCGAACTGTAGTAGGCCGGGCACTCGACAAACCGAGCCGCACGGGCACAGGCCATGCGGGCTAGACCGGAGGCCCAGGGGAGGCGTGTGCACGGGCAGGCCACTCTAGGCCGCAAGAGGCACTTGGGGGGATGAGCTAAGGGCGCAAGGAGGCGCGGGACAGGCCAGGGAGGAGGCGGCGGTGGTGCTAGGTGCCGGGCCAGCCGGAGGGAGGAGGCGCCATGAGGGAGTTCGGCTAGGAAGCAAAAACCATGGAGTGAAAGGGAGGAATGGGGAAGCAAGTAGAAGAAAGAAAAGAAAGAAGAAGCAAAGAAAGGGTACCACAAAGCCAGGAGTCTCCATCCGAGTGAATGGATAAGGAGAGAGAAAGAGAGAGATTAGGTGACAAATTAAGTAAAGAAAGTGAGGTTAAGTTAAGAAAAAGGGTAAAATAGTAAATTTCTAAGGAGTAGTGGTGCAAATGAATTTTTAGCAGTAGAAGTGAACCAAAGTTTTAATAATGTCGGAGCTGTGTAAGTTTTGGATCAAACAAATTTGTAAGTCGCGTTAGGAAAAATAGCAGTAGCTCGACCGAAGAAAATAAAAGCGGGAAAAAGAGTAAAATTAATCTGAGGCATGTTAAATAAATTAATCACCGGTAAAACTAACTAAATTAGACAAATAATTTGATGTGTTAGAAATAATTCAATTATAATGTAATAATTAAAATAAACAACCCCAGTAAATACCACCCCTAGATCGGACTAGCCAAAATCCATTAGTAACGAACGCGTGTCGCGATGTACGTAAGGTTAGGCCCGATTTATTTACAGAAGTAAATAAATGCGCACGCACCCAAGTAAAACTAATTAGGCATATTTGCATGCGTAAAAATTAAATAAACATAGTTGAATACGAGTACATGTAGTATTTTATTTTTGCGCGATAAAACGCGAGTTTAGGCACCCACGATTCTAGAACCGTTAGACTAGAATAGCCGCAGTTGGGGAGTGCTAACTTAATGTGAGACCCAAAAAATGTTATTAAATTAAAATCTACTAACAAATAGAGTACACTGATTAATGTATGCCTATTAGCACTAAAAGCAACTAAGTATTTATTTATTATTCGCGTCTGTCGTATAATTGAAGAGGGCGATCCGACGCAGGTAGGTATATCGGATCCAGTAAATGTCGACGCCGATCTTTTCTACAATTTCGAAGGCAAGCCTATCTCTTGAACATTAACCTAGCTATATTAAATATAAAAGTTACCTTAATGTATCATATATGTATAGGTATCCAAACTATGTCTCAATCAAATCGGATAAAAGAGATAAAGATGAAATAGGTGAGAAATGAGAAATGAGAATTATTAGGATGGTAAAGGAGGCCCTTGGCAGGAAAAGAGAAAAGGGAATAGGCGAGACCCTTTACATATGGATAATATATAAGTACCAATAAAACTCTTACTCAGATAAAGGACCGTATTTAAGTGCTAACCATTTTCTGTTTTGATGGGCAGAAAATGCTACCTTGTTATGTGGCTATACTCTCTACATTAGGTAAGTAATATGTGTGAGTATGATGAGTCTAAGGCACTATAGCGCTATGTGGAGTGTTGGGCGCTGCAGGATAAAGTTCGGTCCAACCAACATTACAAAAACTCGGTGGATGGCGGGGTCAGTGTCCCATGACACTGACGAAAAGTAATAGGTGATGACTTAATCACGTAACTTGTAAAACGTTTTGTATTCTAAACTCGAAATCGCATCAAAGGAAATGCGGGAGACCTCACATAAAGAGAGCTCAGAATAGCTATATGTAAAGTGGTGCAAAGCCTGCGCAATGCTATATATCAAACCATGAATTTACGCATGTCTCCTGGATTGGAGTATACGGTGACCGTGAGGGGTACTTTATCTTCTTACCGAGTGACAAGTAGTCTTTTCAGAATTAAAACTGCAACTTAAATCTTGGTAAAGTATTTTCTAGAAAAGGGATGAGCTAGAAAATGTGATAACGAAGAGAGATGAGTCATCCCGTGGATATTTGCTAATACTTGCTTGCTGAGTACACTAGTACTCAATCTTGCTATTATTCTCCTTTGTAGATCCTAGTCCGGCCTGGAACTATCCCGAGTGGGATGAAGGATACACAGGTGCCGAGGAGGCCGTAGGAGGTGATGGCGCAGACTACGAGAAGCTGGGCGAGGTGGACGCCCTATTCGACGAGTAGACAACTAGTGGAGCAGGGCAGGCAAGCGAGGGGAATTCTTTCTCATTATAATTAAATAATTGTATTAAAGACTATAGCCTTGCGTGGCTAACTGTGTAATAAAGTGCAGTTTTTATCTTATTGTTCCGCTACATTAACTCTGGTAAGGTTTACAATTTGTCGGAGCAGTGCCCTATCGGGCAGATAAATAGTAATATGTATGCCTAAGTGTGATTATCCTCCGGGGTAATGACACGGGGCGCCGCATGCAATCTATACGTGGAGTCAATGTTTCTATGTATGCAGCTCTAGGGCGCACAATAGTAGTATTTACAATGAAAATGGAGTCTTTCTTCGCAAAGCAGAGGCACACCACACCAATAATTGGCAGTTAAATGTCTAGACATGTTGTTTTCCTTTTCTTTCCTATTGTTTCAATATTGTTAGTCTATGGCACATTGTCAGAAATGAAAATACATGTGCTAGCTAACTATGTAGGCCTCTTTTTCACCTTTTGTCTTGCTCACTCTTGTCCCAACCAATGACAAACATGTATTCAATATAGTGCTGCCATTTTTTCTGAAAAATGTTCAGCATGACAAAAGACAAGCATCACTACATATTTTTTCTGGATTTCAGGTCTTGTTTGTGGACCTTCGGTGCTGTTGTTCACATGTATTCTGGATGATCTTACATGAACTATGAAATTTCCCTACATTTATTCTCCTGGGTTTCAGGTACACTCATCACAAATTCTTAGATCCATGCTAATCACATAACTAATATGTGTGTCACTCTCCTTCTGTCTTTAATTATTTGAGACATCTAAGATTGCAGTACTTGTAGACACACATCACGAATATCAGAAAGACACACACAAACATGTTTGATTGTTAATATAATAATATATCATTGCATTACATCCCCTCGATAAAACTCCCTGGTATTTCAGATCTTCTGTAGTCTTATGCAAGTTTTCCTGTTGTCAATTGACTTTCAAGTCCTCCCAAGACTTTGTCGAGTATGTATAACAGTTTTGAGTAAGTCTAGAGGTTTCTCCTGAACAAAAAAGAACACTTCAAGTTTGCCTCTAAAAAGTAGTTTTTGATTAATGTATTGTAAGGAAACTTTCCCTAAACTAGATTAAATTTTGTTCTCTCTATAGTAATGATGAAATTTAACTCTTAGGAGTCAACATAACAGCTTGTAATATAGTTTATGTTTTAGCTGACCATGTTTACACAATCAAACATATTTAGCCAAACAAATTTTCATCTTGGTAATTAATTTACAGCTTAAGAAGACTGTTCATGTACATACAAGATTCTTAGCATCTACAATGTTCACACATATTAATTCCATCTATTAATTCACCAGCGCAGCGTAGAGCGCGCTTTCAACCTAGTATGCTTTACTGAGGAGAAGCATCGCGTCGTGGGAGATGAACTAATGGAGCGCTCCGCCTACCGGTGCAATCAGTACGAGCCTTTGAACCGATGAAGGTGTTGATTGGCGGGTCCCAAATTCGAAAATAGGGGCCTCTGGGGCCACAGTTAGTGGGAAGCGACAAACAACCTAGCACCACAGATCTTAGCGAAGAATAAACTCGATAAAGAAATACCCCATCCGATTCCAAATATGAGTTGTTTTATCTGATGTGATCTTTGACTCATCAATTTCTATGGAAATGGGTTGCTTCAAATAAGAATAATTATACATTATAAAATTATATTTCATAATGAATCTAGTAATACCAATTTCAAGGGAAAAATATCTCATGCACATAGCTCTTTTGGCGAACATATGCACATAGGAAATCTGGGCCATCCAAAACGAAATTGGCGTCCGAGATCCAAGGGGGCCAAATCCCACCTCCCATTTAACGCTCTTTTGCAAAAAAAAAAAACCTACCTGATTTTTTCTCTTGTGTTTCGCTCCCCCTACCCCCCCTAGATCAAACCACTCGGCCACCACCGGGCACCCTCGTCAATATCATGCCTGAGCTAGGGTTTGGGATCCCCCTGCGCCGCGTCCTTCTACGCCATGCCCCCCTACGTCGCCCCCCTGCGCCACGCCGCCCCCCTACGCAGGCCCTGTGTGCACCCAGCCCCCTGCTCTTGGCCCGACCACCAGAATTGATTTGGATGTATGTAAATGGTAGGCAAAAACATGACATCGTCGATGAGGTCCCAGTTGCTTTCGTGGTCCTCCCTGCCGACTCCGACATCACCAAGGAGGCCATCAAGGAGTTCATATCCAAGCAGGTAGCTACACATCATAGATTCGCAGTACAACATTTTGGTTGATGAATTGATGCAACACTATGATATATCAGTTTTTTGTGACCTCAAATTTTTCATGCATTTGTCTTTTCAGGTGGTGTTTACAAGAGGCTGCACAAGGTGTATTTCACCCATGCGATCCCCAAGTCCGCATCAGGGAAGATACTGAGGAAAGAACTCAGAGCCAAACTCGTCGCCGCCGTGAATGCTTGAAGAGTTAGGAGCGCCTTCTTTGTGTTGCCACATGCTAGTCATTTGGGAGTGGCAATTCCAGGATATATGTTACAGTTTTTCCTTTGGAAGATTGTACCACCACCATGTAGTGTATGGCGCTAGGGATACATGGAAGATTAAGATGTGTCTATATGTTTTGTATGTTTAGTGCTCTCTCAATTGAGGAGTACCATGTATTGGGTTCACGATGATACTAATCAAGATTGCTTCATTTTGATGATATCCTTTGTCGACCACTTCTTTTTCCTCTTTGCTGCTCGAATAATGGATAGTCTGAGTGGTTACACTGCCACTGATTAAGCCTACTGGATGGCATCAGCCCCAGTAAAATGCCTCAACATTGATACCTGAAATTATGATATTTCAAGTATTTGGCCGAACTAAAGGCAACATTCAATAACAGACTTAAGCCCTTAAGCAGGTTGCTTCAATAACTGCAATCAAAAAAGCAAGGAGAGATAGATGATGACAGAAGAGAGGAGTTAAGGTTCATTCACACAGTGAACAAATTTCTCCATCAAGAGATAATTCACCATCCAATGCATCATCCATGAAACCAGAAGATGACAAGGGGGCAGCAAATTATCAACTGAACAAACTGTGATGCACAAGTATGATCCAGTCAACAACAAACTTCCTTTTGCTCCAACACAATAAACAGTGTCAGGTTTTGTGCCGCTGCTAGCTGATGCTTGCATACATGTACATCATAGATTTCAAAAGCAAATATTTGACACTATTTGACACTCAGAGAAAAATTCATGCTTGGACACACAGCAAGCATAAGTTCACAACTCATAAATTCTCATAATAAGACATCCTCAAGTACACACACTGTAATCCCAAACAACACCTAGCACTTTTTCATTCCAAATAGGAACACTAGTAATACATCCAAAGGAACGTAGAAATACTCATATTCAATTCATTAATTACATCCAAAAAATACAACGGAAAATATGGCTTCTTCGACATTATGTGTTGCCTCCTTCCTCTAGGTTGCCACTGCATTCCAATGCTTCATGACAGGTTCTTCAAATGGAGTACCTTTGCACTAACTGAACCATGAAAAACACCTCGAATAAGCATTGAAAATTCAGACAACACGTCGCATTGGACCATCAATTCTTTGTAACTCCTAAAAAGACTCTTTATTGAAGTGTTCCAGACAACACGCTGAATTCTCAAGCTTCTGCTGAGTGTGAGATTCTGATCTTCCCAGAAGATTGTATTGGGTCATCAATTCTTTGTAACTCCTAAAAATACTAATGCATTATTGAAGTGTTCCAAGCATGAAATCCATGCTACAAAAAGATGAAATAATACTCTTCAAGAGTAGCTTTTTTATATATCTAGCTTTCATCAAGTTTGGCGTAGATCTGGATTTGCATTCTTCAAATTAAATCTCCGACTCCAGCTTGCAGAAGCTTAGCAAGTAGCGAGAAGACAAAATTCATGATGCCTTCTCAGCAAGGAGTGGGGCACAAGTGGGGAAAAATCAACAAGAATGAACACATCATGAAACAGGGAACACTTGAGTTCAATTGAGTTGAGATTTGAGGAGACCACTCCAATTGAAAAATATACAAGGATGAAGGAATCAAGAAACCAGGAACGTTTGAGATAGCATAGATTCAAATCAACCAAAAAAGCATAAAGACAAAAAAAAGCGTTGACTGGGAGGAGTGGAGTGACGACGAGTTGTGATACCGACACTGGGCGTCCATTGCAAGATAAATGCTCGATTGGGCTAAGCGAAGCGGCGATGGTGTCCATGGCACCTGAACGGATGAGGAAGATGACGCCACCAAGTGTTACTGCAGTTGCATGCTTGACGTTAATGGATCTAGAGCTGATGAGGATGATGGAGGAATAGAGTGTGACAGGGAGGTTGCGAGAGGGACGGGCCGGCCGCACCTTCATCCGCTCGATGTCTGTTGCGCCACCTCTTCTACTCACCGACGTAGAGGAAGAAACCCAAATGCTAGGCAAATTGGTGGTGGCCAGATCTGGACATGTCGTCCTCCTCGCCGTCAAGGCCCTATAGACCTTCTCCACTCGCCGACATTGTGTGGCAAGGTCATCCCGATAGAGAGAGAGAGAGGATGAAGGGGACTGGGAGGAGGAGGGATGTGGATGAAGGGGACGAGGTGTAACTCACAAAAAGGTGTAAATGGGATTGGGAAGCTCCTACCTGTGATCTGGGCTATCGAGATTCGATCGGATGGACATGGGTGAGTTTGTGCATATGTTCATAGATATAACCATGTGCACGAGATATGCTGCTAATTTCAAGTTGCAATCTTGGTAATTCTTTATATATTGATGGTCAAAACTAAAAAAGTTTGACTCGCAACGGTTTTAAAACGACTTATATTTGGAATCGGAGATAGTAGAATGATTCATATCAAAATCTAGCTGGAGTACACTAAATACGAAAAAAATGTTAGGACTTTGGGACTAATCATGCCTTTAAAAATAGGAAGAAGTGAACTATGGATGTGCGGTCACTTAACCCCTTAACCTAAAAATTGGCTATTTAACCTCCTGACATTGCAAAACCAGGTTACTTAACCCCATGGCTATTTTGTTGGACGGTTTTGCTTACATGGCATTGGATTAGGGCGGTTTCGCCACAAGGGTGGGTGAGTCGGCAAGGTGAACTGGCGTAGGGTTTTGTGAATATAAGAAGCTCAGGGGTGTTTCGGGCAAAATTTAATCAGGTAGGGGTTAATTGTAAAATGTACAGGTGTGGAGAGGAACCGCTCCGATATCAGCCCTTGGTCCAAGATCCGACAGATGACTCATCTCCAATCCCCCAAAATTTTCCCCAAATTCCGCGTCTCTCTCTCCAACGACAGCCGCCTTCACCCACTCCGTTGTCGTAGCGACGTCGACGTTGACACCATGGACAAGGTCTCGAGCGCTGGACGAGCTCCAAGAGGCGATCACGAGGTTCCTCATAGTGGGGCTCTGTAACATCCCAAAAATCCACCTTGGGATATTTGTACTGTTAATAAAGTGGGGAAACATTTTTAGCATGTTTTTGACCTTTTTCCATAAATCAATCATTGCATTTGCATTCAAATAGTAGCTTGAAATAATTTTTGAGATAAATGCAGAACAAATAAAATTATGGAAAATTACACAATAATCTACAATGTGTTAGGAACCTCCACAAAAACTTTTGTAGTTTTGGAGACCATCTGGTACGTTTAAAAATTCGCCAAACCTCAGCCTTTTTTTGGAAAATTTCAAACCAAATTCAAATCTCCCGCTCGCCCGTTGGGTCGAATCTGTTGCTACCCATTTCTTCGTGCTCCGCTCCAGCCCACGCCAACGCACCCCTCTCCCCTCTTGCTGACATGTAGGGCCCGCATGTCAGTAGCCTTCTTCCACCTCACGCCTGCCCCCGTCGCCTCTGCCCTGTAGTGCTACAACGCCACTCACCCACGCGCGTGCTGTTGTCATCCTCGAGCGCCCCTGGGAGACGACCGGAGTCGCCTGGTCTCACCTGCTCCGCCCACTGGTTTGCTTCGCCTAGGAGTCGTCATCGCGCGAGATACTCTAGAAACCTGAGCCTGAAAACGATTTCCCGTCGAGCATCTCGTCCTGATCTCACCTTTTGAAGACTCCTTGACCGTGTCAAAACTCAGCCTCCATTGTGGTTTCTATTTTCTGCCTCGCGGGTAAGTTTCTCCCACTATATCAGCTGGAACACATCGTCGTCCCGACCTCCGGTGCTCATGCTCCGTCGAGGCCCAAGCTTGTCCTGGTGAGCCAACTCCATGACATGCACGTCATTCTGCACCACTTTGCTTGCTTACTCAAACTCCTCACTCGTTCTTCCTTCCGGTGCAGTGTAACTCCCCAACCACATCATCTTCTCCAACTCCGACACCACTGTCGCTGCTAGAGATCTCTGTGCCCGGTGAGTCACTGACCACTCCATGGTTGGTTTGATTTTCACTTCACCTCCCTAAACCTGTTCGTGTGGTCCCTTGCAGCTATTGACGCCTACACTGAGCCGTCACTTAGACAGCTGTCGCCGCCGCCACTGTCATCGACGCCTTCTCTTCTGCGGTGAGTCCTCGGCCGCATCAAGGTCATTTTCCTCATATATGTGATCTCATGAAGTTGTTTTCACGCTCAATTTCAACACAATTCTTCCAAGGAGCTTGGTCGTCGTGTACACCAATGCCGCCGCCTCTGTTCACCGACGACCAGTCACCGTAGACCTTCCCCGATTTCATTGACACCCTCTATGTGATCGTGGTAACCTACTAGAGCATAAGCATCCTTCAATTAGATTAGATCGAGGCGTTTATGCCATTCTCTCTAGTAGTGCCCATGGCGACACCGCGGAACATCACCACCAGCTCGCTTCAGGCAACCCTAGGGCCCCAAGCCACGACCTTTAGCTACACAAAGGTCCCCTAATCCTATTTGGAGCTCCAAGTCCAGCTGCCTTCATCCCTAGCGCCAATGTTGTGTTGGACCTGAAGTGCTCTACCATATCTCGCCGCCATGACGCTGCCTGTCTCCACCTCTCTGGCCATCACCACCACCCATGGCGTCGTCGTGACCCCATCTTCCCATTTTTGAGCTCCCCCGATCATTTCTACGCCTACCTCACCGCCAGCGAGCTCGCCTCCCGTCCCGGTCACGCGCACTCTGCTCTCCTTCCCTCCCTCCCCCGCCTCTCTCTCTTTGACCTGTGGGACTCACATGATTAGGAGTTAATTAGCGCCAAATGACAAAGGTTAAAGTTACTAAATCACTGACATGTGGGACCCACTAAAAAACTAAACAAAAATCTAATTTAAAATATGTTTAGTAAACGAGCACTAACAAGCAGGGCCCACGTACAATTTCAGTTTTAAAACACGTTTTAAAACCAAGAGGCTGACAAGTGGACCCCACGTGTCAAACTATTAACTTAGGAATTAAAATCAAATTTGGTTTAATCAAATAGTTAATAATTAATAAGTGTATGACATGTGGGATCATCATTGTTTTTGTAAATAAAATAAAAAACCCGAGACACTGGCATGTAGGGCCCACATGTAAGTAAATGATTTTCAAAAAATGGAAAAATGGAAAAGCAGCTTTTAGAATAAATGAAATACGCTTTCTCTATTGGAAAGCGTAAATATCAGAAAATACGCTTTCCACGTCGCCCTTTTTATTATTTTTAGGATTTTTCAAACTGAGCTCTAGTTTCGCTAAAATTGAATAATTGTTGAAAATATGAGTATGAATTTGGGAATATTTGAAATATGGTCTAGAGGGGTTACCTCTGTTATTTTGTTTGAAAATAAAAAAAAAATGAAAAACCTAGTTTGTGACGCGGGCGAGTTATATTATGAACGGAGAAGTGTGAGAGGTGTATCTCACAAGTAGATAGGGGGAGATCATCGCCCGGGTTGATTAAGAACCGAACACCTCTATATCCAACCTAAGCATAAGAGTACAACCACATGGCTGAACTGGGGCAGTCTTAGCTAATTAAGTTATCTTGGTCTAGCCTTGCATGTTGGTAGGTCGTACTAGTACGAGCATGACCGGATAGGCTTGCTCGAAGGGGCTCCCTTCACCGAGGCATAGGGAACAAAGCTTGCCGATACAATGGTGAATGTCTCACTGAGACGGGGGAACCCGGGTGAAGTGAGGGTGTTCACTCGCCGGGCTAGTGCAAGGTTAAGTCTATGTGATGTAAATGCTTCCTTACGAACTCAAGACTGCTTACCAGCGGATAGTGAGCGGTGGTGTCGACGGATACCAAACAAACTAGAGAGCTCATATCGTGTGGGTAAAGTTGTACACTTCTGCAGAGTATAAATCTATTTAAATAGTCGTGCTCGCGGTGATGAGCGTGCTAAGTGTTGGGATAGTTTTGTTGTTGTTAACTTGAGTGCCAAGTCTATGACTGAGAATGAAATGACGATCACAACCGAGGAGGGTTGTGAGTTTACTTTTGTTATGTTATATACTTGTTATTTCATTATGAGTCAATAGCTCTTTAAAATTTCTGTTGTAAATTACTGCATATTGATATTGCAAATTAAACTTGCTTAATGCTGAAAATAATTTATAGTGTAGAGTCTCATCATTTGATAACCTTGTATTTATAATTATGTTGTGATACACTACAAGTCTTGCTGAGTACAAAATGTACTCAATCTTGCTTAAATTGTTGATCAAAGTATGAGGATGAACCCATCCCAGACGATGCGCTCTTTGCACTTGGTACTGGAGGGTTCGGTGACAAGTCTTGCTAGGTCTTGTCCTTGTCAGATGCCAGAGGTTATGGATGGGCACACCACTAGACTTTTGGTCTTACTACCATGCTTTCATTGTCTTTCTTTTGAAACTTGCAGTTTAATTTGGCCGATCGGCCTTTTGTAATATAACTTGATGTAAATAATTAAGTTAATATCATGTATTTGTTTCATGTCGTATGTATAATGTATGGATGTGATTATCAATGTTGTGGATGTGTGTACTAGCTACTGATCATAGGACTAGTACGGTATACACACGAGGGCTTTAGGTATTCCACGCCTGGGGTCCTACAGGCTCCGTGTGGTGGTCTCTGTCGTCCACTTCAGCCACGCGCAGGAGATCTGGCCGCCCCTGCCACTGCCGTCGTCCTCCCCATCTTCTTCTTCTCCTTCAGCATCACTTCCGACCGCCCTCGACGCCACTCTCATCAGATCTGGCTGTCCCCGCCACCTCCGTCGTCCTCCCTGCCTTATTCCTCCCCTCCCACACCGAATTTGGTCATCCCCGTAGTCGGCCAATGTTTCCCTACCATCTCCAACCATCTCCGGTCGTGCCGGCCGCACTGGAGGACTCCCCTTGCTGTCGTGTTACTCGGGCGCACCTCCAAGCCCCGAAGAACACTACCGGAGCACCGTCGTCGCTTTCCACCTACGCCTAGTTTCCACCCCGTCGTTGCCAGCGCCGCCGCCGTGCCTCTCCACCCGTGACATCGCCACCCATCCCTTCCCTAGAGTCTCGCCAACCCATTTTGACCATCGCCTATGCCTCCCTAGCCGCCAGTTGCACTTGGTCACCTAAGCCACCATGCCCGCTCCTCTGCGCTCTCTCTCTCTCGCTAGAAATGTTAAGTCAGCGGCCACGTCATCTGCCATGGCGGCAAAATAGCCTCCAAAATCACCTCAGGGGGTTAAGTAACATGGTTTTGCAACGTCAGTAGGTTAAATAGTCATCTAGTGGCCGCACAACCATACTTCAGGTGGTCGTATGGACTTCTTGCTGAGCAATAACAAATCTAATTTGACGTCAAATGCGGATCTATGGCAACTGCTAGCGATAATAAGCTGCACACTTGTGTAGCCACTTGGATTGGATCCGAGTCAAGTCAATGTAAAGAATTTGCAAATTGATCACATACAATTCATGCCAATTAGTATAATCAACCATAAAGGAAAATCAATCTACCATAGGTGGATGGTTCAATCATGAATAGAACACTAATATCCTTTGTGAGAAATAGAATTAAGGAAAGGAATAAGTCTATATGATCCCCTAAAGTATGGTTGTGCGGCCACTTAGCCCCTGACATAAAAAAAACCGGTCATTTAATCCCTAATGTCGCAAAACCATGTTACTTAACCCCGTGACTGTTTTTTTTGGGGGGGGGGGGGCGGTTTTCCTTACGTGGCACTGGGTTAGGGCGGTTTCGCCGCATGGGTGGCTAAGTTGACAAGGTGATGCAAAATATAATTAGGAAGGGGTTAATTATAAAATGTACTAGTGTGGAGAGGAACCGCTCCGATATCATCCCTTGGTCCAAGATCCAACAATTGGTTCATCCTCAATTCCCAAAAAAATTCCCCAAATTCCACGTCTCCCTCTCCACCGACCATCGCCTCCGACCACTCCACCGCCACAGCAATGCCAATGATGGCGCCATGGACGTCCAGGTCTGAGCGGTAAAGGAGCTCCAGGAGGCGATCGCGAGGTTTCCCATGGTGGGGCCCGTGTGGTGGTTTCCGGAGTCCGCCTTAGCCAGGCGTAGGAGATCCGGCCGTCCCCACCTTATTCCTCTCCTTCAGCACCGGATCTGGCCATCACTGACGCCACACCCACTGGATTCGGCCGTCCCCGCCGCCTCTGTCGTCCTCCCCACCTTATTCCTCTCGTCCCACATCGGATGTAGTCATCCCCATCACCGGCCACCGTCGCCCTACCACCTCTGACCATCTCTGGCCCCTTGTCGTCACATTGCCGGTGCACGCCGCCAAACCCTGAAGAACCCTGCCATAGCACCACCGCTATTGTCCGCCTACGACTAGCCACCACCCCGTCATTGCCAGCACTACTGCCGTGCCTCTCCGCCTGCGACACCACCACCCATCCCTTCCCAGAGTTTTGCCGACCTATTTTGCTGTCGTCTATGCCTCCCAAGCCGCCAGTTACCAGAGCCACCACGCCTCCCGCTCCTTTGCTCTCTCTGTCTCTCTCGCCAAAAATGATGAGTCAATGGGGCCACATCATTTGTCACGATGGCAAAACCACCTAAAGAGTTAAGTAACCTAATTTTGCAATGTGGGAGTGTTAAATAGTCAGTTTTTTTTATGTCAAGGGTTAAGTAACTGCACAACAAGTTATATGAACTTCTTCCTTAAGGAAAAGATCATGGCATATCTACGCTTAACTAATTTCACATCAATACATATTGTTAATGATGCCATAAAAGCATGAATTGCTGAAACAACGCAAATCACTGTCCGACAACACAATTATTAGATAGATGATCGCTTGCAGATAGATCTCAGCTCTAGAGAGTTTCAACAGAATATAATAGCAAACAGAAATGTGAAAATGCCATCGGCTCTAAAAACTATCCTCGGTAGACGACTTCGTATATTTCATGCCCAAGACCGTACCCTGGAAACAAGTAGAAACCACATGTCGCTGTCCATATGTCCACCATTATTGAGTCAAATTCTCGACGAGATTGAAGATCCTACAAAACATTTTTACAAGTACTATTTCAGAATCCTAAACCCCACATTGACGATGTGTTGAATGAAAACTGGCGTAAGATCGTCTAATGTTTGTCCTCTTTTGGTGCAGCCTCTTTCTTGGCAGCCTGGGAGGACTCCAGCTCCTTTGGCGCTGACCGCTCAGCAGATCTACAGAAATAAAAGAACATGAGAAGGTAGGGATCAAATGTTCTGTGTTGACTTTGCCAGAGCTTCGAATGAAGCAGCAAAAACCATGCACAACATCCTATGTAATTATGCATATCAATGGAATGTAATGGCTGAAATAGAAAACATGACAGAACAAAATTGTCATAAGCCTTAGTTTATAACGGGATAAACACCACCAGAAGAAGGTCGGGTGGCGTCGGCTTGGCCAAAACAAAAACTAACTAATGCTTGAGCACCATTAAGACCGTCGTGACATAGTACAAACATGGAGGTGCAAGACTTCAAGTTCCACTAATGTTACTTTGGAACGGAAGCTTAGCAGAATTATTATTATACAACGGCTAATTTCAGCAATGCTAAATGAAAATGCAGAAGCAAGAGCAATTCATCCATATTTCTTTCTTGAACTCCTCAGACAAATGATTAAGTTTTAAGTTTTCATATCAGGACACACCCAAGACCCAACAACATCAAAAAATGGTAATAAATAAGGATTGAAAAACCAAGAGATGAAATTAAGGGACTGGTTGACTCTCATTGGAATTGTCAACAAACACATGGTTTTAAGATATCCAAAAGTTGAGGACTTGAGGTGCATAGCATATGCAATCATAATTTGGGCAAAGTTCATCTTAATTTACCCCCAAAAAATACAGTAATGGTAGATAACAATCTATGTGCCCTTCACAAAACAAACTATAGCAGAAACTGGAATAGCATCTAAAACTGTGTGAAAGTGAGCTTTGTTACAAGCACGAGTTAGATTTTAACCCCATCTTTCATAATAGTGAATTAGCAATATTTTAGCTCCAACGGATCATCATTAACAAAATGAGGAATACCAAAACAAGCCAGTATGGAACGAAATAGTAAGTTTGCAGTATAACGTAGGAAGAGAACGAATTCTAGCCAAGAAGTCAAGTTCAGAACTCGAATTCTAGCCAAGAAGTCAAGTTCAGAACTTGAAAAGCATGTATCTGGAAGAAAGCTACATTTTTCAATACTAGCAGTACTCGATCTCCAAGCGAAAAGACAATAGCAGGAACAGGTGAAACAAAACTAAAGGTTTTATCCTCTGCTGTGGGAACTGATTCTAGCGGTAGAATCGAGCATGGAAAGATATGTTTAGCAAATAACAATCACAGATGAAGATTTTATACCGGAAGGCGGAAGCGAAATGGGAGACACAATACAACTAGCACTGATAATTAGCGTATCTCTTCTTGTGCATCACGGACACCTCATCACTACTTCATTTAAAAACAGGTCCATGTATAAATTCAATAAATTCGCTTCAAAATTCAAATAGCAATTAGCTACCTCAGATGAACACAGATCCATAACTTAACTCTAATAATAATGACCTACTAGTCAACCACAGATCAAAACATATCGATAACTTCTCAACTCATATAGTACATAATGTGCAAAACGCGTCTCATTGTCATTTTTACATCAAAATTGGGGATTCGGGAGAGCAAAGCAACCTGAAACTAATATCTAATCCGATCCCTCAAGTTCAATCACAATTTCCTTAGCAAGGCTGGACTACAACTCTACTAAATCAATTTCCTCACTTCGGATCACTACAAAAAAACCCCGGCATATAGGTCAAATCCAGTCGAATCTGACATCAAATCAGAAGCACGGTTAACGAAAGGGGACTGGAGATAGATGCAAGCGAGAGCGGAGAAGATGGTAGGCTGGGCAGGGGAGGGTGAGCAAGCGAGCGTACTTGGCGGCGGCGGTAGACTCCTCCTCGAGCCAGTTGCGTATGTGGCGGACGTTGCGGCGGAAGACGGCGGCCGACTGCTTCACGTCGCTCCTCAACAGCATCACCGCCGCGCCGACACCCACCACCGTCAAGATGAAGTTGGTCAGCGCCATGGCAAGCGAGCACACGCTCCTCCTACTCCTCGTGGTCCTCCAATCCCAGCCCCGCTCTCTTCGCTCCTCACCTCCAAAACCCTAGCGCCGCGGAATATGCAAAACCAAACCACCCCCGGAATCGGACGGCCACGCGTTTCTTATTGAAGGCGTACTTTCAGGCAGGCGCCGACTCGCGAGTTGAGGACGGAAGAGAGGAGAGCCTGTGGGCTGTATGGGCCGCAATGCTGCGGCTTCCAGCTTGAAAATTACAGTAGTTACGGTGCTTCCTATCACCAAGAAGAAGAGAAACAGTTTCCGTTTCCACCCAAAAGAAGAAGAGAAAAACTTGTGATTCTACATGGCGCTGGCGTCTGTATCCGCATATTTCCTTTGCCGCCGCGGATAACGGCCGCCATCCCGGTGACCGTGAGCCAACCATGGATTCACGTCACGCCAATCTGCTCCTTGGCTGTTTGCGACCTAGCTAGTGATCTCATCTCTCCACTGGATGGAGCAGCATTTGCCACGCTACAGGCCATCTATCATGGGAATTTTGGGCTAGGTTTCGAGCCTTTAGATCACCACAATTCTAAATGTATTCTCCTACCTTTGAAATTTCATTCCCCCCACCCCCCCTCCGCCCGCTGCGCCTCCACACCGCAGCAGCTACTGTAGCACTATAGTGAATTTTATCAAAAGTCCATTTAGGTATATTTTTTAGAGGAATTTCTAAATATATAAATGAGCTCAAAACATTATGAAATTTTCTGTGGAGCCTCCCGACACAATGTACTTTCTTGTGTATTTTTTCAAAAAAATTATCCGTTCTGATTTTCTCAAAAATTCATTTAATTATACTATTTGTATGAATTTTATAACATAAAAAATGAGATCCAAACATTATGCTTTTTTAGACTCCTTACACAGTGGACTTAATTGTGTAATTTTTACAGAATTTTATATGCTCTGAAATTGTGTTAAAAACTAAGGGTTCAGGTCTCAAAAATTAGAACGAAAAGTTTCAAAAATTAGAGTTTCATGATTTCATATGACTTGGAATGTTGGAAGCTTAGTACCACATGACTACTCTAGTTAAGAGACATTCCCTCCTCCGCACATCTGTCGTCCTGTTGCTGCTTTCCCTCCTTGCCCGAAGTGCTTACTTTTATGGCGTGTCAAATCTCTAGACCCGACTCTCGATTGATTCGCTCGCGCACCTCCACCGGCAAGGGTGTTGTGTGACGCTTCGCAGCGCCACACCGCTATTGAACCAAACATATTACCCTTCCTACAAACATGTCTGGTCCATATAAATACATACTTCAAGTGCATATAAGTATATACTTACTCTATATACAAAAGATACAAATTACTTACGACCTCTTCTTGTAAATTATAAGTTATTAACCAAGTATACAATTGGACAAGACATATTAGGAAACCTTTTTTATGGTCAGACACAAGTTTTAGCAGGTGTCACAACACTATAGCTAAACCCTAAACCGCCAAGCCAAACCTATAAAAAAGCTTATTATAGTAAGTAGAAGTTGATCGTTAGCTCTGAGTGCTAACTTCCTATTGTCCGTAGCACACAGCCGGAAGAAGATCATCATATACTTCCTAAAACCCTCTGTTGTCATGCAGCATAGGGCATTAAATCTTCCAGTGCCCAACCTCACCGCAGTAGAATTTCCACAGTGGATTCTAAACTCACATATTGAGTAGTAATTCATATCAATCATCTAAAAATATCTCTTCATAACTACTCCGTACAACTTAACAAATAAGGTAACAACATACAGAGGTATAAAGGAACTGAATAGCATTTGTGATTTTTATAGATTCTCAAGGGTACAAAATCTGTTGGACTTGCAATAACATTTTTGATCATCGTATGTTGTTGTAGTGCGGTAAATTTCTGAAGAATTTTGTGAGGACGATTGAGATAGCAATGATTCGTAAGTAGGAAGGTAAATGATATTGCGATGCGCTAGGGAATTCATACATAGTGGAGAACTTTGGAGAAATAGCGCAACGATAACAACACGACAGTTGATCCGACAAGGGGATTAGATGATAGGCTAACGAACTAGGGACGATACACATATGCCTTTAGAGAATTAAAAATACATGGGACATATAGACGAAGAGGGTCGAACTATTGCATGGAACGTGACCATTTGCCTTTGTGGCCCAGCTCGGCGTTGTACTCCTCACCTTGCGCATTAGCTTTCACCGCAATGGCCCTCTTTCTCGCCCTTTCATCCTCACGTCGCCTAGCATGTTTGTAGCCTCTCCGCCTCTTCTTCTCCTCCATCTCAGCCTGCAACTCTTCGAGGCACCTTTCACGGCCCTCGTAGTCCTGCCTGGCCCACCTCTTCCTTGACAGCAGCATCCACATATCGTAAGGGTCGATCTTGTCATCGATCCACTGGCTTAAGTCGCATAGGCGCGGCGAAGACCACGGTGGGAAGAGAGGCGTGGTTTGGCGTAATGGGAAGTAAAATAGCGGTGTACACTGAAATGCAATTTCATTACCAGCTGCCTGTGGCTCAGCGTGTCAAACCTATAGTTGGTGCGGTCTGCGCAAAAGTTTTGGTAGCACCAATGACACTTCCCAATGGTCCACTCGTTAGTTGATTTGATGCAATTGTAGGCGTCCTGACACCAGCAAAGGGGTGGCGCCAACCCCGTCAGGGGCCCTTCCAGAGGGCGTTCAGTGGGCATAGGAGGGGGCGGCTCGACTCGAAATCGTTGGGCGTACTACAAGGTGGCTGTTGAGGAGGTGGGTGGCATGTGTAAGGCTGCTGACTAAACGCCCTGTCACGAGCGGTGGTCTTTTGGGGAGCCACAAGTCCTTCAAAAGCTCACGGATGTGCTTCCATTCCTTCTCCTTGACTATGTTATCTAGGTAGTGTTGTTGGTGTGGAGTTCCTGGTCGAGTAGAGTTGTATTTATTGTGGGAGCGGACGCAGCTGTAGCGTCTGCATTGAGATGAGGCATGGATGTGTTTCGTGTTCATGCGTCGCGCCCTTCGAGGAGGAAGCTTACGGCAGTCAAGTGGCATCTTCGTGTTTTGCAGAGCGAGGTCACGTCCTACTTTGCAGAGTGGTCACGTCCTACTTTGCAAAGAGAAGTCATGTCCTGCTTTAGAGAGCGAGGTCACATCCTACTTTTCATAGCGAGGTCATGTCTTGATTTGCAGAGATCCGGCGACTCAGCCTGCACTATGCTCCCCTACCATTTCTCTTTCAAAGTACGCACTAACAACCTCTCCCGTCTACCCGTAGTCTCTGGATCCGCTATGTGGCTACCGCAAGTGGATCGACCAAGGGATCCACCCACACGACCAGTGGCGTCTTAACTGCAAGGAGTGGGATGCCAAGAGGGACCGCGAGAAGAGGGAGGAGCGTCGTAACGAAGAGCATAGCGAGCTTATTTGACGGGAGAAGCAAGCTCATCTCGAGACGTGTAGGCGCAGGAGGCGAGAAAAAAGAGGAAAATGGCGGCCAAGGCCAAGGAGAATGGCGAGTACAACGCCAAGCTTGCAAGGAAAGACAAATGGCCCCGGTCCACGCAGTAGGTCGGACCATTTCGTAGTAGTCTCCCATCCTACCCGCTATGCTATTCCTATCTCCTGAAGGCATGTATACTTACATGGTTGGATGCTTGTGTCACAGTGTACCGTAGTAGTAGCGAGGATGACTAAATTAATTAGCCAAACCTTTGGGTTTCTCAAGACTCAGTACATGTCGTCGTTAAAAGCACTATTGCCCTCTCATCGGCCAAAGATCATTTTCCAAGAGGAGGACAAAATATAGCATATTTGGAATATCTCACAACCTCCTCTAGACCGCTAATATACCTTGCTATCAAGAAATGTATATCACCAAAATGTAACCCAGGATGTTTAACACTGGTGTCGCGCAGTGAAGCGTCACACAACACCCTTGCCGATGGAGGCGCGTGAACGAATCAATCGGGAGTCGGGTCCAGAGATTTAGCACGCCATAAAAGCGAGCACTGCAGGCAAGGGGGATAACAACGATGAGGTGATAGATGTGCAGAGGAGATTGTGTCTCTTACCTAGAGTAGTCATGTGGTACTAAACTTCCCACATTCCAAGTCACATGGAATCATGAAACCCTCATTTTTGAAATATTTTTTTCCAAATTTTTGAGACATAAACCCTTAATTTTTGACATAATTTTAGTGCATATAAAATTCTATAAAAATTACAAAATCAAGTTCACTGTGTAAGGAGGCTGAAAAAAAATTCATAATGTTTGGACCTCATTTTCTATATTAGGAAATTACTACAAATAGTATACTTAAATAAATTTTTGAGAAAGATCAGAATAGACAAAAAAATTTAAAAATTACACAAGTAAGTACATTATGTCGGGATGCTCCACAAAAAAATCATGATTTTTTAGCTTATTTTCTATATTTAGAAATTCCTCCAAAAAATATATCTAAATGGATTTTTGAGAAAATTCGCTACAGTGTTGTTGTGCGGTGTGGGGTGCAGATAGCTAGTTCTTTCTTGTGCGGAGGGCACAAGCAGTGGTTTGTTTGCGGTCTTGTGCAGCAAGCGGGAGGAGGGGCCAGAAATGGAATTTCAGGGGTAGGAGGACTACATTTGAAATTGTGGTGGTCTTGGGGGCCAATAGTGCCCAAATATTCTCTATCCTGGTACCTTCAGAGGCGGCTGGATAGCTTGTTGCCTTGCTCTGCAAGGCTGCAGGATAAGAGGACATGAGCAGCAACAGCGAGGAACAGGCCGCGAGCATGGCAGCAAGAGATGGAGGTGGAGGAGGTTGCTCCTAATAAGCCGTCAGAGCCTCAGAGGTGGCGAGGAGCAAGAGGCGCTCGTGCTGAGCGCGTGGGATGCCATGAAGGGGGATTTGGCCGCCCTCGTGCTCAAGTTTTTTCTTTGGGTACAATGTTTCATCTTAGTACTATTGGACACACCCCTCCAATTACTTGCTGCAATTCGAGAAAAAAGGAGGCATGTGGAATGTTTTGTTGGATTTTGAGCACCAAGTTTGAACGTTGAGGCTGGACCTGAAGTCGGGGAAGAGCGAAGTTGACATACCCTTAGTGAAGATATCGACATATTGTGACGAGGAGGGGATGTGCAAAACCCAAATGTCACCAAAAGCCACCTTGTCACGGACAAAATGGAGATCAATCTCCACATGTTTAGTGCACTAGTGTTGCACTAGGTTTGTTGAGCGGTACACGGCACTAACGTTGTCGCAGTGGACAATGATAGCTTGACGGAGTGGTTGGCGAAGCTCGGCGAGCAACTACCACGACAAACAGGCCTCAGCCACAAGATTTGCTACACCACGGTATTCATCCTTGGCACTGGAGTAGGACACCGTGAGTTGGCGCTAGGACACCGTGAGTTGGCGCTTCTAAGACCAAGAGAGCAAGTTATCCCCCAAAAATATATCCAACTTAATGAGTATACATGTGGATCATTTCACTCAACTGTTTACATGTTCTTAGTTCATGCATTGGCCTCGTGGTGTATTTTCACTAATCTCTAGACTAAACCATGCATTTTTTCGCATTAAAGGATATTTGATATTGCACCAGCTGCAAAGCAAATGTTGTCGTTCCTACGCGAATCTGGCGATGTGCCCCTCAAGAACCACGCAAAATTCAAGGCCCATGCCATGACCGTCTGTCATGATAAACAATGGCCCCTCTCGTTTGCAACGGCTTGACAACTTTGAGCAGTGCGGCGTGGATTTCGGCAGTTTTTTGTTTCTCTTTATCTTTCATACTCTCACCATGCCATGAGTTTGGTCTTAATTCAAGCATGCGAGTCTGCAATGCAGCTAAGGAAGGCCAAAGATGTGAAAGTGAGGAGACCACCCTGAAAAGGTTGGGTGCAACCCATGCCAAGGGGGCATCGCTGATGCGCATTTTGAGGTATATTCCATAGTGGGTTTGCTAATTCACATGTGACTGAAAATGTTAAAAATTTGGATCTTGCGTCGTGATTTGTGTAGTTCATCTTCTTTAGCGACGATGGACGGTGATGGCAGTGGCCGACGGATTAGGGTGCGAGTTCATCCGTTTAGAGTTTGGGTTCACCAGTGCCCCTGGCCGAGGGAGGATGGGGTGGTGGAACCATGACAGTGGGCGGCGGCGAGGCGAGGAGGCGACAGTGGCACCGCATCATCCACGGGCGCGGAGGGTAGTGGGTGGTGAAGGTCGACGAGGGCGAAAAGAACTGGAGTGGTTCGAATCTAGCGGCGGTAGCCGCCAGAGAAAAGGAAGAGGGTGGCGTGGGGGAATCACGCTGGAGAGGAGGAAGAAAGTGGTGGCAGTGCGGATTTGGAAGAGGGGGCCGAGGAGGAGCTCACTAGCGAGCCTCGCCGCCACTAGAGGCGGTGTGTGTGGAGTCATTGGGGCAGCGGCGGCAACAAGGTGAGGTGGGTGGGGTGGGGATAGCCAGATAGGATTAGGTTGGCGGGGGATGGGAAATGGATGAGGATAATTGGATCCAAACCCGAAGGTTAGAATAGGTGACCAAAATTTTGGGACTTTTCATGTAACTGAGGACTAGACATTGCATTCCACAGATGCAATCTTGCAACTCTACAAATTTCATCACTCAGTTGAGGTATAATTTTTTGAGGAAACGACAAAGCTTACCGCTATTACATTAAAGATAGAGTAAAGTCACACACAAATATAAAACCAAAAATGAAAAAATGAAACTGTACAAAAAGGCTTTCTTCCTGGCGGCTACTCCTCTCACGTCGGTCCTCCGGCGTGGCTATCCTCCTCGCCTTGCAAGAATATTTGCAGCTTGGTCGCCCCGCTTAGCGTCCATGCACGCGCCTCTTCTTTGATGATCGACAGTAATCCCATTGCCACCTGCCTAAGATGCTGGAATATCCACATATTTCTTTCCTTCCAAATGTGCCACAAAATAAGAACAATTGGCGATGTCGGCCTTTTTTTACAACTTCCCTCCCCCGAATGGAAGATATCGGTCCACCAGTCAACCATCTTCAGATGAGTTTCCCATTGCGAGGGCTTTAAATTATCTCACCGCACCTAGGTAGCCACTAAGGACCAGATATGCCTAGCAAAAGAACACTCCACAAATAGGTGTATGGCCGTTTCTGGGTTATCTGTGTATAGTGGACACCAATAATCATTTTGCATATGGCGGTGAGATAGGACATCTGTTGTCGGTAGCCGGTGCTGAACTAGAATCCAATCGAAAATTTTGCCTTTTGTGGTGCCCAAATGTTCCAAAAGAGTTTTTGAAAGGGAGCCTCCAATGCTTCCACAAACTGCACCTCATAAGCCGACTTAGACGAGTAGCTGCCTAAGGTCGTCCACTTCCAGGTGATGTCATCTAGCACATTTTGGGATAGTGTGACATGGGCAACCATGATGTGGATTTCATGGGGATATGTTCCAGATCTTAGGATGATGTGACAATTGGCAATGGCGTTTACGGTTTGTCGTTTCACGTGTTTTCGACAAAATTCTGAGCTTCTTCGGGCGAGGCGGTCCGACCGGTCCTTACCGTGGCCGTCCGACCGGTCCCAAATCGGTCGGGCCGGCCATGTGGGGCGGTCGGACCGCGATGACAAAAGTGGTCAAAACGAGTGGTCTAAAAATAGGTGTTGTAGGCAAGTGAGGGATCTCAATGCACTTGGTCTCATGATTTTGGAGTCTCGGTAAAAGTTCTATTGGTTTAAAGTTTCGGAAGGTTTGGATTTTCGGGGTTGAAATTGGCTAAGTCCCAAGGCGGTCCGACCGCTCACTGGAGCGGTCGGGCCGTGTATTGACTTGAACGTTGGCCAACCGTGGCAATGTTGATTTGTTAGGTCAAAGTCATTGGTATCGTGGCATATGGTTTGCATGATGCATGTTTTGACTAACATGGGTCAAGTTGTGAAGAACTTGTTCCCGAATTCGTGTTTGCTTATGCGTGGTTGTGCGAGGTTGCTTGGTGGTCAACGACGGTCAACGGCGAGGAGGATCGGGACTAGACTTGGAGAGTTGAGGTCGAGCGATTGGCGATGCGGGTGAGTCAACGACTCAAGCGTGACACAAGATGGACAAGGGTGACCTATTGGCAAATCCATGGCGCATGGTGAAGCGGTTTAGGTCAAAAGGTTAAAGACGGCGCTTTGCGAGCGTGCGTGTGTGACCCGTTTGTTAGTGGGCCTTAACGGGGCCCAATTGAGTCAAACCTAGAGAGTTCTAGGCCTCCACTATAAATAGGAGGAGGTGGTGGTGCACCTCCTCTCTTGCTTTTTCACCTCTTTTGTTGCTTGCAAAACCCTAATTGGTTTAGGGGAGTTGAGGTGGAGGCTAGGGCTTTTCATGGTTTGAGGAGAATTTCGTGATCTTGGATTGACCACTGATCTATGATGGCGTGGGTGTAATCCAGCAACGATCTCGTTATCAATCTATGCAAGGTTTGCTTGAGATAAGTCTCTTTTCGTTCTTGCTTTCAATTTGGTGATTTTAGGGCTTCCTTTGATCCGCGAGTTTGTGATTGATTCTTTCCGTGGATTAGCTTGCTGTGATATGTGTGAATCTATCTAGCATCATCTTGATCATCAATCTCTCACGAACAAGCATTAGGATCAAGTTTTCGTTCTTGCCCGGTTTTAGACCTTCTGTTAATCAATTGACAATTGCTCAAGATCGTTCTAAGAATTATCATAATATTCGATTGGAATAGGTCCTCAATAGCATAGAGAAGGTGTGTGCAAAGTTTCGTGAAGTTTGGAGTTGAGAATCAAAGTTAGACCTAATTGCAACTTCGTCATCGGTACGTTTTTTTCTTGTTACGTAGCTCGCCGGTCGAGACCGCCCACATCGGAGGTCGACCGATTTGGTGCCGGTCCGACCGCCCACACCGAGGTCGGACCGATTTGGTACGGTCGACCGCCTTGATATAACAATGATCGACCGGCCGATCTCTGTTAGTTTTGATTATTGTTGATTTTTGTCGCATTGCTTAGGGGTTTAATTGGATTCAATACTAGTCTTCCACTGTACTGGTATATTGATCTTCATAGCTTCATTATAGCTATTGGAGTGAAATTGTGTTGAATTCATTATTTGGGAAAAAGTGGCGTGCTCTATTCACCCCCTCTAGTCGCCTTTTCGGTCCAACAAGTGGTATCGAGCAGGTTAGTTCAATCTTGATCTTAACCGGTCACCGAACTTTAGCGATGGATAAGTTTTCTACTAAACCGCATATCTTGATGGGCACGACTATGCCTATTGGAAGAATAGTATGCGCGTCTTTCTTGAGAGCGAGGACAAGCTATTTGGGATGTTGTTAGCGCCCGCTAGTTATTCTGAAATTGCTACACTCGCTTCGCAATTCTTTTGGCTAACAACAATAAGGCTAAGAATCTTTTATATGGTGCACTTGGTAGACAAGAATATGATAGAATTTGCAATCTTTCAATGCATGAAATTTGAAACACTCTCGAAACATATCATGAGGTTCGTCCCAAATCAAAAAGGTACGTAAACAGGTTTACAAGCGTGAATACAATAAATTCGAGATGCGTCTGGAGAGAGCATCGATGACATTTTCATCGCTTTAATAAAGTAATTAATCAAATGAAAGTTGTTGATATTGAATATTCTCAATCTGAAAATGCCACCCATCTCTTGGCTGCAATCAACACCAAGGAGTGGGAGATGAAGGCTCTTGCTATAGAGGAAAATGTTGATCTTTCAAGTTTTACTTTAGAATTGCTTTATAGTAAACTCAAGACTCATGAAATTAAAAGAGTTGATCATCCCAAGAAAGATAATTTAGCTTTGGTAGCGATCCTCTCAAAAGGATTTTGATGACTCTTTTGAATCTTCTTACGGATTTTCATTTGCTTGTTTATCCGCTATTCATGAAGAGGAGCTTGAAAGTATTCTGAAAGCGAGTTAGCTCTTCTAGCTAAAAAATTCACACGGGCCTACAATAATGTGAGAAACAAAAGAGAGGTGGTCGGTGACATGCTATGAATGTGGTGAGCTCAATCATATCCGACAAATTGCCCCAAGTTTGAAAGGTAAGAGCAATCATAAGGAAGGAAAGCCGACTTGGAAGAAGCCTCCTTTCAACAAATCAAGGTATGAGGCTAATAAGCTTGTGAATGCTACTCACCGGGTTCTTGCCGCTTTTGAGGATCAATCCTTGAGCGATGTGGATATCGGGAGTGAGGAGGACAAGGAGGAGGAGATCCCTCAAGGCAAAAAGAAAGGGAAGGCCAAAGACTTCACTGGCATGTGCTTCATGGCTGACACGAACGACATTGATGATAATGAGGTATCTTTTTCTTATGATGAGCTTTCTGCTAAATATGATTCTATAGTTGAGCAATTGCTTAGTCAAGATGAAGCACTAGAATTTGTCATGACAAAAAATAAGAAATTAGAGTCAAAAATTAGCAAACTGAAAGTAGAGCTTAAAAATGCTAAGACTCTTGAACCTGATGAATGTTTATCTTGTCATGCTTTGCACTCAGAAATTACTAAGTTACAAACTGCTCATAATATTTCTGTACAACAACTTGAGAATGCTAGATCTGAACTAAATGAAATTAAAAGTGCTCCTTGTGAAAAATGTTTAGAATCTAGTAAATTGATTGCCTTTGATGTATTTGATTCTAGCCCTTGCACTTCATGTTTAGAAAAAGAACATGAAATCAAAGATATCTTAGAAGCTGCTAGAGTCAAATATGCTAAGCTTAAGGACAATATTGAAAATACTACTTGTGCTTTTTGTTCCACTCTTAAGCTTGAAATTGCTTTGTATAAGGAGAAATCTATGAATAATACTTGTGATGCTTGTGTTAACTTGAGAAAAAAAAATGCTTACCTTCATGATACATTAGAGAAATTTTCTAAAGGTAAGAAACAATTAAACATGATTCTTGACAAGTCTAAAACTCCTTATAAGAAGCAAGGTTTAGGATTCAATTCTTTTCAAGACAATTCAAACCCAAAAGTTATTCAAGTCTTGGAAAAGGTTTAATTGAATTCAAAACCCAACTTTGCAAAAACATCTTTTAAATCTGCGAGTTTTGCCCAACCTTGTATTAATTCAAATGGTGCTTCTTCTAGTGGTACCAAGTACCATTGCACTTATTGCAAGAAAGGTGGGCATTTGATTGAATTCTGTTGGCGTAGGTTGAAAAATGATAGGAAAAATATTGATAGAATTTCATTCATGCAACCTAGAGCTTCTATGAGACATGGTAACACTTGAAAAGAATAAACACGGATTAGGATTTTTCTCTCATGCAAATCATTATGTTTCTAGATATCCTAATTCTAATGTTTATCGATGGCGGTCGGCCATTGAGTGGTCACCGATCGGCCGTTTTGGTCGCCGGTCGACCGCTTGACAACGCGGTCGACCCCCATGGACGATTTAAGTCTCATGTTAATTTAAACATTGCTCATAACCGAATGTTAGATGAAATCAAGGATAGTACTTCGGTTTGTATACTCCTTGCGGGCGTGTGTCTCGATCTTGGATTCCTAAATCTTGTTTATCTAACTTGATGTTGAGACACATCGTTCTTTGTTCCTTGATTTTCGGGACTACAGTGGAAAGGGGAAGAACACGTGGTTAAATCGACTCGGTGTTCACGCCACATGACCGGAAACTCAAAATGGTTCACCTCTTTCACGCGGGCAACGGTGATGACTTCATCACCTTTGGAGATGATACACAAGGCGAATTGAAGGAGCAGGATCAATTAGGGTAAACAACAAATTCATTCTAAAGGATGTCGCTCTTGTGGACAAGCTTAGGTATAATCTCCTTCTGTTTCTCGACTTCTTGATGATGGTTATGAGGCTGCTTTTTAAGAAAAATGCTTGTCGTGTGCTTGATTCTCTTGGTGAGCTTGTGTTTGGAATCTCTAGAGTTGGTAGAATTTTTGGGTGATTTTGAGAATCTCTTCTTTGGATCTCTTAAATGTTTGCTTACATCTTCTTGATTTACGGCTTTGGCATCGACGTTTGGGGCACATTGGTTTTGATCATCGACACGAGTTAGCAACCTTGATCTCATGAGAGGTTTGCCCAAACTCAAAGTATCAAGGATCTTTGTATGTCGCCACAGTAGGCATGACAAACAAGTTGCCGCCTCACACCCATACGTGACTATGGTTATGGTAGCGGACGGGGCGGTTGCTTCATATGGATCTTGTTGGTTACGCTAGAGTCCGGTCGATCGGTGGAAAATAGTATATTCTTGTCATAGTCGATGATCTTTCTAGATATACTTGGGTGTTCTTTCTTACTTCAAAAGATGAAGCTTTTGGTTATTTTCATAACCTTGTTCTTCGTTTGGCTTGAGCTTCTGGTGCTTTGAGAGCGATTCGCGATGATAATGGCACGGAGTTCAAAAATGCTTCTTTGCTTCTTTTTGTCTTGGCGTGGTATTGAGCATCGCTTCTCCTCTCCACACGTCCCTCAACAAAATGGCGTGGTGGAAAGGAAGAATAGGACCTTGGTCGAAATGGCTAGGACGATGCTAGATGCAGTATAACACAGAGGAGATTTTGGGCGAAGCTATTGCTACTACACGCCATATTGCAAATCGTGTCTTTTGAGACCTTCTTTAGGCAAGACTCCTTATGAGCTTCGTTTTGGTAGAAAACCCTCTGTTTCGCATTTTTGAGTTTTTGGATCAAAATGTTTTATTCTTAAGACAGGCAACTTAGATAAATTTGAATCAAGAACTTTTGATGGGTTATTTCTGGGTTATCCTGCTCATTCGAGGGGTTTTCGGGTTTTAATACTGAGACTAACATTATTCAGAGACTTGTAATGTCACTTTTGATGAGACTAGCCACAGAGCTAGATCTATTACTCTGAGATGATTCTGGTGTGAGAGAGCATTTTGTGGAGGAAGATGAGGACGAAGCTAATATCATCCCTTCATCTGCTTTGCTCTTGGCGCCCATCTTGATACAAGAACACCTCGTCTACTTCACCTTGATTGAGGCTCTGCTTGCATCTTCATCATCGCGATACTGCGGAGGTCGAAGAAACGGGTATCTCACCCGGGCGCTCCACTTCGCATTCAGAGACAGCATCCTCCGGAACAGATAATAGGTAATCTACATGAGCGAGTCACTCGCTCCAGGTATAATGATCCAAATCTCTACTCTCATTCGGCTTTTGTTGCTTCTTTTGAACCCCGCGATATATCACATGCTTTATCTGATTCTAGCTGGGTAAATGCCATGCATGAGGAGTTAGAAAATTTTGAAAGAAACAAAGTTTGGAACCTAGTAGAACCCCTTAGTGGTCATAATGTTATAGGAACCGTTGGGTGTTTAAGAATAAACAAGGTGAGGATGGTTACGTGGTTAGAAACAAGGCGATTAGTAGCTCGGGGTTTCGACCAAGTTGAGGGTTAGATTTTGATGAGACATTTGCTCTGTTGCTAGACTAGAAGCCATTCGCATTCCGCTTGCATTTTTGCATCAAAAGGTTTTAAATTATATCGGATGGATGTTAAAAGTGCCTTTTAAATGGTTTCATAGATGAGGAAGTGTATGTTAAGCAACCCCTGGTTTTGAGGATCTTAAATATCAAATCGTGTTTTCAAGCTATCTAAAGCATTGTATGGTCTTAAACAAGCCCCTAGAGCACAGTATGATAGACTTAAGACCTTCTTGCTTAAAAACAATTTTGAAATGGGTAAAGTGGATAAAACTCTATTCATTCTTAGGCGTGACAATGACTTCTGCTTGCTCAAATTTATGTGGATGATATTATCTTTGGTGGTTCCTCTAATGCTCTTGTTTCGACTTTTCCGACACTATGTCCGGGAATTTGAGATGAGTATGATGGGAGAGCTTAATTACTTTTGGGACTTCAAATCAAGCAATGCAAGGAAGGAACTTTCATCCATCGGACGAAGTACACTAAAGATCTACTCAAGCGCTTCAACATAGGTGATTGCAAGCCAATTTCCACTCCCATGGCAACCTCATTGTTTTGGATCCGGATGAGGAAGGAGAAGTCGTGGATCAACGCGAGTACCGCATGACATGATCGGCTCCTTACAGTATTTGTGGCCTCGAGACCGGACATTCACTTCACTGTATGCCTTTGTGCAAGATTTGAGCGTCTCGAGAACTTCCCATCGCCAAGCCGTTAAGCGCATATTCGGTATTTACACTCTACCTCTTATATGGCATTTGGTATTCTGCTCTTGACTTTGTCCATTAGAGGTTTTGATTCGATTTTGCGGTCATCGGTTAGATAGGAAGAGTACCTCGAGCACTGTCACTTCCTAGGCACTTCTCTTGTATCTTGGTCCTCTAGGAAGCGGTCTTACATTGCACAATCCACTCGTTGAAGCGGAGTATGTAGGCTGCTTTGCTAGTTCTTTGTGCTTGATTTTGTGGATGGCGTCCACTTTGAAAGATTATGGGTTAAACTTTGCTAGTGTTCCTCTTTTACGTGATAACACTACGCTATTAATATTGCTAAAAACCGATTGCAACATTCTAGGACTAAGCACATAGACATTCGCTTTCACTTTCTTAAAGATCATGTTGAAAAAGGTGATATTGTGATGCACTTCGTAGAGTCCGAAGCTCAATTGGCAGATATTCTTACCAAGCCTTTAGATCAAACCAGATTTTCTCCTTAAGAAGCGAGTTAGGGGTAATTTATCCTTATGGGTTGGTTTGAGGGGGAGTTTGATTTTTTTTTTATCTTTCCTTGTTCTTTTGATCTTTTATTGTTCTTTTTCTGAACTTAGTGATCTTTTCGAACTTTTTAGGTTTTTAGGCTTTTTAATTGCATCTCATCGTGTCATATTGCATTCATATGAAAACTCCAACAAGTCAAGTGGTTACAACAAATGGTATGAAAAATCCAAAAAGATGCATTGTAATATAAATTTTTTTCTGCTTATCTTTTAAAATTATGAAGCTTTGCCTATTACCCTTTAGAGCTTTTGTATTTCAATTCTTGCTCAATGTCATGTCTAGTTCTTTGACTTGCTAGAATTATCATGCTTTTACATGTGTAGCTAAGTCTTTGCTATATGAGCTAGAACCTTTTAAACAACTCAAACTAAGAAATTGCAATTTGTGGATGTTTCAGCGAGTTGCGCAATTAGTGCTCCTCTTGTGACATTGGCCCTGTCAGAATTGCTTTGTTAGCTCTTTGATCTAAAATTGACCATTACTTGAGCTTTTGTGTTCTTGAGATTCTAAAACTGCTCATGTGAAAAATGAAAATCAAGATTGTCTTATGCTTAAATTGTGCCAAACTATTCTTACGAGGCGCTTGTCAAATGACATGAACTTGGAGATAGTTTGATGAACGAACGATCTCATGGGGATGCTTGTCGAAATAACATGAACCTCAAGATTTGTCGCCCGGTAGAAGCTTAGAAAGAGTTTGTGGATGGCTCCTAGTCCGGGATCTTCTTTACTAAGATATACCTTTAATCAACTTTTGGTGAAGCTTAGGATGAGTTTGTGGATGGCTCCTAGTCCGGGATCTTGTCACTAAGTTAGATCATTAGTCAACTTCAATATTCAATGCAAATGAGAAAAATGTTGACAAATGGCGTTTACAAAATATTGAGCAAAATGATTCAATACGGGACTTGATTGACTCTTAATGTGGTCTTTGTTAGATTTTTATCTCACTTTGACATTTTGACATGGCCAATTTCACTTTAGGATCCTGTTGATGAACTTCTTTGAATTTGAGCGTTGCTTAAATTGATAAATCTCTTGCTTTACTTTTTGAGCCTTTGTGCTTAGCTTTGATATATATGTCTTACCATGATCTTGCTAGCGTTTGTCGGGCTTGATATCTTTGTTTGTGCAATATTAGAGATACTAGCTTGTTCTTTTGGGTAATCTCCAAAGCTTCTTGTAATCAAAAATTGTAAAATACAAAAATTGAAGCCACTCCATTGCACTTCATGCATATTCCTCTTTATGCTTCTTTTGTTTCTGCTTCTTCCTTTATTCTATATTTATTATCTCTGGATGAGAGGAAGGCGTGATTCCTTGATGAATCCATTGTCAAAGGGGGAGAAGATGTGTTAAATGAGATGAGAAGATGTGTTAATGAGAATATATTTCTTTGTTGGGGAGAAGTTTTGTACAAAGGGGCGAAAATTTGAAAATTGAGGATCATAGTGAGGGGAGTTCTTGAGTTGCATTCTTATTGTCTTATTGAATATTCTGAACTTGAATTGCATTCTTTTATACTCACAATGATCATAGGTCAATTGAACAATTGTTCTTTCATATGGACCTTATGTGAAAATTTTGACCCTTTTAAAATCAAAGTTTTATGCTTTCTTTTGCCTTATCTCGGATGCCTATACTATTACGATGCCGCTTGGTCATTTTATTGCTTTTTCTTGCTTATGGACCAAGTTGTGCTTTTGTCTGCTGCGAGTAAACTCGTTTTCAAACCTCTTACTTACATTTTACGGATAATTGCCAATGTGTTCATCAAGGGGAGATTGTGGATTTCATGGGGATATGTTCCGGATCTTAGGATGATGTGACAATTGGTAATGGCGTTTACGGTTTGTCGTTTCACGTGTTTTCGA
Source organism: Hsuehochloa calcarea (assembly GCA_036346395.1). Lineage (NCBI taxonomy): Eukaryota > Viridiplantae > Streptophyta > Magnoliopsida > Poales > Poaceae > Hsuehochloa > Hsuehochloa calcarea. The sequence goes on from CM070602.1 coordinate 6,748,787, forward strand.
CAAAGTTCTGAGCTTCTTTGAGGCGAGCGGTCCGACCGGTCCTTGCAATGATCCGACCGGTCCCAAATCGGTCGGGCCGGCCATGTGAAGCGGTCGGACGGCGATGACCAAAGTGGTCAAAACAGTGGGCCAAAAATAGGTGTTGTAGGCAAGTGAGGATCCCAATGCACTTGGTCTCATGATTTTTGGAGTCTCGATAAAAAGTTCTATTGGTTTAAAGTTTCGAAGTTTTGGATTTTCGGGGTTGAAATTCGGCTAAGTCCCAAGGCGCGTCCGGCCGCTCACGAGGAGGCGGTCCGGCCGGCCAAGAAGCGATCCGACCGCTCACTGGAGCGGTCGAGACCGGTATTGACTTGAACGTCGGCCAACCGTGGCAATGTTGATTTGTTAGGTCAAAGTCATTGGTATCGTGGCATATGGTTTGCATGATGCATGTTTTGACTAACATGGGTCAAGTTGTGAAGAACTTGTTCCCGAATTCGTGTTTGCTTATGCGTGGTTGTGCGAGGTTGCTTGGTGGTCAACGACGGTCAGCGGTGAGGAGGATCGGGACTAGACTTGGAGAGTTGAGGTCGAGCGATTGGCGATGCGGGTGAGGTCAACGACTCAAGCGTGACACAAGATGGACAAGGGTGACCTATTGGCAAATCCATGACGCATGGTGAAGCGGTTTAGGTCAAAAGGTTAAAGACGGCGCTTTGCGAAGCGTGCGTGTGTGACCCGTTTGTTAGTGGGCCTTAACGGAGCCCAATTGAGTCAAACCCTAGAGTTCTAGGCCTCCACTATAAATAGGAGGAGGTGGTGGTGCACCCTCTCTCTCATTTTTTTCACCTCTTTGTTGCTTGCAAAACCCTAATTGGTTTAGGGAGTTGAGGTGGAGGCTAGGGCTTTTCATGGTTTGAGGAGAATTTCGTGATCTTGGATTGACCACTGATCCATGATGGCGTGGGTGTAATCCAGCAACGATCTCGTTATCAATCTATGCAAGGTTTGCTTGAGATAAGTCTCTTTTCGTTCTTGCTTTCAATTTGGTGATTTTAGGGCTTCCTTTGATCCGTGAGTTTGTGATTGATTCTTTCACGTGGATTAGCTTGCTGTGATATGTGTGAATCTATCTAGCATCATCTTGATCATCAATCTCTCACGAACAAGCATTAGGATCAAGTTTTCGTTCTTGCCCGGTTTTAGACCTTCTGTTAATCAATTGACAATTGCTCAAGATCGTTCCAAGAATTATCATAATATTCGATTGGAATAGGTCCTCAATAGCATAGAGAAGGTGAGTGCAAAGTTTCGTGAAGTTTGGAGTTGAGAATCAAAAGTTAGACCTAATTGCAACTTCGTCATCGGGCTATTTTTACTGTTCTGTAGCCTGCCGGTCAGACCGCCCCACATCAGAGGTCAAACCGATTTGGTGCCGGTCCGACCGCCCCACACCGCAGGTCGATCCGATTTGAGTGCCGGTCGACCGCCTTGATATAACATGATCGAGCCGGCGATCTCTGTTAGTTTTGATTATTGCTGATTTTTTGTCGCATTGCTTAGGGGTTTAATTGGATTCAATACTAGTCTTCCGATGTACTGGTATATTGATCTTCATAGCTTCATCATAGCTATTGGAGTGAAATTGTGTTGAATTCATTATTTGGGAAAAAGTGAGCGTACTCCTATTCACCCCCCCCCCTCTAGTCGCCTTTTCGGTCCAACACATGATATAAATTTTGACAAAATCCGGCAGTAGGTGCATGGTAATTCTTCTCCTCAGGTCGGCTATCCATGTATCTCCGTGCAATGCCTCCCGTACCGTACGATCTTTTGTTGCGAGGATACAAAATAACCCAAGGGCAAGATCTTTTAGTGATCATGCACCAAGCCACTAGTCTTTCTAGAAGTTTGCTTTTTCGCCGTTTCCGATGCTAATCGTTGTGGATGCTCAGAATAAGGCATAATCTATCTCTGAAATCAGCAACGACATGCCATTCCATTGCTTTTCCGGCATCTTCCATTGTTGTCAGATCCATCGAAAGCACAACGCGTGGCTAAAAGGATCTAGACCCAAAACCCCCAGCCTGCCGAACTTTTTAGGACAACACACCGTGCTCCAATTCACCAAGCACTTCCCTCCGGTGTAGATGTCATCTCCGACCCAAAACCACGCTCTTCGATGACTGTCTATCTGCTTTATGACCCAGACAGGTAGCTATGTGGTAGTTAGGTGATATGTTGGAATAGTTGTGATGACCGCAATTAGCACCACAGGCCTCCCTGCACGAGATAGCATGCTCCTTTTATAACCGCTCAATCTAGCTTGCACCTTGTCCAGCAGAAGTTGGAACAGTGATTTCCCCGATTTACGGCGAGAGAGTGGCAATCCAAGATAGTTGCATGGCAGCTGCATCCGAGTAGCCGGGAAATTTTAAAGTACATCATCTGGGTGTAGCGATTGACACTAGATCGGTATGACAATGCTTTGGGATATGTTTATTGTGAGCCCCGTTACCAGACCGAAAACCTTCAAGATCTCTTTGAGGTTATCAACATCCTCCTTGGTTGGCGATATGAATATCATTACATCATCAGCATACATCGACAACCTCGCCTTCGTTAACCTCCCGCTTAATGGCAAAAGACAACCATGTTGATCTGTCATATCAAGAATACAGTGTAGAGCGCCAATTGCGAGAATAAATAAGTAGGGAGAGAGGTAGTCCCCTTGCCGTACAACACATTGATGCCTTATGCTTGGTCCCTGGATGCCATTCATCACAATCCTCGAAGTTGCTGTGCCCAGCAGCATCGCAATCCAAGCCCTCCATCGATCACCAAAACCCCTATGCTGCAGCATGTCTAATATATATGGCCACAAGATGGAGTCGAATGCCTTGGCAATGTCGAGTTTTAGCATAAGCACTGGTGTCCCAAACTGGTGGTAGCACTGTACAATATTTTGTACATAAAGGAAGTTGTCCTGTATAGTCCGCCGCTTTATGAACGCACTTTGACTTGCGGAGATCAGATCATCCATGTACTTTGAGAGCCTGAGGGAAAGCAGCTTCGATAGAATCTTTGATATGCTATGAATCATATTGATCAGCCTAAAATCTGAGATCTCAATTGCTTCCTCCTTCTTTGGCAAAAGTATTATGTTGCCCGTGTTGATTTTCTTCAAGTGTGAGCTATTCAGGCTGTACACTTTTTGGAATAGACCTTGCAAGGTCTCCTTTATGATTTCCTAACTTGCTATGAAAAAACAACCCGTGTATCGATCCGAACCAAGAGCTCTGTCGGCTGGCATTTCGAAGATGGTTGCCTTAATCTCCTACTCTGTGAAGGGTAGTTCCAGCTCAGTTGAGGCGCTGATTGGAAGCGAGTTTAGACTAAGAAGCCCTCAAGGAAAGGTATAGATAACTGACTTTAGAGTGCCTAAAATTGTGGTGTATCGGCTGGCCAGTGCCTCCTCCTTTCTCGAATGTAGAATGAAAGTGTTACCCTGGTGCTTCAAGGTATGGATTAGCTTCCTCCTTGAAATTGCTCTACAATGGAAAAATCTTGTGTTTGCATCCCTAATCGTAGCCAATTCAGCCTAGAGCATTGCTTCTGAGTGGCCGCTAATCCTAGAATTCTGAGCTTGAGTACTGCACATAGTTCATGTTCTACACGAGAGAGTTGACGCTACTCTTGCGCTTTGTCAAGCCGCAAGACTACCTCAAGAGCAATATGAGTCTGAGTTTTATAATTGCCAATTTGTGATCTGCTCCATACTCTGAGGGCCATGGCCGTTTTTGTAGTATCAAAGATAACCGACTAGATGGGTGAATAGGAGGTTTAAAAAATTCTTCAACTAATTTTATATTTTATCACAATTAGTAGGCTTGTCTAAACTAGATACAATTCTAACTAAGCAATTCTACACAAGTAATATAGTAGAATTGTAAATGCGGAAGGTAAAGACAAGAAATAGAACTACTGTGGAGACGAGAAGTTTTTCCCGTGGTATCGAAGACTTGTCGGTCTTCACTAATCCACATTGAGGAAGCTTGAACGAATCAAGTCGGCTCCACAAATTGAGCCTCAACCTCGATCACTATGGTTGCTCTTGCTCCCCTCCGAGTTGGTGAGCACCGCACCAATCACAATCCTTATCGGCCCACTTCACAAGCTTCTTGAAGTAATCACCGAGTAATCTTCTCTAAGCCGTCTAGGTGCCAGCAAACACCAAGAGTAAAAGATCACGACTCTTGCTTGAAATCTCTCAAGTGCCAAAGATCAACTAATGATAAAATGCACTTGTCTGACTCACAACTACATCAAGGAATGAATTGGATGCAAAGAGAGTAGTAGACAGAGCACCAAAGCCTTGTGAGTATTCAATATGGCCAAAAGGTTACTGCTTTGGTGCAGGTGGGGGTGTATTTATAGCCCCCCAACTACAAAACTAGCTGTCACGACCGAGTCCCTAGAAAAATAAGGATTTGCGGTAGTACCATCGTTGAAGACCAGGTACTACCGATTTTCGGCTCAACGGTCGGAACAGTAACATTTAATGCTCTAAACTAGCTGTTACACAAAAAGTTGTGGTACTACCGCCAACAAAAAATCAGTACTACTGCATCGCGATTATACCGTTCGGCTAGAACAAAGTTATCGTTTTCCAGAGCTCAAGAATTCTCAAAAACACACTTTCTGGAAAACTCATACCGCCAAGTAATAATCGGTACCACTGCACGTCCGGTACTACCACTTAGGGACTGCGGTCATACCGATCCAAGAGAGATAAAAAACTCCCAAAAAAACGCTCTGTAATATACATAACGCTATGTATATTTCGGTACTACCGACCTGCGATAGTACCGCAAATGAAATGCGATCGTTCCATTTTTCAGAGAGAGCAAACCACTCGAAAAACACACTATCTGGAATATACATACTGCCATGTATATTTCGGTACTACCGACCTGCGGTAGTACTACAATTGAAATGCGGTCGTTCTGATTTTTCAGAGAGTATCAAAACACTCGAAGAATACGCTCTCTGAAAAATACGTACCGCCATGTAAATATCGGTACTACCGATTTGCGGTAGTACCACATATCACTTTGCGGTCATACCGATTTTCAAAATATTTTTCCAGAAGCTAAAATCAAGATAATACATGAACCTTAGTTGATCATAATGGCACAAAATAGTTCCTCAAGATACTAGCCATGATCCCTCTTTATAGTACGGTATTTATCCTATAAATCCGATATTTTCTCCAAACAACAAGATCGATAAAAACTACAAAAGAGTTCTTAAGTTATATAATATCTTTTGTCTTGATCCAAGCTCATCTTTCACCATATTCATCTTGCCAATTACCTTGTCACCAAATAATCATCGGACTTTAACCTTAAACACATCTCAACACATATGTTAGTCCTTTAATATAATATTATCATTAATTACTAAAATCAATCACGAGGGCCTAGATACTTTCGGTTTTTGGCATTTGGGCGGGTCTACCTTATGGATCGACTAAGACCAAGCCTCTCCAGGACCACCTCATTATACCCTGTCATTAGTGGTCAGTAGTTTTCAAAAGTGAAACTTCTGAGAGTTCTAATTTGCTCTTCCCCCAGATCAGCAGAGGATAATGATCTAAAATTGAGGAAGAGAGTGATCGCAATAAGGAGTCCAGGTAAGCTAAATCCAATCGTGGATCCCCCCCGACGGGCAGCCTTTTTTTTTTTTTGCCAAAATTCGACACCCTACCTTTTGTAGTCCCTCCTCTGCATTAGCGCTTTTGCAAGGGATTTCCGTCCTGCTACCCGCACCCCCGGCGTTGCCATTTCCGGCGCCGGTGGTCACCGCCCCAACTAATCCTACCCCCACCCCCCATCCTCATTCCGGCAGCGTCAGCATGATGTGGCGCTCGAGCCGGGTGGGTGCTCGCTTGACGGCTTCCAGCTCCAGCTCCAGCTCCAGCCGTCGACACCAGGTGCTTGTACACTCGAGCATTCTTGAAGATTACTCTCGATCCACAAGTCACCTGCACTCCTGACAGTGCCCACAACGAGGATCTGGTCGATCCGGAGGAGGAGTATCCCAAGCGGGATCGTTTCTTCTGGACGACCCGATGGAGTGGAGCGCCAGCCAAGAAGGCTGCATCCTAATTTACAACTGGAGTTGGCTCTTTCTAGCAAACATTTTGATTACAACTCATGACGAGGGGCTGTATCCTTGCCATCTGCAAGAGATGCAGGAGTAATTTGTTCGAATTAGGTAGAAGGGAGACTCCAACTTTGGCGGGTGAGTCCATAAACTTGTGTGTGCACCAGCACCCTGAAAGGATTATCACATGTAGGGTTAATTAACGATCAGATTAATAAAAATTGCATAATTTTTTTGTTAACTCAGCGACAGTTTCCTTGGCATTTGAATTATCTTTTGTATGTTGAATAAAAAAAGAGAGATTTATACTCAAGAAAGCACAAGTCACTTTACAAATAGATATCTTAATAACAAGTTTACAAAACAGATCGAATTTGCACGTTCTACCTTTCTTGACAGATCAAGAACATAGACTATTAAATTTTTCTGTGTGAATCGCATCGCTCTCAATCAATAGCAGAATTATCAAGTATCAACCTATATATTTTAAGATAACACCTTACAACTTCGTAATTAACACCATGAAAATGCTCACGTAAAGCACGTGGGCTGTAAGGCCAACCTTGCTGACAGAACATGTTCAGATCTACTCTAAACAGGCTCTAATTATTTATCCTGTTAGTTCGGATTGCTCACTCTGCCGTCGAGAAGGCAGCTCGTTCGGGTTCGATCCCTGCCTGAGATGGGATCGAACTCGTTTCGTGTTAATTTAGTAATAGTGCAACTCTCGTGTTAATTTAGTAATAATACACGCATACGTCGTGTTAATTTAGTAATAATATACGCTTGTTAAGAGCGTACGTCTCTCGGGAAAAAAAATATTTATCCTTCACACCGGTCACGAGATGGTTATCTGAACTTCTTTACTAGTCATCATCAATCGTTTTCGTGCTCAGTCTACAATGCGAGTGATCCGTTAGTAACCCTTTTTAAGAAAGTTCAATGGAATATTTGGACTTTTTGCGCACTAGTTTGAGGCAGTTGGGGTATGGAGAGAGTGGAGAGGAGGTTATGGATAACCAACCGTATACACGGAAGAATTGAGAAAAAACAAGATCTAACTATTCACAATTTATCAAAGAAGAGACAGATTCATCTCAAACTGTAAAATATCATTTGCTTCTTTAGCCACTCTCGCCGTCCCGCGTCCCACACACAGAAACGGACAGCCCAAATGGCTTCTCCCCACCTGCTCCCCCTCCTCCTCCTCCTCCTCGTCGTCTTCCTCGCCCCCTCGTCGGCGACGCCGGGGGTCCTCCGGGTACCAGACGCAAGGGCCTTCGTCCTCCGTCTGCCGAGCTTGAGGGCCTGCGACGCGCCGCCTGACCCCTCGGTGCACGACCGGCCGGTGATCGGCATCGTGTCGCACCCGGGCGACGGCGCGTCCGGGAGGATCAGCAACGCCACGGCCACCTCCTACATCGCCGCATCCTACGTCAAGTTCGTCGAGTCCGCCGGCGCCCGCGTCATCCCGCTCATCTACAACGAGCCCGAGGAGCGCCTCCTCGAGGTCCGTGCTTAATTCTGAAGCTCCCTGCTTTTCTCCCGTTCTCCCTCGGTCTCCTTCTAAGTACTCACGTGTCCTTGTGTCAATTCGACTTTCACATGTTACATGTGTCAAATCTTGCAGAGAGAGTTTTGACGCGCTTGCAATTATACATGCTTGTGAGTTGTGACGTGCTTGCGATTACATTCGAACATACTCCTATGTGTCAGTTCTTTCGAATAGGAAACAAGGAGATGTAGTGATCATTACTAGGCAACTATGTTTCCATCTATCCGAGTCAACTCTTTTCTACCATAAAAAAATCGATTTTCAAGAATGCAAAGCAAGGAGATAGATATGATGATGCGTTAACGCTTATGTCTCAGTGAAACGCATGTGAATGCTCACTGTTCACTAGTTTGCTGTAGAGCTTCTTGAGTTCAACCAGCTGCTGAACCTGTTGGATTGGATTTTAGTTTCTTCTTATGGATCTTGAGCCTACCAGGCTGGAGTTGGATGGAAACTCAATGTGCATTGAATGATCTTGAGGAAAAGTGTGAATCCCAATTATGCTTTCAGCTAAATTCCCTGAACATTTGGTAATGCTGATCATTTAGGATTTCTCAAGTGTTGGGGGATATGTTTAGGCATAGGTCATTGGTGAGAAACTAACCAATCAAAAAGTGAGGTTTGTCGTGAATTGATCATTCAGTGTCTAACCAACCTATGGTACTATTTGTCTATTTCAGATGGAACCCTTATCCTATCATTTTATTTGGCTACAAAAAATATTGTTTGTATTTTGCAATAATATGATCTCATGGAATAGTAAACTGTTAATTACTCGGTAGCCCTGATTGCATGGTACTACTTGCTACTTATCTCTTTGATAATTTGTTCATAGTTTTGGCTGTCCCTTTTACTGCAGAAATTGAGTTTGGTGAACGGTGTGCTGTTTACTGGTGGATCGGAGAAGCATGGTTTGTATTTTGAGACAATAAAAGAAGTGTTTCAGGTACTTATTGAGAATCGTGTTGTAATTGATAGCTGCTGCATTTTAAAGATGTGTTCTTCACTTCTACTCTATAGTCGTTTGCGTTATAACATACCACATCTCAGTTTCACAACTTCATGGTATCTATCTTATTTGCCCTAGCCCGCAAAGAACGGAACCAAAGAGTAAGGACTAATTCTTATTTTTCATGCTTTGTTCTCTTCTAGTATGTCTTGGACAGGAATGATGCAGGAGTTCCATTTCCATTGTTTGCTCAGTGTCTTGGTTTTGAGCTTGTAAGCATGATCGTCAGCAAGGTAATTTCAGTTTTTTTCTAAAAATAATAAGCAAGATTGTCAACGTGCAAGTTTAGTTGCTGAAATGCAAAAACGATTTGGATTGCTTATACTCATTAGAACAACCTCAAACTTAAATATCTGATGGAAGAAAAATGATCAGTAAGAAGTTAGAAGAATATCTTTTCTCTTGCCTCATGCAAGGCAGTGAAGCAATGGCTGCAGTGTTCTGAACTTCTGATCCCTGAAGAGGCCATGACCCATGAACACTTATGTGTTGTCCTGTTTTGTTTCCACAAATTGGCAACTAATTGTTCTTTTACGATGGTATTAGGACAACAGTATTTTGGAGTCATTCAGCGCCCTAAATCAAGCATCTACTCTTCAGTTTCCCAATTACTCTTCACTTGAGGGATCAGTTTTTGAAAGGTAGGTGCTGCATGCTCATTCAAGCCTTTTATTTAATATTTTAGGACTAAACCTTTATTTGTTAATACTTGGTGGGCACTTAGAAAGGTCATGTTTTGTTCTTGTCCCATCATATATCAAAATATGAGGCAAGTTAGGTTCTTCTTTACAGAGAAAATGCAATAATGCTTAACATTACAATATACCCCTTTTAAAAGGAATTTCATGTTTACATTACCGCTTCGCCAAAATTGAAATCTGTAAAAGTGGATTAAATTGATGTCGATTATGCTGTTGGTTAGCTTTGTAGATGAAGATACTATATCTAGATATCTACAATGGCAAGGCATACAGAATGTCATCACTAGCCTATTTCAAATATTTTGTTCGATTATCCATGGTATTTTCTTTTTGTTAAGCAAATACTGTCTTACTTTGTTAGTTTGGCTCTTTGACTCTTTGTGGCTTCCAATCTCCCTTGTATGTCTGACTAATGAAAATGAATTCGCAGATTTGATCCTAATCTCATCAGGAAACTGAGCACCAGTTGTCTTGTCATGCAAAATCACAGAGTAAGTCAAATGCTTGGTTGACATCAGTTCCATGTCAACTTTTACATGATACACTTAGTTCAGCCATATCATGGTTGACAATTCTGAATAGCACCTTTTATACATAATAATTATTCTTGGTTCCTTATTTTCCCTAACATTGTTTAATTTCTCAATTGGTCAAAGTATGGTATATCACCCAAGAGATTGCGAGAAAATGATGCCTTATCAAGTTTCTTCAAGATTCTGACAACATCGCCTGACGAAAATGGTGAGGTATAAGATGTCATTTTTTACCCCCTATGTCCCTACATAATAAAATTCATTCTTAAAGGTCTTTCTTTTCTACAAGGATTCAACAAGCCTGATTCAGGTGGTGTTAAATGGTATAATTAAGATAACTTTGATAAATAAAATGGCAAATTTTCCTCCAAGTATTTGATATGGGTCAATGATCATCATTCTTTCCATGGTACAACAAACTGATTTTCTTTCATTTGACAAATCAGGTTTACGTCTCAACTGTACAAGCACAAAAATATCCGATCACTTGCACTCAGTGGCATCCTGAGGTATGCTGGCTGTAGTTCTACTGTCTATTTTTTAAATTCAAATTTTCATGTGCTACCTGTTCACAGGCTTGACTGCTTAAGTGTATTTTGCGATCCTACTTATCATTGTCTGCCATTTGTAAGGCTTGTACATTAGTCTGCTACTAAATCTTTACTTTTAAAATTATTCTCGGCTGTAATACTTCTGATTGTCGCCACTTAGGCCTTTGGCAAAAATGATGCCTTTATAGTTTATACCATGATAAGCTTGTTCACTTACCGCAGAAAGCCATTTTTGAGTGGGGTAAGCCAATGATTCCACACAGTGAGGATGCAGTACAAGTGGCTCAAAATTTTGCCAACTATTTTGTAAGGTTTGTGATTGAGCATTTGAGACCTCTTGTTTATTCATTATAAGTCAGCACTACTGCACCTGACTATTCATAGATGCATTGACCATGATTACCATTCTGTAATGAAAACCATACTGCATTGACGGCAAATTACCTGTTCCAAATTATTTTATGATGTTAATCCCTACCATGGCGGCAGCGACAGGCCTTCAACCATCTTGGTGTCTGCTTACTTTTTTTTTTTTTCTATTTTGGTGTTAGCCTCCATTGCATTCAGCCTGAAACATACTAGTATTCCCTTTCGCATTATAGTGTTCTTCTATTGTATGAATATTTTTATGCGTAATGCAAGAACCAAATTGTAATGCAACGGTACATGACGAGGATCATGTTTATCTCACCTTTCGCTGCGACCTGAAACAGCCAAGCCCGCAAGTCCCCAAACAGGCCTCCTGCTGACAAGGTGCTGGACAACCTGATTTACAACTACAAGCGTACATTTTCTGGAAAAAAGTCGTAAGCCTCTGTTTATCTTGTATACCTGCTACACTATCTGCCCTCCATTCATCGGCTAATTAAATGCATGTACATACAATCCTTTGTAGGAAATCGTTCGAAGAGGTCTACATCTTCTCATAAGACTGAGCCGATGCTTGCAAGTCTTCCCCTACTGTACTGTACTGTATCCTGTACTCATTTTGTATCCTGTACCGCTGTTAGGATGCGAACTCCTCTAGTTACATTGGTAGACTGGATTGTTTTCGCGTTCAGCAGGGGCAGGTTCAGTATCTTAGCTGCGTTGTTTTTCAGAGTAATAAAAGCATCATCCTCTGAACTGTATTCACATTCTATTATCAAAACTCCCTCGTGATGATTTGATTTTAGGGTCTGTTTGGTTGCTTGCCAATTTGCCGAGTTTTGCCAAAATTTTGTGCCAAAAGTGTGGCAAGCCACAGCTTTTGTGGTGAACATTTGGCATTTGGCTTCCTTGCTGATGCTAATTTCAATTCTTACTAGTAACAGGCTGTGTGAGCCATCTGTTGATAACCTGAGCACTTTTAATACTTTTACCCCAAGCGAAGCCTTCTTTTCTTTTCTATAGAACAGAGTGAGTAAAACAACCTTCAGAACAACCAACCTCAGCTGCCAATTGGAAGACCTTTACAAGCCCTACAAGTTAAGCGTAAATGTAGCTAAAGATAATGACTACTAAATTGTATGGAAATGGCAGGAATATAATTTGCAATTCTAATGTTGCATGTGCATGATTGATCTGGCACCATTAATGGTAAACATGCCTCGTTCAGGGTTTAAATCATCTCTAAGCGAAAATGAACACAAAAGGGGGGTTAAGTACCATTGACAATAAGAAGAACAGTAAGCTCAAGGAAAAACGGCTTTTAAGGAACGAACTCAATATAACTTATCTAGATATAAGGATGATACAGATAATGTCAAATAAATGAATCAAATCTTATCCTTCACACTGCCACAACATTACAAGTAAAAAAAAAAAGATAACTAGTTTTCTTGACTAGACAATCTCTTTGTTAACCAAGTCAACAAATAAGAAATCACAAGATACGCCAGTCATCCTTTCACAGGTTTGAGTCAATATTCTCGATACACTGATGTACTTCATCAGCCTTGCCCCATGCATTTCACTTACCTTGGGATAAAAGAATTAAAAGATAAATGCGGAAAGAATGCCAGAGGTCAGCTATGGACATATCAATCTTCTTGGCAGCAACTTATTGTGATGCCGTAGCAAACTGCAGAATGAGGCTATCTGCATCTACTTGACTGTAATCCCAATCCGCACTGCAGAATTAGGATGTTTGCAGCAACCAATAGTAATCCCTTGCCTACCTGGAGAGCTAGGTTATCTTCTCTACAATGAAATGTGTCCAAGAAATCGATAACCCTGACCGCTAAAGCATTTTTAGCCCTGCTGTGGATCATTTGTTCACTGCTCCACCTCCACTTCCAATCCAACATAAATTTTTAGCGAGTCAAGCATCAGAGTATCTAGATTCAGGAAAGTCCAGGCTAAGATCCTTCAATCCTTCTATTACTGAACTGTATTGGTTCATCGCTGATATCAAATGAGGAGACTGATGTAGCCAAGTCATCTGCCAACTCTGCCGTAGGATCTGGTTCTGAAGCATCCGCTAGTGCACTCAGCATATTAACTACTTCAAACGTATCATCCAGGTAGAACCTGGCTTTGCTCGGTTTCTGTCCCACAGTACATGCAAACACTGGTGTTTTCGGAGTAACGATGCTCCTTTTCATGACATTGGCCATATTTTCAAACATATCCTCATCTGACCTGTCATCACCAATGCATAACACAAAATCTGCCTGCTGCCCCTTCTCCTTCATTGATGTGAGTATCTTCTCAGCTACAAGCCCTTTGCTAACACCCTGCATCACGAAGAAATAGTGGGAGGAATTAATTAAACCTGTGTGTCAATGCCTATATCAAAAATGAAAAACTTGGATCAGGAAAAGTAAAACTGTTAATAACTATTTAGTGAAATCCGATTGCAGGAATTTTCAAGAACCGCAAAGCATCTATAAACAGAAAGAAGAAATTAATACAACACAACTGTAATATGTATCACATCAGTCGCGTAAAGGTGGTCAATTTACAGGAAAGGCGTATAACAATACCACAATTTAATTAAGACCCCGTAGGTACGATAAATTCTGAAAGTACATTACACATAATTTTTCCCCATGTAAGTCTGCTTTTTTTTGGGGGGTATTCTAAATCATAATCACCCTATAATAGTTGCATTAAGTAAAGTAAAACAAACTAATAACTTGTCTGACTGACACAAAATTATTAAGTGGATCTCAAGTAGGGGTATCAGCTAAATGCAAAACAAACCAATGAGTTAACTTATGGAGTATTTGTTGTGGGTAAAATCGTAAAAGTCATGGAAAATGAGTGCACATGTTCTCCATGGAAATGGAAGGCACAAAAATCTGTGAAATCATCAGCAAAATAACAACTATCGTTGTGGAAGGAATGCAAGGACTCAAGATCGCGAACCTGAGGTTTGACTTCGACAATGAACTGGCCGCTCTTGACTGAGACTGGTTCATTTGTTAGTACACTTTCCAGGTGATCAAGCATCCCCTTTGCCTGGGAAGACCCAAAGACTTGGTCAGCATCCTGATGGTGCCACACCAATGCAGTTTCTTTGGTCTCAATGTAGGATCCATCAGTTGCTTCTGTATAAAGATTCATCACTGGCTCCACCATTTGCATCCATCCAAAGTCTGAGGTCTGGGTGTTTGTTTGCCACTTTTCGTCACTTGTCCACCTACACATGGAAACATAGCATTTCATCATCCACCTTATTTGTAAGTAATTTCAAAAGGCACACTGATGGGACTGCAACGATCTTCACTTGATTCATGTAATAAAACACCAAGCATATTGAATTGGCAGCTAAGAAGCACCAATAAACATCTCCAGATGATGTGAGCCTTTCATGTTGAAGCAAAATCAGGACCTTTATGCAAGTTCTATGAATAAAAGATTAAAAGGTGTATGATCCTTTCAGTTTTGACTACTTCAAATCTACTAAATGGTCCTTGCAGTGAACATTCAAATGGTGGATGTAGTTGACTGTTGAGACATAACAGAAGGCATGCACGCTTTATATTGTCATCACTTATCAAAAGAACAAACTAAATTGCTATTTTCTTGGTGAACCAAATGTTAGCAGACACATGACACCTTTTATGCTTAGGCATCATCCTAAACTTCCTATTATGTCTGGATAAAGTACAGATTTCACTTCTAACCTCAGGCAAAAGGTCAAAGAATACTAATGAGAAATTGTACCTTAAGAAGGAACCATGCTCTGCCGCGATGCCTAGCTTTGGGCATGAGGTGAACATTGATCCCAAGCTATTCTTGCTTCTCCCACTGACAATGAAAACAATGTTATTCATGTCTGAGCATAGGGTATTAATGATCCTCACTAATTCTTCACTCGGTTTCTTGTTGATGGAAACCTGTGGCACCAATGTACCATCATAGTCAAGTAATATAGCCCTGCTCTTTGTTCTCTCGTAAGACATTATAATTGAATCCAAATTAAGTTTAGTGAAATGTGGGTCTAGGGCCACCACCCTGAATCCAAATCCCAATCCGATGCCCCAACATGGCTTCCTAAAGTGGTCCTTGCAAACCCTCTCCAGGTCCTGGACAAAGCTCCTTGACCAATATGCAACATCATGGGTGCTGACATAGCGATAATGTTTTTCGTGCCTCAGCTGCTTTTCGCGCTCCGACATCGAGATGGCCTCATTCAATGCCTCCGCAGTTGCCTCAATATTCCACGGGTTAACACGAATGGCACCACTTAGTGAAGGCGAGCACCCAATAAACTCTGACACAACCAGCGTGCTCTTCTTTGGCCCATTCACTTCTGGTGAAGACTCAGATCCAGGTATCCCCTGCCGGCAGACAATGTACTCATATGGGGTCAAATTCATCCCATCCCTCACAGCCGTCACCACAACACACTCAGCGACCGTATAATATGCAAGCCTCTCCACACTTGGCACATTCCGGTCAATGAAAACAATTGGGATGTATCCGTACTTGCCAAACTCCCTGTTAATCCTATCACAACTCTCCCGAATCTCAGCCTGGATGGCCTCCAAATCCTTTCCCTTCCCCCGTGGTGGGTTGGCTATCTGCACCAGCACAGCCCTCCCCTGCCACTTGGGATGCGTCCTCAGCATATTCTCAAATGCAAGAAGCTTCAAATTGATCCCTTTAAAGATATCCATATCATCCACACCAAGCAGCACGGTCTTGCCCTCAAATTGTTGCCGTAGCTCAGCAACCTTCCGCTCCATGTCAGGTAATCGCAGCACTGATTGCAGTTGGCCCATATGGATTCCCACTGGCATGATCTTGATTCCAACAGTGCGGCCAAAGTAATCCAATCCAATATATCCACGCTTTGACTGGTACTCTATCCCTAGCATCCTACTACAGCAAGATAGAAAGTGCCTCGCATAATCGAATGTGTGGAATCCGATGAGATCGCAATTGAGCAAAGTTCTTAGGATCTCCTCTCTGACAGGGAGGGAGCGGTAGATCTCTGATGAGGGGAAGGGGCTGTGGAGGAAGAACCCAATGCGAAGGCGATTGAAGCGGCGGCGGAGGAAGGTGGGCAGCGCCATGAGGTGGTAATCGTGGACCCAAACGTAGTCGTCCTCCGGGTTGATGACCTCGACCACCTTCTCGAAGAAGTATTTGTTCGCGAGGACGTACGCCTCCCATGCGCCGCGGTCAAACCGGCCGTCGCCGGCTGCGGTGGTCGCCGTCGGAGGCAGCGCGGAGGCGAAGGGGAGCATGTAGTGGAACAGCGGCCAGAGGTAGCCCTTGCAGAAGTGATGGTAGAAGCGGTCGTAGAGTTCGGCCGGGAGGAACACGGGGGCGCAACCGAAGCCGTCGATGAGGGTTTGCGAGATCTCGTCCTGCTCGGAGGCGGGCACATCGGCGCGGAGGGTGCCGATGAAGAGCACCTCCATCTCGTCGGGGACGCCGTCGCGGAGCCGGAGGAGGAGCGAATCGTCATCCCAGGAGAACACCCAGCCGCGGCCGTCAGGGCGGCGGTGCGCGACCACGGGCAGCTGGTTCGCGACCACGATGATGCGCTCGCACACGGCCGACGAGGGCACATCGGACGCGACGCTGCTCGTCGCCGCCGGCTCATCCTCCTCGTCGTCCAGCTCCGAGAGCGTCCCGGGCACCGTCATCACCCGCGACATCCGCTTCATCCCGCAGGACCTCGACCGCCGCATCCCGCCGCCGACCGGGCCCAGCGCCGCGAAGTTCCCCGCGGCGAGGTCGAGCAGGTTGGTGTACGACCTCGACATCATGGCTGAAACGGGGTGCCCCCACCGAAACCCTAACCGCTTGATCCGCGAAATGGGAGGTTTTAACCAAACCCTAGGTTTGCGTTTTGATCTGATCTGACACACCAAAACCGGCGTTTCGAGTTCGGAATGGGGGGTGCAGTTGGAGGCGAGTGGCGAGTGGCGAGGAGACGAGCACGGTATATTCCGCGGCGGTTGGACTCGGTGCACGACGCTGCCTCGTGGACTTAATTTCACCGACTCGTGGGCCCGAGATTTGTTATGAGGTGTACGTGCAGTGGACCGTGTTTAGGGAGACGATGCATCGGGAAAAGAGGATAAGGTAGTGCGTGCCCCACCGGTGCCAGTTGGCGTCACGCTGCCACAGAGTGGGGCCCACAAGTGTTGACGTCCCAGATGGGGTTTGCTACAGGTAGGACCATACGATGGACGGACTAGATTAATCAAAGATCTACAGTGTGTGGATTTAAAAATTCCTAGATTTAATTGTCCGGCGGTTGATGAAGATGTCTCTGTCGTCTTTTCGTGATGCAACAACAACACCGGGACACTTTGGAGGCGTGAAACACGTGTCCGGTAGCGATGGGGCCACGTCGGTGTGAGAGTGACGTCATGTGTGACTAAGCAGGACATGGTCCATAAGTACATTGTCTAACGTAGTTGTATCAGCCATCGGTTAGCCTTTTCATATCAGTAAAATCCCTTTTATATCAGTAAAATTCTAAGTGGAAGAGAGAAGTATAAAAGAGAAGAGAAACTGCATATTCCTCAAAAACTATCTCTACACACTAACCAAGATAAAACAATTAATGCATATGAAATAGAGGTGTATGAGTGGGAATATTATAAGTTTTGCATTAATGTTAGAGACAACTTGCTAAAGACAGCTTATTGGAAATATTTTCTCTAAATTTATCTTTTCGGTGATGTGAAATTAATATAGCAAAATTAGAGATAGCACCAATGAAGATGTCCTAAGTTTGATTATGTCGAGTGATTAGCGTTGAAATTACGAAAGACTATTTTTTAGATGTTGATTTATGTGGTTGGGATTCCCTTTATCCCTTTTCATACTAGATTCATCTTGTAGATTAATCAACAATGAACCTGATTAGATATATTAAACTCCTAATTAGGGTTTAATGGTTCATATTGTTAGTCAGAATTTTTAACGAGGCCACAGTGGACAGCACGATGTTGCCCACTTGCCGTCGTCACTGCGTTCCTCACAGTGGCATAGTGACGTCGTCGTCGTTGTCGCGTGCACCGTCATCGTTGCCAACGTTGCCCCAAGCGCCAGGTGCATAATCGTATTCGTATTCAAGCATATTCGAATTCGTATTTGTATTCATTTAAAAATACGAATACGAATATAGTTTCACCACTATTCGATTCGTATTCGATTTGCTTTCACCCATAATTGTTGATACCCATGTTTTGGCAACCACAATCATTGCAACCCACAAAGGACAATTGATTTGTGCCTTCAACAATATATTAACCACCAGCATGCGAGAATGCACACGGCAAACCGTCGGCCGCCTGACGCAGTCGCACATATGTCATGTTGGCTAGCACCAAAGTGTGTCATACTCATTGGAAATGACACGTGCATATTGGTAAATACGGTCCGCAACTGCTTCACCACCATAAGACATATCACTTTCTTGAAGCGAATATAATTCCTCAAATAAAACATAATGACCTATTGGATTTTTGTTGATCCTTAATTATCTAATTTTGGCCATGTTTATTCTAGCATTATAAATAAAAATCAGGCCTACAATTTATCACCCTTAATTAAATATGGTGTTCCTGTTGAACAATAAATATTCTCGTCGAATAATTATTATATTTGGGTGATTAAAATAGGATCATGTTCCAACAGAAAATCTTCGATAAATGTATTATGTTCTAGCATTATATATTTGTGTTCTTAAAGAGCATCCTGTAGAGTTATATTATGTTGTTAGAACATACTACTTATAAAATATGTTACTTAATTACAAACTTAAATTTTAATGCTCTGAATTATTTAAAATATGGTATGAGTAATTGGATCAAAACTTAGAAAAATAATAAAGAAGCTAGACTATAGAATTAGCATGCCAACTCTCGGACCCTCGTATGGGATTTTTGTCCTAGATTAATAACCAATTAGAAGTTATAATAACCTACCAAATGTTAGGATCATGCAGTTTTTGTGCCACTGCAATGATAAAAGTCTAGCTCACTGCATATAATTATCAAACCTCTTATTGAAATTAGTGCGTATTGGAGGAATCAAATATTTTTCGCATGTTATCACCACTACAACATACACCTTTGGACCACCACAAGTTGTTGGAGATCATGTTGGATATAAAATTCAACCAATCAAGTTCCCATGATAGGGGAATTTTGTAGTATGTTATTAATAAACATCGAATTTCAGCATTAAGGATAGAGAAATGTCCAAAAGTTCGACTGCTGACATATTTTCTAAAATGAAAAGATAGTTAGTATTAAGATACATGCACTAGCCAAACTAAACTTAAGGTATAGTTTATACTCCTATATGCTAGAAGCGAGGAGTCTACCAGATACTTTTCAATTATTGAGAGGTTACTATAGTATTTACTTATAGTAAAATACGTTGCTAAGAGTGGAATACCCTCGGTTGAATAGTATATCCACCTATGCAAAATTGACTTATTAGTCATTGATCTAAAATCCGTGGGAACACCTGCGGGTCTAAGATCTAATGATACTAGTAAAAAAAATATTAATCACTCCTTAAACAGTCTTGAAGAGAACTCACTTTGAAGGTGAAATACCTCGTGAAGAGGCCCATCAAGAAGATGAAAAGTCCAGCAACTTGATACGTGTATATAACAATTCTGGAAATGCAAAATGACCAAAAATCTTTTGTTTGGGAAATAAAAAAGATCTGGTTACACTAATATACCCTCAATTATAAGGATATGTGAGAAAAGTTATCGACAACCGCTTTGCCTCTATAATTGCTAAAGCTTCTCTTACGAGAACACTGATCCGAAACCAAAGTTCATGGTCGAGCGCTTGGAGTGTTCATATCGGATCACACAATGGAAGCAAATGAGGCTGAACCATAATTGATAAATAAAAGTCTTGAAACTAGGTAGTTCAAACTTGATAGGTCATTATGAATATAATGAGGTCGTGAAAGCTATAGTTCAAAGGTCTTCGTAGAGACCGTTACTCTCCTGTTATGAATGAAATAGTATTCTGTTGCATAATAATTATAGCAGATGGCATGAATGAATAAATAAAATATGCGGTAAATGGGTTCTGAAAATCCTTAACAAGATCCTCGAATGACTCAAAATTCCTAGTAAGAAAGGAAACAAAATCATAATATATATAAAACTCATACCCGATAATCTCTTACTTATAAAAAAGCATTTCCTAGAAGAAATATCATCTCATTAAAGGGAAATTATCTTATCAGTCGACCTCTTAATCATACCAATGAACTTATGATCCACAGAAAACTCTGGATTGTGATAATCTAGTTGTTTGATCATAATATCATTACATATATTCATTTTCAAAAAATGTATGAAAGACACTAGAGCAACAAGATTTCAATGGAAGTTTTCTTCAGGGGGAGCATATTCTAAACACTAGTCATCATACTTAGGATTTTGAAAATCTTAGTTAGGCATAGAAGGTGTTGATACGATGAATACTACTTAAATTTACCTTGAAGATTATACCACTTAACAATTTAGACCTAGTTGGTCGATAATGCAAAGATCACGAAGATCATGCATAGATCTTGATGATCATTACTAAATCTCGAAGATATACTGACTATCTATCAAATCCCTATAGTACAAAATCCCATAATATATATATATATATATATATATATATATATATATATATATATATATATATATATATATATATATATATATATATATATCT
The DNA here is from genome assembly GCA_036346395.1 of Hsuehochloa calcarea. Lineage (NCBI taxonomy): Eukaryota > Viridiplantae > Streptophyta > Magnoliopsida > Poales > Poaceae > Hsuehochloa > Hsuehochloa calcarea. Next base: position 6,769,443 of record CM070602.1, read on the forward strand.
TTATGCGGATCTTGGTGGCTACTCTTGGTGGCTATCATCAACCATTTAGCGATTATAACATGATATGAAGTCTCACTTGAATGTGTTTGGCTTAGACATGTGATTAACAATATCCAGAAGTCTTGTGCCATTAATATTGTCAATACCCCTTGAATTATCTATGAAGATAATGCTGCTTGTATTACACAAATGCAAACAGGTTATGTCAAAAGCAACATCACGAAGCACATTGCTCCTAAAATTTTCTATCCTCATGAACTCCATAAGATCGGCGAGGTAAAGATCCTACAAATAAAGTCTTGTGAAAATCTAGCTGATTTTTTCACTAAGTCTCTACCTGCATCCAGTTTCCAAATATGCATTCATCGCATTGGAACGAGACGGTTTAAAGAGTTACAGAGTTTAGGGGGAGTAATCCCTATATCATAACCCTTATCAAATCCGGAGGATTTATCCAAAATCTTGAAGATTGAATCCCAAAGATTAAACGTTGTACTATTTTTTGGAGAGTTTTTTTTTTTTGAAGTTCTCTCACATTAAGGTTTTTTGTGATACAACGAGTCTAATGTTACTTATGAATGTAATGTACTCTTTTTTTATTTCTTTTTTCCCAATGAGTTTTTGGAAGGAGTTTTTTACGAGATATTTGCAAATAGTTGTCCATTGCCTAAGGGGAGTGTTACGAAATCTAATCACAAGTAAAATACTAAACCACCATTTGAAGGGATTTTACCCCTTTGAGCTATAAATATGAGGATCTCGTGTACAATAAGATTGATGGATAAAAGATCTTAGACCCTCCTCTACATCGTATCTCTCTTTAGTGTGATTGAATTGATCGTCTCTCCACTACGACATCGATTATTTAACAGCTCAGACCAGTGACGTACACCGGAACACCAGGTCCACATGGACCGTTGACTAGCTTTCTGCACGGATGCGCCGGTGATGTGGAGATCACGACCTTCCACGCCATGTAAGCTTCATGCTGAGTGGGCTCCTAGTCACCCCTTGTGTCCAAGAAGCAGAAATACGTGTTCTATGCACACACGCACAGCATGCGAATTGCAAAGACTATGCATGCTTTGTTAACACTCCTACACCAACTAATATAAGCCAACAGCCACTCAGCCAGGCAAAAGACGAGCAAGCTTAATGGCCAATTAAGTGCGAGGTGCACCGGCCACCAACTCATTAACAATGTGAGGCACAGGGGCAGCAAATCCCTTTGAACTTTTTATTCGGATAATGTGAAGGGGCCATGGCCTTTGCCTCCAAGTCCCATCCAACAGTGCAACTTGACTAAGACTAAGATGATATTGGCCAATTGGCCATGTAGCCAGAGGCAAGTTGCATGTACTAGTCAAGTTTTTCGGATGGAATCTCTCAATTGCTATATCATGAGGTGAGGATCAGTGGGGCCGTTTTTGTTGGGCCTGATCATGTTGTGTTTATACTTTATAGTAGTGTTATCCTTGAAATTTGTACCATTTTTAGTTAGAATAAAGCACTTCAGCTCTGGACACCTTTCCTCGGTTAGAACTTAATCAAGCTGATTCCTTTTTTCTTTTCTTTTCTTTTCTTTTCTTTTCTTTCCTTCCCTTTACTTTTTGTTTGGAGAGAGAGGGTACAAGCAAGTTGATTTTCTTGTAGTTTCCAGAGGCTAAAATGATATTTTTCTGAACATCTTATAAGGTTTGTATACGAAAAAGAAAGAAGATTAAACTTCCACTGCTACTCCATTTAGAACACTTAAGCAGGCCTCAAGATGTTTTTCATTAGATGCATGCTTTGGTCAATATGATCGTCTTGGAGCACCGTCTCAATCGGCAAAAAGCATTGGATGGGCTAGTGAAAGTCAGTGCATTGGTTTTATTTGACACTTGCGGCAAGAGAGTTGACAGTTACACTCATCCATCATATGCAATGTGGATAAGAATGGCTTTGAGGGTTCCACTTCGAACACTGAATTTGATTTTGGAGGGACCACAGTATACTCTCTTCTTGTGTCTCCTCTTGGCCTTTAATTTTCCTTTCAGAGATATAACAGGACATTGATCAGATTGTGTTTCCCATCTCTTTCAAGTTTGAACAATGGTTGCATATATAATTTGAAGTTCAGGCTATCTAACCAGATCATATGAGGAGTCGAAACAACATGGCCATAGCTCAAATCAGCATACTATGTTCATTGTATGTAAGTAAGCATGTTATGTGATGTGCATATTGTGCCAAGAAACTACCAACACATACGAAATGTTGCAACCTTGATGAATTCTGCACGTCCTAGAATTCAAGTTGCAGTAGAAACTGACAGCACAAGAAGCACTGCTATCTTTGAACAGTAAGCAGGAGATCTGCTTGCCAGTGTTCCAGTGGAAGAAAAGGTACAGATGTTGCAAAGACATACACCGAGATAAACGGTGTCACATGCCATTTGGGCCTGAAGCGGTGAAGCCACAGCGTCTCTACTAATTCGCCTATTGTTCACTTGTCCTGCTTCGTCAGAAACAGAATGGAGAATGGTACCAGTGCCACAATTTATAATTCAGATTAGTTGCTGACGATTCAGATTAGACCATTCTGAATGGTACCAATGCATCCCGTGAGCGTGCTCTACAGTAGAGGACACAGTTAGAGCTCACCACCTGCGGGTATCCTGTTTCGGGCGTCACGGTTCGCCGCCATCGTCGATGTGTTCTCCTGCTGCTCAGGTTCTTCCTGGCTCAAACCACCACCACCACTGGTGCACGCTATGGTGTTCTAGCTCGTGCACATGCTCCTGGGCGAAGACCATCAGCGGCGTTTCCGGCCAGAGTGAACCGGATCTAGAGAAGAAGAGTGAGGTGGCCGGTGGTGAGTGCTGGCGGTCTTCTCAAGGGTGAATTCGGGGATGTGGTGAGAAAAGAGGATGTTTATGCACACACTAATTCGAAGACGAAGTGGAGTCGGCCGTGGATGGAGTGGCAAGGTGGTGGTCACGGTTAGATGCGGGAGAGGAGGGAGGACAGGGAGAGGAATAGGACGTGGCTGCCACAGCAGTAAGCTAAGAGGAGCGGAGGCTTGGATATGGGCCCATAGGATAGTTTTAGCACTCACTCTCGAGAAACCCATACTTTTGAGCGAGGCTTTCGATGACTCCGACATAATATATGAGTTTCTATCCATACGGGTGACTCGTAGTTAATATATAATATTGAAAATATCTCGTAGAACTTAATCGTGCTGGCATACCTAAGGAAGTGTGCTTCATAGCTTGGCAAAAAGGTGGTCTGACGTGTGGGTACATTGGTACACCCCTGCAGGGTTAAATCTATTCGAATAGTCTCGTCCTAGGTTATGGACAAGCTTGGTTATTTCCCGCAAGAATTAGACTACAACCTTTGTTTTAAAACTTGACATGGGTGGTATGAATGGGTAATTCATGCTATTGTTGTAGTGACTATTGGGTTAGTCACTTCCAGGATGTTGTTGTCATTTATTTATTGTTATATTGATGTTATTTTCTGCTATTTGAACAATAAAAATAGATTGTAAACTTGCTTTTAAATATACTACATTATTTGCAAATAAAGATTTCTTTATGCTAAAAATGAAACATACAGCCTCCACTTAAATAAGCTTGCATGTAGAATATGTATAGGTCTGTTACTTTATACGTAAGTCTTGCGGAGTACAATTTTTGTACTCATTTGCTTTGCTTAACTATTTGTTGCAGAGCAGGAAGGTGAGCCCCTAGGGCCTCACTTTTGTGAGATGTACTGCAGGTTTGACGACTAACTCGGTGTACCGGTTGGTTGCCTTGTGGGTTAAAGGCACACTAATTGGCTTTTGTTTATCGCCATTTTATGGCACCTTGCTTCTGCTGTTATCTTAGACTCTTTGTTGTATTTGGCCGATCGGCCCTTTTTGTAATAACTCTATATTGTATGTCTTCCGTATTGCTTAGTCGTGCTTTGGATTCTATGTGATAAATGGAATTGATGCATAATTTTTGTATGGGGTATGTGTCTTGCATACAGGAAGTACATATCTGAGAGCCGTGACATTTGATTTGTAACACTTTAATCATCTTGATTGGTTAAGTATTACAAGTTAAATACCCCGGGGTCTCACACGATCTGTCTCAGGCTATTGCATATTTATTGGGTCTTCACTTATTGCTTGGAAATCCAAGAAACATACTGCAGTTTCACGGTCTAGTGCTGAGGCAGAGCTTAGAGCTTAGAGCTTTGGCCACTACTACTTCAGAGATTGTTTGGCTTCGTTGGTTGTTAGCTGATCTTGGTGTATCATGCAGTACTCCTGCATCTCTCCTGTGTGACAAAACTAGTGCTATACAGATTGCTACTGATCCAGTGAAGCATGAGCTGACTAAGCACATTGGCGTGGATGCATCTTTCACACGTTCTCATTGTCAACAGAAGACTATTGCTCTTCAGTATGTACCTTCTGAGATTCAAGTCGTTGATTTCTTCACTAAGGCTCAAACTCGAGAACAACATCGCTTCCATCTCTCCAAACTCAATGTTTCAGATCCTCCTGACCCATGTTGAGTTTGAAGGGGGGTGTTATGTATATGTGTATATGGCCCATATGTATTTATAGGCCATGAGGCCCATTAGCCCTTGTTAGGGTTTGTAATGTAATATATATATACTACAGTATTGATCTAATACAAGTGAGAAGTTGTATTATAACAGATGACATGGTCTAGGCTAACTGCAAGTCATCAAGGTCTAGCCTCTGTAATTCTTGATGCCATGTGGTTTTTTGGATCATGTATTGCTTTTTTTTGTGGTTGTCGCGTGGTGCTTATGTAGTGGTAGTCTTTTTGCTGCGTGCGGTTTTGCTCGCGGCGGATAAGGTTATTGGTATGCTTCATTTTCTTCTTCTCTGGATGGATATGCCTGGCATGCTAAATTCATGCCATTCTCATGTGTGGATTTTATGTTTGATTCCTTTTATCAAGACATGTACTTGTTTATATCTTCATGGTAACTGATAACATGGTTAGTCTGCTCGTTAACATTATGAATTTATAAACTGCCTAAATGGTTGTTACAGGAACAAGATAAATGTAATATTCAATTGTTCTGGAGTAATTAGGGAAAAACATATACCATCTTGCTGGGAGCTAATATGCATAAGGAAACAATTTGGTGGTTTGGGTATAGTAAATCTCAGAGATTTTAATACGAGTTTGTTTTCGAGAACCTATATTGTAGTGTGCTGATAGGTGAAGGCTATCTTGCTTGTGTTTTATTGGATCTGCTTTCCTTGTTTAGCTGTAGGCTCTGAGCTAAACCTTGTACTGAATTGTTTTTTAGTTTCATTAAGAAACCAGAGAGCTTCGGATGTTCATCTAAAAATAATCATATTGTACTACTACCATGAGGGACAGATGGGACAAAATGTACTGATTTTCTCATTATTTTCCATTAAATTTGCAATTTTTTGTGTCCTTCCCTGAGAATCATCCTTTCAGTCACGCTTATATAGTTATATGCAATAGGCAAGAGTAACCCAAATGGCAAAAGCTAGCGACTTGGGACACGCTTGAATTTTGCCATGTCTTGGAGGCTTAAGAGTTCTGATGTTATGCTTTTTGGTTTTGTGATTTTCTTCCAAAGAAAATTTCAATGAACCATCTCATATAGTTTTGTAGAACTTGTATATTCAATCAACTGGCTCAAATTTCCTCTTCTGTTTGTACTTTGTAGATATGATGACACTGGATTCAAGATTAACAATGTAAAGTATGAAGGCAGCTTGCTGATAGTAGAAAACAAGATAATGACCTGGACACCCAAAACATTCGCAGAGATAACTGCTGAAAGGTAGGATTCACACTTGAAGCTCAGAGGCTACTGTATTCTCTGTTGTATATATGAATCTTCTTGTGCCTTGAGCCACGACTTAAAATCATTACACTATGTGGCACTATTTGTTTACATTTGTGCCGGGGAATATATTTGTATGTGTTTTTATCTAATAACAATTAATCTTGCTTCAATAATGTAGTTTATCAATCTTCAAAGCTGTGCACCCTATCCCAGGTAATTTTGCTCTGTAGTTGTTCATGATTTTCTCATGACTGGTCTTTGGTGATTTTTCTCACGCTAATGTCATCATCCATGCCTCAATCCCCTCTTTGACTAAAAAAAGAGTTGTGATGCATATTGTAGCACTAGCTAATTAGTTGCCTCATCATAAAAAGTTGATATAATTTATTAAACATTTCCAACTTTCTACCGCATTTCCTGTATTTAGGTTGTGGATCATCGTGACAAGAAATGCTTGACATTGGTTTCAGACAACCATATGCATGAAGGAAGATTTTGCGGTAGAATTAGAAATTCGCAGAACAAGTAATCATATGAAATTTACGCAATACATACTTGGAAACTTAAGTGGTTTTCTGAAGAAACACCTGTGAAGTTCATTTCTGTACTTAAGGATCTTTACTCGACAGCAGCAGGTTCATCCTTACCTATGAAGTGTATATCCTGATGTGTTGGTTCTTGTAATTCTGTAGTGATTTCATTCATTCTTTGGGGGTTGTATCTAGCTGTTAATCTGAACAGTTTGTTCATTAAGTCTATAGGTGTGTGCTTCCAGTATTATTTTTAGTTGTTAGAAAATGTTTCCATCTTAAAATTGTACATAACAGAGCTAAAGTGAGTGTGAATGAGTTGAAATGCAATTATGTCAATAGGCTGTTTTGAAAAGAAAATGTTCAACGTAACGGGTGATGAACCAGCGAGGCAGTTTACTGGATTGCCCAACCAAAGATGCAACTGTCTCAAGAATGGACCAAATAATGACAGGAACAATAAAATGTTGTAACACACGACTCATTTATCACTCTACAGCTTTTGGAGGTCCATCCATTCATTGTGTATGATGAATTTTAGTTTAGTTCCATCAATATTGAGAGGATCTGCAACAGGGTAAAGGATGCCATTCTTGAAACAACAGCTATTGGGGTTCCACCTCTTGTGATTCCGATGGATTTGGTTTCTTAATACAGTTAAGATATACTAGCTCAATCGCTATGGTCATTGATATTATTTGTTTTTCTGGTCGGAATTGTACATTTTTCTTTTTTTGTTGCCACTTACGCTGCAAGTGCAATCTGTGTATTGAAGGTTTTAGTTGTATAACATTAAGGCTATAAAGATATGGTTGCTTAAACGCTACGGAGTGCAGCAAAATCTTTTGTATATTTATTAAGTTTTTTTTATTCTGGTGATGTAAGCCTAAGTCCTACATCCAACATATCATAACAATTGTTTCTTGTGTACTTGCATATTCTGATGTATGATTGCACTCACTGGTTCTCTTTGTTAGGCACAGTCATCTTTGTTTCTTGTTTGTATATTGATTAAGTTTTTTTTTATTCTGGTGATGTAAGCCTAAGTCCTACATCCAACATATCATAACAATTGTTCTTGTGTACTTGCATATTCTGATGTATGATCGCACTCACTAGTTCTCTTTGTTAGGCACGATCATCTTTGATGGTGACCTAATTATATACATATCAATGCAAGAAAAGTTTCTTTTTTCTAATGTGAAAAAAGCTCTTTGTGATATTGTTCGCTTCTAATGCTCTCAAGCCTTATTTGACACATGAACCACTTGTAATAAGGAATAATATATACTTCATTTAACATTCTATGATTGCACATTCAAGTGAATAATATGTTTGAGACACACTTAATGCTCATTGCACATAAATTATTGGTGCAAAGTATGAATTTTCGTTGCAACACACGGGCACATGACTAGTGACTTATGATGTGGACGGATACGAGTAGGGGTGTCATTATCCGTTTTATTTGACTCATGTATTCAATAGGATGCTAATATGGTTTAGATATTTCTAATCGATTAACAATTTATTCTATATTCGTATTCGTATTCGTATCCCCATAAAAAATATAGGTACAAATATGGTATGAACTTTTGCCATTCGAAATGTTGTTTTATCTGCACTATTCATATTCGTATTCGATAAAACGATATATGTAACATCCCCAAAATCCTAATTTTTAGAAAGTATATCGAAAATAAATGAGGGAACAATTTTGAGCATGTTTATGTGTGTGACAATATTTTAAGCACGTTTTTTGAATCTTTGCATAAATCAAATATTGAAATTATATACAAACAGCAGTTTGAAAGAATTTTTTAAGTACAGAACATATAAACTTCTAAAAAATGATATAATAAAGCATACTATAACAGGAGCATTCACAAAAGTTTTCATAAATTTTGGAGCCCGATTGCTAAGTTTAAAAATTCATAAACCAATCAGACTTTCTGGAAAATTCAAAATTCCGTGAGACCTTTAGACCGAAACCCAGCTTGGCCCACTTCGCTCGTGCTCAATCCAGCCCACGCCAGTGCACCTCTCCCCTCTCACTGACACGTCAGGCCGTGTGTCAGAACCCTTCATCCACCTCGCCTTCGTCTCCGCACGACAGCGCGTCCTGCTCGCGCCTGCTCCACCTCTTGGTTTCGACCGCCGCCCACCGGTTTGCAACTTCACCTACTCCCGTTGCCTCTGCCTGCCCTCGCCCATGCTAGCAACATGTATGTCTCCTCCTTTTCCCGCGAAGGGCGGAGACGCCAGAGCGCGTCCACGAGTTTCTCGTGCACAACCGTTCTTCTCGTCGTTCTTATTGTGCTAAACCTAGCTGTACTTAAGCCCTAGCTGTGTCACTGTCTACCTCAGCTCACCCACGTTCCATTTTCGTGCAAACCTGAGTTTATCACTCATTGGTTTTGCGGGAACGTGTGCGTCGTTCTCGACGCCAATGAGCACGCCTCCGCCGCTCTGGCGAGCTTCCTCACCCACGACAAGCGTGTCACTTTAATACTTGAACTTCACTTATCCTCCCTCTCTTCTTAAATACAGATTCTAGAGCCTTGTAGCACGAACGATGTCACCTTCGTCCTCGACTCCGGCACACCCCAGATCTTCGCCAACACGTTCCCGTCACTCCGGTGAGTTCGAGCTCAACCCGAGGGTGTCACAACGTGTTCCGTACCTTAGTGATGAAATCCCTGCACTTAACGTAGGCCAACTCGCTGTGAATCCGAGCTTCACTATCATCTTCTTCATCCTTGGCCACCGTCGCCATTTTCAACCTTCCTCGAAGCTCGGTGAGTACTTGTTCAATTCCTCTCGTCTACACCATCCCTAGAACACCAATGAGCTAATGTGATGCTCCTTGTAGCATCTCCATCAACGTAGAGCGCCTTCACCGAGGGATATCTCTGTGCCACCGTTGATCATCGTCGTTAAGCTGCATTGGACCTTCCCCGACTGCATTGACACCTTCCTTGTGATCGTGGTGAACCTCTGAACCTCATGCGCGCTTCGATTTGCCAAGGGCAAGTCGCTAGCATCCTTTTTCCCATAGCTGTCAATGGACCCATCCGTCTTGCACAAATAGGCCACTCATCAAGTGTTGCACAACGGAACCTCGATGGTGATTCCTGGCTTGTAGGCTTAGCATGTGCTGCCCTAGCAAAACCAAGAGGGACTGAGTCAAAGAAAACATCCTCACGTGCATTGAGATGTTGATAATGTCAAGCGCCCCTTGATGCTTTTGCTGCTGCCCTCATCCTCCTCTTGGCTGCCTTGGACAGGATAGGAATGAACCCATCTTGACATGCACAACTCACTTCATTCTCGTGGTTCACCGTGGCGGCGACGCAGCTGTGGTTTGCAGCGAACTTGCACTGCTAGTAGCCTGAAAAGGCCCCACTGGCACATCCAGCCACAACAAGCCAAAGCGCAACCTGACAAACTGTTGGACTCACCTCGCCATTCCTTTACACCGAAAACCATATGTTATTTTTCTTGTATACATGCACATATATCAGCGACATGGTTAATTTAAAAAGTCATATGTTGTAATTTGTTATCGGAGTTCAAATATGAGGAGAAAAGTAGGTCCCACTGGGCGTGCCAGAATCTGACGACAGGAAAACAGGCGTGAATCCGCCCCCGCGTCAAGTTAATTAATTTTTATGTGAAAATAAGACAAAGGGAATCAAGGATTGCATGTACATTACTTCCAGAATTCATTGATTTACATAAAAAATTTGTTATTTACATCTCTTGCGAGGAAACCCTTTATTAAGAATTCCAACATAAAGATTACAACATATGAACATTACAAAATATAAAAAGAAAAAAGTCTTCTGGACATCACTGATGGATGCTTGTTCAGGGGTGTTTTAATTGTATTCATATTATTATTATTATTTGTTTAACGCAACATATTATTCATTTTTAGAGAACCTATGCAACTAGTTCATTTTATTTCATAATTCCATTTTTTACTCTGTCTTGTATTACTACTATCATTGCATAGTGCTCACCAATATTGAGCGCTTGCATGTTGCATGATCGAAGCAAATGTTGTTTTTAATGACTACCTTATTACTAGCATGGTACATATTTTGTGCATGTAGCGTAAATGAGACAAATAGTTTATTCCTTTCTGTAGGACCGGAAAGGCGACTAGAGGGGGGTGAATAGACGCTTTCTCGATTTTCACCTCAATTAGATTCAACACGAACTTTTCTCCAATAGCTATGAAAGCTAAGAAGATCAGTAAACGCACAGAGGAAGTCTGGTGCTGAATCCTATTAACCCCTGAAGCAAAAGACCCAAAATATGGAGATTGAACTCACTCGAGCGGCCAGACCGATGGCAAACGGGCGGTTTGATCGCTCGTGATCGACCGGCGTTATGGGACCGGTCGGCCGTACTGACAACAACATCTGCAGCGGCCGAAACCAAAATGAAAATCAGTCATACTTTTGATCTTCACGATGAAAATTGACCAAATTTGGAACACACCTTCCTAAGGATATCTGGAACCTATACCAATCAACGATCGTCCAGATCCATGTCAAAGTTTTGACATTTTTCTGTTTTCCCGAAGGAGGGTTCAAAACTGAGAAAAACGAAAAATTTGATCCAAAACTTGCTCGTGGGAGATTAATGATCTGTATGATCCTAGATGTATTCTCACATGTCATAGCAAGGTAAATGAGGTCAAGAAACCAACCAAAAACCACAGGATCAAGGAAGCACAAAAAATCATCAAAAGAGAAGGAAGAACACAAGAAACCTCATCTCTGAATAATCATCCATAGATTGATTCATGATATTTGCTGGTTACAGCCACTCCCTCAAGGAGGACAAGAGCTCAATCCACGAGTACACACCCAACACATATCTCTAGGATCTAAGCCTCTCCTCTCCTCTCTAATCCCTAAGACAAAACTAGGGTTTTCCCAATGAAGTGCTTGAGGGTTGTTTGACAGCAACTCCCCATATTTATAGTGAGGCCTAGCTTCTAGAAGAGTTCACCTAATGGGCTCCCGTTAAGGCCCAATACAAACGGGACATATACGCACGCATTCTGAAGCGCCGTCTTCATCTTTGATTGACCTAAACCACTTCTCCAAGCGCCGCGGTTTAGTCAAGAGTCACAAAGGCGGTATTTGGTGAAATTATCAAAATACCGCTTCTCGATCCTTCTCCATGGACCGAGTCCAGTACAGTCGAAGCAATCGCCTACTTCGCCACGTCTAGGTTGATCAACGGCTCTCATCATGTCGGCAAGTCTCTCCCGTCCGAATCTCATTGGAACCTCCAAGGCACTTGCACCGACCCCCGCGCCGCTTGATCCAACAAGCTGCAACAAACTGCCCGTTCGATCCACCTTGTCCATTCTGCGCCATGCTTGAGTCACTCGACCTCACCCGGCATCCATGATCATTCTGGACCTCAGCACTCCAAGCTTAGTCCCGATCCTCCTCGCCGTTGACCGTCGTTGACCTGTAAGCCACCTGCACAGCAACAAACCAAGAAATCGTCTCCGGGAACAAGTTCTTCACAACTTGACCCACGTTAGCTCAAAACATGCAATATGCAACATTAAACATTGAATCTCATGAACTTTACTTAACCAACACACAACACCGCCAATATGGCCGACGAATAAGTGGAAACCGGTCTGATCGCCCTCAAACCGGTCGAACCGATTTGTCTTAGCTGGTCAGACCGCTAGAAAAGACTTAACCAAAATTTCACCCTGGAAATCCGATAGCTCTCTGGAAATTTCAAACGAATATAACTTTTGACTGGAAGCTCCAAAAAATAAGAGTCCAAATGCAGGAGACTCCCCTCTCTTGCCTACACACTCTATTTTTGACCTAGCTCCAAACTCAACCAAAAGTTACGGCGGTCGGACCGCCCGCCTGAGCCGGTCGATCACGGCCTCTCGGCTTTGACGGTCGACCGCCAGTGCTTGGCGGTCGAACTGCCACACGGCCGATCTGACCGCCGCTTGGGCCGGTCTGACCACCTGAGGCCTGACAGCATTGGAACTCTCCCGAAAACACGAGATTCGGCAAACCAACAAAGCCATTGCCAATTGTATCGTCATCCTAAGATCATGCACATATTCCCATGATATCCACACTTTCTGTCGTGTCAGTATTACTACTCATAAGATGGTATTCACAAATAAAGAACACATGTGGAAAGTGTAAACAAGATGGAAATTATTTATCTCTTGAGGGAGATTTAATTTGATTGATATTATTTTTAATAGCACGACATAGTATTTATTTTATATAAACTATGCACGCGGCATGATTAATGCACATTGTAGTTTTTTACCCCCACCTGTATTACTACTAACATTGCGAAGTGCTCATAAATGTTGAGCGCTTGCATGTAGCATAACTGAAGCAGAGGTTGTTTTTAATGTCTGTATTACTACTAATGTGACATAGATTTTGTTCACATAGCATAATCGAGACACATGTTTTATTCAATTTTGTTATGACCTTGTTATCGCTGATGATATGGTATTCACGAATATAGAACCCATATGTAAAGCGTAAACAAGACGAATATTTTTTTCACTATTTCATTTTTACTAGGACTACAAAATCATAACATGGTACTCACGAATGTAGAGCACATGTGCAGAATGTAACCAGGTATAATTTATTATTTGTTTAGTCTGTGTCACTACCCATGACATGGTATTCGTGAATATGGAACCCATGTGCGAGCACACCCGAGACGAAGGTTGTTTTATATAGTTATATTATTTTCACCCACACTACTAAATCATGACATGGTACTCACTAATATGTGCCGCCGCCATCACATCACCATTCCGGCCGCCCTGGTAAAGCCCTTGTCATTTGGTCCGTATCACTTCGTGTTCCACAACACCATAGGTATTTCCCCCAGTCAATTTCGGGATTCCACCACAGGAGCTCACGTCACGGTCATCTTCTCCCACTCTGGCCGAAAAGCGTCGTCACTGTCACCGCTTCCACTCCGGTGATGTCCCCTCTGATTCCCTTCTCCAGGAGTATCGCCTCACCTCCCCAAACCTTCCCTTATCACTCACCCGAGCTCCCCTCATCTCCAGTGCCAGTGCCAGTGCCGCCATGATGCGCCAGCGGTGCCGCCTCGGACTTCTGTCACCAAGCCACCACGGCTCCTCCCCGCCGCCACCACTGGCTCCGGTAAGTCCCCAATATCCCCCTGATGCTCATGCTCCCCCTAGCTCCGCCCCTCATTATACTTCTAAACACACACAATAATAAGATTATAACATAATAATTTCGTTAAACAACCAACTCACAGTCGGGCTTGATGTAGAACAGGAAGTAGCGCATGCTCGATGCAGTGCAGAACGTAGATAAAGCAATGCAGCGAGGGTCGCGCTGCACAGAAATCTTATTGTCATCCCGCGTAGGTACTCTATGCAGCAATGGTTTGGAGATATCAGCTCACCCACCTTCCCGGTACACGCCGAGGAAAAGTGATGGTTTGGTTCGATAGCACAATACACCAGCACAGTAGAACAAAGAGAAAGAAGAAGAAATGGAAGTGAATCCAAATCGGTCTCAGGTCGATCTGGTCGTCTCCAAATCCTTTTAAGGTTGAGACAATTACTTTCTACTAACTGCATAATAAAGCATATAATGAACTACTGGTAACTGCTAATTGAAAAATCAATTAATAGTAATTAAGCAATATTTGTTAGCTCCTGACTATACCCTATGTTGAATATATAAGCATTTTTCGAATTACTTTAATCCAGAAATGTACTACATGAATCATGAACAATATTCTAGCCTTTTGCATAAGACAGATAAACTTAAACACCATAGTCATACCAATTTCTAACAGAACAGAAACTAGCATTTCTATCTCAGTGTTCAAAACAATAACATAAATTAAAGATAAACAAAGTACAAGGATTAGATTGATTTACCCAGAACCAGTTGAAGGAGGAGGAGCAGCAGCAGAAGTGTTGTCGTTCGCCATGGCGTAGTGGACGTAGTCGTGCAGTTGATGTAGATGAAGCAGAGGATCGGATGATGACGAAGCAGCGAGCAGTCGCGCGAACGCTCCCCAAAAACTTATTCGTCCTCGCTCGTGTAAGCCTTCAAGGACGGGGTTCCGGAGGTCTCTCCCGGTTCGACCGTACACGAGCCTCGCCGGGAAGGAGATCGCTAGAGAAAGCAGCAGAAAAAAATGTGGAGAGGAAGAGTCTGTCTCAGTCGCGTGGAGTTAAAAGAGAATGGAGAGGAAGAGTCTCACGAACAGTTCACTGTTCTTTTAATGGTCCACAAAAAACAAAGAGACTGGAAACTGTCGCCATCAACCAGTGCTAACAATGACTACTAGTAATCGAACCGTTCTTGCGGTCCGTTTGTTAATTCCATTCTCGCGAGTCGGTGCGTTTGATTTCGAATAGATAAAGAAAAGCGCGCGCACGCGCGCGCTGCGTGACGCTACACACACACACACGCGCGGCTCGGCGAAATGAGCGCTGTGTGTGTTGACTCTCTCCAATTCCACAAGGGGGTTACCACGATCCACCTTATAAAGTGGTGTAACTCCCCACTAATACTCCATGTGGGACTAAACAGTTTTAGCACGTGCACATGGGTCTTTGAGATTTTCAAGGAATTAATTAGAGTTAAAATTGGGCAAAGCCCGCATTAATTCCAACACCCTAGTCTACGGTTTTGACAGTGGTCTTCTGACCGCACTGGTCTTCCGACTAGTGTAGTTTGACGGTCACAAGTCACACGATTATCATGTAAATATACGTGTACGTGTGTGTGTATGATTTTAGTTATAATCCTTCTCATGTCACCTTATATCATATGTTATATATTGGGGTGGCAATAACTTCACTTTATAAATTACTTCTCAAACACATGACTAGAAAGTATATGACTAAACCATATATGCTCTAAAATTTAACGAATATTTAACGAATGAACGAGCATTTACAATATGAGCTCAATTCAAACTGAATCTGTATGTACTCCCACTCTGGCGACAAGTGCAGGTGCGGTACGGTGCGGTGACACGAAAGCATGAAACAGTCACGGACTTGCTTATGGGCATTCAAGATTGCGGAAAAGGCCTCGTGGGTTCAACTTTGTTTGTTGAATCAACCAAACGCAAGTTGATGGCCCAACCAAACAGCAACTTCCGCTCCGAAAAAAATTTAAAACCAAACAGCAACTCACGCACGCGCGGCTGTTAGAACGAACGCCCGGCGTCGTCGAGCGGCTGTCAAAAAGGGCACTCCTCCGCAACCAAGCGAAGGTGCGGTGTGGATGAGTGCGGCGCTAAACTCGAGCGGAGAAGACGATCACGAGGATTCCGCCGAGCCGATCAGCTAGCTCGGCCGCCATGACATCTCACAAGTCACGACCGACGATTTCAAGCACATAACCACGACGAGAGTACGACTGTACGAGACCACGGCTCCTCGGTTACCAATGTCTTATTCGTTACACACAGAGCAACAACACTAGACCAGAAGGGGACAAAATAGGTCCAAAATTGATTTTTCTTATCACATAGGATAGATAAGATGTTTACTTTGTAACATCGATGTTTGACTAGATATCGGTGCTTATGTATATAACTATATATAATTAATAGATAATACAACTAACTATGTTGGAAATGTGAACAATAATTTAATTATATATTGTTTTATAAGGCAAAGATCACATGAAACTAGAGATGCATAAATCGATACTAGTAGCAGATAACTCATTGTATTTCTAAACATACATAATAATATGATTATAGCATAATTGAGTGGTCGTACGACCAACTTACAGTCAAGCTCGATGAAGAATAAGAAGCAGTGCAGACTTCAAGTAGAGAAGGTCGGGGATGATGAAGTGAATCGAGCGGTCGTGTAGATGCGCTGCTCAGAAACCTTATTGCCGCTAGGTGCACGTGAACTCGGCGACAAAGGTTCGGAGATAATCGCTCACCCTCCTTCTCGGTGCACGCTAAGGAGAAGGGGCGATTTGGTTCGACAGCACAACATACTAGCACAAGAGAACGGAGAGGAAGAAGAGAAAAGTAAAAGTGTTTTCGATCGGACTTTGATCTGAACGTCTTCAAATCTTTTCAAGGCCGAGGCAATTACTCTCTAGTAACTGCAAATTAAACCACTGGTAAATGCTAATTCAAAACCAAATAATGATATTTAAGCATTGTTTATCATATCATGATTACACACTGTTCTACAGATTCGACCAGTGTATTCCGACCACCCTGGTCTATGGATCTGACCACTAATTTTCGACTACTGTGTTTCGACCACTTATTTGGACCACAGTTTTCGACCGCACTGGTCTATGCATTCGACCATAGTGCTACGACCACACTGGTTAATGGCTTCAACCATATTGTTTTGACCATACTGATCTTATAGCTTCGACAACATTATTTCGACCATACAGGTCTATACCTTCGACCATACTATTTCGACCAGAGAGAGAGAGAGAGAGAGAAATACATGGTCAGTAAAAGAAAGATGGACTGGGTTCACGATACGTTCATGGTGGTAAGTCACAAGTCACGCGTTTGCCACACTAATAAACGCGCGTACGATCGCACGTGCGTGTGTGTGACTTTAGCTATAGTCCTCCTCATGTCATCTCATATTATGTGTTACACAATTCAAGGGATGGCAAGGACTCCACCTTATACATTGTTTTCCCACCACTTGGCTAGACTATGGTACTAACCATGCATGCTTTGGAATTTCAGGAATGAAGGAGCTTTACACATATGAGCCCAATTCTAACAATCCTCTACCAATTCCAAAGCAAGCAGCAAAAAGGATGATAAAGATTATCGTGCTAAAGAGTTGTTAATATACCAGTCTTTCAGTGTAAGTCCCATAGAAGTTGAACTTGCACCTAGAATAACATGATTCATTTTCTCACAACTGATGAATGGACTATGCTTTGAATTCACAGCTTTTTATGGCTAAATTTCACTTGAAATCTCAACTGATACTAGGCTGTCAAAGAACCACGCCCAAATAGAGCATTATTTGATCATGCTCCCTTATCTGCTCATGAGCTTTCTAGAGAACACTCTATTCTTGCGAACTGTGACCTCACAGTTAAGCTCAAGTAGGTGTATTTATTTTAGGTATCATGTAGGCTAATAAATTTTTCCCTCATTGAACACTAGAATACATTAAGACTTTAAGCCTTCCTTCCATACAGTCGAGGGTACTTTATCTATTAGGACATGGGTACATATTTTATTAAAATATACTCTTCTGTTCAAACATCAACTTGTTTTCCCCATTACCTGAGTCACGAGATCTCCGATAAAAAAGGTATGAGTTACTGTTGAGTTGTAACTCCAATGAGCCTCATTCCCATGTCCATATATAATTCACAGTGCGTATATAATCCACAGTAATCACTCCATAGTTCTTCAGTTTTCTAACAGATTTAAGCATACGCTTCACGTGTCTGGAGGACTTGATGTTATCCTTTGTACTGGTAACATTAATCAACACTGTTTGGTTATCACATTATATTAGAATTGCTAGTGTTGGTTTCTCAGCCAGTGGAAAATCCAACATAAGCTCTCTAAGCCATTCAGCTCCAACAGTGGTTGTGTCTAGTACTATAAGTTCTGCTTCCATGGTTGACCTCGTCAATATAGTCTATTTACATTACCTCCATGAAATTGCCGCACCTGCTAGGGTAAAGAAATTGTAGCTTTTGATCCCATTTGCATCAAAGATCCAATTTGAATCACTATATATTTCTAATACAGATGGATACCCAGTATAGTGATTTCCATGTGAGGTTGTGCCTCTCAAGTAGCGTAATATTCTCTCAAGTGTCTCCCAGTGACCATCTCCTGGGTTAGAAGTAAACTGACTTAATTTGCTCACAACAAATGATATGTCAGATCTTGTGACACCAGATAGATACATAAGGGACCCAATAATATGAGAATATCTCAATTGATCTTTGTCTAATCCCTAATTCTTCCGAAGCTTAACACTAGCATCGTAAGATGGTGGGGAATCTTGCAGTTCTCAAAACCGAATCGACTCAAAATTTTCTCAACATAATGGGATTGGTTCAATGTGATCCCATCCTCATATTTGATCAAATTAATATTCAGAATAATATCTACCTCTCCTAGATCTTTCATATCAAAGCATCTAGATAAGAAAGATTTGACCTCGTCAATAACAGCAGTGTGTCCCAAATATAAGTATATCATCGACATACAAACACAAAATCACTCCTTAACCCGCACCATAACGATAATACACATATTTACCTACCTCATTCACAGCAAAACCAGTAGATGTTAAAGTTCTGTGAAACTTATCGTGCTGTTATTTAGGTGCTTGCTTTAGGCCATGCAAGGATTTGATTAATTTGCATATCTTATTTTCCTGTCCAGAAATTATAAAACCATCTGGTTGCTCCATACAGATTTCTTCCTCCAACTCTTCATTAAAGAAAACTGTCTTTACATACATTTGATGGATGTGTAGACTATGGGAAGCAGCTAGTGCAATGAGCACTCGAATAATGGTCAATCTGGCAACAAGAGAGTAAGTATCAAAATAATAATCACATTATTTCTGGGTATAACCCTTGGCCATAAGTCTTACCTTGTACTTATCAATAGTACCGTCATGCCTCATTTTCTTTTTCAAGATCCACTTGCATTCCAACAGGTTTGTATCCGATAGGACGATCAATGATCTCCCAAATCCCGTTAGCTGTGATGGAATCCATCTCACTATGGACTGCATCTTTCCAATAGTCAGCATCAGGTAATGCATAAGCCTCTGAAAGAGTGTTTGGCATATTATCCATGAGGTATACAATAAAGTTTTCGCCAAAGGTTTTCTCAACCATTTCTCGCTTGCTCCTGCGATGAGCCCCATTAGTGGTACATCACATATTGGTTCAGATATAGTTGTAGGTTCAACATTACTATTAAACATAGTTTGATTATCCTCAGTTTGGGTAGTACTGCCTACAATTCTCATAGGATAAATATCCACAAAAAATAGAGCATTCCTGGACTCCATTCTTGTGTTAACAATAATATCAGAAGTTTCTGGTTTTACTACTAAAAATCTATAGGCCGTGCAATTATTAACATATGCCAGTAAGACATAATCGACTGTTATAGGTCCAAGCTTTCTCTTTTTCTACAAACAGAGTAATCTCACACATTTTAGTGATTACTCTGTTTAGGACGAAAGTTGATGTCAATATAGCTTTCCCCCACTATATCTTAGGCATACCGACACTCCCCAACATGGCATTCATCAAGTCTGTTAGTGTCCGATTTTTTCTCTTAGCCACCCCGTTTGATTGGGCTGAGTATGGTGGTGTAACTTCATAGACTATTCCATGTTCAGAACAGAATTGAGAGAATTCATGAGAGATATACTCTCATCTATGATCATACCTTAGTCTTTTAATTTTATTTTCTAGTTGATTCTCAACCTTGTGCTTATAAATTTTAAAGTAACTTAAAGCTTCATATTTTATTTTTAGTAGATACACATAGCAATAACGTGATGATCGTCAATAAGTGTTAAAAAAAATTTACCTCCTTTTGTCAATAATCTATTCATTACACACAGATCGGAATGGACAAGATCTAATGGTGTTAAGGTATTTTCCTCATGTAACAACTTAAAGGGTTTTCGATGTTGTTTTGCTTGCACACAAGTTTGACACCTTGATCATTTGCTAATTTCATACTTTGGAATTAAATCTAATATGGACATCCGAGCAATACTATCAAAACCAATATGACAGAAATGAGAATGCCATATATTGACCTCATATTTATTCAAACCAGTTGCAACATTCAGATTATAACAATACTCTAAAGTGCTTATGCAGAACAAGTCTCCGCTCTCCTAGTCTTTACCAACAAAGTTCCCATACTTAGATAATACAACTTTATTTGACTCAAATACTAGCTTATAACCATCCCTACATAGGAGATAACTACTAACTAGGATCTTGTTTATTATTGGCGCATTTTGCACTTTCTTCAAGTTGACGATCTTCCCTGAAGTAAGCCTCAGATCCACTGTGCCAACACCAAGAACAGAAGCATACAACCCGTTCCCTATTAGGACGGAGGAGGCCCCGGCCGCCTGATGAGAATAAAACAAGAAAATATTAAAACATGCGTGAACATTAGCTCCAGTATCAACCCACCAATCAGTAGATTGACATGCTGAAAAAAGAATAGGTGAATTACCATACCCTCCTGTTGAGGCCTCGTCTATGTGTAGGATCGCGGGAAGGCTACGATAGCACAAAAAATTATACAGCGCAACCAAGGAACCTCCGCTAGTAATAGATCACGAGGTTCCCACTAGACTCACCGACTCGTAGCGGAAGTAAAGTCGATATAGCGAGTTGATGCAGTAGTGGTTGTACTTGTGTCTTCTCTTTCTGCTTCGATGATCGTCATGAGTTGCGGATCGTTCTAGTATTGATGCTTCGCAACAACACCTCCAAAGTATCCACACGTACGGGGCAGGGACACCACGCGCTGGAGTGCTAGCACCGGCGTCGTGGCTGAGGAAGGTGTGGCTATTAGGGTTTCGGGAATTCTTCAAAAGGATTGTAGCACCCCTTGCCACCACACCTCTATTTGTAGGCATCCATAATGGGTCTCGAACTTGAGGCCCATTAGGAACTCGTTGCCAACAAGAATTTGGATCACCATCTAAATCAAATTCTTGCCTTTTAAGTGTGTGACCCTATAGGTTCATGTGTAATCGGTTGTGACTTGGAAACTTTTTTCTGAGCATAAGTCGTCAACAGTACTTAGCAGCACATAACGATTCACAAACACACATAGAATATATCAAACGAACCTTAATGCAATATGATCTAAGACCAGGTCATTATCATTCACGACCAGCTCACATTTAGTCAAGACCAGTCCATACTTAGGTACGACCAGTTTGTAACTCCTTATGACCAGTTGGTGATTACGTTCGACCAGTCTACGACCAACTTCGACTAGTCTACAACCAACTCGTATCTCCATACGACCAATTGCGAGACCATGTTCGACCAGTCTATATCTATATACGACCAGCTCGTATTTGGTCGAACCGAATGACCTGCTTGTGTATTCTCTCTTTGCCTAACGATATCTGGTTGAACTGCAGGTGAGATAATTTGTCATCTATGGACCGTTCAATACTTTCTCGATTAAGTGTCAAATAACTTCATGTGGTCAACACTTCGACCACTAGTGGCATGACCATGCACTTTCTTTATCCGACCACGACGAGGGGCCCAAAGACATCTCTCCTGTTATGTTAGGAGAGACAAATCCTATATCCGATCAGTCACATTCCTCCGCATGTTTCATAGCATACCCGAAAGCTACCTTTATAACTACCCAGTTACGAGTAGTGTTTGGCACACCTAAGAGTGCTATTATATATGTAGGAAACTATGCTGATCTTAGATCTAAGGATTATACATCATCATTGCTTGAGACCAACTAATGACATATAGAATCATAACAATCTCAATAGTGTCTCAAGGTGAGTCTTATCCAACACCATGTTCTCTAACATGTGTCCATTTTATTAGTTTGATATCTTTATATCTATGACCTGTGAAACATAGTCATTAACCAATACATATACTAGTCTATTCATATGTGTCCTCATATGTTTCCGACTAGGGAACGTTTAATAATAATTATCGTAGAAATATAAACTTTCACAATCAAGTCACACACTTGATAATAAATATTAACAATATTATTCCAGGAACAAGATATCATATTATCCAATGTTATGAACATAACAAAATATAATCATCTCTATGATTGCTTCTAGGGCATATTTCCAACACTATGATCACGTTGACAACATTTTTCTTTGGTTGTTCACCATCCTCGCTCTTGTGGATTAGGCACACAAAGGCACGACACGACATGGTATGTTGGCACGTTTTGGCTCGTTTAGGCATGGTAATAGTTGGATTTTTTTAAAAAATATCATTTGGAGCGGTTTAAATAGGCACTATGACCCCCCCCTTCAGCACCCATCCATTCTTAAAATATCTTCTTCGAAATATGTTGTGCAAATTTAGATTCCTTTTGTGATAATTTGACAAAATTTAAAAAAATTGTGCCAAATATTCAAAAAATTGAAATCCTGTTGCAAGTCAGGAAAAGAGGTACAATACAATTTTTATTGCATATTTTTTATTTGCACTTTTCATGATGAAAAATTAAAATAGTTTTTTTTTCTATTGGTGATTACAAAATTTCCCCAGAGGATCTATCATCCTTCAAGAATCTTGAGGCCTTAAATCAACTGCAAAAGTATGCAACAATACCATCATCAGCCTCTATGAGAGTCTCTAGGTATGCAAGCATCGGAGTAAAGAGATTCAAGTCGAGTATATCGGGAGTCTGAGATGACAACCAAGCCAGGTACACAAAGAGTTCAGGTAAAATATGTTGTTTGTAAAATTTGTAAACATGAATTATCTGCAAAGTCTTCAAGTAGAATGAGCCACTTGCTTAGATGTCACGCAAGATGTAAAGCAAGACAAGGATTGGCCATGAGGCAGATACAGTTGCAATACAACCCCGACGGTACGGTACGTAGCTGAGACTACAGTCCTGAGGTAGTTTGTCAATTTCTTTGTCGTTTAATTACTTAAGAGGATTTACCTATAAACTTTGGGTAGTCTAAATCTTTTAAATATTACATTAGGACTGCTCATAATCGTAGATTTTCTACCGTTTCTAGATAGACAATAACTAGAGATATAGTTAAATGCTATAATGAACGCCCTAATAAATTAAAAGATCTATTTAGTACCTGCATATTTTCAGTGGCTTTGACCTCTGACATATGGAGTGGTTAGGGTAGGGAGGATTATCTTAATATAGTAGATGGACGTGTTCAAAAATCTTTACATAGACAATAATATTTAGAACATGGATGTATGCAGAGCTATAGGTTGTACTCATTTTCATTTGCCAATATTTTCTCATGTTGAGTTTTCACTTCACAAGTTTTTAGCGAGGCAACCATGTAAATATTAATAAAGTTTTTTATCGCACTTTGAATACATTTATCTCTTTTTTATGGGTATATAACTCATTTTTTAAATAATAATAATAATTTTTAATTTTTAATTATATACATTTTATGTATTTTTAATAGATTTTTTAAAAAATTAGGTCGAGATGGGCTACACATGGCAACCTCAGTCTGTCAGGCTTATCGTGCCCGGGCTGGGCCGGCATGGCCCGAGAGGTTGGCGTCTCGTGCTTAGGTCGACAGTCGAGCCCACGGGCCGCATGACGCGACCTATTTAGTTAGTCGGGCCAGTCGTGATGTGTTGTGTCATGCTGAGCCAGGTTAGGCCACTCATTTGGGCACCTCTAGATGAAGCTTTGCATTGAAGACGAGCTATAGACAACATATGGTCAATAAGTAGCTAGCAGCATATCGTCACTGGTGAGGGGCACGATGTCGCCGGTGACGGCGAGAATATTCTCTATATCGTTAGATAACAATTAAAATAGACATATCGACATCAGTGAAGATGGGAGGTCATCATAGTTAGTTAGGAAGCCACATCATTGAGTTTTCCAACATCAAAGAAGATGAGCGACCGACACGAGAGAATAAGACATCGAGCATGTATAACATCTTACGTATCTACATGCATTTGTATGTACGAATACAAGCACGAGCGTATAGAGGTAGAAAAGCAAAAAAAAACTTAGAGTAGAGATGGTGCAGCTGTATGGAATAAGCTCAGGGCTACTGGAGAGAGAGTGATAGGTGTCCTCGGTAGTGATTGGCGACGGTTGCATGTGTATACGAGTTGATATCGCAGCTGTTAGCATTAAGCAATAATTGAAGAGAAGTAGAAGATAACTATGTGGTAATGTATTGCATTGAAAGGAGTAGCAGCTGAGAGAGACCGATCAAGATTTGAACTTGTTGGAGATTAAAGAAAAAAAAGACTCTAACAACAAGAAGATGTAGAAGGCACACGATTCGATGGGGCAGTCGGCATGTGAGATAAGATAAGCTTAAGGTAGATTGTCCATGGTGAATCGATGTATGTATGTGCAAGTTACTCTAATACCATATAAATTGATAACATAATTTATCGTACACATAATCAATATATTATTTGAGATTAAATAAAAGTACATATACGTTAATATTTTTTTTTAAAAAATAACTAATAAAGAACATATATAATTTTTTAAAAATAACTAATAAAGTAAGAATAAGGATACGTAGCTATGTCACTACCAGACTTCAGATGTTTCGTGACAGCCGAGAATTTCCTTAACAGACCCGCAAGCACCGACAGGAATCATAATATCCTTTTTCGGGCTCTTAACGGCGCCAGGCAAATCAACAATTTTCGCGATGGTTTATTAGACCATCTCTAATGTTATGTTTTAGCCAGTTCAAATGAAGAGAGAGGAGATATTGAATCGATTCAATACATTGGAGGGGTCGATTCCAACAAAAAAAATATGCATGAAATCGGACTCTACTTAGGAGTCGATTCAAAGCATTAAACAACACATATGGGCATTAAATAACTACATAGAAGAGAGTACTGTTGAGAAAGTTTATTATTATTTTATGGTTTTTTAATGTAAAGTGGATCTCAGTTATTAGTATGAATCAGTTCAATACATTGGAGAAAAACAAACTCAGTTCTTAGAATGCTTACGTGGCATAAATTTGAATCGATATTGGTTCAATACACTAAAGATGCTCTTAGATACTCGAAAGGAAAACTAGTTCTATCAAATTTCTGGATTACAAATAGGCCATAAGCGTGATTAGTCATTGCACTCTGGTCCTTCATCTTACCTTGTCGTTGGAGCGTCGTCACCAGGATCAAAATCCCGGTTGGTAACCAGCGATTACCGGATTTACTGGTGGGGACCGAGATCCTAAATCTCAGCCGGAATCCTTTAAATTCAAATTCAAAATTCCAACGATTTCATCCCAAATTTAAATCTCATTTAACGGAATTCAATCAATTTTTTCCGAGAATTCCGATTACCGGTTGGAATTTCTTCCGAAACCGACTTTTCTATCCTCGGTGGTCACACACTCCTTCCATGAATTTTTGGATCTGTCCTTACTAGTTACTACCCGTCAGGCCGTTACGCATGCCATCGCCACTGTTTATTGTCCAATTTGTTTGGTCTTTCCACCATAAAAGTGTTTGAATATGTCCTCTTGCTATTCCAATGGGCCAAAGGCCAATATATATACATGTACAAGGATGGAACAAATGCAAATAACACCCTATACAATATATATATATAACACCCCCTCAAACTCATGGTGGATCAACAACACTGAGTTTGGAGAGGTAGAAGTTATGCTGAGCTCGAGTCTGTGCCTTAGTGAAGAAATCTGCTAACTGAAGTTCCGAAGGCACATACTGAAGAGCAATAACTTGGTCTTGCACCTGCGATCGCATGTATGAAGCATCCACTCCAATGTGCTTGGTAAGCTCATGTTTCACGAGTCACGAGCAATCTTGATCGCACGATACTATCGATAGAAGCGAGTCGGTCTTTGAAACGAAGCGCCAAAATCGCAAGGAGCCACCGGCGCGGTGATCTCGGTATCAGCGATGCCATGGCTCTCAACTCGGCCTCGGCGCTCGAGCAGCTGCGGTTTGCTTCTTTTTCTTTTCTTTTTCTTTTCTTTTTTTATTTTCCTTTCTTTGGTAGGACTCGGCCCGGCAAAGGAGACGACTGAGGAGGAACCTAGGGTTCCCTCGGATCCTCCGGCGGCGGCAGCGCGCCGCTTGGAAGCGAGGCGCGGCGCGCTTCGAAGCGCCAGCGCCTTGGCGCTTCAGCGCGAGCACTCGGCGCTTCGGCGCTTCAGCGGAGGCGTCGGCGGCGGCGGCTTCAGCCTTGAGCCTTGAGCGCGCCTTGAGCGCGGCGAGAGGGCGGCGGTGCTCGACCAGCGATCCGGCGCGGAGGGCAGGCGTCGGCGGCTCGACCGGCGTGGATCCGGCGGGCGCTCGACCGGCGCGGATCACGGCACAGCGGCGGCGGCGGCTACGGCGGCGGCGGCTACGGAGCAGCGGCGGGACAGCGGGCGGCGGCGCTACTGAGGCGGCGGCGGCTACGATGGCGGCGGCGGCGGCTGGTGGCTAAGAGGTAGGGTTTCAAAACCCTAGCTCTGATACCATGTTTGAATATGTCCTCTTGTTATTCCAATGGGCCAAAGGCCAATATATATACATGTACAAGGATGGAACAAATACAAATAACACCCTATACAATATATATATATAACAAAAAGAAGCACGGATTTTCCGATTTTTGCCCGAACAAAACCAACATCGGTGGCATTTCATTAAACTGCCATACGAAGGGTGGTATTTTATGGAATTTTCCACAAATCAAGGTCCAAAGTGAGGTGGAAAAAAGAAGAAGAAAAACACCGCTCTTCAACCAAAGGGGATCCTTTGTATTAACATGGGCTAATGCAAATGAGGACGATGCATTATATCATTTTCTCTACAATCCGGTACAAAACGAATGGCCTATATCACGTTATAGTACCCAGAAAGCAATAAATCGCTAAAGTGTATTTCACTATAGTAAATATTTTATTATATATAATATTACTGACGAAGTAATTGTTTGAACAGTTATCCCTGTAGTACCGCAATCTAGTGGTGACTAGAGCTGGTCAAACGGGCCATGCTGCCGGGCCGGCACGAGAC
Organism: Hsuehochloa calcarea; assembly: GCA_036346395.1. Taxonomy (NCBI): domain Eukaryota; kingdom Viridiplantae; phylum Streptophyta; class Magnoliopsida; order Poales; family Poaceae; genus Hsuehochloa; species Hsuehochloa calcarea. The sequence goes on from CM070602.1 coordinate 6,796,641, forward strand.
ACGACACTGCTGGTCTGGCTCAGGCACGGCATGACTTGCATTATTCACGGGCCAGGTCGGCATAGCACAATAGACTGGTTGCTGGGCCCAGTTTGGCACGACCCGTTAGGTACGATACTATTTTAATATACATATATAATTTTATTTCTATTTCTATTTTTAATACTTATATGGTTTTATTTTGTAGTTTTAAAATTTTATATAGTTTATTTTATAAGTATATATAAATTTATTTTTATTTTTTAATATATATTTTTTCTAAGATTGTTTTACATGTTTTTTAAATTTTTCATGTCTTACGAGCTAAATGATAAATGTTTTAACGAACCATCTATTTGAATATTAATAAAATTCTATTACATTTTCAATGTGTTTATCTTTTTTTTCTAATTTTTATATGCATTTTTTAATTCTACATATTTTTTATGATTATTTTTTTTGAATTTTTGAATATAACCAGCTAAGTGGGTCAAGATTGGTCCGTTGAAGCTCGATACGATACGGTCGAAAAAAAAAACAATCAAACTGTGCCTGAACTACCTAATCGTATACGATACAAATTAAATAAGTTGGCGGACCAAAATGAATCGTACGTAAATGAGCCGTGCCGTGACGGCCGGCCGCCCATTTGGGTGGCGACTGGCAAACTTGCAGTGTCTCCCCAGCGGCGCTGCTCCCCACTCCATAGTGAGTTAGTGACGCTACAGTCTGCACCCGACTCCTGCGAGATCCAGAACCAAAACCCCTTCCTCGCCGACACTAGCAGCAGCCAGCCGTAGCTCGGAGAGGGGAAATGGCGGCCGCAGGAGGCGGGTACAGGGCAGAGGACGACTACGACTACCTGTTCAAGGTGGTGCTTATCGGCGACTCCGGCGTGGGCAAGTCCAACCTCCTCTCCCGCTTCACGAAGAACGAGTTCAGCCTCGAGTCCAAGTCCACCATCGGCGTCGAGTTCGCCACCCGCAGCCTCCAGGTGGACGGCAAGGTCATCAAGGCCCAGATTTGGGACACCGCCGGCCAGGAGAGGTATCGTGCGATCCGCTCTCATGCTCTTGTAGATTTGTTCTTTACCTTCTTGGGAGCTCTGTAGTAGTGGGGAAAATGTGTTATTGGGTACTTCATTTGCTTGATCTTGGGTAGCTGGGTGTTTGCAGTTGCTCATTTGCTCGCTTTCTTGCTTGTTTCGGGAGCTAAATTCGGTGGTGTTATTTGGTAAGAAATTGTGATCTGGGGAGATTGCCATGTAGTTCAGGATTTACCCTTTGGGTAGAAATAGTTTTTTTGTGACAAAAATGGGTAGAAATAGAATTACCGGGAATCTCAACATTGGTAGATTCAGTGGAAAGATGGGATCTTGGTCTTGGGGGTGGTCGAGTGGTTCAGATGTCCATTGGTTGTTTGTACTGGGTAGATGGTTGGGAAAATTTCGATCTTTGGTGGTTGAGATGTCAACTTCTGTCATGCGTTACTTGTTTGTCAGTGCACAAGAGGAAAATTTTACTCTTAGTGGTTTGGTTTGAACAGTGTTAATATTAAGAATATATCAGTGAAAATTTGATGGCCTGTTGCTACTGTAGGAGAATTGGAGATGTAAGATGACTAGATGGGCTTGAACTGAAATCAGTACTGCTATATCCAGTGGCGGAGCGTGAGGTAAAAACAAGAGGAGGCCAATTTTCTAACAGAAGCTCTCCTCCAGAATCCAAAGCATCAATGTCCAGATTACATTCCTACCCAAATTAAGAACTAATTAGCGTAAGCCCTGCCCCAATCAACCTTGGCTCTTCCATTTGGGAGCTCCAACCTGACAACCACAAGAGGGACCACTGGAGCAATAGCGGATCCCAGTTGAGAGAACGTGGTGATAATTTGGATGTCCTGCTTGCTATGGAGAGAAGAAGCACTCGTGACTTAATGACCCAAAAATGGTGGACATTGGGGAACAAGGGAAGAAGAAGAGGTAGGGGGAGCGAGTCTGTGAGGGATCCATGAAGAAGGCAAGAAACCAAGAAGTAGTGTACAGATGTAGCGCTCACTGCTAATGGTCAGAGCGGGCCAAGTACCTAGACGGGTCATATGTATACCTAGGTCCTAAAAAATTCTTTGGAAGGGGAGGCCGGTGTTAGAGATATATTATAGATAGGAATCATTTTGTATTTCTTATCTATCTTTTGTATTGCCTTATCTGTATATGACATGCACTCTTTATACATCCCATATATGTCGCCCATTGGGCCTCTTCAGTACACACAATATTCATAACATGGTATCTGAGCCAAGGTTAGGGTATGGATCGCGCCACCGCCGCTTCGACTCACGACGCCTCCTCTTCCTTGTGGATCTGGTTTGGGCCTTCTCCTGTTGGGCCAGAGCGCCGACCTCCTCTTTGCTTCCTCTTCCTCATGATCAATGACGACGTCGATACCGCCCTCCGAGCTCCGTGCGTCATCATCTTCCATCGACCCACAGCCTCGACCTTGAAGACCACCGCACCAGGGGAGTCGACGCGCGTGCCCGAGATCTTTAAGGCCGCTACGTGGAACCTCCTCATTTGTGCGCTGGTGCGTGACCATCTCGGACCGCCGGATCGCGCCAGCCTCTCGAGCCACCATCTCGAATCGCACCTCTCGGGCGAACACGCGAACCACCGTTTCGAGTCGCCCCTAGTCCGAGCCCCCTCAGCTTCGAGATGCCCCCAGCCCTCCGCGCTTTCCTCCACCTGCGCCAGAGCGTGGCGCCGCCTTGGCTCCGACGCCTCTCCTCCCTATCCTCTTCTTGTTGGCATCGAGGGGGAGGGGAAGGCCGAGGAGGAGGCGAAGATATTTGGGGGAGGGGACGGAGATGGAAGGGGAGCTGGCATCTTACCTTTTGGCAGAAGAACTAGAGAGTATAGCTGCACCGAAACTTTACCATGTGCGAAAAGTCCTTGTAAAGCGACTGTGTGGATAGGGATAGCACGAGTCACTACTACGCTGCTGCTCTGGGTCAAGTGGTTATGCTGTTGCTGGTAGCTGCTACCGCTAGTTGTCTTTTGCGTCTTTTCTTCCTATGTGTCATTTCTTCCGTTGCGTTCTTCTAAGCCCGTAATTCTTTATCTGTGAGTTCGTCTGAGCCATACGAGTCTATAAATTTATTGTCAGTCATAGAAGTATAGGAATTTCTTTGGCATGGCAGCAGTCGCTGCTTTTTTCTTTGAGCCGCTGCAGATCCGCTGCCCCAAGCTTTTAAGGCCGCCACGCTTCTTCCACACTGTGTCTTCGTTGTACTTCTTGTGCATTGTGCTGCGCTTCTTCCGCACTGCATCTTCGTTGTACTTCTTGTGCATTGCGCCATGTTTTTTTTTGCACTGCGCCTCTGTTGTGCTTCTTATGCATTGCGTTGCGCTTCTTTTGCACTGTGCATTCGTTGCGCTTCTTGTGCACTGCGCCCCATACTTCTATCTATTCCTATTCGGTTGATTTGACAGATTTCTCTATTTGTCGGTTTCATTATCTTATTCTTCATGTTGTCATGGTCGACTTTGCTCCCGCAACTTGTGCTTTATGGGCTGTCGCACGACCCCGGATGGGAAGAGATCTTTTATCGACATATTTTCCAAAAGTTGCATGCTACGACGACATTATCAAGACTCGGATAACTCTTTCCAAATGCAATGCTATTGCATATACCTTGCATTTGAGGGGGGCATTAGAGATATATTAGAGATATAAATCATTTTGTATTCCTTATCTGTCTTTTGTATTGCCTTATCTGTATATGACATACACCCTTTGTACACCCTATATATGTCGCCCATTGGGCCTCTTCAATACACACAATATTCATAACAGTCGGAACCCTGTTCAGCCTCAACTATGCTCCACCACTGGCTGTATCTAAGCAGTAGTTGATAGCTGATTTTGCAATACAGGGAAGCCACAGTGGATTGGTATTACAGATTTGTGTAGTGGAGTATTTGCTAGAGTTGTCTTTATTCAACTTTGGATTAGACGAGGGTGATTATGAATGAACGTGTCACCCTGTGATATGACATTCCTACACCATAGGCAAACATCCAGCTACACATTTCATGGGTAAATATCTAATGTGCATCCACCTCATGGACCCTTCGGTCTTGGGCACGATACAAATATTCTCCCAAAAGAAAAGGCGGAGAAGCAAATGGAATTTCATTTTGTATTGAGTTGAAGCATGATTTTTCATACAAATTAGGTTGTGCTCCCCCACACATTTTGTGAAGAAATTGACATGCACCAATGCACGAGCAATAGATATCCATATCCAATTCCCGAGCCAAAACATACAGACACCAATATCATACTTGATTAGCATTAGTTCATAGGTTGTATGCAGCGTAACGAGGCAGTGGTACCAGTGGCTATTTTCTTTTTTGCTTTCATTTTTGTAGCGTCTCATCAGCTGATTGAGGTGTTGTACTCAACCATTCTCAGGCCAGCCAGTTTAAGTTTTTAAATCAGAAAAAAATGATTTGCGGCCAACGCTCTTCCGGAAGGAAAGCAGCCAAGAAACAGCCTTGGCAGAAGTTAGTTTATAACTGTATATTTTTCATGTTTGTAAAAAAAAATCTCTTCATTTTCTTAGAAACATATTTAATTGATCAGTGGTGTTATGGATTTAATCATGGGAAATATACTGGACTGTAGTTGCCAAAAATAGATCCAGAATTGTTATTACAAGCTATAAACCTCTAAAGCTGTCTAAAATAACACTTTTTGGTGGATTCCAGATCCAGGCTGGTTTACCCCTCTAATAGTAAGCAACTACTAGTTCATGTGGATTGGCCACTTGCCAGTGTTGAGGTGATATGTCTGTTCTGTTCTATCCTAGGAGAGGTGATATGTCTCCTAGGAGAGGTGATATGTCTGTTCTGTTGTCGTTTGTCATACCATCACAAGAAATGAAGAAAACAAAAATGAGAGTGTCCTCTTGTCCTATCTTCTCTTACTGTTTTACCCTGTCTTTGTGTTTGTGATTTTTGTATGTGCTGTATGCAGAGGTCTGTAGTTATGTATCAGGTCGTTGTGTATGTTTTCAGGTACCGTGCTATTACAAGTGCCTATTATCGAGGAGCTGTGGGAGCATTGCTTGTCTATGATGTCACCCGTCGAGCTACATTCGACAACATGGGTCGTTGGCTTAGGGAGCTTAGAGATCACACTGATTCTAGCATTGTTGTCATGCTAATTGGCAACAAATCTGATCTGCGTCACTTGGTGGCTGTTTCAACTGAGGATGGGAAAGAGTTTGCTGAGGCTGAATCCATGTACTTCATGGAAACGTCTGCACTAGATGCCACTAATGTGGACAATGCGTTTGCAGAGGTTCTGACTCAGATATACCAAATCATGAGCAGGAAGTCAGTGGAGGCACCGGAGGATGGCTCGGCCGTCCCAAGCAAAGGGGAGAAGATAAATGTGAAAGATGATGTGTCCGCGCTAAAGAGAGTTGGCTGTTGCTCAAACTAAGGCCGAGACAGACACACGGTTTGTTCATTTTACAAGTAGGGACGCACAGCTTCAACTATAACAAATCTATCCAATTCTCTTTCTGGCGGTGTTATTGAGGGTTAGGATCATTCAAACTATCAGTTTAAATTATCAACTCTGAATTTACTCTTCTGTCGGATTGGTTATCGTGCTCTTATCTATCACTGCAAGGATTTGAGAAGCTACTTATATCCATTGTTTGATAGTGTCTGCTTTGATATTCTTTATCAGAATTTATTCCAATCCATGCTTGTGCTTTTAGTCGCATGTAGTTTCTGATGGATGACAAAATTCTTGTAAGCATAAATTCTTCAGATAATAACATAAGAAAACGTGGTGGAACGTGGAAACCCATGGCACTAAGATGGTAAGACACGTGATTGACAAATGTTCATATTTAAGTTCGTTACAGGGAGCGATAGAACATGCACAGCCGGAAGATAAAAGCCAAGGTAGCAACAGGGAGCGGTTAAAATACTTTGCGTTCGCATCTAGATCCAAATTCAAATATACACGGACTTGATCTGAGTAAGAGAAGACATGAGCACTAATTTTAGTAGTAGTAGTAGTAGTAGTAGTAGTAATTGGTGGTAGATGGAATTGGGATCAACTATGCCAGCTTGGCCCGGAGCAAGGACTCCAAGCAGAGTTGTCTTGTCCTAAGCTGCCTGAAATCGTAACAAGCTTTTCTTAGTTCTTATAGCTGCTTTCAGAAACTGAACTTTTCCTTCACCCACCCACTTTGAATTATATCTGAGACACTGATCTGTGCTTTCTCTTGGGGATTTTGTTCCTACATTCAATCTGGCACTGACCATTGACAGAGAACCGCCGTGCCGTGCATGCCAGGTTCAGCGAACTAGCGATTGAGCGGCACATTTGGCATCCCATCCCACACATGCGACAGCAGCAGTAGCTTTCAACTTGCACTTACGCGCGAGGCACACAGAGGAGGAAGAAGCAGAAACGACAACCGGTTTAGGTGACCTGGGCGCGGCGGGGCGGCAGTTCGGCACGCCTTGGCATGCATCCATGCCTTCGTGGCATGTGAGCCCGCTTCGCTCAGCCACCGCCGCGCCGGCCAATGACGCGCTAAGTGTGCCTGCCGTCCGAGCACAAATTAACCGTAAAAATTCCAGCAATTTACGATGCTGCAGCCACTACTGTACTACACCGTGCCGTTGCATGTGAGGACATAAACAAAGATGACAAAAGAAGAATTCTAAGAACACGACGCGGCGGCCGCCAAGCCGAGATCGCGCCGGCGCCCGAACACGAAGGCGCACTCCGGAAGCTCGCCGAGCTCCGCGAACAGCGCGTCCTCCCCCTGCAGCTCGCGGTCCCATTCCTCCGGCAGCGGGAGCGGCAGCGGCAGTGGGAGTGCCACGTCCAGAGCCTCGAAAGCCGGTGCGTACAGCGCCGTCGATTCCAACGACATCTGGTCGTCGAACCACTCGAAGCGTTCCTCGCCGCCGCATGCCTCTCTCGCTGGGGTCTCTGGCATATCTACCGTTATCTCCGATTCGACGAACTTGTGCTCCGGCGCCTCCGGCCCAGCTAACTCGTCGGCTTCAGCCGGCGGTGGAGATGGAGGCTTGTCGTCGGCGATAGCTTGGTTCTTCGGCTGCGGGCACGAATGACCGTGGTCGTACGAGTAGGTGACGAGCAACACGGCGGGGTCGAGGCGGCTGCGCTCCACCTGCTTCCTCGCCGGGCACCCCTTCGAGCTGCTGCACCGGTAGTACCCTCTGCCCACGCAGCAACACAACGGCAAGCTTAATTTTGCGCGGCAATTAAGTGGAGGCGCACCCAATTAGCTAGCTAATTAGCGCTTCTTACGATACAGATTAAGAGCTTAATTGATGGGATTAATGAAATGCGTACCGCGGGTAGGGCGATCCCTTGATGGGCTTCTGCCCGTACTTGCGCCACGCCCACGAGTCCGGCGGCGGCGGCCCCTCCGCGCCGCCGCCGCCGCCTTCGATCGGCACCGACACCACCCGCTTCTGCACCGTTCTCCGGCTACAGCATAACAGGAGGAAGCAACAAGTAAGTAGGAATACACAACTGTAAGCTAGCTTCAGTATACCGCATCTCCATGTATATACGTACCTGCGCTTGGCTCCGGGCGGCGCCGGCGCTGGCGGCCCACGCCTCCGCTGGTCTCCACCAGACGACTCTGCGGGGCTATCCAGCTCCTGCTGCTGCTCCTCCGGCAGCGGGGAGTCGCCGCTGCAGTAGCCGTCCGCCGTCGACATGCCCCAACCTTAGCTCAGAACTAAATCACAGCCGTTGATCCGTGTACCTCGAGGTCCACGCCCGCCTCAAAAGAAGCCAGCTCTCTGTGCAATTAGCTTATGGATGATGGGGAGAAGAGGCCAGGGAAACATGTGGGGATGCATGGAGATGGTGGGGAGCGCATCAAACGGGGACAGGTGCAGGCGCCTTTCAATACGATCCATCCATCCATATCTGATATATCTGATCTACGCATGTGTTGCTGTATGTGGTGGTGTATGCACGCGTGCGGGGGTGGGTGGGTGCAGTGGATGGATGTACCAGATATTTTTGTGGAGACGACGACGACGACGACGCTGTCGCTGTCGCTTGCGGTGCGCAAGTGTGTCGCCAGGGTTGCCTGCTTGCTTTGCTTGCTGCTATCCACGGTTCGATCTCGCCGAACCTCACGCCGCGCGCTCGCGGGGGCGGTCGCTGTCGCGTCTGAGGAGATGGACGGATTTATTGGGCGATCGACGATGAGTGCATGTGTGGGTGCACGCGCGGAGGGGGATTACTAGCTAGAGTCCTCGTCGCCGTCGCCCACTGGGGGCTGCGATTGTGGCATCTTGTTGCCACCTAATCACCAAGTGTATCAGTGTACGCGTGAGTCCGTGCATTCTACTGCTGGCATGGGCGACAGGTTCCATACATGCTTGTATACGTGTTGCGCTAATTTTGACGGGGGAAGATTAACAAGTATAAATACGTAATTTTGATGGGGGAAGATTAACAAGTATAAAATACCTATCTGGAGTATCTAGCAAGCACAGGGCTGCTCTGCTCGAGCTACCACTGAAGTTACATGTGGAACTAGATCAGAACGAAACTGGCCTTGGCCTCCTCGGGGAGTGCTTTCTTATGGAAGGAGAGTGCATGAGAAAGTTATTTGAAGACCTGCCCACCGAGTCCTTGATCCAGGTGCTCTTCAAGAAAACAACTCATCACAATGGATCCTGCGTTTCACTGTAGTGAACAGTGAACCTTTTGTTTTTGGCGAGAATCTCGCGCAGTGAACAGTGAACCTGAAACTATCTCTACTAGCCAATTTCCAAGCATGGATTGGGTTGCCGGTGCTGCAATGTAAACGGTGTTCGCAGTTCATGTATCGAAGCTACCTCACAAAATGCTATTGCTGGTACTAACATACGCAGATTATATGTACCTGGTTTGCAATATATATATATATATATATATATATATAAAAAATAGTAGAAAAAATAAGTATAAAATAGACTGCTGTCGTCATTCCAAATAACGAAATACTCATATTGCCATTTGGAATGACGACAAGATCCTGTTGCCATGGAAACAGGTCCGCCGCTATTTAAATTGGCGACAGGAGCTCTATCGCTATTGAATTAGCGATATGAGAGAGAGAGAGAGAGAGACGTTGTCGGCCGGCTTGACCACACCTCTAGCTGCAAGACATCCACCATACGAGAGAGATGACAATGTACACGTGTGTGTGAGAGAGAAAGAGATGGCAGTGTTGACAAGGATCTAATAATCCTCAATTAATTAAGTTGTTTATCTATAATTATTATTATAGATAGTAATATCTTCATGTGATTCATAAGTATATCCCTTACCATTCATAAGGGAAAAGCTTAACTGAGTGGTCATAAATCATTCTACGATCACCTTGTATGGTCGTAAATACTCCTACGACCAACTAGTGGTAGTAAGATTTTCTACGACCATCTAGTAATCGTAAGCCTTTCTACGACCACCTGATGGTCGTAAGCCTTATTACGACCAGGTCAACTACAACTACCCTATAGTCAACAAAGCTTACAGATATGTGGGTCCAATCGACTAGGGACTCTTATGCGTTGTGTCTGATACACACATCAGTTAATATACGTTGTTATTCTCTAGGATAATTGCACATATTAAGCATCTGTCTTTGATGTAACTGCAAGACGACGTGGGATGTAGCCTCTTTGACATTAACTACCATCAACGTATGCATTTCATCAAGCGTTCAAACGCCTCTTGGCATGGAGTAACGATGATGAGAACATGACCCCTATGGATACAACCATATTTGCTATGCTTTCTGTTCTAAGTACAAGAGCTCGTACACTTCACTTAAATTATTAGGTGAGCTTGTTTTTAGAAGTGTATTTATATTATATGAACTATATGATGCTACCTAATGATGAAATATATATATGTGCAGCACCATGTCACTTTTGGTCCAAGACAAGCAAGCAGTTCGAGCTGGACCCGTTTTGGAATCCAGTTCGGCCTCCAAAATTAGCTTGACAGCACTAAATTAAAACATGCATAATTTTCACATACAGAGTCCGTTGGAGGTCCACGAGTACTTGATGGAAAACTTATTTTGTCATCTTTCCAACGGATCCAGCCTCAACTCCAAATTCCTTCTGGATTGACCGTAGTCATCAAAAAAATATATCATATCTCCTTTTTAGACCAAATTGGGCTTTGTAATCATACTCAACTTGGCCCATATGTCGGCGGCCCTCTGGGTGTGGTTACTGTTCACGTGAACAGTACCCACGAGTTTAGTCCCACCCTGCTATTTCTTTTAGATTTGTGGCTCCTCGTCCCCTATTTAAGGAGGAGGCAACCCATCTAGTTTCCTTGGATTTTGTTTATATTTAATTTGCATTCGTTGCAACTTGTATCTTTTGCGTGTGTCGACTAGACCACCCAATTAAGATCCTTATTGAAAATCCCAATTCAATTCAATATTTCAATTCCTATTTGCAATTTCAGATTGCTTTATCTTGTTCTTGCGTGCTTCTTCGGTGTATGCAGGAATCGACCTTCGTGGTCATATCATCTGGGTATTCGTGCACGGTTGATAACAACTTGTTAATCAGTTCAGCGATTGCGTGGTTTCGAGCCTTGCGTATTCGTAGCCAGGATCGTGAGAGTTGAGCGACGACTACCGAACTTATCATTCTCATCGAAAGATCGGGCCAACAACTAAGGATATTCGGGTTCATTAAGTGGTATCAGAGCTACAGTTCATCGGTAAGTGTTTCTATTTTTCTAGTAGTAGATTCGTTTTTCATACCTAGAGTCCAGAAAATTGCCATTTTTTTGCATCTATCATCCATACCGAGCCCTTCGAGCCTTTGTAATTTTTTCTTTTCAGTTTGCTTGTTGAATATTTGGTTGCGTTGTCGTGTCTAGTTGCTGATCTTTAGTTTTAGTTATTGTCTAGTTGGTCGTTGTCTAGATTGCTTATCGTGTTGTTCCTTTGCGTAGCTTTATCATTGTATCCAACTTCGCGAAAAAAAATCTCCTGTCGCATGCTGTCGCGGCAAACAAAACTGTCTGCCATCACTGCTGCGGCAACTAAAAACCCCTGCCATCACTGTCGCGGCAACCACAATCTCTGCCACCGCAGCCACTCCCTGCCGCGGCAACCACCACCATTCGACTACGACTTTGCGCGGCAACCAAACCATCCGCCATTCTTTGCGCGACAACCAAAACATCCACATTGCCGCGGCAAACACAACCTCTGCCACCGCTTTGCCAATCCCTGCCGTGGCAACCACATCCATCGCCAATTCGCCATCGCCACGGTCTCTTCCTTGCCTTGATCCTCCTTCTGCCTAAGTCACATTTACTGCCAATCTCTGCTGTGGTAGCAAAAACTCCTGCCGCCGCTTGATCTTCCTTGCCGTGGTAGCCTAAGTCCCCATGCCGCCATTGCTACTTCGTGTCGTGGCAGCCACTGATCGCTACCACCGTTGCCTCTTGCCGCCGCGGCAACCACGCGGCAAGCCACCTTTGTTACACCAGCCACAACAACCATTTTCTCAGCCGCGCCAACCTTTTTCTCTGCCGCGGCACGCGGCAATATCAGCCGCTGTTTTGAAGTTTTGGAAAGGAGCAAGAATCAAAAGAGGAAACCCTATTTAGTTGGTTTTCGTTGTTCGAGAGGAAAAAAAATACGAAAAAAAGAGTGTCTACCTTTTCAAACATTGAAAAGTGTGTTAAAATTTTGCCAAAATAAGTGAAAATTGGTGGAGTCCTTCTACATATAGCCACAAGTTTACACAAAAAAATTCAGCAAGTTTGGCCTATGGACTCAAAAGATATAGCAGTTTCAAGTTTGAACCCGAGTCTATTTCGAGTCCGAGTACGATTCCGTTTCCGATGCATGTTCAGTAAAATGGCATAACTTTTGCATACGATATCCGTTTTAGACGTTCTTGTACTCATTGAAAAGCTAATGACGAGGCGCATCTTTTCCACCTAAGCTTTCTAATCTGATCTTTTCTTACATTCAGCAAGCGATGTAGGCTCTGGATCAAGATCAATGATTGTCGTAATTTTCTTTGCAAAATAAATATCAATGTTGGATGTTGCCCTATTCATAGACTCTCGCATGGTCACATAGTTTATAGCTATTTCTTCATGGGGCAGTTCTTCTAATGCTTCTACTTGCTCGCCGCTACTTTTAATTACAGGGTAAGTCCCTTAAGTTTCTCAGCTCCGATTTGTGCGCACACATTTGTAGTGGTTTCTCCTATGGGGATGTTCAAATCCGGTATGCCTTTTTCTAAAGGTTCCATACTGTTGTCATGTCTCAACTGGCTCTCCGTCTGGTTTTTGGGAACTTCGGTGATCGGCTGTGTAAGTTCTTCTTATCCTTTTCACCAGGCGTCCCCGATTACATGGGATTGGAGGGGCTGGAGTTCTTATCCTTTCATTCTGAGGCCTCTGGATGGGATTAGGGGTACCTTCAACTTTCTTCGGTATTTCAACCCTCTTTGGTGCATTGCGTGTAGGCACATGTGATTTGGTCACGCTCTTCAAATCACTAAAATGGTCAAGTAGTTGATTCACTAATGCTTGTAAATCAATGATCTTCTAGACTTCTCTATTTGCTTCACTAGTGCGTGATTCTTGTGCATGGATTCTCGTGGCTTGCCACATTATTTCCGATATTTTTCTTCAAAGGGTTGATTTCCTCCTCCTAATGATGGGAAACTATCATCATCAAATATAATATCAGCGAACCGTGCAGTATGCAATTCTCCCATCATAGGGTCCAAATACCTGATTATGAATGTTATCTGATAAACAATGTATATCTCAGACTTTCGGAGGGGGGCCATTGTAGTTTGTTGTGGTGATGGTATAGGTACATAAACCTTGTAACTAAATTTGCGAAGATGAGAAATTTTAGGTGATGACCCTTGAGCTAGTTGCATAGGTGAATGGATATTATATGCCGATGATCCAAAGTTGATCAGAGTTGTTGTGTGTAGGATTGCGTGTCCCCAATATGTAGTTAATAAATTATAATTATGCAAAAGCGGTCAGGCAATTAATTTAATCCTTTTAATTAATGTCTCTGCTAGTCCATTCTGGGTGTGGACATGCGGTACAGAATGCTCAACTTTAATTCTCATTGCTATGCAATAATCATCAAATGCCTTCAAAGTAAATTCTTCGGCGTTGTCCATTCTGATGGACTTCACATGATGATCAGGAAAATTATTTTTAATTTGAATTATCTGCAAGATTAGCTTTGCAAAAGCATAGTTTGTCGTAGACAATAAACATACGTGCGACCAATTCGTGGTAGCATCGATGAACACCATAAAATATCTAAAATGCCAAAACTGGGGCTAGATAGGACAATAAATATCTCCCTGGATACGTTCCAAGAATGTAGGACTTCATCCTTCACTTTCAGAGTAGAAGGTCTGATAATTAATTTCTCGGTGGCACATGCGGGGCACACAAAATCTTCCTGATTCGGGGAATTCTTTACATTGATATTATGTCCCTGTGAATTGTTAATTATATTTCTCATCATCCTAAGACCTGGGTGGCATAATCTATCATACTAGAGACAGAATAGTTCAAAGCTTTTAAATATAATTTTCAAGATAGTATAGGCTGCAGGTGCCTTAATATTAGTGTAGTATAGCCCAGTTTCATATGAAGGAAGTCGTTCTAATACCCTTTTTCCTGTTTCTTCATAATTTTTAATGGGCAGGTATTTGTTACTATACTCTTCTTCAGTCTCTATGTGGAAACCGTTAGCATGAATATCCTTGAAACTTATGAGAGTTCTAGTCGATTTCGGGTACAACAAGTCTTCTTTAATGACCAAAGTTATGTCCATCGGGAGCATAATTGTGGCCCTTCCTGAGCCTATTATACAAGCATCGCTGTCCGCGATTGTCGTATGACTACCAGCATTCTTGATGATCGACTGAAAGAATTTTGTCTCTCTCGAGATGGTATTCGTTGTGCCGCTATCAGCTATGCACACTTCCTCCATAGGGCGTCACATGTGTTCTAATATAAAGTAATGTATTAATATGTAGCAGGAAGTAATCAACACATAAATAAAATACTTCAAATATCAAAGCATATCATATTATTATTAATGAATAAATGAATGAATAAAATAATATCATCCAACCATCACGAGAAATAAATTGTTTAAGGCTCTACACGAGCATACAACCATCATCCATGCCAAAGTATGACTTATTTCATCCACACACAAAATAAATTATATTTAAAGTCTAAGTGCATTATATGCACTAGACTGGGTCCACCAAGAAATCAGATACTTCATTGCTATCTTCTCAGGGGTGAGATGTTCTTCCTAGGAAATCATAGCGGTGGTTGCTGCAATATCAAGGGGGTGCGGCCGTAAGAGTGGAGTCAACCTTCATCGGTGCAGGCAGCTGCGGCGAGTCCTCCCCCTTAGCGAAGGTAAAGTGGGTTTGATGCTGTCCTTTGCCACCCTTCTTCTTTTTGGCCTGAAAAGTGTCGAAGACGTGCTGCGTTTCTTCACAGATCCGCGACCAGTGCCCCCCACTTGCCACACTTATAACAGGTTTGGTCTTGTTGACCATAGGGCTTGTCGTTCTATTTTGGCTCACTGGCCTTCTTTCCCTATGGAACATTTGGTTTGCCTTTCTAGGCTGCGGCCTTGCCTTCATTCTCCTTTTCTTCATTATAGGCTTCCACATCTTGAAACTCCCAGCGTTGGCCTCACGACCAGCGGAACTCCCAGGTGGCTGTGTGACGAAATTTTTGTGGAGAACGTCATCCTGAGCCTCTATAACATGCATAATATCAATCAATTCGGCATACTCCTTGTATTCGTATTGATGATAGTTGTGCACAAACCGCACTGCACTAGGGTGGAAGGTGGAGAGCGTCTTCTCAATCTTCTGCTCATTTGTGACTTGCCTGCCATAGAGTTGAAGATTCATACATATATTGTGCAAGGCAGAATTATATTCTCCCACGATCTTGAAGTCGGCAAAGCTCAGACGGATCCATTCATGCTCTGCCTGAGGAAGGATGGTGTACTTTAACTTTTCAAACCGCTTCTTCAGTGCAGTCTGCAAGGCTAGCGCGCTCTTCTCTGCCATGTACTTATTCTTGAGTGTGAGACAGAGATGGTGCCTCAGAAAATAAAGTGCCTGATCATTTTCCTCAAGAGTGTGTTTGGCATCCTTCGATGCACCAATCCCAATGGCAGCACAGAGCTTATTGGCTTCAAGTACAATCTCGACGTCGGAAGCCAAAGTCAAGTAGTTTTGGCTGTGTTGGGTCAGCTCCTCGAACTCCCGGTTTGTGATGTCTGTCATCTACATGTGCATGGAAGAAATACAAAATTTTATTGCAGGTAAAATGCACGAAATAAATTGGATAATGGTACAAAATGCTCTCATAATATTCCAAAAAATTACACATTTGTCTATAATTTTACTGTTAATTTCAGTGATCAAAAGCAATTTAAGCAATTACGATTAATCAAAATAGTAAATAAAAACAAAAAAAAAGCATAGAAAATAATAACAATAGTGTTAAGCATGCTTCAAATGATAAAAAAAGATTAAAAATTGAATTCCCAAGGCCCTTTTATGTTTTATGCTGGAATATAATTTTTTGGTAAATTCTGCAATTTATAAGGGCTTATACGTTAATTTTCAGTTATGAGAAAAAAAATTATAATTTTTAGAAAATCCAAGGGTCTCTTTGTAAATTCGAAGGTCCCTTGGCCCCTTTTCCATGGGTCGGATTTCACGTGGGTGGCCCATGCAGGTCGGGCGGCTAGGGTTTCCCAAACTTAGCCGCTGGTGGCCGCGGCGCGCCCATGCGGGAGGTGAGTGGTCACGGCGCGCCCATGCGGGAGGTGGCGGTCGCGGTGGATCTTTGCCGTCGCGAGTGCAAGCGGTGTGGCGGCTGCGTAGCGCAGACGCTGGCAGTGGCAGCGCGACGTCTGGCCGTGGCGGCAAATACTGTCTGATCGTCGCGGCTCGCATGCTCGGCCAGCCGACGCTAGTTTTTCTTTTCTTTTCTTGCTTTCTCCACGATGCAATCAACAATCCATCTTTTAGTCAATCATCCAATCGACATTGTGTCGACGATTACAAGTCAGCTCGCGGAGATTAGAGAAAATTTGCACAGTTAAAACATAAAACCATTCTAGGATGCGAAAATTGTATGGAATAAAAGCAATCTAGAAAGTGATTCAATCTACAAAATGGTGTTATCTTTTATCGATGATTACCTTCTCAATCCTTGTAAAGAAGATCTAGAAGTAGGCCGGAGAGCTTAGTCGTGCTGATAACGTATTATGCATCCATCGCCGTCGATTCCGATCTGATGATTGCCATCATAGAGGAAGAAGAATCGAGCGTACATAAGTACAGAAAGTAAAATAAACACACATATACAACTTCTTGTTTCTTCTTGCCAACAGGGCCTTTCTTCTTGCCTGCGACGTCCTACTGCCCAACTTACACAACCCTCACTCGATCACGTTACTTCTACGTGCAGCCGTATGGGCTTTTGGGCCGGAATCTCCTACATTCTGTGCTCAGCTCGTGTACCGAACAACCGCTCCGGCCGGCTGATTGATTCCTCCTATGCAGATGCACGACACAAGTAGGACGTACACAATCATCTGCCGTTGAGCACAGCGGACGAGATGGAACCCACGGCCTGGATCAGCTGCGCGGACACGAGGAGCACCGAGGCCGGCACGCTGAGCAGCACCAGCGCCACGACCCCCGCGCCGAGGCCCGGCCGCCTGCTCATCAGGAACGCCTGGAGCAGGCCGACCGCCTCGCGGACGCCCGCCACGTAGCTCCCGTGGTGCCGCCGCTCCAGCTCCGTCCACTCGGCCGGGAGGCCTAGGCCATCGCCGTCTACACCGTCCTCCTCCTCGGACTCGGACGCTGCCTTCGCCTCGCGGATGCGCCGGCGCAGCGTGGCCATGTCCTCGTCCACCAGCCGGCCGCCCCCCGAGTCGTCGTCCCACTCGTCCCGCCGGCCGCTTCTCGGCGCCACGCTGAGGATGACGGTTCTGTTCCCGCCGGTGCGACGCGTGAACCGACCCGTCGCCGCGGTGGCGTTGGGAGGTGATAGGAAGCCGTGGTTGGAGAGCACGCGGGGAGGGGAAGCGCCATGGGCTCGTGCTGCCGCCGGCGCCATATGCAGTATCGTATGCTGGTGCGTTCCAAGCTACAGCTGCGATCGAGAATGCACGCGAAGCTGCAAGTGCCAGTTTGCTGCCGTTGCTACGAGCGAGCGGCGCGTGTGCGCTTTATATACGTGAGAATGTAGACCGCTGTGTGGTGCAGCGTGGCGGGATTGTGCGCGTGATTGGGCGAGGGGAAAACGTGGGGGCAAATTGTTAGCTTAGCTTAGGAGCCAAGGCCACGGTTGGCGTGTGCGGGCCGCGTCCGTGACATGTCCGCCGGCCCCGTTCTCATGTGCGCATCGGTCCGTGTCACTTCATTCAGTGTAGCGCCAGCATCGGGCTCGCCTCTTCTCCGTCGTTTAGCGGAAGCTTCCTCCTTCCCCCCACCTGCCTCTTCTCCGTTGTTTAGCAGATCAGACGAATATAGAGAGCGGCAAACAGTTTCTTGTACCGGTTAACTCTGAATCCTCTTGCAATGGAACTCCGCCTAACAAAAGGGGTTTCCATGAAGGGCACAATGCAAACGTACGTAGCTTCAATGCAGAGATCAAATTCAAGTTTGTTTCATACGAAAACCATAATGGAGAAACTTTAGTTTACACTTCTCTTATTTCGTGGACTGTATTCACAAGATGCGATGCTACTGATAAACTGCACATCATCCACAAATTGACGGCTCAGGACAGACGCATCTATCCTTCCTTGGGTACATATGAGGTGATTGTAAAGGCGATAAATGTAACAAGGGTCCTCAAGTCACCATGGAACAGCAATGTCAAAGGAACCTTTGGTTACTGCATAGCCAACGGTCGCAGCCCTCGTGGTGCATCATGCTCTAACAGCATCCCGACGATCTTTGAGCCTGGTTTCCACCCACCACGTCCACGGTATCCGGCACATACCTTCAAGAGCACAATTCCGTAAGATTCCAAACGAAGCATAGATGGAAATAAAAGCAAAAGGAGACAGACAAGTAATGCTAGTCCCAAAACTATGCAAACATACCCCACCAGAAAGGATCAGCATCTCAAAACAGAAACAATGCATGTGCCTAAAAAAAAATCAAAGAAACTAATGTTTTTTCCCCAATGATTCGATGTAGATAATGACAGGAGCAAAGGCTAACTGAAAGACGTATTGGTATTTCAAATATTATTCCTCTTACTACAGTGCACCCTTTTCTAGTACTATTTGACATGTCACATATCAACAGTCACTTGCAGTAAATGTCATTGAACGTTAACAAAGGATACAAAGAGTAAGAGAAAGTGTGCTTACAGCTCTTCCTCCTGTTCATTCTTCAGAGCGTTCTTTACTATACACTGGAAAGCCTCTTCCACGTTTCTACCATCCTTGGCAGATGTCTCAAAGTATGGGATGTTTCCTTTAGAGGCGCACCATGCCTTTGCCTTTTTCTCAGAGACCTAAAGTGGAAACAGTTCAAGTATCTGTAACAGTCCATCGCAGAGAATCTATCCAACCGAGTTAAAAGGAATTATTTATTGAGAGGAAAACATGTAGCGAATGGCGATAATTACCACACGGCTGTTGCCATCATCTATATCAACTTTGTTACCCAGCAGAACAAAAGGGAAGTTATCCGGATCTGATGGGCTAGCCTGTAAAGGTAAACACCCAAAGTGAGACAGAAATAACGTGATTCTAGACTGTCAATGAATTATGAAAAACACTTCACCTGAATTAGAAATTCTTCACGCCAGTTGTTCAGATTATCAAATGATTTCACAGAATTAACATCATAAACTAAAACACAACAATCTGCTCCACGGTAGAATGCAACACCAAGACTTTGAAACCTTTCCTGACCAGCAGTATCCCATATCTACAAACAACTATATGGTTAAGCATCGTATATAAGCAGTACAGGAATTATGCAGAACTGGTGGAACAATAAAGATAGCAGAAAAGCTCAACAAATAGATTTCTTCTGCATCTATTCGCAAAGATGCTTTAACAAGAATCAATCAAAACACAAAGGAGCCGCTAGGAAATGGTTTGGCATTTGAAATACCTGAAATCAACGTGAAAACAATGCCATTTGCTAATTAAGTAGGGGGTTAAGAGCTTAGGATGAGTGAAGGGCAAGGATAGAGCAAAATAATAATGCTGTGCTGTCAAAGGCCTATGCTAATTCCAAACAAAATCATGCCAAGATAAGGAGTACAATTTTATGCCCAAGTAAAGTATGAAAAAAGGGTATTGGCTAGGCTATTGATCTCTAAAAATGTAGAAAGTACAGAAATTCTTGAAACGAGTACACTTTTTCCTGGTAGTGTTCTCATCAAAAATTAAGTTGTGCATTTATTTTCTTTCAAAAGACTACATTACATGATGCTCATCAAATTAAATTCCAGCACATTCATCAACCTAGGAAGCAATAAAATCAAGGAAGAAGTCCATATGACCCTCTGAAGTATGGTTGTGCGGCCATTTAACCCCTGACATAAAAAACCGACTATTTAAACCCCTCATGTTGCAAAATCAGGTTACTTAACTCCCTATGGTTCTTTTGCTCGGTGGTTTTGCTTACATGGCACTAGGTTTGGACGGTTTCGCCACATGGGCGGCAGAGCTTATGTACTAGCCGTGCCCAGTGACTACACAACGACCTGCCTTCAGCCACGGCCGCGCACGCCGTGATGTCGAGCTCCCCCGTCGTCGCTCATCAGCCTACGCACCACGCGCCACGACCTCCAGGTCCGCAATGATGTCCACCTCTTGCACCCGCACGCCCATGTGGAGCACCTCCATGAGAAACGCCACGTTCAAGAACTGCTCGGCGCAGAGCGGCTACGTCGCAAGGGGCACGCCAGCCTCTAGCATCGAGTTCCAACGGCAGTGGCTCACGAAGCCACCCACAGCACGGTACGCCAGGATCTCCACCTGCAGCACCCACCGCCCAGCCACCACCATGTTGTGGCTGGACGCGCGCTCCTTGTGCTGCTCCGCGCCCTCAGTCAACAATGGGATCACCGAGAGGAACGGTTGGCCGGACGCGCGAAGGTCTGCGGCCAGCTCGGAGAGCTGGCTCGGGCCCAACCCGCACGTGCTCCCGAAGCACACCAACCCAGCTGGCTAGCCGTCAAGCCACTACAGGATGGGGTCCCGCTTAGCGCCGCCGGTGACGATGTCGTCGCCGCATGCGGCGAGGGAGGCGGCTGCGCATGTGGGGCCGATGAGGAACACCTTGGGAGAGCCACCTAGGCTCCGGTAGTACTCGCCGAAGTCAACCTCGAGCGCCGAGAAGTTGTTGAGGACGACGGCGTAGCTCTCAGCCTCGGTGGCGAGGAAGAGGGGGGGATGCGCCATGGCCTCCTCGTTGACCTGGAACTTTCGGAGCTTCACGGGGTGCAGGAAGTCGTCGGGGATGGCAAACGGGTCAGGAATGACCTTGAGGCAGTGCAGGTACACCACGACCATGGCAGTCGCGGCAAAGGCACCAATGGTGTGGAATGTCACGTGTGGAACACCACACTCACGGGCAACGAACGGAGGCCAGTGGAGCACGACGTCCGAGACGACCACCACGGCGCCGTTGCAGGCCTGGACCCAGGGTGGCCTCCACACCACTTTCCCCATTCCCACGCTAGTCAACGGCCCATGTGGCGTAACCAGCCGAACCTAGTGCCACGTAAGAAAAACCACCGAGCAAAACAACCATGGGGTTAAGTAACCTGGTTTTGCAACGTGAGGAGGTAAATAGCCGTTTTTAGGTTAGTGGTTAAATGGTCGCGCAACAATACTTCGGGGGTCATATGCGCAACAATACTTCAGGGTCATATGGACTTTTCCTAAAATCAATAAAACCACCTATGTTGTGACCAAGAACCTAATGCTACACACTCTGGTCTTGACATATGAAAGCAAACTACCTAAAACAAACAAAACTGCATAGCATACGCGGATTGAATCAGTCATGCAACATCAACTGTATGATGATCTACACAAAGAAACGTTCAGCAGCAAACAACTTTTCTTCAACTTTTACATCATATCGGAGCAGTTCAACAACTAGTCAGAATCATACCAATTCGCACTGCTGTTCACATGAAGGAACCGAACTACTCACAGAGCATGACATGGCAAAGGGCAGAGCAGAAAAATCTTACTTGTAGAGTGAAGAGCCTATCCTCGAACTGCACCTCCTTGGTGAGGAAATCTGCGCCAATCGTAGCCTTGTACTGGTTGCTAAACTTCTTGTTCACATATCTGAATTAAATCGCAGCTAAGGAAAACACAAACCAAAATAACAAGAAGAACTACGAAAGAAATCCCATCAGGCTTGTCCTGAAATCAACTGAATCGCAGGATACTGGTTCATCAAGGAAGTCTTCCCAACTCTAGATCGCAGGAAACAACAAAATGAGTAATCAAGAAATCGAGAGAGAGAGAGAGAGAGAGAGAGAGAAACGGCAGAAAACGGGGAAAGATCCGAACTGCTCACCCGCTGTCTCCGAGGATGATGACTTTGAGGAGCGTGCGGCGGCGGGAGGCCATCGGGATCTAGGGCTCCGGGGCGATCTCGCGCGCGGGAGGGATTGGGAGGAGGGGAGAGACGGGACGAAACCCGTGGGGAGCTGTCGCGGTGCGGTGCGTTTTGTGGTTGGCACCCGAACGAAACGACGCGATGAAGGGGTGGCCGTGCCTCCGTGCCGGCCGAAGCACACGAACTGTTGGCCCGATCCGTATTACGGGACTGTCGGTCTGGCTTGGATGTGGTACGACAAACACTGTAAATGAGTTGGGCTGGGGACGATACGGTCCGTTCAGTCCGGTTTTTATTTTCATTTCATAAATTATATGATTTTTTTATTTTTAAATATTTATATGGTTTTATTTTGTATATTTTTTTAAAATTCTTTCACCTCCTGTGATCTAGATGCTTATATAATTGGCATGGATCCATGCATGTAAAATACGGAGTACTTGTCAATTCTGAACAAGTATCTTATCTACTGATCATGTGACCCCGGGCTTCTTTTTCCGTATTTAATTTCGATCTGGTTCATGTCGATGGTGTATAGCTCTCCAGTACCTAGTCTCGCTCGGTGGGTAAACTTATGGTACATCGACTTCACGAGCGCATCTAGGTGCTTCAGTCTGGACGGAGATCGAGTTGCATAACTGGATCCACCGCACTACATAACAAGTGATAGCGACCCAAAGCATACAACCATCCACATGGATAAACAACCAAACAAATGGAACAAACAGGAAAGTTCCATACAGCTAACCAACCAGTTTCATGTGGTTCCCATTGACTACTAATCTAACCTCATCTGCTACCTTTTTTATCATGAAACGATGTACTTACAGATTTGCACTTGTACAAAATTTGTGAGAAATACCCTTGGGCAATCGAGCGAAGAACTAATGGTAAACTACAAGGGAGCACACAAAAAAAAAAGAGACAGAAGAGGAAATTGGTGAACAAGAATTCTAGCACTACCCTTTTTACATGTGTATCTCCAATGAATTGTAAAGCCCGAAAGACAAGACTAACTTTCCAGAACGTTCCATGACACTTGCAAGCGTCACGGCAAGGTGGCGCGTGCCGGCCGTGTGCGCCTGCTCATCCTCTTCTGCGCGCTGGCCTCGCCGGAGTGCGTTTTCAATGTGTTGTCTCATTTTTATAATTTTCATATCTATTTCTAAATTCTACACATTTTTATGATTTTTTTAGTTTTTTCTTTTGAATTTTTCAGCCCTAACGGGTTAAGTGGGCCGGTTTTTGCCCACCAGGCCAAACAGGCTCGTGTCGGCACGCCACGACACGAATGGTTGATGGGCTGTGCCTGGCTACCTAACCAACATGTGGGCTGGCACGACACGTCCCATTTAACATGTGGGCCTGGATGGACTGTGCCTAAACGGGCCCGTGCCGTGTCTGGTTGGGCGGCCCATCTGGCCACCACTACTCACCTGGTTGCAGCTGTGGTATCCAGCCATCTTGCCGATGTAGAGCAGCCTGCCACCCTCCCCGACCAATTCAAGCATGTCGTTGGAGACGAGCTGGTCGTAGAGCGCCAGGTCTGCCGCTTCGATGGCCCACACCGCATTGAGTGTGAGCAGCTCTGTCTCCCTGGGCCCGGTCCCCACCAAATCCACCCTCCTGGGCCTGCCGTCGCTTCTGTAGATGTACCCCTTCAGTCCTCTGCGGCTTAGCCTGGCTGCTGCCATAGCTTCCCACGCCGTCGCGGCCACAAGATCATCTTCTTCGCCGCCGCGTGCCCACTTCCCAAAGGCCGCCGCCGCCATAGCTTCTCCACATGGCCACGCCACCACGATGAGCCGCCGAGGCCGAGAGCTCATCACGTTGCGACGCTACTGCCGCCGCCACCGCCGCCTAGGGTTTCTCCTCTCGTGTGTGCACTCCTCCACCTCCTCCCACCTCGATCCTCCTTTCCTTCTTGGTTTTGGATTGCATCTAGTAACCGGTGGTATGTGCTTTAGTTGCTAAGTTCGAGGGTGCGAAGAAATCGGGTGATCGAGAAATTCGCCTCTAGGGTTCCAAACCATTTGAGGGTGAGAGGAAATCGGGTGATCGGTAAGTGGACCACTTGTTGGCGCGTGAAAGAAAGAAGGGGAGCCCTTGTGGAGAGGCCGACGAAGAACGCATCACTCACCACTACTACATTTTTTTAGTAGTAAAGATATACAAGTGTAATTGCCGATCAATCAAAATTAACACACGATACCCCATAATGCCGATAAACTTGATTGCCATGAGATTTGTGCTACTGCATCTCCAACCACTCTAGTGCTTCCACCGCCACCTCCCTTCTCCCAAACTCGGCCATCGGTCATCATCTCCCCACTCTCCACCCTCGCTACATTGCCACCCTCTTGTCGTTACAACCACTCTAGAGAAATGACCCAATCGTCCCAAAATCATTGCTTTTCATGGAGGAAATCAATGATATGATAGATAGGCAAGAAATCTTCTTTGGAGGTGTCTAGGAGCACTTGAATACTCTTTTGTCAAAAGTAATCAAATTTTGGACCATTAGATGAGCATCCAACGAATCTCAACCCTCTCCCAAAATCATTTTAGACTTTTTTGCAAGGCATGTGAAAATGACTATCGGTGATAGCCCGATGCTATTATATTCGGGCAGAGCAGAAAAATCTTACTTGTAGAGTGAAGAGCCTATCCTCGAACTGCACCTCCTTGGTGAGAAATCTGCGCCAATCGTAGCCTTGTACTGGTTGCTAAACTTCTTGTTCACATATCTGAATTAAATCGCAGCTAAGGAAAACACAAACCAAAATAACAAGAAGAACTACGAAAGAAATCCCATCAGGCTTGTCCTGAAATCAACTGAATCGCAGGATACTGGTTCATCAAGGAAGTCTTCCCAACTCTAGATCGCAGGAAACAACAAAATGAGTAATCAAGAAATCGAGAGAGAGAGAGAGAGAGAGACGGCAGAAAACGGGGAAAGATCCGAACTGCTCACCCGCTGTCTCCGAGGATGATGACTTTGAGGAGCGTGCGGCGGCGGGAGGCCATCGGGATCTAGGGCTCCGGGGCGATCTCGCGCGCGGGAGGGATTGGGAGGAGGAGAGACGGGACGAAACCCGTGGGGAGCTGTCGCGGTGCGGTGCGTTTTGTGGTTGGCACCCGAACGAAACGACGCGATGAAGGGGTGGCCGTGCCTCCGTGCCGGCCGAAGCACACGAACTGTTGGCCCGATCCGTATTACGGGACTGTCGGTCTGGCTTGGATGTGGTACGACAAACACTGTAAATGAGTTGGGCTGGGGACGATACGGTCCGTTCAGTCCGGTTTTATTTTCATTTCATAAATTATATGATTTTTTATTTTTAAATATTTATATGGTTTTATTTTGTATATTTTTTTAAAATTCTTTCACCTCCTGTGATCTAGATGCTTATATAATTGGCATGGATCCATGCATGTAAAATACGGAGTACTTGTCAATTCTGAACAAGTATCTTATCTACTGATCATGTGACCCCGGGCTTCTTTTTCCGTATTTAATTTCGATCTGGTTCATGTCGATGGTGTATAGCTCTCCAGTACCTAGTCTCGCTCGGTGGGTAAACTTATGGTACATCGACTTCACGAGCGCATCTAGGTGCTTCAGTCTGGACGGAGATCGAGTTGCATAACTGGATCCACCGCACTACATAACAAGTGATAGCGACCCAAAGCATACAACCATCCACATGGATAAACAACCAAACAAATGGAACAAACAGGAAAGTTCCATACAGCTAACCAACCAGTTTCATGTGGTTCCCATTGACTACTAATCTAACATCATCTGCTACCTTTTTTTTTTAATCATGAAACGATGTACTTACAGATTTGCACTCGTACAAAATTTGTGAGAAATCCCCTTGGGCAATCGAGCGAAGAACTAATGGTAAACTACAAGGGAGCACACAAAAAAAAAGAGACAGAAGAGGAAATTGGTGAACAAGAATTCTAGCACTACCCTTTTTACATGTGTATCTCCAATGAATTGTAAAGCCCGAAAGACAAGACTAACTTTCCAGAACGTTCCATGACACTTGCAAGCGTCACGGCAAGGTGGCGCGTGCCGGGCGTGTGCGCCTGCTCATCCTCTTCTGCGCGCTGGCCTCGCCGGAGTGCGGTCCCGTCCCCCCGTCCGTGCCCGTGCTGGACCCCGTGTGCCGGCGGCTCGCTCTCACCTCGCCCGTGTCGCCGCCGCCGCTCGAGCTGGACGGGTACAGCCCGTACTCGCTCGTGGGCTCGCTCAAGAAGCTGCTGCTTGTGTTCTCGGTGATGGCGCCGGTCCCCGGCACGAACGCCATCGTCCTGATCCGCCTCATCTGCTCCGTCGTGCCGCCCGAGTTCTGCACCGCACTCTGTCCCGGTGCAACGCCGGCGTTCAGGTCCTCGACGGACAGCTCGCCCTCCAGGTACCGAACAATCTGTTTGTTCATTCGAGCAACACATAATTATTTGTCAGTTGCTGCTAAAATCTGGAGAGAGAAATGTTTCTTGGACGTTGCATGTTTTTCCTGAACTGAATGTAATGTAGAACAAGGCTCGGTGTGCGTTCCGAGAGTGAAAATGCGATGAATGGGCAAGGGATTCACCTGGCTCATTCGAGGGCGGGACCGTGCCGTGTGGCGCACCGCGGCAGCCGCACAGGCGATCAGCCGCTGCATGTCGTAGGCGTCGTAGGCTGTGCCCAGCTTTGGATCGATCAGCTCGTCGAAGATTTCCTCTTCAAGAGCTCTTGTCAGCACAGGCCTTGCCTGTACCCAAACACACACACACACCCCAAAATTTAGATAATTCTTACATACAAAATAATTGGAAAATTAAAGATAGCTAACAAAGGGTAGATGCGATTGACAAATCACGAAGTAGGAATTGGTGGAAAATTGTAATATTCCGCTGTACTATCTGTTGAAAATCCGTCACTAAGAGATGGACTGGCAGTGTTAAGTCATAAGTTTTTTTCCCCCAAAGCGGTAGCAAGAGAGCTGTATACCACTATCATGGAGGAGAAATGTTTCAAACATACTACTGCACACTTCCTATGTTCTAACTTGGGATAGCTGAACTCAACTAGACAAAACCTAGACAACTACTGTTCGTAACTTGAAAGCATCAAAATTGATTGTACCCACCCAAGAAACCAAAGTCTCGTCGTTGTAGGGCTCAGTTGACATGACTGGTCTCCTCCTGGTGATCAATTCCAGAAGCAAGACACCGAAGGAGAAGACGTCGGACCGGTCATTCACCTTGCCCGTGGTAGCATACTCGGGCGCCAAGTACCTGGAAGACGAGCAAATTTCGTCGTTACTTCTGCGTACTATTGATGAAAAGCAACCGGATGACAGTCATGCGAGGAAGGGTTGGAACGGTCGATTTACCCGAAAGTTCCCATCACGCGCGTAGAAACATGAGTGTCATCTCCGGGCTGGATCTTGGCTAACCCAAAGTCAGCAACCTGCGCATGAAACGCTCATTCCGAGATAAACGCGTGCTGTTCATGATTAATGTACTTGCTGGCAAGCAAAATACTAATGTGATATCATCGTTTACCTTTGGCTCAAAGTTGTAATCCAGAAGGATATTGGCCGCCTTGATATCACGATGAATAATCTTGGGATGGCCTGAAATCAAGACCAGGCAATGTCTCATCAACACTGCTAAAAGCCCACAAATTTCAGACTGAAAGCAGCATTGAACACAAGGCCCAAAACTTACAATCCTCGTGCAAGTAGGCCAATCCCTTCGCCGATCCGAGCGCAATCTTCCACCTCCGCGACCAGTCCAGCGTCGGCCGGCCGCTCCCTGAAACCAAACTCTCATGTCAGAACCGTCAAAAGCCACCGATCAAAACGTCCAACGCCACACGAACGAACGAGAGCGATTATGATAGTTCGACGTGGTTCGTACCGTGCAGGTGGAACTCGAGCGTCTTGTTGGGCAAGTACTCGTACACGAGCAGGCGCTGGTCGCCGTAGATGCAGTAGCCGACGGGGGAGACCAGGTGGCGGTGGTGCACGCGGCTGATGATCTCCACCTCGGCGCGGAACTCGCGGTCGCCCTGCCCGCTCCCGGGCCGCAGCTTCTTGATGGCCACCTCCAACCGGCCCAGCGTGCCACGGTAGACGTGTCCGAACCCGCCCTGCCCGAGCAGGTTGGCGTCCGAGAACCCGTCCGTCGCCGCGGCCAGGTCATCGTATGAGACCGTGCCCCCGGTGACGGCCGGAGGCGGCGGCCGTGGCGGGGGTTCTGAGGCGCCGCTGCTTTGCCCCGAGAACACCTGTGGTGAGTACATTGGCGGCGTAGTTGATAAGGGTGCTGACGTGGGACGAGGGTGAGATTGCTGGTGCGATGTCACCGGCAGCCGGGGGTCGTAGAGATCGCCTGATGCGAGGACAGCAAGATTATGAGATAAATCACCAAGAACCACAGGCAAAACAAAGAAGAGTATGTGAAAGAAAGAAGTAAATTTGAGTGCCAACTGGCTAGTATGTTGGTGTCAACTCAAGACAACAAAAATCTAGTACTTAACAAAGTCACAAAAGAACTACTAGTTGCTGGCTTGGTTCTCACTTTTTCCAGAAAGAGAATAACGAGGCAAGCACAGCCATCCACACAAGAAAGGCAAAACAAAAAAAAAATCGAAAGAATTGTTCATGACTGAGTCGAGTACTACACATCATTGGACTGTTTCAAAACACCAACAAAATGGGATTTGGAATTTCTTGTTATGACTGGCTATGATTTGTGTGTAGACATTTCCAATGCATCCGCAGAATAATAAGTGTTAAGCTGCTGCCTTTTCAAAATATCAAAATTAGCAGCATAAATCAAACGAGAAAGGCACTAGTACACCTAAAATGACCAAAAACGCAGAGATCTCTAGATTTGTACACTTGTAGTCATTCATTTTCATCCACAAATTCATCGGCGAGCAACTTTTACGCGGCGAGTTGGCACTGATCACCCACTTGAAAAAAAGCATTGACCCATCCGCATTTTCCTACCATCCACTTTTACGCGGCAAGTTGGCATTTTTCCTACCATCAACGTAACGTAGCGCCCTAATGCTAGCTCGGCGTTGCACCGGTCGGCTAGAGCGTGTAAAGCGTATGAGAACGAGAGTGTAAGTACGTACCCGGCGGCCTCGGCGGAGGACGGCGGCGTCGGTGTTGACGGCGCTTCCCCGCGCAGAAGTAGATCAGCCCGGCCACGAGACCGAGCACGACCACTGCCGCG
Organism: Hsuehochloa calcarea; assembly: GCA_036346395.1. Classification (NCBI taxonomy): domain Eukaryota; kingdom Viridiplantae; phylum Streptophyta; class Magnoliopsida; order Poales; family Poaceae; genus Hsuehochloa; species Hsuehochloa calcarea. Next base: position 6,825,643 of record CM070602.1, read on the forward strand.
ACGGCCGCGGCGACGCCGATCACCGTCCCGGATGGAGTCGATGGCAACGGCGAAGATGACGGCGATGACGATATGGGGGTGACAGTGGCCGTGGGGAAGGCGACGAAGGTGAAAGTGATGGTGGAGACGGCGGGGAAGGCGGTGAGGGAGGGGCGCCGTTCGGGGGCGACGGAGTTACGCCAGGAGGAGCTGGAGTTTGAGGGGATGGCGGTGCTGTGAATGGACCCCCTTCAGTCCTCTGCGGCTTAGCCTGGCTGCCGCCATAGCTTCCCCACGTCGTCGCGCGGCCACAGCATCATCTTCTTCGCCCTGGCCGCGTGCCCACTTCCCAGTGCCGCCGTCACCCTAGCTTCTCCACATGGCCACGCGCTCACGCATGAGCCGCTGAGGCTGAGAGCCTCATCACGCTGCGACGCTACTTGCCGCCGCCAGCCTGGCCGCCTAGGGTTTATCCTCTCAGGAGTGTGCACTCCTCCAATTCTCCTCCCAATTCCTCGATCCTCCTTTCCTTCTTGGTTTTGGATTGCATCTAGTAACTGGTGGGATGTGCCTTAGTTGCTTAGTTCGAGGGTGCGAAGAAATCGGGTGATCGAGAAATTCAGCTCTAGGGTTCCAAACCATTTGAGGGTGAGAGGAAATCGGGTGATCGGTAAGTGGACCACTTGTTGGCGTGTGAAAGAAAGAAGGGGAGCCCTTGTGGGAGAGGCCGACGAAGAACGCATCACTCACCACTACTATATTCTTTTTAAGTAGTAAAGATATACAAGTGTAATTAAGCCGATCAATAAAATTAACACACGTATACCCCATAATGCCAGATAAACTTGATTGCCATGAGATTTGTGCTACCTGCATCTCCAACCACTACCGTGCTTCCACTGCCACCCTCCCCTTCTCCCAAACTCGGCCACTGGCCATCATCTCCCCCGTACCCCTCCACCCCTGCTACATTGCCACCCTCTTGTCGTTACAACCACTCTAGAGAAATGACCCAATCGTCCCAAAAATCATTGCTTTTCATGGAGGAAATCAGCGATCTGATAGATAGGCAGCAAATCTTCTTTGGAGGTGTCTAGGGAGCACTTGAATACTCTTTTTGTCAAAAGTAATCAATTTTTGGACCATTAGATGAGCATCCAACGAATCTCAACCCTCTCCCAAAATCATTTCTTCACAAATATAATTGAAAAGAGCAAAATTTTGAGTTGAAAAATTGAAATTCTTTGAATGTTTTTTCGAATCAAATGTTTTTTTAAATCTTTTGAAAGTTTTGCACCGAAAAGTTTTTTGAACCAGTTGAAAAAAACGAGCCGAATGTTTTTGAACTAGTTGAAAGTTTGTTCAAATCATTCAAATTTTTTAAAAATAGTTGAAAGTTCTCTAGTCATTTGAATTTTTAAATAGGAAGTTTATTGAACGATTTTGAGTGTGAATCTTCGTGAAGATCCGAAGGTCAGAAAATTTGACTACTCTCGACCCAACAAAACACCTGACTAAGGAACTACTCCTTAGAAATTCCCGTCTTTTTTTTAACCTAAGCAATTGATTGCTCAATTTTCCTATCTAGGCTCCATTTGAAATAGAGGAATAACATAGGGTTTCCAATTGTACTGATTCCTACAAAAATTAGAACTTGTGTTAACTAATCATTATGTTGATGTATGGCTATATATCTCCTCGATCACTATAGATAAAGTAAACACAGGGCACGCCCTGTCTTTTACTAGTCTAGCCAATTTCTCCAAAACAACACGGGAGGTGCTTCTGTGCATAACTATTTTAAAGTTGCACAAATATTTAAGCATGGATTATTTCAAAGTTGAACAAATGTTAAAGCATGAAATATTTCAAAGTTGCACGAATATTATAGTATGAATGAATGGGTGGGTAGTGATTATTTACCCCTTCCTTGCTTTACTACTAGTTAGGTGCTCTACGTTGCAACGAAAAACCAAAATTTGTACAATTAAATAGAAATTTGGAATTTTTAGCTCATTTAACATGTTTTGAAGTAAAATAGCACTAATAGCCCACACGAATGAAATGACAAAAATAACACCCCTACCACGTAAAAATACTGCGACAAGGGGTCTACAGCGCAACTAGTGCGCGGTAGGATACATGGCGGCATGTCATTCGGAGGCAGACGGTCTACCATGCAACCAGATCGCAGTAGGCCCCTTGCCGCTAATCCAGAGTGCAGTAGGTCGCCTGCACACGACACCTGACGTGGATTAGATTAGCGGCATGTGACCTGGTGCGATCTGAGTGCGCGAAGAGTGCCATTTTTTCCATTTCGGTTTTTTTTTGCTATTTCACTTAAAAATACGCTAAATGAGAAAAAAAAAACTCTATAAGTTTGTTGTTGCTTGATTATGTCTACTACAAATAATTGAAAGCCTTGGTTCAAATAATGACCAACAAACAAATTAACTAACAGCGACTAATCAGCACGCAAGAAAGGTGGTACATTTCACATATGTACACATATTCTAAAATTTGTAATTCTCACGTTCCAAACGCGCATCAGTTTAGCCTTTTTTTTGCAAGGCGTGTGAAAATGACTATCAGGTGATAGCCCGATGCTATTATATTCGACGCAGTAGGACAATCTCTCCATCAAAGCTAGGAGTTGCCTCCTAGGTTCTACAATATTTGTTGCTTCTCAGTCTACTCCTAGCTTGAACAAAAACACAAGTATTTTGAATTACAACATTATTACATGACACCCAACATTTTATTAGGGTACATTAAAATGCCATTATATTAAAACACCAAAAACATTTGCATGTGAGATGGATAACTTGACAAGAGATTAATTTGTGAAAAAATAACTAAAATTTCAAAATTTGAACTTTCCATAACCTCACTGGCTACAAAAAAAAGAGACCTAACTGGTAGAGTCCATCATCACTGGCGTTGGCACTCCAGCTTTTGGCCACCTAATAGCAGAAAACATTGGCATGTGAGATGGATAGGATATAGGTTTATAGTAAAGTTTTCATAGCATGGAACATCAATCTTCATACCAATATTTAAGTCAAATTAAATGAACTAATGAGATCTGATCTAAATACCATTAACAAAAGAAAATCATGCACAATAACCAGCAAAATTTGACGTTCACTTGCTTAAGTTAGTCCACCTTGGAAGAAAATCACATCTCTACCTTTTATAATGCCCAATTCTTAAAATTTGTACCTTCTACTTTGTAACAACATAATTTATCAGTTCATTCATATGCCAACCCAAATTGCATCAATCGGTTCAAAATTTGTATAAATGGAATACTCGAGTCTGAAAGTATGAAACAACCTAGAAAAAAAACAGAACAATATAGTTTTGTCCCCTAACCAGATCCTCTATTGCCACATTCCTTTCTCCAGCAACAGCATCAACCCTAGGCTAGACGAGACCACCTCTTAACCTCCAATTCACCTCATAACACTAGGCCCACAAGAAACAGTGTAGCACAAACGGGCTCGGCCCACGCGCCGCAACCCCGTATACCCGCCCACGTCACGGCCCGTATTCACTGCCGCGTCATATGATCGGACGGCCTGTAGTAACCCGAGCGCAGATCGGGCCCCGCTCACCTTGGTCCTTACCTGTACGCAGCTACTGACAGCGAGCCCGCAAGTTATTGGATGACTGACAACTAGGGCAGCACTACTGTGGGACCCATTTGTCGGGGACGTTCCCGTCCGCAGCAAGAATTTGGATCGCGGATAAAAATCAGAGGGCTGGTCCTGTGAGGAAAATCCCATCTGCTGCACAACGCGCCTCGATCTGAGCCGCACAATATGATCGGACGGTTCACAGTGACCCCAGGTTGTACCGATGACATGTGGGGCACGTTTACCGGTAGGGCCCTTTTAGCGGTGTTCTCCCAGGCAGCTTGTCACGGAGCCCACCGGCCGCCACGCGCCGGCTCGCAGAGGTGGAGGCAGAGATAAATTGTCGGATGTGGATTTTTTAATCCTGAATTCTTTGTGAATACACTGTGTTATTTTCTAGATCAATAGATAGCACCTACAGATATATTATTTAATCAATGCGTCCCAGCGAGCCAGCAAGGGTGCAGTAGTGCTGCACAGTGGTTGTGGGCGACCCCACGAGGTAGACATGGCACGACGTGGCGAGCTGGGAGCAAGAAGCCACTGTCGGCGTTGTGTCGTCACGTAATATTGCACCTCTTATCACCAAAATCCTAGTTCCGCCACTTTCCCATCATGTAATATAAGATGACGCCGATAAATCAGAGTTCATGGAAAGAAATTAAATTGAAGCAGGCAACTCCAATTGGCATTTGGTTTGATGCTTCCCGTGACTCCCGGCAATGCACACCCAATGCACATGACCCCCACTCTCCCTTCGTAAACTATACCTGCTTCTTCTTCTTCTTCTTTTTGTCTGGTGAAACTTTCTGCGTCTCTCGATCACTCCTACATCATGCTACTGCTAGTCCTGGACTAATTAAGAAGCTTTATCTTCCGTCAAAACGAAGCTAATTAAAGACGAGTACCATGCATGTTCATTTGATGATGGCCAGGTGCATGACAACTCGTGGTCTGCCGTGGCTCAGAACATAAATTCCGTATGATCTTCATTCTTCAGCTGGGTACAACGACCATCGATCCGATTCTATCTTCATGATAATGTCTTCTTGTTCTGTCAGCATATGAAGTAGACCCTGTCTGATAAACAGCCGAAGCTTGCTTGGATTGGTTTATAGAAAATACTAGTGATAACTTGTGAGTTTCTGACATAGCATCATTTTTCTCGAGATCAATGTCAATGGTGGATTCATTCCTCATGGAAAATTACTTAAGTCACTTGTGAAATGTTTTTCCTGGATATTGTAGGGTTCTGTTGTGTAGGAGTACAACGTTAGTGGGTGTAGTTGGTGCTAGTAGTACTTGCTACTAGTCCAGTATTTTAGCTGTGACACTGGGTTGCACTGCCATAATTGTGGTGGTCCTCTTAACTAATTATGCATTTAAGCTCTTGTAGTGATTGCAGCTAATGATGAGGCGATCAACTTTCCAGCAAGGAAGCTAAATAAACAAATGCTCTCCTTTTTCTTTAGTATAAAAAAGTAGCAGTGTGTCTCCCGCGTATTTACTCGGCTAATTTTTTTTCAAAGTTTGTATAAATATTTGAGAATATATTTATATATTTTGTAGACTATTTATATTTTTAAGATATCTTAAATATTGAAAATGACAATAGAGGCTTAAAAGAAAATACAACATAAGGAACGTAATTGAAGTATGAGCTTCGATGGAAGAAAATCATTTAGCATAATAAGTTCTTGGGTTCTTGTAAGCATAACCACTCTTCATCATGCATAGATCATGTAGCCGCATGCCCATATTCTTACTCTATTAGTTTTTTTTCTTCTAAACTGTATGCATTCACATGTATCTCTATTTAATCTCAAGCAATATGTTGATTATGTGCGCAGCAAATTATCTTATTAATTTACATGGTATTAGAGTACCCTGCTCACGCATATATCGATGCACCATGGACGACATATCTTGAACTTATCTTCCCTCACACGCCAGCTGCCCCACCGAACAGTGTGTGTTTTATTTCTTCTCGTCGTCATAACTTTTTTGCTTCAAACTCCAACAAAAAGCTCAAATCTTGATTAATCCCTCTCAGCTACTACCCCTTTCAATGTAACACTTTACCATATAGTTATACTCTACTTCTCTCCAATTATTAGTTAATGCTAACCGTTGCGACATCAACACGTGTACACATGGAACCATCACTGATCCCTGCCGAGGACACTTGTCACACGCTCTCCGGTGGCTATTCCTTACGGCTACGTCATCTCTACTCCAAGCTTTTTGATTCACTATCTATGTACGCCCATGCTTCTATTCATACAAATGCATACATGATGTTATACATGCTCGATGTCCTCTTCTCTTGTGTCAATCACTCATCTTCTTTGACACTGGCCATCTCAATTATGTGACTTCCATACTAACCGCAGTGGCCTCCCATCTTCACTGATGCTAGTTTGTCTACTTTAGTCATTGTGTAATGATATGGAGAATGTTCTCATCATTGCTGGTGAAGCAATGCTCCTCACCAGTGATGGCACATTCCTAACTACCTGATGACTCCATATCATCCATAGCCTATCTTCATTGCAAACTTTCATCTCCTCTCTATCGGGGCTTTCTAATCATCGAGCTTCTCCAGCCACTAACTTCTTCAACAACATCGACGCTTACCACTTATCATCGTGGCCATGGGTTCCTTCAACTCTGAACTTTCTCTTTAATGGCCCCGGCGAGTAGCACGACATTGTTCTCGTTCAACGACTAAGGTGAGCATTACGAAATTGTCCTCATCTCCGTCACCGTCGCCTCGACTCTACGCTTCCCCATGGGACAATATCTTCTTGCAGGACGAATTGATGTCATTGCACTCTTTCGTGGTCTCCTCCAATACCATTCATGCTATCATCGTTATAATTTTAATTTTTATTCAAAATTTTAGTTATTTTATATTGGAGCTCGCACACAAATAAAATTGCTAATTTTATTTAATTTTTTACTTTGTATTTCATATAGAAATAAGCTTGCAAAATTTCTTTTCACTTTTATTCCGAATTTCAGTTATTCTTTTCTTGGAATTCGTATACAAATCAAATTATTATTCAGAATTAGATTTTATTTAAGGACTTTACCTTGGAATTTGTATTGAAATCAAATTTCAAATTTTATTTTATTATTTATTCCGAATTTCAGTTACTTATTGGTTGTATTTTGCATACAAATCTAATTACCTATTTTTGTTTAATTTTTATTATAAATTATAATTATTTAGATGTTTTACTTAGGAATTCGTATGGAAATCAAATTGCTATTTTTCCGAATGCCTTTTTTTTATTGTACTTGACACGGGCTCCTTCTTTTAACCTTGTCTGTTATAGTATGGACCCACCCTAATCAACGGTGTAGATTTTCTCTTTTTTCCTTCGATAAACGTGGGAATTTCTAGCCCTTAGGAGCGAACGTGGTGTCTTTCCTTGTGACTCCTTCGACAACATTCGTGCTATTATCGATATATTTTTATTTTTATTCAATATTTTAGTTATTTTTATTAGAATTCGTATACAAATCAAATTGATAAATTTATTTAATTTTTCCCAAATTTTATTATTTATGGATTTTTACTTTTAATTTTGTATGGAAATCAAATTGTAAATTTTCCTTTTTTATTCCTATTTTTTAGTTAATTTTTCTTGGAATTCATATACGAATCCAATTGATAATTTTTTTAAAATTTATTCTAAATTAAAGTTATTTATGGATTTTACTTTAGAATTCGTAATAAAATAAATTAATGATTTATTTTTATTATGAATTTTTGGTTGGATTTCCTATGCAAATATAATTGCCAATTATTGTTTAGTTTTTATTTTGAATTATAATTATTGTACTTTGTATAGAAACAAATTGCTATTTTTTTTATTCCGAATTTCAATTTTTTGTTCGATTTAGTATACAAATCTAATCGCCATTTTTCTTTATTTTTAATCGAATTATAATGGTTTATTTTAATCAAGACCGTTATAATTTGAACTCACCTCGATCAATGATGTAGATCTTTTTCTTTTTTCCTTTGATGAGCGTGGGAATTTATAACATTTAGGAGTGAGCGCGGTGGCTTCTTTTGAGTCTCCTCTGATGCCATTAATGCTATCCTTGATATAATTTTTATTTTTGTTCAACATTTTCAATTATTTTTATTGGAGTTCGTATACAAATCGAATTGTGAAATTTATTTAATTTACTTGAAATTTGTATTATTTACGGATTTTACTTTGAATTTTGTATGAAAATCAAAGTGCAAAGTTTCTTTTATTTTTTATTCCAATTTTTCAGTTATTTTTCTTGGAATTCATATACGAATCCAATTGATAATTGTTTTTAAATTTTATTATAAATTAAAGTTATCTGTGGTATTTACTTTAGAAATCGTATTGAAATAAAATTGTTGATTTCATTTTATTTGTATTCCAAATTTTAGTTATTTTTGTTGAATTTAGCATACAAATCTAATCGACAATTATTGTTTAATTTGTATTCCGAATGTTTTGTTAGATTCCATATACAAATCTAATTGCCAATTGCTGTTTAATTGTTATTTTGATTTAAAATAATTGGAATTCGTATCAAAATCAAATTGCTTATTTTATTTTTCTTCTTCTAAATGTTAGTTTTTTGTTGGATTTCGTATACAAATCTAATTACCAATTTTTTTGTTTATTTTTATTCTGAATTATATTTATTTAGAGATTTTTACTTAGGAATTTGTGTGGAAATCAAATTGCTAATTTTATTTTATCTTTATTCTAAATTTTAGTTTTGTTTGTACTTGACATGAACTCTTCTACTTAGAAATTCATATGGAAATCGATTTTTTGATTTGATTTTATTTTTAATTCTGAATTTCAGTTTTATTGTACTTGACGTGAACTTTCTTTGAATTTAGACCATTATAATCTAGGCCTACCACGGTCGACGGTATAGATACGAACATAATGACTTCTTTTTACTATACTTTAATAAGATAATAGATAGATATTTGGAACACTTCTTTAAATTTTGAGTAGTACAAGTAGTACAACAAGCACTCTCTCATGTGAGTTCTAAAGCAGTTCAATATGTTTTTTTAAAGTAGAATATAGCTTCCATCCCACGAAGCCACAGTTGCATCCACTGCAACCTTGTGCTCTGTCACACTAAGCTACGCAAGTAGCCGTGGGAAGCTTAAAACATTTTGATCTTAATAACACTCTAGTGATTTAGTATGTGACTTGCTTAATTATGTCCAAGCTGAGACTATAAAGTACAGCATTGGATCCTAAATTTCGAATCTCACAATAATTAGCGGATACGGAGATGGACGCGACTACCCGCATTAGCACGTACACTCCACGGTATTCGCTCTCTCTCGCCCTCTCCTCCTCCTAATCCATCCCTCTAAACTCCATTATATAACCACCTCGAAACCCCTCGCTCCATATAGATCAGTCACACTGAGTTTCAGACACACACGCCCGCTCTAGCTCGCTCGCTCTCGCCATGGACGTGGACATGGACAGTGAGCCGTCCACGCCGACCCAGTCCTACTTATCGGGCTGCATGGCCTCCCCGGCGTGGCTGCCGACCCCGAAGCGGAGCTCCGCGCGCTTCCACCTCCTCACGCGCGACGTCCGCCCGGGCGGCCGCGATGGCGGCCGGCGGGCGTGGAGGCGGCTGCTCAGGAGGCTGGTGCGGGAGAGCAAGAGCATCTGCAGCCCCAGGCCCATGATCACCTTCCAGTACGACGCCGCCAGCTACGCCAAGAACTTCGACGACGGCCGCCGGCCCTCCTCCGCCGACAAGCCGAAGGCCGGCTGATCGACCCACCGGAGAGGGCTTCTTGCTTCTCCTTTTCTTTTTGTTGGTTCGATTGCAGCTGTTCTTGAGATGGTAGTTGCTATGTCGGTGTCGTAGATGACTTCACTTGTCGACTTGTTAATTTGTACAGAGGATGGAAATGTCTCAAGCAGAGTTCTTGTCAAAATGTGACAAATGTGTTGCACTGTGTGGGGCTCCTTCTTGATTCTCCTTGTCTTCTTGGGATGATCTGAATTGTTATCGTACATATATACTGGATGCATGGTGATATATCAATTGTGTGAACAATTGCTAAATTGGTAACTGGACCGCGTGATTTCTGTAGTTAGACCAATGAAAGAACAGAACTGCACTGAACAAACCGCTGCATATAGCCTGTCCATTTTGTTCTTCACAAGAAACATCAAACATCACTGCTCGAGATCAACAAGGATTAAGAACGAGAATTCGGGGTCTGAATTTCTCACAGAAAAAGAAAGAAAACACAGTTCATTGTCTTAGGAAGGAATTCAGTAAGGAAGGGAATTGAAAGAGACGGTGGAGTCATGGAGACGATAATTTTTAAAGGCGCGCCAAAAGCAAGGTGATGCAGATCAACCACTCAAGGAAAAGCATGCATTAATCACGACCTGATCATGGACAAAAGAAAAAGGCAATGAGTCACAAATAAAGGGATGCAGTCAGCAATTAAGCATTAGGCTCGACGGAAGAAAATGCGATGGGGGAGGGTCTCCCCTATCAACCAATTATTCGGTCGAGATGGAGAAATCAACGGCTGATGGAGAGGGCATCACGGTGAGGTCTCCTCAACAAATTTCCTTCCTCGACCGTGTTGAATCCAAATATCCAATGGAGTCGTATTGAATTTCAGCACCGGTGACACAGCTTGTTCATGGCAACATGCCTTGATTGTAAAGTAAAATGGCCAATTCTGGTCTAGCAAAGGACACCCTTTTGGCTTTCAGGAATCTGTTTGGTTAAATCCATCTTGACTTGGCCTTTCCTCCACGGCATTGCTTGCGGCAAGAGCAAGAGCATTTGGTACCAGCACTAGACCTACAGAAACAAAGTCTAGCCATTAATTGCTTTCCTCTCACTCCTGAAGGCTGGAGACTAGGTTAACCATTGCATCCCGAGGTCACCGTTGCATGGTTCGTTCTGATGTCGTAATCTGAAACTACCAGTACGTATCCATGGTTATGACTAATTATGAGCTCAGTATTGCTGATACTTCGATTACCTTGTAAAGAATTTTGAGCCTATGGCAAGGGAACTATAAAACAGTAGAAACAGTATCAGGGGCTTAAGTTTTACGGCTGAAAATCGCACATGGTTCGTCTTTAGGTGTATTGATCTGACCTGCCTGTGATTATAGTACTGTTATGTCAGGCTAGGCCAAATGATTGGAGTATCTGGACCGAGCTTTGCTGGCGATTGGTGCAGTGTTAATGTTACTTTGAATGGATGTCCCATGTAATGTACTACTCTGGTGGATGCAGAAACTAAGGACGTTAAGCTTAAAGCTCTAGTCTAGGTCTCTAGGACGATACTTTTTTTTTTTTTTTGAAGAAACTCTAGGACGATACTAGTGTGCCGTATTCTTGTTGGTCCAAAAATACTAACCATCAACGTAGACGAGAGATGCCACATTAGCCGGGATGATTGCTTCGGAGAGGACTACGCTAGATTGAAGAAACTATCGAAGTTTCAATTAATTACTGTGGGCATATGCATTGGAGCCGGAAAATTTGGGTGGCAGCTTTTATCTGATGTGGCATCCTTTTTATCCTGAAACTACCACTTGATGCTACTATGCATTAGAGATACTCTTACATGGTTGTAGACCGGCCATGTGCCCATGTTATCGTTCCTTAATCCAACATGACATTTTTTGTATGCCCTGCAACTTCGGCCATTCTTACTCTCCGTTGGGTGTTCTGGATTTTCTAGTACATATTATCGTTAAAAGATTAACCATTTTACATTACCCAGTGAAGACTCCGTGGCCCAATGGATAAGGCGCTGGTCTACGGAACCAGAGATTCTGGGTTCGATCCCCAGCGGAGTCGACTTTTTCCTATGTTCCTCAATTCTTTAACCGGATAAGAATTTGCTTCTTTTATATTTTCTGTCGTCCCGATAATATTCAGATCATCGACATATACTGAAATAATACAGAATCCATTCCGGGATTTCTTTATGAATACACAGGGACAGTCTTCACTATTAGTATATTCTTTCTTCAGAGGAATTCACTAAGTCGGTTGTACCACATTCTTCCGCATTGTTTTAATCCATACAACGATCTTTGCGACTTGACATGTACATATTTCGATTCACTTTATTTTGATTCGAATCTTTACTCCTTCCGGGACTTTCATATAAATATCAGAATCAAGTGACCCATATAGATATGCTGTCACTATATCCATTAACTGCATACATAAATTCATACCTACTGCCATTGATATTAAGTATCTAACGTTGTTCCACTCATAACAGAGAATAAGTTTCATCGTAATCAATACCGGTCTCAAGCGTGAAACCTTGTGCCACCAATCTCGCTTTATATCTCACCACCTCATTATTTTCTTTTCTTCCGCATTTAAAACCCATTTGCATCCTACTGAGGAATACCTTGGGTGGTGTTTGGGCTATCGGCCAAACACTTTTCTTTTATTCAACGAGAGTAATTCTGCCTCAATTGCTTCCTTCCATTTACCCCGGTCTGAACGCTTCTGGCATTCAGCTAAGGACTTTGGTTCTGGATCCAGTTCAAGGTTTCTAGCAATTTTTGAGGCGAAATAGATGTCGACAAATCGTAGTTTTCCTTTTATATAGTTCTCCGATTCAACAAAATTAGTGGATATTTCTTCATTCATTTCGTCCGGCTCCTCGTGATTTCCCATAACGATGGAGTCTGTTGTTCAAATCCCAAGATAGACCGCGCGCGCAAGAATTGTACTGGGTTTACTATCTTCAGGATTATTTCCTTCAGGGGTATTTTTAACTTCAGGTTGATTCTCTTTAACTGACCGGGAAGATGTCTTATTGAGTTCTATTTTCATGACGCCTCCGCGGAATTGAGGCCTCATTCTCCTGCTCTCCCCACTTCTTCAAATGAGGGTTGGAGTGGTTCGAGTATCCTTCTGGGGTATTTCTACTCTCTCTGGAGCATTTGCTGCTGGTATATAAGACTTTGTTACTCCCTTCTGATCAGTGAATGCATCTGGCAAGTTAGTTGCAATTTGTTGCAGGTTTATTATTCGCTGAACTTCTAGTTCAGCTTCTTTAGTGCGTGGATCCAGGGCCTGGATGCCTGAGGCATTCCAATCTATTTCTCGGCATTTATCTATTCCTCCCCCTAATGCCGGGAAATTTTCTTCATCAAAGATACAATCGGCATGGCGGGCCGTAAACATGTCTCCCGTGGTAGGTTCAAGATATTTAATAATCGACGGGGACTCAAAACCGACATATACTCCCAACTTCCTGGGGCCCATGGTCAGACGTTGTGGTGGTGAAATTGGCACGATACAAGATGACCAAATTTTCGCAGATGGGAAATACTTGGTTCTTTCCCACGCACTAGTTGTAAAGGGGAAAATTGATGGTATGCAGTTGGTCTTAAATTTATTAGTGCTGCTGCATGCAACACTGCATGTCCCCAACAACTGGTGGGGAGCCTACTGTTCTGCAGTAGGGGTCTAGCAATTAGCTTAATTCTTTTGATGAATGACTCTGCAAGGCCATTCTGAGTGTGGACGTGCGGTACAGAATGCTCTACCTTAATACCTAAAGCTAAACAATAGTCATTAAATGCCTTAGAGGTAAACTCACCGGCATTGTCCATTCTAATGGACTTAATTCTTTCATCTGGAAAGTTGGCTCTTATTCTGATTATTTGAGCTATTAGTTTAGCAAAGGCGTGGTTCCTAGTAGACAGCAGGCATACATAGGACCACCTAGTAGAAGCATCTAATACGACCATAAAGTATCTAAAAGGGCCCGACAGGGGTTGAATAGGTCCACAGATATCACCTTGTATTCTCTCCAGGAAAATAGGTGACTCCGCCTCTACTTTCAGGTAAGAAGGTCTAGTGATGAGCTTTCCTTTGGCACAAGCTGGGCATAAGAAATCTTCAGGTTTAGGAAAGGATAGAGTTTTTAAGCTATGACCAATAGAGTTGTTTATGATTTTTCTCATCATTCCTACTCCATGATGCCCTAATCGATCATGCCAAATCTTGTAAGGCGCTGATGATTTGTACTCTGTTTTTAACGCTACATATGCTTGTGTTTTATGTAGGTATAATATAATCCAGATGAGAAAGAGGAAGTTGTTCAACCACACGTTTACGACCACCGTCAGTTTAGTTAGTAGGAGATATTCTCAGATCCCCACAACCGCTTCGGTCTCCACATGGATGTCATTTCGGCGAATATCCTTAAAGCTTAATAGGGTACGTTTCGATTCGGGATACAAGAGAGCATCCTCAATCACTATTCGGGTACCCATAGGGAGAACAAGTGTGGCTCTTCCAGTGCCAACTATGAGAGCATCGCTTCCAGCTATTGTCATAACATTTCCCGTTTTCTTAGTTAACGTGTGGAAATATTTGGTATCCCTTAGGATTGAGTTGGTAGTTCCACTTGTCTACTGCATGATTTCCTCCTCTTTCATCAGATTCAAGTAGTTGTTCTATATAGAATATAATATAGTCAACAATAATCCAACAGGAATAAATCTTCAAAAGATAACAAGCAACTCTTTTATTCATCAAGAGAAAGTTTCAATCCTAAACAATTAATGCTCCAAAAGAGCATGGAAAATCCACTTATTCGTCTGGAATAAACTAAACTGATATAGTAAACCTAAGGAAATTATGACATTTGGAGTTGCTTGGGGAGATAGCCTATGGCCTACTGCAGGTCACCATATGTGTCAACCTCCATGTGATCACCCCTTGTCAGAGTGTCGAGCTCCATCACACAGTTTGGGTCATCACCCTTATTATCATCAGGTTGATTAACAAAATGTGTTTCTGCAGCCTTCCTTACTGGCGCCTTCTTGCCCTTAGCAACTGACTCTTGGTAGAGTTCCACCAGATGTTTCGGGGTGCGGCAGGTGCGGGACCAATGGTCCATGCAGCCACACCTGTAGCACTGTGAAGGAGGGTATGACTTCTTGTTACCCATATCTGGTTTCTGTTGCTTACCTCTCCCTTGCCCCATCCAATGGGTTTGCCATTCCCTTACGCACATTCAATTTCTTCCACTGCCCACCTTTCGCATGGGGCCCTTTCCATGCCCTTACCACTTGTCCTCCGAAATTTGCATGTGCTTCGGCAATGGCTGTGATCCAGTGGGACGAGTCTGATAGTTCTTCATCAGTAACTCATCATTCTTCTCTGCCTCGAGAAGAGTGGTAATCAGTTCCGAGTACTTCTTGTACTTGGCTTGACGGTACTGCTGCTGGAGTGTCCTGTGAGTGGGGTGGAAAGTGCTCAAAGTCTTATCAATGATCTCGATCTCGTGATCTTCTCGTTACGAATCCGAGCTTAGCGATAAGTTTATGAATTGCGAGTTGTATTCGACACCTTCTTGAAATCTCGAACCTTATGTTGGTCCACTCACGCCGTGCTTGGTAGCATGATGGATCTCTCGGTCATACCTCTCCTTCGGGAGTTCCATAGTGCCAATGGTCTTCTTCTAGAAGATACTCGGACTTCGTGTCAGGTGGATATGGTGCCTCAAGAAGTGCAAAGGTCGCATTTGGCAAAGATCAGAATGGCAGGCCCCTCCTCAAAGTGGGTTATGGCGTACCGATTGTTCTGGCCGTCAGGTTGATCTTAGCGTCCATTGCCCATGTGAGGTAGTTGCTACCGTCCAGGGCAAGTTCAGCAAACTCCTTTTTAGCGATGTTAGACATTTCCTACATTATTCATGCACAATACTAATTTACTACAGGTAAACAGCATGAATATTACTATATCAGTAAGGTGTGGATTTTATCTAGATAATTTTAGAATAAGAAACAATAACTGATAATAATTCTACAAAATTTCAGGGGCTAAAATAAGAAAAAAAAATTCTGATAAATATTAAACGTAATTTCTGGAAAATCTGAGGGGTTTTCTGAAAAAAAACCTTATTCCCGAAAAAGTTTTCGTAATTTTCAGAATTACAGGGGCCTTTTTGCAAAATAGCATTTTTTTTCTTCTTCTTGGTACGCTTTCTCTTTTGTCTGATTCGCCCATCCGCCCATCCGGCCATCCGTAGGCTTAAAGGGAATGCTCCCGGGGGGAATTAGGTTTTCCCCCCTCGTTCTTCACGCAGCGGCGGCGAGCGCTTGCTCTCCGCGGAAAGCGGCCGACCGAGCTTCCTTGCGGAAATCGCGGCGGCGCAGCGAGGTTCCCCATGAGAAGCGGCCCGATGCGACCGGGCTCGGATGATGGCGCCGCCTTGCGAGGCGGCGATTGCGGGTGTCGGCCGGGCCTGGCGGCTTCTTCGGCCGGAGGAGGCTTCATGGTGTCGGCCGGGCCTGGCGCTCTTGGCGTCGGGCGGCGCTCATGGGCGGCGCGTGGTCCGGTCGGCAGACGGCCGAACCGGCGTGGATGGCGACTGGCGACGGGCCGGCTACGGCTGCACTGGCGTGTTTATGAGCGCGCCGAGCGCAGGCGGCTACGAGCCACGGCTCCAGCGTGGCGCAAGAAGACGGCGGCGGCGGGCGTGGCGTGGCGGCTCTTCTCTTCCCCTTCTTTTTTATTTGGATGGTGCCGATGCGCCGCGCGAGGATGGTGCCGATGCGCCGCGGCGAGGCGGCGGCCGGGCGGCCGAGCGTGGTCGGCCTCCGGCTCCTCCCTCCTTGCCGCATGGCCGCGAGCGAGGCGGCAGGGGCCAGCAGCTTCGCGTGGCGCAATGAGACGAGGAGGAGGCGGCCGGAGGCGGTTCGCCGGGTGACTTCGGGTGCGTGACGGCCGCCACCGAAGCCAATTTTTTTCTTTTACCGTGATTCACAGATCGCAAAACTACTAGTCGATAATCTACTGAATCTAGATATTAAAACTGTAGATTAATCTACTGGCGATCTAATCATGGCATTGCAGATCTAGTATGATTAACATAAATTGCAATGCACAGTAGATTGAAATTACCTTTCACCTCGGAGAGCGATTCGTGCTGATAACGTGTTGAATAATAATCGTTGGGACGATGAATGGTAATACAATCACACAATAACGCAATCAATCAATAATACTAGAGCCGCCAAATGAGAGAGAACACCAAAAAACTTTATTAATGAATCAGAGATGATTACAGGGGTGCACTGCCTCTCTATTTATAGACTAAGCCCACAGGGGTAATTTTGGTATTTGCCCATACTAAATCTTCTAGATTTCTTAACAGTGTCGTCACGTAATATTGCACCTCTTATCACCAAAATCCTAGTTCCGCCACTTCCCCGTCATGTAATATAAGATGACGCTGATAAATCAGAGTTCATGGAAAGAAATTAAATTGAAGCATGCAACTCCAATTGGCATTTGGTTTGATGCTTCCCGTGACTCCCGTCAATGCACACCCAATGCACATGACCCCCACTCTCCCTTCGTAAACTATACCTGCTTCTTCTTCTTCTTCTTTTTGTCTGGTGAAACTTTCTGCGTCTCTCGATCACTCCTACATCATGCTACTGCTAGTCCTGGACTAATTAAGAAGCTTTATCTTCCGTCAAAACGAAGCTAATTAAAGACGAGTACCATGCATGTTCATTTGATGATGGCCAGGTGCATGACAACTCGTGGTCTGCCGTGGCTCAGAACATAAATTCCGTATGATCTTCATTCTTCAGCTGGGTACAACGACCATCGATCCGATTCTATCTTCATGATACTGTCTTCTAGTTCTGTCAGCATATGAAGTAGACCCTGTCTGATAAACAGCCGAAGCTTGCTTGGATTGGTTTATAGAAAATACTAGTGATAACTTGTGAGTTTCTGACATAGCATCATTTTTCTCGAGATCAATGTCAATGGTGGATTCATTCCTCATGGAAAATTACTTAAGTCACTTGTGAAATGTTTTTCCTGGATATTGTAGGGTTGTGTTGTGTAGGAGTACAACGTTAGTGGGTGTAGTTGGTGCTAGTAGTACTTGCTACTAGTCCAGTATTTTAGCTGTGACACTGGGTTGCACTGCCATAATTGTGTTGGTCCTCTTAACTAATTATGCATTTAAGCTCTTGTAGTGATTGCAGCTAATGATGAGGCGATCAACTTTCCAGCAAGGAAGCTAAATAAACAAATGCTCTCCTTTTTCTTTAGTATAAAAAAGTAGCAGTGTGTCTCCCGCGTATTTACTCGGCTAAATTTTTTTCAAAGTTTGCATAAATATTTGAGAATATATTTATATATTTTGTAGCCTATTTATATTTTTAAGATATCATAAACATTAAAAATGACAATAGAGGCTTAAAAGAAAATACAACATAAGGAACGTAATTGAAGTATGAGCTTCGATGGAAGAAAATTATTGAGCATAATAAGTTCTTGTGTTCTTGTAAGCATAACCACTCTTCATCATGCATAGATCATGTAGCCGCATGCCCATATTCTTACTCTATTAGTTTTTTTTTCTAAACTGTATGCATTCACATGTATCTCTATTTAATCTCAAGCAATATGTTGATTATGTGCGCAGCAAATTATCTTATTAATTTATATGGTATTAGAGTACCCTGCTCACGCATATATCGATGCACCATGGACGACATATCTTGAACTTATCTTCTCTCACACGCCAGCTGCCCCACCGAACAGTGTGTGTTTTATTTCTTCTCGTCGTCACAACTTTTTTGCCTCAAACTCCAACAAAAAGCTCAAATCTTGATTAATCCCTCTCAGCTACTACCCCTTTCAATGTAACACTTTACCATATAGTTATACTCTACTTCTCTCCAATTATTGGTTAATGCTAGCCGTTGCGACATCAACACGTGTACACATGGAACCATCACTGATCCCTGTTGAGAACACTTGTCACACGCTCTCCGGTGGCTATTCCTTACGGCTACGCCATCTCTACTCCAAGCTTTTTTATTCACTATCTATGTACGCCCATGCTTCTATTCATACAAATGCATACATGATGTTATACATGCTCGATGTCCTCTTCTCTTGTGTCAATCACTCATCTTCTTTGACATTGGTCATCTCAATTATGTGACTTCCTTACTAACCGCAGTGGCCTCCCATCTTCACTGATGCTAGTTTGTCTACTTTAGTCATTGTGTAATGATATGGAGAATGTTCTCATCATTGCTGGTGAAGCCATGCTCCTCACCAGTGATGGTACATTCCTAACTACCTGATGACTCCATATCGTCCATAGCTTATCTTCACTGCAAACTTTCATCTCCTCTCTATCGGGGCTTTCTAATCATCGAGCTTCTCCAGCCACTAACTTCTTCAACAACATCGACGCTTACCACTTATCATCGTGGCCATGGGTTCCTTCAACTCTGAACTTTCTCTTTACTGGCCCCGGCGAGTAGCACGATATTGTTCTCGTTCAACGACTAAGGTGAGCATTACAAAATTGTCCTCATCTCCGTCACCCTCGCCTCGACTCTCCACTTCCCCATGGGACAATATCTTCTTGCAGGACGAACTGATGTCATTGCACTCTTTCGTGGTCTCCACCGACACCATTCATGCTATCATCGTTATAATTTTAATTTTTATTCAAAATTTTACTTATTTTATATTGGAGCTCGCACACAAATAAAATTGCTAATTTTATTTAATTTTTTACTTTGTATTTCGTATAGAAATAAGATTGCAAAATTTCTTTTCACTTTTATTCCGAATTTCAGTTATTCTTTTCTTGGAATTCGTATACAAATCCTATTGATTTTTATTATTATTCAGAATTAGATTTTATTTAAGGACTTTACATTGGAATTTGTATCGAAATCAAATTTCAAATTTTATTTTATTATTTATTCCGAATTTCAGTTACTTATTGGTTGTATTTTGTATACAAATCTAATTACCTATTTTTGTTTAATTTTTATTATAAATTATAATTATTTAGATGTTTTACTTAGGAATTCGTATGGAAATCAAATTGCTATTTTTTTTGAATACCTTTTTTTATTGTACTTGACACGGGATCCTTCTTTTAACCTTGTCTGTTATAGTATGGACCCACCCTAATCAACGGTGTAGGTTTTCTCTTTTTTCCTTCGATAAATGTGGGAATTTCTAGCCCTTAGGAGCGAACGTGGTGTCTTTCCTTGTGACTCCTTCGACAACATTCGTGCTATTATCGATATATTTTTATTTTTATTCGACATTTTAGTTATTTTTATTAGAATTCGTATACAAATCAAATTGATAAATTTATTTAATTTTTCCCAAATTTTATTATTTATGTATTTTTACTTTTAATTTCGTATGGAAATCAAATTGTAAATTTTCCTTTTTTATTCCTATTTTTTAGTTAATTTTTCTTGGAATTCATATACGAATCCAATTGATAATTTTTTAAAATTTATTCTGAATTAAAGTTATTTATGGATTTTACTTTAGAATTCGTATTGAAATAAATTAATGATTTATTTTTATTCTGAATTTTTGGTTGGATTTCCTATGCAAATATAATTGCCAATTATTGTTTAGTTTTTATTTTGAATTATAATTATTGTACTTTGTATAGAAACAAATTGCTATTTTTTTATTCTGAATTTCAATTTTTTTTGTTCGATTTCGTATACAAATCTAACTGCCATTTTTACTTTAATTTTTAATCAGAATTATAATGGTTTATTTTAATCAAGACCGTTATAATTTGAACTCACCTCGATCAATGATGTAGATCTTTTTCTTTTTCCTTTGATTAGCGTGGGAATTTATAGCATTTAGGAGTGAGCGCGGTGGCTTCTTTTGAGTCTCTTCCGATGCCATTAATGCTATCCTTGATATAATTTTTATTTTTGTTCAACATTTTCAATTATTTTTATTGGAGTTCGTATACAAATCGAATTGTGAAATTTATTTAATTTACTTGAAATTTGTATTATTTACGGATTTTACTTTGAATTTTGTATGAAAATCAAAGTGCAAAGTTTCTTTTATTTTTTATTCCAATTTTTCAGTTATTTTTCTTGGAATTCATATACGAATCCAATTGATAATTTTTTTTTAAATTTTATTCTAAATTAAAGTTATCTGTGGTATTTACTTTAGAAATCGTATTGAAATAAAATTGTTAATTTCATTTTATTTGTATTCCATATTTTAGTTTTTTTTGTTGAATTTAGCATACAAATCTAACCGACAATTATTGTTTAATTTGTATTCCGAATGTTTTGTTAGATTCCATATACAAATCTAATTACCAATTGTTGTTTAATTGTTATTTTGATTTAAAATAATTGGAATTCGTATCAAAATCAAATTGCTTATTTTATTTTTCTTCTTCTAAATGTTAGTTTTTTGTTGGATTTCGTATACAAATCTAATTACCAATTTTTTTGTTTATTTTTTATTTTGAATTATATTTATTTAGAGATTTTACTTAGGAATTTGTGTGGAAATCAAATTGCTAATTTTATTTTATCTTTATTCTAAATTTTAGTTTTGTTTGTACTTGACATGAACTCTTCTACTTAGAAATTCATATGGAAATCGATTTTTTGATTTTATTTTATTTTTAATTCTGAATTTCAGTTTTATTGTACTTGACGTGAACTTTTTCTTTGAATTTAGACCATTATAATCTAGGCCCACCATGGTCGACGGTATAGATACGAACATAATGACTTCTTTTTACTGTACTTTAATAAGATAATAGATAGATATTTGGAACACTTCTTTAAATTTTGAGTAGTACAAGTAGTATAACAAGCACTCTCTCATGTGAGTTCTAAAGCAGTTCAATATGTTTTTTTTTAAGTAGAATATAGCTTCCATCCCACGAAGCCACAGTTGCATCCACTGCAACCTTGTGCTCTGTCACTAAGCTACGCAAGCAGCCGTGGGAAGCTTAAAACATTTTGATCTTAATAACACTCTAGTGATTTAGTATGTGACTTGCTTAATTATGTCCAAGCTGAGACTATAAAGTACAGCATTGGATCCTAAATTTCGAATCTCACAATAATTAGCGGATACGGAGATGGACGCGACTACCCGCATTATAGCACGTACACTCCATGGTATTCGCTCTCTCTCGCACTCTCCTCCTAATCCATCCCTCTAAACTCCATTACATAACCACCTCGAAACCCCTCGCTCCATATAGATCAGTCACACTGAGTTTCAGACACACACGCCCGCTCTAGCTCGCTCGCTCTCGCCATGGACGTGGACATGGACAGTGAGCCGTCCACGCCGACCCAGTCCTACTTATCGGGCTGCATGGCCTCCCCGGCGTGGCTGCCGACCCCGCAGCGGAGCTCCGCGCGCTTCCACCTCCTCACGCGCGACGTCCGCCCGGGAGGCCGCGATGGCGGCCGGCGGGCGTGGAGGCGGCTGCTCAGGAGGCTGGTGCGGGAGAGCAAGAGCATCTGCAGCCCCAGGCCCATGATCACCTTCCAGTACGACGCCGCCAGCTACGCCAAGAACTTCGACGACGGCCGCCGGCCCTCCTCCGCCGACAAGCCGAAGGCCGGCTGATCGACCCACCGGAGAGGGCTTCTTGCTTCTCCTTTTCTTTTTGTTGGCTCGATTGCAGCTGTTCTTGAGATGGTAGTTGCTATGTCGGTGTCGTAGATGACTTCACTTGTCGACTTGTTAATTTGTACAGAGGATGGAAATGTCTCAAGCAGAGTTCTTGTCAAAATGTGACAAATGTGTTGCACTGTGTGGGGCTCCTTCTTGATTCTCCTTGTCTTCTTGGGATGATCTGAATTGTTATCGTACATATATACTGGATGCATGGTGATATATCAATTGTGTGAACAATTGCTAAATTGGTAACTGGACCGCGTGATTTCTGTAGTTAGACCAATGAAAGAACAGAACTGCACTGAACAAACCGCTGCATATAGCCTGTCCATTTTTGTTCTTCACAAGAAACATCAAACATCACTGCTCGAGATCAACAAGGATTAAGAACGAGAATTCGGGGTCTGAATTTCTCACAGAAAAAGAAAGAAAACACAGTTCATTGTCTTAGGAAGGAATTCAGTAAGGAAGGGAATTGAAAGAGACGGTGGAGTCATGGAGACGATAATTTTTAAAGGCGCGCCAAAAGCAAGGTGATGCAGATCAACCACTCAAGGAAAAGCATGCATTAATCACGACCTGATCATGGACAAAAGAAAAAGGCAATGAGTCACAAATAAAGGGATGCAGTCAGCAATTAAGCATTAGGCTCGACGGAAGAAAATGCGATGGGGGAGGGTCTCCCCTATCAACCAATTATTCGGTCGAGATGGAGAAATCAACGGCTGATGGAGAGGGCCTCACGGTGAGGTCTCCTCAACAAATTTCCTTCCTCGGCCGTGTTGAATCCAAATATCCAATGGAGTCGTATTGAATTTCAGCACCGGTGACACAGCTTGTTCATGGCAACATGCCTTGATTGTAAAGTAAAATGGCCAATTCTGGTCTAGCAAAGGACACCCTTTTGGCTTTCAGGAATCTGTTTGGTTAAATCCATCTTGACTTGGCCTTTCCTCCACGGCATTGCTTGTGGCAAGAGCAAGAGCATTTGGTACCAGCACTAGACCTACAGAAACAAAGTCTAGCCATTAATTGCTTTCCTCTCACTCCTGAAGGCTGGAGACTAGGTTAACCGTTGCATCCTGAGGTCACCGTTGCATGGTTCGTTCTGATGTCGTAATCTGAAACTACCAGTACGTATCCATGGTTATGACTAATTATGAGCTCAGTATTGCTGATACTTCGATTACCTTGTAAAGAATTTTGAGCCTATGGCAAGGGAACTATAAAACAGTAGCAACAGTATCAGGGGCTTAAGTTTTACGGCTGAAAATCACACATGGTTCGTCTTTAGGTGTATTGATCTGACCTGCCTGTGATTATAGTACTGTTATGTCAGGCTAGGCCAAATGATTGGAGTATCTGGACCGAGCTTTGCTGGCGATTGGTGCAGTGTTAATGTTACTTTGAATGGATGTCCCATGTAATGTACTACTCTGGTGGATGCAGAAACTAAGGACGTTAAGCTTAAAGCTCTAGTCTAGGTCTCTAGGACGATACTTTTTTCGGAGAGATGCCACATTAGCCGGGATGATTGCTTCGGAGAGGACTACGCTAGATTGAAGAAGCTATCGAAGTTTCAATTAATTACTGTGGGCATATGCATTGGAGCCGGAAAATTTGGGTGGCAGCTTTTATCTGATGTGGCATCCTTTTTATCCTGAAACTACCACTTGATGCTACTATGCATTAGAGATACTCTTACATGGTTGTAGACCGGCCATGTGCCCATGTTATCGTTCCTTAATCCAACATGACATTTTTTGTATGCCCTGCAACTTCGGCCATTCCTACTGTCCGTTGGGTGTTCTGGATTTTCTAGTACATATTATCGTTAAAACATTAACCATTTTTCATTACCCAGTGATGACTCCGTGGCCCAATGGATAAGGCGCTGGTCTACGGAACCAGAGATTCTGGGTTCGATCCCCAGCGGAGTCGACTGTTTTCCAATGTTCCTCGTTTTTACCGTTCATTACAAAGGAAAAAAGAAGACTTTTTTTCCCCTACTTTCCAAGAAACTCAGCTTAACCAAGCAGAGCCGAAAACACTGTCAAAAATAGGATTTCATTGCTATTCTACGTTTCCTGTTCGCAAGACATTCGTATTCAACAACTGAAACATCGACCCCAAGGATAATTCAACTCGGTCCTCCGATATATTGCACGGACCGTAGCAAGCTGAGTTTAACAATACTAGGGTACCGTAACACATATACCGTAGCATGAAGACATTGTTTGCGAAAGTTACTACTACCACGTTTCTACCATCGAGCACAAGCACTTTTTACATAGGTACTGTATAGTGCATACTGTTGTGTACAGAGGTATTTTGAAAAAAATTCAGCACGTGTGTGTGTGAGAGAGAGGGGGATAAGAGTCATGTGATCTTATAGCGCTGAGAGACTGGACAAGAGGTCGTGGGGATCAATCCGATCCCCACACCATGCCTTCTGCGAGAAGCTTGGGCGGACGTTTTGACAACGCCACCTTGTTCTCCACCTTATACCCCCTACCCCTTTCTCTTGGGATAGTGCAGATAGAAGTTCCTTCTTCTCTTCTCTCCTCTTTGAGATAAAAAATCACCTCAACCCGACTGATTTCTAGAACTTGCCTCACGGTGAGTCTTACACTTGATCCGACGGCTATCGAGTGATTGTTGGTTTGTGTGTTTGGCCCGTGTGTGATTCTTTTGTTTCTTTGTTCGATAATTCCCTAATCTCGATCATGTGCTTCCGTACACTTGGATTCATAGTTGTGGCATTGTATGCCCAACAAACTCGTCAGGAAAACCGTGGTGTAGTATCGGTGATAAGTTTTCTGGGTCAGCGTTCTATCGACGTGCCTTGCCTTCTCTGTGGCTTTGATTGCGATCGATTTTGTAAGTATTTCTGGTTTTCAATTCATCTATCTTGTATAGTGTGTTGTACTAGTATTCCCACAATTGTTAATTTTTGTGATGATTTTGAATTTGTAAATTATTATGATAATTTGGAATCATAGATTAAGCTTTAAGCTGGAACTAGATTATTGATGAAGAATTGATTAGTTAATCTTGCAATAATTTTGTTGAGTGTTGTAGTATTGATTAGTTAATCGTGCAGTAATATCATTGAGTACTTGTAGTAATTTTATTGATTACCGCAGTACTGATTTGTTAATCTTGTAGTAATATAATTGATTACTGAAGTATTGCTTTGTTAATCTTATAGTGATACAATTGAGTCAATCTCATTTGGTCCGGTGATTCAGATAATAGTTGATAGCATTTAAACTCAAATTCATAAAACATATCATTAGCAGTAGTGTTACTAGCTTTGTCCCCTTACTAAAAGTCACTTCCTGTTTTTTATCCGAGTTACTTAAACAATATTTATTTTATATTGATAAAAAGAATACATCTGCCGATGGTTTAGTATCAATCTTATGAATGAACGCGGGGGCTCTCCTAGAGCGAAATCACACAGAAAAGGACACGTAAATTTTATACAGGTTCAGACCTTCTCCTAAGAGAATAATAATCATACTCATGTGTTGCTATATTGATTGTGTTTACAACAAGAAATAAATCATTAAAACTAGGTCTTGATGACTTCTGTCTCTCGTTGTCTTTTTCGAATCCAATGATCATTTGTCCATCGACTTTACTCCTTATATATCGCATGAAGAGATGGAAGTTGTCCACGTCAAGAGGCGTCTTAACGTTTGATGCAATGCGCACGTTGAATGACAGTTATTATCAGAGATATATCACCCCACATCGTCTTGCAGTTATGTCAGAGATATATGTTTTCATACATGTAGTTATCTTAGGGAATAACGACACATATTAACTACTGTGTGTATTAAACGTAGCGTGCAAATGTCCTTAGTCGATTGGGCCCACATGTTTGTGGTTCTTATCGACTGTAGAGTGGTCGTAAATGGCCTGGTCGTAATAAATGTTACGATAATGAGATGATCGCAGTAAGACTTACGATGAATAGGTGGTCGTAGAAGAACTTACGACCATGAAGTGGTAGCAGAATGACTTGCGACCATATAGGGGTGGTCGTAGAATAGCTTACGACCACTAGTTGTTTATAATTTCCCTCATTGTTGATACTGAGGGTACCCTTGAAGGTTTTATATAAAGAAATTATCATCTATAATGAATATTACAGATAAATAATTTAATTAATTGAGGGTTATTAGATCCTCGTCAAGCTCAAAACCTAATATATTGTCAAGTAATCACTACTCTAATAGTTTTTAAGAAACAATCAAATGATGTCGAGAAGGCCTATAGCAGCCGACATCTTAGGCAAAGGATTAAATATAAACATGTGTATTATGTTAATTGATATTGTTCATAGTTTTAAATTTTTTAGCATTGTTTCCTATTTATATGTTATAAGCAATAATTTTGTGATGTTAAAGACATCTCTACTGTTTATGTTATATGAAGCTTGATCGAATCATGCTTTTATATCAAGAGAAAATTGCACTGTAGGTCTCTGAAAAACAATAAGTATGTACGGTCAGGATAATAACATTTTGAAGAACAAAGCTAGCAGGTTAGGCAAGTGCATGTAGTAAAAACATTCTAGCA
Organism: Hsuehochloa calcarea; assembly: GCA_036346395.1. Taxonomy (NCBI): domain Eukaryota; kingdom Viridiplantae; phylum Streptophyta; class Magnoliopsida; order Poales; family Poaceae; genus Hsuehochloa; species Hsuehochloa calcarea. The sequence continues at coordinate 6,852,401 of CM070602.1, forward strand.
TAATTTCACTGAATAAATACTCTAACATCTTCCTTATTCGAATTCTCGCGAATGCTAATTCAAAACTGTTTGCATAGCATCATACCTTCAGTTTGTATATAATTGTGTTTTACAACAGGATCACCCAGCTTTAATTAGTTTATGTATAGCTTGTGGCGAGTAAATGTCTTCCTAGAGAACCAAACATGTACTGCTACCGGTCTACCATCATCATGGACAGCAATACACTATATATGACCATAAGAAGAAAACAAGCATTAAAACTAGAACTTACATCAACGCCCTTAGCTTTTATATTATTTGGTTTCACCAGGTTTGGATTCTCAATCTCGATAAGACCTTCAGTACCTTTGTGTTTCTGGTAAAATTAAAAAAACAGAAAGCAGTTCGTCACATAATAAATAAACAATGAAGGATGTAGAGTTGAATAAGCTTTCAGGAAGAGAATATCTTACAGTCTTGGCAACATCTTCTTCTTCACTGTAACATCCCAAATATGGATTTGTGTTTCAAATGTAAGAAAATACGAAGAAATTAAAACTTTTCTTGCATCTTGAAACCCTGGGTCATTTTTGTAATTCTTTTAACAGAATTATGGAAAATCAAATTCAAATCCTCATTTGACACTAATCAAAAACCTCCTTGTCATAGATCTTGTGCCCAACCCGGGAAATCTTTTCCCTGAGTTCTAGGGAGGCTTGGTAACACCTCTGAATTATCTCATGATTTTTAGAAATTATTTGATAATTCTTGGAGGCAAGTCAAATTTGGTCAAACCCTATTTCTCCTCTTCTGGAATATCTGGAGGGAAATTCAGTGTATGAAAACCTCTAAAAATTTTATGGGAGGTTCCTCCTGCTGTCAGCAATCTCCAATTAAAATTTCGTCATTTTTGGAGCTTGCTTGCTACCTTAACTAATTCCCCAAAAATCAGTTGTTCAAGTTCAAACCCTAACTGGTTTGCACTGTTCCATAGGTTCGAATCGGGCTCGGACTCGAGCCACGTGACTCGGTCCAGTCCGCTAGCTGTGCCAACTCGGTCGTTCGGGCGCTAGGGTCGTGAGCCGTTGGATCGGCATCGAACGGTCTTCGACCAGCCGAACGATGGAATCGTTTCAATCCACCCGATCTAACTCAGCCGTTGGATCGGCATCGAACGGTCTTCGACCAGCCGAACGATGGGATCGTTTCAATCCGCTCGATCTGTCTCAGCCTTTCGATTTCCATCCGACGACCAACGAGTCGTCTCCTTCCTCTGTCCGCGCGCGTGAGCCCTGCCATGGCGTGCGCAGAGGAGAAAAGCAGTGGCGTGCAGTCCACTCTATGTCCACCTTTAAACGGCTAGCTCTGAGCGCATTAAATGCCTGTCGCACTCATCCCTCAGAGGGCCATGACTCAACTGCTCCCGTCGCTCTCAAGTGCTCTCATGGCAGTGTTGACCCGACTGGAAAACCGGCCGTTGCTCTCTGCCATTGCTCTATTTAAACTCCTTTGTGTTTCACCCTTAGCTTCCTTTAGCACTTTCGCAACTCCAGCTAGCACTCACCAGCTTGCTTGAGCTGCAGTCCCTCGTAATCTCCTCGACAACCATTGTTGAGTGTGGAGCTTACGGTGGAGGCGGTGCAGCTGGGGTTTTCTTCTTCAAGTCCTTGCCCCTCTGCTCCCCCTTTACTCTTTGGAGCTTAACTCTCACTCGGTTTGGTTCTCTCTGTGCCCAGGTCGCTGTGGCCTAGTGAGGACCTTACCGCTGCCGTTCGGTTATTCGTCGCCGGAGCCACCCCGTGGGTCTCTGGTCGTTCTTCGGCTCCGGTAAGTTCGCGTTGACCTTTAGGAGTTTAGGTGTGTTTTCGTTGTTCCTTTGGGTATCGTCCGTTCGGGAGTCCTCCCGAGCCGTACCCACTCGGCCGCACTCTGTGGTCGTACCGCCGTCGCAGCCATACTCCGACCAGTAATGACCGCCGGTAGGACCATTGAACTTTTAGACACTCATCCCTGCCCTTGGTTGGCGCCGCTGTGGTCGGAGAAGCCGCCGAGCCACTGGCAAAGCGTGCGGGAGGCGCTGCCTTGTGGTAGGAATTTCGACCAGTCACTGTAGCTTGGTCGTTTCGACCAGATGCAGTATTGTGATGGGTAAATAGGTCGTCCCGTAATCCCCAAAAGTGCCCCTATGCTTATAAGGGAGTGGCCTGCGAGTGATTGTAAGTTCTCCTACAATCACCCCCATAGTCGTAAGTCTCACCACGACTATGGCGTGGTCATAAGTCCTTCTACGACTATTACCTAGTCGTAAGTTACATCACGACTGCATCCTAGTCGTAAGTCTTACTACGACTATGCCCGATCATGGGTACTTCTACGATTTGTACCAAGTCGTAAGTCCGTCTACGACTAGTACCCAGTCGTACGTCCTTCTACGACCACTATCGGTCAGTAAATCCTTCCACGACTATTGTTCATCGTAGGTTCTGCTGCGACCACTACACGGTCGTAAGACCTTCATTGGTCGTATCTTTAGCATTAAGAATCGGATCGATTGATTCTTGTTGCTAAATTCTTTTTAAATCAGTGCCTTGCTTCGGTAAGATTTTCAGAATTTTTGGAGAAAGTTTGCTGTTGAGTCTTTGCATTTTTATTCGTTCTTATCGGTTGCTTTTCGCCTTCTCGTTAGGATCCGAAGAGCACATTGACAATATTGTCGATCCTCGGCAACATCCTGACCCATAGCAAGCAGGCAAGCAGTTTGATCATAAATTTTCCTTTAATTTCAAGTCTAATACTTTGTTTACAAATCATATGTATGCATGCTTTTGTGTCAAATTAATTTTCCCGATTAGAGGTAGTTATTCCTATTGCATTGTTGCCCTCAAATTGTTATCCCCTGCCATAACCTTAAGTTATTAATATCGCTGGTGGATTAGAGCCCGATGATTTAGTTATGCTCTTTTATTGTCTTTTCGATGTCATGCTTAGAAATGCTTAGATGTCGGTAGTATTGGGCAGTCATCGACTTAGTCGATGATGTTGATCACACAAATCTTATTACTACTCCATTATGTCCAGCACCCTGTGCTTTGTTACTTTGTAAAGTCAAAAACTGAAAATAAAACTGTTTTCGACTTGGGCACAAGGTATGTTGGTGTGATCTGTTGGTGTGAATGGAATGGTGCCTAGGTCATCAAGGACCGAGTTACTTGTGTCACTAAGCCAAGCGCTTATGCGTGCTAACCACGCGAGAGGGATATGTGACCTCTCTTGACTTAGTACTTTGGCGTGTGTTATCTCCGAGTCGCAGGAGGGGGTTGTGTGTGTTGTGTGAAACATGATATGTGATCGTGTTCTTGTGTTGGGTGTGCGGTGGTGGAGATTCCGGGTAGGCTCTCCACCTCGAGGAGCGTCGTAGTTGTCCAATGCTTTACCCGGGAAGGGTAGTTGACCGAGGCTTTACGATGACTCCGACACAACGTATGAGTTTCTATCCATACGGGCGGCTCGAGAGTAATTCACAATATTGGAAACGTCTTGTAAGACTTAGCCGTGCCGGCATACCCTCGGAAGTGTGCTTAATAGCTTGGCAAAAAGGCGGTCTGGCGTGTGGGTACATTGGTACACCCCTGCAGGATAAAACTATTCGAATAGCCTCGTCCTAGGTTATGGACATGCTTGGTAAGGTCGTGCAAGAATTAGACTACAACCTTTTGAAATTAAAATTTGACATGGGTGGTATGAATGGGTAATTCATGCTATTGTTGTGGTGACTAAGGGTTTATTCACTTCCAGGTCTGTTGTTGTCTTCTATCTAATGTTATATGATTGTCATTTGCGATTATTTGAACATTAAAAACAGATTTGTTAACTTGCCTTTAAATGTATTACATTATTGCAAATGAAAACTTGCTTTATGCTAAAAGTAAAACATGCAGCCTCCACTCAAAAAGTTTGCATATAGTTATGTACAGGTCTGTTACCCTACACGTAAGTCTTGCGAGTACATTCAAAGTACTCACCCGGCTTTGCTGGGCTCTTTGTTGCAGGAGAGGAAGGTGAGCCCCAAGGGCCTCACTTTTGTGAAATATGTTGTGGATTCGACGACTAGCTTGGCGGTCCGGTCGGTTGCCTTGTGGGTTAAAGGCACACTGATTGGCTCTTTTGGTTTATGACCATCTTATAGCACTTTTGCTTCCGCTGTTTATTTCTTTTGTCTATGTATGTATTTGGCCGGTCGGCCTCTCTTTTGTAATAACTATCTTCTATTTATGTTATCTTCTGGATTGTTGTTTTTGCTTCGGTTCTATGTGAATGAATGGAATTGATGCATGAACTTTGTAAAGAGGTGTGTATACTGCATTTCTGGGAAGTATACATGTCTCGAGTCTCGGCTTATCCAATTTGTGATGCTAGGGCCGAATGGATGGCTAAGCATTACAAGCCCGATAAACCGGGGTCTCACATTCACCTCCTGATTCTTCCCTTTTATCATACACCTCATTTTCAGCTTGCTTCTATTTGATTTACAAATACAAGTCCAGAGCCAAAACAAGCATACGATATGATCACATTATAACATGTGCTTTGATTCAAAACATATTTTAGCATGCTGACGCCTGAGTGCCTAACAAGGCTCAACAAAATCTGATGAAAATGCTTAATTCGGGGCTCCTAGAATATGCTTCAAGTCACTTCAATCAATAATTGATTGAATTAAACCATTGTAATGGAAATTGGAAACACAAGTTGGTTGTACAAATGCACCAAATCAGTTGTTGAATCAGAAGTAAATCTTATTAGTTTGCAGTGTAGGAAGAGAGAACCAAAGCAGCAATTCAACTGTTCTATTGAACGTTAAAAGAGTAGGTTGAGAAGAAAAGGGTGCAAACCTTCTTAAAAGTCCTTGGACGATCTGCTAAAGTACCAGCCGCTGCATTCAATTTCACATGAAAACAATGAGAAGATGGAAGCAACGGGCCAATTCAATAGGCTCAAAATACTGAAAGAAGAATAAAAAAACTGTTCCAACAAGTGATCTTTGTTATTTTAGGAAGAAGCTGCAGTAAGCCCCTTTTGCTCTAAAATAACTCAGTGTGCTCAACAACATAACATTAGATAACGTTCAAATCTCCATCTTAATATAAAATCGACATAGTGCTGACAATTTTCATCTACTAGTGGAATTACACAGAAACATCTTCCAGAATAGAAATTTAATCGATCAGAAATTGTACCATGACAATATACAAGTTATTGAGTAGGTTAATAAGTAGTTTAGAGTTGCTTATATCCAATTAGCGAAAGCACAAGAGCATGTATAAGTAAGTATACCCACATTGCACAAGGAATCTGGGTGAAACAATCCACCACAAGTCTAAAAACAGAAAACCAGACAGACACAATTCTGCAGATGACCAAACTAATCATAATCCAAAACAATGACCAGGAGACACACCTACATAAAAGTAATCCCTCAACACAACTTCTTGGTCGCTCTTACATTCAAGCAGTGGCGAAGCCAGAATCAAAATGGAGAGTGGGCTCAAAGCCACAAATCACTAAGCCAATTTAAGACAAACATAATCTTGTATTCCCGTGCAACCAAATTCATACATGCAAAGTATGAACAAATTGCTATTTGAGTATATATCACACTATGTTCTAACCTACGATGTACGAACAAATTGCTATTTGAGTATATATCACACTATATTCTAACTTATGAAGTACAAACAAATTGATATTTGGGTAACAAATTACTCCACGGCTCCACATACCACATGCCACAGCCCCACTGCCTACACTCACACTATCACACAACTGCCCTCCAGCCAATTCCATCATTGAAGAAATCCCTACAGTAATAGCAAATATTAAGAACATTAGAAAATGCTTTACATGTTGAGTAGAGCGGAAGAACTGGATGTAGGCCATACCTTCAAATTACCACACACTGATTGTGTGAGTGCAGAATTTAGGATTGCGTTCCAGAAGATGGTGTAATTTAGTAGAAATGCTAGCATGCGTGAAAATAGTAGCACCACCTACAAATGAAATTATGTCATAATGATACGCATAGCTTTCCCAAGAAAAAAAAAGAGGAAGTAGGAGGATTCACATTTGCTAAATGTGATGAATAACTTGACACTGCTAGCTACTTAGAAGGAGGTTTCTAATTTTTGTCTAGCTGCCCACCTTCTTCACTCTTCAGTCCGGCTCACACGCCAAAGAGGCCAAAGGCCTCTCTCCTCGCCTCCCCCGTCGGCTGCCCCCAAATCCCTCCTCCAGTCCCCCACCCCCACCCCTAGATCCCTCCTCCAATCCTCTTCCTCGCCTCCTCGACCTCCCCCGCTCGACCGCCCCAGATCCCTCCTCGGCAGGGATTCAAATTTCGGCCGAAAATACGTGATTTTCGATTTACTGGTGGGGCCGGTAGAAATACAAACGCCCCAAAAAATATGTTTGGATGAATTTTCAAAAAAAATGTGAATTTGCTTGAATTTTGTTCGAATTTGATTTTTTTGAATTTAAAATCCAAAAAAATCTTCTTCTTCTTTGTTGAAAATTTCTGTCGAAATTGACCAAAATTTTCTTATTTTTGGCCCTACCGCCCCCTGGTAGTTTTTTCCCAATAATGAAAACCCTGCTCCTCGGTTCCTTCTGCTCCCCCGCCCCAGATCCCTCCTCATTCGGCTACGGGCTACCGGCGGCTCGACCACGTCCTCGTAGATCTCACCTCCTCCGGCTCCCAGCCTTCCCTCAAACTCCTCTGGCTCCCCCACCCCAATTCCCTTCGGCTTCCTCGGTGGCACGGTGACGTCTCCCCCACCTCAGCTCCTCGTCGCTGCGACGCTGCCAGGTGCCAGTCCCTGCCCTTGGGTGCGTCTCCTCACACAAATCCTTTTCTTCCTCTCCTTCTCCAAATCTGCGACTGCTCTGCTCAGGCCCTCGGCCATGGTCGCTGCCTGTCGGGGTGGGGGGTTCGACGCCGACATAGAGGGTGGGCTGAAGCCTGATGAAGCCCCCTCCCCCTGGATTTGCCCATGCATTCAAGCACAACCACTCCAAAAAACATCAAATCGCCCACACCCACATATCATGAGATGGCATAACTAGCATGTAAACCATCACAACAATGATCAGAATACACGTAATGCAGGACCAGAGGTACATAGGATCAGGGAAAGACAAGTTCCCATATACCCCCGATCATCCGATCTGGGCCTCGCATCGCACAAAAACACGACCTTTTGGTGCTAACTTGGCACTGCGTTCAAACGAGGCAGCCATCAAGCAGCTTGCTCATGCAACCAAGTCCGTCACACCAGTTCCACCACGCCGATCGTCAGATCAAGCAACCAAATCGCACCTAATTACTAAACCCTAAGCAGCGCCGCCGGACCAATTACCACCACCGCAACGAGAGAGAGACGGAGAACGGGAGAAAGAGCGAGCGTTGTGTGGTAGCTTATCGATCTCCTCGTCAGTGGAGAAGCTGCACTGCCCCATGGGCTTGCCGCGGCGGAGAGGAGCAGGGCAGGCCACTGTGCCCAGTGACACAGTTATCGAGGCAAACGTGTACGAGTGCCAGCTGGACAATCTAATTAATGGTGCGTATGTCTGTTCTTGACTTCTCGTGCAGCATTGTAGTAAGGGAAACGATAGCAACGAGACAACCAAAAAATTGTACGCTTCGCTGTGCCCCAGCTCGCTCGCTCAAACATATGTGGTCCAAGGCCTCCTTTCGAGCCCACACCTAGCTTTCTTCAATCTCTCATTTATTACTCTCTCTTTTCCCAAAACTTAAACCAAATAACTCTAGTCTAGGCATCTGGCTTCCTTCATCTCCATCTTGTTCTACCAACAACACCATGAGTATCCATCACCATCACCTCCTCCTCCCCCAACCACCACGCTACGAACCTAAATCCTCAGGGAATCTCTCGTACCGCTGAGCTGCCTCGGATGCCCGAGCCTCGCACCCACTGCTCTACGCATGCTTCTTCCGTGACAGCGCCCTTGTCGCCGAGCTCGCAAGACGCCTCTGACGCCGGTGGCGCCAAGACAGCGCCGACCTTCCGGCGGTCGTCGCATCCATCACCGCTGAGGCGCCACCGCACCGTTGGTACGTCTACCAATCCACAGCGTGCTGGGTGCACGCGCTGCTCCTCGCGCCGCCGCTCACGCTCTGCGATGTTTGTTGTGTTTGTTGATGTTTGTCTTCTGTTGTTGCAATGTTATGAACCTTTAAATGAAAAATGTTGTGACCGTTGAAAAACAATGCTGCAACTTTTGAAAAAATGTTGCGACCTTTAAAAAGAAATTGCACACATTTCTTCAGATGTTTCCTCCTTTTGTTTTGATATCTTCTTTTTGTTACGACCCATTGAAAAAAATATTGCGATCGTCGAAAAAATGTTGCATCCTGTTTTTTTTACATGTTGTGACCCGTTGAAAAAAATATTGCGACCGTCGGGAAATTTTTTTGCGTCATGTTTCTTGATATGTTGCGTCATGTTCTTCATTTTTGTTAACCGTGATGTTACAAGATGAGTTTTTTTAACCCGTACTTTTTCCAAATATTTATTTTGATTATGAGATTTTTGATATGTTGTGTGATTTTTCAAATATTTATTTCGATTATAAGATTTTTCGAGATATCCTCTCTTTTTTAAAAAAAATTGTATATGAATATTTGATATGTTGCAATAAGTGAAAAAAAAATATTGCGATTGTGTGGAGAAGAGGTATGTCCGTACGGTCCAAGTGCTAGTCGTGCCCTTGTGGTAACTATATATTTTGGTTTCTTAATTTTAGTACTATCAACTATGCTTGTGCATGGCTGCTTTAGCACCCGGTGTTTTATACTTTTAAGAATAAAATTGGCAAGCCCCGTTGGCCACACTGGATTTTCATGTGAATTTGGTAGAAATTAGTTCAATCACATAAGAAACGTGAAAAATTCTCGTATTCTAAACCAAACCTAATAATATGATATATAATTCTTAGATTGATACCTTTAATTGCTTCACTCTAGGGAATTTCTAAAATTGTTTTCAGCAGCCTATATCACCACGACTAATAAATATTGCCAAGTAATTAAGAATATTGCCTACTATTGCATAGCCGAACGAGGTGATACCATGTTTCTTGAACTTGCATGCATGGCGGCCAGCCGGACAAGCTTATCAATGGTGCGTGTGTCTGTTCTTGCCCAGCATTGTAGTACTACTGGTAGTACTATTTTGGTTTCTTAATGTTAGTACTTATGCTTGGTTTCTTTAGTACCCGTGGTTTATCCTTTAGTCTTAAGTCGACAACACTAGCCGATATTTGCACAATGTGCCAACTAAAAAAATATTTTTAAAAAATAATCATAATTTTATTTTAAAATACAGTAATATAGCAGTATTATTTTTTTTACACAAATAATACTCTGTCGCTCGCCCGACGGGGGAGCGACTAGATCCAAGTCGCCCAACGGGGGAGCGACATAGGGTCTTATCACCCAAGCGTAGGGCTATTGTCGCTTCGGCTTCAAGTCGCTCAATCGTTGAGTGGCATATAGCCATTAGTCACTCAATGGTTCGGCGACCAGGAGCTATATCCAAGGCGCGCATGCGCCCGTGCATTGCAGCGCCATTTCTCCCTTTCTTAGTCACACGGAAGCAGAAGCATGAGGAAAAGAGAAGAGAGGAAGAGGGAGAAAGGGGAGGAGAAGAGAGGGGGAGAGAGGGGAGGAAGAGAAAGAGAGAGGAGAAGAGAGGAGAAGTTGTGTTCATGGGTGATTTCAATACATGAGGCATAAGTAGAGTTTTTGAGATGTGAATCTGGTTTTGTGCATTTGTTGAGAAACACCTGTTGTTATTATTTATTATTGTTTTACTTCTTTGAAGTTAAACTACTTTAAACTGTAAAATGCATCCACAGATGCTTGTTAAGGTAAACCCCAACCATCCATCGAACTCCTTGCATGTAATTATTTAGTGTTTTCATGTGGCTTGTTGAGTACGGTAGTAGTACTCATTCTTGCAAAATTTGCAACCCCCTCCACAGAAGAAGATTGGGAAAATGCTGAGAACCCAAATGAGTAGAATTTTGGTGAACCCCCAGAAGGCAGTGACTACTGTTATTAGGTCTCAATCGCGCTCAAGCGTGACTGTGGTGTGAAGTTCTTTTGTTTTGTATTATATTAGTTTTGGACTTGGAAGTCCGTGTCTACGTCAAAACTGGTTGTTAAACCTTAATCTTATGTAATAAAAATTTGATTTTGTTATAATCGAAAGCTTGCTTAAGACACTGCTTACTTCACAACTACACATCGTGAACGGTTTTGAAGAGTTTAACTACCCCAGATTTTGGGGCTCGGGGAGAACGGCGGCTGTTTCGGTTCGACAGTCTACGCACGTTCACACTGCCGGCGACATATAACTACAAACACAAGTTTGCTTTGTGAAGTTTCATGCGTAACCATATTGTATACTTCCCGTGCTAACACAGGTTAGCTGATAAGCACGATTAGGAACGACAGCGAGTCTTGTCGCCGCGACGGAAAAAAACATTCCTGATTACCACATATTTCTACCAGATAAGCAGCATGAAATTTCATAATTTTAACAACCAATTACAACCTTCAGAGGAGAGTACATTGAAGCTGGATTCCATGAAGTTGCCACCAATCTAGTTTAATTTGGGAACCACAAGTGAATCTGGGATTCCACAGATCCTCAACCCACTCAGCATATATACATAAGGAGAAAACACAGCCATCTGAATTCTTAACTAAGAACTTAGAAGGCTAATATACCCGGCCGAATAAAAACAGTTACTGGTGAAGCAGTCGATAGGAAGCAAGGGCACCGGACTATATTTTACAGTCAAGAGTTAATGCAAAGTATAGCACTGCGTTGCAAACATGCGACCTTATAAAGAGGTTTACAATTAGAAAACTATAGGGCCACGCTGTTGAGCCCCATAATTTAGCTCACGCTGTTAGAATGTCTGACAGATGCCATAGAATGTATGAGCTCCATATATCCTATCTTCACGTCTCATCACTAGGGTTCCAATAGAAGTCACTTCTTTCAGTGGAGTAACCATATGGAAGATGAGGTCCATAGACAGCATTTTCATTCAGAAATGTCATCTGGCCCACCACCTGTGACACTGCTTGATAAGCATTCGGAGCACTAACTTGATTGAGGGTGTTGAGAGACAATGCTTGATACGCATTCGAAGCACTGACTTGATTGGGGGTGTTGGGAGAAACAGCTTGATAGGCAGGCGAAGCTGGATAAGTGTTTGCATTGCTGTCCTTTTGATTACTCTTTGGCTTGCCCCTAGCAGCCCGTTTGTTTTCCACAGGACTGTCTGCACTAAGCCTGACCATTTGCTGCTGGATTTCGTTCAGTGAACTAGTACTAGCCAATTTTGATTTAGCACTCCTTTTAGCATCAGAAAACTTCAACTCAAGCCGGTACAAGGCTATAGCATCAGAATCATTGATCTCATATTCAAAAAGATGCCACTCATAGTCGCTGGCTGGTTGTGGGTCCATGTAATAGGACCTCTTCAGACCACCAAAGTCTTTCATCATTTGCTTCCTCGATTCATGCCATCCACGGCCGCTGTAATCTGGCAATGACCTTTGCTTCCGGTTGCCACTCTCAAATGCCCTTCTTGGTGTGTCAAAGAACAGCCATTCTCTAAGAGATTCACCCTCAAGGAGGGAAATATCGAAAAGTTCTGCAAAAAAGCAGGGGATCAACTATTAGCACAAGAATTAGCTAATATCACTATTCACCTAACAGGCTAACACTACATAACCAAACTTACCAGGTGCATTCCAAGGTGATTTTGAAGTTGCAGCTCCTTCACACACAGGAATACCAACATTCTTTCCTTGGATTTTTGCACAAAGAGCAGCAAAGAGGGGGCCATCTTTCAAATCAATACCCCTTGGACGCATCACAGGTCTTGTCCCTAGAAGGCCATCATCATTCAAAGCCAAACCAACATGGTAAGGGTTGCAATAATCTTGACACTCTTCTGATCCTCGAACAAGTCGACCACAGTCCCAGAGTGCACATTTTGGCCCCAAATATTGAGAAGGTGATGGACACACTGTACTGAGCAGGTCTGACGTGTGGAAAAAAACATCTCCAGTATTTTGCGCAGAGTTATTTGCATCAACATATGAATTAGGAGGTGGCAGATCTAATGGCAAATTGAACTGTTGATGTTCCAGCTGATCAATCCCTTGCAGATTATTGTGGCCATCTGGATTTGATCCAGGAAGGTTTATCTTGTAATCATCATCACGAAGAAAATCGTCAATACTGAGTTCATGATCTATATAGTACATCTGCAATCAAAGGTAAGATAAAAGCCCATTAAAGCTATCAGTAGAAAAGGAAAAATTAACATAAATAGGCATTACATGCTACAACCACCAAACAGACCAAAAATTATGCACAGACAACAGCATGCGCACACACGTTGACCATCACATTGTGTGATTCACGATTTTCAATGCATGCCGGCATATAAAGAATAAAAGAATAGCAGTGCCACAAAAGCATCATAGAATGAATATGTGTTCATTTATCATATCATAAAGGTACATAGGATAGATACGAGAAGGTAGGAAGAAAAACTTAGAAACTAAAATTTGGACATCAACCAAATTGGGCCAGAAACTCAGAGACATTTGGACAACTAAAATAAATCTAGCAAATCCGGTTTCAACAGAGATATAAAAACATCAAGCAGGGCCTCAAAATGTAATCTTCTGGAGGCCATTATTAGTTCCCATTTACAATTAGGTTAACCACGGTAAAAATTATATGGGTGTGACTTATGCTCCTGAAAGCTAGACGAATAATACTATAACACTTACACATAATAGAACAACAGATTTGCCTATGCTAGCATACTGAAGTAAAGCACTCCAGTATTGGACACTCAAGTTAAATCAAGGGCATGGCTTTTTCGCATGATCTCATCTGAAGGAGCATGAAGTTAGTTTACGGTTTTGATCAATACTGAGGTCTTAAACGGACAATGCACACAGAACTTAACTCTTTTTTTTTAATAAAAGGAGGCATAAATAATCACACTACGTTTTATCCTCCAAGATAGAATAGTAAGGGGCCTGGTCGTAAACCTACATCCACAAATAAAGGAGATAACAAGCAGTATAATGTTGGGCGCATTTTTCATCAACATCAACACAGTTTCAATTTGATTAGCGACATATGAAGCAAATTATATAGAAAGCTACGAAAAAGGGTCATAAGTAGTCCAACCATCAAATAGTGTGTTTGTTACCTAAACATACTGGTACGGGAAACAATTGAATGAATTCTTTTGCTGAATTGCAACTTCACAACATACAAATAGAATTCCAATTAATGAGGATGGTTATCAGTGATTGAACAAAAAAAGGTATTTAGTACAAAAAAAGTATCTCATGCTTGGTCCAAAGTCCAAATGTTAATGCAATTAGACCAGCAAATCCATACATAATCGTTCCCACTAGCATACACTCCCTTGGCGAAACCTTGATACAAGTGACAAATTGCTTGTGGGTTACATTCTATCCAACAAAAGCCGCATGGCTTGAAGGACCATATGGTACATCTTAAGGTATTAGCAAACGACAAAGCTGACCAATAAGGGTGAAATCCACAAACAACATTAAGTAAGCCATTCAGCAACAGAACCCTAGTAGTCTCACCCACAAGTTCCCTTACATGATCAATGACAAAATCAAACGATTTCAAACTCGATCATTGAAAAGGTACTCATCAAGTGTGATACCTGCTCATGGAACATTGCACTAGCAACAGAAGCTACTTCACCCAGGGACTGCTGCAACATAGTGGTGCCCCCCACCACAGCCTCCCCCTGCACCTGCAGCTCGGGATTGAGATTCTGACTGTCCTGCCCGTGCCCGTGGCTCTCATGAGAAGGCGGCATCGGCAGCGTCGATCGGGGAATCACCAGCTTGCTGGTGGCGTCGTCCTCCTCCTCGGCCACTGCCAGCTGCAGCAACCGCAGCGTCTCCAACGGCGGATCCGAGGCCTCCCGGTTGTTCCCCTGAGAGTTCTGCAACGCACCAGGAAGACCAGTCAGAGACAGCAACTAATCTATGCGTAAGGGGAGGTTAGGGTTTGGAGAGGTGCCTGGAAGGAGGAGGCGGGGGAGGCGACGCTGAGCTCCGCCCGCCACTCGCGGAGCATCTGGTGGACCTGCTCCTCGAGGAGGGCGGCGTCGGCGGAGCGACTCTCCTTACGGGCGGACTGGAGGCCGGAGAACATCTCCTGGAGGTCATCCACCCGGGTCTTGGCGCGGTCGCGGAACTGCCGGTGCCGCGACGACGAGCGGGATCCCTTGCCCGGCGCGGAGCCATGGCCGCCGCCGCCGCTAGACGGATCGCCCACCATCGTGCCCGATCAAGGTGTAGCTGGCGGCGTTTGCGGCGATTGGGGGGTTGGGGTCGACATAGGTTTGCAAGGGTTGTCATTTGGATTTTATTTTCCTTCAATTTTTCTATGTTTTGGTTGAGGAAATCGCAGAGAAAGTCCTTGAATTTCTTCTTTTCCTTTTGACTGCAATATAGAAGAAAGTTACAGAAACATAGACCGTAGGATTAGAAATTAATTTTTGTAAAAAAATGCTAGGAAAAATAATAAGATAGTATAGTATTGTTAGCAAGAAATTTACACATTGCGAGCACAAAATTTGTATTTTTTGTAGACATTATTTGCCAGAAATTGAACAAAAATAATGTAAAATTTACATGTATCATTTTTGCGAGCACAATATTTGTAATTTTGATATATATTATTTGCAAACAAATTGAACAGACATAATGTTTGATTGCAACCCTATCACGATGTCTTTTATTTGGAAAATGTAGGTGGTAACAATTACCCATATCAGAAAATAGAGTGCCAAATCTCCATGAGCTAAGCATCCTGGATGGGATTTTGATAGGTTTTGTTTGAAATTGCGCTAGCATGGGTCAGTTCGCTGTGGACAATGAATTTTTCTTTTTCTTTTTTTGAGATTGGATGTCAATGGGTTAGTACAAGCAAATATTACAGAATTGTTACAAAATGTGTTAGTTTTTTACGACTAAAAAATGTTCTAATTTCAATCGGTACAAAATTATGTGTTGTGAAAAAAATAAACTAGTGTCTACCTTTCTATTTACCTTACCACATGATATTCTAAACTTAATTGAAAATAGCCGACCATCTTTAATTTTTGGAAAAATTCCTTAGATGCTATTGAAAGTTGTCCCGATTCCTTCGGTGCCCCTAAAAAAAGTATGATCCCCTATGTGCCGACGAGTGTGCGATTTGATCCCCTATGTGCCATTTTTGTCACCTCCGTTAGTTGGAGTTGTCATTAAACCCAAAACATCACAATCTTATCCTCGTCTTCTTCCTTCTCCACTATCCTGCCCCCACCGGCCTCCTCCTCCCCCTCCCCTTCTCTCCCCGTTCTAGAGTAGCGTCGCCTTCACGACGCAGCGTTCACCAATCGTCCTGA
The DNA here is from genome assembly GCA_036346395.1 of Hsuehochloa calcarea. Lineage (NCBI taxonomy): Eukaryota > Viridiplantae > Streptophyta > Magnoliopsida > Poales > Poaceae > Hsuehochloa > Hsuehochloa calcarea. The sequence continues at coordinate 6,867,947 of CM070602.1, forward strand.
ACCCCGCCCGTCGTCTCTAGATCCGACGACAAGAGGGAGGTGGGGAGGAGGCCAGCGGTAGGAGGAGCAAGGAGGAGAAGGTCGGCTTCTTCCCCACCTCCAATCTCCAGATCTGGCGACGGGAGGGAGGTGGGGAGAAGGGCGACGGTGGGAAGGTGGCCATCAGTAGGAGGGAGGCCAATGGCACATGACCCCTCCCACCCTCACTGGCAAAGCAAGGAGCACCTCGAGCAGTAAGAGCTAACACAACAGCCGCCGCGTGGCGGCGCCAACCCCGCCCACGTCGAACGACGTCCAAGAACCCAGCATTAGTAGTAGCAGCAGCAACGACATCAGCTCTTGACAGCAGTTCGGGATCGCCCCTGTCCCCAAGCTTGCCGTCACCTTCATCGTCGTGCCAGCCAAGAACTGAGTATGAAGCTAGCCCTCAACGTTCGTGCAGCCTGGCGCTTCCCCGTCGTCAGCGCTGCAGCTACGACTGTCTCTGTTCCCGGGGTCTTCATCCTCGTCCTCGTCAACGGCCGTCATGGAAACCATGGTTGTGGTAGTGACGCCGCCGCTCGCGCACGAGGTCGGCACATGGTTCATGCTCCGACCGCAGCTCCCCGCCCTATCCCGCCCATGCTCGCCGCGCCACCTCCCATCCCCACCGCAATTCTTGCCTCACTCCAGTGAGGGAGTTGCCCATGGCGGGGAGACAAGGGAGGGAAAGAGAGAGAGAGGTGTGGGAGGAGGGGGGATAGGTGGGTGGTTATAATGTGGAGGGTATTAAAACTAGAGGTGAGGTGAGGAGAGCAGAAGGGAGAGTTTGACATGGGGGTGGGGGAGTGGGTGGGGTTGAAATGTGATCGCAACTGCAATTTTATGAAAAAGTGCAAGTGTAAGTGCAAGCCAATCGAAGAAGGGGACGATGAAGAATGGCAAAATAATCTTTTCGTTGGTTAGTTGAGAGAGAATAGGGCATAAATGACACGGGTGGGATCAAATTGGACACTCGGTGACACGTAGAGGGTCAAACTTGTTTGAGTGGCACGGTAGAAATCAGGACTACTTTCAGTGCTATGTGTCAGTCATTTATTCATAGGCAGGTACATGCGAAAATCAGACTTGAGGCCTTGAATTTGTGGGCCGGAAATGCGCAGGATTCCGGCCCAATACTGGTCACACAATTATTGAGCTGGAAAAATATCACACAAAGCAAGAGGGTTTTTTGGGAAACGACAAAAAGCAAGCCTTTCGTTCGATTCGTTCCGGACGCGATGTCATCTGGTCGAGCCTTGCCGGCTCGAGCGGGGCGCGGCGGGTTTGGGCGGCCACCTCTTGCACGCAGCACGCGCCGTCGGGTGGGCGCCGATCCGCCGAGGACGCGGCGCAGGCGCAGCACCAGGGGCGTGTGTAACGTGGGGCTGCTCGTTGGCTCCATGGTTGCACGCACCGATCTGTCCGTACGCTGCTGGGCGGCGAAGGAGCTGCTCTCCCCCCTTAGATCTCTGCATCAACGCTAACTCCCAGTAAGCGCTTGTCTAATCCTATTTTTTCCCGCTCTTGAACGCTGAATTTGATCTGCTCTAGTGTTTTGATGGCGTGCGTGGGTGAAATTTGGTCTTTGTAGTTCTACTGGCTGTGTCATGTGCTCCAAATTAGCTCATAAAATTTCCTGAATTTAGGTGGAATGGGATCGTTGGTTTTGTAGCTCAGTTGTTGAATCGCTTCTCGCATTCGATGTGAAAATGTGTTCGTGACGTGCGTTTTCTATGATATCTCGGTCTGACGTTCTAGAAATCGGAGCAAGTTGCAGAGAAGAAAATTGCCTATCGATTGCATAAACTGTTTTGTTTGACAATGTTAACCAAGAGCGAAGTATACGGCTCCTCAATAGGCAAGAATCCAAGAAGTAGAGAGGGTGGTGTCACGGATACAAATGATGTAGAAAGTGTTCTATATTTGGGGTGTGAGAATCGTGCCTTGACCATGTGACAGGACAGCAGTATGTATGATAATTCTAATTCACTTTTGGGGAAGTGTTTTATTTGTGTTTTATTTGGGAGTATGTCCTAGACAAGAAAAATTCCTGCCAAGTGCTTAAAATCTTTTATTCGAGTGTAGATGTATACAAAGGGCAAAATGTACAACCATTCATTTCGTGTGAGGAAAAAATGTCTTCCATTGTCTAAAAGAACAAATTTGAACGTAGGACCTAATATTTAAATTTGAAAGACGCAGGACTCGAGTGAAATGTTTGAAAAAGAAGTGGAACCAAACGTGAAATTTTTTCTTTACACACACATCTGATCCGATGATTTAGTCGTAACTGTAGCAATCAGTAGCGGAGGAAGACCAAAGAACTAGAGAGGGCCATCTTGAAGGAACTAGGAAGAAATAAGTTTTACTTGTGATAAGAAAGGGTAAATTTGGTGTTAGGTACTAGTTTCTTCCAGGAAAAATGTATCAAATACTAATTGATTTTTGCAAATGAAGGGAGGTCACAACTAACAACCCTTGTTGGCCCCTCAGACCCTCCGCCACTGGTGGCAATAGGCAATAATTTGACATTAATTCCGTCTGCCATCAACAAATATGTATATTGTTACTGTAAACAATGCATAGCTAAGTCTATCTCACGTGCCTTGATACAATCCCAGCACAGAAACGTCATACCATCCTTAAATAATTTATTACCCATGGCCTTACCCTCTGCCTTATCCGACGAAGTATTAGTTGGCATTTGTGTATATATAGACCAACTGGTATGACTCCATAGTTATTAAGGCAGTGAAGCGAGACGAGGCGACCCACCCCTCTCACACCCTCTCACACCTTTAAAAGCGTTAGGCCGCAAGGCAATAATTTGACATTAATTCAGTCTGCCATGTACATATATGTATATTGTTACTGTAAACAATGCATAGCTAAGTCTATCTCACGTGCCTTGATACAATCCCAGCACATAAACGTCATACCATCCTTAAATAATTTATTACCCATGGCCTTACCCTCTGCCTTATCCGACGAAGTATTAGTTGGCATTTGTGTATATATAGACCAACTGGCATGACTCCATAGTTATTAAGGCGGTAAGGCGAGCTGAGGTGACCTACCCCTCACACCTTTTAAGCGTTAAGCCGCGAGGCGACGCGACGCCTTATACACATCCTAAGGCGCCAAGGTAGTAAATAAAATGAGTATTTTAACAGCACATGTACCTTGTTGTTGCCAATTCTTGAGCCCATGTAGCACCCATCCCTCCTTTCCAATTGCTCTTCTCCCATGTAGCATCCATCCCCCTTGCAAGTTTTAACATATAGATTGTCACAAATGTAATAAATACAAATTTTGTTCCAATCAATTGAGTAAATATGGATTGAGTGACATACCTTGTTGACAATCTCTCATCTCTTCCCCCAAGCAACAAGCCACATGAATAATGAGCAACATAAGTCCACAATAACAATGAAGTAATTTCGAGAATTAAATATGAACAACATAACAAACTAACAAGCACGGCATAAGCGACATAAGTCCACACAAATAACATAGGTGATAAGTCCACAAGCTTAGAGTAGTCTAATGACATAATAGTAGTCCACAACACAAAAGTAGTATAGTCCAACACTCTCATCTCTCAATATCCATCGTCGAACTCATTGAGATTGCTAGTAGGATCCATGTTTCCTCCACCTTCTTTGTAGCATTGGGAGCTTTGCCACGATCGCTTACATCCGCATCATCATGTGGATCTTCTTCCTCATCTTCTTCATTGTCCGAATCCGAGCCTTGCTCTTGCTCATCTAAGCCATCTTCTTCAACCGCCATTGTTGTAAATCTTGCACACCTTTGGTAGGTCATAGTCTCACCATGACTATACCTATTAGCTTGCCTTGGAAGATCGCGACTTCGAAGCGAGTATGATGCGCCAATGGCTTCATCAACATCATCCCATGTAAGGTCACACTCACGACCACCTTAAGGTGGTACAACCAATGAATCAGCCCATTCATTGTCCCAATCAAAATCCTCAATGACCAAAGGGTCATAGTTTTTGTCCGCTTTCTCCCGCCTCATTTGAAACTTAGTTTTCATCTTCCGGTTGCATGCAACAAAGACCAAGTCATTCAATCTCTTGTGTAATAACCGGTTCCTTTTCTTTGTATGGATCTACAAAAGCATAAATGGCAAGCAAAGAAAATAAAATGAATAAATAACTTGCTGAAATTAATAAGCACATATAAGCTACAAATTGAGTAGATGAAAATAAACACAAAGAAGCTACAAATTGACTCACAAATTCAAAGGTACTCCAATTTCGCTCACAACCGGATGACGAAGCACAAAGACTAACAACACACCTAGCAAACCTTTGTAGGTCAATGGCTCGGCCACCATATGAACGCCACCAATAAACTAGAATGGCAAATACACGCATATATTAGGAATTAGGAATGAAATAAACATGCTGAAGTTTAACTTGCTGAAATTAACAACACTTACTAGGGCTCCTTGACTCTAAGTTTTGGATTGCCAATTTGTTTGAAAAGACATCTCCTCGTTGGTCCTCATAATGCATGGCTTGTTCATCAATCTTGTTCCGAATATTCTCATATTGTACCATTCTTGAAAGCGCATCATTGAAGCAATTCCTTAGCTCCCCAACATAGGTATCATCTCCACTCTTTTGGATGGCAAAGAATTTCCCTGGGTTCAAATAGAGTGCAGCCCCAACAATGGATGATCCATTTGTTTCACCCAACGTCGCTCAATAATGTTTATGATCTTCTTGAGCAAACGTTGCTTGTTTTGGGTAGAGAAGCTAAGCTTGATCTTCTCCTTTGCATGGACCATTAATGCTGCAACCTCTGGCATTGCGGGCTTCTCATCACCATCAACCACCCTAAGCACGATAAGAAGTGGGGCTGAAGCTCTAAGGCAATCTTCAATTGAATTCCAGAACTTGTTAAAGAGCACAATGTTTGTCACATGCATGTCGGCCTTCGTCCTTGACAATTTGATCCTAGTCCATGATTCACTCACAAATAGACACTACAAAGCTTCCTTGTGCTTGTGCATGCTCTTCAAAGTAAGGAAGGCTGTGGCAAACCGAGTGGTTGCGGGTCTCACAAGGTCCATCCCACCTGTCTTCTCCCTCATTGCACTAAGAAGCCTCCCATGCCTATAAATGAATGTTGTGACACGCCTAGCACATGCAATAGGCTTCTTAAATTCCTTCAACTTCGCAATGTCTTCTAGCATAAGGTCCAAACAATGTGCAGCATAAGGACTCCAAAACAGTGTAGGAATCATCTCCATTAGAAGCTTGCCCGCTGCCTTGTAGTTAGCACCATTGTCGGTGACAACTTGAATAACCTTGTCTTTCTCAATGGCCTCAATTCTCTCCTCTAGCAAGTTAGCTAGCATAGTTGCATCGTGTTGTTCACTTGATGCATCAACGGACTCCAAGAAGTAAGTCTTCTTCGGGCTGTTGACAAGGAAGTTGATCAAGTGGCGTCCCCTCCTATCGAACCATCCATCCGATATAAGTGTGCAACCATATTGCTTCCATGCCCGCTCGTGCTCCTCCCTCAAAGTACTTGTCTCCTTGACGCAATCCTGAAGCAATGGCACCCTCAGCTCATGGACACTAGGAGGCTTATACCCGGAACCGTACTGCACACTGGCCTCTATAGCAATCTCAAACTGCCTTGGGTTTGTGGCATTAAATGGTATGCCACACTCATAGAACCACAAGGCCCATTGCTTATTCACATAATGCCTGTCATCCTTGGTCCTTGTGTTGGCCTCCATGGTGCTTTGAAAAGATCCAGAATGCCTTTGATCTACAACTTCTTCGGGTGTTCTTCGAAGCATATTAGCAACTGACTTGGTCTCCTTTACCTTGGCCTTGCTTGATGTAGAATCTTGAATGAAAAGGCAGCATGCCTTCTTTTGGCGGTTGTCCCTGAACTTGGCTTCACAATGGAATCTTGGGACTCGATGCCATGTGCTACCACCTCCACATTTTGACCTCCCCCTTCATCCTTGTCATCTAGGAAGATTGGTCTACTCTTGTTTTTTTTTCAAATAATCTTCCATCTCTTCCTAATTTCTGTGGTAGTATTGGGACACATTATCACATCTGAGTAGCCACCCGCAAGATGCTCCTTCAGCCTTTTAATCCCTCCTGAACTTGGGGTGTTACAAAGGATACACATCACCTTATCTCGGTTGCCAATTTCCGGCCGATAGCCATACTTCCATCCCGGATCATTTGACTTTGCCTTCTGTTTTGGATCGGTCTTTGGATCATACACGGCCTCAGGGGATGCAATACTTGCACTTGCCATTTTTTTTCCTGCTACTGCATTACTGAGAAGTAAAGCAAATAAGCAGTGGCTTCAATCAGCTAGCTAGCAGTACAATAGTGGAGAGCACAGTTAGCTAGCAACACAGTAGCAAAGAGCACAAAGGGGATAAAGCAATCGGCTAGCGGCGGCAAAGACAATGAGCGAGAGCACAAAGGGCCATTCAAGACGCAGGCGCCGCGGCAATTGCAAAGACAATGAGTGGCACAAAGGGATAAAGCTCGGTTCACAGAGAGAGAGAGAGATCAGATCAGCAGAGCGCCAGAGCCGACGGCCTCACGGCCGCCCGACGCGAAGGCTCGCCCTGGCGGTCCCGGCTTTCTCCCCGCATCTCGGTCTCTCCACCTCCCCCTTTCTCGGCCTCCCTTCCATATGTCTGAGGAGTCCGGTCGCGCCGTCGAGAGGGGGATGTAGGGACGCCGGGAGAAGGGAGGGAGGAGGAGGCCAAGAGGAGGGGAGATGCGGAGAGCAGAGCGAAACAGAGGAGGGGAGAGGCATGCTTATTAAGTCGACGACTAGTCGTCGACTAGTCGACAAGTTGGTGGAGCATGGGCGACTGGGTATGGCGATTCGACTTGCAGGTTCCCATCTCGCCGCCGCCGCCCATCGTTGCCCTCGGCCAGACTCCCGGCCGCCCGCCTTCCTCTCTCTGGCGTGGTGGCTAGCCGACGTCTGAGATGGAGGCGACGTGGATCCGATCGAGGAGGTGAAGGCGAGCTCGATTTGGTTGGAGATCGTCGCCCTCTGTTGCAGCTCCTAGCCGGCGCCGCCCTTCATCTCCCTCAGCGGGAGCTGAAGCTCCCAGGTCGCCGACGGCAGAGGTGGAGGCGCGTGGATCCGGCGTCGGGGAGGTGGAGGCAAGCTTGATGTGGCCAGCGGCGAGCTCCCTTTCCCTATCGCCCTCGCCCTCCTCTGCTCCCTCTCGCTGTCGCCGTCGCCGATGTGGATCCGGTGTCGGGGAGGTGGAGGCGAGCTCGATGTGGCTGGCGGCGAGCTCCCTTTCCCTCTCGCCGTCACCCTCCTCTGCTCCCTCTCGCCGTCGCCGTCGCCCTCCTCTGCTCCCTCTCCCCGTAGCTGCGTGGTGTGTGTGGTGGTTGTGTGGTGGGGTGCGTGGTGTGTGTGGTTGTGCGTGTGGGTGTGGGTGAGGTGTGGTGTGATGTGCCGTGTGTGTTGCGTTGTGTGTGGCTGTGTGGTGTTGTGTGGTGTGTGGTGTTGTGTGTGTGATTGTGTGTATTGACTGTGTGTGTGCTGTGTGTGTGTGCTCTGTGTTGTGTAGAATATGTGAACAGTGTCTGTCGACTAGTCGGCCGGCTAGTCGACTAGTCGGTAAGTCGGTTACTAGCAGGGTAGTGTTGACTTACCGACTTAATAACCTTGGGGAGAGGAGGGGTCAGGGGTGTACCTTGATGCCTTACTGGGCGACGAGCGACGCCGAGACAGCAGCGGCGAGATGGAGGCGACGCCGAGATAGGGAGGTCCGTTGGATGCTTGCTTGCTGGGCGACAGGGATGGGCTGGAGAGGACGCCGAGATGGGAGCGGCAGCGAGACGGGTGAGTCTTTCTTCGCCTCTTCGCCCTCTCCTCTTTCCCCCTTCTCTCTCTCTGATTTAGGGTTCCCGGCAACTGATTTAGTCGCGCCGCTCCTCTGCCAAGGCGTCGCCTCCATCTCGCCCGATGCCATCGCCCGCCTTAGCGACGCCTTCCAGACGCCTTAGCACAAAGGCGGATGCCATACGTCGCACGGCAAGGCGAGCCGACGCCTTGACCAATGCCACCGCTTGCCGCCTAGGCGCCGCCTTCTGGACGTCTTAATAACCATGCTCTAATCTATCCATAACTAACAGTGTCCCCCTAGGCGCCGCCTAGGTGCTGAGCGCACCCCCACGGCAAGAACAGATTCAAGAACAGCGGCAAGTCTGTTCTTCGTCGTCGCTGGTAGCAAGGGCTACGGTGGTGAAGTCTCCGGCGGCAAGGCTCTCTGCCGCAATGAAGTCTCCGCCTACACCGATTGCCCTTGTCAGTACCCCCAATGGCGAGTTTCCCGGATTAATATTGTTCGGCCAACTACTACCAGATAGCATGCACTTCCCCTCCGTGCATAATTGTAGGGCTTCTTGAGCCTGCTTTATCATTTTTCTAGCATCAGTGTCCTCTGTAGACTTCTTGTATTCATGCGTTCCTTGATTTAGTCCTCGCTTGAGCAGAAATGTGTTCCTTAATTTGGTTCTCTGGTTGATCAGTTTCTTGCATTAGCTGCTTTAGTGACCAATTGGACTGCCTCTTAAAAAGCCTGAATATGATATTTTCCAGTTCCCTGAAATCCCTTCGTGCTCTTTTCATGCCAGAAAGTTTTGTTGGTATTGGCTTCTTCTCCAATTATCTACATGGTGGTGAGGCAATCTGATGAAAAATTAAAAAGAAATACCGATTCCAAGAATATGTATTCTGGGAATGTTTTTTGCCAGAATAGGTAATCTTTAATATCGTTTTCTCCGAGGTAACATTTAATATCTCAATATCGGAAGCATGGTATGACCAGCTTTCCTACTTGCTAGTAATATGATTCTGCTTTTGGCATTGCTTAGTGTGCTCGATGTATACGAATGCTGTTGTATATCTGTCTCTGCATCTCTGTCTTATAAAAATGTACAAAGGTTTTTGGCATGTTGCTTTAGATAATATAATATGTATGCACACACTGAAAGGTCACAGCTTTTACCTAAAACTAGAAAATCACTCAGGCACAAGCTTGATATTAACATCCCAGAAGTAAACGTCGGGGCTGTCTAGCTAGCTTAATTTCTTAATCCTTCTATGGTACCCTTGAAAGTATGAATAGTTTATACTTTATGCCTTGTTGCCTGGTCATGAGACAATCTGATGAAAAATTAAAAAGAAATGCCAAGCATACAACTCTTTGTCGTACTGATTGGGAACCAAGCATTCTAAGCCAGTACTTTCCTTTGTCATCCACCGTCATGCTCAAGTTTAGTCCTTTGGATTTATCATATTTCTAATGCAAATGATAAGTTCAAACTTTTTTGAGAGAGAAATGTCTAGTTCAGACTTCAGACTTATTCTACAGCTACTACGAGCTAGCTAGAGTGCTGGACCATAGATATAATGTTCCAGATTGAAATGTTTAATGTTAATGTTAGATTTTTCTTGCAAAGTTCTAATATTTTTTATTATATTTTTTGAGTAAAATCTTAAGTCTTTTTAAATAATCTTTTTCCCCAATGTTGTTTTGCAGTCATTGCTATTGATACCGAAATGCATGAGGACGAAGAAAGTGAAGAAGAGGACGACGAGATTATGTTGATGTTGGAACCTCACTTGTTAATGATGGAAGAAAGTTCAGGTCTTAAGGCTTGGAGAGTATGTGTCTGTCAGTGTCGATGGAGTAGTTATAAAGGGACAATGCAAGTATTGCAATGCAAAGATTGGTGCTAAACATGGGGCGGGAACAAGTGTTTTGCGCAATCATTTAAGGAGATGCAAAGAAAGGAAAGAGACTCTTAGAGTTGTAGATCAATTGAATGCTATTCCAAGGTGGATTCTGGTATTCACGACATGGTTACATACATGCAGAAAAAAATCAATAAATATTGGAAATTGTCATGGATGGCATTATCAATTCCAATTATTTTGGACCCACAGTTCAAGTTTGTCTTTCTCGAGCTTCGTTTTCTCCAAGCTTTCGGGAGTAATGCTACATCTAAACTTGTAAAAGTGAAGAAGGTGTTCGGACATATCTTCAGTGCATATGTTGAATTGAATAATGACAACTCAGAGGTCGTACCTCAAGGAAGCGATGATGTGAAGATGGGTGCAGATGGTAGCCACCATCTGGCAGATTGGGATCATCACCTTAGCCTTAAGGCCCGCTCAGCGAGTTCGGTGTCCTCAAAACTTGAGACGTATTTGGCGAAGCCCCCACTCCCTCGAGGTGGTCACTTTGTTATCTTGACTGGTGGAAAATGAATTATCTTGAATATCCCACTCTTGCTCGAATGGCTAAGGATGTTTTGGTTGTGCATGCTTCAACGGTAGCATCCGAGTCGGCTTTTAGCACGGGTCAGAGAGTTGTCTCTAATTTTCGAAGCCGAATGACTCCCGAGACAGTTGAAGCTCGTGTGCCTACAAGATTGGCTGGGAGCATCCGGTAAAACTTTAAATGGAATATCTTGAGCTTTTTGTACTTGTTAATCCATAGCTGAGTTTAATGTGGATGCAATGTGAAATTTAAATGTAATAATTCTTCTTTCCTTTTAAACCATATGTCAATTTAGGATGGATTCAATTTACGACTTCATTGAGGAAGATGATCTTCAACTATAACCTATTGGATCAGGTGCCTTCTCTTTGTAAATTGGATGGTAAACGATTCCTTCATTTCCTTGATATTCAACATTACTTGTTATGTGGTAAATAATGAGAAGTTTACAAGATTTGGTTGAACTGGTGGTGGGATGAGACCATGAGGGTATCTTTGCTGTTTAGTATCCAGATCTGCCCAGAACCGTGCTTGATCCTGCTATGTAATAAAGCTGACCTCCTGCCTATGGTCTAAAAAGGGAATGTACAGGGGAATAGATCCTATGATCAGCACCTCAAATTCGCTCACTAAACTGATATGGAGGTTTCTGATGCAGTTGAATGCAGTTGACCTCAAACTGATATTTGGTCAAAAACCAACTCTGTCAATTTTGGGTTTCTACTGATATGTTGATTTGATATATGAATTTGTAATGTAGGTTGGCGCAGAAGGCTGTGTCCCCATACAAGGTAACAATACTTGTTTTTGGTATGATTCTATTTTACCTGCACAATATTTGTATGTAAGTAGCACACAACTGATACTGTTTCTTCTTTTGGCTCTTGTGCAGCTGCTTGGTGTCCAAGCCCCCTTGCTAAGCATGGTCCTGGAAGGCGTTTCTAGCTGTATTAGTTGAAGCTACTGTGATGAGATTTTGCTTTATATAGTCAAATTTTACATGATAGAACAAGTAATGGTTGTCGGCCTTTTGTGATGGAAGCAAATGTCGACTATTTTCTCTTTTGCACTTAACAGCACATTTTCTTTACATGTGTTGTAATACCCTGATACATGCATGCCACTTTGTGTTACTAATGCCGCATTCTAGAGCCTGACTGTCTGAGTGTGAGGTTGGTCTCTCAGTTCAGAACAGAGCTACCGTATTATCAGCCTCTTTCGATACCCCATTTGTTTACTTATATACGTCGAAGATACGTCGACAGTTCGTTGGCTTTCAATGTTTGCTACTTTCTGCTATATTATCACACCCGCATCTTCTAGTATAGATGGTGTGGGTTATCTTTTAGTGTGGCAATAATTGTGGAGCTCTTCTCAAAATGAAATGCTATGTTGTGAAAGAAGTGTATGGTACACTTATTGGTTCAACATGAGCACGTGTGGTTTGTCATCTACCAACTTGTACAATCAAATTTGTTCTATATGGCTTTTAATAGCGAAATTAACAGGATAACGATAAAAGAACACTGGCATTTTTTTTGGGGCTACATCAACAAAAGCTATAGCTGGCACGGCCGGGTTGCGGGCGGATAAAAGCGGACGTGGGGACTCGGGTCGGGGCGAGCCATAGCTGGCCGCTGGACGGATCGCCCGACATCTTGTCGATCAAGGTGGAGCTGATCGTTTGCGGCGCTTGGGGGGTTGGGTCGACTTTGGTTTCCAAGTGTGGTTTTTTGGGGTTATATTTTCCTTCAATTTTTCTATGTTTGGTTGAGGGAATCGAAGAGAGAGAGTCCTTAACTTCTCCTTTTCTCTTCTTTTTCTTTTTTATCGAAATATAGAAGAAAGTGAGAGAAACATAGACTGTAGAACTAGAAATTAATTTATGAAAGAAAGCGCTAGGAAAAATAATAAGATAGTATAGTATTGTTGGCAAGAAAATGACGGTACTAACAATTATCCATATCAGAAAATAGTGCCAAATCTCCATGAGCTAAGCATCCTGGATGGGATTTTGGTAGGTTTTGTTTGAAATTGCGCTGGCATAGGCCAGTTCGCTCTGGACAATGAATTTTCCCTTTCCTTTTTTTGTGATTGGATAACAATGAGTTAGTACAGGCAAATATTACTGAATAACAACTGCCTTCTAATAACGTGCAGGATTTTTACAACTTAAAAAAGTTATAGTTTCAATCGGTACAAAATTATGTGTCGTGAAAAAAAAAGAGAACTGGTGTCTACCTTTCTATTTACCTTGGCATATGATATTCTAAACGGAAAATTAGCCAGTCATCTTTAATTTTTTTTTGACGGGTCAGTCATCTTTTATTCATAGATTACTCCGATCTTGTGCCAGAGAACATATGAATCTAGGAAGACTACACTGTGTTTCTGATCTTATCGCCTCTGTTGTCGACAACATAACAAAATAATTACCGGACCCCACAGGCTTTCTTCCATAGAGGTCCAAAAATAAAAGGGAAAAAAGCCGTCTAGTATATGGTAATAATTGCTGGGCTCTTCACTTCCGCCTCATGAGTCGCATGGACCTGGACTACATGCATGGAGCTTCACATGGTAGCCCCTAACCTTGTTGGCTGTTGCCAATGCAGCATACATGCATGCATGACCAGGCTGAACACCACTAATGCATTAATGCATGTGGGCCGTTTTATGCTATGTTTTGGACTGCTGCTACATACACACGGGTAAGCGTACAAGGCAAGATCGCAACATTCGAAACATGACTTTTTTTTATATTTAATCATTTTTAATTATATTTTAAAGTTAATATCTCGCTAACTTTATTTTTAATTCTAACACCTTTAGTCACGACATGACTCGTGGCATGGCTGAACCATGCTGCCACGTCACCTACCTCGGTGTGGCCAAATCTACAACGCAAACCCTAGCGCACGTCGTGCCATCATGGAGGGTATATGTGGCTGTTGTCACGTCCACATAATGACGTGACAAGCCCTCCTTATTACGCCAACACGTCTGACGTGACAGAGGTGACTTAGATGACGATGCCCACCTAATTCTTTATTTTCCCCCAATCCTCCTCTTCCTCACGCGCACCCTCTCTCCTCCCTGCCCCCAACCTTCCCATATCACTACAGGCCAGAGAGAGAGAAGCGGAGCTGCGCGCATGGCCGTGAACCATGGCGAGCTCGTCGCCGGTGATTGGGGCAACGACAAGGCTCGGGGGTGGCAAAAATGGGTTGAGGGAATCGAAGAGAGAGTCCTTAACTTCTCCTTTTCTCTTCTTTTTCTTTTTTATCGAAATATAGAAGAAAGTGAGAGAAACATAGACTGTAGAACTAGCGCCGGGGGAAGGGGAGAATGGTGGCGGCGGCACCGAGAAGAGGGAGGCACGTAGCGGCGAGGGGGGCGAAGAGGGAGGAGAGGAAGGGGCCTCGGCTTTGTGGCCGGGAGGCGAAAAAGCCGTGAGGCGGCGGAGCGGCGAAGATGGGGAAAAAGCCGGCGTGAAGGTCGCATGGAGTCGGTGGGCCATGTGAGTGCAGCAGTGTCGTCGGATCCGGAGGAGGCGGAAGTTGTCGAGGCGGGGCTCGAGCGATCAGCCTGAGAGGGAGAGAGGCCGGGAGAGGAGGCGCGTCATGAGGGAGGCGCCTGAGGGGATCTTGCGAGCGGAGAGAAAAAGAGAGAGGGAGAGAAAGAAAAGCCAGGGCGGGTGATTTGGTGGGGGATAAGGGTGGGGTTGGTAGAATTTGGGAAGATGCGGCTGGCAGTTAGTAGAAAAAAAAGCAGTGGTAGGGAGAAAAGCCGGCCCAAGAAGAAAAGGATGAGCTTAGAATTTAGAAATGGAGAATTCAACTTAAAATTTTGAATTCAGAATTTGAAGGAAGGTTTGAAACACAAATCCGAGCTTAGAAGTAGGCTGGAATTTTTTTGAAAATAACGCCAAAATTTAAAAATTCGAATAAAAATCGGAAACCAAGGTAATTACTATTTATCGTCTGAAAACGGGATGTTACATGAAGCTACTGTGATGAGATTTTGCTTTATATGGTCTAATTTTGCTTGATAGAACAAGTAATGGTTGTCGGTCCTTTGTGATGGAAGCAAATGTTGACTATTTTCTCTTTTGCACTTAACATCACATTTTCTTTACATGTGTTGTAATACCCTGATACAATGGTTTTTTGCATGCCACTTTGTGTTACTAATGCCGCATTCTAGAAGAAAAAAAAAGGTTACTAATGCCCAGAAGAGATCAATCTATTGCTATTGTTGCTGCTGGGGTGGTAACTGTCGCCTGCATGCTGCTGAATTTGTTCATTTTCGGTAGTGCCCGATGTGCGAGCCTGACTGTCTGAGTGCGAGGTTGGTCCCTCAGTTCAGGCAGGGCTATGCATAGATTCTTATGTTTGCCGCTCCAGTTAATATCCGTGGGTCATGTGGGGCAGCGCCAAAATGGGTCGACCCTGGCCGTGCAATCCATCCTCTGGGCATTATGGGTCCACCCCTACCAAGAACACTGGTTGTCTATGGGTTCTGTACATATCCATCCTCTTGATGTGATATGCTATACATAACTACCGTATTATCAGCCTCTTTAGATACTCCTTGAACTCCTCCTTTTCTCTTCTTTTCCTTTTTTACTGCAATATAGAAGAAAGTGAGAGAAACATAGACTGTAGGACTAGAAATTAAGTTAGTATAGTATTGTTGGCAAGAAAACGCTAGGAAAAATAATAAGATAGTATAGTATTGTTGGCAAGAAAATGAAGGTACTAACAATTACCCATATCAGAAAATAGTGCCAAATCTCCATGAGCTAAGCATCCTGGATGGGATTTTGGTGGGTTTTGTTTGAAATTGCGCTGGCATAGGTCAGTTCGCTTTGGACAATGAATTTTCCCTTTCCTTTTTTTGTGATTGGATAACAATGAGTTAGTACAGGCAAATATTACTGAATAACAACTGCCTTCTAATAACGTGCAGGATTTTTACAACTTAAAAAAGTTATAGTTTCAATCGGTACAAAATTATGTGTCGTGAAAAAAAAGAGAACTGGTGTCTACCTGTAGATAGAATTGGTATTTTTATATCACCCGTAGACAGCACTATAAATAACTCATAAAACTTTTCACTTGTCTTTATAGATAACACATTCTTTTAATGCTTTCATGGACTTAAATAAATTTACTCTTTGATTCTAGTGATACAGTTAGCTACATAATTATAGACAATATATTTCTTTCTCTTTATTTTTTTTCCATCTATACGTATACCGTTATAACTGACTTTAGCAGTAAGCTGGGCATACTTTTGAATCGATAGCTTGGGTAATAGTGCTGGCCACCTGGAGTACGGAAGGCAGGGTATCACTTCCATCTCTGCTCTCGGCACTTCCTCCTGGAGATTACTCCGATCTTGTGCTGGAGAACATAGGAATCTAGGAACACTACACTGTGTTTCTGATCTTATCGCCTCTTTTGCGATCAAGCCAAGAGCTATGTTTCTGATCTTATCGCCTCTTTTGCGATCAAGCCAAGAGCTATGTTTCTAATCTTATCGTCTCTTTTGCGATCAAGCCAAGAGCTGTGTTTCTGATCTTATCGGCTCTGTTGTCGACAGCACAACAAAATAATCACCGGACCCCACATGCTTTCTTCCATAGAGGTCCAAAAATAAAAAGGGAAAAAGCCGCCTAGTATGTGGTAATAATTGCTGGACTCTTCACTTCCGCCTCATGAGTCGCATGGACCTGGACTACATGCATGGAGCTTCACATGGTAGCCCCTAACCTTGTTGGCTGTTGCCAATGCAGCATACATGCATGCATGACCGGGCCGACACCACTAATGCATTAATGCATGTGGCCCGTTTTATGCTATGTTTTGGACTGCTGCTACATACACACGGGTAAGCGTACAAGGGAAGATCGCAACATTGGAAACATTATTTTTTATATATTTAACCATTTTTAATTATATTTTAAAGTTAATATCTCGCTAATATTATTTTTAAATTCTGACCCCTTTAGTCACGCCACGACTTGTGGTATGGCCAAACTATGCTGCCACGTCACCTATCTCGGTGTGACCAAATCTGCCAAACAAACCCTAGCGCACGCCGTGCCAGCATGGAGGGTATGCGTGGCTGTTGTCAAGTCCGCAATAATGGTGTGACAAGCCCACCTTATTACGCCAACGCGCCTGACGTGACAAAAATAACTTAGATGACGGCGCCCACCTAGTTCTTCATTTTTCCCCAATCCTTCTCTTCCTCCCGCGCACCCTCTCTCCTCCCTGCTCCCAACCTTCCCATATCACTACGGGTCCACTGGCGAGAGAGAGAGAGAGAGAGAGAGAGAAGCGGAGATGAGTGGCGGAGCTACTCGGGTTCAAAGTGGTTCTTGCGATTTGTGCAAATCGGGGGCAAAAGAAGGTACATATTGACTTCAGTAGGTAACTACGATACTATACGCAGTGGCTTAGGGACCAATGGTCACCGAAGCGACCACGACAACACTTCCCGCGGTGGCACCATGATCGGCTATGACGAAGTCTAGGCTATACTGGCTAATCATCCCATCTAATGCGCTCAAAAGCTCTAGGGGGTTACTAGAAGCTCACCAAGACTCTTAATGATGTCGCGGAATGGCCGAAGAAGCTTGGCGACGTTGAGCAGTAGTGGCGCAGAGGAGGCTCTCGGTGACGGCGTGCTATGGTGATGGAAATGCTACAAGAAGGTGCGCATTAGCTTGCATGCACACTGAGGATAGTAGGGATAGAAGGAATTGACCATAACTCACCGACGTGGCGACGAACTAAAAAAGGGGTTGCGGTGGCCGAAAGTGAGGAAGGAGGTCGATTCAGGGAATTCCCTGCGAGTGGATCAACATCAAGCGAGGGAGAAGCATTAGTGAGGTGTAGGACACTAAATGACGCGGCCAAGTGAGGTTTAGTCTCACCAGAGCGTCGGGAACACGTAGGTCCAGAACGGGGTGTGCGTTGGAGGTGAAGAAGACGACTGCTTGTTCACGCTACATGGTTCCCTGAGCTACATCAAGCAAAGAAGGAGCATCAGCGAGGTAAGGGGCACATGGTGACACGGTTGGCGAGGCAAGGAAGCTCACCAAAGGAGATGGCGTTGTGAGGCTTACTCACCGGTGTCGAGAACGACGATCTCATTCCCAACGAACCACGCGGTTGGAGGTTTAAGTATGAGTGAGTAGCGCGTGAGAAAGGTGGCGACAAAATGCTACTGCGGTGAGAATCTCGTGGTCCAGCTTCGGCGTCTCCGCCAACGTGGGGGGTTGGGCGCCATTAAGGGGTAGGTAGCATGGGCGGAGCCAAACGGAGGTGATGAAGGCAGTTGGGCGTAAAAAATGTTGGGCGGCGAGGGAAAACAGCGGGCGAAGCAGGCAAGACGTGCTGGCAAGTTAGCGAACGAGGGCAAAGGCGAGGTGGAAGACAAAGTCTGACGAATGGGGTCCACACATCAGCGAGAGAGAGCGAGCGTGTGCCGGCGCGGGCTGGAGATGGAGAAGGGTTTTAGGCTTGCTTAGATTTGGCCCAAAGGGCGAGCGGAAAATTCGAATGAAATTCGAAATTTTTCTGAAAAGGCTGAGGCTTTACAAATTTTCTTAAACCTATTAAACATGATAAAAAATTTATGAATTTTTTTGTGAGGGCTTATGACACTGTATAGTTTATTATGTAAAATTTTCAGGATCTTATCTGCTCTGTGATTTTCTAAAAAATTCCTACAAATTGCTGCTTGTATGAAATTTCATTATTTGCTTTATACAAGAATGTAACACCCCAGCCCAACACTGAGCCTAGAATGCTACCACTCTACATTTTACACTAATAATTATTGACACACTAAAAATTACATCAAGAAATCATCAATAATCATTTCAATGGATCACAAACGAGCATGTAAATATGGATCAAGTGACAATAAATAAGCAATGGGAATTATAACCAGGCAAATAATCCAAAGCAGCATCAACCAATGAATCCAAACTAATAAAGCAAATAGTCTAGTCCAAATGATATCCTAATCATTATTCAATATCTAACATGACCAAGTGTAAACCAATATGGAATGAAAAGATTATCATGGCGAATGATCATGTGATGTCCATGTGCTCTACTCGCTCTCAATTACGGTATCCTCGAAGATCACCTAAAAACAACAGTAGAGCAAGGGTGAGTCCACGACTCAGCAAACACATCATATACAACGAACAATAATAAATCAACAGCATTCAATAACTTCATTATCATCATATGCACTTCCATTCACATTCTCATTCATCAATCTCAAATATCAATGCAACTCTAATCTATATGTCCACATGCACTTCTTTTCGCGTATACCGGTATAGCGTGAGTGAATGCTCGCGACAACATTCACTCTCAAGCCCGTTCCTCCTCAAGGATCGGGGACCTCCTCCACTCCCGTGGAGTTGTGATCAATCAAGATCACCTTCTCTTATGCAAAGATGCTTATGAATGCAAACATGCAAACTCCATCATAAACATCATATCCAACTTTCCATCATGCTCATCAACAAAGATATAAACATACCAATTCATTGTTTGCAATTAAACCAAATAAAAGCACAACAATAATGGTAATAGAAGATAAAGAAAACAGTGATCGATCATTGATCGCTGTCTACCATGCACTTGCCTGTACTAGTTGCGACGCACAATTTGATTAGAAGACGGCAACAAGCACGACGCCTCTCCTATATTAAATACACCAACTTCAATACAAATTACAGCAACAAGAATAGCAATCAATACACTTCGCTCCTACACGTCCCCAATTATACCACATTACGACGGTACCAAAAAGTTACCCATAGCTGTCCGGTTACTAAAAAGAACGTAACTTTTGACTCGAAAGTCCGATCACCACAAACCACCCCATTCTGGATTCTTCATAAAATTATCCACACTTTCTTAGATTACACCGTCTTCTAATTAAATCATCTAACCCTCCGTTTTTAGCCCCGAAAGCAGATCTGTCCGCTTCGGAACAGCAGTCTTCCAAATATCATAACTTTAGTTTTACTCAACCAAAATGCGTGTTCTCAGATCCTACAGAACCATTGGACAATTATCTACAGCTTTCATGTAGATCAAAAACTCTAATTAAGTCATTTACTATTTTTAACAACTGATCTACCAAAACAGCGCCGAAAGGCGACAACCCTAAAAACAGCGGCCTTCTAAAAAACCTAACTCCAAATATACTCGTCCGATTGACATGATTCAATATGCTATAGAAAGATATCGAAATTATCTACAATTATCTAGTAGATGGTATTTTCAAATTTCGCCATTACGATACCCGAATAATTTGTACAACAAAACAGCATAATAATTAGATCTATTAATCGGCACATGACTAAAAACTATAGAACCTTCTCTAATTATCCTCAATTAATTTACCCTAGAGCAATTAGCTAATCAGGTGCATGCACTTCACGGCGCTGGTCAAATAATAATTCGGCCTAAAGCCAAAACTAAAACTAATCACGTTAATAGTTCAGCAGTAAGCAAATTAATCACCACACCGTTACCTACCTAATCGTAGACATGCATGCATGTAAACGGTGCAACCTTCTACCGGGAGGCACGCAGAAGACAAAGACTTCGTAGATCAGCAGAACCACAAGATCAAGAAATTAGAGGGCAAGACGCAACCATCCAAAGAAATTGTGATGTGATCTTGAAGAAAAACCGCAGCAGATTCAAGAAGAGCAAAGGCTTATTGCGGCAAGAAAAGCGGCCTTGATTCGCCGGTTAGCGTAAGAAGAGAAAAAGCAAAACAAAGCAGGCTGTTGGCTGATTTCGGTGGAGAAGCAACCGCATGCAACAAGGCGGGAAAAAAAACAAGACGCACAGAAGCGCTCCAGCGCATGTATGCGCAGCAATGAAAAAGCCGAGCGCAGCGGCGCAAGGCGGCGGCTGCAGAAAAATTGACCGGTCAAGGCGGTGACTAGGAAAGAGAAAAGAAGAGCTAGGTTTTAATAAAATCCGAATCCTTTTATATAGCTCTAAAAAATATCCGAAAAATAATCTATTTTTCCCAACTTCTTTTTATTGAATTACGAAAAAGCCCTTAAGACGCTTTTATTAAAAATATTTTTCAGAGTATTACATTCTACCCCCCTTAATGTAATTCGACCCGAATTCTAATCGCGCTCTACTCAAATAAAAACTCCATCTTGAAATTAAACAACAAAACAACACGTGCAGACGTGAACAACTCCGTCTTGCTCGCGCATGCGAGACTCCAACTCCCAAGTCGCCTCTCTCTCGATGATCGTCCACGGCACCTTGACGTATACCAACGTCTTGTGCCTCAAAGACTCATCTCGTTAATTTTCGGTACACTCAAGCGACGAAGTCGAAGTGCACGGTCTTACTTGGTGGTCAACGGCTCTAAGAAAACCTTGTAATCCCGATCTCTCAAATACTACCTTGACATCGGGTTATACAAAATGTTGTGTGCCTCGCATGGACACGAGACGGCCCTAACGATACACTTTCTTCCAAAAATCTCTACAACTTCCAGAAACAAACTAATGTAACTTGGGCCAAACTCCGTTTTGGTACCAAACCACACAATCTGTACAAAACACACCGAACTCCCCGTCCCTGTCTCCCAATCAACCACTTCACATTTGCAAGGAGTACCTCCTTTAACGAGAACGCACAACCAAACTAGTTTCAAACAAACTCTTTGATAAATAGAACCCAACTGAAAACAAAGGATTCTCATCGCAATCACGCGTTACCAACTCCCCATCAGAATAGTCAAATCTAAAATCAAAGATTCATCACAAAAACCTTTCCATTTTCCAAATGGGCTGTTTGCAAATAAACACCACGTAAGCCAAAAGAGAAAACATTCGAATGCCAAAATCAATCACTTTTTTTTTCTTCCCCTAAATTAGAAAGAATCGCATGCCAACGTAAAGCCAACTCAAATTGTAAATGACCTCTGTCATAAACACACGGCTCAAACAAGAATCAAAAGGGCATTTCACTACCCGAGGAATTAATTTTTTTTTTTTTCAATTTTTTCTTTTAGGAATAAATTCTCTCTCAAATCATAGGATTTCAAATCATCACACTAACTCATTCATCTTAACTGGTAATCTCAAAGCGATGCTCAACCTGAGAGCAACAACCGCGCCCATTTAGAGAGACTCTACTAACCCATAAAAAGATACTATAGTCCCCTCCTCTACCCAAGAAACTATTTTGACAAATGATTCCCAACACCTCAAATAAAATCTACACCCACAATCACATCACCTCAATCTTTTAAGGATAATCAACTTGAAATTCTCTACCCACACACACTGATTCAAAACCAAAGGATTCTATCAATGATCATCATACTATTTGGAATCCACTTTTGTTCTACTACTTCTACACATGATCATTGGGCAACCAAGGTTCTAGCATAAAACGCATGCTCAATTTCAACAGTCAGGACTCCTAAAGTGACTTCTGGTATACTTGATAGAAATTCGCATATTCGCTGTCTAGAATTCCCACAATCCAAACAATATCCTCAATCATTAATATCAACCATCATCACTAATCAATTGACTGTCTAAAACGATTTACTTTACTAATCTTGGACCCTCAATAAACCACACCATTCAATTTCACCTACATAACCTTGCAAAGTATACCATCACAATATCCCATCTATTCGATAATTCCAATACTCCACCATCATGAACAAATATTCTTGGATCACTATTCACTATAGGTTCTACTAATTGTAACAATATAGTCAGTTTTGTCCCAACGACCATAATTCCTTTTAGATCCAATTCTCTATGAGATTTATATCATGAAATGAATTCATCCTCTAATGTTCCTCAATTAACTTGCAACCCAGGGTCTCACCACATCATATACTTGACCACTATTAACCAGTTCCCAATATACACTCTTTAAGGTTTTGTAAAACAAATCGACTATTCCTTTCTCAAAAGAAGAGACAAATAAAAGATTTTTTTTAGACCAAATCACATTAATCACTTAAGAACCAATAAAGCTTTCCGACTCGTCACTTGCTCAAACCAATTTCATCTACCAAATAAATCATGAACTCCAAAAGTTCATGAATTCAAAACTCAAACCTTTCATTTAAACGATATTACTGAACGGCGATCAAATTACATTCTTTCTAAAAGAATCATCACCACACGGCCACAATCCTTACGGACAATCTTACTAACATTAAGAATAATACACTCTTCACATGATTCAATATCGTCAACTCTTCCATTAATAAGCCCCGAAAAGTTCACCAAATTGTTCCGTACTACTTTACCATCACATCTTCAAAATGAGATTATACCAAAACCATACGACCTCACTACAACAACTACTTTATATTAGAAGGGATCCACTACACAAATTAAAAGGTTTTATCATAACCCTTTCATCACGGATATGCTATTGTCTGACTATTCCACAATTGTCTAGGTATAAGCCACCTATTAAACCACACCAGCTCAACTCTTAGTGATGCTCGACACCAAACTTTAACACTCAGCAATTGCACTCCAACCATTGTTGTTATCAACTAGCTTTCTTATGATATCTAGCTGCTACCTATTTTCATTTGCGAATCACTTGAATATTTACCAACACATATTCAGTTGTTCCTCCTCACAATTAGTTTTCAACAAAATCACCCTAAAATTCAAAAGTCAAAATCTTCTCTCGATCAAAAATCTCAACAACACTATAATCAAATTCATCGTGTCATTCTATAAAGAAGAACTATCCAGAACTCCTCCTGTAAATTCTAGATCCACTGGTATTCAATCCATTCAGCCCTTTGGTACACAATTCCAATAATTAATCATACTAAGGTATATGCAAAGCCATCAACCAAATATGATCACCAAGTGTCTACAGTAAAGATAACACCACAATTAATATCTATTAAAGCAATAACCTAGCATCTCCTCAAGTTTCCCTTTACACACAATTAGATTAATCCATTGGTACCAAATCCAATAAATTCAACAAACTAACCAATTTTAATGTCCAAGCCAGTCCATCAACGTTCCATACTTCTTAATAACTCTTATGACTCCAATTAGGTATGGACATACTCTTAGTCACTACTCAACTCGTAATTACTCTATGACAATATCAAATTAATCAAGTTCAATTCTAAGGATTTGGGTTAAGACCAATCATGCATCACGCTACTGATCCGACGATACTCATACCTTATCAATGAACTTCTATATTTACCACCTCTAGCTTAAACATAACAAGTCAACACAAAAGGATTTTAACTCTTTTCAGAAAAAAATAGGCATTAAACTTCAAGGACTCGAAATAATCCAAAAGAAATACATAAAGCCAAAGTTTTCACATGTTAAAGAACTTGCAATAGAAAACTTTCAGTATCCAGAATACCAAGTGAATAAATGAGTCATATTTTCCAATAGGAAGGGCGGAACTCCCACGAAAAGATCAATCTTGCTGTTAACCGATGTTCACACAAAGCAACAATAGATCAACAGTCATGAGAACAAGTAATGGCTTTATGGAACCAAAGGAGACCAATGAAATATCACCCGCTGTATTGTAAACACTATCTCAAGTAAAATTCATCAACCGCAACTATAACCAGAATTGCCCAAAATTCAAGCTCAAGGAAGAGAACAACTTTTATAAAGAAACTCACACACAATACCTATAACTCATAATCAAAGTAGCTACCTCTCTATTCCCATACCACGAATGGTGGTGTAACCAGTAAAACCTGGGCCACAACCACGATCTCAACTGCCTCAGGAGGGGGCCCCACAGAACCACGCCCGCGGCCCCGACCTCCACGACCGTGGCCACCACGACCACGTCATCTATCTCTCGACATAGATATCAATCACAATCAACATTATATAATGAGTTCAAAGCTCAAAATAAACTCATCCATCAATGAACAACATAACGGAAGCGTAAAAACTATATTCGTACCTCTCTCTAACCTACTGTGCACTAGTGTGTCAAATTTTAGGTTAGTTAACCATTAGCAAATTTTAGTTGATTTACTAATACTAAAACAAATTTTTAACAATTTTAGTTTGCCTAAGTTGTTAATCTATTCACCACGGACCTAAAGCCCGCTCTGATACCAACTGTAACACCCCAGCCCAACACTGAGCCTAGAATGCTACCACTCTACATTTTACACTAATAATTATTGACACACTAAAAATTACATCAAGAAATCATCAATAATCATTTCAATGGATCACAAACGAGCATGTAAATATGGATCAAGTGACAATAAATAAGCAATGGGAATTATAACCAGGCAAATAATCCAAAGCAGCATCAACCAATGAATCCAAACTAATAAAGCAAATAGTCTAGTCCAAATGATATCCTAATCATTATTCAAAGCCAAAACTAAAACTAATCACGTTAATAGTTCAGCAGTAAGCAAATTAATCACCACACCGTTACCTACCTAATCAGCCGGTACATGCATGTGGCGGTATGCAACCTTCTACTGGGAGGCACGCAAGAAGACAAAGACTTCGGTGAATCACAGAACCACAAGATCAAGAAATTGCGCGGGCAAGACGCAACCATCCAAAGAACCGGCGATGGCGGTCTTGGAAGAAAAAAAAACCGCAGCAGATTCGGCGAGAGCAGCGAAATTTCAAGCGACAAAAGCAAAGCAGCCTTAGCTTCGGCTGGCGTAGCGAGAAGAGAAAAAGCAAAAAAATGGTATTGGTGATTTTTACTGGAGAAGCGAGAACCGCATGCTGTGTGCGAGTGGAAAAAAGCAACAGACTATCAGTAGCGGCTCAGCGCATGAGGCGGCAAAGAATGAAAAAAAATTGGAGCGGCGCAAGGCGTACGCAGAAAAATTGATTGGTCAAGCATGCACGACTAGGGAAAGAGAAAAGAAGAGCTAGGTTTTTAATAAAATCCAGAATCCTTTTATATAGCTCTAAAAAATATCCGAAAAATAATCTATTTTTCCCAACTTCTTTTTATTGAATTACGAAAAAGCCCTTAAGACGCTTTTATTAAAAATATTTTTCAGAGTATTACAAAGAAGTTCAAAAACCATGCAAAATAGTTTTCTATATAGAATATGCTCAAAATTATTTTTCTATTTATTTTCATTATATCTTTCAAAAGTGAATTTTTTGAGATGTTACAGCGTGAAGATGGGACTCCCGGTACTAGGGGTCAGTCATCTTTTGTTCATAGGTAGGAACACACAAAAATCAAACTTGAGGCCTTGTTTTTTGTGCGCTGGAAATGCACAGACTACCAGCCCAATACCGACCACACAATTACTTTGGGTTCTATTAGGGCATGTAAAATGGTACAGACAACTGCTGTCTATAACAACTCTCCATGTCACCTGTAGATAGCACTAAAGACAGCTCATATAATAGGTTGTGGTAACACAGCCGGCTAAAAAATTATAGACATCACACAATCTTTTAATATTTTTCTTGATCTTGGTGACATAGTCGGCTACAGAATTGTAAACGTCATATTTCTCTCTTTTCATTCTCTTTCATTCACATTAGTTTAAATCTTACGTGACAGAAACTATAGACAACTAATATAAACTCATTGTACATGACCTTATAGTGTCGATAGGTTCGGTGATGGCACTGGCCACCTGGAGCAGTGGAGGCAGAGTATCACTTCCATCTCTGGTCTCAGCACTTCCTCCTGGAGATTACTCTGATATTGCGCCGGAGAACATAGGAATCAAGGGGCACTGTCGGTACTCTCTACTGCTGGTTTCAGATGCTCAACATGGTGTGATCGGGCAATGGTGTGATCGGGTAACGTTTCTGGTCTTATCGCTTCTGTTGTTAATCTGAAACCACAGCAGAATAACACAGTTGCCAGCAAGTAGGACCCCACAGGCTTTCTTCTATAGAGGTCCGCTCATGCACTTATGGTGGAACTGAAATATAAATCTACCCGTGCTTCCGAAAAGAAAAAGAAAAGAAAACACCCAGCTAGATGTGGCAATAATTGCTGGGCTCTTCTCCAAATGAAACATTATGGTAATGTTGTTAAATAAGTATAGGGCATGATGTTTACTTTACTTCCACTTCATGGAACTTGTCATCTAGCAACATATAACATTTTGCAATAGTTCGTTGATTAGCCTTATTTTCCTACTCTATGTCTGTAGGTCTGTTATGCAAGGAAAATGTAGCTTTTTTTAGACCAACAAGGTATCTCTTCTGGAGATGGTGGGGGTAGATGATAATCACAAATGTGGTGGTTGTCTAGGCTGCAGACATAAAATCTGAAGCCATTAGTTTTGCATATGGGAATTGCTATGTAACTTTCGACCGTTTTTTGAAGCCAAAAATGTTATTTTTCTGTTCATTAGATGTGCTATATGATTCGTGTTGTTGATGTACTGTAAGAAAAAAAATCATAATAATTGAATTTTCATTCGTTCGATATGCTTTGAGATTTGCACCTTTTCCCATATGATGAATTGGGTTTGAATTTATTATGATTTTTTCTTTGAAATATAATAGGTTCACCACATTGCCGTATTTTGTTGGTATATAATTTTATTTTATTTATTTATTTTTAATTAACCTCTCAAAGTACACGTGAAGAATATAATGGGTTCACCACATTGCCGTATTTTGTTAGTATATAATTTTATTTTTTGTCTTTGTTTTTGCTCAATCTCTCAAAGTACATGTGAAGAACATAACAGGTTTACCACATTGCTGTATTTTGTTGGTATTTAATATTATTTTTTGTCTTTGTTTTTGCTCAGCCTTTCAAAGTACATGTGAGAATTTGAATCATGTGATGAAAATATGAGTTATTAAGACTTTTAAGAATAATTACAGTGACGAAGAAGAAAAATTACATAAATATTTTACTATAATTTATGTACAATAGAGTTATAAATGAACTTTCATAATTTGATATTTTTTACAGAGAAAATAGCCGAATTATGTGTAGACAAACCCTTTCCACATTCCCTTTTCCGAGGTTGTCTTACTGAGTGCTGTGAGCAACAGGAGCACAAGTGACACTACATTTGCTTTGAGGTAAGATTGAATGGTTCAAACATCAAAACTACACTAGTGCTGGGTGTTGGATTAATTATTGATCTCTAGTGAACAGAAAATTTGAATGAATCCTTAAAAAGTCAAAATTTAGTGTGAAAATGTATGTTTACGACTAAAGCATTGCCGCAGGTGTCTTGAATCTCAATTTCATGTTGTTTCATGTGGTTTTACTGTATTAAGTGCACTCATAATCTAATTTCATTTCTATGCAACCGTATATGTTTTTTCTCCAAAAGTAATATGTAGAGTAATAAGATGCATCTGCAAGCGATTCTAAAAAAAAGTTGCATCTTCAAGCTGCCCTGTTCAAATTGTTCTCACTGATTATTCAATGTGATCCATCCCTCAATAATTTTACCTTCCCGCTCAGCCACTTCATTTCTGTTTAAAGGAGACCAATGCACAGCCTGAAGAGCACTGGTGGTTCTCTTTTGGAGCCCAAACATCTCCGGCAGACCAATAGAATTTGGGATCAAAAATGCGTTTTAAGGACCGTGTAGACGCCCAAATAGATATTTTTTTTGTGACTGAAGGGAGTACCATCCATACATCACTCAGATGTTTTGTCACTTGAGGCTATTGTGCAGTAAAACAACCGAAAATTATTTCTGATGAACTGCAGTTCTAGAACCAAATGTTGGTAACTGTTGATATATCCAAAATTACCCCGAGCTCTTAGTACTTTGATCTGTATTAGCTATTTCCTCTTCTTCATATCACCACCTTTTAGGGCTACTACTAGAGGTGGGAGTTGGGCCGTCTTGCGTCTGGCCCGGCCCGAGCCAGCGTGCCGGGCGCGTCGTGCCGTCGCAGTGACTCGGCCGGTCACTCTGAGTGTCGTCGCCGTCTTGCCCACCATCGCCTCCGGCCGAGCCTGTGCACGCCCAAAGCCCATCGTGCTAGGGTCGTGCCGTGCCAGCCCAAGCCCAGCCCAAAATTACTATATACGGCGGAGGTGGCGATGGTGGTGGCGACCACCATCTTCATTCCTCTCGTGCCCGCCTAATAAAGAACCTAGTTAAAATTGAATTAATTGGTAAAAACATGGGCACGTAAATATTTCGAGGGAAAATTGAATTTTTATTGATATTTTACAAATACAATGTTACTGCCTCGTTAAAAACCTTACACCCCAGAATGGGGTTCCCCGAGTAAGGAAAAGAGTACAATAACAACATGTGTACATACTAACTACTCATCAATGTCGAGATCGTTCATGCGTTCGAGGTTAGTATACGCCTGGACGATCTCAAGATCCTCCAGTTGATGCTGTTGCTGCTCTTTAGCCAATTCCCAGTCCTTTGCGCATGTGATTGCCTCCACCATCTTAGGCGTGAGGGATGATATTCTTTCTTCAATTATTCTCCCCGCCATCTTTGACGTTGCTTCTGAAGAGACAGTGGACACCGGCACCAGCAGAACATCCCGTGCAAAATGTGACAACACAGGAAATGTCCGCTTGTTGTTCTTCCACCACTCGAGCAAGTCTATCTTTTCACCGGAAAGATCAGGATCGATGTTTGCAAAATCATGCTCCAGGTAGTGGTTTAGCTCTGAGACAGGATTCCACACGGGAGCTGCCTGAGATTGAGAGGACGAAGAACTGGACTTGCCCTTTAGCTTCTTCCACAAGTCGAATGTCAAGCTTTTCTTTCCTTGTCGCGTCTGCTGTGAGGCATCCGATCTCGCGCTGCTGCCAAATTTGTCATGATACATGCGGAAAACACGAAAAAGCTCATCTTTAACATGTGCGAAAGCTTCCGAGTAATCAAGACCGAGGCATTCACCTATTCCCTCCAGACCGAGCTGCAAACCTGGCAACTTTTTTGTAGGATCGAAAATGATAGCAAAGCAATACACGTGTGAAATAGAACCAAAATATTTAATAAAACTTTCCTGCATTAGTGCGACAACATGAACTAAAAGTGGATCCTTCCTAGATTTGGCAATCTTATCTGCAATTAACCAAATATATTCTATAACTAAGGGAGAGGTAGGGTAATAAACACCAGATAACATCTTTGTTGCTTTATAAAAAGGTTTTAAAAACTCTCGAAAATGACTAGCAATCTGCCAATCTGAATTAGTAACTACTAGTTCATTGTCTTGAGAGTTAGCGTTGACAAAAACGGATATAATATGTTCGTACCCTTGTAACTTCTTTAACATGATATAGGTCGA
This sequence comes from Hsuehochloa calcarea, assembly GCA_036346395.1. Taxonomy (NCBI): domain Eukaryota; kingdom Viridiplantae; phylum Streptophyta; class Magnoliopsida; order Poales; family Poaceae; genus Hsuehochloa; species Hsuehochloa calcarea. The sequence continues at coordinate 6,897,618 of CM070602.1, forward strand.
GTTCCACCTCACCTTCATGTCAAGACCGAATTTTCTTGGCTCCTTCCCATTGGCCGCGCAGTACTCCGCGAACCTAGCTGCCACTTGTGGGGAATTTGTGAGGTAGCGAACGGCGTCGCGTACATTGTTCAAAAATCCGTCAATCGCTTGCATACCATCTTGAACAACAAGGTTCAAGATATGACATGCGCATCTCTGGTGGAGAACATAACCACCAATATACGTCTGCAAGCTTGGAGTGAGGATATTCATAGCAGTCGTGTTGGCTGATGCGTTATCAAGAGTTATAGAAGCAATCTTATTATCTATCTTAAAATCATCAAGTACGTGTAGTATACGCTCGGCAATGGCCTCTCCCGTGTGTGATTCGTTAATTAGCTTAAACCCTATGACTCTCTTGTTTAGTTTATAATTGTCGTCTAAATAATGGGCTACAACACTAAGGTAGGCACTTCTCTGGTGTGATGATGTCCAAATGTCTGAAGTTATAGCAAAAGAGAATTGAACTTGTAGGAATAGTTCTTTTAGCTCTGCTAGTTCCTTACGATACATCCGTAAAATATCAGATGTAGTGGTTCTCCTACTAACATGTTGGTACTGCGGGCAAAAGCCGCGTTGGATCATTTTTTCGAACGCGCGACTTTCACCCATCCTAATCGGTTGATCTTCTGCAACAATATATCTAGCAATTTTCTCACGAGCAGAAAGCGGGTTGTATACCCAAGTACTTACAGAGCCATCTGCCTCGAAGTTTAGCTGCGTTTGTACTCCTCCCCCTCGGCTCTGCGCTCCTATCTTACGCAAGCATACTTTGTAGTGCCGGTTCAAGTGCCCTGTCCCTGCAGCTGCACGAGCAGATAATTTAGCTTGGCAATAATTACAGGTTGCGATATCTACCGTTTGGCCGTCTTGGATTTACCTACTGTTCTTTTCGTATGTCATTCTACTGATTGGTGGATAGACACTGGTGCTAATGTACATGTGTGTGCTGATATTTCATTGTTCTCTTCTTACCAGGTCACTCGGGATTGGTAGTTCTAATGGGAGCGGGTCACATGCTCTTGTTCATGGTGTTGGTACAATCGATCCAAGTTTACTTCGGGAAAGATTGTGCAACTGAAGAACGTGCATCATGTGCCATCCATCAATAAGAATCTCGTCAGCGGATCTCTTCTGTGTAGAGATGGCTTTAGACTGGTATTTGAGTTCAATAAATTTGTAGTGTCCAAGTGTGGACAATTTGTTGGTAAAGGATATATGTGTGGAGGCTTGTTCCGCCTATCTCTTTTAGATTTGAGTAATAATGTTGTGAACCATGTTTGCAGTGGTAATGAGACTACTATTTGGCATTCACGACTTTGTCACATAAATGTTAGTTGCATGACGCGGTTAGTCAGTTTAGAGTTAATCCCGAAATTCACCCTTGCCAAAGGTTCTAAGTGTCAAGTTTGTTTGCAATCAAAGCATCCTCGTAAGCCTCATAAGGCCGCGGAGGTAAGAAACTTGGCACCATTAGAACTCATACATTCAGTTTTGTGTGAGATGAATGGTGTGTTGATAAAAGGTGGTAATACATATTTCATGACTTTGATTGATGACTCCACTAGGTTTTGCTATGTGTATCTTTTGAAAACTAAAGATGAAGCTCTTCACTACTTTAAAATCTATAAGGCAGAAACTGAGAACCGACTTGAAAGGAAAAGCAAAAGGGTTAGGTCTGATCGTGGCGGCGAGTACTTTTCTAATGAGTTCAATTTATTCTGTGAGGAACATGGTATAATCCATGAGAGGACGCCTCTCTATTCACCCCAGTCAAACGGGGTTGCTGAAAGAAAGAACCGCACTCTAACTGATTTGGTTAACGCCATGTTAGACACAGCAGGTCTTTCCAAAGCATGTTGGGGGAGGCTATATTGACTTCATATCATGTCCTAAACAGAGTTCCCGCAAAGAATAAAGAGATAACCCCATATGAACAATGGGAGAAGAAAAAACTATCACTTTCATACTTGCGCACTTGGGGTTGTTTGGCGAAAGTCAATGTGCCAATTCCTAAAAAGCGTAAGCTTGGACTAAAAACCGTGGATTGTGTCTTTCTAAGCTATGCTCATCATAGCGTTGGATATAGATTTCTAGCGGTGAAATCTGGAGTACCTGACGTGCATGTCAGTACAATTATGGAGTCCAGAGATGCTACATTCTTTGAGGATATTTTTTCGATGAATAATATGCCTAGCTCGTCGAGTTAGGAGCCTGATATAACTCCTAAACCCGTCATTCCAATGGAATATTTTGAGCAAATCCCCGAACAAATTCCTGAGGAGGAAGACAATGAAACTCTAAGGAAAAGTAAAAGACAAAGGACTGCAAAGTCCTTTGGTCCTGATTTCATTGTGTACCTTGTGGATGATACTCCAAGTACCATTTCTGAAGCATATGCTTCTCCAGATGCGGAATACTGGAAGGAAGTAGTACGTAGTGAAATGGATTCCATTATCTCTAATGGAACTTGGGAGATCACTGAGCGTCCTTATGGTTGTAAACCTGTAGGATGTAAGTGGGTGTTCAAAAAGAAGTTTAGGCCTGATGGTACTATCGAGAAGTACAAGGCACGACTTGTGGCCAAAGGTTATACCCAAAAGGAAGGCGAAGATTTCTTTGATACTTATTCACCTGTGGATAGATTGACCACTATTCGAGTGCTACTATCTCTGGCTGCCTCACACGGTCTTCTCGTTCATCAGATCGACGTTAAGACGGTTTTCCTAAATGGAGTGTTGGACGAGGAAATTTACATGGAACAGCCAGATGGATTTGTAGTGAATGGTCAAGAAGGAAAGGTGTGTAAGTTGTTGAAATTTTTGTATGGTCTTAAACAAGCAGCTAAGCAATTGAAAAGTTTGACAGAATTTTAACATCTGCAGGTTTTATTGTGAATGAAGCTGACAGATATGTGTATTATCGTCATGGTGGGGGCGAGGGAGTCGTTCTATGTCTGTATGTTGATGACATACTGATCTTTGGAACCAGCCTTAATGTGATTAAGGAGGTCAAGGATTTCTTGTCTCATAAATTTGAGATGAAAGATCTGGGAGTAGCTGATGTTATCTTAAACATCAAGCTGTTGAGAGGTGATGATGATGGGATTACATTGTTGCAAACCCATTATGTGGAAAAGGTTCTAAGTCGTTTTGGTTATAACGACTGTAAATATTCTCCAATACCTTATGATCTTAGCATATTGCTTAGGAATAATCGGAGAATAGCCAGAGACCAATTGAGATATTATCAGATAATTGGTTCACTCATGTATTTAGCTAGCGCTACCAGGCCTGACATCTCGTTTGCTGTGAGCAAACTTAGCCGTTTTGTTTCCAATCCGGGAGATGATCATTGGCATGTTCTTGATAGGGTAATGCGCTATCTAAAGGGTACTATGAGCTATGGCATTCACTATACCGGGTATCCCAGGGTACTAGAGGGTTATAGCGATTCAAACTGGATATCTGCTGCTGATGAGATTAAGGCCACAAGTGGATATGTCTTCACACTTGGAGGTGGCGCTGTTTCATGGAAGTCTTGCAAGCAGACCATCTTAACGCGGTCAACAATGGAAGCAGAACTCACAGCATTAGATACTGCCACTGTTGAAGCCGAATGGCTTCGTGAGCTCTTGATAGATTTGCCGGTGGTTGAAAAACCGGTACCAGCTATTCTGATGAACTGTGACAATCAAACTGTGATTGTCAAGGTGAACAGTTCTAAGGATAATATTAAAACATCAAGACATGTGAAGAGGAGACTAAAGTCTGTCAGAAAAATGAGAAACTCCGGAGTAATAGCTTTGGATTATATCCAAACAGCTAAGAATCTGGCAGATCCCTTCACAAAGGGTTTATCACGAAATGTGATAGACAATGCATCAAGGGAGATGGGTTTGAGACCCACGTGAGTTATACCATAGTGGCAACCCATCCTATGTGATCGGAGATCCCGTGTAGTACGATTGGCGAAACAAGCTATTGGTTAACTGGAAGGAGATTATTTTTACAGACCCACTCCATTGGAGATGCAACTCTCTTCTAAATCTGTATGGCTGGTTGTTTTATCTTAATGTGTTATGTGGCTTGTTTAAGCAAAGATGCTGTCCTACAGAGCAGTCTTGAAAGAACACACCTATATGGGCCCGACTGCTAGTCATAGTCTATGAGATAGGGTAATCTCTAGGAAGCTCATGAATACGCCAGGAGTACGACTTATATGCTCCAACCCGCGGGGATGCCTGACAGCCTAGTATCAGTTAAGGACTTAAGTGAAACTTATTCACACAAAACTACCAATTCAAGGCTTAGTCCATTGTGCAGTTGTGGATTAGTGTAGCTTCTGTTCTAGATGGATGTTCAACCTTATTCGGTCTCCATCGAAACACTGGTATATTAAAACAATACTGTGGATCAAGACATTTGACATGTGTCTTTGAGATCTGGTGGGGGCTTATAGGAATTAACACGGACTGGGCCCAGTTTTCAATTCTATTTAATTCCTAGAATCTCAAAGACCCATGTGCACGTGCTAAAATTGATTAGTCCTATATGGAGAGTTGAAGGGGAGTTACACCACTTTATAAGGTGGAATGTGGTAGCCCCCTTGTGGAATTGGAGGAGGCCAACACACGCGCGCGCTCGCTCGCCTCGCCGAGCAGTGCGGTGCGTGTGCGTGCGGGCGCGTTTTTCTTTATCTATTCGAAAATCGAAACGCTCCGACTCGAAGTAATGGGAGGCATTAACAAATGGGAGGCAGTAACGGTTCAGTTACTAGTGAGTAATGGCTGCGGTTAGCACTGGTTGATGGCAATCAATGGCGACCGTTTTCTCTGGCCTCTGCAGTTTTGTTTTTGGCTATTAAAAGTTTGGGCTCTGGTTCTTCTCTCGTTTTACGCTCTCCACGTAAGACTTCTCCTCCACCGTTTTGTTGCTGGATCTGGCGATCTCCATCCCGGCGAGGCGCGTGTACGGTCGAACCGGGAGAGCGGGCCTTCGGAACTCTCGTCCTTGAAGGCTTGCACGAGCGAGGACGAATAAGGTTTTTGGGGAGCGTTCGCGCAACTGCTTGCTGCTTCTTCTTCGTCCGATTCTCTGGTACGTCTACAACAACTGCACGACTACTACCACGACGTCCACTACGCCATGGCGAACGACGACCTCACCAACACTTCTGCTGCTGCTGCTCCCTCCACTGGTTCTGGGTATGTTTGTCTCGTCTTTGTCGTTTGTTTAGCTTCATTATCTGTAGTTGTTTTGTACACTGAGATAGGAATGCTAGTTTCTGTTCTTTCAGAAATTGGTATGCGTATAGTGTTCATGGTTACCTGCTTTATGGAAAAGGCTAGAATATTGTTAGTGATTTATCTAGTATATTTCTGGATTAAAGTAATAAGAAAAATGCTCATTTATTCAACATTAAGCAATTATTATTGGGTCCGTCTATACAAGATTCATCTGTTTTCTTGATTTAAAACAGTCAAATTTTAGTTCACTTACAATTTTATTATACATAAATTATAGTAATTTATTTATATAATTTTTGTTCTTTGTCATTGTTATTATTTTTGCAAGTATCAATAACTCATATTTCCATCACATAATTCAAAATTTAACATATGCTTTGAGAGATTGAGTAAAAATAAAGACAAAAACATAGATAAAAAAATAAAATTATATACCAACAAAATACGACAATATAAAGAATCAGTTATGCTTCAAAGAAAAAAATCATAATAAATTCGGACCCAATTCATCATACGAGAATAAGTGCAAGTCTCAAAGCATATTGGACGGATGAAAATTCGACTATTTTAACAAAATAAAACTGTCGAATATTGTTTAGCAAAACCAATTATTATTGTACATATACAAGCTTTCAGGATTTTTTATATTATAAAAAATCTGCATGCTTTCAGAGTGAAAGTATTCCAGGATAGAAGCTTGTGTACAAGGATGTGATCTTACTCGTGAAGATAATGAAATTATCCTAACAGCTTGCAAATGGAGTCTGAACTAGTCTCGCCTTGTGAAGTACGGAAGGCGATCAGGTTCGAGTTCAAGTTGGTAGATAAACCAGATAAGTATATAAAACTAGATATAAAAAAGGTAAAAAAAAGTGGAATAGAAAGAGAAAAATGAGTAACGAAATGCAATGATTCTTCTTTGTTGTCTTGGTTTGAGTTTGATTTGGGGGTTAAAAGGGGTAAAAATCTCTACGATAAAAACATAGGCTGAACCTCTCAAAGAAAGGGAGAGAGAGAGAGAGAAATAAAACAAGATTTTTTTGAGAGAGATGAAGAAAGAAAATAAGGTTGGAAGCCCTTTCACATCTTTTGCAAGTACGGGCTGGTCTTCTACTATATATCGGTTTGATGGACTCAGTTGGACGGCCTAGGTCATTAGATGGGCTACATTTACTGTTAATTTTCGGCCTAGAAATAACTGGTGCCCGAGTGATGATGGGCAGCGTCGTGTTGGGATTTGTGACCGTACGTACGTGCATAGTCCCAAAGAGATAACATGGCCTGCATGATGCACACATCTTGGAGCATACGCGTGATGTGACAGTTATGAGCACATCGACGCTCCATCTTGAGAAAAATGTGAAGAACACATACGAGTTTACAGGTTGGTAGCCATATATGATCGTAGCCCGTGGAACACTCGGTCGGGTGAATCTACATCTTGTTTCCCTACGTTGTGTTAGAATACCTCCCGCAGAAATTGTTTTCACTCCCATCTCTATATATAACCATGAACTGGTCATAAGCACATTGCTTTCTCGCGGTACACGTTCTGGATTTATCTAAAATCGATCAAGCTACATACTTTCCACGCGCACAACTTGTTGATCTCCACGAGGCACACGCTACCAATTATTTTGTAGGTACATAGTCATATACGCGCGCGGTGAACAGCCATTGATTACCGTGCTAGCTATATATATTTGCAACCTGATGATGGTGACTTCTTTATTTGGATATATATATACATACTACATGTTTCATAGAAATGGTAATTAATTAAGCTGCAACTTATACATGATACATCGCGTTACAGCTGCTTTAATCAACGACACCCAGTCCGAATTTGTTTCACCGTGTTATAACCTATGTGTAGCAACGTAGTCGACATTTTACCATATATGCATGCATCGCGGATGTTGTGTCACTCGAGGCTATTGGGCATTGAAATGCCCTCTAAATTTGACATGAACTGCATCACCCTACAACAGTGTACCCAAATTGATCTTCCTCTCCTCTAGTATTGTGAATCCTCTTTTCCATTTTAGCTTTAGAGTTTTTTTTAGTAGGGAGTAGGTAAGGTCCAAAATGCCCCTAGCTAGCTAGCCAAACCATGCATAGCGTTAATTGCTTGGTACGCACCAATTAATGTACTATGAAACAGAGCGGCTGTATCTATATAGACACATCGACAGCAGGTTCTCTCTATCCAGCGGTCCAACTGACAAAGGAAAATCGAAGCACTGCTCCATGGCGCTCACCAAGGATCAGCATATATGTAGTACGTTCGGCCGGCGGCGTGGGGGCATGTACGTGTTACCATCTTATCGATTACTCTCTTCGGTCAACTAAAAAAATATTATTTTGGATACAAGTAGTCAAGCTAGCGTTCTAAATTTTAGCTATTGATATCTTTTTCAATATTTGAATTAAACATACAATAATAGTATGTATAGATTTGTCTCAAAAATATCTTTCATAAAAGTACAATCTTGTTAGGTTTTATAAATCTATTACAATAGAATTTGTGATCAAAAATGCGTTTTTGGGGACCGTGTTGATGTCCAAAACGATATTTTTTTGTGACTGAAGGGAGTACCATCCATACATCACTCAGATGTTTTGTCACTTGAGGCTATTGTGCAGTAAAACAACCGAAAATTATTTCTGATGAACCACAGTTCTAGAATCAAATATAGATAGCCGTTGATATATCCTAAATTACTCCGAGCCCTTAGTACTAATTTGATCTGTATAGCTATTTCCTCTTCTCCAAATCACCACTTTTTAGGGCTAGTACGTTCAACTTATAGATCATTTTCATCGAATGATCAGTACCAAAAGGCCCCTAGCTAGCCAGGTCAAACCATGCCCTGGCTGATCTATATATAGAGACGCAGTGTTTTCTCTCTATCCAGCCATAAAAGCCATAGCAAGTGAAGGAAAACCGAGGTACTGCACCATGGCGCTCACCCAGGACCAGCACGGCATCGACGAGGGCTTGCTCGATGCTCACCTCGAGCTCTGGCACACCACCGTCGCCTACGTCAAGTCCATGGCGCTCAAGGCCGCACTGGACCTCGGCATCGCCGACGCCATCCACCACCACGGCGGCGCCGCTACCCTCTCCCAGATAGTCACTAAGGTCACGCTCCACCCGTCCAAGATCCCCTGCCTACGTCGGCTCATGCGCGTGCTCACCGTCTCCGGCGTCTTCAGCCGGGAGCACTCCGGGGACAGCGGCGAGCCCGTCTACGCTCTCACGCCAGCGTCCAGAATCCTCGTCGGCTCGCTGAACATGGTCCCTTTCATGAACATGCTGCTCCAACCGATCTTCGTCTCCCCGCTCTTCGACCTCGGCACGTGGTTCCAGCACGAGCTGCCTGATCCGTCCCTCTTCAAGCTGACGCATGGCCAGGCCGTATGGGAGATGGCCGACCATGACGCTGCCTTCAACGCGCTCATCAACAATGGGATGGTCTCCGACAGCCGCTTCCTCATGGACATCGCTATCAGGGTGTGCGGCGACGTCTTCCAGTTCCAGGGGATAACCTCCCTGATCGACGTCGCTGGAGGCCTCGGCGGGGCGGCCCAAGCCATCTCAAAGGCGTTCCCGCATGTGAAGTGTAGCGTGTTGGACCTCGCTCACGTCGTCGCCGAGGCTCCAAGTGGTACCGATGTGCAGTACATCGCCGGCGACATGTTTGAGAGCGTTCCACCGGCAAACGCTGTCTTCCTCAAGGTACGTCGTGTGGTATTCTTTTGTTTTGGTATTTTACTTTGCTGTAACAGCTGACAGCGCGGTAATAGCAGTACGGCCCTTTCGCCTAGACCGTCTAGCCGATTTACCCCACTTAGGTGGCCGTTTAGCCTCGCTTAGGCTGCGATTTGACGCTAAGCGCTGGTATACGGTCCGACTAGCACCTAGCGCCTAAGGGAACACTGGCTAATATACTATCGCTTTTGTTTCCAGCCAAATGATTTTTTTAAAAACCCAGTCACCTACAATTGCACAACACTAAACCTATAATTGCATTACGAAGGGATGTGTAATTTTAGCATAGATTTACTAAAACTTTTAATTCTATTTATTTTTGTATTTGTAGGGTTCACTTAGATTTACTTTTATCTAGTTTAGAATTTTTTTGTTTTGTTTTTGTATTTGTAGAATTCACCCAGATTTATTTTTGTCTAGTTTAGAATTTTTCAATATAAAAAACAGAAAGCATTGGGTGGCGATCCAACGCACCGAAGAAAGTGACTGTGTTTTAAGAAAATTTCAAACGACTATAGCTTAGTCGGCCCCATATACTATACGCTTTTGCTAGCTCCGAGTCGCCTAAAATTTTCTTAAAACTCAGTCACCTATAATTGCACAGTACTAAGTCGAAAACTGCATTACCAAGTGACATACAATTTTAACACAGTTTTACTATAACTTTTAGTTCTATTTATTTTTGTATTTGTAGGGTTCACCTAGATTTACTTTTGTCTAGTTTAGTTTTTTTTTGTTTTTGTATTCATATGATTCACCTAGATTTACTTTTGTCTAGTTCAGATTTTTTTGTTTTTGTATTCGTATGGTTCACCTAGATTTACTTTTGTCTAGTGTATAATTTTTTATTTTGTTTCTATTTTTCTATTTGTAGGGTTCACTTTGATTTACTTTTATCTAGTTTAGAATTTCTCGACAAAAAAAAACAGAAACCATTAGATAGTGATTCACGTACCGAAGAAAGTGATTGGGTTTTACGAAAATTTCAGACAACTATAGCTTAATGGGCCCTATACTATATGGCTTGGGGAGTTGACTTGGAGTTTTCGATCATAATGGCCATTTTGAGAAAGACCTACTAGTCCTTAGCATGAAACTGTCATTGTAAATATGGGTGAGGGGATTTGAAATGACACACCATTTTATTAATACAACAAAAATAAATAGCCAACAAAAAATTACAAAAATAATACTTTGTCGTCAAATGAATCGGCGACAAGGATTCTGTCATCAACTTAATTGGCGACAATACTTCTGTCGTTAATTCAATTATCTACATGGCTTCTGTTGTCAAATGATTTGGTGACAAAAGCCTATCGGCCAAATGAATCACCGATAAGACTGCTGATCAAACAATACCTTGTCGCCGAATCATTTGGCGATATGGTCCAGTCGCCAAATGAATTGGCGATAGGAGCTGCCACATCAGTCTGTCGCAAATTCATTTGGCGACAGAGCATTATTTTTGCAAAAAAAAATTATCGGCTGTGTATGTTGTCATATTAATGAAAAAGTGACTTAAAAAAAACTATAAATATGGCACCATAATTGAGCGGACCCTCTGTGCAGATAACACTGACAAAACATATATGAAATCCCAAACAAATAAAAAATGAACATATAATGCGACATGACTTCTATAGATAATACTGAAAATTGATGGTTAATACTCTTAACAAATACTCCCTCTGTCCTTTTTCAAGTTATGTTTTTGACATTTTATAGTCTATGAGATGTGACTTTGATGATTAATTTTTGTAGCTTTATCTTATTATATAATAAATAAATTATAATATTATAAAAGTATATTTAACAACAAATCCAATAATACAATTTTTATGTAGTCAATCTAATTATTTTGAGATATATTAGTCAATAAATTTTAAAAATTTTAACAGCACGGGTTCTAGACTATCACTTCAAAAAGAACCCACGGAGTTTACTAGAACTAGGTTGTCCTATAGTTGCATATTTTAAACTAAGCTTGCTAGTACCAACACCGTACTCTTGGGATAAAGACATGCAGCAGTTTGTCAATTAATGTTCATTATTGTAATGCATTTTTTGCTTCCAAATTTTGCTGGTTTCAGTGGATTTTGCATGATTGGGGCGATGCTGAGTGTGTCAAGATATTAAAGAATTGCAAAAAAGCTATTCCCCCAAGAGATGCTGGAGGAAAAGTGATAATTTTAGATATGGTGGTTGGAGCGGGGCCGCCAGACCTGAAGCATAGAGAGACACAAGTCTTGTATGATCTCTTCCTCATGCTTATAAATGGCATCGAGCGAGACGAGCAAGAGTGGAAGAAGATTATCTTCGAAGCTGGATTTAGCGATTACAAAATTACACCGGTTCTAGGTGTTCGATCGATCATCGAGGTTTACCCATGAACGTTCGGTGAACAAATTAAGGCAGTATGGTACGGTGTACGTGTTAATTTGTAAGCCCAATAAGTGTACATGTTGCCTCGCCATATCTTGGATCGATGGGGGCACGTACAACACTTGCTTCCACATATGGAAGCCTTATATATCTATGTATTTGAGTTCTATTATATGTATTGTATTTCCAATAGGGATACAATGTGTGCATGGTTTGTGAATCAATATATCCCAAAGTTTCCCTCCCGGCCTCCCCCCTTCTTTTTTAGGGTATTCAAATTATACTATAAAGATTGATATTCATTCTTCAAATGCGAGCTCTTAAGCAATTATTATTATACATATGCTAGCTTTCAGGATTTTTTAAATAAAAAATCTACATGCTTTTAGAGTGAAAGTATTCTAGGATAGAAGCTCATGTACAAGCTCGAAGGATGCGATCTTACTCGTGAAGATAATGATATTATCCAAACAGCGTGCAAATGGAACCCTAAACTAGCTTACATATAATAGAAGTACGCGATCAAGTTCGAGTTCAAGTGGTTGAAAAACCAGATAAGTATATAAAACTAGATATAAAGGTCTAAAAAAATTGGAATAGAAAGAAAAAATGAGTTACGAAATGAAGTGATTCGTCTTTGTTGTGTTGGTTTGAGTTTGATTTGGGGTTAAAAGGGGTAAAAATCTCTATGATAAAAACAAAGGCTCAACCTCTCAGAGAGAGAGAGAGAGAGAGAGAGAGAGAGAGAAATAAAACAAGATTTTTTTTAGAGAGAGATGAAGAAACAAAATAAGGTTGGAAGCTCTTTCACATATCGGTTTGATGGGCTCAGTTGGACGGCCTGGATCATTAGATGGGCCACATTTACTGTTAATTTTCGGCCGAGAAATAACTGGTGCCTGACAGCCTGCATGATCCATACATCTTGGAGCTTAGGCGTGATGTGATAGTTATGAGCACATCGACGCTCCATCTTGAGAAAAATGTGAAGAACACGTATGAGTTTTCAGGTTGGTAGCCATATATGATCGTAACGTCCGTGGAACAGTCGGTGAATCTACATCTTGTTTCCCTACGTTGTGTGATTACGTGAGTTAGAATACTTCCCGTAGAAATTGTTTTCACTCCATCTCTATATATAACCATGAACTGGTCATAAGCACATTGCTTTCTCGCCGTACACGTTCTGGATTTATCTAAAATCGATCAAGTTACATACCTTCCTCGCGCACAACTTGTTGATCTCCACGAGGCACACGCTATCGGTTATTTTGTCGGTACATAGTTATACTTTCTATTTTGGGGTTAGTTAATTACTTCTATCTCTGATATACCACCTAAAACTTGATGTACTTTGCAACCTGATGATGGTGTCTTCTTTAGTTGCTATTGTGTCGTAGGGAAGCCTTACAGTAGTTATCTGATTTTTTTTAATAATTATTTTTTTATTCTGAAATACATTAATATACCTTCTTTTTTTATTTTACAGAAATAATCTTCTGTCGCTTCATGGTTGGGCGACATGGCTCTAGTCCCTCAACCATTGGGCGATTGATCGAAGCCGTCCAACGGTCAAGCGACAGTTGGAGTAGTCGCCTAATGGTTGAGCGAATTGAGATAGTTGCTTAATAGTTGGGCGACTACTCCGTGTCGCTCGACCGTTGGGCGACTTGACAGGAGGTATATCGATGTGCCGCTCAACCATTGGGCTACTACTTCCTGCTAAGTCGTCTAACAGTTGAGCGACTAGACGGTTGTATAGAAAAGCACTATCACGGTCTCTTTCGCTATTTCTATCGGGAGAGAACGAGGGGAGCTCGAGAGAGGAGAAAAGGAGATGGAGAGGAGCGGGGAAGTGCAGAGAAGAGGGGGAGAAGGTCAGGATAGGAGGAGGAGATGGGGAGAAGCAGAGGAGAAGAGAGAACGATGGGGGGAGCAGAGGAGCTCGGGAGAGGGAGAGAAGGTGAGGAGAGGAGCTTGGGAGGTAAGAGAGAAAGAAGAAGAAAGCTCGGGAGGTAAGAGAGAATGAAGAAGGAAACTCGTTGATAAGGAGAGAAGGTCTTCGCGTGAAGGTAATAGTCTCGTCCATTCTTGTTCTCATCCGAATGTAGGCAACGTGTCGCTACTTATTGGTTTGTATTTCGTGAATGTATGTTGACAAATGGCTAGTTGCAATGTTTGAAATATTTGAAGTGAGAAATTAGTCACATCGGAGCCCACAAGATTAAAAGTGCATTACGGTGTTGGTACGATTTGTGAAGGTCCATACAGTGTTGGCATGTGCGGCTTCCCGCAAGTCAGTATGGTACACCCGGATGCGAAGAATGCTCGAATCGGAGATGTCCTGCACTGGCTCACCTACAGCTTCTCCTTGGACCCCCGAGGTGTTTAGTGTCGTCCTATATGGGCTTTAGAGTCGGTCTGCCACGCACATTTGGTGGGAATTGAGCAGACTGATGCGCACGGTTGCATGGAAGAGTTTTGTGGAAGACTGTCGGCATCATGTATATGAGTGTGTGCTACTCATGTAAGCATGTCCAAATGGAGTCGAACGAGGCCCTACCGACGGCTATCGTCCAGTAGGTGGGAGCAGCTCGGACACGCAGGTAGAAGAGGAAGATTGTACGATACATGAAGAGGACACGGTGGCTGATGTTGCGGAGCCTGAAGAGGAATATCGTCTGGTTCATGAAGAAGACACGGTGGCTAATGTCACGGAGCTAGAAGAGGAAGATCACACATCGCACGCTGAGCCGACTAGACATGAGGATGTAGGGGAGCATGTTGACAGAATAGTGCGTCAGATGGAGATCGATGAGTTCGCGACCTAGGCCGAGGAGGAAGCTTTAGAAGAGGATGGCGATGACTCTTCCGATGAGGAGGAAGGTCCCATCTCGCAGGAATGGAATACGGTGAACGTTGAGGGTCTTGTTGTGCACAACGAGCACGAATCATCGTGGAAGTACCATGGTACGGAGGTTCGGCTTTATGCAATGTTTGTCGACAAGGGATCACTGCAGGATGCCATTAAGCTGTGGGCCTTGTCCACGCAGTGGATGTTTTGGGTCCTAAAATCCAGCCAGGAGTAGTACACCGTGGTCTGCAAGCAGGCTGTTTGTCCTTGGCGTGTGCACGCATGTAGACCCAAGTACGAGACTCACTGAATTGTCTCGAAGGTGGAGCCGCACCCTTGCGTACTCAGTAGTGTTTTGTCGAAGCATCAAAACCTAACGTCCACCTTCATAGCCAATCTTATGTACGGAGAGATAACGAAGAAGAAGGACCTAGAGGCCAAACACATCATGGTGGCTATCGAGCAGAAATTCAAGTACAAAATTAGTTACGCTAATGCATGGCGTGCGAAGTAGAAGGCTTTGGAAAGGATGTTCGGTTCTTTCGAGGCTGCTTACGACAATCTTCCTCGATGCTCCATGTGCTGCTGGACAGGAACCCGGGCAAATGCATTGCTATGAAAGACAAGCCATGCAAAAGACCGCGAGGTTTCACGGTATTGCAAAGGCCCTTCTTAGCATTCGGTGCCTACATCGATGCTTTCAGGCACATGTTCCCCATGATCAACTGACGTGTTGTTATCGTTGCGCTATTTCTCCAAAGCGCATCGCAAGAGTCACTTACCCCAGTCGTTCTCAAAAAAATCTTTAGAAATTTACCGCACTACAATAACATACGACGATCACAAAATGTTATTGCGAGTCTAACAAATTTCGTACCCTTGAGAATCTACAAAAATCACAAATGGACCAACCAACCATGTCACGACACTTTTATTTATAGAAAAAAAATTAACAACACAAAAACAAGATTTGCTAAATGTTTTACCTACAAAAATTGATATTTATTTCCCCACAATGATTTCCATCGAATTATTAAAATAATAATGTTATTATATTAAATTGTGCAACGGTCGAACGACACGGAGTAGTCGCCCAACCGTTAAGTGACTATCCCAAATCACTCAACCACTGGGCGACTACTCCACCTGTCGCTCGACTGTTCGGCGGCTTAGATCAATCGCCCAATGGTAGAGACATGTCGCCCAACTCTGAAGCGACGGAGGATTATTTCTGTAAAATAAAAAAGGAATGTATATTACTATATTTTAGAATAAAAAATAATTATTTACAAAAAAAATCATAGTTATGCAGCCCCATGTAAGGCCCCATCTAAGAACGCCGCGACTGACCGATTGTTAAGTTAGCATATATAACAGTAAGCGGCACGTTCAAACCTTGCCGGTTATTTAATCTCAAGCAACATGCACGATATATACTGCATGTTTCATAGAAATGGTAATTAATTAAGCTGCAACTTATACATGATACATCGTTATAACTATTTTAATCAACGTCGCATCAAATATCAAGCAGACGTACCATGCGGCGGACACCTGGCTTCACCACACCTATCGGTCTTCTTCTTCTTCTCTGCTTTCGCCAATGAGCGGTCTCTATCAAATCCTACAACCCCACCACACGATGGTACACTACCCTTGCGGCTGATGGCCCTGCAGCCCCGCCATTGTCACTCACAGCCCAAAACCTAGCTTGATTTTCAGTTCGTCACCAACCGGGTTATGTGCGCAGGCAGAACCACATTAGTCCAAGTGATGCACAAGACACCACAATACTAAAAAAAGAGCAATATTGAACGTCTTATCACAGACGATTTGGTTCCCAGAAATCGTCTGTGATATAATTATCACAGATGGTTTTAAAATCGTGACTGTCCATGTTACTAGTGATGGCTACAACCGTCTGTGATACATAATTATCATAGACGATTTTTGTTAATAACCGTCTATTTCTTGTTAATAACCGTTTATGATAATTCACAGACGGTTATAAATACAAACTGTCTGTGATATTCGTAGAAATCACATACAGTTTTAAATACTAACAGTCTGTCGTAATTCACAGATGGTTCTTAACAAGAACCGGCTGTGATAATGTTGTATGACAAACGGTTTGTGGTTGGAAGTGTCTGTGATATGTATCTCTTAAACGCTCATTGCCTCGTCGGCTTCCTCGATATGCATCTTTTCGTCTCGTCCCCGATGTGTCATCTCTTCGTCTCCTACGTCAAATTTATTCCTTGTTTTTATAAAAATGATCATCCACCACGAAGATGATTCCCCCACATCGCTCTACTCTGAAGCACAAACAAATAGCAATAAAAAAATAACTCCCCACTCTTCTCCCCAAACGCTGGCATTAATGGCCTACTTAGCCATTTTGTAATGGCTACCTTCTGTCGTCTTGACATCCTCCT
Source organism: Hsuehochloa calcarea (assembly GCA_036346395.1). Taxonomy (NCBI): domain Eukaryota; kingdom Viridiplantae; phylum Streptophyta; class Magnoliopsida; order Poales; family Poaceae; genus Hsuehochloa; species Hsuehochloa calcarea. Next base: position 6,914,351 of record CM070602.1, read on the forward strand.
CCGCCATGTCTTCCGGGTGGTTTCCCTCTTCCGGTGAGCCATGTCTTCCGGGTGGTTTCCCTCTTCCGGTGAGCTAACCAAGACATCGACGTAGTCCTCGAGGAAGACGCTGCATGTCTCCAGGAGGATTATCGTCGCTTGGAATGCGAAATCGAGACAGCGCGACCAATCGGGTGGGTCATGCCGAGACACCTCAAGTGAGGGAAGAGAGCCTCTGGATGCATTTTGACTTGGTACTCGAGTCAGAGCGTCTTTGGGCTACTCTCGAACGAGCGCGTTAATGGGTGGTCGTGTTTCGGGGAATCTACGCTGACCCTGAACCTTCCAATGCCGACGACGTCGCCTACGAAGAATTGAAGACGGAGATAGCAGTCACCCTGGGCCGCTAGAAATAAGTTGATCTTTCTTATTTCTACTTTTTTAAGGAAAATATTTTGTAAGAAGCGACTGACCACGCTGTTTGGCCAAATGTAAATACAAGAATGAAAAAAACCTAGTTTGGAGTTGAATTTATTGTTATCTAATGTTGAACACGTTTACTGAATAACGTGTTTAGATCTTACTGTCTTCTATGTATAACGTGTTGAATATTTTTAAACAATGGAAGGAACTATCGCAGGTGATTTAGTGGTACAAATCGTCTGTGATTTGTATCACAAATGGTTTTTAATAAGAACCATCTGTAGTGAAATCTGTCTCTGATATACGTCCGCTTTGAAGAATATGACGAGTATGCCTAAGAAAGCAACCTAACCTACCACGAAGCATGGATTTTTTGGGGTCGTCCACGCAACATGAGGAGGATGAGACAACAGCCATGGCCAACTTCATCGAACCTGACTGGCCACGATCCTCTAAAAAATCATGCTTCGTGGTAGGCTTGCTTGCTTTCTTAGGTGCACTACTCGTCTTCTTCAAAACCGCCGCATATCAGAGATTGATCTCATTATAGATAGAACTGCCGTCGGGACGACCAGATATTTAATAACACATATCACAGACGGTTCTTTTTAAGAACCATCTATGATACTTATCACAAACGGTTGTAAATACAAATCGTCTGTGATAATCGGAGATGTCACCATCGGTTCTATTTTAGGGCAGTTTATGCGTTATTACAGACGGTTTGTATTTACAACCGTCTGCGATACTTATCGTAAATGGTTCTTTTTAAGAACCGTCTGTAAAATGTATCATTAAATATCTGGTTGTCCTGACAGATCTGTCTGTAGTGAGATCTGTCTTTGATATGCGACTGCTTTGAAGGAGGCGGACTACTTTAGGCCATTTGGTGAAAGAAATTAATACCATAGATTTGCAAGTACACTTGTAGATCTATTTGTTCTTGGTGGAAATCCTAGCTATTCTTAGCATGATATTAGGTTATCACCTTGCTATAACTCAAGCAAGCATGAAACGTATGCTTGCATATTCGTCCATAGGGCAAATCGGATATGTAATTATTGGAATAATTGTTGGAGACTCAAATTAGTGCGAAACCGAAGAATATAAGGTTTGGGTTTAGTATAGATGGAATAAATTCTTTCGGTAACATGAGCAACCAACATAGCATCTGGCCCGTGAATCTATGTATGTATAGTCTTCCTCCTTGGCTATGTATGAAGCGAAAGTATATTTTGATGTCACTACTTATCCAAGGGCCGAAGCAACTTGGGAACGATATTGATGTGTACCTAGCACTATTGCTGGAAGGTTTTGTGACACTGTAGAACGAAGATGTATAGGTATGGGATGCGTACAAATGAGAGAACTTCACTTTACGTGCTATGTTATTCTGCACCATCAAGGATTTTCCTGCCCTTGGTAACCTGTTGGGGTTTAGTACAAAAGGAGACAAAGCATATCTGCACTGCTTACATGATACCGAGAGTGTGTGGCTGAACAACTCGCGTAAAACTGTATACATGCGTCACTATAGCTTCCTTCCCAAGTATCATCCATACTGCAAGATAAAGAAATTATTCAACAGAAATAAAGAGGACGGTTCAGCTCCAAGGGATTTTAGAGGGAAAGAGGTGTATGATATGGTCAAAGATATCGATGTTGTACTTCAGAGATGGCGTCCCCATAGTCTTCGTCACCATCGTCGAATGCGTCTGGGGCTCCGATGGACTGTGCGCCACCAACGCCGAATGCATCTGGGGCTCTAAAGAAAGGGTACCTAAGCGAGATGGTAGAGGAATATCAAAAATACCCAAGTTCTGAATAACCATCACAGAGGTCACTGATGTTGGGGTCCCAAAGCTTCCCAAGAAAGTAGCGACAGCATTCCGGACCACCTGTGGGGTAGTTGGAAGGGAACAGGTCCCCATCACCACACCAAGCTGGAAGTCTCTAACAGACCAACAGGAAGAGCAGTAGTAGGCTAAAATTTCAAGCTCGTTCGATATCCTAGTAGAAGTCCGGGGACTCGTGCAATGGCAGGCGTTGCTCGCGATTGGAAAAGCGTGGAAGTCCTTCAAGAGCCTGCTTGTCACGGAGTACGTGAATAAGGAGTAGACGCCCTTCACGAAGTATCGATTCGTGTCGGGGGATATATGGGACGCCTTTGTGCGGATGAAGATGACGACCGAATTTTAGCAGCAATGTGTGGCACACAAGGTCCTCCAGAAAAAAATATTCACCCCAACAGACTCGGCACTGCTGGGTATGCAGGAAAATACCACAATGGACGAGGGAGGATGAGGAGGCAAACCGGTGGGAGGACTCCCCGGCATTTGCGGGATGACAGACGAGTGCGCCCGAAACTGGCTAAGAGCGAGGTCATCAACAACGTCTTCGGGCGCCATCTCTTTCACAAACCCGGCAGATGGGGGAGCGTCCCAACGTCTAGTAAGATATATCGAACTACCTAATTGTTAATAAGTCGACAACTTTGTAGGGTCTAAAATAAAATGATGGCATCTTGCAGCAAACATTGTGTATCCAATCTTCCCTAGGCTCCAAAGCAGTTAGAGAGAGGGATATGCTATCTACGTCCCTGGAAAACAAGGAGTACCTGGGTCGCACGCGAGGCCTTGGGGTTTACTGTAACATCCCAAATGTGGGTTTGTGTTTCAAATGTGAGGAAATGAGTATAAATTAAAACTTTTTCTGGCATTTGGAAGTTTTTGAATAATTTTATAATTCTGGTAAATGAATTGTGGAAAAATCAAAATCCTAAATGGACTCAGTTCATAAACCTCCTTGGTAAAAATCCTGTGCCCAACTCTGGAAATAATTTTCCTTGGACCTAGGAATGATTTGTGACACCTCTAAAAAATTATTTCATAAGTTTTAGAAATTAATTGATAATTTTTTGGGGCAAGTCAAACCTTGGTCAAATCATAGGCATAACATTCTGAAATTTCTCGAGAAGAATGCAATGCATGAAAATATCTGGAAATTTTATGTAAGGTTAATCCTAAAGTCAGCAACCTCCAGTTAAAATTTCATTATTTTTGGAACTGTTTTGCAACCTGTAAAAATTCTCCAAATTTCTAGCCTAAAAATCAAAACCAAATCAGTCGGCATTGTTCCTCGGGTCCGAGTTAGACTCGGGCTCGAGCCACTTGACTCGGCCCAGTCAACTAGCTTCACCGTCGCGGTCGAGCTGGCGCGAGTGCTGTGGGCCGTCGGATCGTCATCGAGTGGCCCACGTTGGCGCGGAGCGACGCCGATGCGATCGCAAGGGAGCCGTCCGTTTAGGAGATCATGGCCTGGATTGAGTGGCCGATCGCCCCATTCACTTGAACTATCCAATTTGGAGATCAACTGCCTGGATTGAGTGGCCGATCGGACCGACCGATCGCCCCATTCACTTGAACCGTCCGATTTTGATCCAACGGTGGCCGCGTCGTCTCCTTCCTCGCGCTTGCGCGAGCGTCATGGCTGAGTCAGAGCCATGGCGTGCGCAGGGCTTGGAGCAGCGCCCTGTCCCCTCCGCGTCCTCGCCAACGGCTCCAAGCATTAAATGTGTAACGTGCTGTCGCCCCCGAGGTCTCCTTCCTCTGCCCCTCACCTGCTCCCATCGCGCTCGGAGTGCCCATGGCAGCAGGCTTGACCGTAGGGTTGCCCGAGCTCCCTCCTTCACCCCCACAGCTATATAAACCCCTCCGACCTTCCCTTGGATTCCTTTAAACACCCCGCAGCCCTAGCACGCTCGTCTGTGGCTTGCTTGAGCTCCATTCCTCAAAACCGCCTCGGCCGCCATTACTGAGCTTCAAGCTCCACTATGAAGGCGGTACTCCGGAGGCTTTCTTTCCCTGATTCTTGCTCCCACTGCTTCTTCTCACCTCAGTGGTCGTTAACCCTCACCCAATTTGGCTTGTGCCCTCAGGTAGCGTTTGGAGTTTGGATCCTCCCATTTTCGGCCGAAAAGCCACCTCTTCGCCTCCATCGCTGGTGAGTGCTCCCCTTCCCTATTCCTCACTCGGGGAGTTTCTCCACGCCATGTGGGACCCATTTTGATGATGCGGCCTTTCGCTGGATGTCCAGGTTGCCTTCTCCACGTTGCCGCCATTGCCGTCGTCGCGGGATTTCGTCGCCAGTACTGCTCCGACCACCTCTACTCCTCCGCGACCCCCAGGTAGCATCGCCGTAGTCCCTAGATACTCTGGCACCGCTTGAATGAACTGCTGCGGAGCCCATTTGCGCTGTCATCGTTGGCCGTGCGTAGCACCGCCCCTCCTCGCCGACGCTCCGCCGTTCCGTTCCACCATCAGAGATGTGGGTGGTACCAGTAGGTGCGCATCCCAATTGCGCACCTGTAGGTGGCCTTGGTTTGCGCCGCCGTGGCTTGAATCGCCGGCGAGTCACCGTGAAGTCGTCGTCGGGCGCGATGTCGGGCGTGCACAGTATGCGCCATGCCGCGTTGAGTGTAAGCCGTCCATCTCACGATCAATGGTCCACAGTCACCCTCCCATTTCCCGCGCGTGACCTCAAACGCGCCGCGCGTGGTTCAATGTGGACTGTCGGATGCAACATCGACGACCCACGTTCGTCGATCTCGCGCTGGCGCGGGCGCGTGCGCCGTTCGCCTGTGGCCTTGGGCCGTGGGATCCAAGATCAACGGCCCAGGTTCGTTCACGTCGATTTAATTTTGGATTTTCCCGAGAAGGATTTATTTGCTAACTGAAAAACGCAATTAACTTCAAAAATGCATAACTAATTCAATTTAACTCCAAAAACAGTGAAACCACTTGTGTTATTTTTCATTTTCAATGGCCATTATTATAAAATAGGTTTCAACCATGTCACTATCACAGAAAATATGTGTGGTGGAGAGTGCTTAGGAAGGGGTCTTCATATTAGTATGGTCCTACATAGTTAAGTAACTCCTGTAATGTTTTTAGTTGAGGCTAGTCTACTATAGTGTTTTGGTATCTTGGAATGAGAATATAAGTGGATTGATTTTGACTGTATGATCATCGTGTATATATACATAGAATGCCTAGAGAGAATGTTTGTGAGTACCAAGTGTCATATTAAGTTATTAAACATCAGAAATTCCTAACTAATTGAAAGGAACTTCTATTGGACTAAAATTGTCACCTAAATACATCGAAAACCGTGTTCTATCTTCTGAATTAGTTTCATAATTTTTGGATGACTTTGAATTTTTATGTCTTTTCGGTATTATTCGTTCTTATGGTGCTTTCGATTTCTTTCGTTAGGTTCCGACGCGCACATTGCTAACAAGAGTGATCCTCAGCAACTTAGTGAGCAACTTCAGCAAGGCAAGCAGTTCGATCATGTTAATCCTATTATTTTCAAGCCTAATATCTTGTTTGCAATGTGTATGTATGCATTGCTATTTTGTTGTTAAATTATGGTTTGATTAGTTGATCGTATAGTTGCATAATCTGTAGGTAAATGATATTCCTCTACTACCTGAGCCTAGGTTATTTGCTGTGATTGGAGTTCGTCGGATGAGCTCTTGTGGGTAAAGGCATACTGATTGGCTCTTTTGTTTATCGCCATCTTATGGCATTTCGCTTCCGCTGTCTAATTAGTTAATTGTATAACTTTTGGCCGATCGGCCTCCCTTTTGTAATAACTCTACTATGTATGTCTTTTTATTTATTAAGTGTTGCTTTGGTTCTATATCTTGAATGGAATTGATGCATGAATTCTGTAAAGGGGTGTGTATACTGCATTTCTAGGAAGTATACATATCTCGAAGACACAGGTTATTTTGTTTGTGATGCTAGGGTCAATTGGTGACTAAGCATTGCAAGCTTAATAAACCGGGGTCCTCACATTTACGTACCTTGAAGGCAGGGATTCCCATAAGACTCTGAGACTTATAGGAGTTGGAAAAGATCCAAGGCTGAGCGTGAGGAACAGATGAAAGAAGAGATTCGTGCGGTGATTAGTGCAGAATTTTGAGGACATATAACATCATTGCGGGAACAAATGACACAAATGAATCAAGCCCACAAACAGTCGCAAGCTGCCCCCGTTATTTTGGGAGCCAGTCCCCTTCAACGTCGGAGTAGCTATGTGTCTATGCCACTTTCTAAATATGGCGACGTCCAATTACCTATCGATGACATCCAAAGAATGTACATCTCTGGAATACTCCAAAGAAAGACCTGTAGGACGCTTTAACTAACTGTGTATCATTTTGTAGGAGCTCACACCCTGCAAGCTCCAAGTGAGGTTGGTTGAGTCTATTTGTATTGAGGCTGGGCGGGGAATGGTGTTTCCATGCCACGAAGGGGCAGAGCTGCACGGTGCCCAGCTGGCGCAGGCTTACAGCAAGGTCCAGGTGGACATGGTACATGATAATTACATGGCCGTCTCGCTGGAGAAACCCCCGAATAAATACGTCATAACACTAGGGGATGTCGTGCACAATTTTATCCAATGGCCCAAGAGGGACATTGCCCTGGACCCTACAGTGTCATGATTGGAATACGACCATGCCTCTCCAATAGAACCCTTGACGACTCCACCTCAACCTCGGCTTTAGAAGGCTGTCGCATCGGCTCCCATGGAGACGACGCCGAATATACAAGAAAAGCGTGTCGAGTCGTCCCCCACGAAGACGCATGGCAGGCAAGGTGCTAAGGACAAATCGAAGAATATTAAGGCGCTTGTAGTGCCGAAGATACAAGAAAAGTGTGACGAGTCGTGTTCTGGGAAGACATGTGACATGCGAGGCGCTAAGGTAAAATCGAAGATTATTAAGGCGCCTTGCGAGCCCAGGACGTTCTGCCTCAGAAGACCGTTGGTCCCCAACAGACTATTACCCACCTTGGATTGGGTTGCATGAGTTTGCATGCCTGGTACATGCGGCACACCAAGATGATGACAGAGACTACTGGATTCACCGTTAGTTACACGGAGAACCATTTCCTCCACAAGTCGAGCTACTTTGTCGTGGGCTTCCAAGGCTTATTCGAACTATTCAACCTCGACGCCCTCGACACCTCACTTCTACGACGCTAGACACAGTAAGTGTGTACAATCAGGTTCTACATTCACGCAATATCGATAAATGTCCTAACTCATTGCTTATGTATAGATATAAGATGCAATAAGCCCAGCGATCGCGACAACCGATGGGTTTCCTCGACCCACAGTTGATCTTTGAGCAATGCATCAATGAAGACGCATCCTATGTCGAGAAATGCACAACGAGGGGGTTGTTTGCTCATGGCGACAAGGATTACATACTGGTGTCCTACAACCAGGGGTAAGTGCTTCACTGCTTGCTATAGAAATTTCATTTGTACATTATACGCAACACAAACTTAGGTTTAATGACTATATCGACATACATGAGTAGGTGACATTGGATCATTTTAGTCATTGTGCCAAAGTGGACTAAGGTAATATACCTTAATTCCCTAGTTAATAAGAACCACAACTTCACCCTTGTGCAAAAAGTACTCGACATGTATGCTCATTTCCTCCATACGTAACTCTATTGTTAGTCTTCGTTCATTTGAAATGGCCGATGATAACTTTTTGGAATTATTTAGGGCGTTCAGTGCCTATGTTGATGGAGGAGGGAAACAAAATGAACCGAGCGCCACACTACGACAGAGGAGGCGATTTTCGGTACCCACTACAGCACAATAATCCTATATGTATTGCGCCTCTAGTCTTTTTTTACCTCTAGAATAGGCAACTCATATCCTAACCTACTAGGACTTGAAGATGTGTTCTACAAGGATTTACTTTTTGGTGGAGAAATATGGGACACTATATAAAGCCACGAGGGGTAGTCATGAAGAACAGAAGCCGCAAACCAACTCATCCAAAGCAAGAGATGAATGAGAGGATTAGATGCTAGGTTATTCTTTAGCACTAGATTCTTATATAGAGCAAGGATCTGAGGATCCTAAAAGGTTCGAGAGGGTTGTTTGAGAGTGACAACTTGTACTCTTTTGAGGTTGAGCTTAAGAAATTTGCGGTCGGCTCCACTAAATCTTTCTCTCTCATTGTGATCATTTCGTTGCTTTTATTTGGTTCTCTATGGGATTTATCTACTTCGTTCTTGGTACAGTGCACACTCATGTCATATCTCATAACTCTTATTCGAGATGGGGGGCTGCTGCGTATAAGAAGGGGTATCAGAGTATAACAAGTGGTTTCATAGCCAAGGCTAGATTAATCTGATTTGCGAGAAGGACGACAAAGCGTCATGTGGCACAACCAAGATCGATGTCGACGATGTGGAATCAAGTAGAGAAAGTTGACGACGGTAGACATTTCAGTGTGTGGCAATTTGTGGTGAACAATATCCTTTTCCAGCAAGGGTTAATGGATGCTCTCGAAGGAGACAACCGAAAAAGATAACCGATGAAGGCTGGAAGGTGAAGGAGCAGAAGGCTGTCAGTACGATTCGTCTATGTCTCTCTGATGAGATATAGTACTTGGTGAATTAGGAGAATTCGTCGAAGAAATTATAGAGTAACTTATAAGAATTAATTTTATATGGAAAAGTCTCTGACAAACCGGTGGGTGCTAAAGCGGCAACTGTTAGGTTGCGTATATAGGAAGCCACACAGTTCATTGACAATCTCAATGTCTACATGTACTTGTCTCTCAAATTTGGGTAGGTTTAATTTGCTTTCATTGTTTGGACTGGAAATGTACTCATCTTTGTATCTTGGAATGTATTGCTTTTGGAATGAGGAGACGACTAGAAGGGGGTTGAATAGGTACCACACAAGTAAAGTCTCTTTAAAAAGCTTTCCTCACGGAGGAATCAACACTCTTTACTCTAATAGCTATTCAGAGCTACTAAGATCAGAGAGAATCATTCAAACAAGAGCATCACAAAATGCGGATCAAGACTAGCCAAAATCCCTACTGGACCGGTTCGACCGAATGAACAATGGCGGTCTGACCAAATGAACACTAAAATCACAAATTGAACCAACTTTTGATCCACAACTTCAAACTTCACAAAACTTGAAACACACCTCTAGGATGTTAAGAACCTATTCCAATAAAAAATATTTAAGATCATTATCAAAGTTCCGATATTTTTCCGTTTGAGTGAAGGTTGCATCAAAACTGAGCCAAATAAAAAAATGATAATTGAGATGAGCCCGTGGGAGGAATCAATCCAATATGGCTAAGGATTATTTCACACACTTCCTAGCATACCGAATCATTGCAAGAATCAAGCCAAACCGTCAAAAGCAAAACTCCCTAAACCACCCTCTATTCCGCCAAAACCGGGCAAACTCAAGAACTTGCAATAGAAAGTACCTAGAGGAATGAGATATGGTTTCCAAGAGATATCTCCATCACTTACACATCCTAGGTAAAAATAAAGATCACGAGGGTAGGGAAAAACACCAAAAACCAAGCCAAATCAAGAAATCAACACTTGAACATACAAGAGAAAGATTTGGACAAATTTGGAGATGAATGTTTACAGCTACTCCCTTGGGAAGACAAAGCCACTAGGGTAGCACACACACAAGTTCTCTCATCTCTCTTATTACATCTTTCAAACCCTAGCCTCCTCCTCTCTCCACTTTCCCTAAATTTTCACATTAGGGTTTGTTGGCTTAGATGGATGTGCCAATCCTGCACCATCTCGTTATATAGTGGAGGCTAAGTCTAGAAACCTAACGAGCACCCATTAAGCCCACACAGAAACGGGTCTCACTCACATATGCTTCTCAAAGCGTTGTCTTCATCTTCAGCTCTATTACACCAAATCCATCATGCCTTGCCCTCTATGGAGACCTCAAGGAGCCGTGAACCCATGACCCGTGTGCCACAAAAAAAACAAAGCTCTATTTGGCCTTTATTGCTAGGTACACACAAAGAAATTTACCAGGAAGCTTTAAAAGACTTTTGTTTCACGTACACAGAAGGAATTGTACCAAGAGATTCTTAGCAGCCTCAACTCGGTGATTCTAAATCGTCGTGACCCCATTACACGCTTCAACTCTGACTTAGCACTGACCAACACCATTTCTACCTGCACCATTGTTCGTGTCGCCTGGCATCATGCCCTGTCACCATCTTGCACCACCTAATTCAACGATCTTTTGCCTAAGTTGGTCGTCACCTTCCATCAAGAGATTGTGTCGTCTGCTATATTTAAATTCTTTAGTTGGAGGTGGAGTTCATTGCAACTGAAGCGGTTGTGCCTATTATCAGCGACATCCATGCGGGATTAGTCATTGGCGATTTCTACGATGACCTGTCATCTTCTTTGGGTTACTGCAGTAAGATCCACACGTGTGGAGTCTAAGGTACAGTTGCGTACTTTCAGCACAACATTGTTATTGGTGTACAAGTGCAATTTCATTTGAGTTTATTTGGGCTACGTTTGATCGAGGAGATTTTGAAGCTAGAAAAAAAAGGTTCGAGAGGGTTGTTTGAGAGTGACAACTTGTACACTTTTGAGGTTGAGCTTAAGAAATTTGCGGTCGGCTCCACTAAATCTTTCTCTCTCATTGTGATCATTTCGTTGCTTTTATTTGGTTCTCTATGGGATTTATCTACTTCGTTCTTGGTACAAGGCACACTCATGTCATATCTCATAACTCTTATTCGAGATGGGGGCTGCTGCGTATAAGAAGGGGTATCGAGTATAACAAGTGGTTTCATAGCCAAGGCTAGATTAATCTGATTTGCGAGAAGGACGACAAAGCGTCATGTGGCACAACCAAGATCGATGTCGACGATGTGGAATCAAGTAGAGAAAGTTGACGACGGTAGACATTTCAGTGTGTGGCAATTTGTGGTGAACAATATCCTTTTCCAGCAAGGGTTAATGGATGCTCTCGAAGGAGACAACCGAAAAAGATAACCGATGAAGGCTGGAGGGTGAAGGAGCAGAAGGCTGTCAGTACGATTCGTCTATGTCTCTCTGATGAGATATAGTACTTGGTGAATTAGGAGAATTCGTCAAGAAATTATAGAGTAACTTATAAGAATTAATTTTATATGGAAAAGTCTCGACAAACCGGTGGGTGCTAAAGCGGCAATCGTTAGGTTGCGATATAGGAAGCCACACAGTTCATTGACAATCTCAATGTCTACATGTACTTGTCTCTCAAATTTGGGTAGGTTTAATTTGCTTTCATTGTTTGGATTGGAAATGTACTCATCTTTGTATCTTGGAATGTATTGCTTTTGGAATGAGGAGACGACTAGAAGGGGGTTGAATAGGTACCACACAAGTAAAGTCTCTTTAAAAGCTTTCCTCACGGAGGAATCAACACTCTTTACTCTAATAGCTATTCAGAGCTACTAAGATCGAGAGAATCATTCAAACAAGAGCATCACAAAATGCGGATCAAGACTAGCCAAAATCCCTCTCGGACTAGGTTCGTAGAATGAACAATGGCGGTCGACCAAATGAACACTAAAATCACAAATTGAACCAACTTTTGATCCACAACTTCAAACTTCACAAAACTTGAAACACACCTCTAGGATGTTAAGAACCTATTCCAATAAAAATATTTAAGATCATTATCAAAGTTCCGATATTTTTCCGCTTGAGTGAAGGTTGCATCAAAGCCGAGCCAAATAAAAAATGATAATTGAGATGAGCCGTGGGAGGAATCAATCCAATATGGCTAAGGATTATTTCACACACTTCCTAGCATACCGAATCATTGCAAGAATCAAGCCAAACCGTCAAAAGCAAAACTCCTAAACCACCCTCTATTCCGCCAAAACCGGGCAAACTCAAGAACTTGCAATAGAAAGTACCTAGAGGAATGAGATATGGTTTCCAAGAGATATCTCCATCACTTACACATCCTAGGTAAAAATAAAGATCACGAGGGTAGGAAAAACACCAAAACCAAGCCAAATCAAGAAATCAACACTTGAACATACAAGAGAAAGATTTGGACAAATTTGGAGATGAATGTTTACAGCTACTCCCTTGGGAAGACAAAGCCACTAGGGTAGCACACACACAAGTTCTCTCATCTCTCTTATTACATCTTTCAAACCCTAGCCTCCTCCTCTCTCCACTTTCCCTAAATTTTCACATTAGGGTTTGTTGGCTTAGATGGATGTGCCAATCCTGCACCATCTCGTTATATAGTGGAGGCTAAGTCTAGAAACCTAACGAGCACCCATTAAGCCCACACAGAAACGGGTCTCACTCACATATGCTTCTCAAAGCGTTGTCTTCATCTTCAGCTCTATTACACCAAATCCATCATGCCTTGCCCTCTATGGAGATCTCAAGGAGCCGTGAACCCATGACCCGTGTGCCACAAAAAAAACAAAGCTCTATTTGGCCTTTATTGCTAGGTACACACAAAGAAATTTACTCAGAAGCTTTAAAAGACTTTTGTTTCACGTATACGTAAGAATTGTACCAAGAGATTCTTAGCAGCATCAACTCGGTGATTCTAAATCGTCGTGACCCCATTACACGCTTCAACTCTGACTTAGCACTGACCAACACCATTTCTACCTGCACCATTGTTCGTGTCGCCTGGCATCATGCCCTGTCACCATCTTGCACCACCTAATTCAACGATCTTTTGCCTAAGTTGGTCGTCACCTTCCATCAAGAGATTGTGTCGTCTGCTATATTTAAATTCTTTAGTTGGAGGTGGAGTTCATTGCAACTGAAGCGGTTGTGCCTATTATCAGCGACATCCATGCGGGATTAGTCATTGGCGATTTCTACGATGACCTGTCATCTTCTTTGGGTTACTGCAGTAAGATCCACACGTGTGGAGTCTAAGGTACAGTTGCGTACTTTCAGCACAACATTGTTATTGGTGTACAAGTGCAATTTCATTTGAGTTTATTTGGGTTACGTTTGATCGAGGAGATTTTGAAGCTAGAAAAAAAGGGCAAAAGAAAAATTGTCCAATTTAGGAAGTTATGCAGTTCATGTATTTTTGGATTCAGTTGGGGGGCAACTGATTTGGTGTTTCGTTTACCATTTGACGACACCCTGATTGTAGCTAGCATAATGCTCTTTGGAGTTTTGCTGTTTGAAAGTGAATGTTTTGCTCCAATTTCAGTTTAAGGTGAAGGATTTAAGCGTAATAATGAGTTCATTTTTGCGTGGATACTACAATATTTGTCCAGTTGTCGCAGCTCAATATGAGGGGTCTATTGCATTTCCTACTCCATTGATGGCACATTGAGTTCCTTTCATCTGGATAGTTCCACAGGAACAGTTTTGACCATATCATGTATTTCAATTACCTTTGAAGTCGACAATTTGATGCGCGTGGGGGCCACATGTGCAAGTTGCTCTTTCATTGAGAATTGTTTGTTGAGTTTTGTGTTCCTCGTCCAGCATGTCAGATTCTATTATATGAGTTCTTTGTTATCTATCCAACACCATATGTGATGTCCTTGCTTATGTCGTTTGATGATTGAGCATTTGTTTCAGGAGGTCAGTTGCATAGACTCACACTTTGTTGGAGTTATGAATTATTGAAGACCCATATTTGTTTGCCTACTTTGTTGATAGTTGTGTGTTTGGACCTACTGGTGGTTTGCTCAATTTGGCTTTGTAAGAAGCATTTGGAGAAGACTATTCCGGTCTACTCACATAATTTGGCTTCATGAGAAGCGTTTGGATAAGATTGTTCTAGTCTTACTCGTTGAGATTGGTCCTATGTACTTTCAAGGCAAAAGGTCTATTGATGAATACTTATTTGGATGAGATTTGATATTTCAACTACAAGAGAAAATTTATCTCAAAGTGGAGATTGTTAATGTATGATACTAATGTGTGATCGTGTCTGTGCGGGATGCACCATACATGCCGACTGGCGCTAGACGCGGTGTCAAGTGGCGCAACTGACTTTGACTCGGTTTCCTTCTCTGTTAGGAACTCTTATTCCCTAGCATATATATGTACCCTGTAGTCGCACAGTTAGATACACTGAACCTCCCCGTTCTTGCAATTTTCCCCACATAGTGAATTCTGCCTTTGTGTGTCCGTCGTTTTTCCCGCAAGGGTTTTTCACGTTAAATCTGTGTCTCGTGTTATTCCGTTCATGCTATTTTTTTGTGCATTTTATAATATTATCTATATAGTACTTTCTATAGTAGCCGAATTGCATACTGTTAGGATAGGCAACACTTAATTTTTCTAGTATTTTATAAGGAAACAATGTAATTGCAAACTTTTGAAATTGAGTGTAGCTACGAGACGGTATCCCACTAGGTTCCCCAACCGACGAGATAGGAATCAATAGTCTGTCAGACCCTGGGAAGTTATTCCCAAAATCCTATGTGTTTACCATGCTAAACCCATGATCAATGGCTATTGCACACATTTACACCATTCATATTACATCCATACACACGTAAATAAAACAAGTTAATATGATATAATTATACAAACGAAATTGAGCCATACATGACCAAGTTTACAACATACGGCCCGACCGGCCAAATAGTTCACATGTCATAAAGTTTTGTAGTGGAATTAACAATAAAGTGACATAAAAAAAACCAGCAGGTATAAATCTTCCCAACCACATGCAACTAACTTGGTTAAACCCAAAAACTCGGCGTCGTCGATGTCGAAACTCGCAGCGTAAAAGTATCCAACTAATGGGTCTCCATTCATATCCTCCTAATATGTTCAACAAGCAAATTGTGAGTACAAAATTGTACTCCGCAAGACTTTATATCAAAGGCTATATAGGCCGCAAGGTTATGTCAAGACAGGCGGCTATCTTTCTACATTTTACCACTTTGCATAAAGCAAGCTTTTATTTGCAATAATAAGTAATAGATTGCAATCGGAAGTTGTAAACAAGTGGCTTGCTACCATATCATCAAAACAGTGGCAAAGTCCTTTTGCCGAAATAACTATGCATGGATTCCCTATCCATATGTTACCTATACACTTTGCAAAACATAAAGCTACATATTGCGAGACGTTGCCAAGTGATGTCTATGACCGGAGACATGGCTATTCAAATAGATTTACACTCTACAGAGGTTGTACAACTTTACCAACTAGACATAAACATCCCACCATGCTATCCATGTCATGTGATACCGAAGGTACCCGATTTGAGAGTTCATGAAAAAGCTTTTACATTACTGGTTCTAGCAACAACCACACTGTGATACCTTCTTAGGATATGGAGAGCTCTCCAAAATGCTAATAACTCATATGTTGTGTTTACCATGCCTGCACTATCCTAATTGTGTCCTGCAATTTTCCACCTGCGGTTTGATTTGCTAGAACCCAATAACTTATTATGCTAGGGCCGATCGATCCTTAATGACTCAAGCGAAACAACAACAAAGCACATTCTTATGCAATTGCACCGGTCTCAACCACCACTCGCCCAAGTCGAAAATAAAATTTTAATTTTCATTAGATAGTCAAAATTACAGAGGTACCTCCTCTAGACATATACATGT
Source organism: Hsuehochloa calcarea (assembly GCA_036346395.1). Taxonomy (NCBI): domain Eukaryota; kingdom Viridiplantae; phylum Streptophyta; class Magnoliopsida; order Poales; family Poaceae; genus Hsuehochloa; species Hsuehochloa calcarea. The sequence continues at coordinate 6,930,215 of CM070602.1, forward strand.
GTTTCCCATAATGAAGAATTTATCAAGCTTTTCCAACTTAGCCAGACTAACGTCGTTAAGCACAGCTAAGCATCAACTGACTCGTACTGACTAAAATTCCACAATAATTTATACCAACAGTGGATAACATTACTAAGGTGATAATGGTGAGGATACCAATTTATGAAGGTGGGGTTTAATACAAAAATAGGGTATAACTACTAACGTTACCAATATAACAACTTTTCCTGAAATTATGCACATGCATAATAATTTTAAACACAACAAGTGGCGGAGCGTGACCCAAAAGTAAGGGGGAGGCCAAAAAGACATTGCCAATAAAAACCATATTGCATTGTAAGATAATGAAACACATGCTCAATTGAAAATTTAAAGAATGAATCAAAAATAGAAACAACCAAGGTTAAAGAAAGAATTAAAGAGATGACATACAATAGCTAGAGGCAAGAAAAGAACACGAGACAATACAACAAGCCAAAGCTTTGGGATTAGACCATTTCTAGAAGAAACAAAAGGTAGGCTAAAGATTTTGAAAGGAAATGCTGAAATATATATATAGAATGAACAAAAAATATGCTTGGAAGACATATCTATATTTTTTTTAAAAAATGGATGGAAAGGGGAGACCAAGACACCTTGGCCTCCACTACCCTCCGCCACTAAACAAAACATACATAACAGTGAAAATATGGGATCAACATGGTCAAAGGAGGGTGCTTGCCTTGCTCGTTGAACACTTGATCTTGCTTCGGATCAACCTTGGAAGTTTCCAAGGCGTTGGTATCAAATCGGTAAAAGACAAATAACAACAATAAGAGCCAAATAATTTTCAACAAAGAGTGGATGATTTTAGGGAAAAAAATTAGAAACAAATTTTTAATTAATTTGGCATTCATATGCAAAAGTTATGAGCATTTGAAGTTGATTCGGTTAAGAAAATCCTAAAAAATGAAAAGGACACGTCGAAAGTGTATTTTCCGAAATGGTGCTAACTTATGGAGAAAGCATGCTTTCCTATTATAGAAGACTTATTTCTATTTCTCAAATTTATAAAAATTAAAAGGGCAGGGCCCACATGTTAGTGAGAACTTAGCGTTTATAAGCGATTTAGCTCTTTAAAAGGCCACCTGACAAGTAGGACCCACCTACCAGTGACACAGGATAGAGGAGAGGGGACTTTGCTCGAAGGCAAGCTTCGTTGTGGCGCTACACCAACGAATTGTCGACATCGACGGCATGAAGGGAAGGATTAAAGGACGGGAAGTCGAATGGGAGGTGGTTGCCAGGCATGAAGGTGACCAGAGCCTTGCTGACGGCGACGAGAGGCAGCGCCAATGGCACGGTTGTGATGGCAAAAATGGGCGAGGCAAAGACTAAGTGAAAGATTGTGTGTGATGACTCCGTCAAGCAATGGTGGTGCTAATGACAGCGGCACGAAGACCAATGGTCACCGGAGTTGCACCAGCAATGAGCTGCAGCAGCGACGACGAGAAGCTAAACGATGACAACAAGCTAGAAGGTGCAAAAATACTACTTTAACCTCATAATTGCACTCACGAGGGTCCAGTAGCTCACCAAGGCGGTCGATGATGATGGGGTGACTTTCGAACGTCTTGATGGCGACGAACAGCTACTACGGAGCACGATCCAAAGTGACTATGAGCTCAAGGTAGAACTTGGCCAGGAGAGGTGAGGAATTAGTTTCTAGGGGTTCTAGAAATGACAGATGGCTAACGAATCAAACGGTAACTCACTGGACATCAAGAGACAACGAAAAATGGCGGCGGCGGTAGGAAAATCTACCAGAACTCCAAGTTAGCTACGGGTTTTATCATGTGGCACCAAGGGGCACGAGATAAAGCAAGAAAACTGGATGGAGCTCACCAGAGATGGACAAACACGGAAGTTGCGCTCGGTGCGCTTGCCGAAGTTGAAGATGACAGAGTGGATCTCATCTCACAAGGCTTTAACTGTGACACTGTCCAAGGAAAAGGTATTAGGGAGGCTAGAGATGAGTTTGGACGTGGATGTCGAGGGAGGATAAGCTCACCCATGCGGATGCGGCTGGGCGGCGTGCTTGCTGACACCCAAGGGACGTCTCACGTTTCCCAATGAACTACAAAGCAAGGGGCTCAGGTTTGAGAGAAAATGGAACGAGGGTGAGATAAGGAAGAAAGTGACACTACTAGATGGTTTAAGTACTGAAGAGAAACACACGAGAAGAGGTAGGGAGAAAATGGCGGCCGCGGCAAGAACTCGAGAGCGCGCTCTTGTTCTCCGCCTGGAAAGACAACAGGTGGCGACAAGGGGGTGGATGGCTCCTGCATCCATGGAACGGCGGTGACGACTTGCCAGGTGATGAAACGATGGGAGGTGGTCACAAACCGAGGGCGTGAGCACGGGAGCTGGCGTGGGCGAAGGCGAGTGGCGAATGGGCGGGCACGAGGTGGAAGATGAGGCATGATGCATGGGACCCACGCATCAACGGCGGCGGTGGCGGGAGACGGTGCTTGGGCCTTGGTTGGGCTGGAACAGGAGTGGACCAAGCCGAGGGGAAAGAAAACGGTTGGGGAATGAAAATCTGAATTTTTAATATTTCCTTATTTGAAAAACTCCACGAAGCAAGTTTCAATTTTTGAAATAAACAACTCAAATTTGAAAATTATAAAACAATTTGGAGAGGCCCCTTGAACAAGCTAGTACTTACATCATTATTTCCAGGCTTTTTTCCATCTTTAAAATTCTTGCACAAATTCTTTTGTTGTTGTCTTTAGTAGAAAAATATTTAAATAAAATGCCAAAAAATGCAGAGAAATGCTTGAAAGTTTCAGAAAATAAAATTTTAAGCATAAACATAGGTAATACCTAATTTTGGGTTGTTACATCATCCGATCAGATGCAATCGAACGAACCAAATATCCCTTGGTCCTCGCTTGCCCGTGGGGCCGCCCCAATCTCCTCCTGCCCATTTCCCCGACGATCTACTCCCATGCGGCCACCCCAACGTGCTCCCAAGCCTCCTCCCACATAGCCACCATGTCCTCCTGCAATGTCGCATCCAGCAACCTTCCGCATGGTGCCCAACAAAAGGTGTAGATCTCCTCCGCGTGGGCGACCTGAAACCTCCATGGCCTTCCTTTACACGCAGCTCCTAACACAACATCTCATTGACCTACCACTGCAGGTGGTTTCACTCAAGTTTCAAGTGTCTTTGAAACATGTTTCATGATGTTTCAAATAAGTTTCCAAGTTTGAACGGCAAGTTTCAGGGAAAAAAAATCAAAAATTTTGAGCAAGTTTCATAGTGTTTCAAATGAGTTTCAAGTTTCAACTATAATTTTCATAAACAAATTCAATGTTTTGAGCTAGTTTCAACAAAGTTCATGTAGGTTTCATGGTGTTTCAAACGAGTTTCAAGTTTCAAAAACATATTCAAAGTTTTAGTAAATTTCAACAAAGTTCATGCAATTTTTATGCTGTTTCAAATGAGTTTCAAGTTTCAATGCCAAGTTTCAAGAACAAATTTGGGCATTGAAATGGCCCCCAAATTTGACATGCCCCACAACAAAGTATCCAAATTGATCTCCTCACCTTAGTTGTCAATTATCTTTTCCAGTTCATCTCAGTTTTTTTATAGGGAGTAGATCAGGACCAAAATGCCCTTAGCTACCTGGCCATTGGGCAAGTCCTTTTAGCTCGGACTGTGCTCCATGCAAGTTGGCATCTCCAAATGGTAAGCGAAAATTGACAGATGATATACTTAATTTAACACGAGCACCCAAGGGTTTTTTAACTTCTGTTTTAATCTCAAGTACCTAGCTAGAGAAAGGAACATGTAGAAAATCTCAAGTACTAGCTAGCTAGAGAAAACAACATGTAATTAATCTCAAGTACATTAGGTAGAGATAACAACAATATATATAGGGAGTGGCTAGCGCTCAGACGTACGATGGGAGCGTTCCTATCACACGCCCACCCCACCCGCCAGATCTCACTTAAGACATCGACCTCAGCCGTTCAATTCGGTGCAACAAAAAAAAACCCAGAAATGCAACAATTAGTTTCTAAGTTTGCAACAAATCTTAACCCGGATGCAACAAACATGAAATAAATGTTCGGTCGGCCAACAAAACGCTGCAACAAAAGATGCTATCAAGCGCAACAATGATTACTAAGCGTGCAACAAAACCTCATTCGGTGACAACAAACCATAGCAGCTGTCGGACCCCGGGTATCACACAACCCCGAGACCCTCTATGCATACCAAGCTAGTCCCATGATCAGTAGCTAGCTCGCACAGTTGCAACAATGATGTTATCATAACCATTCAACAACGAACTAATAAAGCAGACAAAGTAATATTAGTTAACAGCAAAGGACCTTATGGTCAAGCTCTTACAAAAGTCGCCACACAGGGCTTAACATCAACAGAGTATCTGGCAGCGAAAATCTCATGAGCAGGGTAATTTACTTCATGAGGCCTCAATTGACGGGAAGCATAGGCTACTACCTTCCTCTCTTGCATCAGGACACAACCAAGTTCTTGCCGGGATGCATCACAGAAAACCTCAAAATCCTTCCGAACATCTGGCAAAATCAATACCGGAGCCGTGGTCAAACGCTTCTTCAATTCTTGGAAGCTTTGCTCACAATCTGGTGTCTAAGCAAATTTCTTTTCCTTCTTCAACAGCTGAGTGAGAGGTCTTACTATCTTGAAAAATCATTCTATGAATCGGCGATAGTATCCTGCCATACCATGGAAACTTCTAACCTAAGGCAGCGACTTAGGTGACTCCCAATTAAGCACATCCGTAACCTTACTAGGGTTAATAGATACTCCTTCTGCAGACATGACATATCCCAGAAAAGTAACTTCCTTCATCCAAAACTCACACTTGCTGAATTTGGCATAGAGTTGATGATCTCTAAGCTTATTCAGGACCAATCGGAGGTGCTCTTCATACTCTTCTTCACTTTTGGAATACACCAGAATATCGTCAATAAAGACAATGACGAACTTATCCAAATACTCCATGAATACTTTATTCATCAAGTTCATAAAGTAAGCAGTGGCATTGGTCAATCCAAATGACATGACGGTGAACTCATACACCCATACCAAAGTTGAGAAAGCATCACGGGATATCCTCCGACGAATCTTCAACTGGTGGTATCCTGACCTCAAGTCTATCTTGAAGAATACTCTGGCTCCTTTTAACTGGTCAAACAGATCATCGATCCTGGGCAGATGGTACTTGTTCTTGATGGTGACCTCATTAAGGGCACGGTAATCCACACACATCCGTTGTGTGTCATCCTTCTTTGCAACAAAGATCACTGGGGCTTCCCAAGGTGAAGAACTTGGTCGGACAAAACTTTTCTCTTGCATTTCTTCAATCTGCTTCTTCAGCTCGACCAAATCATTGACAGACAATCTGTAGGGTCTCTTGAAAATAGGTGCAGTTCCCGGAACTAGATTGATGACAAACTCCACGTCTCGGTCTGGTGGCATTCCAGGTAGTTCATCAGGAAAGACATCTGGAAACTCACTGACTACTGGCACTTCATCAAAGACACAACACTGGCACTGCAAACGAAAGCTCCAACTGGCTTCTCTGGGGAGGCTTCAAACTTTACTTTGGTTCCATCCGGACTGACCAAAGTGATGCTTCTACCACCACAATCCAAGAGGACTTGGTGATTGGCAAGCCAATCCATTTCCAGAATCACATCAATAGACTTAGTGTCTATGATGATGAGATTGGCAAGGAATTCTACCCCTTCTATGGTCACTTTAACCTTAGGGCAACCTTGGTTCGTACTCAATTCCGAACCGGGGGACTGAACCAGCAAAACACTTTTAAGAGGCAAAACTTCCAACTAATACCTTTCAGGGTTTCCATGGCGGCACAATAGTTCTCCCACCATTCTGCGGTTGTACCTTCGAGCTGGTGGGTGGCATACAGAACCTTCTCGCGATCATCACAACGGGTGATAGCGAGCTTCTTTTCCATAGAGCGCAGCCAGTCATCTGCGTCCAATGGCTCAGAGGAGCTAGAGAAAGTGGGCGGATGGGTCCTTAAAAACTCTACCACCGACTGAGGAAAATCGGGGTTGAGGCGGCGGTGGCGTGGCGGTGCTATTATTCGATTCATCATTGCGGCAGGGCAAAGCGTCCGATCTCGCGATTCATCATCTGAGTCATATTCTGCATCATTGAGCTCATCAGCTGCGTCTGGGCTGCCATGAATTGACTCAAACCCTGATCTGCACTGGCGGCCTGGGAAGACGGGGCATTGGCACTTGGGGTCTCATCCTGGCTTGCGGAGCTGCAGGTTTGAACCATCTGCAACAAAGCTTACCGGGTTTAACAGACGAGAAGAAGAAATCAATTTAGACGAGAGGGAAAAGCATGGAGATGAGCGAGAAACAAGGGAGATAGATGGATCAACCTAATGCAGACACAGTTGGTTTAACCCATAGATGGATCAACCTAATGCGGACACAATTGGTTTAACCCAACGAATAGATAGCCGGAAAGCTATCAAGAAGCAAACAAAAGGGGACACTCAAGCACAAAAGCATTATTACGCAGACTAAATGATACTAAAACTAGGGAGGGCAAACAACCAATCTAACTCTTATGGAGGGTCACTTGGATCTGACGGCGGTTCTTGAACTTCCAGAGCTTCCGTTGCTTGACCACGAAGGGCTCGATCCTAGAGATATTCCAGAGTTAATGAGGTCAATTTAAATTCGAAATCCAAGTTTTAGAAAAGATAAGCATAAGAACTCAATAATGATATAAGAGGGTAAGATGATAAGAATAGAATAGAGTAAGATGAGAAAGAATAGAATAAGATAAGAGAAGAATATCTAGTCAAGTCAATCGGTTGGTTTAATTTAGAAAATATCTTTTGAATTTTTGACTAAGACGACCAAGCTAACCAAGGGTTACATCCTACAGTCGATATGGCTCTGATACCATCTCTTGTCGGACCCTGGGTATCACACAACCCCGAGACCCTCTGTGCATACCAAGCTAGTCCCATGATCAGTAGCTAGCTCGCACAGTTGCAACAATTATGTTATCATAACCATTCAACAACGAACTAATGAAGCAGACAAAGTAATATTAGTTAACAGCAAAGGGCCTTATGGTCAAGCTCTTACAAAAGTGGCCACACAGGGCTTAACATCAACATAGTATCTGGCAGTGGAAATCTCAAAATACGTGGAACCCAATCGACATGCTCATAGGCAATCGAGTGGAGGACGTGACCTAGTTCGCGAAGTCTTCAAAGTAGCCTTCCTCGTAGAACTCAACATTTCCTGATTCTTCTGCTGGGACTGATCAACAAAGGGCATAAAGCCGTGAGTACATAAAGTACTCAGCAAGGGCGTAGAGAAGTGTATGCACATAGTATTTATGCCAGGCTAGAACAAAGGTGGCTTTATAGTTAATTTTGCAGAAAGCAAGTTTAACAGTAATTACAATAATTAGATTACAAAGCAGGATTTTAAAAGATTAATACATAAATAATCAAGTTCTTTGAAACAACAGTGAACTTCCTGTTCACTTCCCAACCATTCCAACCAAACATTTCCATCGAACCAATTCCACATTTTTGAAAATGCTACCCCTTGCGTGAAAGACCCGAGCATGTCCATAACCGGGGACACGGCTATTTGAATAGATTTTTCACACTCTGCAGAGGTTGTACAGCTTTACCCACAAGAGATAAATCACTCGTACTGTCCGCTCACACACTTCCGAGGTATGCGACTAAGTGATTATCACAAGGCCTTTACAAAGGTCCATTTTGCCTCGGTTCTGCTCGCTAAAGTTTCGCCCTCACGTCCCCCTCTTGCGCCTTTCCCATCCAAAACAGAACCGACTCAAAACTTCTCTTATTAGTTGGCCAGGTCCGTCCCATACCGGACTTGTGGTTGCACGGTGTGACCCAGATCAATGGCGTACAAGGTTAAGTCCTTAGTTTGCTGCTCAGACGAGACTTTCCGCATCCCAATGTGCCACACGCACCCACCTTCACCACCGCCCACAAGCCCGAGCATAAAACATTTTAGGTTCATTCCCGACCAAATGACAATCCCTGCCATGGCTCAACACATTTTAATTAAAGTGGCCTCACATCACAATTCCATAGTTCCATTTGTCAAATTCATTCATTCTTTGAACATGATCGTGAACCCAGCGGGTAACTAAAGCAAGGCTAAGCAATATTACACGCCATGTTGGTAATACAAATGTCCAACTAGTAATTAACAATCCTAAGATGTCCATGGATTTATGTCATTCAAGGAGATATTTCATTTTCAATTTATCAAGAGGTATAATGGCAATTTGGTAATTATCTACTCCCAAAACTATTTTCTTATAAAACTAGCCATGCATGATAATTTGAAACAATATACTTTTTACAAAATGGGTACAACATGGTCAAAGGCTTACGACTTTCCTTCGTTGACGAGTAGCGGGTCTTCAGTCGTCGGGTCGATGAAACCTTCCGGAACGCCAGAATCTACATGTGCGAAAAGAGCATAAATAAATAAAACAGCATCAAATGAACTCCAAAAATTACAAAACCAAAACCAAATGAAAGAGCTCGATTTTAGATGAATATAGAAATTTGGATCACCCAAATCGGAGTTTGGATGAGAAAGTTATGGCAGATTGAAGTTTCAAATCACATCAAATGATAGAAATTGAATTTTTTCCCGGATTTTTGGATTTATTTTTCAACTGGAAAATCGGATTAACGCGTCAGCGACACGTGGGCGACGCACGGCCGCCACGCCAGCCGAAGGCGCTGACCCGGCTGTGACGCGGCGCCACGTGGATGCCATGTCACCGAAGCGGCGGCGCGGGACCGACAAGACGCCGACGGGAGAGGCGCGGCGGCGGAGGCGGCGGCACGGGTGGTAGAGGGGAGTGGTGAACTGATTACGCACCTCCCGAGAGCCGGACGACAGCGGCGGCAGGCGAGAGGAGGAAGCGGCGGCGGGGAGGTCGACGGGGGCGATGGCGCTCGGGAGGAGGACCGGTGAAGGGGAGGGGCGCACCGAGATGGCGGCGGCCTGGGGAAGGTGATGGTGGGGTCTCCGGCACCGGAGGGAGCTCGGCGGCGGCGCAAATGGCGGCGGCGGCGCTCGGTGGCCGAAGAGGGGAATGGTGAAATCTGGCCGGGAGAGGGCGAGGGAGAGAGGGGGAAGGGGAGGAACATGGAGAGGGGAAGGAGCCGGAGCCGGTGCTCGCTTAAGTAGGGGCAGAGGAGGTCACGGGCGAGAGTAGACCGGAGGGGGGGCGGGCGGCGAGGAGGGAGCGCGGCAGGGCTCAGGCTGCGCGCCGTGCTTGGGGCAGAGGGAAAGGGGGAGCAGAGGCCGAGGAGTTGATGCAGTAGAGGCGGCAGCGGCAGTGGGACCGAGGAGGGCGGCGAGATTCGCGGCCGCAGGCGCAACCGTGAGCGGGGAAGAGAGAGACGGCGCGGAGGAGAAGAAGAATAGGGGCGGCGGAAGAAGCGCAGTCCGATTTTGATCGGACGGTGGATAGGAAAGGGGAGGCGCGAGCGAAGGAGCCAGCGATTCGATCGGCGCAAGGGCGAGGTTCGAGGCGACGCGGATCTGCAGGAACACCGGATCCGACGTCGGAGGAGAGGAGGGCGAGCGTGAGGGAGCAGCGGCAACAGCAGCCGAGCGCTGGCCGGGAGTGGGCGGACGCAAGGAACAATGGGGCCGAAGGATTCGGCTCACGCACAGTAAAAGAGGTTTTTAAATACTTTTGATTTTCAGAAATTCAAACAAATGAAAAGCTATTTAGAAAATAGCAAATAGAGTCCAAAATTTTTAGAAAAATTCATAGAAATTCCTTGAATTATTTTGGACTTAATAAAAATAGTTTCAAGATTAATTTTTCTTTAACTTTTGCAAACAATTTAATTTTTGGTAAAAGGAAAAACCATTTTTAAAATCCAATAAATCCAAGAAAACTCTTAAAATAATAATTTTGATTTTAAATACCAGAAAAATCAATTAAACAAACTTTAATTTAATTGAAGTTTGATCTATTCATATTAAACCGCTTTTGATTCTGAAATTCCCAATTAAGCTTTTGGCAATTAAAAGCAAATGGTTCTCTTTTAAAATTTTCAAAATTTTCAAAACTCTGAAAAAGTGGGATGCTACAGCAGCAAAGCACTGCAACAAATCACATAACCAATTGCAACCTTTTGAAAATATGTATGCAACAATTTGGAAAACACTGGCAACAAATTCACAAACTTGTGTGACAACATCAGAGTCTAGAAAAAGGCACAACAAATTAGTACTACGCCCACGACAATTCATCTCAACGTGCACAACATTGCCAAAAAAGAAGAGGGAAACATCCCAATAATGCTTCATGCTGCAACAATTTTGCGAACATAAAATGCAACAAAATAAAATGTTTATGGCAACAATTGAGAAAATATGATGCAACAACACGCAAATAAGCCCACCAGAGAGGGAGGAGGCAACGGTGGTGGCAGGGGGCCGAGCTCGGAGCAGGAGGTGTTCGGCCTAGCGCATCACCGCCGCCTAGGTCATATTTAACGGTGCTTACCTAGCTAACCTCGAGAGGTCTCACCACCCCACCGAAGAGCTTGGGATGCCCCAGTGCACCCGCTGTGGAGCTCCACTGCCACCCACTACCACCTGCACCCTGAGCTCCAGAGGCCTCAACACCCCCGCCGCCACCGTGCATGGTGGAGATCTGATTGGAACTCGTAGGAGGTTGGTGATATGCGAGCACGATAGAGAAAAGGGGTTGGATAGTGGGTGGGCAAGAGAGGGTGGGGAGGGAGCCGTGGAGCTCGTCGGGGCAACGGAGGAGAGAGAGGGGAGTGAGGGGGAGAAATCTATACATTGTAGACCTGCAGTCGGTGGGGATGAGAGAAAAATGGATGAGGAAGGAATGGTGGTCAGAAATTATTAGTAGTGCACAACCGCGTCCGATGGGCTCGAACGGCCGGCAAGAGCAATATATATATCACTATTCTACACCCGAGCGTAGAATAAGTTATTGTACACTCCACCACCTCCTTCCTTCGGACCCACAGGTATGCGGGTGGGCCACGACACCCTGGGTCCAACATACCCGGGGCGGGTGGGTTGGGTTTGTTCGCACGTGGGGCCCACTACAAAGAATCATCGGGCAAGACCAGCAATAATGAGGCCAGATTCAAGCATGCATAAGCAAGCGACCATTAATTTGATTACAGACTACGTATCTCAACTTGCACACAAAGCGTGGATCATTTCCTATGACACGTGGGCCATCGGTCGGAGTTGTTACCATGTGTACACTATCCCGTGTGCACCAAAATGGCACCTTGAATGTACGAGAGGAGAGCATCCAAATGCACATGCATTTGTCGACTTCCAAGTGGAAATAATTTGGTCCATTCATGGCGTGCTCAAACTAGAAGAAACGGATCTTCGCATGCGGACTTTTGCTCGGATTTTTCGTTTAGTTCCAAATCGGTTTGGTTGTTTTTGGTTTCCTTATTTTGTTATCGAGTCCGCCATGTATGCATAGCCATGGACCTATATTGTAACTCAAATCACGTTATTCAGAGGAAAAAAACTATTTTCTCTAGATTCTCGTGTTAGACGCTATCTTCTAAATAGAGAGTATTTTTATATATATTACCATCGTTCTTCTTGTTATCTCCTCATGTTTTTCGCATGAAGAACACGTCTACTTTACATGGTTGAATAGACGAGGATCGAAGCGTATGGTCGGGCAAATTTGAGTGTCACAGTGGATATAATCGAGACGATGGTTTATGTCGTTGTTTGTCGGGTTGCATGATCCATGGTCAAGGAAAAGGCTTCCACTACCTCCCGCGGCGATGCGGACAGGTGATGGATGGCATGGAGGAGCAACACAAGATCCTCAGCGCAAGCTTCCGAATCCTGACGTCATCACCAACGCCGAGGAGCAGCGGCGAGAACGCAGACAAGGGGCGAAGGCACGGCTTGAGGAGCTCAAGACGGCCTACGAGGCAAACGAAGTCTTCGACGAGTTCAAGTCGAGGCGCCACGCCGCGAAGCCAAGAAGAAGGGCACACACTGACAAGCTCGGCTTTGATGTAGTAAAACTCTTCCACTCACAATCGTATTGTGTTCCACATAGATGGGCAACAAGCTCCGCAGATCCTGCAGCCATTGAGGTCCTTGTGACTGAAATGAATGCCTTTAGGTTCACATACCGACCACAACCGTTGGTGTCCACAACCATTCATGTCATTCAGAAAGCGGCGGATAAACAAGTAATATTGTAAGTCTTTTCTATGGCTATATTTCGAATTATTTGTATTTCATTTGAACAATTTATATCAAGATTTGTCGTCGTTTCTAACTTAATTTTTGAATTTAAGGCTTATCATGTTCTTTAATGTATGGTTTTACCGAATTGTATAAGAATTTTTTTTTTTGGCATACCCTGTGGTAAAATCCTAGGTCCGCCACTGCCTCCTTCCATGGGTCAAAACACACATCCCACCTTGGTCGAAGGCTGGTAAAAAAAACACCACCTCCCACCTTCGCTAACCCACATTTCTCTCTCCACCAGCCCCCCGCGCCTAGGTTGACAGTAAATCTCTGATGAAGACACAGTAAAGACAAATGCAGTAATACTAAGCGTGATAGTGTATGTCCTGTAATAGCGCAGTAAATAAACAAGAAGATCACAATAATTCCTAAAAAAAGAAGATCACATCAAATTTTTGTAGCGCTATAGCAAAAGCACAAGAAAGTCACGGTAAACCTCTCGTATTATTGTAGTAAAAGCGGAAATGAGGTCGTAATAAATCTCTTGAAACGGTGTAGTAAACGCAGAATTGAGGTTGCAACTTGCAGTAAATCTTTTTTAGTGATGCAATAAACATTGCATGCCCCGATCTTCCTCTCATATATCGACAATAATAGGTAATGTATGGCACAATAATTCTAGTACCATTTTTACCGTCGGGCCACGGTCCCACAGTCCACACACGCGTGACAGTAACTTGCAACGGTGAGAAAAGTAATTGTGATACATAGCGAATTTTTTCCCTCGGGCCTTGATCCCACACCTCTGCACTCTACGTGACAGTAAATATCTTTGTAGTACTACAGTAAAAAGCACAATTAAGCCGCTGTAAAATATCTTTTTGTAGTATATTGTAGTAACTTGCAACGGTTGAGAGACGAAGAAATTGAGGTGACACCGTAGCAGTGTCACATGCATATCAGCGCATGTAGTACGTGCGGCCGGCGGACACGGGGCATGTGTTACCAACTTACCATTACTACCGTCAGTCAAAAAAAATCGTTTTGGTAGGTACCGTTAAATTTTTTAAACCTTATCTATTGATATCTTTTCAATATTTGAATTTAATATATAAAAATGGTATTATAGATTTCTTTTGAATTTTTGATTTATAAAAGTACAATTTTATTAAGTTTTATAAATCTATTACAATAAAAATTAGAATCAAAATGTCTTTTGGGGACGTTTTGATGTCCAAAACGATGTTCTTTTTGTGACTGGACAGAGCACCATGTATACATCACGTAGATATTTTTTATTTCACTGCAGTTCTAGGACCATATATAGATAATTGTTGATATATCCAAATTTAATTTGTATTAGCTACTTCCTCTTCTCTGAATCACAACTTTTTAGGGCTAGTTCAACTTATAGATCATTTTCATCGAATGATCAATACCAAAATGCCCCTAGCTAGCTAGGTCAAACCATGCCCTGGCCGATCTATATATAGAGACGCAGTGTTTTCTCTCTATCCAACCATAAAAGCCATAGCAAGTGAAGGAAAAGCGAGGCATACTACACCATGGCGCTCAACCCGAACCAACACAGCATCGATGAGGGCTTGCTCGATGCTCAGCTCGAGCTCTGGCACAACACCTTCGCCTACGTCAAGTCCATGGCGCTCAAGTCCGCACTGGACCTCGGCATCCCCGACGCCATCCACCACCACGGCGGCGCCGCCACCCTCACCCAGATAGTCACCAAGGTCACACTCCACCCGTCCAAGATCCCTTGCCTACGCCGATTCATGCGCGTGCTCACCATCACCGGCATCTTCAGCGTCCAGCACCCGGCGGACGGTAGCGAGCCCCTCTACGGGCTCACGCCGGCATCCCGCCTCCTGACCGGCTCGCCGAACTTGACTCCTATCCTTACCATGTTGCTCCATAATATCTTTGTCACCCCCTTCCTGTGCCTTGGCACGTGGTTCCAGCACGAGCTGCCGGATCCGTCCTTCTTTAAGATGACTCACGGCCAGACCGTATGGGAGATGGCCGATCATGACGCAGCCTTCGACGCGCTCATCAACAACGGGATGGTCTCCGACAGCCACTTCCTCATGGACATCGCTATCAGGGTGTGCGGCGACGTCTTCCAGTTCCAGGGGATAACCTCCCTGATCGACGTCGCCGGGGGGCTCGGCGGGGCGGCCCAAGCCATCTCAGAGGCGTTCCCGCATGTGAAGTGCACCGTGCTGGACCTCGCTCACGTCGTCGCCAAGGCTCCAAGTGGTACCGACGTGCAGTATATCGCCGGCGACATGTTTGAGAGCGTTCCACCGGCAAACGCTGTCTTCCTCAAGGTACGACGTGCAGTATATTGTTTTGTTTTGGTACTAGTCCAATATTCGTGCTTTGCTACGGATTAAAAAAATTATGTCTCGTCAATCGTCATCGTGTTCAGCCTACAATGCAAGTGATCCGCCGGTAATCCGTTTTTGGAATGATCGATGAAATCTTTGGGCTTCTTGCGCACCAGTTTGGGCAGTTGGGGTGTGGCGGAGTAGAGAGGAGCCTATAGGTGGCCAACCGTACGCACGAGAGGAACCGAGAAAAAACGAGATCCAACGGCTCACATCTCACGAAGAAATATAGATCTAACGACTCACATCGTATGAAGGCGGACGGATCGCCACTAATTCCTTCTTTTTAGTAGTAGAGATTTTACTTTGCTGTAAGAGCTGACAACGCATCCTTTGCTAATACTATATGGCTTAGGGAGTTGAAGACTTTTGAGTTTTCGATCATAATGGCCATTTTGAGAAAGACCTACTAGTCCTTTTAGCGTGGAACTGCCACAGTAAATATGGCACCTGAAATGACCGGAACCTCTGTCTAGTTCGTGTAAAAAAAATGCAAAAAAAAAAAAACTC
The DNA here is from genome assembly GCA_036346395.1 of Hsuehochloa calcarea. NCBI lineage: Eukaryota > Viridiplantae > Streptophyta > Magnoliopsida > Poales > Poaceae > Hsuehochloa > Hsuehochloa calcarea. The sequence continues at coordinate 6,945,463 of CM070602.1, forward strand.
AATTTTATCTGCATATAACACTAAGAGACGTGACTTTTTCATGTGACATTTTTTACTTTTCACAGTTAAGGGACATGACTTTGACGATTAATTTTTTGTAGCTTTATTTTATTATATAATAATAAATTATAATATTATGTAAGTATTTTTTTAACAACAAAACTAGTAATATAATTATTATGTAGGTAATCTAAATATTTTTGAACCTATTAGTAGAAAGTTTGACGCCGCGGATCATAGGGTATCACTTGAAAAGAACGGAGGGGTTATACTATAACTAGCTTGTCCTATTGTTGCAAACTTGAAACCGAGCTCGATAGTGCCAACACCGTACTTTTGGGATAAAGACAGCAGTTTGTCAATTAATGTTCATTATTATAATGCATTTTTTGCTTCCAAATTTTGCTGGTTTCAGTGGGTTTTGCATGATTGGAGCGATGCTGAGTGTGTCAAGATATTAAAGAATTGCAAAAAAGCTATTCCCCCAAGAGATGCCGGAGGAAAAGTGATAATTTTAGATATTGTGGTTGGAGCGGGGCCGCCAGACCTGAAGCACACAGAGACACAAGCTTTATTTGATCTCTTCATCATGCTTGTAAATGGCATCGAGCGAGACGAGCAAGAGTGGAAGAAGATTATCTTCGAAGCTGGATTTAGCGATTACAAAATTACACCGGTTCTAGGTGTTCGATCGATCATCGAGGTTTACCCATGAACGTTCGGTGAACAAATTAAGGCGGTATGGTGCGGTGTACGTTTGTATTTGTAAACCGAATAAGTGTACATGTTGCCTCCCCGTACGTAGTCACCGTTTCTCGGATCGATGGGGGCACGTACAACGCATGCTTCCACGTATGGAAGCCTTGTATATCTATGTATTTAAGTTCTATTATATGTATTGTATTTCCAAAAGGGATATAATGTATGTATGCATGGTTTGTGAATCAATATATCCCAAAGTTTCTCTCTCCCTCCCTCCCTCCCCTTTTTTTATAGTATTCAAAATCATGCTATAACACTTGATATTCAGCCATTATTAGGATACAAATACATGCTTTCAGGAATTTTTTATATAAAAAATATACATGCTCTCATAGTGAAAAGTATTCCAGGATAGAAACTTGTGTACAAGCTCGTAACGAAGGGTGTGATCATATTCTTGAAGGTAATGAAATTATCCGAGCAGCTTGCAAATGGAGTCTTGAACTAGCCGCAACCTGTGAAGTGCGGAAGGCGATCAAGTTTAGGGTTTGAGTTGTTAGATAAAACCATATAGTGATATAGGTATATAAAACTATATATAAAGAGTGCGTAAAAAAGTGAAATAGAAAGAGAGAAAAAAATGAGTTACGAAATGAAGTGATTCTTCTTTGTTGTCTTGGTTTGAGTTGATTTGGGGTTAAAAGGGGTAAAAATCTCTATGAAAGAGAGTGAAATAAAACAAGGTGGCCGAAGACCGAGCGCGGGGTGGCCATGACGCATGCATGCATGCACTCGTGGCGCACGCGTTGGATTAAAATGATACGAAAGTTGAACACGTGTACTCGATCCTGTGTATTCGTAACTGCGATTACTGATCATACCACTATATATGTATTGTGGTTGGTAACTAGTATTTGCCTTAATATATGGGCAACTCTTGCCAGCTGGGACTACGCTATGCCCAGTAGGTTATTATGAATCCGACAGATTGATCATTGATCTATACAGGTTGGCGACCCATGTAGCTAGCGAAAATTGACAAGTGACATATATTTAATTTAACACGAGAGTGTTTAAGGCTTTTAATCTATGTTATTTACTGTAGGGTAGCTAGCTAGAGAAAGCAACATGCATGCATGTAGTTAGTCTTCGCTAGGTAGGGGTACCTACCGTCCTAAAGAGAGCAGCATGTGTATCTCAAGCTAGCACAACCTAGCTAGAGAAAACACAACAGTATATGGGTGGAAGTGGAATTGGCTAGAAATAGTAAGTTGTTCGTGACTCGCTACTATACGTTTTAGTCGAGAGATTGATGGAAACTGAGAGGTCGTGGGATCTAGACCAGCGCATGCATGGGTTTAGGAGAGCGACGTTGCCGTTTTGTTTTGTTTTGTTTTTTAATTAATTGCAAGGAAGACGCACGTACGATTACACACATCATCATCACAATTACACGCACAATCACGGATAAGAACTCAAAATGCATTCAAACGAAGCTATATCCACCGCTCGTGATATATCTAATATCACGACGGTTTTATTTAAAAACCGTCGTGATATGTCTAGTATCACGACGGTTTCTTTAAAATCGTCAGTGAAGGCTACCACGCAGACGGTTTTATGTTGAAACCGCTCGTAGGTAATAGTTTTCATGCATTTTCAACATAAAACCGCTCGTGGTAATCCGAGCGACCCTAGCTACATTGTTTGTTTGTTTTTGGCCACCAGAATTGCTAGCCATGCCCTCTCAAAACAAGCATGTACAAAAAGCAGATACATCGCAGAGAATCAATTGTTGACAACTCAAATTTACCATTACTCAAAATAAATTAATAAAGATCGAATTTGTTGAAGTATTTTTGCTATAGTTGTACAATTGGATTACAATTAAATCAATTGTTTGCGTGAATCTGGGTCGGCGATGGAGTGAAACTCTCCTTTGTTAACTATTTCGTCATGATAAAGGTGCATAGCGCCCTCGAACTTCCACGAGCTCTTGCGCAACGAGTCCATATAAATCTATTATCAAACCCCGCCGCTAGGTCAAGAAAAATGGTAAGGATATATATTTGAATTTACAATTACAAAAAATTATTTCGAGATTGACAAACCTCCTGATTCTTCATCTTAGCACTAATGATTTCTCGCATATGATGGCAAGCGAGAATGCACATAGCTCATCATTTTTTTGTCAAGCATGACCGCAAAAATAGAATTACATATGTACGATAGTCGCTTGAAGACAAATTTTTATGAAGTATGATATATATAGGATTATTGTGTTGTAGCGCGTCTGAAATTTCGTCTGTGTGTTAGTTGGGCCGATCCATCAGATCTTCCTTGTTGGCTAACATAGGAGATGAACGAACTACATAATTGAAAAAGTTATCCTCGGGCATTTCAAACGAAGGAAGACTACAATAGAGTTATGTATGGAGGAAATGATCATACTTGTCGAGTATTCCTTGCGTAATCGTCAAGTCGTGATCGTTTCGACTAGGGAATCAAGATATATCACAGTGTTCTTCTTGGGTATAATGACTAAAAGGATCCATGGTACCTACTCATGTATGTCGCTATAACTATTAAACCTAAGTACAAATGAAATTTGAATAGCAAATAGTGAAGCACTTACCCCGGTTGTAGGGCACCAAAGATGTAGTCCTTGCGATTCGAAGAAGCAATGACGTCGTTATATAGTTCTCGACGAAGGTCGCGTCGCTTGATGGTTTGCATAGATACCACGTGTGGGTCGAGGAAACCCACTCTTCTCGCCCTTCCCGGCATTTTTCATCATGTATCTATACATAAGCAATGAGTTGCGATATTTATCGGTATTACATGAATGTAGAACTTGATTGTACACACTTACGTGTCCAACATCGTAGAAGCGGCGTCGAGGGCTTCGAGATTGAATAGGTTGAATAAGTCGTTGAACCCCACCACGGTTGCGGCCCGCTGAAGAAATGCTCATCCTTGTATGCGACGGTGATTCCAAAGATCGCACCCCTTCTTTGCGGTATTCCGCAAGTACCGTGCATGCAAAGCCCGACAAGCAAATCCAACAGGGCTAATTGTGCGTTAGAGCACAACGGTTTTCGATGGAGTACTTCCGTGCTTCGGGACTTGGGAGGCGGCTTAATGTTCGCCGATTTCGATTTGGCCTTAACGATTGGCGCGTCTTCCCCGCGAGACGACTCGAACCGATACGGTAGCACGCTTTTGTTGTTCCTTCTGCGCCTTCTCCACGGAACCGATGAGGTGGCCTTCGAGGCGAAATATGAGGTGGAGTCATGGAGGGTTCCGTTGGAGAGGAATGGTCCTGCCGAGATTGCGGCATCGCTGGGTCCAGGACGATGTCCGCCTTGGGCCATCGGATAAAACGTACACGGCATCCCCTAGTGTTGTGATCTCTTCGTTGGGCGAATGTCCAATGGACGGCCATGAAATGTTGATGTACCATGTCCACCTCCACCCTTGCGTAACCATGCGCCACCCGACACCGTGTCGCCTTCGCTCCTTCCTCGGTATGGATGCACCATCCTCGCCCACCAATAGGAATGGACCCAACTAACCTCGCTTGAGCTTGCAGCCGTCGGCTCCTACAAAACGATACGCAATTAGCTAAGGCGCCCTATAGGTCTATCTTTGGTGCATTCCATAGATGTACATTACCTTGATGTCGTTTATCGGTAATTGGTCGTCGCACGCTCAAAATTATGCGTGGACGCCGACACTACTCCGATGTCGAGGAGGACCGGTTCCCGCAATAACGGGCGCTTATGGCGGTTGCGAGTACTTGATTCGATTGATCCTGCAAACTTGCTATCCGCCCTGAAATTTCGCTTAAGTAGTTCCAACCGATTGTCGTGATTTCGCCTTGGATCTCTTCCTACTTCTATACATGAAGTAGTCGTCATGAATCCATGTACCCAAGGTACGTTAACCCCTTGCTCGCGTGCGACCGGGTGCTCCTTGTTTCTAGGGCCGTAGATAGTATATCCTTCTCCTGTGTTCTTGGAAGGAGCCTTCGAAGTTTGGGCAATCAATTCACGCCGCAAGAGGTCATCATGTTATTATAGTCACTATTAAGTTATGGACTTGTAAACAAGTAGGTAGTTCGACATATTTACCACACGCTGGGACACTTCCCGGTCCGCCGGGTTTGGGAAAGTGACGCCATCGACGAGACTTTGCCCTCGCTTAACTGTGCACGGAACGCGGGTGTGTGATATCGAAATAGATTCTCCTCCTCCGCCTCCCATTGCGCGGATTTAGCCGCTGCACCAGTGATGCCGAGTCCGTGGGGTGAGTGTTTCGTGCTCGGATTGCTTTGTGCGCCGCACTTTGCTCCTTAAATTCATCCGTCGCCTTCATAGCCACAAAGGCGCTCCATGTTTCCAGCGTCAAGAATGGAAACTTCGTGAAGGGCGCCTCACTCTTGTTCACGCATCGCGTGACAAGAACGCTCTGAAGGTCCTCCACGCGTGACACATGGAGAGCAAGGCATGCCGCTCGACGCGATTCATGTGTGTTTCGATAGTGAACCCGCTTGAAAGGTCTTCCCACAAAGACGCTGCCTCGATCTTTTGTCGAGACTTCCACTTTAGTATGGTGATAGGACCTTTTCCTTGCAAGTATCCGCAGATGGTCCGAATCTCGCCACGATGTCGGGGACTCATAGGGACCCTAACGCCACCGACCTCCGTGATGGTCGGTCGGCCACAGCAATTTCGATATTCCTCTACCATCTCTCTATGTATCTCGCGGCGTCGGTGACGGCGACGAAGACGGCGCCTCGCCATGTCCGGCTGTCGGTGACGGCGGCGAAGACGGTGCCTCGCCATCTCGCTTACTTCCTATCTATATAAGTTACGACGCAATTATTACATAGTATATAATATATGGGAAATTGCATAGTACTTCCTATCTATATAAGTTACGTGCGCATTTATCACAAGATGTGGCTTTCCATTCCTATCATCATAAATAATACAAAATGTCAACACGCATAACCACAAAAAGCGAAACAAACTAAGCACACAAAGATAGCTCAGACAGATTAACACGCATTTGCCCAAAGGAACCGTCTGTGATGGGCCGTCTGCTATAGCCTCTTTGTAGTAGTGGTTTTAGCTAGGTTGGTTCATTTAGTACCTTCTAATGGATTTTAATTTGGTCCTTCTATTCCTTATAGATTGATTTAGAACTTTTACTTGCATTGCTATGTCACAATATAATTGTTTTACCAACAAATTCCTTGAAAAGGTTGTATTACAACCTCGTCTCACAATCTCTTTTTGTGTTTTTAGCTATATTTGATTTTTGAGTGGCAAATAGTTGATGTTCATCCATAGACACACAAAAAGTTTTCCTCCTTTAAGTGTCATATTTTTTACAAGTGTAGGAATATAAGCATAAATAAGAATGCATTGTGGTGATTGTGCAAAACAAAGAAATAACTCGGTCTACTAATTGTTCACAAGTTTGTATAACTACCAATGAAGTACTACTTGACTTAGTGATTTAGTTGTCTCTTTCCTTCTTTTAGGTTTCAGATTTCCTAACTTTTTATCACTCTGTAGGTTTCCAGACATGTTCATTCCTAACTCCTTCGTTTTTCTTTGTACCATATTATGGAACAGCAATACACATATACAAGTTAACAAGTTGAAATTGTGGTGTGTAATAAAATGAATAAGGCAAAAAATTATTACCATGAAAACCCCACAAGGCGGCTAAACGACGTAAAACTATGGTAACTGAACATGACAGAAAATTGTCCTTGTCACTGTGTAATTAATATCGCGACCGATATAACACTACCTATAAAGGAAGCACGCAACATATAGCCAAATTCCACTCGAAACATCACACAAAACTCGCGTTTGTCAATCATGCATTTAACCTCCACAACCGTAACCTAGCACACCACACAACTATCACTCAAATCGGATCATGGCAAACACAAACATCACGATTCCACTCCCTGGTGCTACCGTTAGTCCAAACATCTCCATGATTCACTTCGTGCGCCTATTGCCATCACGAATCTCCGGTTCCGCCGTTGTTTACTCTCTTACGCACCCTAGTACGAGATCTAACTGATCAACAAACTAGCACGCAGTAACTACGACCACCTCCCAATCGGATCACACAGCGAAGCATCGTACCTCGCGAAGCACTACCGTTTCTCGCACAAGATTGGTAGATAATAGCAGATTGAAAGAAAATGGCAAAATCTTAAACAATGCAATTACTTAACCGTCTGTGGCGGTGGCGGAGGTGGCCGGGCTCGGGGAGGCGCCGGTCGGGGAGGAGGGCGCCGGGTCGGGAGGGGCCGGGTCTGGGAGGAGGCGCGCCGGTCGGGGAGGAGGCGCCGGTCGGGAGGCGGGGTCGGGGAGGAGGGGCGCCGGGTCGGGGAGGCGTTCGGAGACGAGGCGGCCGGGCTCGGGAGGCGCTGGGTCGGGGAGGAGGGCGCCGGGTCGGGGAGGAGGGGCGCCGGGTCGGGAGGCGGCGAGGACGCTCAGAGACGATAGGGTTAGATCAAAACCCTATCGCCTCCGAACCATACCATATATAGGCAAGACGCATCACACCTGATATGTCTTTCTAAGTGGCTCTCTGGAGCGGTAGACACAGCAAGAGTTGAGGAGCTAGGGCGGTGGAAGTGGCGCAGTTGGAGGAGCTAGGCAGGAAGTGGCGCTGGAGCGGTAGACACAAAGGCAGTGAGGAGCTAGGGCAGAAGTGGCGCCTGGAGCGGTATACACAGCGCAGTGAGGAGCTAGGGCAGGGAAGGGAAGTGGTAGACACAGCGCAGTGCGGCAGAGGAATGTCTCGGCTCAATTTATATGAAGCACAGGAAATCACAGACGGTTCTATTTCGTAACCGTCGTGATGGGCAATTATCACTGCATTTGCTTCAAATAGAACCGCTCGTAACATCACGATTTGTTCTATTTGAGAACCGCTCGTGATAATTGCCCATCACGCATTTGTTCTATTTCGTAACCGCTCGTGATGGGCCTGGCCGCGCCAAAGAAAGCCCAGACAGACCTAACACAGACGGTTCCAAAGGAACCGTCTGTGATGGGCCGTCTGCTATAGCCTCTTTTGTAGTAGTGATCCTAGCTTAAGCAGGAGAGAAGTGAGGTTCTGTACATAGCGGTAGGTTTGATCCCTGGTTCCATGCATGGTATATGGATGGACACACGAGTACGTGGGGTTATGCATTCATCACGCCCTCCAAGATAGTGCGGAGGGCGTATTTTCAGGCGTGTGCAGGTGTAGGAATTAATACGGGTTGTGCATGTTTTTAATTCTATTTAATTTTTAGAGAATTTCAAAGGCCTATGTGCACGTACTAAAATTGCTAATTAGTCTCACATAAAGAGTTGAAAGAGAGTTATACCACTTTATAAGGTGGAACGTGGTAACCCCCTTTGTGGAATTGGTGAAAGACAACACACGCGTGCACTCGCTCGCCTCGCCGAGCCGTGCGGTGCGTGTGCTATTACAAGAATAGAGAACTGTTTTGTGTTTGGTTCGCAATAAAGTCTGTTGCTGTTGTGTCTGGCGATCTCCACCCCGCAAGGCGCGTGTACGATCGAACCGAGAGCGGGCCTCTGGAACCCCGTCCTTGAAGGCTTACACGAGCGATGACGAATAAGGTTTTTGGGGAGCGTTAGCGCGACTGCTCGCTGCTTCATTTTCATCCGATCCTTTGCTTCATCTACATCATCTGCACGACTACTTCCACTACAGTATTGTCCATGATTCATCTAGTATATTTCTGGATTAAAGTAATTCAAAAAATGCTCATATATTCAACAATTCAAAAACCTTATTCTAGGCATTTTTTGTCAACTGACTTTGCTGCTGCGCTCAAACCCTCTGAGTTCGATGGTGCGAATTACAAGAGGTGGCGCACCAAGATAGTGCTTTGACTAACTGCCATGAACGTCTTCCATGTGGCAAATGGCAAACCTGAAGGAACACTTACTCCTGAATAGGAGCAAGCGTTCGAGGCTGCTAATAACATTTTTAAAGGTACCGTGGTTAGTGTCCTTGGTGAAAAGTTAATCGATGCATACATGGTGATTAAAACCGGGAAAGAAATGTGGGATGCACTCGAGGCCAAGTTTTAGGTTTCGGATGCAGACAGTGAATTGTATCTCATGGAGCAACACCATGACTATAGAATGGTTGATGGCTGTTCTATAGTTGAACAGGCTCATGAGATACAATCCATGATCACATAACTTGAGCACTTCAAGTGTGTGTTACCGGACAAATTTGTCGCGGGAGGTATTATTGCCAAGCTTCCTCCTTCTTGGAGGAATTTTGCTACTTCTCTGAAACATAAGAAACAAGAGTTTTCTGCTGAAAATCTTATTGGGTCTCTTGATGTTGAAAAGAAGGCGAGAGAAAAAGATACACACACTAGAGGTAATGAGGGACATTCTACTGCCAATGTGGTGCAGAAGAAGAATGGTCAAGCTCAAAAGTTCAAAGGCAAGAACAAGACTGCACAAACAACTAGCTTTAAGAAGAAGAAGAAGAACACAAATGATGGCATTTGCTTTGTGTGTGGCGAATCTGGTCATTGGGCCAAGGATTGTAGCTAACGCAAGGGTGAAAAGAATCAGCAAGGGCAAAATTCCAAATCTGGAGTACCTGAGACGTGCATGTCAGTACAATTATGGAGTCCAGAGATGCTACATTCTTTTATGATATTTTTTCGATGAAAGATATGCCTAGTTCATCGAGTGAGGAGCCTAATACAACTCCTGAACCTGCCATTCCAATGGAATATTTTGAGCAAATCCCCGATCAAATTCCTAAGGAGGAAGACAATAAAACTCTGAGGAAGAGTAAAAGACAAAGGACTGCAAAGTTTTTTTTATCCTGATTTCATTGTATACCTTGTGGATAATACTCCAAGTACCATTTCTGAAGCATATGCTTCTCCAGATGCGGAATACTAGAAGGAAGCAGTACGTAGTGAAATGGATTCCATTATCTCTAATGGAACTTGGGAGATCACTGAGCGTCCTTATGGTTGTAAACCTGTAGGATGTAAGTGGGTGTTCAAAAAGAAGCTCAGGCCTGATGGTACTATCGAGAAGTACAAGGCACGACTTGTGACCAAGGATTATACCCAAAAGGAAGGAGAAGATTTCTTTGATACTTATTCACCTGTGGCTAGATTGACCACTATTCGAGTACTACTATCTTTGGCTGCCTCACACGGTTTTATCGCTCATCAGATGGACGTTAAGACGGCTTTCCTAAATGAAGAGTTGGACAATAAAATTTACATGGAACAACCAGATGAATTTGTAGTAAATGGTCAAGAAGAAAAGGTGTGTAAATTGTTGAAATTTTTGTATGGTCTTAAACAAGCACCTAAGTAATGGTATGAAAAGTTCAACAGAATTTTAACATCTGCAGGCTTTATTGTGAATGAAGCTGACAGATGTGTGTATTATCGCCATGATGGGGGCGAGGGGGTCATTCTATGTCTGTATGTTGATGACATATTGATCTTTGGGACCAGCCTTAATGTGATTAAGGAGGTTAATGTTTTTTGTCTCAGAATTTTGAGATGAAAGATCAGGGAGTAGCTGATGTTATCTTGAACATCAAGCCGTTGAGAGGTGATGATGGTGGGATTACATTGTTGCAAACCCATTATGTGGAAAAGATTTTGAGTCATTTGGGTTATAACGACTGTAAATCCTCTCCAACACCTTATGATCCTAGCGTATTGCTTAGGAAGAATCGGAGAATAGCCAGAGACCAATTGATATATTCTCAGATAATTGGTTCACTCATGTATTTAGCTAGAGGTACCAGGCCTGACACCTCGTTTGCTGTGAGCAAACTAAGCCATTTTGTTTCCAATCCGGAGATGATCATTGGCATGCTCTTGAGAGGGTAATGCGTTATCTAAAGGGTACTATGAGCTATAGCATTCACTATACCGGGTATCCCAGGGTACTGGAGGGTTATAGCTAGTGATTCAAACTGGATATCTGATACTGATGAGATTAAGACCACAAGTGGATATGTCTTCACACTTAGAGGTGGCGCTGTTTCATGAAAGTCTTGCAAGCAGACCATCTTAACGAGGTCAACAATGGAAGCAGAACTCACAGCATTAGATACTGCCACTGTGAAATAAAAAGAGCAGAATTACAAACTGATTCAAGTTGTGTGTGAAATAAAGAGGCATAATGAACAGATGACTGATATCATTGAAGATTTCTAGGAGCATAGAAGGGGTTGTGATGATAAGTTTGTAGGGTTACATGCTTGCATTGTAATATGCATGATTTGTTTACTTGTATGTACAATTGTGCTTATGCCCCTCCCACCTAGTTAGACCGAGCCGCCTATCTGCTCCCAGGCGTCGCTCGACGCTTTTACCCAGCCATCTCCCCTGTACATTCATGCTCATTCTTGTAAATCAAGCATTCTGGAAATTCATGCATGAAGCATCCAGTACATTCACGCTATTTACACACCAAGCATGCACAGTACATTCACTCGTGCTTTTTTACACATCAAGAATCCAGTACATTAATTCATGCGTAATACAAGTTACCTCCTACAAATTCATTTAGCAGGCTCGTCCAGGTGTCTACGATCTGCAAATTAATCCAGCAAGCTCCGTCGATTGGGTTGTCTTCAGATACAGTGACCCGCAGGGTCAGGCTTCAAGGTGACTTTGGTCCAATTCTCCCCTTGCTTGCACTTGGTAATCTGGGGCTCCGACTTCTTCCCCATGTGTTTCAGAGAAAACCAGTACAAATATTCAAGGAGGAACATCATGCATCCGTATCTGGTAATGCCACAAACTATTATTCCAGATAACATTCAATCAGTACTAAACTGAAAAGAAAAACTCAGAATAAATTCTCTGAACCATATCTTACACCCATGACACCATAATCTTCAGAATGCACCCTGTAGAACTTAACTCCCTCGCTCTGGTGGTTTTTAGTCATATCAACTGAAATCAATAACGAGGATATCTTACATTGTATTTGGAATTCGGGGAATCCTCAATAAATGCAGTGATGATATTATACATCTACCAAGAAAGCACTTATACGGTTGTCCAGGTGACACAAGAAGGTCCACAAATGTATGGGATCATCCAAATCTCCGTCACTGCTACCCTGCGAGGATGAAGCCGCGCTGCTGGTGCGGACGAAGCCGCACGATGGCGTGCTCGGCTTGACCGGCGTGGGGACGAGTAAGTCGACGGCGCACTCCAGCTTGCCGCCGGACTCGGTTCTCCGTCGCTGCGCGCTCCAGCTCGCCGCCACGGTAGGGCCGGTTTGGGCTAGAGGAGATATTGTGTGTATTTTCATGGTTGATTTCGGTGCATGAAAATAAAAATACCATAATACCCATAGAATGGCAAATTACAGGTATTCGAGGCTTAGTAGCGGTAAACTATCAATTAGAATTTTAAAAGTCATGACAAATCTTAAATCATTGTGTTTAAGAGCGGTAAATCATCAATTTTCCAAACAGAAAAAAAAAAGATTGAGCAAAACAGATAAGTCGGCGGATCGATGAGCACAACACTAGGGACGGAGCATACTGATGGCCTCTGCCGTTGTTGCCTCCTCGTCGGATCCGGTTGATCATTTATAGGTGGTGCTGTCTCGCTCAGCTCTGGGTGCGTTCACGTGGCCTGCCCGGCCCGGCCGGAAAGACGAAACGCCTGCCTTCTTTTCGCTTGGCTCATTGGATGCTGCTGTTTACTGGTCAATGTAACAGTGCTTGGATCTTGGTTACAGTCGTCAGTGATGTGACGCTGGACAAGAGGAGCAGAGTCGGTCACTGGGGCCGTGAGCCCGACCGAGCTGGTGAGCTTCTGCGAGATTCAGTCGATTCGGCCGTGTTCTACGCTAAATAAACCAACCATTCCATTCTTGAACGCACCGCGCCAGCAAGATCTGTGTAAACTCATCCAGTCCAAGAAGAACTGTAAGTTTTTTAGTTTACAAGATGTTAGACCAGGTGGACTGATCATAAAAGATCATGCGGACTGGTCGTAGACTTTGTGATGATGAATAATTGACGGTTGGATTGTATCGACATTTGCGGCTGTGAAAGCTTCGGTTGCTGGCTTTCAGTGTGAATGGTCGGATCGTGCCCTGTATCGGGTGGTCTAATTGGTGATACTCGATGATCCTTTTCGACTGGATCTAGAGTACTGTAGCTCCGAGTACTGAGTGTTAGTTTTCCGAGTACTGAGTGGTAGAGCTTCGAGTAATGTACTCAGTCGTAAGTCGAAATGTGTATCGAGTACGAAGGGCAGTCGGAATTGCATGGTCGATGGTCGAAGCTACAATGACTAGTCGATGGTTGAGCTACAGTGACTGATCGATAGTTGTGGGCTTCGTAGTTGGTAGTCGTGGGCTTCGTGCGAAGTGGTCGTAGTCTTTGCGATCAGTGGTCATAGGTTTCTGATGGGTGGTCGTACGCTTATAGTAAGTGGTCGTAGGCCTTTGGTAATTGGTCGTATGCTTCTGGTCGGTAGTAGTAGGCTTCAAGTGCTTCGATACTGGTTTCCTTCAAGTACTTTGAGTAGTCGTATCTGGTTGGCCAGTCGTTTGACCAACGTGTACACAGTGGTATGACCGGTTTTGCAGAGTCGTTTCGAATTGCTTTTTTGAAAGCTAAAATTTATGGTCGTGGATGATCTGATTTGTGTTTTATTGATGGATGTGAGTGTGATATGCGTGTGTGAAATGATATTGGTCAAGTTAGAGAACTTATGCCAGGAAAATGTTCTTTGATTTTGGCATGTGCAGGTTGAGCGTGGAGGCGATCATAGTCGATGATGGGGAAGATCATAACTTGGAGGGGGAAATCCAAGGTTCAAGTGGTCGTGGATGTCATGAGGTGATCGTGCTCACGCTGGGGCACATGGAGATCAAAGGTGGATGCATGATTCGTGGTCGAAGCTATAGAAGATGTCGTTCTAGAGGCTTCAACGCGTGAAGAGTTGTGGAAAGTTTAGAGATATTATCGTGATTTAAGAGGTTTCGGTTCCTTTATTTCACAGATGATATAGGATTGTGTCCGTGTTGATAAGGAAACGTTTTAGGGTCCTAACATATAAAAGGCCGAAGAGGTTAAGAGAAAAGAACGTTCAGGGGAGGCTTATGGCGGTGGTGGCGATGACTTTCGGGGAGAGAGTTTTTTTATGCTTTCTTGCTAGGGTTTGAGGGGTGCTGTGAAAGCACTTTGTAGACACAAAACACCTCTTTCAAGAAAGATTTGTCATCTCTGCCGGCGTGTGATTCAGGACTTTGTGTTCGACTTGTTCTCTTTCATCGTTGTCTGCTTGTTCTTCTGTCTTTGATCTGTTTTTCAGTCTTCGATCAGCTCTCGTGTTGATCAGTCTTCGACTAGTTCCTATTCCGAGAGATCTTCAACTTATTCTCGTCCATTGTTTTCGATCTGCTTTTGTTCTTTGCCGTGCATGAATGTTCCAAGTTGAAGGGTGGAAGAAATCTAACAGTCGAACTCTTTCGACTAGGTGGTCGTAACTCTCTCTACCAGCATTTTTGACCACTACGATAAGGAGATCGACTCGTACGAATACGTAGTATTTAATTATCAGTTGAATTCAGAGCGGAACCTTCTTGATAAGTTTAAAAAAAGTACTACAATCAATCATTCACCCCTCTGGCCTTGTTGTATCCGATCCTATACAAGAATCCTCTGAAATTTCAGAGTTCACGAGGGCGTGCAGTCGACATGGAAACCAGAATTTATCAGCGGGCCGAAGTAGCAGAGCAGCAGAAGACGACTGTTTGCTACGGCGTCTCTACAGGAGCAAAGCGTGGCCCAGCGGCCAGAGTACGGTGCGGGCATTGATTTGCGTGAGACCTCGCGTATATGTTGCAGCGAAATGCACTGTTTGCTGGGCGTGCACAGTGCGCTCTGCTTTACTTGTACTCCACTGTTCCCCAGCCTTGATTTGGATTTTGGGGTATCTGCCTGCTACCGTCGTCTGTTTCACTTTCTGGTGTGTCTGAGGGCACAGCTTCACGACAGATGGCCTGTTCGACTCTGTAGCCATGTAATGGGGGCCCGATCTGCTATTCAGAGTTACGACACCAATGAATGATCTTATCCGCCCTGCGCATGTTTCTTCAAATTTGTCAAACATTTACATCAGGCTGGCATGCTGAAGGACAGATGCCTCACAAAGTACAAGGGAGGGATAGGAGGAGAAGAATACGTCAGGTGACTAGTATACACGATGTGACGAACTGACTTTTACTATTCTTTTTTTTATTTAAAAAAAAGACATTTCAAGATTGATTCGCTGTCATTCTAAATCAAAGCCTTTTCAAGCAACAATGTTTTGGATCAGAGAAAAGCTTTTTTTATGGAAATTTTTACTGATACATGCAGCATGGAAACAGGAAATGTGTGTAAGGTGATTGTATCTCTCATCATGAACTGCATGCAGATTTGGGTCAAAGAGAGAGACTGATTCTTTCTTATGAATCTAGCTGACAATGATAATGTGATGTAACCTCGGTTGAATAATCTAGCACTGTAATCTTGCCACCGCTAGTTTTACAGGCTTCGTACTTTCAGGAGAATCCGTGATAGCATACTTTCTTGGAATTTTTTGCCGATACGACCGATTTTCACACTGTATTAGCAGTTTTAACTACCGCGCGCACGTATTAGCAAAAGTGGTCGGGCTAGCGCAGTCGGGCGCGCGCCTGCCGCTGAGCGACACATCGTCGCGGCGCAGGTCGGCGCCAGGCCGCCACGCCCCGCGCTGGCGCGGCGCGGGCGCGCGCGCCGCCGCCACCTCGCCTCGCGCCGCCGCCGCCACCTCACGCGCCGCGCCACGCCCGCTTCGCCCCGCTAACTCCCAAGACGCGCCACGCCCGCCCCGCCCCGCGCGCGCCAACGCCACGCTACCGCCGCCGCCTCGCCACCTCACGCACAGCGGGGTGGGCATCTTGCCACACAAGATGCCCACTGCTACCCGACCAATTAGCGTTAGTTTAGGGTTAGGATTAGTTTAGGTTAGTTAGGATTTTTATTTTTTTCAGAATTTTAAATTATAGCAAATGAGGTCAAAAAATGAAAATTTTTGTGTAGCATTCGACAAAGTGTATTTGATTATGTAATTTTTGTATTATTTTATTTGTTAAGAATCTTTTGATATAACTTTGCTTTCGCATGCATCAATTAATGTACTTCATATACTCATTTTGCTAGGTCATATGGTCATTATGATATCCGTGACATGTGCTCATTTGTCGGAGATTGTAATGTGGCCCTTGCAGCACTTGTCGCCAAGTGTTGATTGTAATGCTTCGGTTCATGCATGTAGTTTAACTTTGCACCAAAGTTTGGATGAAATGTTATCTCGTGACTCTCTTTGATGATTGCAAGGATATAAAATGATTCCTTTGATGATTGCAAAGCATATATATTGGAGAGAGCGATCGCGCGATTTCATTTCGCAGCCGCCGCCGCTCGTTCTTCCGCTAAGTTCATATCGCATCACTCGCCGCTCCTCGCCCATTCTTTTCTTTTCATGCGCTTGCTCTCTCGATTATATTTCAACGTTATTAACCGCCGCCGCCGCTCGCAGTAGGTTTATCGTAATTTTTAATTTAGCTACATTCTTCTATGTTTAATTAGCCACATTGTCGAGAATGTTCGCTATGTATGTTTTGCTAGTCATGTCTCTACCGAGCTACTAGAACAATTTACGATGAGGACCACCGGTGCAAGCCGTGGCTCACCGGGCGTGGATGGCCCTCCGCCGGCACTTCGGGCGGGAGGGACGGTGGGCGGTAGACGATCGTTACGCCCCGATCCTCCGGAGACGGGCTTGTTGCCCTTTGCGAGGATGGTGTCCTTCCAACGTGGTTCACCCTAGACGGCACTGTTGTCCGCACTTGTGGACCATGGAGGCCCGAGACGCACACCTTCCATTTTCGGTGGGGTGAGATGACGATCACCCTAGAGGACGTCTCGTTCTTGACTGGTCTCCCGATCCGGGGTGTGCCGCTTGTTCCGGGCCCTCCAAGAGCGGATCGAAGGTCAGCCGAGCAGCGGTTTGGCCAACCTCTGCCGGAGGGTGCACGGGTCGAGCAAAGGATGAATTCCTCGGAAGTGTCCCCAGTCGCCACGCCTCATCACGACGACATGTACGCCTACCGACTCGCTCGCACTCGCCCATCGTCCACCTCCGCCTCAACGGTCTCCGCATTCTCCGAACCGACACGCGTTCTCCAGAGCGGTGGACGTATTCCACGGGTCATGCTCGGCGCAAAACAAGGCCGCGCACGCGGACGCAGCCGCAGCAGGGAGAGAGTATTGGCTGAGACGAGTGAACCGTATAGTATCACGTGTTATGCGATTTTCATTGTACTACATGCTTGTTATCGCTATTTCGTATGAGTGTCTTGTTCGTATTAATCAATAAACGTACAAACTTTTTGTATAATGATTCCACTCCATTAAACCTTCGAGACCTCTCGTGGCCTCCTGAGACCTCCTTAGATCTCCCGAGACCTCCCGAGACCTCTCATGACCTTCGTCTCGGGAGGTCGTAGGAGGTCTCGGGAGGTCTAGGGAGGTCACGGGAGGTCTAGGGAGGTCTCGGGAGGTCACGAGAGGTCTCGAGTGGTCTCGAAAGGTCTCGAAAGGTCTAGGGAGGTCACGGGAGGTCACGGGAGGTCTCGGGAGGCCACGAGAGGTCAAGGGAGGTCCCGAGACCTTCCTTGATCTCCCTAGACCTCCCGAAGCCTCCTATTGACATATTTCTGTCGAAGCTTGATCTCGTACTTTCGCTTGAGGCCGTCAATCACCCGGATGTCGTGCATTCGGGCCTTCTCCATCTTCCGATCCATGTGTCTCTCGCATGTTCTCGGACCACCGCTTGCCTTCGCCCATCTGCCGCTTGGTCATGTGGCTCTATTCACGAATAACTAACGGTGCGAGTCCATGTCTCCCGGACAACCGCAGTGATAGGGAGCCCGCGCACACCTTTCAGACGCTATTGTAGACCTCGACATGTTGGTCGTCATAACGCCGTACTCGCACCGTCTCAGTGTCATAGAGGAGGGACCATTTCTCCAATTCAGAGTGTGGTCGTTAATCCACCGGGAGAAGGTTATGGCGCTACTAGGTTGCTCCTCTCCGAGTGGACTCCTTGTATGTCTCGTAGTCCGGTGTTCAAGGTCTCTCCAAATAGACTCAAACTTCCGTCACCGGTTCTCGCATACACAATGCCTTGAACGCCTTCATGAGTTCCCGATCATGCGGAACCGCGTGAACAAGTTAGATGCAAGATGCCTCATGCACCACCGGATTGCAAGTCGCTCCATCGGTGAGATGGATCCATCCCACGCCGCATGTCGTTGATGGCCGCCAACAACCCAAAGATTGCGGTGCGGACTAGGCGAGACGTTGGCCTGGTCTCCCACCACGCCCTCTTCACGCTTCTCCAAGAACCACACCACCGGATGTGTTCTCGCTCGATAATGGCAAATGCAATCGGAGAAGTTGGTCATTCGTGATCGGCCGCCACCGCGTGAGGATGGTGCCCTTGTACTTCCCAGTGAGAAAAGTGTCATCCATCGTTAGCACGGGACGGCAGAACTTGAAGCCCCTGATGGCCTGAGCGAAAGCCCAGAACACCCTATCCAGTATGAAGTGGTTGGGCCCTTTTTCAAAGATCTTCACGGTCCAATTTTGTTTGTGCCGGGTTTGATCCGCAATCTGGTGAAGCAATCTCGGCACAAGGTTGTACGCCTCTTCGTATGTCCCGCATATAGTCTCGATGACTTTCTGCTTGGCTCGTCGAACCTTGCTGTAGCTAACTGGATAGCCAACCTGATTGACGACTTCCGACATCATCAGCTTGGGGGAGATAGACACGTCCGCCTCAACTAGGTGCGTGATGAGGTTTGCAACATATGCGAAATCACGCTCCGATGCTGCCGCAGGGGCTCGCTGAGCTCGCAGGTGTGGTCGATCAGCTCCTTGACCGTGAAGACCGAGCCAAAGATCTTTGCTCGAGAGCGCCGACCTTGCCAGTGGCGGCCTTCTACTATGCACTTCATCGCAGATCCACAGGTTGGACCGGTGCACTCGGTACACACGGCCGATGGACAAAGCGCACGTGCTATAGCTTGTTGCACGCCACCTTGTTCGGGAAGCGCCGCCAACTAAGAGGGTGTCGGCTTCAAACCCCACCGGAGCCTTCTTCTTGCGGCAAGATGAGCGAACGCACCGCGATATCATCAAGTCTCGATGCCACGTAAGGACCACCGGCCGTGTGCGTCCTCGTCGATTCCATCCAAGAGCGATCGCCGAGTCCGGTATTTATAGCCGAGTGGAGGAGGAGTCGCGCCTTGGCGCCGGGAATTCCGTAAGCATTGGCGCCGGAATTCCTGGATGGGGCGACAGATGTGCGGAGGAGGGAGGATGGACGGTGGGAAAGATGGCCACCCCGACGTTTTTAATTCTCCGCACACAACAGCTTCGGATGCGTGGCGGAGTGTAGCGGTGAGAAAGAGGGCTCGCTTCTATTCTTTCAAGTGGAAAGTTTTGACAAATGCAGAGGGCTCGCTTCAATTCTTTCTACAATCAACACATGGCTCCATTATGGAGAGAGAGCCTGATTTAAATCGTTAGACAATCTACATATGGCGCAAATAGAGGAATGACTCAATTATGGACAGATAGCCTGGTTTAAATCGTTGGACAATCAACATATGGCGCAAATAGAGAAAGGGCCACATTACAATGTTTAGCAAATGAACACATGTCACGGATAACACAATGCACATTCGACACACATTTATTGCTTTGTATAAACACGTATTTATATCAAACAATTCTTAACAAATAAATTAATAAAAAAATTACACAAACAAATACAATATGTGAGAAACCCCCACAAAAAATTTTGTAATTTTTTTGATGTAATATGCTATATATTTCAATTTTTTCAAATTTATACTCTATTCTAACCTAACCCTAAACTAATCCTAACCTAACCCCAAACTAACAACCGGCCTAATTGGTCGGCGCTGCGTGTGGCATGCGCCAGAGCAAGATGCCACCCGCGCCAAATACGTGGCGTGGCGGGCGCGCGCGCCGCGGAGCGTGACGTGGCGGGGCGGCGCGCGGAGCGTGAGGTGGCGGCCGGGCGACGTGGCTGCGCGCGCTGGCCGGCGTGGCGCTGCGCGGCCGCCGCCTGCGCCCGCGGCGACGCGGCGTGTCGCCAGCGCGCGGCGCGACGCCTGACTGCGCCACCGCCATTTTTGCTAATACGTGCGTGCGGTGGTTAAAACTGCTAATACGGTGTGAAAATCGGCCGTATCGGCAAAAAATTCTACTTTCTTGCCTGTGTGTATGTAAATTTTTTACATGATGCATACTCTGTGACTATCTCTGTAAATGCTACTCACTTGTATTACACCATCAATTTGTTGCAATTTGAATATTACGAAATGTTGCTTTAAATGCAAAGATGGACAGAGTATTCTTTTGAAGAAAATATCTTCAAAACCATTTCCCTGCCCAATGCTAGGACGAACAATAGTTCTTCCAACTGTTTATAAAGTTTTTGCCGAGCATGTAAAATTCTCTCACGCTCTCTCCCATCCTTTGTTTTTTTATTCAAAGTACAGTTTGATCTACAGTATCCATACATCCATGGGTAGAACGTCGTGCGCCGGTATGCTAGCACATGCACGCACGATATGGCCTTCGGGGAGGTTGCAGCTAGAGTTTCAGTGTGTGGGGCAACATCCATCCAAAAGTACCCGTGCTTCCCCTTATAAAGAGTCCAAAATGGATCCAATCTGAACTAGTTTATTCCAACTCATTAAGTGTGCGACCTTGTAGGTTCATGCATAATCGACTGTGACCCGAAAACTCCTTTCTGATTCATAAATCGATAACGGTTTCTAACAAGACATAACGACTTCTGAATACACATAAAGATCATATCGGATAAACCTTTATAAAGCTTATGTACTGATCCTTTTGCCTCACGATACCAGATCAAACTCAAGGCGAGATGCGTGTCATCCAATGATAGCTCGATCATTCAATCGATCTTGTAATGGATTACTTAATTGTAGTTGATTTCTCAACCATATTTGGTACGACCATGCACCTCCTTAATCCAACCACATCAAGGGGCCCAGAGATATCTCTCTCGTTAAATAAAAAAGACAAATTACATCTTGATCGCTCATATTCCTTCACATATTTTATAGCAAACCCGAAAGCTACCTCTATGACTACCCATTTACCGATAGCTTTGGGATCCCTAAGTCAACTATTACATATGTAGAAAACCATGACGACCTCGGGTCTAAAGATCTCACATACATTATGTATGAGACCAATTGATGACATTTAAAAATATAACACTTCTCGTTGTACCTCAAGGTGGGTCAATCGAATACTATGTTCCCCAACATATGTTCACGTTATTGATTTTGATATCTCATATGTATGATCCGTGAAACGTGATCATCAATCAATACATATGTTGATCTATAAATCATAAGTGTCTCATATGATGACATAATGTCAGGGATGTTTATAATGACATCATAAACATAAATAGAGAGTTTTAGAAACAAATCATATACTTATCAATTAATATAAAATATATTTCATTCGAGTGACAAAATAATATATTATTTAAAAGTTTATAAACACATTATGTAGAAGTCATATACTCGACAACTTCAAATGACTCCAGGTCCAGACCGTCCGGTAGCCCCAATCAAAATGGTGCATCATGTTGGCCAACGTGAGCTCCGCGAGTCGTGTCCCGAAGGTGATGCTGGGGCACCCCCTCCTCGCCGAACGGTATGAACCGGAAGCCCTTGCCACTGTAGTAGATGGCATCGTGTAGGAACCTCTTGTAATAGTCCGATTTTGAATTATAAATAGTTTTTGCTTTTGTCAATTAGTTTTAAAATTTTATTTCAACTTAATTTGTATTTTTAAAATCTGTAGCTTCTATCTCAATTTCCAAATATCTCTATTTGAATCCAACTCATTTTCCTTCCCCTTGGACCGGCCGTTTCTACCCCCTGGTCGTAACCTCCTCTTAGCCTTTTGCCCCCAGCCCAGCCTCTTTCTTCCCTTCGGCCCAGTGTGCCCAGCTTCCCTCCCTCTACCCTTCTTCTCTCCCGTCTTGTCGTCCACGACCGGTCAGTGCCCTCCTCGTCTTACGTCGACCACCCCATCGACCACCCATCCACATGTCCCACCGCGCGTCGGCCACGACCACAAGACTGCACCTTCGCCTCTCGCCACCACTGCTTGACTCCAGCGCCCCCGTCGCCCTGTCTCATCGCCAGCGTCAACTTGTGTCGGCCCCGCTACCTGCGTCGCCTACACAAATCGTCGCTCATGTCGCTTCCCCGCTGCGCGCGCCTGTCCCGTCCTCTCCTACCAGGGCACCCATGCCACGACCACCTCAGGAACCCGCATGCCTCCGAGTCGAAGACGACTCTGCCTTTCCTCCCGCCGGCTATAAAAGGAGCCCTAAGCCCCTCTCGTTCCTCCCTCCTCGTCTCCCATTCGCTTCTAGTAAGTACCCCCAGTGAATAGCCCGAGCAGTCATCTGTCTTCTTCGAGCTCCCTTGGCTCCCGCTCATGCTGCAGTGAGTGCTCGAAGCCCTGAGCTCCGAGTTCGAGCAGCCGCCACGCCTCCTTTCGGTTCTCACCGCACTAGTGCAGCCCTCTTCTGCCCACGTCGATTCATGCCCCAGAGTTCCTCGAAGCGGTCCCGTCACTCGGTTTCAATTTTGTATCGCAGGAACTGCCATCTCTCCTTTTATCCTTCAGTTCTGCCCGACTACTTCACCGTCGTCTCCTTCGTCGCCGACCGTGAGCTCCCCATCGCCGTTTGACCTCCTCCGACCTCCCTCTTGGTCTTGGTAAGCCCCCTTTCTTCGTGCCCGGTTCTCCCTCTTGCCTTTTCAACCTCGCCGAGCAGTCGAAACTCCTTTTCAACCATGTCTACAGCTACGTCTACGACCATGTCTACGACTACGGCTACGACCATGACCAGGTAATCGCGTTGTCGAAACCTCCTTCAGACCACACTGCGTTGTCGAACTCCCTCTGACCACGCCGCGTTGTCGAATCTCCTTCAAACCACACTACGTTGTCGAACTCCTTCCGACCACGCCGCGTTGTCGAACCTCCTTTAGACCAAACTGCGTTGTCGAACTCCCTCCAACCACATTGTGTTATCGAACCTCCTTCAGACCACACTGTGTAGCCGATACCCTTTACGACCACATATAGTCGCTACCATTTATGACCACATGTAGTCGATACCCTTTACGACCCCATGTAGTCGCTACCCTTTTCGACCACCTGTAGCTAGTACCCTTTACGACCAAGTGTAGTCGCTACCTTTTACGACCACATGTAGTCGATATCCTTTACGATCACATGTAGTCGATATCCTTTATGATCATATGTAGTCGCTACCCTTTATAACCTTTACGACCACATGTAGTCGATATCCTTTACGACCACATGTAGTCGCTACCATTTTCGACCACCTGTAGTCGATAACCTTCACGACCGCATGTAGCTGATACCCTTTTCGATCACATGTAGTCGATACCCTCTACGAGCACCTGGAGTCAAACTCCTTTCGACTACGTCTTGTAGTTGTAGCTCCTTTCGATCATGTCTTGTAGTCATAACTCCTTTCGACCACGTCTTGTAGTCATAGCTTCTTTCGACTACGTCTTGTAGTCGAAACTCTTTTCGACTACGTCCTGTAGCCGAACCTCTCTCCGACCGTCAACTATAAGCCAGCAGTACTCGACACGAACAGTACTCGAAGCCACACTACTCAACACGAACAGTACCCTAAGCCAGCGGTACTCGAAACAAACATTACCCGAAGCCAACAAGACTAAACGAACAATTACTCTGAACCAAAGAAGATCGTAGCGTAACTTCAAAAGCTCCGTTCTCCTCTATTATAACTCCGATTCTAGTGATTTTTGTTTTTAAATTTATCTAAATTTAAGACCTTGCTAATGACAGTGTTCTGATTTAAATTGGAGTTCATTTGCTATTTTTTGTGTATTTATTTGTTTTATTTGCTTGTGGATTCTTTTTCTGGTGCGTTCATTCGAGTAGAGTTCGGAGACGCGAGAGATCTCTAGTTTGAGCAAGCACAAGACTTCCAAGTCTCTTTCCTTCTCACTCCAAGCAAGTCAATACTTTGATCATTTTGAACCTACATTTTACGCAAATTATATTCCTTTAAATTATCAAAATTGCATGCTTTAATTCTTTAAGCAAATGTATGTTAAACGTTAAGGTAGTTAAATACTCATTTGATGATTAATTAATTACTATACCATCCTTTGGCAATTGAATCCATTATTCCATGTCACTATAGTAACTTTATGGTAATTACTAGTTATAAGTTGTACTTAAACGACATGCTAGTCTTGCTTAAGTACCAGGGCATTAAATGCTCTAGTCATCATCTCTTAAAATCATGATATTGGATTTGGACAGTCATTGTGGGCAAATGAATGAGATGGTTGAGTTAATGTATGTTGCTCCTTAAAAACCTAATAACTGCTATGACCCCTTCTGGGCGGCTGGTATGGTGGATAGTATGATGGTGGGTGCTGATGTAGCCTAAAGAATGTTTGTATGTGAAATATGGTATGTGGAATGAACCGCCTAGATAACCCTAAGGACTTAATTCTGTGATGACATCCCAATGTAAAATAGTACAACCACAATTATATGATGGTGTTGATCTGGCTAAATAATTTTTATCCATCAGTATGAGTTGCACCAGACAGATAGCTCGCGACACCGGAAGCCTTCGCGGTGAAGGATCGGGGCACACGACAAAAGTCGTTAAGATAGGCGCGAGAGAGGATCTGGGTAAGGGTTGATGCAGGTGTGGGGCGTAACTCTTCTCAGGTGGAGCCTCAGCGGGTGTAACTAATACTGAGGGAGGCATTGTAAAGATCTTATGGTAATCTCCCCTTGATTCACATGTCTACAAAAATATGCGTACATATCAAGATGATTATCTCTTGTGGGTAAAGATGTACAACCTCTACAGAGTATAAACTGTTCGAACAGTCGTGTCCACGGTCAAGAGTAGGCATGAGAACTTACAAGAGTTAGTTCTATTTATAAAACTTTATAAGTGAGATAAATAATGTGTCGGGCTCACCTAGCCCGTGTTTTGGATTTTTCCTATGTCGTTGTACCCAGTGAAGTTAATATGGGGAGATGACTCCACTCACAATTTAAGCATAGGTGGAGGTAACCTTTGTCGTTATAAATATTACACAATATCTCTTTTAAAAATGAGATCTGGTCAAACTGCTAAGTCATAGGAATTTCTAAATACTGTAGTTGAAAATATTACTTTGAGCAAACAAAAGAACTCGAGTCATCCTTTTAAGCCTTGCATGTATTACTACTGCATTCTATGTGTTGGCTCGCGAGCACAGATATTAGGCTCATCCTCGCTCTTTCCTCAAACCATCAGAAGTAGGAAATCAAGGAGATTATGTATACTATGAGGATCCATAAGTTGGAGGTCCAGAAGATAATAAAGAATAGTGTTGTTCTTTTAGACTAAGTCTCGTCTCAGTCTGACTGACTCCGTTGATGCTTGTGTACATCCAATATTATCCAACTCTTTGGTTAATATCGGATGCACACGAGTCTCCCCAGTCGCTTTCATGTGGAGAGATGTGCTCTATCCCCCCTTTGTTTCTGCTCTCGCTTCTGTTTTTATGTAATGTAATCATTTGGCATGTTCGCCCCTTATTGTAAAACTCGATCCGATACGGTCTATGTGACTTTGATGTTTTGTAATATAATGAATGGTGTGGCTTTCATTGTATATGAAATGATTCAGTAATGTATCTGTAAGTGCTATCTACTGATCCATATAATAACATAATATTTTCACAGATAATTTGAATTTACGAAATCTAAATCCAACACGTCTCTGGCCGGAACTCCTCGGCGTTCTCCCAGGACTCGCTGCCCCCTTCCGATGGCCCACCGTTGATCATGACCCGAGTCTTGGCCGGGATGTCGTAGCTGTGGAACTGGGTGTCCTGAATTGCTTCGTGGGGAACAAGCAGCGGCACCGGCGGATGTAGCCGCATCGCCTCTTTCATGGCCGCCTGTAGGAGGTTAATCTTCTCCAGGTGCTCCTCTACGACTCCTTGTGCACCTGCAACCTGCCTCACCTCTGCTTGTACCTTTTCCATTCTTTTGGGTTCTTAACAAGTTCGGCCATTGTCCATTCTATCGACTTGTAAGTTGTATCGGTGGCTGCTAGGAACAGGTCCTGCAATAAGAAATTTGTGTTAATACTAATGGCATTGCTATTGGTGCTAACCTGCTAGGTACCAATCCTTCGTGCGAGGACTTACCAAAATTAGTCCCTTGACATCAATCCTGTCCAGCTTAAACCCCTGGCCACCCTCCTTGACGATGGAGAGCAAGTCGTCCAGGAGGTCACGAGCCTTGCCGTCGTTTCCGTGGTTCTTCTCGTGCTCCCGGAGCGCCCTCTCGAGAATGTCGTCAAGCTTATACCCGCCGTCGTCTTCACCCTTGCGTCGAGCCCCATCGCCCAGTCCACCCACCGGAGCCGCGGGAACATGTCGCTCACCTAGATCGTCTCAAGCAGGTAGCTGACCTCCTCCATCATCTCGCAGACCATCCCCGGCTCCATGCCGCCGATCTTGTTCCCGAACGCCGCCCTCAAGATGACGGTGTTGGTTGAGCTGACGATGAGCGTAGTCATGTTGACTCCACGGCCGTCGGGCGCTCGCCACACAGATCCGGTCCACGAAGGACGCGACCTCCTCCTCTCGGAGAACACCAAAGGAGTCGACCCGCTTCGCGCTGAGGAGCTGCACGACGGTGATACGGCGGAGCTGGCGCTGTTAGACTCTTCGGTTCCTGTTAGACTATTTTGGTTTCTGATTATTTGATTCCTAGTCCACACTTAGTGTTAGACTTTTCGGTTCATGTTAGACTTTTCGGTTCCTGGTCCACACTTAGTGTTATACTCTTTGTTTCCTGGTTCAACACTGTAACCTTTGATCTGTATATATATGTAACTTTTGACTTATCAATACATACAATATGTAATTACTTCAAATATTCCACTCTCTCAGACGCCATCACTCACCGTAGGGGCTCAAGGCGACGTTCCGGGAGTCGTACAGCATGCCCTGGGCTTTTGCGCTGCTGCGGGCGGCCGCAGCAGACGTGGTACCACGGCCTCGGCCACAGAGGCCGAGGACACCACGACGGTGGGCACGGAGCCGAGGCGGAGGAGGAAGAGCAGGCCGTGGCGCCGCGCGAGCGCCTGCAGCGTCCGGTGGTGGTGCCCTGGCCGAGCTGGTGGAGGTTGCCGATGACGGGCAACGCCGGAGGCGAAGGAAGCACTACACGGGCGCCAGCCTTGCGGCCACGGAAGCTTCTAACGACGACGAAACAAGAAACCGCGAAAACGAGGGAGAGGACTAGAATAGAGTCGAGCTGAACACAAGCCATGAACACACAGAGTGTGCGTTATGCCACACACTTGCACGGTGCAACGGAGCCAGTGCAATCGCGAACGAGATAAGCTGATGTGCGTGCATGCATGCCCACAAAATTATTTCAGGTGTTGGTTCTTCAACAAAAAAAAAAATAAAAAAACAGGCGCCAAATTGACGAGGCAGCATAATCAATGTCAATGTCCGAATGCGGTTGCGAATCGACGGGATGAAGAGTTGGCGGCCACGACGAACAGGGAAACGACGACGGAGTGAGTGCCTAAAAAATCTGCCTGGACGACGGAGTGGGCTTGGGATACTAAAAGGCTACATCACTCACGTACGGGCCGGAGTTGCAATGCACTTCGAGTCCTTGACGCAAATGAATAGCACAATCAATTTATTCATGGGGGGAAAGATGCTCGCGTATGGATGCGGCGATCGATATATATATATATATATATATATGGGCGATCAGCTCATATGCCCACTTAACAAAAATTACTTAAACCATTCTTAGGTAGCTAGTAATGATGCTGTGGGTCTGGGCCGCCGGGAACCGTTCTCTTCCCTCCGCCGAGCGTCCTTGGCGTGTTCCACTTGGACGGGCGAACGCCCGCCGAGTTGCCATTGCCGGCCACCCTACCACTGGTACCGACGCGTCCGGGCGCCGGGTGCTGAATGCGGCGAGCTTCCGGCACGGCCACGAGCTCCATGCCGATGATCAAGATCGCCAGGAGCACAATGCCGATGCGAGCAGCCATCTTAATACTTGCTTAATTAGATAATATGCCAGTGTTGAGAGAGCTTTGCCGTGTGTGCAAGAACTATATCTGATTTGCTCATGGCCAGGTGTACTACTGCCTGCTATTTATACTTCCCTTGCAGGCGCATCCTGACAAGCAAAGGATTTTGGCCCTTTTGAGAGATCTGGCTGTTGGTTATTCAGGACAATATCGATGACGTACCGAACCGCCTGGGAAGCGCGCGTCCGAGTGGCCACCACTAAGTCGCCACACAAAGTTTACGGCCTTTTGGCGGTTTTGCTTCCTGTTGGCGCGCGCGGTATGCCGTGGGCTGCCATCTTTTGCACCATGCCTGTCTGTACTGAACCTGCATTTACTGGCGCAACCTGCATATTTTCCTTCCCTCTCGTGTTTCCATTTTACGTTTCTCTGTATGGTACTCTTCTTATATGCGTCCTGTTAATTTACCATTTTTTTGCTTAACCTTTTTTTTTTGTTCTTCTGTCAGTTAAGCCACTACCATCGCGTCACGACTGAATGTGTGGCTCATTGGATTGAGAACGAAGCCAGGATCAACCAGTATGGAGAAGTTTTCTCTACTACTTAAAAGAAGAATTGGTGGCGGTCCGTCCTCCTTCATGCGATGTGAGACGTTAGATCTTTTTACTTCGTGATATGTGAGCCGTTGGATCTCGTTCTTTCTCGGTTCCTCCTGTGCGTACGGTTAGTCACCCATAGCCTTCTCCCCACTCCCCCACACCCCAACTGCTCAAGCTGGTGCGCAAGAAGTCCAAAGATTCTATCGATCTTTCCAAGAACGGGTTACCGACGAATCACTTGCATTGTAGACTAAGCACGACAACGGTTGGCGAGATATGATTTTTTTTAATCCATAGCAAAACACGGACATTGAACTAGTTTATCAACATTTATGATCCTAAAAGGCCAAAACCGTCGCTTCGGTGCATGGTTGCACAACCGAATAGGCATAAAAGGTTGACATCTTAAATGACAAATCTACTACGGTTTATGGAGCAGTTCATTGAAAATCCTAGCGGCATCGATCTTTTCAGTCAGCAGCTCACAGCTCGGAAGCTTCCCCTTCCCATGCAAACATATAGTGCTTACTCAAAATTAAAGTGTCAAATCAGAGTCAAACAACCACGAATTCTTACTTGTTTGACTCTGATTTGACACTTTAATCGCGTTTCAGTGGCCTGGGGCGTGGCATGTTGTCTGCATGCGCGTTCATGCTGTTTTTTCGCAGGCTGCTTTTGGAGTTTGCCCAGTGGCCAGGACAGTGAGACGATCCAATGAAAAAGCTCGTGTTTGGACGGGCTTATGCCACTACAAGCCACCGTTTTGGTCTAATAGGATAGCGCGCTTTGTCATGCTTCGTCAAAAGCCTCTCTCTCAACTTGCGCGATTCGACCGTCCGTCGTCGGGGAGGAGTTAGTTGAGGTACATCATGCCACATCTGCCTGTCGTCTTCTTGCAACCGATTTGCATCGATCAGTCAGAAGACTTTTGAGACGCGAATATGCAAAAGCAATAGCTGCTATGCCTTCCCTAGGGATGCTAATCATCGATGTAGGAATGAACTGCATTTGTCTGATATGAATTTGAAGCCAGCAATTAACAATTACGGGCTTGTTTGGCTCCTTTGTTCATCCATCCTTGCTGTATTGTTTTGCTGCCTAATTGGGAATTCCCATTCTCCCATTTTAAGAATATTTCTCAGTTCTCATGCGATAAATGTTGAAGTATAATTAAGTTTATTGTTTAGTTTTTCTCGTTAACTTAAGCTTTTGTGTAAACTGTTTGGTGTATAAAACCCAAGTTACCGGAAATGCACTCATACTGTGCACATCCCCAAATTTGCAAATATGCATGGCGTTGCACTGCCCCAACGGAAATACCGGGTACCATGGTGGTATAGCACTTATGTGATGTACATGGTTGAGGCTACCATCGAGTTCGAGTCCCATCTCCTTCCTTGATAGAAGGACACAGTTCGGTTAACATATAATTTACTAAAAAAATTGGTAGTCTAACTAGTCTTAAATGCTTTGAGTTTATGCTTTGATTTGTTTGGTAAATGTCATGGTACTACTTTGACGATCAATTAATTAAGCTATTTATCTATGATATTCATTATATATAATGGTATTCCAATAGACATCCAGTACACCCCTGATCGGAGATACATGCATCGAACATGTCAGGTTACGACCACCCCTGATCGGAAACCCTGTTACGACTAGGTCAAATCTCGATCATCTTCTGGTCGATAAGTCTCACAGATTGGTGTCTGGGTCCTATCTTATCGACTAAGG
The DNA here is from genome assembly GCA_036346395.1 of Hsuehochloa calcarea. Classification (NCBI taxonomy): domain Eukaryota; kingdom Viridiplantae; phylum Streptophyta; class Magnoliopsida; order Poales; family Poaceae; genus Hsuehochloa; species Hsuehochloa calcarea. The sequence goes on from CM070602.1 coordinate 6,975,871, forward strand.
ACATTGTACACATGCTCGACTATGCGTTGTAGACAATACAACACTTGCACGTATGTGTCTCTGATATAACTGCACACACATTTCTCCGTCTCTAGCAATAACCGCTTTGCAAACTTGTAAGGGGGGTGTCTCACTTACAACAACCGTCAAGACGCCTCCTGATGAACAACTATCACCCCTTCGACGCCAATGGAGAGGAGAGACCGACATAGACAAAAGTTATTGACAACATTCTTAGTTTCAGTGGCACTTTGTACTTTGTAACTTCATTGAGTACAAGAACACACGAGTAGAGTTGTCATTCTATCCGGAGAAAGTCTAAATCTATTTAAAAATATTATATCTCTTCTTACTTGATCTTAAGAGATGTGCCCCAGTATTTACTCATAGATATCGATGGTAATTCACGGACAAATTTCCACCAGCCTTGAGTTGGATCGATTGATACTTTCTCAGTACTTGACTGAGCAAGCTTGTATCCGAGTTTAGCCTAGAAGCCGGGAGAACAGCAAGCTAGCAGAGACATTCTGTACTAATTGTACGAGCTGAGAGCCACATATAAGACAATATGACATTGAAACACGTGGATGCATTCTATATTTAGTACGTACACAACAAATTACAACCCAACATCCAAAGGATGTTCCAATCTAATTTGCCAACTCACTAGTGAAGAAACTAAATTAACGCCACGACCCAGTAATTCCAGCTGTACTCCATTTCAGCCAGAAACTAAACAGAGTACAGGAAGGGTATGATCGATCGAGATTACGAGGATCCGGATTCTATTGTTACGGGCATATAATACTGTGTGATTATATTTACTGTAGTAATTTTATTGTGCACTTTAATACTGTAGCTCTCTATATAGACACAGTGGAGATAATACCCTAACATATATCTGCGCACGTGGTCAATGCAGAGGATCTGTTCCGATCACAAGCTTGACTTGGTGGGTGGTCATTCAGAAGTGGTGCTGGGGATCTGGCCCTCCGGGGCTTGCTCGCTTATCCTCGTACGGTGCGGCGCCGTCGTCCATGCCACTGCTGGTGGCACCTCCCCTTTGCCACTCGCCGTGGCCGGAAACCATCATCTTGGCCACGTTCACCGGGTGGAGCAGCGCCTCGGCCGGCTCCTGCAACGGCCGTGCCGAAGATGAGTACTGCACAACGGCGGAGAGCAGAAGGAGGACGGCACAGAAAAGTTTCCTCGCCGCGCCAACACCTGCCATGTTTAGTATGGTCTAGCTAACTGTCAGATGAAAATCTATGTAAAATCCAATGTTTTGCTGCTCGATGATCTGTTCCTGTGTAAGACTTTGAGTCAGAGCATCGATGACCAGTGCTATATATATAGGCCATCAGGTCAGGCCCGTACGTGGATCAACTTAGTGCATGCATGGCCGCGTATATGGGTCTTTCGGCGTCGGTGTATGTAGGTAGCTACGTGGAAACAACTTGAAGCAATATTTATTTCTCGTCGTGCGTGCGGATCGTCACCATCCGTCGTGATACTAGCTAGTCGGCGGTATGAGTCATGGTGCATGCATGTTAATTAAGAACAAAGCTAAAAAGATAAACAACTGGCGCGTTTACGATCGAGTTTATCCTCGACGGGAAACGGTGAGCTTAACTCGAATCGATCCTTCTGTGTTTTGCGGCTAGCTCGAATGTTATAGTCTGATACCTGTTTTTATATGCAGCAGCTCCAGATCGAATAAGAGTTTATGAGAAACAATACGAACGTGCACGGTATCCAAAACAAAGTAGATGAATCTCGTAGAGAGAATCTAATAATAACGATGAAATAATCACGACGACAGAGAAAGATTTGGCAAAACCAACCGCAAATTCCTTAAGCACAACCTCAAAAGAGCACAAGGGATTGTCGCTCTCTCATAACCCTTTCGAACCTTTTAGGACCCTCAGATCGTTGGCCTATACAAGAATCTAGTGCTAAATAATAACCTAGCATCTAATCCTCTAATGCGCTTCTTGTTTTGGATGAGTTGATTGATAGAAATCAACTTCCCGGTTATATTGGATTGATACCCAAAGGTATATATAGTAGAGGTACAAAATCCTAGAGCTAATGGGTCTCATGGGCCATATATGCATATGGACTATAGGCTATATATATATATACATAACACCCTCTTCAAACTCAACATGAGTCAGGAGGATCTGAGATATTGAATTTGGAGAGATAGAGTCGATGTTGCTCTCGAGTTTGAGCCTTGGTGAAGAAATCAGCAACTTGAATCTCAGAGGGCACATACTGAAGAGCAATAGTCTCTTGTTGACAATGAGATCGTGTGAACGACGCATCCATACCAATGTACTTAGTAAGCTCATGCTTCACCGGATCAGTAGTAATCTGTATAGCACTAGTGTTGTCACACATAAGAGATGCAGGAATATCGCATGACACACCAAGATTTGCCAAAAACCAACGAAGCCAAACAATCTCTGAAGTAGTAGTGGCCAACGCCAAGCTCACCAAGACTAGACCATGATATCATAGCCTATTTCTTGGACTTCCAGGCAATAAGTGAAGACCCAAGAAATATGCAATAGCCAAAGACAGATCGTCTATCAACAGGATCACTTGCCCGAGTCGAGTCGGAGTAAGCATGAAGCTGAAGCTGAGTCGACCGAGAATAAAAGAAACAATGATCAACAATCCCTCATATGTAGCGCAACACAAGTAGTAAGTGAGCATAGTGAACAGACGTGGGAGCAGAAATAAATTGACTGAGCACATGAACAGAGTGAGCATTGTCAGGCGTGTTACTGCAAGGTAGACAAGCTAGACTCCCAACAATATGACGATAAAGAGAAGGATCTTCAAGCAAAATGCCATAAGTAGGATGAAGCTGAAGATGAAGCTCCATAGGAGTAGCAGCTGTCCGACTGTCAGTGAGACCAGAACGAACAAGTAGATCCTGAATATAGCGCTGCTGAGATAGATAGTATCCATCATATGTGCGAGTAAACTCAATCCCCAGAAAATAATATAGAGGACCCAAATTCGACATCAAAAACTGCTCACTGCGTCGTTGCTTAATAAAAGCAATATACTCATTGTCATCTCCAGTAATCAGCATGTCATCAACATAGAGTAAAAGCATAGTACGACCACGTGGAGATGTATGAATAAACAATGCAGGATCATGAGTACTCGGGGAGAAACCAGCAGCTAACACAACTGAACTGAACCTCACAAACCAAATACGAGGAGCCTATTTGAGGCCATAAAGAGCACGACGAAGACTACAAACATGACCAGCAGGAGCCACAACACCCTAAGGTGGGGCCATATAAACCTCCTCCTACAAATCACCATGAAGAAAAGCATTCTTCACATCCATCTGAGAGACAGTCCAAGAGCGAACAACAGCCACAACAACAAGAGTGCGAACCGTTACCATATGAGCAATAGGAGCAAATATCTCGTCATAATCATGACCATGTGCCTGCTGAAAACCGGGAGCAACGAGTCGAGCCTTGTACCTCTCAACAGAACCACCAGATTTCGTATTAACTTTAAAAACCCACTTGCAAGTAATAGGAACAGCATGAGCATGTAAAGGAACAAGATCTCATGTACGAGTACAATCCAAAGCAGCCAACTCCTTAGCCATAGCTAACTGCCACTCAGGATAAACAACAGCCTCCTGATAAGTGTGAGGCTCAGGCACAACATCAATAGAAAGAAAAACATATCTATCAGGAGCAGCAATAGTAGTACGATCACGAAGCTCATACCGAGATGACGGTGCCGGTGGAGTATCATCAGAAGGAGTATCATCAGTACTAGCCATGCCATCAGATGAGGAAATAGTAGAAGGCTGAGTATCAGGAGAAACCCTAGACCGACGAGTATAGTGAAGAGGAAACGGTGATCTGACTAAGGATGGAGAAGAGGACTCCACAGAAAAAGGTGTATCATACGAAACAATAGGTGGAAGATAAAGAAAAGAGAGAGACTCGGCATGAGAGGGGGACCGAGTGGCAAGGGAGTAAAAGTATGGACGATCCTCAACAAAAGAAACATCACGAGAAATGCGCATACGCCGAGCAAAGGGACCATAACAACGATAGCCCTTATGCTCAAGACTATATCCAAGAAAAACACACTCAACAGACTGAGCTGTTAACTTGGTGCGCTCACAAGGCGGAAGCAGAACATAGCAGGTACAACCAAAAACCCGAAGATGGTCGTACCGTGAGGGAGTGGAAAACAAAAGCCCTCTAGGACACTTTCCTTGAAGGCGAGAAGATGGTTGTATATTAATGAGATAGACAGACGTAGAAACCGCATCAGCCCAAAAATGTCGTGAAACATGAGACGCAAGTAAAAGAGTGCGAGCAGTCTCAATAAGATGACGGTGTTTACGTTCAGCAACACCATTCTGAGCATGGGCACCAGGACAGGAAAGCTGAGGAAGAGTTCCCTCAGTGGAGAGAAATTGACGAAAAGCATGCGACAAGTACTCTCCCCCGGAATCAGAACGAAAGGTCTGAATAGGAGTGCAAAACTGAGTGTGAACTATACGAGCAAAAGACTGATAAATGGACAAGAGTTGAGAACGATGTTTCATAAAATAAATCCAAATATATCGAGAATAGTCATCAATAAAGATGACATAATAGATATGGCCACCTTTGGAAGCAAAAGGGGCAGGACCCCAAACATCATAATTAACTAACTCAAAAGGACGACTAGACCGAGATGTACTAGTAGGATATAGGAGTTGCAACTGTTTACCAAGCTTGCAACCCTTACAATCATAACTAGTGTCTACAATGACACGACCTAGGACACCCTGACGAGCTAATGTAGAAATACGAGATCCACACAAATGACCAAGTCGATGATGCCACTGAGGAAAACTAACAGAGGCTTGAGATTTACAGATTAGTGAGATTATGATTTTTAGATGTATGTAGGTGAAATTTTTAGTTCAATTGGAGTTCAAAAGAATTTCTTATGGATGTTTGAAATTAATTCAATTCCATGTTGTACACAATTTATGGTGGATTTTTAACTATAAGCATGATCTTATGACTTCATGTTAAGAACATGCTAATGATTATTTAATCATCCCAGTAACTACTTTGACAACAAAACACTTATCTGAAAAGAGGTTCATTGGCTTACTTTGAATAACCAATTTCAATCCTTGTCTTTCAGGTTAGGTTGCTCCTTTTAATTCAATATCTAATAGCTATTTAGTTTAACCCAACTTTTCAACTCTCTTGAATTTGAAAAGTTAGAAGCTTACTATTGATCCTAAATGCACTCTCAATACCTACTGTGATCACATTGTATAAACATGATTTTGCTTTTTGGTGTTATTGTTAACTTAATCTTCTCACTTAACTCAATCCTCCATATTTGTTTTCAATAAGTTTGCCTCTAATAGTTTAAGTGTTTAAATGACTAATTGAATCAAGAATGACTCTTAACTACTTGAGTTAGTCAAGCTAGTAGCTCACTGCCATTATTTACTTTTCAGCAAACTACTTCCTCTGTTCATGCATCCTTATAATGAAAAATTGTTTGAATTGAGTTGGTGTTAACACATCTTCATATAAATTCATCTACTCATAGGGTAAGCAAGTTTTGAGTGAGTATTAGCTAAACATAGTACTAGCACTGATCTTCCTTTTCTATTTAACACATCACCAAAAAAGAGTTGGTTGTCCTCTGTTAGATTCTGAAAGTTCACATCCATATGGGTTTTTCAGACTTAACTACTTCTAGTAAATGAATGTCTAACTGACTAATTGCTTCAAGAAAAACTTCTAACTACTAGAAGTGATCATGCTATTAGCCTTCTAACAATCCTGATCTTTTTCATAGTACTATTCTTGAAACCTACAACAGCACAACTATTTGAACTAAGTGCTACTTTATTCAGATTTCAAGTTTCAGATTAACTATTTCGATTGAGTGACTTAGTGGACATGTACAATATCTGTTAGCATAAGAAACTGAGTTTGCAAATGGTTTCCCCACTGACCATTCAGATTTTCTCCCAATCCATTTCTTTTCTCTGCTGGTTTCTGAAACTTTGCAACTATATTGGGTTTTTCATATTTGGTTGCTCTCTGATGGTTTCAAAATATTCATCTCCATACTTGATTATCAAATTTGACTACTACTAGTAGATCAAGGCTCAAGTGACTAAATTACTCAATAACATATCTAACTACTACCCTAACAATGACATTTTCAAAATTTGATAGCACAAGACAAAGGTTATACTGACAATCCAAGTTTTCTTTTAAACCTCTTTTCCGATCATTCATACAACTATGAGTGTTTGAAACTTAAAATCACCAATTCAATAATTCATTTGCTAAGCACTTCTTCTTAAGTAATTTAATAGAATTAACAAATTCTATTAGCATTTGTATAACAGAGTGGGAAAATCTCAATTACAGAGAACCGAAAACAGGGAGGCTAGCATAGGGAACTCAGGTGCGGCTCGTCGTCGGCGAGGGACCGGCGATGAGGCAAAAACGACCTAAAAATGGGTTGATGGAGGCTCAATGATGCTAACGGTGGTGGCTTTGGGCTCGACCGGTCGTCGAGGTGAAACACGGCAGCGGCGCTAGAGAGGAAGAGAGGGCAAGTTATGGGAGGCATGGGCGTGAGTAGGGCATAGTGAACTCACCAGTGTGGTTGACTAGGACGGAAACACACCAAGGTGGGCTGGCGGCGATGCCGGTCCAATGTGGGGGTGGAGCTGTGGAGAAAGAGAGCACCAGTGAGATGTATGGGGAGGTAGAGGAATGCTAGTAGATACTCCTAGAGAGAGGAATTGAGCGGGAGCTCGCTGGAGGAGACGCGGAAAGGTTGGTGGCGGGATTGGAAGGCGCGGCACTCTCATGGTTAAACCCCAAAATCTCTTGAGGTGTTTTGATGGTGGCTATGACGTACGCGGCGTGATGCGGCTGGCAGGAAGAAGAGAGCTTCGGGGTCGGCCGGAATGGCGAAGACGACACGGAGTAGTGGACACGGGTGTGACTAGTTTGAGCTCGCACTTGCTTCTGGCTCCTAAGCTCTTTGGTGGAGGAGAGGAATTGAGGAGGATGGCCAAGCGGGGTGAACAGAGGCGATGGTTCTTGTAGTTAGCTGGGTGATGCTGTCGACGAGCTACAACATGGGCGGCGTACGGTAGTGGCGAGCTGGCACGCATGCAGGGCAATCGTGGCAATGGGCGAAGGTGTCGTGGAGAGAGAAGAAGGGTTGACGAAGGGGGCCCGCGATCAGTGGGGGTGAGGCAAGGCGGTGCGGTCCGGTTGCGCCTGGTCGTTTGGGGCCGGTCGGACCTTAGTTGAAATTTTGATTTTATTTTGACTAAAATACCACAAATTTGACCGAGTAAATTAAAATAGCAAACAAATTTATAAAAATCTAAAATGTTTACTAGATGTTCCTGGGAAACCATAGAACCCATATATATTTTTTAATCATTTTTTCATGATTTACTTGCTTATTTTAAAATCCTTTACAAAAGATGTTTATTAATTGTGTTTGAATTTTTTTCATGGTTAAATTGGATTCCAAAAATTAATAAAATTCATTTTTAATCATGATAATTATTTTAGTATTTAAATAAATTATTTTCCATAGATATTCATTAGTATTTACTTTAAATTTCTTTTGTGGCTTTAGTTTGAGTTAGATGTTTACATTTGATTTGATTTTTTTTTCAAATGCATAGATTATGCACATGCTACAGAAATAACATGAAATGCTTATGATATGCATCTAAATCCCATTTAATGGAAATGAGGCTATGACACCTCGTCACATAGATAGCATACATGTGTGCCTTTGCTCTTGCATTTCTTCTTCCCATGACTTTTGCTTTTGCTTGCAACACCTACGCTAGTCAATGCTTGATCATCCAAGGATGAAGAATCCGATGACTTCTTCAAGGACTTCGCCTCAAATAGATATGTCATTGCCTCATTGAAATTGAGAGTGCTTTTCACGATGAGAATACCCATCACCAATTACTCACATGATGGTGGTAGAGATGATGTCAATATGGCGACCTTGTCGTTCTCCTCAATTCTCATCCACACTAGTTAATTGTATGATAAGCTTGTTGAAGACATTGAGATGGTCAATGAATCGTGTGCCTTCCAATATGTGCAACTTGAATAGTTGCCGCTTCAGCACCCATCGGTTTGTTAGTGACTTTTGCCATATACAATTCTTCTAAGTCACTCTTGATTTTGTGTCACCTTCAAGACGCTTTCACCACACCTTGTCACAACCTAATATCAAATTTCTCAATTTGATTCCACATCATAGACATTGATCTTGAAATAATCACGATGAGGGGGGATGGTTTATCAAAGTCAACTGTAAATTTTTTAAGTACAACCTCAAAAGAGTACAAGAGATTATCGCTCTCTCACAACCCCCTCGAACCTTTTAAGACCTTAAGATCCTTACTCTATACAAGAATCTAGTACCAAATAATAACTTAGCCTATAATCATCTTGTGCGCTTCTTGCTTTGGATGAGTTGGTTTGTGACATATGTTCTCCATGACCACCTCTCATAACTTGATATAGTGTACTTTAGTTTTCCTCAAAAAAGTAGAAATTCTAATCCTATCAGGATTCATATAGGAATTATTGTAGCATACTTCTTTAAGTCATAGTTAATTCGGATAAGAGTCACCCATACTTCACATGGAACATCATTAATCAATCGATGGCACCAACCTCTAACGTCTGAAGCTGTCTCAGTAGTAGCCAAACGATGGAGATAAATTCGGGTGAGAAATTATTTATATACATGTTGATTCTTTTTTCTTTAGAAATTATAAGGAAGACGCGCACACTGACCCCACACACGTGCAAGTACTCCCTCTTAACACACGCTTAGAAAGATAAAGGTCAACGATAAATCTACGATTTTATAGGATTCCTAATAAAATACACTTGATTGTGTATGAAGATATGCACGAGGATTTAAACGTGGTTAGACCATGGTTCTGTGATTTATCAGAGCAAGGTACATAAGATGATGTAAGAATCTCGTGTCTATGTCTACTGCATCACTTCGCATCAGATCCTAGAATTGAAGTCGCCCGAAGTTGTACTCCTACTGTGCATGTGATGTGCAGCCGGCCGTGAAGGTAGTCTAGATTGAGACGCAACCAAAAACCCTTTTCCACACATTAATGGAGTGTTTATCCGATCCGAATGTCACCTGACGTTCGAGGTTTATCCTGCTTGTTACTTAGTACTAGCGGCCCTTAACTATCTACGATAGTTTATATCACTTATTATTAATAAATTGTTATATTAGTATTTTGATAATATAGAGAAGATAAAATCAAAAGAGAATATGAGTTTATTTTAAGATAAAATATAAGTAAGTTGTTGATACCAAGACATAAGAAACAACAAAATAGCTATTGAAGACTTGTTTGTTATTTAAAAATCAGTTTTGTGTATAACAATTAAAGTAGGAATTAAAATCTTATATACAAACTCAAAAAATAATCTATTGAAAAGTTTATTTCTTTTTGTTAAATTAGGTACTTTTTTTTAGTAATAAACTAAGAAATAAATTATTGTGGTTGCTTTCTGGCGCACCTTGGCGCCGCTCGTGTGGAGGAAGCGACGCCAAAAAGTGTGCACGCGAGCTGCCCTTGGGCGCGCGGAAATGCCGAACGCGATCTATATTGCTACTTTTATCAGAATCCTCTTACTCTGGATGACTGGATGGCCTCATGACCTCATAACAAACGACTTTTCGGTCCGTCGGCATGGATGGCGGCGGCGGCGGCGGCGGCGGCGGCGGCGGCGGCAGAGACGCACGAGGGCAATCAAACCAAATAAGTGCCCTGGCCGCGAGTGATTATCTATTTAACTTAAGCTATCTACTCCAAATCCCTCATCTTTTATCATAGACTTTGCAAAGCCCACCATCGATTCGCTCCCCGGACCTCAATTTGGTCAATCACTAAATCGGGGAGTTTAGATCGATCAGAGGTGTCGACCAGAATTAGGCCCTATTTGAAACAGAGTATTTTTCCTTTCCTAATTTATTCGATAATTGGATTGTTCTATATGAAATTCGTGCGAATTACTTCCAAACAAGCATTTACTAGCTAGGAGTAGCTTAATTTTGGTATAGCAAACTAAACAATAGACAAATCTGTCAATATGACCGAACTTGGATACCACGTAGGACTACGTAACCAAGATGTACATCTGCTACTGAGTGAGTTCCAGCTAGCTAGATAACGAGCAATCTCAATTAACTCACTCAAAGGCACAACGAACCAAAAGTTACCATCTTTAACCACTTACCCCACAGATAACGAAGGTCTAATCAGAGATCGGATGACGATGGAGCAAGCTACGATGGACCTAGTCACCCGCCACAATCCTTTTTTTTTTGTTAAATGATCTTGTGATATTCAGCCCTGATTCAGTCAGTCCAATCACCAATGTGTCAGTTGTTTTTTGAGTTTTCAGAAATGTGGAATGATGTAATCAGCCTCCGGATAGATCCACGTCCACATTTCTAGTGCTCAGCTCAATATTGTCCAGTACTCAAATTACAACTCAAGTACGTGCTCTTGCACTGTGTGGCATTCCAATGTACTACTGAACTGTAAAGAGTACAAAGAAACTTTAGTGGTGCTGAACACACTCAAATTTGTGAAAAGCTATCCATCTTTTTATAACGGGGACAAATAAACCACTTTTGAGCCTTTGTATTTAAGGGATCCTTGCCAGTTGCTAATACGATCTGTAATTGTGACAAAGTTTATTTCAAGTTGAAGAGTAAACACAATCTTGATGACTGAACAACGAGGAATTAAGATCTAGTTGGCTAAACTGCTAGAAAGTTCTGATATGTATCTACTACTGCTACTGCTAACGTAAGAGCTTAGTTGTTAAAAGTTTTTATTAGCTGCTATGCTACTTCACACACATGCGTGCGAAACAATTCATGTGAAATTCTGGTGTTACAGACAGATTGTGCATTGTTCAGCGGATGGGACTGCACTTTTCGTGTCAACACACACACACACATATGTAGATAGATAGATTTGGTAGCGCTTAGCTATTCTACGTATGGACCACGCTGGGCGCCCCAGCCCACGATCCCTCACGCTACATGAGTCGTGCCTTCCGCTTGTGATCGGCGGTAAAACACATGTGCACGTGTTAGGATCGGCGGTGAAAGTCTCGGTATCACCTAATCTGACAGTAAAACAAAAATATCAAAACGATTTTCAGTGAGATTGATAGTAAAAAGAAGATCGTACGTCACCTAAATCGGTAGTAAAAAAACTGTTACTCCCGGAATCGACGGTAAACCAAAGAATCACTGGTGTGGTGGTGACAAACCTACCAGTAGACTCATGTGTACCCAGCCTATTTTTACTACCAACTCACTTATTGTTTACTTTCCTCTCGCCCATTTACTTTGTGCCCATTTACTTTGTGCAACTAGGTTTACTGTTTTTTCCTGACTGAATTGTTCTAAGTGCATGAATTTTTATTACCATTGATATGTAACTAATTGCTGAACCTATTGACTAGTTTTACTTCACAGCAAGTGAGTTTTACTGTAAAACAAACTTATCGATATGACCACTCGATCCTCGTTCATTCGGACAACAAAAATGCTCCCGCATATCGTCCCGCGGCACCAAACAATAGAAAAAGGCGAGTGATCCCATACATCCCAGTAAATGTGCTCCCCATGTAACTGATCATAAGATCTGCCCCACCTCCCCTCTCCCCACGTTCGCCCGGTCATTATCGCTCCCCCCCCCCGCGACCACCCAGCGATCCCTTCCAATGACAATGACTACTGGACTTCCACCCCACGGGCGAGGACGAACCTGCTTGACGGTGCTCGTTCTCCGTCGCTAGTGTCGATCAGATCTTCCTCCAACACATGTAGATTCCCCTCGACATTTACTGCCATGCTCGGTAGACGACCCAGGTTTCTCTACGTAGATGGCTACACCACCGGTAAACGTTGTACCCCTGTCTGTAAGCCCCCCAACCGGGATCCTCTCCTCCATGACTCTTCAATATTTTACTATTATAACTGGAGTCATTTACTTGTTTTATGTTGTATATTACTATGTTAACTGTGTTTTTCTAATATCAAGACGAGGATGTCCCCGACCATATGGTTCCCCAGGTCTGTATGAAGTTCGATAATGTGGGTATTGCTTACTAGTTCTACTATCGGTACGTGCGACATGCTGGTTTTGGCATTAGAAAGAATAGGAGCAGGAAAACGATCAAAGAGTTTTGTTGCATTCTGGAGGAGAAACACGACTTCTACATGCCGGAGAAGGAGTGTGAAAGTAGCAAGACCTCCAAGAGGATTGGGTGCAGGGCGTTCGTGAAGCTGCATAAGAGCTCGAAAGATGGCTCCGTGTGCATCAAGCGGGTTGTATTGCAGTACAACCATCCACTCGCTAGGACATCGTCCTTGGTCGTGTTCATGAAGTCACACAAGAACTTTGATCCCTCGTTGAAGGAGCTCGTCAACACCATGCAGGACGATAGGGTCCTTCACAACACTATGATAAACATTTTGTTGAAGATGCACGATGGGCAGCATAACATAACATTCACCGCACGTGACCTAGAAAACATGTTTTATTGAAGTAAATTCGCATGGAAGTAATAGTATAATAATGTGTTTTATTAAACTACAGATCAGGAATCGGCCATGGCGTTTGCCATCCCCCGCGTCTTCCCCAACACGCAGGACCAACTCTGCAGGTGGCACGTGCTGAAGAAGTACAAGCATAACCTGAACAAGCTATACACAGAGCACGACGGGCCGAAGTAGCATTTGGTTTCCGTCATAAACCATCTGCTTACTCCTAGAGAGTTCGAGAATGTGTGGGAGAATCTACTGAGAGAGTACCACCTCGAGTAGAGCCGGGCCATTGGTAGCCTCTATGACCTTCGGGAAAGGTGGATCACTGTGTACTTCAAGGATGTGTACTGCGGTAGGATGACATCCACGCAGAGAAGTGAGAGTATGAACAAGATGGTGAAATGGAACTCCGTGGAAAACATGAATTCACTCCAATTCACGTGGAAGATGCACTGTGTGTTGTAGAAGAGGAAACACTCCGAGGCTCAGGAGACACACTATTCTACAGTACGTAGGTAAAAAAGGTTTACTATGACTTCCATACGAATTTACTTCAATTTCTCACATGATTTACTATTGGTTGTCTTATTTTACCACGTCTCTCACCTCCCTCCTTTTACTGCAACCCATGTATGTCGTTACTTCATGTTGTTTCTATACCTACTTCATAGCATATACCATCTTAGAGCTAACTGGTGAGAGCCACTCTATTCCTGTTCGAGGAACAACTGGGCCAGGTGTACACGCCTACGGTGTTCAAAGAGTACAAGAAGACCTACTTCTCCAGTACAGCCTTTCGTATAAGGGTGCACACAAACTGAGATGGCTTATTCCTCGTGTCTCACGGGAAACAGTCTACGACATTCGTGTGGACACAGTATGATTTCAAGGTGGTGGCCGAAGAGGAAACATGTACATACAGCTGTGAATGCAAATGCTGGGAGCAAACGTGTAATTTTACTGTCTATCGACTAGTAGTTACTATTCCGTCTATTACACTTTTACTATCCTTGGCATATGTGATTTTGCTGTCATTGACATCGTATTTTACTGTTAATCCATTTTTGGTTTACCGCCACGTAGGGCTATTCTACGCACACCTGGTACGGGCATTCATCCACTTGTAGGTTGAGAGTATCCCCAGCCGTTACGTGCTCGGTAGGTACACAAGGAATGCTAGGGTGGATGTACCGTACAACAGACACGACCTCATGAAGGACGGACCCGATGGAACGACTGAGATGTATCGACACACCGCCTTATTAATGGAGGCTATGGGCGTGGTGAGATCGGGGTGTAGATCTAGTCTTGCGTGCGATAGAGCCATGGAAGTCCTTAAGGCACTTCGAATGCAGCTTGATATCGTACCCTACGACATTGGTCCGGTGGCTGAGGAGGCCGCTGAGCCCAATGAAGCGGATGACGATATGATCAATCCATCAGTGCCTTTACTATCGTAGACCAAGTGTCACAAACGAGCCGATGATGAACCAGAGCAAGGTTCTACACCGGTGGGGAAGAAGATGACAAGGGCGTGCAGTATATGCGGCCTGAAAGCTGGTCACAAACGTACTAGCTACAGAACACTACCCAAAAACAAAGGATGTGGGGCCAGGAGTGGTAGTGGAAGTACCAAGGGGATCATGTCAAAGGGTCGATCCAGAAGCTCGATGTAACATCCCAATTTTCGGGCCTTTTTGAAATTTTATAATAAAAATAATCAATTGAATTTTCCTAAATTATTACATCTTAATTTAAAATTTCATAAATTAAAGACCATTTATTGTGAGTAAATCAAACTTTAATTAAATAAAAAATGGTTTATTTGATTTTCGGGATTTCATGGATTTTTCCAAGTTCTTTGTTGTTTCTTGCAAACCCGATTTATTTTATTTCTTTTCAGTTTTCCCAAAAATTATTTTATTTATTGTAAAATTTAATTTAAAGGGGGCAATTAAATCTATTTTTTTATTTGATCTATTTAGGTTCCAAATAATGTTATAAAATTTTCTTGATTTTTTGATTTTTTTTTCTTTTCGGATTTTCTGCCTTTTTCTTCTTTCCTTTTTCTCCCTCCTCCTCTTTCTTCTTTCTTTTCTCTCGTTCCTTCCTTCTTCCCGACCAGGGCTTGTGCCTAGCGCCTCCTCTCTCGCTGCGTCTTTGCCCCCCCCCCCCCTCCTTCAGGCGCGCATGTCTTGGCTCGCCACGCCGCTCTGCCTCACTTGCTCTGCCGCAGCACCGCCCAGCTCCCATGCTGCCTTGTCCCCTATCTCTATAAAACACAGCACAACGCTGTCCTCCTTCCCCCTCCTCTCCCTCCCCTCTCCCCCCAGTAACTCCACCGAAGCTCCATCTTCTTGCCAAGTCCGGCTGTGAGCGCCACCTCCCTGTTCTCTCTCTCCGACCACTCATTCTCTATGCCAACTGCATCACGACGTGCCCCTTGGTATCCTCATCCACCTCCCTGAGTTTCCCCTCCCCTCTCCCTTCCTCCTCGCTACTGTTCACATTTTCTCTTCGCCGCCGAATTGCCTTCCATCGCCATTCCCATCGACGTCGACCACACCCACCATCTTCGACACCACCGTTGGATTCGCCTCGTAACGTTCTACGTCATGCTCCCTTTCTTTTCTCCGAAGCGCCACCAGTTCGCCGGAGCCCCGTGCACTGCCGACCGCGTACGCCGCCGTGGATCCCGCTCGCGTTCCTCATCGAACCGTGTGCCACCTTCGCCTATATAAGTGAGCACCACGTGCTGCCAACATCCATCTTCAAATTGCTGCCAACCCGACTCTCAAACTCCTCCCCGTTTGCCTGGATTTCATCAGTGACTGTGCGCTGCTGAAACTCCTTCTCCACCGAACTGCGTCGCCATCGAAGGTTCTGTGTCTAAGACACCACCACCGTTGGATTCGTCGCTCCACGTTCTACCCTGTGCTGCCTTCCTTTTCTACAGAGCACCGCTAGTTCGCCGGAGCCCCATGCAAGCTGCCGTCGCCTTGCCCCTTTTTGGCCGCCGTCGTCGCCGCCAGCCATCTTTCGCAGCGCCACCACATGCTATCATCTCTCCATATTTCTCACTTGCAAGTGGGTCCCTCAAAACAACCACTCCATTTCTACAAATTCTTTAATTCTTTAATTCCAAGATTCTTTCTCTCTCCACGGATTTCTATCATTTCATGTAGTTGCATACTTCTGGATATTCATTCTCCTTCATACGAACTCCGATTTCATCGATTCTCATTTCTAAATTCATCCCCTTTATTTTGGTTCTAATTTGGTAATTTTTGGATTTTATTTTAGGTTTTTTTATTTATTTGACTCTTTTCGCACGTATATATTCTAGCGTTTCCGAAGAATTCTTAGACGTATTCACCGAAGCAACTCAAGCCTTCAACAAAGGCAAGTCATAGACCTTTGATCATGTCGTACCCATTTTAAAAAATTATATTGGTTTATATGAATATGCATTGCTAGTTGAGTAGATAAATACCTACTTGACATTATGTCACCTTGAATAATTGCTTGACATGTATCCTTGAACACCATAGGTCGGGCCAATCTTAGTTGGACATATTTAATTACCAATATGAGTGCGTATTATGCTTAGTCATGCTTTAGTTGTACGTTGGGATTTATGATCACATATTCTCTAATGATTAAATTTGACTTAATGATATATGGAATTGTGCCGAGTCCACTATTATTAAAATTTGTTGTGCCATGGTATGGGTTGTCATTTGGTCGGGTTGAACCAAAAATAATTTCATACTCAAGCGATTGATCGTGCAGTAAATGGGATGATTTTATGATGTGGTTGCCTCGCTTGAGTAGTCGCTAAGGACTTAACTTTCTGCGTTATTGATCTGGGTCATACCATGCAACCACAAGTCTATTTATGTGGGTAGACCTGGCCAACTAATAAGTAATATTTTGATTCGGTTCTGTTTTGGTTGATGATTCGGGCACAAGAGGGGGCTAGTGTGGCAAAACCTTATCGAGCAGAACTGAGTCAAAATAGAGTTTTGTAAAAGACTTGTGATAATCACTTCGTCGCACACCTCGGAAGTGTGTTAGACGGATATTATAACTTCATTATCTCTTGTGGGTCAAGCTGTACAACAACTGCAGAGTGTAAAACTATTTGAATAGCCGTGTCCCCGGTTATGGACAATGTCTGGTGAGTTCACACGAGGGGTAGATCTTATCAAAAATATTGGAATGGTTTGGTTGGAAGCGATCGGGATGTTGGTTAATGGTTGGGGAGTGAACATGGTTGTTCACTAGTTGTTTCAAAGAACTTGTTTACTTATGTATTTAATCTTTTAAATTGTGTTTTTCAATCTATTTAATGTTAATACTACTTTCTGCAAAATAGCTATAAAGATATCATTGTTCAAGCATTGCATGAATACTATTTGCATACATTTCTCTACGACTTGCTGAGTTCTTTATGTACTCATGGCTATACGCTATTTGTTGATCAGTCACCGAGAAAGAATCAGGGAATACAGAGCTCTTTGAGGAGGAGTGCTTTGAAGACTATGCGAACTAGGATGCGATCTTCACTCGATTGCCTGTGGGCATGTTGGATGGCTGCCACAAGATATTTTGGTTCCACTGCAAGTTTACTCTGTTGATCTTTAGCCCTACGTGGCAACTCTGTAAAATTTTACCATAAGGTCCTTTTGCTACTAAGTAATATTAACTTATCTGCTTCTTAGATATTTCGTTGTATGGATATGATTATAATCAATGATGTCACTGTATGAGCTAGCTACTGATATGGGATTAGTTAAGAATACACAGAGGGCTCGAATTCAGCATCTGGGGTCCCGACACTCGATGACTACATTGACAGGCAAAACACAAAAATGTCCTCACCGAGACCATGGAAGAGAGGAGCCACCTCATTTGGAGTATCGTTAATAGGCTTCCTTCGCACGGTCGGCGCGAAACTTGACTCGCTACCGCGAAGGAGCAAGTGGAGACTTTCTTCTCCATGTTCCATGATCCAGCCCCCAGCGAACTCTACGAGCGGGCCTACGAATGACTAAGGGATGTGATAGGGTCCACCCTTGGCCACTAGGGCCTCATTTTTTTTTCCTTTCTTCCCTTCTTTTGTTATTATCGGGAATGTAAAAAGAGAGATGAAAATATGACCGACTACGCTATTTGGAAAAAAGTATATTTAAGAAATTTTTATCTCCTGTTGTTTACTGTAATGTACATATAACATTACTTTCATAATTTCTTTATTTTACTGGCTACACACAAAGAGGATACGATAACATTGAAAACGTGATAAACAAATACAGAATTACTACTTTATAAATGATTATTTTACCTCTTCCTGTATGCGCTTTTACTATCACACTAACTTTGCGTTGCACTGCCCGCTCGACATTTACTCCAAAAATGATATGTGATACCTCTTTTACTGTAAAATGCGCAAGCAATTACTGAACTTCTAATTTGTATGGCATTACTACATGTGTAATATGTTTTACTACAATGGGGCCTATATTTTACTGTACTACCTTCGCTCTTCTTTGTTTTGTTTGTTCGCGTGTGCATAGCTAAAAACATCGGTACCAATGCATCTCTTCATCTCCAAAACAAAAACATGTGGTACATCTCGGGCTACCCAATGCATCTCTTCGTCTCCCCCGCTACGACTTATAAGGATGGACATTCGTTAACCAAGAAACACACAAAAAGCCCAACCCGTATTATTTTTCACACAAACCAGTAAACAAAAATGCCTTCGAGCTCTTCTTCCTCTCAACTGCCCACGGTAGTTCTGGCCTACCTCACCTTTGTATGTGATCACCTCTTTGGTCGGACCCTTGGCGATGTTGCGGACCATTATGCAGTCTGCGACCTCCTCCAATCTTCACCCCTATCTCCCAGATATCGTGTCTCTAATCATCCGGGGACTGCACCTCCTCCACAACCGAACCAATGGCTTGGTCTCCGACATCCAGTGGGAAACCTCGTGCTCGAGGCCACGCTCACCAGTTGTGTGGATCATGTCAAAGAGTCAATCCAGATGTGCGATGGATACATCGACGAGCTGAGCACAAGGGTCGATGATACCGATAGCGTGAAAGAGGCTGAAGATATCCTCTGGCACATGGTGGACGTCTACCCTCAATACCAATAGCTCCAAGCTCGACTCCCTGCGGCGAATGATCAGGTGGAGTCGATCCTCCACATATTCCTTGACCCCGTTCTCGCCAAAGCCCACAAGCAAGCTTACGAATGATTGAGGACCGCGTTAGGGTCCTACATTGGCTACTAGTACCCTCCTTCTTTTCATATTAGATCATGCAATGTACATGAAGACAAAAGCGATAGGCCACAATTTTTGGTCGAATCACCCATAATGTTAAATGAAGAAACTATTGCAGTGAACTAAGTTTTATGTATATGATGAACTAAGTGAGAATGTGTGAAGACTTATGAGTTATGAGCTAAATATGGTAAACTAAGTGTTATGTCTGTGATGAAGTAATTAAGGCATCTTGTAAGTTCCAATGTTATGTGTGGTTGCAGAAAATATGAACAATTCATGAATGTTTGGATCAAATAAACCCATTATATATTTTTGCTAATTTCTGGCATACAATTTTAAGGGTTTTCACATTCTAAAAAATATTCATGGCCATATTTGTTTCGATTCGTATTCACTCTGTATTCGTATTCGACATTATTTGTATTCGTATATGTATCCAGAAAAAAAATTGAAAACAAATATGGCAGAACCATTATCCGTCTGTATTCAATCCGTTTTCACCCCTAGGTCCTACTCCAAAAATATGCATGTAGCATGTTTTCAGAGAAAAAGAAAAGATGCACATAGTATACCTTTATGGTTGACCATACTAATGGAATGGGCCACTTTCCTAAATGTCATGACTAGGTGGCTTTCGGAACGAGATGTTGTATCGACTTAGAGTGTGTTTGGTTGGTAGGATGAGGTCAAATTGGATGGGATTGTTCTGGATGGAATGGTATGTGCATGTTGTTTGGCTGGTAGTATGAGATGGTACACGAATGCGTTTGGTTAGTTGTATGGGATGACCAAGGATTGTACGAGATGGTGTTTGGTTGGTGGGATGAGGTTGGTTCGGTAAACTTCTCCCTACATGGGTGATATTACCTCCATGGTATTTTTCTTTTCTTTTCTTTTCTTTTTCTTTTTTCATTTTCTTTCTTCTTTTTCTCCATTTCCCTTTTCTTCCTTTCCTTTCCTTTCTCCTTTTCTCCCTTATTGCTTCACCAACCGACAATTCTTCAACCAGATATCACTAGCCGTCGTCGCCTTGTCCGCAGCAACATCGTCCACCACCTCGTCGGTCGCCGCTGCCTCCCCAACGCCACCTCGCCCGCTGCCACCTCGTCCACCACAGCCGTCGCCTCGCCTGCCACAACCTCATCTGCAGCCTCCTCGTCCGCTGCTACCACCTATCCAACATCGCCTCACCCGCCGCCACCTAGCGCCTCTCCTGTCGTCACCTCGCTCCTTGTCCGCCGCTGGCGCCTCGCTCTGCTGGTGTGCATCTTGAGTGGGAGATGTCCCCATCCCTTGGGTGTGGATGAAGCAATGTGGGATGGCATGGTTCCACCGATTTTGCCGAATGAAATGGTACAACATAAAAGTGGAGTATTCCTCTAGATGAAACCATCTCATCCAGGATTGTTTGGTATAATTCACCCAACCAAACGCTTGGATGGCCCCATATCCCGAATTAAACCAACTCGTTCAACTTGATCCCACCATCCAAACACACCCATAACCGTGTAAGATCTTGATCATCGAGCAACAAGCACGACCGGATTAGTACATAGAGGCGGAGCTATTCCATCACAAACCAACCGCTTAAATAGACGAACACAAAGCAAAGTGTGGAGACCATGTGCATGGTTCTAATCTTTATGTCG
This sequence comes from Hsuehochloa calcarea, assembly GCA_036346395.1. NCBI lineage: Eukaryota > Viridiplantae > Streptophyta > Magnoliopsida > Poales > Poaceae > Hsuehochloa > Hsuehochloa calcarea. The sequence goes on from CM070602.1 coordinate 6,996,505, forward strand.
AACAATTATCGGATTTGTTGTCAGAAGGCCGACGGTCTGACTAGCCCTGGGGGCAGTCTGACCAACCGAGGCTAGCTGGTCTGGTTGGCCATGGGTGGTGGTCAGATCGGCGGTGTGAGCTCGAGTGAGCTTTTGAGGAATGTGAACCAAACGCTTATGTGGGAGTGTTTGGGGTGTGTTTGCACCAGATGTCATTGAAAATAGAGTTTGGATATGAAACAAGATAGAATTTTGTTGAAAAGTCTAGATAACATGTTTTCATGATTTGGGAAGCAATCTGACTGACCGTTGGTTGGTGGTCAAACCAGTGGTTGGTTAGATCGGCCATGGCTAACGGTTAAACCGGCTGAGAGCCGGTGATCTGATTGGCTAGGGTGTGTTCATCCACAGTGTGATGTGATGAACTTGGGGTTTTGACCTAGGGTCATGAAAATTTGCATATGTGTTACATATTGCATATTTGGACTAATGTGAGTCATGTTGCTAAGAACTTGTGCCCTGAAATGGATGCTTTGTTTATTGTTGTGCAGGTGGCTTGCAGTCAACTATGATTAATGGCGAGGATGACGGGGACTTGGTTAGGAGAACTAAGGTCCAAGACGGTCGTGGATGCCAGGTTAGATGATTGGACTTAAGCAATGTGCAAGATGGATAAGAACTATGGAATACAAAGTTTGAGCAAAGACCTTTTGAGGTAAAGTGATGCTTCTGGGTACGAAGCTTTGAAGGTATGTATTCTTGACTCATCAATTGTGTCAATTGATGACAGTGTATCATGTGATGCTACATGACGGTTTGGTTGTCGGTGATGGTTGTAGGACTCTAGAGCTACGTCATGGTGATGCAGATGACATCAGGGCTAAGCTAGGGGAGTTAAGATCCAGAACGATCCAGGTGCCATCGAAAAATGACCAAGGCTACTAAGGTGGTTACAAGCCGAGAAGATAAGGAACCAGAGCGGGAGCTACCGGTAATGGACATGACGAGCAACAACAAGGTGGACCGGGACTAAGCTCAGGGATGAGCTGAGGTCCAAAACGGTCAGGGAAGCTTGGTGCAGTCATGGTGCTTGGTAAGGTATGTGGTATGCCAAGTGTCTTGGGTCCATTTGCAAGCGAGGATAGTTCGGTGGGATCCAGACGCGTGAGAGGTTTGGCGGGCAGTCATTGGGGCCACAAGGATGATGGTGAAGTATGGGCGATGCTTCGATGTGAAGGAATCGAGAAAGGTTAGTAGACGGACATTTTGTTAAATTGCCAATACCAAAAAAGTGGTGGTGTGCGAACCCACAGTGGTGCCCTAAGTAGATTTGGTCAAGGATACTCCATGGAGGGCAAAGCATGATGGATTTAGCCTAATGGAGCTAAAGATGAAGATGACATTTTGAGAAGCGTGCATGAGTGAGACCAATTTGTGTGTAGGCTTAAAGTGTACCCGTTAGGGTTTTCTCTCTAGACCTAGCCTTCACCATATAATGGGGTGGTGCAGGATTTGCACACTCACCTAAGCAAAGGAACCCAAATGTGAAATTTGGGAAAAGTGGAGAGAGGAGGAGGTTAGTGTTCAATAGATGTATTGAGAGAGATGAGAGCACTTGTGTGTGTACTACCATAGTGTCTTTGTCCTCCCAAGGGAGTGGCTATAAACATTCATCCCCAAGTAGAAATCAAATCTCCAAATTCATCCAAGTCTTCCTCTCGTATGCTCAGGTGTTGATTTCTTGATTTGGCTTGATTTTTGGTGTTTCTTCCTTCCCTCTTGATCATAGTTTGTACCTAGGACATGTAAGTGACAGATATATCTCTTGGAGACCTGATCTCATCCATCTAGGTACTTGATATTGCAAGTTTTTGAGTTTGCCCGATTTTAGTGGAAGAAATGATGGTTTTGGGGGGTTTGCTCTTGAGGGCTTTTGGCTCGATTATTTATGTGATTGAGGGTGCTAGGATGTGTCGAAAACTATTATTAGCCATCTTGGATTGATTCCTCCCACGTGCTCCTCTCGATCATCGTTATCGTATTTGGTCCTATTTTGGTGCAATCTTCACTCAAACGGAAAAATATCATAATATTAGCAATGATCTTCAAGATCTTTGATTGTAATAGGTTCCTAACATCATAAAGAAGGGGTGTTTCAAGTTTTATAAAGTTTGGAGTTGTCGATCAAAAGTTGGATCAATTTGTGATTTTAAAATCATACTGAAACTCAGTTCTGTGCCGACTTTACTGTTCACCTGGCCTGGCCACTACTATTCACCAGTATGATCGTTGCTGTTCACCGGTCTAACCACTACTATTCATCTGGTATGACCAGTCCAGTGGGATTTTGGCGAGTCTTAATGTTCTTATTGCATTGTTCTTGTTTGAATGACCCCCTCTAATTTTCATAGCTCCACATAGCTATTGGAGAGAAAAAAAAACATTGAACTCCTTAAGGCAAAGCCTCCTCGGTCCAACAGAAAGCTTGAAGTTTTAGTCTCCAACTACTGCATGCAGCTACTGGCACTCATAGCGTTTCTCTAATTAATACTCATTATGTTCCCTATATTTGTTCATTGAACCATTGAGTGAATCTAAAGTATTGTTATTGCATTCTTTCCGCTCTTTACCTCTGCATAAATGTATTGGAAGAGGTTAAGTAAGGTCCTGTTTGGTATAGCTTTCACTCTCAGCTTCTCAATCGATTCTCGTGGAGCTGTACCAAACACTCTGATTCTCAAAACCACTAGATTTTGCTTCTCGCGAGGAGCTATCTCGAAAATGAACTAGCAACGAGAAGCAGCCTCCCAGCAGATTCTCGTGAGAATCCAACCTTCAGAAACGAAAATACCCTTTGAAGTTGAAGGTTTTTACCCGCAAATGCCACTGAGTTGCACAAATACAATTGAAGTATTACACCCAGGGGTAATATGGTCTATTTGTCTCTAATCCTCCCTCATATGGTTTTTGGAGCCAACCTACCAGCCAAATATTTTCAACATACAACTCTAGATTCTCAGAGAAGTGGATTCTCAGATAATCAGGAGTAGAATCTGGAGCTGTACCAAACAGGGCTAATTGTGTAATATCATTTAATATAGTTATGTATGATCATTTTTTATTAACTACTCTCCCCATTCAAAAAAATGTATAATGCTTCGAGCAAGACATGGTCTCCAATAAGACTTTGACCATCAATTTTCATAGTAATATGTTATGTTAAAGATATAAAATATTATATTACCAAAGTATTTCTCATAACAAATCTAATGGTACAATTTTTATATAATCGATCTAAATAGTTTTGTATATACTAGCGGTCCAACTTAAAGTAGTTTAACCACTCAAATTCTAAATAATCATACATTTACAAAGAGATTGAGTATTTCTTAAATTTAGTACTTCATTGGTCTGTACGTGGTTAACCATAGACAAATATAGCGGAACAGATGGAGCATCACCTTAAGGCCTTAACCAAAGTTCAACAAACGCAGATGGGTAAATAATTCTATGCGCGTCTACAAATTTGAAAAGACGGTGACATAAGTTAATAGTTGGCAGACTTTATATGGCATACCTACGAAGTAACCAGAGTAATTAAGCCCAAATTATGCCTAGTACAGATGCTGATCTGATATATACGGAACTACTTCTACTTACCATTCCTGTTTGAAGCAGGCTTCCATTTGCAGGTGGTATACATGCGGATTACGACACGTTAGTGCAAATATCGGTCTCCAGCGGGCCCAACTTAGACTGCGAGAATTTCTCTCTCACTCCGGTCGGAAACGAATTATTTGTTGTAAAATTCTTTCTTTTCGAACGGGTACCGGAAGTATTGGGCATTTTGCTAAAATTGTTGGTATTTGAGAAGTATATAAATATATAGGATGTAGATCAAGTACAAAATATAAGCAGTGAAATCAATTATAAAACTCAGGATACCATCAACAAGAAACACTCCAAAAGTGTAAACTGCTCACGATCTACTTGCACTTGCCAACACCTCTGCTCTATTGCAGTTTCTACGAAAAATGATGCGTGTATATAGGATATATCTGTCTTGGATTTGCTACAGTCTCATACAGTTGCCTGAGCATCACCTTTTTTTTAGAGAAAGACGACGCCCATCGAAGGTTTTTTTTTTTTCCTGTACCCTGCTAAGATACTTGTGTAACGTGGCCCATCGTTGTATGTAAATTTGGAATCCAGGCCTTGCTGTTGTCGTCTGACCCTCCCAAGTAGACATGTGCATCATTGCAGGACATTCAGTTGCTTGGGAGCAATCAATCCTATAAATTGAGGTTGAGAAGAGATTGAACATCAACACCAGTATACGTACTAGCCATATCCTAACTAAAAATCACAGTATTTAGATTTAATGTACTAGGCCCAAAATTCCAGACCTCGCCAGTCGCCACCAATGGACCATTTGGGACTCATATTAATTACCCTTACACGGCACTAATGCAAAAAAAAATTCTCATTTCTATTAAGTTGCATGTACCAACTAATTCACCGAAAAGCTTAAACTGATAGAGAAAAGCGGTCTATTCACTTATACTTCAACACTCCCCCTCACGTGTAGACTCCCTCAGACCTAAGACATGGAATAGAAGTGGGTTGTAATTATTATTTTTAATTACATCAACCGAGTCTTGAACTCAAAATCTCCTTACTCTGATACTATATTAAATTGCATGTACTAACTAATTCATCCAAAAACTTAAACTGATATGAAAAACGAGTTATCCACGTAAAACATTGCCGCCCAATCAACCATCAACGTAGGGCAGGCATCGACCTTTTACTGTCCGATGATAATCGCTCCGACATGGCTGGTGTGTCATGAACCCGATGCCTCACTGACGGATTGGAAATCTGGAATCTGGCACAGGCGAATTCAGTACAGGGGGAGCGCTTTTCAGGATCCCTTTGTCTCACAGCCTTGATACGATACCATTTGTAGATGGGAATCCGGCGTCCACGTTGCCGATTGAACGCGTGATGGTACCCGTGCCTGTCGCACAGTAGCCCGCTGCACACGCATATATGTCGTGACAACGCCAGCTGATGCCCACGAAAAAGCAGAGGCGGATCAACCGAGCAGCGCTGCGCAGCTTGCCGACCACCGAAACAGCCGCAACGACAGCGTTCGCTTCAGCCTCAAGACTCGCGCAACCGTCAGGCGTTCTCCTTATTTCCTTCTATGATGAGACCGAATTACACGTCTAAAAATCGCATGTAACATATACTGGTCGGTATAGTATCTAGTGCGACTTCTATGTGGGTCTCATCAGCTTCATGCAGCTCACCGTAGTTGCATGTGGCTAGGGGGCTCTAACCTCGAGACGTGTGATCGCTACTACTTAAAAATACAAATAGGCGGTGGTTCATTCTCTCCACCTCCACCACCGCACCGAGCGGGCTCAATCATCAGCAAGACTATCCCGTTGCACATTCCTCTCCTTCCCTTCTTTTTTCTTGCACCGCCGCTCTTGTGCTTGCCTTCCCATGCACGTGCCCCCCTTTGACACTATCTCCCAATGCATCCACCACTGTGTGTCGCCTCTCCAAGCTCCACCTCCCCGCCACGAATCGTCGGGGTGTGGGAAGAGGTAGGGGCGGAGACGAAACTGTGGACACCCTCTTCCTCCTCGCCGCAGCCTTCGTCAGTGTCGTAGTCGATCTCACCGACCTCGGTGACGGAATGAAGTCAAAGCTGAGGATAGGGTTGCCGGATTTGGGGAAGAGGATGCAGAGGGTTGTCGAGGTAGCCGCTGGTGAAAAAGGCACCGAGCTCTATTGTGGCTCTACGGCGCGGGTCTTGCCGGAGTCACGTTGGAGGCAGCGGAAGATGGAACCATGGAGGTGGAGGCTATAGTGGCGGATCTGAGTTAAGTGGGGGAGATGGCAGGCGGTCGATCCATGTGGGTAAGTGGTGGTTGCGGTCGGTGGTGGTGAGGCAGAGGTAGAGTTGCCGCCGGCGAGCTATCCCAGCCTTGCCGCCGCCAGAGCTTGAGAAGAGGGGCAAGAGGAGCTAGTGTTGGACCGGAACAGCGACTAGAGGGGGTAAATAGGAACTATACTCTTTTTCGACCCTGGATCGATTTCAATTGCTTCTCTTCAATAGCAATGGAAACTATGACGATAAGAGAACACAAGCACATCAGAAAAGTCTTGTGTTGAAACCGATGGGAACCCCCGGAGACACAAAGGCCAAAATCAGTGAAAACTCACAAGATGGCACATGACCGATCTGGCACCGGTGCCTTGAGTGTAGGAATACGGGTAGGCTACACTCGCTGACAATTCAAAAATTCTATCACGTAAGCTAAGATGTCATGCAAGCAAGAGATCATAGATCGTTACCACTAGACAAATAGTGCAGCGGAAGAAGAGTTGGAGTAGCGGATCCAACGTAGAGCGCATCGCTGTAGTGGTCGTACTCGATCGTCCAGCGTACTCGTCGCTGATCGTCTCCTCCAGCAACCAGCCGCGTTCCTTGTGAAGATCGTGGATCATCCTCGAGTGCAACAGCAACCGTAGTAGCACCTCTACGGTATCCACACGTCTAGGGAAGAAATATCGTACGTAAGTGTGATAGCACCAATTCGCATGGTAGAATTCTCAAGAAGATGGTGGCTAGAGTTTCGGTGAAGCAACTCATTCACATCTATCTCGTATATCTCAACAACCTCGTGCATCTATTCGAACATGTTTGTTCCAATCTGTTAAGTGTATGACCCATTAGGTTCATATGTAATTGGTTGTGACTTGGAAACACCTTTTTTACAACGACTCATTAGCGGTTCCTAGCAGGATATAACGATTCCCAAATACACAAAAATTATATCGAATGAACATTAATTGCAATATGATCTATGAGTAGGTCCTCATCACTTACGACTAGCTCGTATCTCTATACGACCAGTTCATATTTAGTTCTGACTAGTTCGCAACTCCTTACGACTAGCTTACGATCAGTTAGTGATCATATTTGATCAGTCTACGACCATCTTATATCTCCATACGACTAGTTCGTATCTGTTCGAACTGAGCAACCTGCTCGTGTATTCTCCCTTTGCCTCACGATATCCGGTTTGAACTCCAAGTGAGATATTATGTCATCCATGGACTGTTCAATACTTTCTCGATCAAGTGTTGGATAACTTCACGTGGTTGAACTATTCGACCACTAGTGGTATAGCCATGTACTTTCTTTATCCAACCACATCAAGGGGTCTAGAGATATCTCTCCTGTTATATTAAGGGGGGCAAATCTCATATCCGACCAATCACATTCCTCCGCATGTTTCATAGCATACCTGAAAGCTATATTTATAACTATTACATATGTAGAAAACGTGCTAATCTCAGATCTAAGGACTATACACCATCATTGCTTGAGACTAACTGATGACACATAAAATTATAACAATTTTAATAGTATCTCAAGGTGGGTCAATCCAACACCATGTTCTTTAACATATGTTCACATTATTGATTCGATATCTCTATATCCATAATCGGTGAAACATGGTCATCAATCAATATATGTGATGGTCGATATAATCACTAGTGTTCTGACCAGTGACATTCGACTAGGAATATATTTAGAACGACATCATAGAAGTTAAAGAGCTTCACCAACAAGTCATATACTTGTTAATCTTTATCAATGATGATTCATTCAAGGAACAGAATAATATTTATTCTATAACTCATAAACATAGACTTGATACAAGTATCTCTATGATTGCCTCTATTGCATATCACCAACATTGAGCCCAACCCCAGACGATCAATCAAAAGACCCGAGTTCCTACTGGGTGATCCAAATCCTCTGAAACCTCAACCATAGCTCATCAAGAAGGTCGAAATATATTCCAATCGATGATCGGAACGATCGAAACCAATGATCCACAAATTTCTTAGATGAGATCAAGAGGGCACAAGAACTGAGAAAATTCAAACGTTGACATAAAAACTTGCTCGTGGGTGTAAGATGATCCTAAATGTATTCACATATGTCCTAGAAAGCTATATCACAGCATGAACACCAAGAAAACCAAAAGGAACAAATAAATCCCAAAATGCATCAAAGAGAGTAAGAACAAGAATGAACTCATATTGAGGAAATTTTGCTTGGATTGATTTGAGAAGATTGTTGATTTACAGCAACTCCACCTAGCGCTTGAGCACTCAATCAATTTATCTCTCACAAACCCTAGCCTCCTCTACTCCATTTTCCTCAAATCACAAATTAGGGTTTACACTTGGAAGGCATGAAAGGCTCCAAATCTGGACCTCTCTTTTATAGTTGATGCTAGGTTTAGAGAGAAAACTCTAACGAACACTTGTGAAGCCCACAAACAAACGGGTCTATACTCACGCACACTTCTCAAAATGGATGACGAACCGGGCTTCTCTAATCCGTATCTTCGTTAACTCCATCTTGACTTGATATAAATCGCCTCTCCTTGCGATGTCTTGCACTGCGATTCCTTTAAAGGTCACAAAGATTGTATTTTGGTAAAGATACCAAAATACATCTTCTTGATCCTTCTCCAAAGACTGAGTCCTTCGCCGTGTTTATATTGATCAACGACTCTCTTCATGTCGGCAAGTTTCTCTCGTCCGTCTCCCACTGAAACCATCAATGCACTTGCACCGACCCCTACTCCGCTTGATCCAACCCTTCGTATCGAACTTCCCGTTTAGTCATCCTTGTCCATCTTGCACCGTGCTTGAGTCTACCTAGCATCATTCATCATTCTGGACCTCAGCTCTCCTAGACTAGTCTCAATCATCCTCGTTGTTGACCTCCAAACCTCCTACACAACAATAGAGCAAGAAATCAATTACGGGCACTAGTTCGTCGCAACTTGACCCACGTTAGCCAAAACATACATCATGCAACAAATATGCACGGAAAACTATGACTTTGACCTAACTCACGATCACCACCACCTACCTGGCACAAGATCAGGGTCTGGCCGGTCTAACTACCGCCCATGGCCGGTCTAACCGCTGGCCTGCCCGGTCTGACCGGCCAACTACACACCGGTCGGACTGCTCAGGTCCTTAGCCAAAATTTACAAACTCTCTAGAAACGTAATTTAAATAGAAATTGTGATTCGATGCTCCAAAATAATGGGACCAAGTGCAAACGAATCATCTCACTTGTCTACACCCTCTGTTTTTGGCCCGGCTCGAAATTCTCATATTTTTTGGTCGGTTTGGCCGTCACCATGGCGGTCTGACCTCCTAAGGTCTGAGGCAGTCTAATTTTTTTTTTCAAAAATGAGGGTTTCACCAAACACCTCGACGCTATTGTCAATTGTTCATCACACTAAGATTAGGAGTATATCCCATGACATCCACATATAGAAACTAAACTCTAGGGGAAAATGGATGGCATATATGGTTATTGACCCCATCGGTTCTACGACATTTTTGCAAATCGGCCCTCAAATCCTTTGATATTTTTATTTACACCCTTGACAACTTTTCCTTCTTATATTATGCCCCTTGGATATGATATCTTCTTAGTTTGATCATATGCATTCACACATGTGTACTTTTATACCAAGCTATATCACAACAACATATTTTTTTAAATTTATGCGTCTTGATAGCTTCAGCCTACAAAAAAATTATGAAAACTATAAAATTATCATTTTTAGAAAAATACCGATATAAATATTTGTATCACCAAACTTACATTGTGTTTATTTAAAATCCGTTGCAACGTATGGAAACTCGGCTAGTATTTATAGGTGCAAAGCTCAATTAAGTTTAAGGTGTAGCCTTCACTTCTAGGCGAGGTAGTAGTAGTCTCCATCCCCCACGGACACAAATCCTTTTTCCGCTTGTCGCTAAGAAAAGCTTAGGTCATATACAATGGGCTTACATCAGCTGTCTATAATATCTACCACGTAGGATTTAAGCTGATATGGATGAAATGGATTAAAGATAGAGAAATATATTATCTACAATTCTGTAACCAACTGTATCATCAAAACCAAAAAGAAAATGTCTTAGGTCCATGAAAGTATTAAAAGATTATGTCATCTATAAAGATACAACTCGTTGTATAAGTTATTTATAGTGTTCTTTATAGGTGGTATAGAAAGTAGCTATAAATAGTAGTTGTCCATACAACACTGTATATACCCTTAAGGCTGAACCTGTAGCGGTAGCGGTACTTTGGTTTCTGATCTTTATCCATGTGAGTATTTGATTGCAACCATATTGGAAACCGTGTGTTGCATGCCGGATTTTTGGGGAAAGTTGCAGCGTACGTGCGTGTTCAGCAGAGCAGTGGCCAGTCCGCGTTTAGTCGGCATGAGAAAATGGCACGGTGAGGGATCAACATCCGATGCGCGTTGCAGCGCTCACGCGCGCACGGGATGAGCAAGGCCATTTTCAACCAACCCCTTCTGTCTTTTTCCAACCGTTCTCTCCAACCGAAGTATCAACGTCTCAATAATCAAAACCTCGTATTTACGTGAGAAACACCGAAACAATGGGACATCATCAATCTTTTTTTCAAAAAAATTGTAAACTTTCAGGCAAGTTTTACACGAGGTAACACCTTATGATGGGGTTTGGTATTAAACCAATGCCTTCAGAAGCCATTAAAAAAGAACGTTTTTGCTAGCTCTTAGTCGTCTAAAATCTTTTTAAAACTCAATCATCTATAATTGTACAGTACTAAGTTTAAAATTGTATTACTAAATAACGTACAATTTTAACACAATTTTACTGTAACTTTTAGTTCTATTTATTTTTGTTTTTTAGGGTCACTTGAATTTACCTTTGTTTAGTTTAGAATTTATTATTATTATTATTATTTTGTACTTATAGGGTTCACTTGATTTACTTTTGTTTAGTTTAGAGTTTTTTAATATAAAAAAAATAAAAATCATTTGATGATAATCTAACGTATCGAAAAAATAACTGAATTTTTTAAAAAATTCAGACAACTGTAATAGCTTAATCAGTCCCTTGAAAAACGATTGAATCGAAATACATAGGCTTTAATTGACTAGATAAATCCGCCGGGTCGAAAGGATAGCTGATCTCACTCGATTGATAGTGCACCTGGCCGACAAATTCGTCATTTTGTTGTTGTTACCCCCCTTTTTTTTCTACTTCCTCTCTCTTTTGTTGATGAAACAAGGTCGGCTTACACATTACTGCCCTATATGATTTTGACATGGTGCTGTACAATCATAGCATTACCTTTTCTTTTTCTTTGTTGAGGCTCTACTTATAGCGTTACTTGTCAACCATCTTTAGCCATTACCCGTACAGGGATTGGACACATAGATTCTCAAGAATTGATTGGAAATGCGGATTGGAAGACCAAGGTATTATATCACTCTCCTGTCGGCCGTATTAGATAAAATTTCTAATGGGAGAAAAATCTGATAAAAACATCCGTATCTCATCGAACCAACTACTCGAACCAATCCAACTCATCCCTACTCCACCGTTCTCGAGTGTATGTGAACTGACAATCCATCCAACAGGTTCTAAAACTGGTCAGTTATCGCCGGTTTTCGCAAATATCGGTGCCCAACTTAATTTTACATCTTCACCTAACATGTTTTCCATCCGGTTTTGATCAGTTTTGACTGGTGTTTGCAGGTTTAAAATTCAAATTTACATTTTCGGATGGTTTTTGAGCGATTACCGCCCGGTAACCGGCTAAACACCGAAACCAACAATAGAGCGGTTTTGTTCCCTAAGACGTTTTTTTTTCTTCCCCAATGATAATGCCACATCAATGATAATGGTGGCATTACCATTGATGCAAAAAGAAAAGAGAAGGAAGCCTTGTCAGGAAGCTTCCTTCAGAAGCGTTATCCACGTTGAACAGCATGGCATGCCCACAACACTTCCCAGCTCTTTCTCGGACCCCAGGCACCGGCGGATGACATTGGGACACGTTGCTCGTCGCCCCCGCGAATGTTGGCCTGGGCTCTACCGCCACCCACGGAATTATGTTCGGATCAAACTACGAAAACGGAGAAGAAAAGGAAGGTGAGGGGATGATACGTAACACCTGTTAAGAAACCGGGCCCAGGACTCTGGAGAGTCCTGGCCCAGTACGGGCCCAGGACTCCGGAGAGTCCTGGCCCAATTGAACTCCTCATCCCGTAGTCTATAAATAGAGGTCACCCCTCATTGTAACCTGATTGATCCGAAGCAATAAAGCGGACTCAAGTCCCGCATATCTCGTGTTCATTCTATCATTGTGTTCTTGTGTTCTTCATCGTTCTTACGATTCGATCATTGTATACGAGGTACCCGTTCGACCGGACTCGCCAAATGACGGTTCAACACGTTATCGCGACGATCGACTCTCCTCGCATCGAAGGTAATCGTCGAAGAACGACACTCGTAGATTGAATCGTATTTTCTAGATTGCTTTCAATTCTGCAAATTTGCTTTCTAGATTGTTTTCTACGGTGCAAATCTGTTCTAATCTACCGCGAGCTGACTTGAAGTCGCCGACACAATGTCGATCGGTAGATTGCATGAAAGATCGGATGTCGATTGTACCGTAGATTGAAATTGCAAATTCACCGCGAACCGACTCGAAGTCGCCGATCGGAAAGAAAATTGCATCGTATGAACAGTAATTATTTTTGCACAGTAATTACAGATTAATATTTTTTCGCATGAACAGTACTCAACGAAAAAAACATGGTCGGCCGGTCGCGACGACACGGAAGTCGTCTTGCCGACTTGCCCCACGGCCACCGCACGGCCGCCTCCAACCCCAAAGACGGCGTCGCTCGGCCGCTTCGCATGGCGCCGCCCGCACGCCTCACCCTCCGCCGGCCACATCACGTAAAAAAAAAGGGGTGGAGGGGACGGCCTGGATCGCGTCGCCGGGCTTGAAGCCGCACACGCTAACGCCAACCCCACCGGCTAGCAACGACCCTCCATCTCCTGCAAAATCACGAAGGGGAAGGGAATCCGCGCCTCCACCGGCTTGAAGCCGCCTCGGCCAGAAGCGCCGCCTCCCGCCGACCGTAGCACGCCGACACGATCTTTCCTCACGGCCTCGGTCCGCAATGAGCCCCCACGGCCCGCCGCAGCCGAACTCTGGCGCCGCGCCACGGCCGCTACTATACTCAAAGAAAAAAGGGGGAGAGGAAGCGCCGCGCCAGTAGCACCGCCACCGCCACACGGTTGCACAGGCGCCTGATCACGCCGCTTGAGCTCCGCCTCGGCCGCTGGCCAAGACTGCAGGGCGGCCATGAGCCGCCGCCCAAATCAGCAACGCGGCATGCGGCGCTCGCCGAGTGCGCGAGGCCGTCGCCGCCATATCATCGCCAATCCGCGGCCGCGCCGCTCGTGCTCGACGCCACGGAGCCCCGCGGGCGGGTTTCCATTAGCCGATGGCGGCGGCCCCAAGGGAGCCGCCGCCATCGAGACTTCGGGGTAGGGAAACCCTACCCCGAGTCCTTATACCAGCAAACGGCCTTTTTTGGGCAGCCCAGATAAACCGAACGCAAAGAAGAAAAAAGGGGAGAAAAAATGGATATTTTGCAAAAGGCCCTCAGATTTCCATAAATTACGCGAAATATTTCTCGTAACTGAATTTTTCACGCTTTAGCCCCTAGAAATTGCAGACCACGAAAATTCATATTCCAAATGAGAAGGGCCTCTGAATTCAAATTTTGAATCGGTTTTGCATTTGAAGCATATTTTACCTTGTCATTATTATTTCTATGCAATTTATTTATTGTATTTATCGTTTTGATTATTTGTGATTATTCATATTGCTTTTAATCACCGAAAATAGCAGAAATCATGAAAATGCATGAAAAATATTTTAATCACGAACCGGGAGTTCAAGAGCATTATGAGAATTTTGCAACCATTTTATGTAAATTACCAAAGAAGAACCCTATGAACTTTTTGCATGAATATGAAAATGATCGCATCACGAACTGAAGTTCGAAAGAGTTGGCCCAAGATGGCGTAATTTGTACATCCTTCACCTCGTGATAAGGTAATCACGGATGAGCGTAAGATTGACAAGACCCTCTCTACCTTCACCCGAATGCGTGCAATCCGACGCAATTATTGTCAAAATGGCTACAAGAAGTATGCCGCATTAATTGACACCGTGAAAGTTGCGAAAGCACAAGATGATGTTCTAAGAAAGAACTACATCTCACAGCCACCTAGTAGCAATGTTAGCCATGAAGCCAATACTAGTAGCTACAAGGTAATGAAGCCTCTCACGAAGGAGAGGGGCAAGAAAGGTAAAGTTGTGAGTCGCACGTAATTGGTGTTTTTACAGTCTAAGAAAAGGGGCAAATGATAGCATGAGGCACACCTCACCATTGCAAGCACGGAAGATCCACACCCATTAGTTGCACTTATGGATGTGGACAGCCTAGTAGCAGCCCCCATCATGCCTCCTTTTGGACATAGCAATGCCCACAAATAGAATTGCCTAAGAGGAGAAGATCGCCACAGAGCGATTTAAGCGTAAGTTTCAATACTTCACGATTCGATCTAGTGCACGATTGCACTTAGATCCTTTTGCAATACTTGCATTTTGTGATTATGATGAAACTTTGAATAATGGTTGTAGGCTCTAGAAGAGCAAAGCATTAAATTCTTATGATGAGTCCTGCAAGACTTATATTTCCCGTATTTATGATAGCAAGTTATGTTCTAATATCTGAAGTATTTTTATGTGTTGCTGGATTTCTGCTAGATATTAATAAAGTACATTATATTAGATCGCATGTAGCGCCCTATGGAGGAAGTGTGCTTAGCAGGTAGCGGCACAATGAATACCACCTTGAGAGAGATGGAATTTTTCAACAATCGCATGCAGCGATACATGTATAATAGGCTTAGGAAGGGCCACAATTATACTCCCGACGGACACAACTTTGGTCATTAAAGAAGCCTTGTTGTGCCCATAATCGACTAGAACTCTCTAGTATATTCGCGCTAACGGTTTCCACGCAGAGACTGAAGAAGAGCATGGTAAGGAATACCTGCTCATTACAGAGCGTGATTTAAAAAAATGGTATTAGAACGACTTCCTTCATTTGAAAATGGGCTATACTACACTAATATTAAGGCATCTGCAATTTATACCGCCTCAAAACTATATTTAGAAGCTCTAAACCTCTTCTATCTCTCGCATGATAGATTATGTCACTTAGGTCTTAGGATGATGAGAAATATAATTAACAATTCACAGGACATAGTGTCAATTTAAAGAACTTCCTAATCTTGAAGATTTTGTGTGCCCCGCATGTACCATCGAAATCGACTACTAGACCTCTACTCGAAAGTAAAGGACGAAATCCTCGCATTCCCGGACCGTATCCAGGAGACATTTATGGTCCTAAACAACCCTATAAGGGTCATTTAGGTATTTTATGGTGCTTATCGATGATTCCTCAAACTGGCCGACGTTTGTTTAATGTCTACGAAACCCCGCTTCGCAAAGCTAATCTCGTAGATAATTAACATTAAGAATAATTTCCTTATCATCATGTGAAGTCCACCGTAATGGACAACGCCGAGAATTTACTTCAAGGGCATATGATGATTATTGTGTGAAAATGAGAATTAAAATTGAGCATCCTGCATCGCATGTCCACACCTGTAATGGACTAGCGTAATTGTTATTTACCAACTACATGTTGTGGACACGCAGCCTGCACGCAAAGAATCGTCATCAATTTTAGACCACCGACATATAACATCCATTCACCTATGCAACTAGCGCAAGGGTCAACACCGAAAATTTCTCATCTTTGAAGGTTTGGTTGCAAGATTTATGTACCTATACCACCACCACAAAGAAATGAAATGGGCACTCTAAAAAAGTCCGATATACGTTGGTTATGAGACATCATCCATAATCGTATTTGGACCCCACGACTAGAGATTTGCATGCAAACCGCTTGACGATAGCATATTAGATGAGAATTATTTCGTCATTAGGGGAGGAAATCAACCCTTGATGTAAAATGTCTAGAAATAGAGAAGTCCGTAAGACAATTGAAGTCTAGAAGATATTTGAAATCCATGCATATGACCCGCGCACTAGTGAAGCAAATAGAAGTTTAGAAGACAATTGAAGTCTAGAAGACAATTGCAATCCGTAAGATAATTGATTTGCAAGCATTAGCGAATCAACCGCCTAACCACTTTAGTGATTTGAAGAGCGTGACCAAGTCGCATATGCCTGCATGCACGCAATGCACCGAGAGGGTTGAAATACCGATGAAGGTATCCCTAATCCCGCCCTAAGGCCTCTCGAAGGACGAGAACTCCGGCCCCTCGAATCAAGTAACCGGGACGCCCGTGAAAAAGGATGAGAAGGACTTAACACACCGATCACCAAAGTACCCCATAATCGGAAGGGGAGCCGCTTGAGACTGCACCGATATGGAACCTTCGTAAAAGGCATACTAGAATTGAACATCCCCATGAAGGAGACATCGGATGGATGTGTGCGCACACATCGGAGTGAAAAACTAAAGGACTTGCCCCGAATTGAAAGTAGCGGTAAGCAAATAGAAGCATAAGAAATATATCCCCTTGAAGACATAGCTATAAACTTTATGATCTTGGGAGAATCTATGAATAAGCCAATGACCAATGTCGACATTTACTTTGCAAAGAAAATTGTCACAATCATCAATCTTGATCCAGAGCCTGCATCGCTCGTTGAATATAAGAAAAAATCAAATTGAGAAGATTGGAAGAAGGCAATAGAAACTGAATTGTTCTCTCTGATAAAAGAGAGGTGTTTGGGCTGTAAGCCGCACACCTCCCCATGTGCACCATGTAGGGCATAAGTGGGTATTTGTTCGAAAGAGAAATGAAAGAAGCAAGGCTCGTTGCACAAGGTTTCACTCAACGTCCAGGAGATTGTTATGAAGAAACCTATTCCCCTGTCATGAGCGGAATTACCTTTAGATATTTATCTCAATGGCAAGTGAACTTGAAGTTAGAAGTGAAATTGATGGATGTGGTAATCGATACCTTTATGGAAATTTGGCTTGACATTTATATGAAGATACCGAATGTATCCTCGTCTCCAACCAAGATAGAGCAAATAGAAATCTATGAGTGTGCAACTCGAAAAGTCACCAGATGGATCAAGCAATCAGTGAGAATGTGGTATAATCGCCGGCGACTTTCTATGCAAGAAAGGCTACACGAACAATGAGAATTATCCTCGTGTATTTATACGACGATCCCAGGATGGATTTTGTATAAATCTGAGTGTATAAAGATGATCTGAATATCATTGGAACCTTAGAAGGTATTAAGAAAGCAAGCTCTTACCGAGTCGAGTTCAAATAAAAGATTTGGATCAAACCAACATCGCTTAGGCTTGCAACTTGAGCATATCCCGAAGAGATTCTAGTACATCACCAACCTACACTCGTAAAGTGTTGAAAAGGTTCGGCTTTGAAAAGGCATATCCTTCGAAGTGCCGATGGTCGAGATCCTTGCAAACAAGACAAGGACCCGTGAGATCTAAAGAAGAGGGGAGGAAGTCCGGGACCAAAATTCCCATACCTGAGTGCAGTAGGAGCACTTATGTTTTAGCAAAATGTACTAGATCAGACATTGCATTTGCCGTAAACCTATTAGTAAGGTATAGTACAGAACCTACCAAAGGCATTGGCAGGAAATAATGGACATCTTCCGTTACCTCCAAGAAATCATAGAACTTAGTCTATTCTACGTAAAGAACCAAGACTTGTGTATGAATGACTATGAAGATGTTGGTCCTGCTTGACCCACATACAACCAAGTCGCAAATAGGCTATGTATTCCTATGTGGTGGAACTGTAATTCCGTGAAAATCGTCTAAGCAAAGTCTTGTATCGACTTCGACGAACCACTCACAAATCATAGCACTGTACGAGGCCTCACAAGAATGTGCTTGGTTTCAAGGATGATTCACCACATCCAAAGAGTCATGTGGATTGAATACTGCAAAACCCCACTATTATCTATGAAGATAATACACTTATGCCGCACAAGAGTAAATGGGTTATGTGAAGAGTCCCTTACAAAGCATATCAATCCCAAGTTCTTCTATGCTCACGAAATGCAAAAGATGGACGAAATTAAAGCATCGCATACTAAGTCATGTGAAAATCTTGCAGATTTATTCACTAAGTCACTTCAAATCCTAGTTTTGAAAGATGCATACGGAATTGGAATGATAAGACTTAGACAAGTGCGTAATCTGGGGAGAATCTTCACGAACTCATTATTGAATCTTGATCACGAAGATCAAGTACCCAAAGAATAAATCTCGAGATTGAATAAAGCAGGTGGATTGTACTCTTTTTCCCTTGACGAGTTTTCCAAGTTTCTGCTAAGGTTTTTAATGAGGTAATTCAGTGCAACACAATAACGCATGACATGTACTCTTTCTCCAAATTTTTTCCACTGGGTTTTTATGGAGTTTTAACGAGACATGAACATGTTGGATGAGTGTTCAAGGGGAGTGTTAAGCGGGCCCGTGACTCGGAGAGTCTCGCCCAAGACGAGCCCAGACTCGGAGAGTCTCGCCCAATTGAACTCCTCATCCCGTAGTCTATAAATAGAGGGTCACCCCCCTCTCATTGTAACCCTGATTGATCCGAAGCAATAAAGGCACTCAAGTCCCGCATATCTCTCGTGTTCATTCTACTGTTGTGTTCTTGTGTTCTTCATCGTTCTTACGATTCTGATCATTGTATACGAGGTACCCGTTCGGACTGGACTCGCCAGCGACGGTTACTCAACAACACCAAGGCGTGCAAAATGAGGAGGATCCTGCCAACGTTGCTCGTTCCCTCCCTTTCGTTCGAGTTTTCCGCTTATTTTCAACCGAAATATAAAAAAAATAGTAACCCCGCTGCTGCGCTAGGGGGTCTGTTGTGCCCCCAACGGATCAGTAGCCGGTCTAGCGCGCCCCCAGAGAGCGGTAGGCAGGGAAACAAATTTTGTTTTTTTTAAAAAAAACATTGGTGGCCAAAATAGCCGAAATCACCGAAATTTCAGTATGTTTTCAAACTAGTTTGAATCAAATTTGAATTTAAAATTTAAAATAAATCGCAAAAATTAATGCCTTTAGTGGGATTCAATCCCGACCTCCTAGAAAAAACGGGGGCCTTGACACCTCTCTTTGGCTTGATGTTTCTTTATTTAACCCTCCAAATTCAAACAAACCGAAAATATTTGAACGAATTGAACTTCTTTCAGGGATTGGTTGCCTGCTCTGTTTCTTGGCCATGGTTGTCCTCGCGAAGCCGCCGGCGCTCGACCAAATCTCGCTGCTGAGGTCCCCAGAGCCCGGGGACTACTTCACCGGCGTCCCGGCCGTCGACCTCTCCGGCCCGGGCGCGGCGCGGGACGTGGTGAACGCCTGCGAGCGGTTCGGGTTCTTCAAGGCCGTGAACCACGGCGTTCCCATGGACATTGTGGACAGGCTGGAGGCGGAGGCCGTCCGGTTCTTCGCGTCGCCGCAGGCGGAGAAGGACGCGTCCGGCCCCGCCAGCCCGTTCGGCTACGGGAGCAAGCGCATCGGGCGCAATGGCGACATGGGGTGGCTTGAGTACCTCCTCCTCGCCATCGACCACGCCTCGCTCTCCAGGGCCTCTCCTGCCCCGTCGTCCTCGCTGCGGTAAGCATCAAGGAACACAAGAACTAATGGTTACAAGTTCGGCCGCAGCTAGCTCAGCATTATCACTAATGCTCGATCGACCAACGCGCGCGCTCGCGCGTTAATTGCAGGGACACCGTAAACGAGTACGTCGGCGCCATGCGTGGGCTGGCGAGGTCGGTGCTGGAGATGGTGGCGGAGGGGCTCGGCGTGGCGCCGCGGGGCGCGCTGGCGGAGATGGTGACGGGCGAAGCGAGCGACCAGGTGTTCAGGCTGAACCACTACCCGCCGTGCCCGCTGCTCCAGGGCCTGCCCAACCGCAGCGTGACCGGCTTCGGCGAGCACACCGACCCGCAGCTCGTCTCCATCCTCCACTCCAACGGCACGGCCGGCCTACAGGTCGCGCTCCACGACGGGCAGTGGGTCTCCGTCCCGCCCGACCGCGACGCCTTCTTCGTCAACGTCGGCGACTCGCTGCAGGTACGTCGATCATAGTACGGACGTACGTGCCGGCACCATTCATGCACTGACCAAGATTCAAGGCGACGACAGCAGGCGATCAATTAATTAATTGATGCGTGCATTGATCAGGTGCGGTTTGGTGTAGGTCCTGACGAATGGGAGGCTGAAGAGTGTGCGGCACCGGGTGGTGGGCAACAGCCTCAAGTCGCGGGTGTCCATGATCTACTTTGGAGGGCCACCGCTGGCGCAGAGGATTGCACCCCTGCCGCAGCTGCTGGGGGACGGCGAGCAGAGCCTGTACAAGGACTTCACATGGGGCGAGTACAAGAAGGCTGCCTACCGATCGCGCCTCGGCGACAACCGCCTGCGCCCCTTCGAGAAGCCGCCGCGGCACACCAAGCAGCTGCCACCACTTGCAGCCAAACACGACGCCATCGGCGTCGATCTCGACTCGACGTCGACGTCGACGTCGACGGTATATCTGAACCAGAAAGAAAGAAAGAAAGATAGAAAGAAAGACAGATAGATAGGTTAGGTAGGTTGGTAACCGTAAGCGAGTGCTTTTGTTGGTTGCTGCGGATTCAGCGGCCGTACGTCTCCACTCCCGTAAATCCACCGGGCCGATCGATCCCCACGTTACAGTCGGTGCCTATGGGCCACGACCGAGCTAGCTCTGCTTGCTTTCGCCGTGTCGAGACAAAAGCTACTGATTGCTCGATCGACGAAGAATGGCCTGGCTAGCTAAGCTAGATATAAAAAGCTAGCCAGCGATGAACAGATCGATGGCCCGGGAGTGTAGTGTCGCGTCGTGGCATCTGTGGGCATGGAGCCGACAAAGCCTATTGTCGGATTCCTCTTGCTTAATCTGGTCAAATGTACAGTACTAGTACAGTAGTACCAGAGGGCTTGCATGTATTGACTAGTGATCCGTGCTTTAGTGATGTACGTGTGTTTTCTATATATGGTATGGTTGACATGCAAAAGTTGATGTCGGGACCTTTCCAAGTTTGGTGTACACTGCACTGACAGTGAATAATTGAGTGGTTGCTCCTCCAATGGGTTCACTTCACTCAAGTTACGATACCCAAATATAGCAAGAGCTGGGGGTGTGTTTGTCCTTTATTATGGTCTAGCCCTTCGCTTTTATCGTTTCCGTTTATAGCCCTGTCCGTGCGTGTGTGATTGGGTGTATGCACGCACTTCCATATTGCCACCCTAGTCCGAGTGCCCACACCGTACACATGCTTTGTTTGCACCACTTTTATGGGATATTAGAAAGAATTGGTGCAATTGAAGCGGATAAAGACAAATATTGTTTATCTTGTATCTTATTCTGTGTTTAAAAAAATTTGAAGTCGTACATAAATAGTGTTAGATACCTATTCTCCTTGATTTTCGAATTCGCCCAAATGCCTTCGGCCTGTTGACGGAAATAATATGCTCTGTGTGGACTCTTAGTGGTGTGCGTGCTGATAGCCAGGCGTCGAAAAAAAAGCATGAGAGCTTGGTCGGTCTCTCGGGCATGAGAAAAACACCTTTTTCATGCTAGAAATTGTTGCTTAGGCTCAACTCAGCAAGGCTGTTGGCCCGGAGTTTATTGGGCCAAATCAGGTTTGGGCCTTAGTTCTTTTTACATAGAAGCCCGTCCATACAGTCTTTCAGATCGGCCATGCCAGATCATGGGCTGTGGGCGGGTTGGTTTTCGACAGTCGCTAGCGGCAGTGTGAACTGGGCCCCCCCATAAGTACGGACTGGAAAAGACCTGGGCCCATCACGTATGGAAATGCATGGTCCTGACTGCAACCGTGCAACGAGGGCCCAAGGCGCCACCCCACCGGCATACACACATCTCAACCTGCACCGCTGCACGTACGGCGCGACGCTGCGTCCAGACGACAGGTAGGATATGGGACTAGGGATCGCAACGGGCCATTCGGAGCGGTGGAACAGCGCCACACTTGAGAGAATAAAAAATCTCCGTTCTTCGGTCTCTGTTCTCATCTTCAGGTGTTATTATCTCCTGTTTTCTACTTTTATCGGGTTATTGGGGCCTCGCAGGACCCAACCCCGAAAATTGGATTAACAACATCTCCTACACAGTCACACACAAAGACAACAGCAACGATAATAGTAGCCCATCTCCCACCACTACTACTCATTGTTTTCCGAAGCGACTCATTTGTGCATCCTGTCTGGCTTAGCACGGAGTCGTGAATGGTGTCCCAACTCCCAAGCAAATAAGCACATAATCATGGATATGTATCTAAGCATAACCCACACACCAAACATGACAGTCATACGTTAATAGATTAACCTTGGCTAGCTACTACTCTCACCGCAAGCTCATATACACCACCATTTCAGAGTCCAACCGGAGGAAGAGGTTGTCGTCGGCTGTTGGGGAAGAGGAGGCCGGCACCGGCTGTTGGTGGATGTGGAGCTGCCAGATGCGGGACTGGCCGACCGAGGGAGGACCGGAGGAACTGCCGAATGCCGAAGCAGCCGGACGAAGGGGAATTGTCGATGCGGGACGGGAATTTCTATTGCGGAGCTGCCGAACGCAAATGCGGGATGGCGGCGGCTGGGAGCTTGAGATGCTATCATGCATTCATGCTACTGAAGCATTGCTAGTGTTAGAAACAGGAGTGGCCTGTGGGCCGGCTGGCTTGGTGTAGACGGTAGAGGCTAGACTGTGCGGTAGTGGGCCTAGTGGGCCACATGTCATAGAGGTTATCGGAGGGCCATATGGGTAACGGGGATGGGGAGTAGGGGAATGACCCCGACCCCGCTCCCCACGATGGGGAATAAATTTTTCATATTAGCATCTCCATAAGGAAGAAATAACCCTAAACCCCAACCTCTAATGGGTGAATTTCTAGGCAGGGAATGGGGAATGGTGTCCATTTCCATCTCTATAGGAGACCATATATCAATGACATAACAATGTTATTTTTCAACTGGTGTTAGCTGTGTAGTAGTGTTACTGAACAAATTAGCCATAGGAAGAACGAAACAACATTCAACAGTGTCATCAAACAATCTTGCTACCTTCCTCCTCGCAGCATTTAGCACTGTGGTAGCTAGACACGCAGTAACACACAGCAGGCAATGAAATACAACACGGTTTTATTTTACCAGAATATCTTAGATTAAACAACATAAGTAAGTAAATTAAACTGTCGCATAAAGCGGTAAATAGATGTTCTCCGAGTGGAGAGAGAACTGAATCAATTGATCGAGCAAGTCATTTCCCATGCACGCTCGTACGTACGATCGCTTCCGCCACCACCTTTCCATCACTTCTGCCCCTTCTTTTTCCACAGGTCGTTGAGCATCCGCATGGCGCCGCCGGTCGAGCCGGCTTTCCGCTTCCCACCGGAGCCCTCGCCGTCCGCATCCCTGGCCATCCTCTCGCCGGCGCCCCCAGCCGAGCTGTGGCTCCGCCTGCCCTTGCCCGCCTCCGCGCCCCGCGCACCGGCGTGATGGTCCGCCTCACCGAGCACCACGGCGGCCTCCTCGGCCGCCTTGCGCCACTGCTCGCTCTGCACGCGCGAGCGGTGCATCTCGGCCTCCAGCGCCTCCCGCGCGCGCTCCGACGCCCTCAGCCGCTCGGCTACCCGGGCTTCCCGCGCCGCGCTCTCCCTAAGCGCGTGCTCGATCTCCCTCGTCTTCGCGGCCGTCTCCTTCACGGCCTCGGAGGCCTCCTCGGCCATCTTCATGAGGTCGGCGTTCTCGACCTCGAGGGCTGCCACCTCCGCGTCCTTCGCCATCAGCTTCGCCGTCATCTCGTCCACCTTCGTGCCGTTCGCCGTCAGCTTCACCCTCAGCTCGTCGACCTCCATGTCCTTCACCATCAGCTTCGCCCTAAGCTCGTAGACCTCCGCGTCCTTCGCCATCAGCTTATTCCTCAGCTGGTCTGCCTCCGGGTTTTCGTTCTTGCCATCACCGTCTGCAAGGATGGCAATATTGTTCCCCTCATCATCATATTCAGTCGTCTTCTTGGTCTCCTCAACCTGAGCCCTCTTGATCTCCGACTCGCTCGGCACGACCGGCTCAAGAACATCGGTGGCCGGCGAGCTCATGCTTCTTCTCTCCTCGATGCCACCATTTCTAACATCGGCAATGACGACTTCTGCCTGCTGCTTCTGTTCTGCCGGCACGTTGGTCTCGCCTTCGACCGGCACCGAAGTGGAGGCGTCTCTCTTCTTCGCGGCGGCGCCGAAGCGCTTCTTGGTCTCGACGAGCGCGGCTCGCGCGTCCTTCCTGGCCTTCTCGACCGCCGCAAGCTGCTCCCGCATCTCCGTAAGCTGGTCGTGCGCCTTCCCCAGCTTTGCCTCCAGCTCCGCCACCCGCGATCCAGCACCGCCAGCACCTGCACCAGCAGGCTTCTTCTGCAAATGCACCACAATGCAAAGTCGCGAGCAAGTGTCATGTCATTAACCGTACGTACACAGTGCTGCATCGTTCATTTCACGACAACATGCTTTCTTGCCTCGTGCAATGGGCTGCGCGGTGACGTCCCTCGGCCGACGCCAAGAGCACGGTGGTGCGCGCCACTCGCCTCCGAGCCTACGGCCGTCGTCGTCCTTAGGCGCAGCGGCACTCGAGGTGCGGGCCGATGCGGCAGCTCAGACACGGCCCTGAAGTAAAGGATCTTGGGAATTCATCTCCAGAACCAGAACAAACTTGGAGCGTTGCTACAAAATATATATTCGAAGTTAATTAGTAGTGCTCAATACCTGGGCCTTGACATGTGACCATCCGAGTCTTCGAACTTGTTCGCCTTCTTGGCGTAAGCCGTGCGTTCGAGCATCACACACAACTAGAGTTTTTTTTTTTTCTCTCTGAAAAGTAAGAGCGAGTTCTTGAAACAGAACGAAACTTCAAATCTGGTATTTTATTGCTGAATGAGCGAACGTTGGGGACGTTTGGTTGGTGCGCAAGTCTCCTGGGGTATTAATGTGGAAGTGCTCAGCATATAGTACATTGGCGTTGTGAATGAAAATTTGGAACTGCTTAATCCGGCTGGGGTTTAGTTTCTGTATAGTACACAGAGTGTCTTTTCCTTTCTTTTTCTAATCTCTCCCCCCTCAAAATTCACGCAGAGGGTCAGTTGGTAGAAGGGCTAGCTGATGTCGGATGTGTTTGGAGCTGTACTTGCGTTGGCTCTCTGTCAAATCAACCACAATGCGAATCAGAATTGTATAGGTTTACGATTTCTCATTTTGTCCCCTTGTTAACGTTAATACATGTGATGAGGATTAAAATTTTAAATATTAATTAAAAGCTACATAGCTTATATGATTGTGAACTTTATAGCTAACAATCTCTACGGTCGTTAGAATCATAGAGGTCGCCTGATGGATAACATGGTCGGAGAGGGTCCTGTACCCATTACACGACCAGATGACTACTCGTAGAAGTTTTGAACTAGCATTTGGACCCGGTTCCAAGTACATATCTTCCGTGTGATAAATAGAACATGTGTCTCAATTACTCCAAACTACACGACGTTTCTGGCCCTAAGTCACTGACAATAACCACAATATAGTTATTGTCTCTACTGATACCAACCGCTGATCAGTTAACTACCACTGCTTCTCCGACCAGACGTGACACTTCTAAATGACGTCTCTATCAGGAGTAACTGCCACTACTTCGCCAGTTATTTAAAGGAGAACACAAGCGACAGGAAGGACATTCAGATTTGAATTGGACATTGGACATTCGATGTCTGCATTTAAATCCGCATAAGTCCCGTCTTGTCGAAAGCACCCCCTGTAATAGCCAGTTCATTGCAATAAAAAGTAGTTCCATTCTCTCCTAAGAACTCTTTGCCATTTTCCACTTTTTTATTTCGTGAGATCGGCGACTCGTTTGTCGACAGCTGGCGCCGTTCGTGGGGAAGAAGGCAGTGATTTCTTAAAGATTTCCTTGCTCATCAATCCTCATTTCCACTCTGCTCCATAATCGCCTATATGATCATGGTAGGGTCATGGGATGAGGAGAACTGGTTCGACTTGGCAGACTACTATGACCTCGATATGGACACATGCATCTGCGCCATGGAATATGACCCAATGTCATCATCATCTTCTTCCGTCGCAGGCTCACCGCTCGCTGAGACCAATGAGATCGACCGTATGGAGATGGATTCACTGCAACCATCAGTGGCGCAACCAGAGGAATCGATTGTTCCGACCAGTTCAGAATATCTGAACGCCTCTACAAGCCCGGTTCTTCCGACCGACAAGAACAGCGACAACAACCCAATGCTGAAATCAGAGGATCAATGTACTCTCGATACAATCATGGGTGACCAGTATTCACCGACGGCTCCTACGTATACCTGTGGATATCATGGGGATATGCTCCAGATCTTAGGATGATGTGACAATTGGCAATGGCGTTAACGGTTTATCGTTTCACGTGTTTTCGGCACGATTCAAGATCTTTATCGAGTTTAACCGGCGGCCGGGACGAGCGCTGTCGATCGGTCCAAGATCGATCTGACCAAGCCTAGCGGTCGGACCGGCAATGTCAGAAAATGGTAGATTGAGTATGGCAAAAAAAATAGAGGGTGTAGACAAGAGAGGAGATTCTATTGCACTTGATCCCATAATTTTTGGAATCTCCAGTCAAAAGTTCAATTGGTTTGAAATTTCCAATAGGTTTCGGTTTTCAGAGGTTAAAAATCGGCTAAGTCATTACTGGCGATCAGACCGGCCAATAGCTGGCGGTCAGACCGGCCAGGGTGGGCGGTCAGACCGGCCCTAGGGGCGGTATGACCGGTTTTCACTTGATTCGTCGCCCGTCGTGGCGGCGACATTCGGTTGTTAGGTCAAAGTCATGAGTTTCAGGGCATATATGTTGCATGATGCATGTTTTGACTAATATGGGTCAAGTTGTGAAGAACTTGTTCCCAAATTCGGTTTACTTGTCTATTGTTGTGCAGGTTGCTTGGTGGTCAACGACGGTCAACGGTGAGGATGATCGAGACTAGGCTTGAAGAGCTGAGGTCCAGAACGATCGACGATGCCGGGTGAGGTCAATGTACTCAAGCGTGGTGCAAGATGGACAAGGGTGACCTATTGGCTAATCTGAAGCGCAAGATGGCACTAGGTGTAGCTAGTTAGGTCAAGGGGTGTTAAAGACGGCGCATTAAAATGCGTGCGTAAGTGTCCCGTTGTTTTGGGCCTTAACGGGAGCCCAATTGAGTCAAACTTCTAGAAGGTCTAAGCCTCCACTATAAATAGGAGAGGGAGGTAGCTGCACCTCCTCTT
Source organism: Hsuehochloa calcarea (assembly GCA_036346395.1). Taxonomy (NCBI): domain Eukaryota; kingdom Viridiplantae; phylum Streptophyta; class Magnoliopsida; order Poales; family Poaceae; genus Hsuehochloa; species Hsuehochloa calcarea. The sequence continues at coordinate 7,023,907 of CM070602.1, forward strand.
CGTCTCTTTTGCTATTTTTGTAAACCCTAATTTTCTTAGGGAGAGCTTTTGTGGAGGCTAGGGTTCTTGATAGTTTGATGTGATTTTCATACTCTTGAATTGAGCATTGTCTTCCATTGATGGAGAGGCTGTAAGCCCATATCATATCAATCAATCAAAAGAAAGTTTGATCAATATTTTATCTCATTGCGTTCTTTCTCTATATTTGATGATTTTAAGTCTTTTTTTGATCCACTAGTTTTTGATTAAATTATTCACATGATCTAGCTTGCTGGGACGTGTGGGAACCTATCTAGGATCATCTTGATCATGAATCACCCACGAGTAAGATCTTGGATCAAGTTTTCATTTTGACCCGGTTTTGAACCCATCTTCAATCAAATCGAAAAGGATCACTATTCTTCCAAGAATTATCATAATCTTCGATTGGAATAGGTTCCTGATATCATAGAGAAGGTGTGTACCAAGTTTCATCAAGTTTGGAGTTGTATATCAAAAGTTTCATCTATTTGTAACTTTGTCATCGGGCTGTTTGATCTGTTCTGGAGGCCAGCGGTCGGACCGGCCATGGTCACCGGTCAGACTGACAAGGAATCGGTCCGACCGGCATTGATCCAGCGGTCCGACTGGCAGTGCATTGATCTGTTTCAATCTTTGTTGATTTTATCGTTTTGCTAAGGGGTTTATATTTGATTCAATATTAGTCTTCCGCTGTACTGATATACTGATCTTCATAGCTTCCATAGCTACTATAGTGAAATTTGTGTTGAATTCATTATTTGTGAAAAAGTGAGCGTGCTCCTATTCATCCCCCCTCTAGTCGCATTTTCGGTCCAACAATACCGAAGGCCAACCGACACCTAGTAAAGGTGGCAATGAAGCTGCCACTAGTCAAAGACCAAGTAAAGATGATCGAACTCAGTGTGCAATCCGAATTCGCCGGATCAGGCTGAGTCTACCACGAAACCCGCCAGAGGTGTTAATCTCCGACCGCTTCCCATCATGGAGGCTCCTTGCCGAAGCAATGGAAGGATCTCCTTTAGCTACGATGGGAGCTCGTCGGAAGACCGTTGTTGGAGGCACGAGAAACATTTTGCTCTTTCCAAGCTCTTCAGCTTCTTTGTGCTCAAATCCGAGACATGCCAGTTGACGATTGAGTTTGATGTTGTTGATTTCAGGCGAGAAGATGAAAGGGAGTTGAATAGAGTTCTTGGCGAAAAGGTGAAGGGACAAGAAAAACTGAGAGCGTAAAAGCTCTAAGTTGATGCACTCAAGGGATTTTATAGGCTCATTTCATTAACTGCAATGGAGAGTTGCCAAGCCAAACGGGCAGAAACCTCTTCGTCTTCCCAAACAGTTTATTAACTTCAAAGTGAATACAGACCACCTCGTTATCTCCGCCATTAAATGAGGATTGTCCCAATATAGATTTCATCAGAGGAGGGTTCACATTACAAATTCACTTAAAGTTCGGGGGCTAGCCGACGAGAATTAAATTCATAAATATTAATTAAAAGCAACATAGCTTATGTGGGCGTGAACCTTATAGCTAACGACCCTTATGGTCGTTAGAATCATAGAGGTCACCCGATGGGTAACCTGGTTGGAGAGGGTCATGTACACATTGCACGACCAAATGACTGCTCGTATAAGATTTGAATTGACACTTGGACCCGGTTCCAAATACATCCCTTCCGTATGATAAATGGAACATGTGTCTCAATTGCTCCAAACCACATGACGTTTTCGGCCCTAAGTCGCTAACACTAACCAACATTTAGTTATTGTCTCTACTGATATGAACCACTGATCAGTTGATATTTTTATAACTATCACTGCTTCTTCGACCAAACGCGATACTTCTATGAGGAGTAACTGCTATCACTTCGCTAGTTATTTAAAGGAGAACACAAACGGCAAGAAGAACATTCAGATTCGAATTGGACATTCGACATCTGCATCTGAATCCATGCAAGACCCAGTGAATACAATTAGAGCAATAGCAAGTAATACATCAAGTGTAATATTCCTAGTTTCGACTAGAGGCATTGAAGCAAATCCAGTAAAAAATATCGGCCATCGACCAGATGCGCCCTACGACCACAAAGAAAGAAGTATAAAAACTAACCGGCTATATGGCAACGCTAAGTCGTTTCATAGCACTGTTAGGAGAAAAAAGATTACCTTTCTTTAAGCTTATTCGGAAATATAGAAGTTTCGAATGGACTAAGGAGGCAAACATTTCCTTTGAAGAGATCAAAAGATATCTTACGGATGCCCCAATCTTAGTATCTCCAAGATCGGGAGAAACATTAATAATCTACGTAGCTGCAATGCCACAAGCAGTCAGTGTTATATTGGCCGTTGAACGTGACAACATTCAACGAGCAATATATTACGTAAGCGAAGTCTTACATGGACCAAAGGAACGATATACACAGATACAAAAGTTGCTATACGGTCTCCTTATGGCTTTAAGGAAACAAAGATATTACTTTCAGGCCCACAGAGTGGTCGTACCTACTGGATATTCTCTTCGTCAAATTCTCATAAACAGGGAATCATCAGGACGAATAGCAAAATAGGCAGTCGAGCTTGGGGCGTTTGACCTCCATTTTATTTCACGAACAACAATTAAGTCTCGGGCTTTAGCAGAATTCATTGCCGAATGGACGAACCCTGAACCCACCAAAGGGCCTGAGTACGAGCACCACAAAGAGTGGACAATGTACTTCGACAGTTCTTTGATGCTCAAAGGCTCGAGGGTTGAAGTTTTCCTGATATCTCCTACTGGAGAACATATCAAATACGTTATTCAGCTAAACTTTCCTACTACCAATAACATGGCAGAGTACGATTGTTTACTAGCAGGACTCCGAGCAGCCAGAGTACTCGGGATTCACAGATTACTAGTGAAAGACGATTCTCAACTAGTAGTGAATCAAGTCAGGAAAGAGTATCAATGCTGAGGTACCAGGATGTCACCTTATTTTGCGCAAGTACGGAAACTCGAAAAACACTTCTTCGGTTTTTAAATCCAACACATTTCTAGAAAGGAAAACTTTCTAGCAGACTAGTTTTCACGGATGGCCTCATTAAGGTCACCTGTCCCGCCTAGTGTTTTTCTCGAGAAACTCGATACACCCTCGGTGGTCGAGCTTTCCGAAGACACGCCTGCTCTACTAGAGGTCGTACAGATCAATCCCAGTCGTGATTGGATGACATCAATCTACAATTATCATCTGCATGGCATACTTCCTGAAGATGATGTAGAGACCGATCGTATAGCTCGAAAAGCCAAATCATACACTCTTATTGAAAGTACCCTTTACAAACGGGGATCTTAAGGAATGTTGATGATATGCATATCTCAAAAGGATGGTATGACCTTAGTATCCGATATACATGGAGGAGTATGTGGAGCATATCATTCCTACAGAACCCTGGTCGGTAAAGCCTTCAGACAAGGATACTATTGGCCGACTGCCATCCATGATACAAAAGAGCTTGTGACGAAGTGCGTACAAAGTCAATTTTATAGTCAACAAGTACATCAGCTGCCACAAGCTTTGCAAACAATACCTCTTTCTAGGTATTTTGCAACCTGGGAATTAGACATTCTGGGACCTTTCCTAAGAGCACACAGGGGCTTTGTATTCCTTTTTGTCATGATTGACACATCCACAAAATAGATAGAAGCTGAGCCGGTTGTTATAGCAACAATTGAAGCCGCCAAAGAAATTTCTCACAAAAAATGTGATAACACGATTTGGTATACCCAGTCATATAATCACAGATAACGGTACCCAGTTCTCAAGCGAAATTTTTTAGGAATTCTGCGAAGATCTAGGTATCAAGATACAATTTACTTCCGTAGCTCACTAGCAGAGTAACAGAGCTGTCGAGCGGGCTAATGGTATCATAATACACAGTGTCAAACGCCGAGTATTCGACCAGCTAATCAAATGGTCAGGAGCTTGGGTTCAAGAACTTCCTTTTGTGTTATGGACTGTTCGAACCACGACCAGTCATGCGACCGGTGAAACACTATTTTTTCTGGTTTACGCTGTTGAAGCCATGCTTTCTCCGAAACTGAAAATTGACTCTGCTTGAACTGATTGTTACAATGAGAATGATCAGACAGAACGACGACCCGACGAAATCAATTTCCTTGAAGAACGACGAAACTTAACCCTTATACGATTAGTAGTCTACCAACAAGCCATGAGAAGGTACCACAGTCGTAAGGTGCGATATAGCAGCCTAGCTGTAGGTGATATGGTTCTCTGGAAAATTCAGAGCTAAGCAAATCGTAACAAACTTTCGCCAAAATGGGGAGGTCCTTATACAATGATTGAAGTTACTAGACCTGGTTCGGTACGACTAGTTATGTCAGACGGGCATGTTATGTCCAACTCTTGGAATATTGATCATATACTATTGTTGTCTACGATCATTGGAGAAGATCAATTGCTCACCAACATCCTTCTTAAGGGTACCTTTTACTTTTTTTTACTCCGACATAGTTGTCAAACGTCGTAAAGGTCCATATCGTGATCATCACAGCGATGTTTCTCACGAGTGACCACACACTTTTCTTCAAGAAGGAAATAAGTAAAAGGAGCATCACACAGACAACTAGAAATAGTTACCTACATGCTCAAGGATTCAAAGACTTTCTTTCTTCATTTCAACATTCTCTTCTTATCTTGTTTTGCTACTGGTCGAGACACATAAAACTTCCTAGTCGAAATCTCTCCTCTCTGCATGTGGACCTGCCCACTGGAAGGAGTTTCCTGGCGACAGTCCTTTTCTTACTATCTTTGCTACCAGTCGGACTTGAGAACGAATATGTTTTGCGAAATGTCAATCATGTCTTTGGTTCTTAGCAACCTTTATGACCAGCTGGATAATATGTATAAATAGGAACACTTATTGTTCGTTTCTACATGCATCTTTGCATAAATTCTACTCATCAAAACAAGTCTTATAATATCGTCCGACCATACAATGTATTTCATTGTATTACGATTATGGAAACATATCTAAAACTAGTCGAAGTCATGCACTGGTTCTGACCAATTTGATTTTCTAGTATTAATGCAATCAGTTTTACCACATGATCAGCACATACTTTGTGCAATAGTCGTAACTTTTGCTCTTTTTCTTTGTCTATTGTTTCTTTAGTAAGTTCTTCTACTACATAAGCAGTCGGGGGCTAAAAAATATACGAGTACTCAATAAGTTAAAAAGATAAATATAAACTTTACAGATGACAAAAGATATGTTTTTATATTTACAATTCTACTATTACATTAATCTATTGCTTGGGACCACCAGACTAGTCGCTACAAGACAAAGATCTGACATGCATCTCTTCAACAACCTTGTTTCCGAAGGACATGACTCCTTCAAAGATCTTGGCTGCTTCTTCCTCCAAGCACTCGAAGTCTGTTTTAATAGCTCGAAGGTTAATGGAGGGGTCGAAGTGTCGAACGCCTTAAGCTTTGCCAAGGCAAAGCTAACTCTGTCCGCAACAACATCCTTCATAGTCCGTGCATGGTTACTCCGAGTCGTTGCGAGCAGCATTGGGAGACTCTCGAGTTGTCGACCAAGGCAATTTGACTTCTCCATTGGATCTCTTGAAAAGGGTAAATATACTCATGATCCCATATCGAAAAGCATCTTGTTAATAGCTTTAATCTTCTTTTCAAGGCTCCGCTCGAGTTCTTTCTCCTTGTCTCGTTCGAACTCAAGAGATTTTTTTTGTTTATTTTAACTTCTGAGTTTGCTCTACATGAGTAGACCCAGGATAAATATAAATAATTAAAACAGATAGTAAACTGGTCAAGTTTACGACTAGTTACCTTGAGTTTTCTTCTAAAAGCCTCGTTGGCTTCCTTGTGTCTGGTCTTCAAGTCTTCGATCGACCGGTCCTTGGCCTGACATTGTTCTTCAAACCTAGCTATTATGGCTTCTTTAGCCATAATCTCTTTGTTATGTACCTCCAATTGTATCAATCATGACAAGAGGGGAGTTAAGGAACAATGAGGAACAAAAAAAGAGCCCGAGAAGAATTACTCACTTTTTAGCTCGAAAATATCTTTTTCCTAGCTAGTTAATCGTTGGGTCAGTCCTCCGACCATAGCGATATTCTCCACCATATGCTATAAAAATAGCAACCTTCTTTAAGTTTTTTAAACCTTGAAGAAAAAAGCTATACAAGTTGTCGTAGGTACTAACATGAACCGCCATGTCTACATAATTGGGGAAGTCGCTGGGACGAGGAGACTTCTTTGACTTTAGTCCCTTTAAACGGGGTCGCGGCCGCCAGGGAATCCTGGGTGATGGGAGCTGGAGCTATAGCCTTACCTGCTCGGGGGCTGGCTCGACCACACTTACCTCAGGAGTTTCCTCCTGAGGGGTGCTCTTGTCGGAAGCAACTGGAACACCAGAAGATTTACAAAGAAGGAGAAAGGAAAGTTAGGATTTTAGAATTCAGGAGAAGCTAAAGGTATGGTTTTATGAACACGCTTTATTTTTTATACCTAGTTTTCTTGGTTTTTATATTGAAACGCCCCGGAGAAAAGTCCAGAGCGCTTGCCTTCCTCTTCTTTTCAACCGATTTCACCGGTTCCTAATCGGTAGGGCTAGTTAGACCCCTCGCATCCTCCGACCAGAGGGCGGAAGAAATCTCCCCAACCACTTGGTCGGAGAGAAGTTCCCTGACCATCTGGTCAGAAACTATGGTTTCGTCGACCTCTGGGATAGTTGCTTCAGCAGCAACCACCTAGTCGGCCACGATCACTTCAGAATCTGCGACCATGGTAACTTTGGTCAGTGGACCTTCTTTTTCTCTCGCCTAATTATACATCAAAGTTAGTTCAACGATGAAATACTTCATCTAAAAATGTATATTCCTTTTTGATGATTTTTCCTATCTCCAAGGAGCCACCCTCATGAGTGGTCGTTGGGGCGGAAGTAGTCGGAATGTCGATTGGATCAAAACTCCCTGTGAGCCCGTTGATCTCTAATCTGACCGACTGCACGTTAAGGTAAAGTTATATCACGAGAAGCATTTTGCTCTTTCCAAGCTCTTCACTTCTTTGTGCTCAAATAATGCTCGAGACATGCCATTTTGCTCTTTCAAGCTTGAGCTCAAATCCGAGACATGCCAGTTGACGATTGAGTTTGATGTTGATTTCGGGCTAGAAGATGAAAGGGAGTTGAAGAGAGTTCTTGGCGAAAAGGTGAAGGGACAAGAAAAACTGAGAGCGTAGAAGCCATAAGTCGACGCACTCAAGGGATTTTATAGGCTCATTTCATTAACTGCAACGGAGAATTGCCAAGCCAAACGAATAGAAACCTCTTCAGTTTCCCAAACAGTTTATTAACTTCAAAGTGAATACAGATCACCTCGTTATCTCCGCCATTAAATGAGGATTGTCCCAATATAGATTTCATCGGAGGAGTGTTCACATTACAAATTCACTTAAAGTTCGGGGGCTAGCCGACGAGAATTAAATTCTTAAATATTAATTAAAAGCAACATAGCTTATGTGGTTGTGAACCTCATAGCTAACGACTCTTATGGTCGTTAGAATCATAGAGGTCACCCGATGCGTAACCTAGTTAGAGAGGGTCATGTACCAATTGCACGACCAGATGACTGCTCGTAGAAGATTTGAACTGACACTTGGACCCGGTTCCAAGTACACCCCTTCCGTGTGACAAATGGAACATGTGTCTCAATTGCTGCAAACCACACGACGTTTCCGGCCCTAAGTCACTAACAATAACCAACATTTAGTTATTGTCTCTACTGATATGAACCACTGATCAGTTGATGTTTTTATAACTATCACTGCTTCTTCGACCAAACGCGATACTTCTATCAGGAGTCACTGCTATCACTTCGCTAGTTATTTAAAGGAGAACACAAACGGCAAGAAGAACATTCAGATTCGAATTGGACATTCGACATCTGCATCTGAATCCATGCAAGACCCAGTGAATACAATTAGAGCAATAGCAAGTAATACATCAAGTGTAATTAAGGCTAATCCTCCGTCTTGTCAAAGACACCCTTGTAATAGTCAGTTCATTGCAATAAAGAGCAGTTTTATTCTCTTTTAAGAACTATTTACTATTTTTTTATTTTGTAAGATCGAGGACTCGACAACAGGAAACAGAAAGAATGACCAGATGTGAATTGAGAACTTAATTAAGATTGATTAGAGCAGAAACTGAGTGGTATATCTCACCTGGTTGACGCGAGATGTTACCTGCATCGGCACGTACCGAAGTGCACGGAGATGTAGCTTCTAAGTTTGCACCTGGCAGCTTGCGGCAGCAGCTTCTCATTGTAAAAATCACGGGTACGGAAGGTAATCAAGATTAGAAACGACGTCTTTTTCGCCCCCGCCGGAGGGGTGGTTGGTTAGAGCCTAATTATCCTTACGTACGGATCTCAAATTAAACTGCACGTTACGATCATTTATTGATGGAATTATCTGCTCTCCAAGCTAAACGTCACTTGGTGCGATGATTCCACGATCAGTCAATTAGTGCGCAACCATCAGCAAGCAGATCACCTATTTTCTCGATAGGGAGGACATGAACAACTGTACCAGTACATGTGTAACCTGTATATACCTCTCCTGTAACTCTGGCTACCTATAAGGAGGTGTTTCAGGTTCAGGTGAGAGCTCGAGTTAAAATAGGATAATGTGAGCTAATTACATCTGCCTTTCTTCGGTAGGTTCAGGAATCAATTCCATCTGTCCAATCTGTGCTTACATTCGGACGTGATCGTTGTCGACGCATTGTGGTCGACAATGTGATCCGACGCACAAGTTTTTCTCTACCATGCACGATCGCGTGGCTCAAATCAAATGCGAGCTTGTGTCATCCTGTTTTGTCGCCTGCTAATTAAGCACAGACTAACACTCGGCTTAGAAGAGGCCGGCGAGTCTTGTGTGTCTCAGTTGGGCTTCTGGTTTTCTTTCCTTGAGAAGGGGAAGCCATTGGGCCTTGGTCCAGTTTACCCCGGTCGGCCTTGATAACGGCCGGCATCATCTCCCCCCAGCAAAAGCCGGCAACGACGAAGGAAACAACAGAATTGATGCAGGCGACATCGCCATGAGCCATGAGGCCAACGTCCGCACAGACACGTGTGCGCGCGCCGAACCGCAGGCAGGTCGACGGCGACCGGCCGGTCGGCTCACATGCAACACGTGAAACGTTGCGATGCAAGACGCTTGCAATTCCGTGATGGCTTCTTCTTCTTCTTCCTTCCGTGCTCTGCCGCGCGCTGTGATGCGCATGCCTGTTCGATCGACGCATGTTGCATTCCAGCTCGAAGAAAAGGACCGTGTCCAGCCGCGGAGGGAGGGGGGAGGCCGGTGGGGGCCTGCCACGGCTCCCCACATGCTGCCGTAAGTGTTCTTGATTCCTGTGAACTTCTAGCTTAAAATAGTAAATTTTAAGCACTTGTACACCCATCCAAGATACACATATTTTAAATTTAAAGCATGGGAATTGATATAGGTCTTATGTTCAGTGCAACCGGACGGTCCATACCTACTTCACTATCTTTCCCCATACGCACTCTCAGCCACACATTCATCATCACCACTTATTCTAATCCTTCTCCCTCATTCCCCTTTCTCCCCACTGCTTTCCTCTCCCCACACTCATCTCTCACACGCCACCCCTCCCGCCCGGTCGCTGGCGCCCGCTGCTCCCCTCTGCCTCCCCCCACCGCCAGCTCTGCCTGCCTCCCTCCCGCCCGGTCTGCTTCTCCCACCTCTACCCCACGGACGTCGCCTACTTCGCGCCTCCTCCCACCCGCCATCCTGTCGCCTCCCTCCCGCCTGGTCACCGACGCCGGTTACTCCCCTTCCGCATCCCGCTGCCCCCAGCACGGATTTGCCTTCCCGGACCGCGCCGACCCACGCCAGGAGGCAACTGCTCCGCGGGGGTGAGTTTTTCATATGTGCGCAATGTTGCAACCGTGAAATAAAAATATTGCACAGGGAGAAAAAAAAATGTTGCATACGAATTTATGAGATGTTACATCTTTTTTTGATATGCAGGTGTCCTCTAGATGTTGTGCGTGTTTGATTATGAGAATGTTTTGCGTCGTTTTGATTATGAGTTTGTTTGTTTGTTCGATCCTGAGATTTTAAGGTAATGTTGCATACGATTGTTTGATATATTGTAACAAGAGGAAGAAAATGTTGCAGTGCTCTTTGTGAGGTGTTGCATCGTACCCAGACCGCCGTACATCTTAGTCGTAGTTGCTCGCTTAAAGCATATATACGACATCATAAAAGTATGTGCATTAAATTTCGTGTTTAATGTATGCATAAAAATAGTTGTATTTATCTGACCATTTCGGGCGTGTCGTCGCCGGTATATGTCAACGCTGCTGCAGACTTGGGTTTGGATTTGGATTAGCTGTCCCGGCAAAGCGAAGAACCTGCACGTGCGTCGCGTGTGTGGAACAAGCTCACAGGCATGGTTATCTACTAGTGTAGGACTACTGCGTACGTACCCTAGTTAAGAACGAGTGCGACTTTTCTTCCTTTCTTCACAGACGGGAATTGCAACCAATTATGGGGATCTACGCTGGTGAGGTTGCTAGCTAGCTTGGTTTCGATCTGTATGTCCAATTGTCCACTGAAGTTACGAATAAAGCATCTTAGCTAGGAGTGTGTGTATGTGCGTGCATATGATTGCATTTTTTTCTTTCGGTTTCGCTATTCGTAAGTTGCCTAGAGTTTTTTTTTTCGAAGTTAATTTTTGCGAACTTTGGAGATTTGTACGGAGATTGTTGTCTTGTCTGATCCCACCTTGATTCGACGGGCTAAGAGGGTGAGGTGTATTTTTTTTAAAAAAAAAGGTCACGTTATACATATAGCCGGTCCCACAGATGATCAAAATTTATAATGCATACATACCATGTAGCTAAGCTAAATGCAAGCAAATTCTCTCAATTTGTGACGAGGATTGTCCTCAATTAATGAAGTTGTTTGTCTATAATAATCATTATATGTAATATTATTTTAAATAGCCCTTGAATATACCACTAATTGGTGATACCTGCAACGATCAGAAAAAATTATAACTAATTCAAGTTACGACCATTTTTTGTCGAAAGGTTTTTTACAACATGACAACCCTGTAGTCAATAAATCCCACATATATGTGGACTTTATCGACTAGGGATTTTATACACTGTGTTCAGCTATGCGTGATAGTTAATACACGTGCACGTATATATCTCTGACATAACCACACATACTTCTCTCTGTCTCTGGTAATAACCGTTTGACAAACATGCAGCAAGGATGTCTCACAGACATCGACCGTCATCAACGTGTGTATTCAAGCAATCGTCAAGGCGCATTATGACACATAACAACCGCCACTCTTTCAAACGCTTTATAAGGGGCAGTGTTGGCAGACAATAAAGAAGGGGGGAACAGAGTCGAACACACAAACATAAGTCATTGATCCTTAGACCTAGTCTCGGTGGCTTATTGTACTTTGTAATATCATTCAATACATGAACACATAAGTAGGATTATTATTCTCTCCGAAGAAGATCTAAACCTGTCTAAAAAAAAGCCTCTATCTCTTTTTGCATAATCTTGAGAGCCTTGTCACCAGCATTTAACTCATGAATATCAGTAGTGATTCATCGACAATTTGCATGACAGAAATTGGCTCTGACCGCCACACAAATTTCTTTTAGCTCAATCTTCTTAGTTTATATGCACTACTAGTTCACCCAAAAAATAATAGGTTATTAAGAATATGAGCGATATATTGATACTTAAATAGTACTAGATAGGATTAAGCGTTACGCTGCGTCATGTGAATTTTGATAGAGTGCTTGGAAGACAATATATTTAACAATGTGAAAGCATTGACATACACAAACAATGCAAAAAAGCAATGTTACAGAAATACTAAGGATATATAATTGTCTGTATCACATGAGACAGTAATTGCAAAGGAGTGGGGAAAAATTAATACCTATATGTAAGGTTGTAAAATTGTTCCCACCATGTCAGCTTCATATAGAGCGATGGAAATAAGAACAGGTCACCTTAATTAAAATGTAAAATAACATCTAGACCAACAAGAAAATAGGGAGCAGAACTTACCTCGTTCTAAGCAAGATTCCATAATGTCCAACAATTCTATCATTCGATTAGCGATAGTAATATGACATATTCTGAGACAAAGGAAAGAACTTGCGTCAGCTGGGACAAAATAACAAATCACTAACAACACAAATCATGAAACTAGAGCAGGCAAGATCTTTCATTGTTCTTAAATAGCACAAACATATTCATAATGCATGGATACGAGTTCATATTCATAATGCATGCAATGGCTTCTCATATGCGAACCGGCAAGCCATGTTCACGCAGATAATTTTTAACTGGGGAGAAATTCCAACATCGTAGCATCAGACAACTTTCCGTTAGAATTCGAACAACAAACCATACCACCTAATGTTTGAAATCACGGTAATAAATGAAAAGTTACATATTTGGAATACAAAAATATGCTTTCTTTTTGCTGATTTTGAAACATGAACCCACCTGGCACTCACAATTTTTGCTCAAGCACACATGTTCCCAAGGCAAATACTCAGGAGGATAAAGCAGACCAAGAATTCATATTCATAATGCATGCAATGGCTTGTCATGTGCAAACCGGTAAGGCATCCTCATGCAGATAATTTCTAACTGGGGAGAAATTCCAACATTGAAGAATCAGGCAACCCTCCTTTAGTGTTCGAACAACAAACCATACCACTTAATGTTTGAAATCATGGTAGTAAATGAAAAGCTACATATTTGGAATACAAAATATGCTTTCTTTTTGCTGATTTTGAAACATGAACCCCACCACATTTTTTTTTGGCTAAAGCACACATGTTCCTAAGGCAAATACTCAAGGGGCAAAAGCAGAGCAAGAACATGTGGCTGCAAACTAAAAAAGAGAAAGATAAAAGTACATAAATCCATTCATCTAACCGTGGATGCATACATAAATCCATTCATCTAATGATGGAGTCCACTTAAACTAACACAAAGGCACCTGGAAGTTCATCCTTTTGCTGAAGCAGAGTTTGTAGTTTATACGAATAGCAAATATTCAAGAATCATAGATTTACATAATGGAGAAACTGAAAAACAGTATAAGCATCTAACATATTGCAAAAAGGAGTAAATGGATCACAAGAGATCACACCAGATGACTATTTTATAAACAAACCATAAACTAATTCACTGGCTGAAAGCAAACCCTTCCCTAATCTCAGAGATAACATACATGAGCCAATACATGAAAGCAAGGAATGCGATGAAAATTTGATGAAACCTAACCATGATCAGTATACAAAGGACTCATCATGTTGTCGGTGTACTTCTCGTCACAGTGAGTGTTCCACAGTGAGATCCACTGTTCTGAATATCTGCAACCATATTAAACAAAGTTTATTATATCAGCCTAACACGAGTTCAAGAATCAGAAATCTACGGGAGGCAATATCAACACTATCCAAACTAATATTAGTGTATTATTATCCAACCCGGGAGACATATTATGACTATCAAAATACACCAGGTAACAAATGAGCACACTACTATTTCAAATAACACATCCTCTCACACCGTTATTATGAGTAACAGGAAATTATTTTGATGGGCAGAAAATCCTACAAGAACTGTAACCACTATGCAGCAACAAGTGTGACCAATCACCTCAGTTATTATGTGTTACTCAAAGCACATATTGAAGAATGGTTAAAATTAAAACAAAGCAAAAAAAGGAAACTCAAAGAAGAGATCATTCCTACTCTAAATTTTGCCTATTGAGCATAAAAACTAACTGATGGAACGTAAAACAATAGTTCAAAGTCTTTTTGTAGCTTTTGAGCCACTAAATATGATGGTTTCTGGAATGTTGACCGCTACAACAAACCTTAATTTAACTGACATAGCCAAAGAGAAATGCTTGAGAAACGTTGCATATAACATTTATAATAAAACTGAGTAGAGTATGACCTGCAAGATGGCTACACTAAATCCACTGTCATCTAATTTCCATTCGAGATCTGAAATAATATCATGCAAGAATAACACCTGAGATTAATCTGGATTGATCTAATGTCATCAATAAACCGCGAGGTAATACTAATTATTGTCTAGACATAAAATAGGATATGATAGTGTAATTTGTACATATAAAACACCTATCAGGGTTGACAGAAGCAAACTCCACGTGCATACAAAGTTCTATACTCCGTGGAGGTATGAGGCCAATCAGTTGAATCAATGTATTTGATGGGTGATTGAGAAAGGCTACAACAGAAGCCATGGAGGTATGAAGCCAATCAGTTGAATCAATGTATAAACTACATTTACCCCTTTAGTCATCTGGTGTGATCTCTTGTAATCAGGTGAATCAATGTGTTTCACAGGCGATTGAGAGAGGTAAACTCAATTAATGGCTATTGAACTACTACCAAAAGAACTCATGTACTGCTAACAAATTAAGAACATTTGTTGACAAACACGTAATCCTTGTGCCTTACTAATAAACCTTGAAATAAGCACTATAGAGTAAAAGAGAAGGGAAGAGAAAAGTAGTTGTTCACATGAGTTCACTTCAGCGTTGTGATACAAATGCACATAAGATCTAAAAAAAGGAAACCATAGAACTGCCTAAAGCCTGATATAGGCCCTGTTTGATACAACTCTGCTCCAATTTTTTACAACTCTAACTCCATCTTCACTCTTGGATCCATTCCTATGAGAAGTTGGAGCAATCTGTAGAGGTGTTTGATTAGAAATTTAACTCCAACTCTAGGAATGAGAAAGATCTTTGTAAAAAGACTACACTACTCTTATTTTATGACTTGTAATCTTTTTTTCGTATTATTTAACCTATAACAGTTTAATAAGTTAATTTTAATCATGTTGCACTTTTATTTATCTATTTTTTTATCATGCTGCCATATTTTCACCCAAATTCGGAAGTTTTACTCCAAAAAAACATACATAAACATATGAAGTTCATAACAAAGGTTCTAATTCAATGAGTATCATAACAAAAGTCCATAACAAAGATAAACATAATAATATATCAAACAACACATAATCAAATCAAATATTGTATCACCTCGCAAATATTCAGAACATCCATTAGAATAATGTATCACCACACACACTCAAAAGCATTCAGAACAATACTATTCAGTTGCGTCTTCCAAAAAAAGACCATTCAGTGTATTCCAAACTCACTTGTATATTCAGAAAATATTACAAAATTGTTTATTCCAACTCAAGGCATCCATTACAACAAAATCATAAGAAACTAATGGATTAGTTAACCATTTTACAATACATGGTGGAGGTCAGCGTGGCGGAAGAGGGCAAGCATATGGAAAACGGCCACCTCGAGGAGCACTATGCCCAATCCTAAAATTTCCTCTTAACCCAAGCTTCATTCTAGGTCTCTGTAGTGGTCTTGACAATCTGGCTCTCACTTTTGCCTGAACCAGAAAGTAACAGTCAATAGAAGGAATTGCATGATTATTGATCCATTGAATTGAGTACACGGTAAAAATCAGTTAAAAAGGTACTGAAAGAAAACATTGGTCAGATAACAGACAAAACGATAAGTTGTCCAAAGTAATCAAATGTTGAACTAAATGTGCTGAATGTTAGAAACACCATGACAGGGACTTAGATGAGCTCCGTGTTGTAAATTGGCAGACCAAAAGTGTCCGATACAGCCTGAAGAAACCAAAAAGATGCATGGAGGCAATGACAGGTTATAAAAAAGGAACATTTTTATCTACTGAAATCATTCCCTTTGCAACAGTTAATATTCTACAGCTGTAATGGATGGTGCTTAAACACTACAATTGTAAATACTAATCCATTAACTAAGTAACAAATATCTGCAGCGTTTCTTTTAGCACTTAGAGATTCTCCATCGATTAGTTTTTCTTTTCAGTAATGATTTGAGAATGGGGAGGTAAAGGCCAAGAAGCGCTGACCTCTTCATACGGTATCGCATTGGCTGCTAGATCTTTGAGAGAAGGCATAAAGTATCCTGTGGAAGCAAAGGAAGCACTAATCAACTCATATTTCACTGAAATATAGTACTGAACTACTGATCTTGTAAATATGAAGCAAAGTTTTGCCACCTATGCCCAAGATCAGTTCAAGTATACAGAGTATACTACAGGAAGGAGTATTGTTCAAGAATGTAAAAGCCCAGTAACTTAATGTTGCCTCGCAATTGAAGTGGTAAGTTCTAATGTTATTTCATTTATCTCCTACAAAGCCATGGACTTTTCTTGGAACGCAACAATCAACAGCAAGAAACGGTTGGATATGTGAGGGTCTCTTGGTGATCTACGGAACTCACCGTCTGTGGCTCCGCCGAGTCGGGCGGCGCGATACAGGCGGTCCTCGGCCGGCGACAGCCCTGCAGCGGATGGAGGCGGAGGGAAGAAGGCGGATGCGAGAGGCGGTGGAAGCCGGCGAGGCCCGGCCGTAGCTCGGGGAGGAGGAAGCCGGAGCACCTCGAGGCCATGCTCACCATTGTTTGCTCGCAATCTTTTTTAGCTTTGGCTCGGGATGGAAGGAGAGAGACCAACTGACGAGGAGTTTAGGACGCCACCGCCACCCTGGTAGCCGCCCTCTAGGGTTTTCTTTGGGGAGAGGACGATTTGGGAATAGGGATGGGGATGGGGATGGGTGCGATTGATTCTGTGGCTGTGCGAGGGGATGGGGGGAGAAAGGGTAGTTCAGTGGTGTATTGTGGATAATTGTTTATAATTTTTATGGGTATTTTAATTTATTAGCCCACGACTTTTCATTTAGAGCAAGATTCTACTCGTTATTACACTGTAAGCTGCTCCGCTTCCGGTTGCTCTAACTCCAAAAAAAAAATTATAAAGCAACCTCGTTTGATACATCTCCACTCACTCTGACTACGAAATTAGGAGTTAGAGCTATAATAAATAGGGTCATATGTCTCTCTCTCTCTCTCCTAGTCCAGAAGAGTCGTCATCCCCTCGACACATTAGTGAGCTAATTGGTAAAGACAACCCATTAATTTCTTCTTTTTGCAAATAAAGTTGCATGTTCTTCTCCTAATTTTATACCATGAACCATGGATGCCCTTGCTAACAACAGCATAAACGATCCTTTTGTGGAAAGAAATAAAGAGAAGACATGAATGGAATTATAATTGACCGATAGGGAGAGAAATAATCTATGATCCTTGGGTGTCGAGGTTGCCTTGTTGTGCCTTCGTTGCACCGGTTGCAGTTGTACCGCCGCACCACCTCCGTCCCTGCTGATGAGGCACACGTGTGAGAGCCCCAATTGGAAGACCTCCCCACTCTCCACCGCCTCTGCCCCTGCCGATGAGACCCTACAAGCGCACCTGCCGGATCTGGCCGCCTAGGGGTGGAAGAAGTGGCGGCACGCCGTAGGGAGGTGGGAGGCGGCTTGACCAGGGGCGACACACGACAATAGAGGAGTGGGATCTAGGGAGGCAGGGGGCTCAGCGGAGGGTGTAGGGAGGCGGGAGGTGCCTTGGCCAAGGGTAGCGACGACACCTATGTGGAGCCATGGAGGGGAGCGAGCGCAAGGGGAGGATGCGGCGTCGGTGAGCGCAAGGGGAGGAGGCGAGCATGGGGAGGAGAGGGAGGAGCGAGCGGAGCGGCACCGCCGCCTAGGTAAGGCGCACAGGAGGGGGAACCCTAGGTTTGGGGGTGTGAAGGTGGGGATGGGCGGATCTGGGCCATCTGTGGCAAAGCTGTGATCCAATGGTTCTACACCAGCCTGATGTCGGTCGTATGATTGCGATCCGACTGGTGACGTCCGCTGAAATGGGGACCTTGACACAATTTTTAGAAAATGTAGGGGTTGTTTTCGCAAAAACAATGACATGGGAGCTCCCAAGGCTCGAGAATTCTCCAAGCTTTAGATAAGGGAAAATCCCCCCTCATGTTTAATCTCCAATAGGGCTAAAGTAGGCCTACGATGTGGACTCAATGTGGGCCCAACAGCTTAATTTCTCACTAGTTAAAGAATAAAATTTTGCTTGCCACTCTCAAACTAAATGCATAGTCTTAGCAAGCATAAGGTTCAGTTGGCATTTTGCTACAAGTTTTTGCAACTTCAACTCCAGCTTCACTATTGGATCCACTCCTATGAGAAGTTGGAGTAGTCTGCGGAAGTGTTTGGTAAGAAAGTTGGCTTGATCCATGAATGAGAAGAATTTTTGTAAAAAGACTACACTATCCTTGTTTCGGAATAAAACGGTAAACTAGTCCTAAAACAACTAAAG
Source organism: Hsuehochloa calcarea (assembly GCA_036346395.1). Classification (NCBI taxonomy): domain Eukaryota; kingdom Viridiplantae; phylum Streptophyta; class Magnoliopsida; order Poales; family Poaceae; genus Hsuehochloa; species Hsuehochloa calcarea. The sequence goes on from CM070602.1 coordinate 7,042,306, forward strand.
AAATCACTAATCGCATGGACAAACGAACTAATCACAACACACAAATTAAAACGACGGGACAAATGATGTGAATTGATATCACACAATCGCACGAAAACTAAACGAATGACGAAGCCATAAGGTAATCCAAAAGTACAAATTCCACTCAAAATATGCTACAACAGTGCAAAATTTCACTCAAAATAAAATAAACATGTTACGACAAATTCCATTACAAGAAAAATGTTGATTGACATGCTTTGTAACAAAGCAATCTAGTTGATAACATCCTATCTTGAGAAAACAAAACTAAAATCTAATAGATGTCTAAATTTGTCTTGGAATGCATTCAATGTGCATCATTCTCCATTCTCCACGCTACAAAGTTGTCATCGAATATTTATCTTATGACTTATAGATAACTATTTATCTTCTCAACTTGAAGAAAATTACAGTCCATATCCAAACCTGACTAAATCCCTAGGGTTGCAGATCTTTTGAAGAACCGACTTAGCAAAGAAGTTTCATTTGAACCTCTATAGAACATTTCAAAAGTAGACTATGCCAACTGAAAACTATATACAACCCAAAAGGCACACATGTTTCTACATAATCACAACTCCACCTTGACAGAAAGTCTTGCTGGTTCCTAACAAATGGCATCTCCACTTTCACAAGTAAGCTCATCCTATAAACCGAAACATGGTGTTGTTCAACTCACAAAATTTCACTGGTTTGCATAGGCGAGAAAAACAATAACCACAGACAATACTAACATTGTGTATAGATAGAGGACAAATTAGAATAGCTTTCAGAACATGACATGTACAAAGACAATTTGGAGGAAAAAAAACTAAACATTACGATATCCTAAAACAAGTATAAGACAAGAATATGAATTTTACACAACCTTTTGTGCTATAATATCTAGAATTAACCTAATAATTAAAACTGTAAAATATTTCATGGGGAATATGTTTTAATGTTGTATGAGGATTATACTATGAACAGATCACTTTTTGTAACATCACAAAAATCCACCTTAAGATATTTGTACTTAGTCTAAATGTGGTAATAAATTTGAGCATGTTTTGAAATTTTCCATAAACCAATTATTGAATTTGCATACAAAAAATAGCTTGAATGAATTTTTTATAAAAAATATATAACAAATAAAATTCTAGAAAATTTTCACCACAAACTACACTGTGTCAGAGCCTCCACAAATATTTTCATAATTGTTGGAGTCTGTTTTCTATGTTTAAAAATTTGGTAAAGTCTCAGCCTTTTTTGGAAATTTCAAACTCAATTCAAATCTCCAGCGTGCCTATTGGGCCAAAACCCAATGTGGCCCAACTCCACGCCCTGAGCCAGCCTGCCTCGTTCCCTCGTTTCCCCCTCTCGCTAACACGCTAGCGCGTGTCAGGTACCTTCTTCCACCTCACTTCACCTCTGCGAGCTAGCGCGCCCGTGTCGCACCTGCTCGCCCTCGGTTCGTGGTCGCCGCCCACCGTTTCATGCTCCAACTACTCCTGTCGCCTTTGCCTACGCCGTACGTCACCACGTCCATGCCTCTCCCCTACCTTTTCCCACGCTAGTGGAGTTGCTAGAGCACATCAGCGAGATTCTCCGCAGCTGCCGCCATCTTGTCGTTCTTCTCGTGCCAAACATAGTTGTACTTAAGCCCTAGCTGTGTCATCTTCTTCTTTAGCTCGCCCCATTCCATTTTCATGCAAAACCAAGCTTCTCGCTAAGTGTTTTCGCAGGAGTGTTTGCGTCATTCTAGACACCGGTGAGCACGCCTCCGCCTCTTCACCGCTTTGGTGAGCTTCTTCTCCCATGACAATCTTGTCATTGTGATCATTGAGCTTCACTCATCCATCTGCTTTGCTTAATGTAGCCCTGGGAGCCCGGTAGCACAATCACACTACTTAAACTCAAGGTCACACCCAGATCTCCGCCACCACGTTCCAATCGCCCCCAATGAGTTTGAACTCAACCCAAGCGCGTCACAATGTGTTCCATCTCCTAGTGATGCTATCCCCCTACTTAACGACAACTATCTCGCAGTGAATCAAGCCCAGCACCCTTTTCCCCTTTTTCGGATGTTGTTGCCATTTCTGTTGTTCTCCACCAACTCGGTTAGTCCCTGTTTAATTCCTTCGTCATCTCCATTGTCAGCATGTCTATGAGCTATTGTGCACCTTCTTGTAGCTCCTTCAACCCCAAAAGCGCCATCATCGTGAACCTCTTCACTGCCGCCACTGCTCACCGTCAACAAGCCGCTCCAGTACATCTCCGACCTCATAATCTTCACCCTCGTAATCGTGGTGAGCTCATGAACCCCATGGACACTTCAATTTGCCGAGGGTGAGTAGTTTGCATCATTTTCCCCGTAGCCACACATGGCACCATTGTAGAAAGCACCGCTGGCTTACCTCTGGTGACCCTTGGTCCTCGCTGCTGGCCCGTTAGCACCGCCTGGACTCACCGAGTCCAGTGCGCCCAACCTTTGCTCCGGGGGATGCCTCCTACGCGAAACCCATCACAAACCAGAGGCACTCTGCCACTCCTTGCATCACCATCACCACCCATATCTTCGCCATGATATCCTCTTTCCAATCCACTGCTCAACATAGCAGCTCATCGCGCCGTTCGCTGTCGGCGAGCGCGCCATTCCACGTGATTACGAGTTGATTAGTGCTAAATGACATCGGTTAAATGTATTAAGTCTAAGATAGGTGGGACCAACTGAAAAGATAATCCAAAATCTAATTTAAAACATGCTTAATAAATGAGTCACTACATGCGAGACCCACGTATTGTTTTCGGTTTTAAAACACGTTTAAAACTGAGAGGCTGGCAAGTGGACTCCACGTGTTAGAGGATTAAAATCAAAATTAGTTTTAATCATTTAGTTAATATTTAATAAGTCCATGACATGTGGGACCATCACTATTTTTGTAAATAAAATCAAAAAATAAAAAAATCGAGAGACTTACATGTAGGCCCAACATGCAAGTAAATGATTTTCAGAAAAAAGTAAAAATAGAAAATACACTTTTAGTATAAATTAAATACACTTTCTCTATTGGAAAGTCTAAACTTCAAAAATTATACTTTCGACGTCACCCTTTTTATTATTTTAGGATTTTTCAAACCGAGCAAAATTTAAATGTTAATAACTTTTGCATATAAACTCCAAATTGAATTATTCTTTTTTATATATTCATTTAAAATGATTCTATGTCTGAATATGCAAAAAAAAATATTTGGATTTTGTTGCTATTGAATGTATTCTACTATTTGTGATTTGTTTTTGGCTCTTTCAAATAGACGTCGGAAACACGAACAAACTCCTCGATGACCCACCATCCTCATACTCGGAGATATCAGAGCAAGGCAAGAACCACATTTGACCATGTTGATCCCATTATTTCAATTACCTTATTTCGTTTCGCAAATCTATTATCCAAGCGGGTATGTTTGGGTAAAATTTGCTATATTTGAGGATAACGGTAGATATATTCCTATTGAATGCATGATTATTTCTTGTCAAGTTGATTTCCTTACTATTGTAACCTTTAGGATATGGTTTAGGCAGTGGCTAATGTCACTTTGGGTATTTCAATTACGAATATCGCTTAAATATTTAGTTGGGCTCCAGTTTCACTAAATTTGAACACTGAATGAAAATTTGAGTATGAAATTAATGGGGAATTTTGAAATGATTGGTCTAGAGGGGTTACCTATGTTAGTTTTATATAAAGTGAAAATGAAAAATTTAGATTTTGATGCGGACGAGTTATTATGAACTGATGAGGTGTGTCTCGCATGTAAATTGGGAGATCCTCGCCTGGGTCCATTAAGGACCGAACGCACCGGTGTATCCAATCTAAACCTAAGCATACAACCACATGTGCTATTTAAGGGATAGACTTAGCTAATTAAGTCATTTAGGACTAGCCTTGCATGTTGGTAGGCCGCGGTAGTACGAGCAATCTAGGAAGGGTTGTTAGAAGGGGCTCCCTTCACCGAGGCGTTAGGCACAAAACCTTCCGATACAATGGTGAATGCCTCATTGAAACGGAAGGAACCCGGGTGATGTGTGTATGCAACATTTGTTAGGCTAGTGTAAGGTTAGGACTAGGTGATGTAAAGGCTTCGTTATAAACTCTAGACTGCATACTAGAATATTGTGTGTGGTGGTATCGACGGATACCGAACAAACTAGAGACCTCGTAACATGTGGGTAAAGTTGTACACCTTTGTAGAGTGTAAATCTATTTAATTAGCCGTGCTCGTGGTTATGGGCGTGCTAAGTGCGGTCACATCGGGCATAGTCTTAATTTTTCTAAAAATGTTTGTTGATAAATGTTGGGATGGTTGGTTTGTGTGAGTGTCATGTCTATAGTTGAGAATAAAATATTGATCGCAGCCGAGGTGGGTTGTGATTTTGCTATTATTGAGTTACATACTTGTTATTTCAATATCTGTCAACTGCTCTTTAAAATTTTTGTTGCAGATTATCATATCGATATTGCAAATAAAACTTGCTTAGTGCTGAAAATAACTTGTAGAGTAGAGCCTCATCCTTTGTTAGTCTTGCATTTATATTTATGTTGCGACACAGTGCAAGTCTTGTTGAGTACAAAATGTAGTCAATTTTGCTTAAATTATTGATCAAGGTATGAGGATAAGCTTAAGAGGGATGACGCGCTCTTTGCAATTGGTACTAGAGGGTTCGGTGACGGGTCCTGCTAAGGTCTTGTCCTTGTCGGTTGCCTGAGGGTATGGATGGGTACACCGCTGGACCTTTTGAGTTTATTCGCTATGCTTCCGCTGTTTAACTTGTTACTTATGCTTTAATTTGGCCGGTCGGTCGTGTAATAAATACTTGTCATGTAAACGCTTAAGTTTATGTCCTATATTTGTTTCATGTTATATGTTTAATGTATGGATGTGAATATCAATGTTGTGGATATGTGTACTAGCCACTGATCATAGAACTAGTACAATACATATGAGGTCTTCGGTATTCAAAGCACAAGGTCCGACACTTTTGCACCACGATGCAAAATTTTAGTGCTCTGTAGTATACACAAAGGAAAAAAATCTAGATTGATTGGATAAAGAACAATGCATGTTAATAAAAATCCAATATATATGGAAATCATTGATTAATGATCACAGAACAATAAAATGACCATCATGGCATTTATCTTTTCCTCTGGTTTTTAGCTATTTGCAGCGCATGTTACTTTCTGTGGAATGGAACTTAAATATCTCTTTCTAGATATCATTATGGGAATTATTGAAGTGAAGCACAAAACCCAACTCTGCCATAAACTGCATCCATTACACCTTCCAAGGAGAACAGTATCCATGTCATATCATCTTAGGAAGTTAACAATTCTTTCTAACCCAGAATTATCATTTTTCAGGAGATACGAGCCCACCAAATTGATCACGACAACTATAAGCAATCACTTCAGACACCAAATTTAGCGAGACAACCAAAACCATCATCACAATTAACAGATAAAACGGCCTACAATCTTGTAATAGTTAACATATTTGAGCAACTCATTTGGCATAACCGATTAATTTACTTGAACCAAGAACAAGATCTGGGAGCATACAGAAGGAGGCTGCGGGTGGCAAACTCGTGGGCTTCTGCTGTGGTGTAACCTGGACATAGCTCAGCGACGCCGCAAGCTTTGCGACCACCGATTTTCCCTTCTCCATCAAACCCTACGGTAGTCAGATCGAAACAAGAAGAAGAGTGGAAAGGAAGAGAAATCAGGAAGAACAGTGGGAGGGGAAGTTGGGAGCAAGCTATTATAGAGAGGAGGACCACTGCAGCAGGGTCAAGAGTTGATTAGTAGATGTTAGGAGAGAGGGAGTGGATGGTGGAGGCGACGGGTGGTCACAACGGCGGAGGTGGGAGAGGAGACAAAGCGGGGATGGCCGGCGGGTAGTAGAACCGGTGCGGAGGCGGTAAGGGACCACGGTGGTGAGGTGGGAGCGACCAAGATGGCACCGCCGCACCAGCGAGCGGGGGTAGGAGTAGGAGAAGCGGAGGAAGAGGGGGAAGCACGCCGGTGCGTGGGGTAGGAGGCGACGAGGGGGAAGAACCGGGGTGCTAGGAGAAGCAGAGGAGGGGGGACCTGGTCGCTGCCACCCTCTAGGGTTTTTGTGGGCTGTGGGGAATTGGGAATCGGGAGGACGAAAGGTGCGAAGGGGATGGGTGCGGGTGCGAAAGCCGAAGGGGTACTCCAGTGGCATATTGTGGGTAATTTACCTCAACTCCTAGTGGTATTTTGCTTTCTTAGCCCATAGCCCCCCACTTGGAGCAAGGTGTCCACATGCTCCCAAAAATTGCACTACGGGCTGCTCTGCTCCCGGTTGCTCCAACTTCGAAAAAATTGTGGAGCAACTTCGTTTGGCATAGCTCCACCCACTCCAACTACGAAGCTAGAAGTTGGAGTCATACCAAACATGCCCTAACTATGCTTGAAAACATCTTTTTTAGTTATAACAACATAATTTTACTAAATTGGTTAAGATTCTTATAACGGTAAAGATTTCACAATGCGACACGCGACCTAAAACTACTTGAAACCCTTTTTATTGTTAAATACTATAGAGATCTAGATAGGGCAGGGCGGGGTTTACTAGTTAACGGGGCTCCACCGGGTGGGTTTTGAGTTTTATGTATCTTATTAAAAAAAATAAGAAATATGTTATTCATTAAATTTGATTGGCATATTATAAAAAACAATTGATATTTAAAGACCAACTTGTAACATTGTAACACGTGTCTTTGAGAATTGAAATAGCAAATACTAGTTAATATTTCATTATCACATCTTATAAAAATATATTAATCCATACAAAAAATATAAAACATTTATATGATCGGGAAGGGACAAGGCGGATCATGGCCGGTTTAGGGTGGAGCGCCTCGGGTCATTGCGGGCAGGGCGGGATGTAGAACTCTAAAATAGCAGTAATTTGCATGCTCTAAAAATAAATAATTAAAAAGCGAGGTAAATGATCAAGAAAAGGGAGTGAGTACTGTTCACGACTTTGCAAACCTTACATTCAATTCCACCTTCACAAACTCCCCGAAAAGTTCAAAGGACTCTGCAGTCTGCATGCAAATTAAAGTTGAAGGAAAACGAAGAGAAAAAAAGATCAAAAGAGAAACGTCAATTAATTCATGTGCAAATTAAGCTTACACGGTTACACCTAAAAAGCCCCGACTTCACCGAGTACCCACACCTTTCCACCTCGATCGCGGCGCGGCAGGCCGGTTGGATCCGTGAAAGGCTCGAAGTAAGTAACTAGACAAGCTCTTTTATCGGATATCAAAACGCGCGGTCCGACCCAACCGGTGGACGCTCTGTACGGACGAGCCACCGGTACTGCTCCATCTCGCCGTGGCCGGTGTAAGGCGTCGGCGGCGAAGGGGCGGCATGGGACCAGCCATGGTCGGGAGGGAAGCCAAGCGTGTGCCCCGGAGACACCGATCCCGCCGAGTGGTGGTCGGCGCTGCTGGTGGCAGCGGCTGCGTGCGGTACCGGGCGGTTCTTGCGGCGGCCGGAGCCAACGGGCACGTTCCGGAGCACGCCGCCGACCGTCCAGTAGCGGTGGCAGGCCCGGCAGAAGTGCCGCGGCTGGTTGACGTTGTAGTTGTTGAAGTAGCAGAATTTGGTGTCCCGGCTCCGGCACCGCGGGCACGGCAGCCGCGCCTCGGCCGCCGCCGCGCGCGCCCTCGCGGCCGCCTCCTGCTGGTCGACGCTTCCGCGCCCTGGTGAGAATACGAGGGGTGAACCTGATGGCTGTAACTTCGATGGGGCGCCGCCGGTGGCGTCGCCGCTCGCGTGCATGGGTTGTTGTTGGGTGATGACCTTGCCGAAGAGCTTGAATCCCGCCGCGCCGGTGCATGCGCCGTCCGCGGGGGGCATCTCGACGTGGGAGTGCGGCACCATGCCAAATGCGCGCTTGTGATGAGAGGTTTCGATAATTTCTGATGCGAAAAGGAGAGGTATCATTGTATCATGTAGACCTGATCCGTATATATAGGTAGGTGGACACCCGTAATCCCTTTCCTTTTGCAGGGAGAAGTGAACGAATAGCTAGCTTAGGTTGCAGTGTGATGTGAGATGCTGTTTGGTTTCCGTCCCGGTCTCGCACTTGGCCAGGCTTCGTTGCGGACGTCACGTTTAATTCAGGAGATTAGCTAAAAAAATATTTTACTGTTTTTATTAAAAAAATGATTTGAGTTCGAATTTATTATGATTTTGTTTTGGTTACATAACGAATTCACCATATTACCGTATTTCATTGGTATAGAATTTTTTTTTAATCTTTGTTTTTACTTAATATCTCAAAGTATATGTTAGATTTGAAATCATGGGATGAAAATATGAGTTACTAAGACTTTCGATAATAATTACAGTGATAAAAACAAAAATTATATAAATAAATTATTATAAATTATGTATAATAAAGTTATAAAATAAACTAAAATTTAATTATTTAGGGCTGAAAAAACAATCGGATCTCGTATAGATATAGATTAACCCTTAATTCAGACGTGCACGAGTTGCTCGACGACTTGGTAACGTTCGCCCCTTGAGTTCGTTGCACTAAATCTCATGCCCCATGCGTCAACACACACAAGACTTGCTTACTAAGAGTCCCGAGACAACCAACCTATATAGTTGCTAAGAAAGAAACTAGAAAAGATAGCTTCCTTACTTTCCAATCAATTGATGGCTTTTCTTTTTCTTTTTTTTTTGGGCAAAAAAGCGATAAAAGCTAGTATCCGAAACAAGATTCTCTGCTTTGCTTTGGCTCCAGAAAGGTCGTGCTTTTCCGTGCTCATGGTCTCTCCCGTGTGGTAGTATGGTGCTAATAGTAATCAGTAGCTTTTGACGGGGACAGAGCAGAAAGTGCGAATCGTTTTGGTTGGAAAGGTCGGGCAATGTCCTGTTTTCCCTGTCGATCCCAAAGTGATCCTTTAGAGCTTTCTAGTACTTTACTTAAACTGATTTTTTTTTTAAAAACTTTCTGTTGGGTTTTCTGTGCGCAAATGTTCTGTTAAATGTGAATAAACCACGAAGATTGGTAATTTCGCACGCAAGATGCAATAAACTCGAACGACTCTCGAATCGAAGGCTGCTGAGGTTCACAAGTCATTGGCGTTTAGTTTGTGACATTAAAAGTGTCCATTCGTTCGTATTCCGGTCGCAGAATAAGTCCACTTGGAATGTGTGCAGTCAATCTGTAACAATTTTGGCCAAATACATTATGTAAAATATATAGTTTGGATGCACGGAAATAGTAGGAGTAAATTTGTCACCGAAAATACTTTTATAGTATTATATTTTTATAACTTAAAAAAATATGATAAAAATTTAGTAGTTAAAGTGACATCTTGTTGACTTTGAAAAGTTAAAAAAAAAACGACTTCTTTTTATGACTGGAGATAGTATTTCTTTAGGAAGATAACCTCTGTTCTATATAATAACTCATAGATAAAGTACACAAGTATCCAAGTTTATATTGATGATTCTAGATGAACAACGTAACATCAAAGTTCTTGAGTCGATGAATGTGCTGGACTTGTTTATCTCCTCATTGATGTGTAGGACCTACACCTCTGAAATAGTGTTTTCGTCGGAAGAAAATCAACCAGAGAAGATTTATTTATACCCAACTTGGCCCGGTGTTGATCTTCGCTATAAGCACTGCCATCGTTGTCCAGGTGAGTCAGTCCGATAAAACTCATCAGTGGTAAAGAAAATACAACTAAAAATTCGCCGGAGTGGAACAAACTAGAACAAATTTATCTAGAAAAAATCAAAAAAATTAGAGAGAAAGATTACTTTTGAAAATGAATAGGTCCCCACGCAACACTAGCCTTAGAAGGGAGAGAGCCTACGGCGGATGTATCATGTATAGGGATGGCAATTGTGCTTGATTACCCGCGTGCCCGCAAGCGAATACCCTAATGGAGGTGTGTATGTGTATCTTTCTTTGCCAACAGGCATAGAAACAGGCACAGGCATGGGTTAGCTCTACTCATGTCCGCTTCGCCTGATTACCTGTACCAGCCACTCTGACATCGATCCCCTCCGCTCTGCTCTCTCATCCACTCGATCCCCTCCAGTCGACCCGCACAATTCCTTCCCTAATCCCCATCCACTCGATCCCCTCCACTCTGCTCTCTTATTGGCTGACAATAGCCACCATTCCCATTCCCACCCCCTTCCACTCCCACCTCCACCTCGCTGTCCCACTCCCCTTCCTTCGGCGTCGCCACCCCCTCTGATCTCCTTGCCAGCGTAGAGCCATCTCCTCTGTCGCGTCTGTCCTTGCTGCCATCTTCCTCCTCCACGAGTCGGGCCACTTCCTCACCCACCCTCGCCCGCTTTTGCCTCAGGCCCCGTCCGCCCCGCCTCCGATCGCCAGCCGCCACTCGTCCCCACCCATCCTCAGCTCCGTCCTTGGCCGCCTAAGTCCGCCTTGACCTCGGACTCGTCGCCACCGCTACTCCCAGATCTGGTAACGTGGAGGAAGGGTGGCGGTGTCGTCGACCTCCCCACCTCCCCTGTCGCTCCGTCGTGGCTCTTTGACCATAAAGTGCGCGACCCATCCTCCAATAGATTGTTTTTCTATTGCCTGTTGGGCAAAGAATAAGATTAATATACGACAAGTTGGGCAATACGCAGCCGAAAGTCCAACTTTAGGGTAAAAAGTTGGGCTCCATGACGAGAATGGGACTAGTTTTATTAGTCGCTTACCCCAATAGGCAAGGTTCTCTTTTCAGACTTAAATGGCTGGGCTAATTATAGCCGTGTACTCAAAAGTATATTGCACAATACAACTACTAGTATTTCTTCTATCTTAAAAAATGCAGTAGTATCTCTTTTGAGCTCAAAGATACACCTAAACAAAACCGGCCCAGCGCATTATCGGTTTCCCTTTTCAATGTAAAAAAATATGCCGCCTGGCATAGACAGGACCGGCCCACTAGCGTCTCGGCCCGACATTGCTTGACTACCTTACCGGTCTGGGTTGGGTAGTGAAAGTCGGCCCAAAATAAATCGGGCCTTTTTCCGGCCCTGCCCAAAATTTGCTCAAGTCTGCCAAAAAAAAGTGCGGCCTTGTGGTAGCTGCAACACGAGAAAATTGGGATTTGCTAGTTTTTTCTCCCTCCAAAATGTTGGAATCCTCAACCGTTGGTAGGCAGCAGTACGTCTAGCGTGGGGGAGGATGGGAAGCCAGCGGAGCTGAAAGTTGGCTGCGGGCTGAATTGACGATTAGGCTTTCTACTTTCACCCGAAAAAGTCATACTCGTAGTCACTTTTTACTAAAGTCGCTTCCGATCTCAATGTGCGGAAGCCGGAAGCGGGAAGCCGTCTGCGGGGAGCTTTTGCGGCTTTCCGCAACCTCCCTTCCCAAATTACCCCGAAGTTGGGGGGAGGGTAATTACCCACCGAATACTATTGGACAAAACCAGCCCGCGCGCTCCTCCTCCCACCACCAACCCTAACCTTAGCTAGCCCCGCTCCCCCGCGCTCTCTCCCGTGCTCGCGCGGCCGCACTACCCTCCTCCTCCTCCCCCAACGCACCGTCGCCTTCTCCCTCCGCCTCCCCCTACGCACTGCCGCCCTCTCCCTCCACCTCCTTCTCCTCCTCCGGCACCCTTCTCCCCCAGTCTCCTCCTCCCCGGCGCCCTCCTCCCCACCAGCCTCGTCCCCGGCGCACATCCTGCTCCCAGATCCAGACCCAGATCTGGATCTCCCCCGGCGCCCTCCTCCACTTCCCTCCTCCCCGACGCACCTCCTCCCGAGCTCCCTCCTCCCTGGCCCACACCCCCTCCCCGGCATGCACCTCCTCCCCAGCATCCTCCTCCCCGGCTCCCTCCTCCCTCGATGCGGCGGCGCCTCCTCCTTGGGCTCCTCCCCCGGCGCCTCCTCCTTTGCTACCATGACTGATCTGCCATCTTTTCTATTCTTTCTGGTCATTGACTCTAGGTGTTCTTGCTTTGATTTTTGTTTTTAAGTTTTAGTCTTAACAATTCTTTGATGTACATAGGATAGTTCAGATATCTACTGACGGTTTTGACACCTTTATTGTGTATTTTCTCTATCAAAATTCAGAAATGCAAGATCAAAAAAGTTCTCTCTTGGTATTTCCTTTTGTATATACTGATGATGCATGATTGAGAGTCTCTGACTAACAACCTACTTGTTAATGCAATTATGCAACCTATGAATTTTGTCTTGTATTGTCTTGAAATCTTTCTTCAGTAACTTTGTTAGCTGCATCCAGCATAGATTTTCAATGATTTTTGTGAGTTGTGACAACATGGAATGATGGAAGTAATCTTAATTATCTTGTGATAGTGAAAACTGGACCAAGCATTGCTGATGCAGCAATGGGCAGGATCTCCCAGATCACCAAAGTCATCACACAAGGTATATGTGACCTTGGTTATTTGATAGTTGAGAAATAAAAGATAAAGATTGTTCCATTATAAAAATAACATCTAGCAACTAAGATTGAGATATCTAGTTCAATTTTTGGTGCCTCAAGTAGTAACATGATTGTCTCATTGTCTGATTACATTGACAATTCTCACCCATTGAGATTGGTGACTTTGGTGTGATATTGGATTTGCTTGTAATACACATTAGTTTTTGACATGGGGTCTGGTGAAATCGGTTGTTCTAGTGAGTCTCTTGTACTCTTATGTTGTATGCTTAAATTAAGATGACTGTCATGTTCTGTCATCATGAAAAGCTAACCAACTCTGTGTTGTTGAGTGTAATTGCTTATTGTTATTTCTTTTATGTAACCAAATTCTGGGCAAGACAAGATTATTGCACCGGTGGTAAGATTGAAAACAGCAATGACCAGTTGGTTCAACCGTCTGCGGTTCTTCTTCCCTTAGATCAAATGCCAGATTTCTTTCTAGGTACAAGTGATCAAATTGTCTAAATCTAACTTTGGCCAATTATAATTGTTTTTTTTTAGTTTATGCATGCTAGTTAAAAATGATTGTCGAAGTTTTCGTGTCTCTTTGTGATGAGACAAAGGGTGTCTCAATCTTCCGTTAGGATGATATGTCGATTTGTGGAGGTATGACTTTGGTGATGTAGGCTTCTAACCAATCACGACTAGAACACCAAGCAATCGCTAAACCACACTCCGAGTCGTTATCAACCGTGCCAAGAACGCGGTTGACCTTAACACGTGGTTCAATTCCTGCGAGCAATCGATGAACACACAAGAACAAGATAATAAGCAATCTAAAATTTCAGATAGGATTGAAATACTCAATAAGGTGGAATTTTGAAGCGGTATTATGGTTGGTCTAATCGACACAAGTCAATACACAAAGTTTCAATGTAGCTAACTTTTGAACTAAAAAAAATCCAACCAAGCCCTAAGGGTGGCGGTCACTATGTATAGGAGGAAGAGGAGAAGGAAGGGACGGTGGTACTATTCCCGTGTGAACCGTAACTACGTGAAACAATCCGGGCCTAGGGTTTATATCCAAATTACAAGGCCCAAGGCCCAAGTCATTAGAGGCGCAACTCCTTTAATAATTAAATAAACTTGACCCATTAGATGATCTCTTCCTCTTGTATTTCGGCCAGCAAGGAAATCATCAAGTATGGTCCTCCCTCTCTTGATCATCTTGCTGCTCCTATCTTCATTGATCACTATCTTGTGGCTCCAAGATCCATCTTGTGGTCCTTCTCTTGATTCTTGTAAATCAGTAACTCTCTATCTTTTATTCCTAAAAATAACAACACATTTATTTGGCAATATCATATAGTTCATATAATATAAAAACACTCCTAAAATGAGCTCACCTGATAATTTAAGTGAAGTGTATGAGCTCTTGTAATTGGAACAAAAAAATAGCAAATATGGTTGTATCCATAGGGGTCATGTCCTCATCATCCCCCTTTCATGAAAACAAAGCCGTCATCGGCTTTTGATAAGCTGAAAATAGGGTAACAAAGAAGTCAAGGTGTATGCATGGTATATGTATATGTCATTCATTTTAACGGTTCTTCGTTGTTGCACAATTAATGTTTTAAAACAGCAGCGATCATAAAAGCTCATTGTATTATCACCCTAAGAAAAATCATATATGTTAATGTTGGACCGAAAAGCGACTAGAGGGGGGGTGAATAGGAGCACGCTTACTTTTTCACAATTAATTGATTCAATAATATTTTACTCTAGTAGCTATGAAAGCTATGAAGTTCAGTATATCAGTACAGCGGAAGACTAATATTGAATTCAATTTAAACCCCTAAGCAATACGACAAAATCAACAAAGATTAAAGCAATTCAATGCACTGGCGGTCGGACCGCTGGGTCAATGGAGGTCGATCCGTGACTCGGCGGTCCGATTGCCATTTGAAGAATGAATAGAAAGCCCGATGAGTTGCAAATAGATGAAACTTTTGATCTACAACTCCAAACTTGATGAAACTTGTAACACACCTTCTCTATGATATCAGGAACCTATTCCAATCGAAGATTATGATAATTCTTGGAAGAATAATGATCCTTTTTTGTTTGATTGAAGAAGGGTTCAAAACCGGGTCAAAACGAAAACTAGATCCAAAATCTTTCTCGTAGGTGATTGATGATCAAGATGATCCTAGATATGTTCCCACATGTCACAGCAAGCTAGATCACGTAAAGAATTCAATCAAAAACTCGCGGATCAAAGAAAGACTCGAAATCATCAAATATAGAAAAGAACGCAATGAGACAAAACATTGATCAATCTTTCCTTTGATTGATTTGATATGATATGGGCTTACAGTCACTCCATCAATGGATGACAATGCTCAATCCAAAAGCACAAAAATCACATTAAACTATCAAGAACATTAGCCTCCACAAAAGCTCTCCCTAAATAAAATTAGGGTTTTCAAGATAAAAGAGACGAAACGAAGGTGCAGCCACCTCCCTACCATATTTATAGTGGAGGCTTAGACCTTCTAGAAGTTTAACTCAATTGGGCTCCCGTTAAGACCTAAAACAAACGGGATACACACACACGTATTTTAATGCACCGGCTTTAACACCTCTTGACCTGTTTAGGAGCATGATGATGAGCATGTGACACAAATCCTAAACCAGCTTTCTTCTTTTCTATGTTACCATGTCTCATAAACGCTCTAGGTTAATTGAATGAAATTTTAGCAAATTTTTTCTTATCATTTTTCAACCTACGCCAACAGAACTCAATTAAATGTCCATCCTTTTTGAAATAGGTGCAATGGTACTTGATACCACTAGGATAAGCACCCTTTGACTTAACAGATGGTTGGACAACACCTGCAGATTTAAAGATAGTTTTTGCAGGTTGAGTTTTGAATTCAACTAACCTATTTTCCAAGACTTGAGTAACTTTTGGGTTGGAATTATTTTGAACAGAGTTGTATGCTAGTCATTGCTTCTTATAAGGAGTTTTAGACTTGTCCGAATCATGTTTAATTGTTTCTTACCTTTAGAGAATTTTTCTATGGTATCCTTAAGATAATCATTTTCTTCTTCAAGATTAACACATGATTCACAGATTTTACCTTTAATGGCTCTAGCATATTTCCCCTTATATAAAACAGTTTTAAGCTTAAGAGCTGGACATGAAACACATGTAGTAGACTTAGTGCTGTCCTTAAGCTTAGTATAATTAGCTCTAGCTGCTTCTAAGATATCTTTAACTTTATGTTCGTGTTCTAAGCAGAAAGTGCAAATGCTAGAATCAACCACACCAGAAGCAACTAGCTTGCTACACTCTAAGCATTTTTCACATGGAGCAGATTTAACCTCAACAAGCTCAGTTCTAGCATTTTCAAGTTGTTGCAAAGCAATATCATGAGCAGATTGCAGTTTAGCAAATTTAGAGTGCAAAGCATGGCAAGATGAACATTCATCAGATTCAAGAGTCTTAGCATTTGTTTCTAAAGTCAAACTATCTATTTATGACTCTAAGTACTTGTTCTTGGCCATGACAAACTCTAAAGCCTTATCCTGACTCATGAGTTGGTCAAATATAGTTTCACATCTATCAGCAAGGACATCATAGGAAGGAGGTACCTCATCGTTGTCGTCGTCAACAGAGTCAGCCATGAAGCACAAGCCGGTGAAGTCCTTGGCCTTCCCCTTCTTCTTGTTTTTAGGGATCTCCTCCTCCTTATCCTGCTCGCTCCCGGAGTCCACATCTCTTAAAGATTGTTCCTCAAAAGCGGCAAGAACCCGGTGAGCGGCCTTCGTCAGTTGGGCAACATCATACCTTGAGTTGTTCCATTGAGGCTTCTTCCAAGATGGCTTTCCCTCCTTATGGTTGCTCTTACTTTTCAGCTTCGGGCAATTTGCCCGGATATGATTAAGCTCACCGCACTCATAGCAAGTCACGGGACCTCCTCGATTTCTATTTCTTATATTATTGTAGGCCCGTGTGACCTTTTTGACTATGAGGGCCAACTCAGCCTCAGGAAGACTCTCAATCTCCTCTTAATGAATAGCAGATAAACCAGCAAGCGAAAATCCACAAGAAGACTCAAAAGACCCATCAAAACCTCTCTTGAGCGGGTCTGCTACCAAAGCCATATTTTCCTTCTTGGGATGATCAATCCTCTTGATCTCATGAGTCTTGAGCTTGCTATAGAGCAACTCCAAAGTCAGATCAGAGAGGTTGACATTCTCCTCAATGGCGGTAGCCTTTATCTCGCACTCCTTGGTGTTGATTGCAGCCAAGAGGTGGGTGGTATTTCCAGATTGAGAATATTCAATACCAACAGCTTTCATCTGATTAATCACTTTATTAAAGCGACTAAAAATATCATCGATGCTCTCTCCAGGACGCATCTCGAATTTGTTGTATTCACGCTTATAGACTGTTTGGCGTACCTTCTTGACTTGGGACGAACCCTTATGGTAGGTTTCGACAGTGTTCCAAATCTCGTGAGCAGTCTCAAAATTGTAAATCCGATCATACACCTGTCTACCAAGCCCACCATATAAGAGGTTTTTAGCCTTATTGTTGTTAGCCAAGAGGGCTTCTAAAGCCGGTGTAGCAACTTCGGGCACAACGAGCGGGACTCGAACAACCTCCCATATAGCATGTCCTTCGCTCTCAAGGAAGACTCGCATGCAATTCTTCCAATAGGCATAGTCTTGCCCATCAAAGATATGCGGTTTCGTGGAGTATCTATCCATCGCCAAGTTCAGTGACCGGTTAAGATCAAGATTGAACTAACCGGGCTCTGATACCACTTGTTGGACCGAAAAGGCGACTAGAGGGGGGTGAATAGGAGCACGCTCACTTTTTCACAATTAATTGATTCAATAATATTTTACTCCAGTAGCTATGGAAGCTATCAAGTTCAGTATATCAGTACAGCGGAAGACTAATATTGAATCCAATTTAAACCCCTAAGCAATACGACAAAATCAACAAAGATTAAAGCAATTCAATGCACTGGCGGTCGAACCGCTGGGTCAATGGCGGTCTGGCCGATTACCTGCCGGTCGATCAGTGACCTGGCGATCGACCGCCGGCTGAAGAACAAGATATAGAAAGCCCCGATGACGAAGTTGCAAATAGATGAAATTTTTGATCTACAACTCCAAACTTGATGAAACTTGGAACACACCTTCTCTATGATATCAGGAACCTATTCCAATAAAATATTATGATAATTTTTGAAAGAATAACGATCATTTTCCGTTTGATTGAAGAAGGGTTCAAAAACGGGTCAAAACGAAAACTAGATTCAAAATCTTGCTCGTGGGTGATTGATGATCAAGATGATTCTAGATATGTTCCCACATATCACAGAAAGCTAGATCACGTGTAGAATTCAATCAAAAACTCACGGATCAAAGAAAGACTCAAAATCATCAAATATAGAGAAAGAACGCAATGAGACAAAACATTGATTAATCTTTCCTTTGATTGATTTGATATGATATGGGCTTACAACCACTCCATCAATAGAGGACAATGCTCAATCCAAGAGCACAAAAATCACATTAAACTATCAAGAACCATAGCCTCCACAAAAGCTCTCCCTAAACAAAATTAGGGTTTTCAAGATAAAAGAGACGAAGCGAAGGTGCAGCCACCTCCCTCCCCTATTTATAGTGGAGGCTTAGACCTTCTAGAAGTTTGACTCAATTGGGCTCCTATTAAGGCCCAAAACAAACATGACACATACGCACATATTTCAATGCGCCGTCTTTAACACCTCTTGACTTAATTAGCTACATCTTGCGTCATCTTGCGCCTCAGATTAGCCAATAGGTCACCCTTGTCCATCTTGCGTCACGCTTGAGTACATTGACCTCACCCGGCATCGTCGATCGTTCTGAATCTCAGCTCTCCAAGCCTAGTCCCGATCATCCCCGCCGTTGACCGTCGTTGACCACCAAGCAACCTGCACAACAATAGACAAGTAAACAGAATTTGGGAACAAGTTCTTCACAACTTGACCCATGTTAGTCAAAACATGCATCATGCAACATATATGCCCTGAAACCCATGACTTTGGCCTAACAACCGAATATCGCCGCCACGACGGGCGACGATCCAAGTGAAAACCGGACAGACCGCCCCTAGGGCCGGTCAGACCGCCCACCCTGGCCGGTCAGACCGCCAGTTGGGACTTAGCCGATTTTCCTCTCTGCAAAACCGAAACCTACTGGAATTTTCAATCGAATAGAACTTTTGACTGGAGACTCCAAAATTTATGAGACCAAGTGCAATAGAATCCCCTCTGTTGCCTGCTACCTCTATTTTTGGCCCAGCTCAAACCCTCACTTTCTAAAATTTCCAGTCTGACTGCCACCAAGGCCAGTCAAACCGCCGCCCAGGCCGGTCAGACCGGTTATGGCCTGACATCTCTCTAACTTTGCCGAAAACACGTGAAACGACAAACCGTTAACGCTATTGCTAATTATCACATCATCTTAAGATCTGGAGCATATCCCCATGATATCCACAATTAATGAGCAAAATAAAATTTCTCACACAACAATTATTGCAACTAGTTTTGCGAATGTAAGTGAAGTATTTATGCAATTAAAATATCTAAAGTTGTAAAATTGCAGTGGTAGCACATATGAGCAAATCTACAACTTTTATAATCAAACAATGTTCATCCATATAATCAGATTTTAATCGAGCAATAGCAAATTCATCTAGCAAGGGTGAAAAGATTTGTAAGTCTTTTCATACTTCAACTTTATTATTCATACTGTCAATACTACATGGTGCAATAAGAGATGAACACATAGGGATTGAATGATCACTAAATTTTATTTTTCTCTCATAATGAATCAGATTCAGCACACACGAATTTCTGTTCAAAATAGCAAGCTTCAATTCATCTGTGTGATCACAAGTTATGCATATTCGATATACAAGAAATAGATTGTCTACACCATAATCTCTGATTAATTTAAAATAGTAAGTGTATGTGCTATATATAGAATTTAGAGATGAAATTTTAGAAACTTTCTCCATAGCACATTCCAAACTAACAGGCTCATTAAGTATGATATAACACAATGCATCAGTAGGGGATTGTCGTAGGGGCAACCCTACCGTCCCGGCGAAGCCCACAGGACAGTCCCCGCAACCCACGAGCACGAAGAACCCCCTCCTCAGGGGCACTAGGTATCCCTTCGGGATGATCTGGAGCCTCCCCGAAGGGTTTACGGAGTCCCGCGAGGCCCAAAGCAGTGGGTCCTCCGGGACCACCTCGGGGAAGACCCAGAACCCATCCGAAGAGTCCCTAGAGTCCCGCGGAGACCGGAGCAGTAGGTCCTCCAAGGCCATCTTGGGGAAGACCCGAAGCCCCCCTGAAGGGTCCCCAGGGTCCCGCGAGGCCCGAAACAACATGTCCTTTGGTATGCTCCGGGAGAAGCCCGAAGTGTAGGGATACGGGTAGGTTACGCTAGCAACAATTCAAAATTTCTACCATGTAAACCAGGAAGCCAAGCAAGTAGATGATCACAAATCGTTACCACCATACGCACAGTGCAGCGAAAGAAGAGTTGGAGCAGCCTAGTGTCAGTGAAGTGGTCGTAGTTGATCGTCTAGCGTCCTCGCGAGTCGATCGTCTCCTCCAGCAACCTCTCCGTTCCTTATGAAGACTGTGGATCGTCCTCAAGCGCAACAGCAACCGCAGTAGCACCTCTATAATATTCACATATCTAGGGAAGGAACACCGTACGCCGGTATGCTAGCACCAAGTCGCACGGGAAGGCTCTCTAAAGAACTTGGTGGGTAGGATTTCGGTGGAGCAACTCAAGTTACGACTTTCGTGTCTTTTGTATATCGCCCCTTCCCCTTTTTTTCAATAGCCTCAAGCATCTCCTTATATAGTGCCCGTGATGGATCCCATCCGAACAAGTTTGACGAATCATATTCGTACTGGTTTGTTCTAACCCGTTAAGTGTGTGACCCATTAGGTTCATGCGTAATCGATTGTGACTGGGAAACCCCTTTCCGATCACGAGTTGTCAGCGGCTCCTAGCAGAACACAGCGATTCCCGAATATACACGAATTATATCGGACGAACCTTAATGAAATATGATCTACGACCAAGTCCATATCACTAATGATCAGTTTGTATCTCTATACGACTAGTTTATATTTGGTCTCGACCAGTTCGTAACTCCTTACGACCAGGTCTCGGCCACTTAGTGATCATGTTCGACCAACCTACGACCAGCTCGTATCTCCATAAGATTAGTCCGTATTTGATCGAACTGAAAGACCTTCTCGTGTTTTCTCCCTTTGCCTCAGATATCTAGTTGAACTCCAGGTGAGAAGATATATTATCCATGGACTGTTCAATACTTTCTCGATCAAGTGTCGGATAACTTGACGTGGTCGAACACTTCAACCACTAGTGGCATGACTATGCACTTTCTTTATCCAACCACATCGAGGGGCCCAGAGATATCTCTCCTGTTATGTTTAGAGGGGCAAATCTCATATCCGACCAGTCATATTCCTCCGCATGTTTCACAGCATACCTAAAAGCTACCTTTATAACTATCTAGTTATGGAGTAGTGTTTGGCAACCCAACCCAAAGTGTACTCTTACACATGTAGCAAACCTTGCTGATCTCAGGTCTAAGGATTATATATCATCATTGCTTGAGACCAACTAATGACACATAGAATTATAACAATCTCAATAATATCTCAAGGTGGGTCAATCCAAACCCATGTTCTCGCCTGAGTAACTTGTCAAGGACTTAATCTTGTGCGCCATTGAACTAGGTCTTTTGTACAACCACATGCCCGGTGTGTGACAGACCTAGCTTGGTAAGTTATGGAGTTTTAGCATTTGACTACTCAGGTAGTATATGGGTGGAGGTGTGTACCCTTTTTAAGATCACATCTATGTGTGAGGTTATCGTCTCTAGGTCCAACGGTGTGCGTCGCACCAACGATGAGGTTGGTTGGCTTTCTGCACAATGGGAGACTCAATTGTTGAGATGAAATTTTTGAAAGGTTTTGTTGTAGTCAACTCTGATCCGGTTGATTGCATCTTGTGTGTAAAGTGTACAACCTTTGCATAGTGCTAATTGATATATTCGAATAGTTGCGTCCTCGGTTATAGACATGTCCAGGGATTTCACACAAGAGATAGAGTTTATTATAAAATGTGTCAGAGGGTGAATGTGAAGTTCACTTGATGAATATAATGTTCATTTGGTGAATGGGTAATTCACTTGGTAGTTTGTGTTGGGAAGTGAATGGTAAGTTCACTGATTGTTTCAAAGCAATTGTTTACTTATTTACGGTTCTTTTCAATTACGCATTTTAATTTATTTATTGTATTTATCGTCAATACTATTTTCTACAAAAGTGCCATGCAACTAACCTTTGTTCAAGCCTTGCATGAATATTATTTGCATACTATTTCCCTTCGACTTGCTGAGTACTTTATGTACTCACGCTTTACGCCATTGTTGATCAGTCACTGAGGAAGAACCAAGGAACACCGAGCTCTATGAGGAGTACTTCAAATTATGTTGCTCAGTTGAAGAATATCAAGCTACTCAAGAGTGCTACGACCAGGAGTACCATGAAGGTTTTGCGGATTAGGATGCGTTCTCCACTCGATTGTTTATGGGTATATTGATTGATCTTTGCAAGTTTTTTCCATTCCGCTGTAAGAGTTTAATTGTGTCTTTAGCCCTGCGTAGCAAGTTAAGTAAACATTGACCATAAGATACATCTATTATTATTATTGGTTATTTTGAGATCTTTTTAGTTAAATCGAATAAATGGATAGTATTTGATCACTGTTTCTTGTGTGAGCTAGCTACTGATCTGAGACTAGTTTAGAATGCACAGAGTTTTCTAAATCATATTTTTTGGATCCCGACATCATCACTTTGTCGGATACTCGTATTGATTTTGAGTTGGCGACGATAAGCAAATGAGCTCTTAAATCCAAGACAATGAGTGAGCGGGACGCAACAGATGGTAGAGTCGTTGGACACTTATGCATACTTAGAGCAAAACTCACACCACCTACCTCTAAAAAAAAAGAGAAAATTCACGGTATATCATTCACAATATATTACTTATTGTTAGTTTGAATATATCAGTGACACACCAGTATCATATTACAAAAATTTTTAAAGTTATTCAATGGCATATAGTGAATTATAATAAAAAAAACTGATACCGCCTAAAAGCACTATTTGAACATGAATTACGGATGACAATTAACCAGAGGATTTCATAGTGGTATTAATTGCCGCATTATCGTTTGCCGGTCCAGTCAGTTATCACACCAGGGGAAGAAAAACAGTGTCGGCGGTGCTCGCCCCGCTCTCACCTCTCGGCGACGACGAAAATGACGTATTTCCATGCAATCTGCATGGCATTACGACCATGACTGTGCGTCTGCTAATAATAGCATCCGACAAATGGTCACCTACCGGTTGTTACAATCTCCACGACGAATTTTGTCATCGTGATGCAGCTACATTCCAAGAGAATTAATCAGAGGACACCGGATCGTCCAACTATTTCCTCCTTTTAGCAGCGGCACAAGCCAACGAGCAGATCAAATCTTCGCCTGCTGCATGATGAAACGAATAATTAACCAGGCCAGCTCGTCTGCCATAGTACTATCAGTATGGAGTGCTACATCTCTACCAAGCTTTCATTCGTACGTCCTCTTTTTACGAGGAATTCACGAACTACCCTGCCAAGATAACATGTCGGTTCAGTTGGTCACTTCCCGCCACGTCGTGTACGAGTACACCATGCAAGCTACTGCACTGAATACTACAAGAGCTCTTCAAGCAGATCGATGTCCAAGGGGCCTCCTCTTATTTAATCGCCAGTGTAGTGCAGTGGCGATCGAGGTCACTCGCAGTAAGTGGTAGAGCAGTGACTAGCTAGGAAGGAGGCGCGCGGCGCCGTCATGGCTGACGCGAACAAGCGCATCAACCTCGCCGCGCCGCTGCTCTCCGTGCGACGCCACGGCGGCGCGGGCGCGGGCGCCGAGGCCGCGGGGCTGCCGCCCTGCAAGCCGGATGCCACGCCAGGAGGCGTGCCATTCGGGTGGGAGCACTGCCCCGGCCAACCCAAGAGCGTCCGCACCCGCCGCCCAGCACCGGCGCCCGACGAGGCCGCGAGGGACGCGAAGGCGGTAGTCGCGGCTGCTGTGCCCGTGCCGGAGGAGTCGGAGCGGTTCTCGGACGCGCTCTCCCTGGTAGATAGCCGCCTCAACGTGAACTGCAGCATCACTGACCTCGGCGACGCCGGCGCGCTCGCGGAGCCCAGCTCCCGCGGCGGCGTCATGATGGACCGCTTCTTGCCGGCCGCGCAAGCCGTGGCCGTCGGCTCCCCGCAGTGCACCTTCCGGAAGGCCGGCGCTTGCGCTGCCGCTGCCACTGGCGCGTCCTCCCAGGAGCCCGCGCGCACCGGCGACGGTGACAGTTTGCCAAGGCGGCTCCCTAGTGTTGAGCACTCGCCGGCGAATCACGTGCCCTCAAACTGTGCAAAAGACGACGACGACGAGTGGGATGAACATAGCACGCGGGGTTTCGCTTCCAAGAGGTGCGGGCTCCTTCCCACACGGTGCGTGAAGAGCGCCTTGCTGCTCCTAAACCCAGCGCCCGCCATAAGGCGCCGCGGCGGCACTCGGCGATGGCGAGGCAAGCGGTTCCTGTCCAAAGGCGGCAGAGGCCAAAGAGCAACGAATCCACTCATGCGGCGCCCGCGAAATGGGGAGCATCTTGGACACGATGCTAGCTTGGTAAGTAGTGCACTAAGTAGTACATATCCTGGGTATACTGTAACATTTTAGCTTCGAGATGAACCTACTGTCAGCCTGAACAATTCACGCCTTCGTTTTGGTGTGTCGCAGAAATCCTGGAAGGACGTGTACATCGATTCACTGCTGCGATCAGATCGCGGCGGCGGCGGTGGCGGTAGGAAGGTAGCAGGCACCATGGCCTCGGAGCTGGATAGAACAGTGAGCGAACTTTACTCCGATCAAGGAGAAGGAATCCGTCCCAAGGCTAGCCATCTGGGTTTGCTTCTGGTTCTTGACAGAAGCGAGCAATTTGCCGGTAACCACGGTGCATCGGCGCAGAGCTTCCCCGAAGCCGGCCAACCAGCACTGCTGCTGCCTCCTCCTAAAATCTCGCGGCCGGCGAAGGCGAACGACGGGAAGAAATTCAGGCGCGACGCCGGCTACGACTTCCCGCTGCTTTTGGAGGATAAGATCGTGGCGAGCCGTGACATCGTGCCTCTGCTCCCGTTGCCGCCGCCCAAGTCGCCTTCAGAGTCCTGGCTCTCGCGCGCGCTGCCTTCTGTGTCGAACAAACCTCCCGCGACGTCTTTCATGGGGATCCGTGTGCAGCACAAGAAGCCGGCTCCACCTCCATGGTGCTCCAGTGATCAGACCGAGGTCACTGATCATGCCAGGGCAGGGCAAACACGAATATATGATCTACAAAAGTAACACCACTTTGTAGTCTTTACTCTTTACCGTATTCTGTCATACTAAATTTCCTGTGCTCTGTGTCCTCGTTATTGCAACTGCTACTTGTATCCTGATTGTTTAGGTGACTGGAGTCTGGTCCTTTGGATTCTGAGATATGGCAACTGACCGCGAGACCAAGGGTTGTTCCTACAAGCTGATCTTGCAATTCAGTGTCACAAGAATGCTCTTCTTTTTTTCTTTTTCTTTTGCTTCTCTAGCTATATGGCATCCGTTTAGCTGTGTGGCGATGAATTGTTAGTAATTTCGTTCATGCCATGGCTTGCTGCTTCAATATTGTATATAGTTCGAGGTGAAGCCAGTGGTAGTGTAACTTACTGTAAATCATGTCTGTCCGATGTATTACTGCATTTTGCTCTCTTTTATCTTGCCAAGCTAACTCAATAGTTTTGCGGTGCATTACTGCATTTTCCTCTCTTTTATCTTGCCAAGCTAACTCATAGTTTTGCGGTGTATTACTGCATTTTCCTCTTTTTTTGTCTTGCCAAGCTAGCTCACGGAGCACATGATGACTGAAATGGCTGGAAAAGTAGTTAAACAAAGACAACCAGAAAAGGTTAAAATATTACTAAATAATGCACTGCCATGTAGATCAGAAAAGTTTGGATTGATGAATCATCCAACGTAACGCATGTTGCAATATAAAACAAATGTTAAAGTCAATTTACATTCCTGATATATATATATATAATTTTGCTCATGTTCATGACTGCACAAAAGTTTTTGACATTGCCTTTTTGTCATTGTAGAGCGTATAAAGCCCCCAAAATTTCCAATTGCTGCTAGGTTCTTTGCCTTAGATTAGATTTAAAAAATATATATATATATAATGTTGTAATGAAAATATACAAAAGATAATGCACAAACCAATATAATCTATTCTTAATCACCACAGAGCAAGAGTTTTTTTTTTGGGTAGCGGGCAAGAGATTGTAATGCTGGATCTACCGAATACAGCAACAACAGCTCTCTGCTTTGATCAAAATTCAAAATACACCTCCATTTCATGAAACTAAGTTACTAAACAGCAGTGCTCTAAAAATGATCAAACTATACCGCTCGTCCCTTCTTTTTGTAAAAATCAAGCCAAATTATTGCAGATCACATTGATATGTACATGGTGAACCGCAAACTGCAGATCAGTGGTTTAATGGTACGTGCTCTACCAAGTCACATATAGGAGATGCTACAATCATGCATCCTCTTCCAGCCGATACAAGTGCTATGTGCATCAGAGATGATCATTTTCTTATTATAGGACCCTTGTACGCACCTCTTGTAACAACAAAGCCCTCGGGAGGCTGATGTTCCTCCAATTCTTCCAACCAAACAACTTCTGAGCTATTTGTATCACTGGATAAGAGAGCTGATATGTCTGAAGAAAAGGGTGAAGAAATGAACAGTTCAGTGCCGACACAACAACAAGCATATTGGCTACAATAGAGCTTTATATACCTGGTGGTTCCTTCAATAAAGACTTCCGGAAGTACGAACAGTCCCTGCCCACACCTGCCAAGTATGGAGGAGAGAGAACGTCGAAGAGAGCACATGGCGTGATGGCCCTAAAAGCATGGATGTTACCACCTCTATTAGGGAAAAGAATGGTAGTCTCAGGTGCAGACATTTCACAGTCCTTAACAAGCTTCGCTGGTCTAGCTGCAAGTTCCACAACAGAAATTTTGGTACAACTTGTAAAAAGACTAAAGGAAATATTTTTGCAAATGGTACATGTTTTATAAAGAATTTCGTGACACAATGGCATCTAATTAATGGATCACAATTGACAGCAAACTATTGGGGACTAGTCTATACAGAGTTGATGTTCTCATGCCTGAATCAATTGCTACCAGGTAGATCTAGGTGTTTTAGTTTATTTAAACTCTTCATTTACGGTCAGTTTATGTATTTTCAACTTTCGGTTCCTGATAGATCCAAATCCAAATAAAACCAAACGTGGTTTGGAAAATCAAATGTAATAGATCACAATAGTTTCAGTTCAGCTTTCATATTTACTCAAATTTACCAAAACTCATACATTAACATTTAAGAAACATGGGTAACAGCTAAACATTCATCATTAGATGTTAACACAGTGCCATGACTTATCGCATGTTAGCAACATAACATCACAAGGTACTAGCATAAGGTCCATGGTGTTTGGTCCAGGGCACTTGTGCTGAATAACCTGATATAAAATGAGTAGTGCTAATAACTTAATGTGTCATTTTCTTAATCACCAAAACCAATATTTTGGTTAAATATTTGTTTTATGTCGGGTATTTCAGCATCCAATCAAGAGATGGCAAGTAGGTCAAAAATGGTCAACAATGCATAATGTTGTATATTGTTTAAGTTAACCAATTCATATACACTTTTAGGAAGAGTTTAGGTAGGTCTAGGTACAAACACAAGAATAAAGTTTAAAGCAATACTTTATAGCATAAGCCAGCCCACAACTCATTACTTAAAAAAAAAATGGATCTTCACTACGAACAAATAACAAAATCCGAAATAAAAGTAGAAAATGAACAACGTGAAAGACAATAATAAACCAAAGAATTATTTTGTTTTGCATCCCCATACATGTCGCAAACGAATTAGACAACATAATCCTGCCATTGATCAACTGGCAAGGAAAGAAGAATAATTTAATTTTCATAGGCGAAAATTCATTGTGAAGTAAGAACCAGCTGTCGGGGCCGATGGACAAAGCAATAATGTAAACTTAAGTAAAATTTGTGTTTAATTTTCCTTCGCTATTTTGCATATAAACAATGTAAACCCCAAGATCAACAGTTCTACATGCGTATACTTTTTCAAAACACCAAGATGGCACAAAAGAAATAGTTCAGAGGAGGATTACTACAATAACAGAAATCAGAAATTGGCAATCATTATGGATAATTCTTCACTATTTTGCGTATAAACAATGTAAAACCCAAGATCAACAGTTCTACATGTGTATACTTTTTCAAAAACACCAAAATTGCACATAAGAAATAGTTCAGAGGATTACTACAATAACAGAAATCTGAAATTGGCAATCATTATGGATAATTCTTCAGTAACAAACAATAACGTATTTAAAATGTTAGAACTAACCCTCCCATTGATCGCTTTGATCATTTACATTGACCCAGTCATATGACTCCACATGCAGTTTGCCGTACAGAAGTTTGCTCAGCACAGTCATGCCAGGATGATTATGAAGAGGGATAATAGATGATGGTGGCATACAAAATATCCCCATCTGCATGGATTTAAACAATAGAAATGCTCATCCAGATTGCTGAGTACCCCAAAGGAGCAAAAAACTCTATTGGTGTATTTGACTAATTTGCAGAAATGTCATGGGTATTAAACAATGA
The DNA here is from genome assembly GCA_036346395.1 of Hsuehochloa calcarea. NCBI lineage: Eukaryota > Viridiplantae > Streptophyta > Magnoliopsida > Poales > Poaceae > Hsuehochloa > Hsuehochloa calcarea. The sequence continues at coordinate 7,070,760 of CM070602.1, forward strand.
AACAGTGACTTACAGAGAAGCTTTCACATTCATGAATGTGCAGATATTTGATTGGAGGCATATACTGGTCGGTCCCATTGCGTCCTCTTCTCCCATTTGTAACATGAATTGAATTATTCCAGTTACGGGCAATATACGCTTCTTGCTGCAGACCAACATCAGAAGGTCTTATATCATCTGAAAATAAAATGTAACAAAATTAAGGCTGTACAATTGTTTACCTGAGATCTATTTTCCTTAGTGTGAACACTGGAAAAATCATTTAAGGGAAGTTAACATTAGCTCACCTAATAGTGCACGGACTTGCTCAAGTGCTTCTTCAGATATGGGTCCATCCGCAGAGAGTGATACTTTACAGGTGTTGGATAAGTTCTTTATTTTTGGCATTCTGGACCTCAATATATTACTATCAAAGTAAGAACACTTAAACTCAGAATGCTTTGTTAAATCTTGCAACACGGACTGAAGAATTACTCAATTGATCCAGACAAACATGTAGCTTCAGGGCATAAGTTGCTAATCCACTCCCCTGTTTAAACCAGTACCAGCATACTGTGACATTATCTATAGATAGGCACGTCAAAGCAAGTAATTCCGCAAATACAATATAGGAACCAAAAGAAGTAAAACCCCACATTTTGGACAGCAACCTCACAGCAACCACCAGATTTATCTAAACATGTGTGCTAGAGTAAAGTGTAAACACATCTCTGTTTGGAAAGTAGCCTTTAAGATCTAAGATCTAGATATGGTACTTGCAGATAACTTATATTACAGGCTAGAAGAGGGAAAGTTGGACACAGATAAGTAACTTAACTTCAACTCAAAGCATTCATGTCATGGAGTTGCAATTTCTCACACAAATGAAATGAAAAGCTGCAAGTCATATTTTGGAGGGGATTCCACAACATTACCAGATTCACCTAGGCCACATGTGAATGCGATAGGCACCAGGAGTCAATTTCTCTCTCAGGTATGATGGCACACGTTCTCTATCAGAAAGTAGCACTAGTACTATACAACATTTAGTCCATGGTCAGATAACCAAATACGCTCTCCCTTAGTTCTACTTAATTTAATTCAGTTAACATTACATAAGCACCAATTCACGGATCTCCTAAAGGCATAGACAACAACTGAGCACTCCACGACCTAGAAATTCGAAAACTACAGAGCAATAGCTCTTGCGAGACATACATGTCAGGATCCGAGGATACTGGCAATACAGTTGATCAAACATGTCATCGACAAAACCGCACGATCTAGCACGATTACTTCCACCAACAACCGGTCCTTCTCCGATCAAATTTCAGCAGAGTGGTAATCGCGAAGGCATAATCCGAGCCAATCGACATTTGATGAAACATCTCAACGGAAAACCGAATCAGTCTCCAGGACCCACAGCGACAAATTCACGTCAATTCGCGACAAAGGGTGTGTGGACAAACTCACTTAGCAGCTCGAATGAATCGGGGAACGGAGACCAGCGGGCGACGAATCCGGGGGAGGCGGAGGACGAGGCGGCGGTCTATGGATGAACTGGTGGCTGGTGTACCCGCGCTTGGCGCGGATGGATCCGTTGCTACCGCCGACGCCCACACACGCACTGAGCCTAGAGCTGCTGCTTCGCTATGGAGGGGGAAGGGGAGGGTGAAGTGGTGAACGCCCCACGCACGCACTGAGCCTAGAGCTGCTGCTTCGCCACGGAGGGGGGAATGGGAGGGTGAACGCGATTGCGAGGTGGGGAAGCGATGGAGAAGGGGCTCGGTTAGTTGAAAGCGTCCGAGAAGGAAGCTACTGCAAGTGGCCTGCGTATAAAACCCGGTGGGTCTCACTGGACAGTGGGTCCCACGAGCATAGTAGCCCGGCTGTCAGAGAGGGGTGTGAGGTTTTCTATCGGACGGATTCGATCGTACGTAGAGATGCGACGAATTAGGAATACACCAAAAAGGACTTTGCTCAGGTCAGGTCTCTGCTTATTTTTGCGCAGGGAGTGGGCCCAGCGGCAGGGAGCGTAGGGGTGGAGGGCCCGGTTGCAGAAGAGTTAATATAGCGTGCGCTTGTGCGCGCAGTGCTCCCGTGCCGACCCCGTGACAGGTGGGCCCCGTGTGATAGTTGGTCCATAGTTACTAAAATCGGACCCGTGACAGGTAGCCCCACCGGTTCACAGGCTCATCAGTCTAACCATCGTTTTTAAAATATTAATATTTTATTAACCGTGCATTAGGAATATAAGTGATAAATAGAGAAATATATAATGCAGAATTGGGCGTTGGATGGAACCCTTTGTTTCTGCAAGCAAAAAGGAATCAAATGCGCACAAATCCATCGCACTTCCAATATGAAAAGGACGTGTATTTCCCATTGACAACCTCTGAGTTGACACAAGTAGAACATTTGAAGCAATTAACTCCAAGCAGCGAACCACCGTAGGGCGACCCGAGGCAATTGCCCCAGGTCACTCGGAGGACCTACCGCGTTAGGTACCTCAATATTTTTCTCAACTTCCGAGCGACGAACAACATGGTGCCGTAGGAGAGGACACGAAGGAACACGATGCATGCCAGTGTCACAGGCCTATTTTTTTTTATTAAACTGAATTATTATGCATGGTATGCATTTGTTTTTTGGGAGCATATGCACAAAATGTGCATCTGGAAAATTTCAAAACAAAATAAAACATAGAACTTAAACCAAAGACTCAAGTGAAATCAAGAATAAATGCCTGTGAATATCTCTAGATAATTATTTATATAAACACTATAATAATTATCATAAATAATTATGAGTTTTCTCAAATTTTAAAGAGTTTAGTTTAACCTTGAGAAAAAATTTGTATTCATTATACAACATCTTCTGTAAAGGAATTTCAAATAAGCAATTACATCATGAACAATGATGTTAGAAATTTTATGAGTTATATACCATTCCAGGAATGTCTCTACAAAATTTCATGGTTTTTGAAATTTAATTGCTAGTTTAAACAACCAGTCAAAATAGGGAATCCAAAGTCAAATAATAAAAACAGGAATTTCAAACAATTCTAGAGAAAAATACAGCACATGAAAAATTCTAGAAAAATTATACATTGATATACGTAGTGTCAGGAACTCTCTATAAATATTTCACGATTTTTAGAGCTAAAAAACTCTGTCTAATAAATCCTTAAGTTATCTGACCTGTGGGCCCCTATCGCCAGGCCCTTCTTCTCCAAGTCTCTAGAGCCAGCGCTCTTGGCCACGTAGCTGCTTCGGTCGTTTCAGCGCTGGGGACACGCGGCCTCTCCTCTGCGCCAGCACCGCTCGAGCCGCCCCATGTCCTGGCCTCATCTCCCTCACTCTCCTGCCATCCTCCCTCTTCTCCAAGTCTCAAATCGAGCTCCTAAACTGAATGCCACCGCCAAACCTCCGAGCCGCTCGTAGTTGTTCAGGCCGCTCCGGCGAGCCCCGGCCGTCCCCGACTGAGTCACGGCGCGCCTTCCACCCCAAGATACACATTCCCTCTACCAATTCGAAGGAACCTCCATCGGAGCGTCGCGCGTTGCCCTTCTTCCCTGACCACGGCCAAAGCCACTGCCGCGACTGCCATCCCCACTCCGGTAAGGCCCCCTTCGATTCGTCCCCGTGGAAGCATCCTCTCATGGTCCCCGACCTCCTCCCATCACTCACACCGGCTCTCCCTCACCGTAGCGCCGCCCCGACTGTGAACCACCCTGCGCCTCCCCGGGTCGCCGTGGCCAGCACGCTTCGGCCACCCTCCGCCTTCACCGACCACATAGGTGAGTTCCTATCACCCTGCAGGTCCTCATGCTTCCCCTAATTATGCCCCAACCTCACCCGTGCGCCGCCGCACCATTTCTTCTCCACGACCGACCGTCGCTCACCTTGGTCGCGCCGCTACAGTGCAGCCTGAGCAACAAAGTCGCCACCCCTAGCATCCTAGAGCCTCCATCAACCCATTTTGGTGGTCTCCTTCACCTTGCCGTCGCTCAACCGCCGGCAACGAGCCACGGCAGAGTCGCCCCTGTCTGTCCTGTAGCTCCTCTCTGTAACTGAAAATAGAACCCATTTGGAAAATCAACTTTCTTAAGCTAACAAATTTTGTGTATGTCAATTGATCACTCAAATATAATTGACAAATTGATATTTGAACTAGTGAGAAGATTAGTTGACAACAGTATAGTTTTTAGGATAAGATGATGAACAGGGAAGAGAAGTTGATTTGGAGACAAATTGAAATGTCAGTGAATTAGTGAAACCACTTACAAACCAACCAGTTTTGTCTGACATTGATGCCACTCAAACATGTGATTAGCAATTTAAAATTTTAATTAGGGAGAAATTAGTTGACAATAACAGTGAAATCTCTTTTGATGAAGTGTTGAGCAGAGAAGAGGAGGGGTTGAGATGAATTCAATTGGATTAGCAAATTGGAAGTTGAAATCTGGAGGGATGTTAACTAAGAAGCACTTTAGTTTAGAGAGAAACTTGCTGTTGTAAGTTACATGAACAGTAAGCTGAAGTCAGTTTTGTCAATAGGTTAATGGCATGGTTAATACCGTAGTTAGAAAGGTTATTGATTCAATTAGTCCTTGGACAATTAGCTTTCAGTAGTAATCAAATCTGAAAATCATTAATGGGTGTGCAATTTCAGAAATCAGCAGTGAAACAACCAAATCCTATTTAGGCATTGTTGAGTAGAGAAGGTATTGAGAATACATATAAGAACATCAGTAAACTACTGTCTTTTCGATTGCAAGTGAATGAAATAGCTTTGTTAGGTTAAATAGCTTCTAGAGGTTGACCTAAGGAGCACTTTAATCTGAAAAATCAGCCAAGATAGTAGACTAAATAGTTAAGGATGAGTAACTAATGTAAGATGTTTGTTGTAGGTTGTTTGAATAGAAAAGAAGAGCTGAATGCATCTAGAAAAGAACAGTCAATATGCGTACTGGTTATTGGAACATTCAAAATTTCCAACCTCATGAGTTAAGAGTACTTAAATATGTTTGACAATACTTAGTAGCTTTTAAAAACCAAATGAACATAAAAACAGAATTAGAAACTTCATCAAGGTTAGTGATCAGCCTTTAACAATTAATCCAAGGAGAGTAGGAACTAATGGGAGCCAAGGTTGAAATGCAATACTTAAGTAACAGTGGGTCAGAGCCATGTCAAATGTCTAAAAAATTGGATTAGAAAATATAGTTTTAACTATTAGCATCTAATATATGAGTAAAAATTAATCATGAGACAAAAATTGATTTTGGTTAGTAAAGAACAGTCAACCTTATGCTCTAGTTTCAATTTCAAAAATCCATAACAAATTGAAATGAACTCCAAATAAGATTAATCCAATTTGGTGGTTCTTAAAATTATATTCTCTTGCAGGTTATGTAATCTTTTTCTCTACCAATATTCCAGAAATTTTCACTAAAATAGTTAATTTCAGCCGAAGCTACAGTAACCTGAATTTCAGGATTTTCTTTCTAATTGATTTTTGAAAGACTATAACTCTAACATAGGAACTCCTATTGAACTAAAATTTTCACCTAAATTCATTTGAAATCATAATCTCGCTAATGTGTAAATGTCATGCATTTTTTAACACTTTGGATTTTCTCGGTGTTTTCGATGTTTATTCGATATCGTTCTCTCTAGATCCCGAAGTAACTCAAGTGAGCGATTACGCAACAGAGAATAAACAAGTGGACTTCCAACACTGCAAGCGTCCTCTTGCATCATTTTGATCCCAGTTTTGATTAATTTAGTATTTTGAACTGCAATGACAATTGCTCGCATGCTATTTTGGTGTATCAATAATTTGTGAGTCTAGTTAGTTACGTTCTAATCATTGTGGTTTATCCTCAATCATCTCTTATAGTATGCTTAATTTAGACATCATGTGATGATATTTATCCTTAATAGGAATGCTTAGCCCTGCAAGTCTTAGACGCGTTAGTTCGGTTGACGGGCTTATTTCGTCAATCGTGAGAAACACTGAACAATTTATCTTTATGTTTTTGGTCCATATCATCGAATCTGGTTTTTTAGTCTAAAATTTGTCTAATTAAAAATGGTTTAGGTCTGGACATGTAGCTAGTAGTGTAGGTGCCTTCATGCACGAGAATCGGGTTCAGAGGAAAGACTTGTCCGGACAGTTAAGGACCGAACTTTGGTGCCGTGTGGAATTCAAGCAACACTTACTACCATACGCGGTGTATGGGCACCGCTTGGTTAAGGAAGGAATTATTGAGTTGAAGTACAGGTGGTGTGAGGACATTATGTTTGCGATTGCAATCTATAATGTGCAAGGGAGCACTATTTTAATTTCTGTTCATTTGGTCGTCATTCCCAACACAACTTGTGTGCCCCGCTTAGCAAGTTCTATCAGTAGCTTGTAATAAGAGGGATTTCATCTTGCATGGGTGTTTCAACTCAATAGAACCGTCTTGCTGAAAAATACCAAGTCTCGATTTCCCCGGCCAGCATACCATAGGAAGTGTATCATTATTCGAAGGCTTACGGGCTGATTGAGTCGTGTGGGTAAAGATGTACTCCTCTGTAGGGATAAATCTACTCGAATAGTTGTGTCCACGGTTACGGACGACTACTTGAATTTTTAGAGCCAAGAGCCATCATTGTTAAGACTCTAAATTAAAACTTGACTTGGGAACAACTTGGTATTAGCATGATCGGATTGTCATGCATTTTAGTTTACCAAAGTGGGCTGACACTTTGATATTGTTCGAATTATGTCTATTCTTATGTCATTTACATTTCTTTTGATAAAATTGTGTTTGTCAAATGCCATTTACAAACTAAAATGTGTAGGATTGAAAATAGTTGTGTTTTATGCAAAACAAAGCCACTATAGCCTTCTTTTGATCAGCTTTAACATGTATAATTTTGACTCCTTTGGGCATCATCTATCATACAATTTATTTTTATTTTGTGTAAGACTTGCGAGTACCTTTTGTACTTAACCGGATTGTCCACTTGTTCAGGTGAGAACGTCGCACGAATCGGCTATGGTTGTCACACCATTTATGGGCGTTAACGGCAAGTGCAACGACTTTAACTCCAGTTGGTTGCTTGTGGGTATGGACATACCAATCTAGTTATTTTCATTTATTTCGAAGTTTATCTTTTGTTGTGATTTATTTGATTACGATAGAATTGGTTGGTCAGACGCCTTGTGAAAAATCGGGCTATAAGGTCCTATTTATCGAAATTGTAATATTTATTTTAATAATTTTTTTTGCATATTTGACTATAGTTGTGATCAATGTTGTTTGGATATGTGCATGTTAGCCACTGATCATTGGGAGCTAACATGAGACGTATATCTGGGAATCTTGAAATCGATTTCGTTTCATGTTTAGGGTTGTACCTTCTGTGTAATCACTTGACTTGAAACAGATTCAATTTTAGTATCCTCAAGGCCAGCCATATATGACACGGGGGCGTCGGACTGGGCTGTGGAGGAGTAGGCCAATTGCAAAAATGCAAAGCTCATAAAGCCCACATGGTTGATTAATCTTAATCCCAAACTCCCTCTCATGGATCTCATAACTCAACCCTAGTCTAAAAAAGAGGTTCTCGTAGCCCAGCCGCCGCCTCCCACTTGAAAGCGACTTCGTGCAAAGAGGCTGAGCGAGCGGTGGTGTGGCACAACAATGTTCTGTTGCTGGCTGTGAGGCGCGTGCACTGCGAGCCAAGGAGGCGTGGCTTGTAGGATTGGAGCTCCGGTAGCGGATAATAGAAACATTGAGTAATTATTGTTTTTTAGAACCAGACTTGAGGAAATTCTACAGGGCTATATATATTTATTTTTTTGCAAAACTACGGAGTCTAAATGGCGGGCCCAATGCGTCAAGTTTTGTATCATGCAATGGCGTGTAGCTCAATGAAACAAACTAGGCTAAAAGTTGTAGCTTTGCGTATTTTGTACTTAATTTTTTTCTACCAAAATATCATTGTTTTGTGATTTTTTTTTAAATAGTTCAATTTCCGCTTGAGAGCTCGTTTGGACTTTCAAGTGAAAATTGAAATTACTGCCTTCCAAACCAGGCCTAAAAACAGGAATTTTGTATATTCAGGTCGCATTGGCAGCAATCGAACTCTCAACTCACAAGAATATAAAAGTACAACTAGAGACAAAAATTATCCTAAAATTCGTCTTTCGATCAAATAAGCAAAAAATACAGAATTTTCAAAACTTTTTGATACATCTTGTTGACATGTGATTTTCTCTGGATATTTTTCGAAACACTATTAAGGTTTGAATTTGTAAGAAAACTATTTATGAAATTCAAACCTAACTCAAGACAGTGAAAACTCCAAAAATCCAGTTTGGGCCAAAATCCGCCCAGCCCACCCCCTTCTTTTCTTTTTCTCCCCTCCTTTCTTTTCTTCCCCGAGGCTCAACCCAGCTGTGCGGCCCACTTTCCCTCCATCTCGCTCGCGTAGCCCGGTGCCAACACTCAGCCCCCTCCTTTCTTCCCCGTTCTCTCGCGTCTCCTAGCACGTGCGCTCCTGTGTGCACATGTCGCCGCAGCCACATTCGCACGCCACGCACTAGCGTCGCTGATGTCAACCACAGCCCACCTCGGCTCCACCATCCCGTCGCCCACGCCGCGCCCATGCCACCATTGTGTGCCCACATCACGACCCCCTCACACGATGCCCATCCTATTTAAAGCTATGCCCCGGCCTCCCTACTCCACCTTCCTCCGACCCCAATTTGAACCGAGTGCAAGCCGTGCCACGCCTGTGTCAGCTACTGCACCCACCTCACCATTCCTGGCAATCCGACGAACTCCATCCATGGCTGACCGCATCATGCCGTGTTCCCAACCCCACAAGCAATTCCCCCAACCAATTTGGGACTTCCGCCACTGCCATTGGAGTGCCACGCGTTCCCATCTTCCCCGATTCCGACCCGAAGTCGACACCGTCGTCGCCAATCCTTCATCGGTGAGCTTCCCTTCCATTCTTTTCAGCCAAAGCACCTCCTCACCTCGAGCAGTCCATCCCTACCCCTAACCCCGGCCAATAACCCCAGGTCATAGTCGTCAAGCCACCTCGGCTCCTCCCCGCCGCCACCACCTACTCCGGTGAGTATCCCTCACCTCCCTCATGCTCTTGCTCCCCCTATCTATCTCCCTCTCCCACTGCAACATCGTCGTCCACTTTCTTTCCCACGTTTGTCCGCCGCATGCCTCCACCCGATCGCCTCGGTGCCACCCGACCGGCGACACCACCCTCGTTGGTACTGCCCTCCCTGGCCGGTTCCATTTTTTACACCCACGGCAGTCGTCGCCGTTGCTGTCGCCAAGGACAAGCACCACCCGAGGCGCCTCTGCCCTCCCCTATTTTTGCCTCTATTCTCCCCTCTCTATTGCTCTATGTGCTCACTCTCCCTCCCTGTGTATAGGCAACTGACAGTGGGCCCCCTCTGTAAGCTCTCTCTGTTGCTCTCTGAAAATGAACATATGACAATGGGCCCCACCTCTTAGTGGTTAGTAAAATCTATTAGAAGGGTAATTAGAAGTTGTTGAACAGTTAGTAGGTAATGCAATAAGAAATGGCATTTTTCTTAAGGTAATTAGTTCAAGTAATAATAGTTTACCATTAGCAGCTAAATTCAAAAGAAGAAGATTTAATAATAAATCATATATTGTATAGTTCTCCCAATGGCATGAGGGCCCTATGCTATTGTCAAAATAACAATAGTAATAATAATAACAATAATAAGTAATACACCATGGTTAATACCAGACATAATCTTATGTTTAAAAATATCTAGTTAACAAGAGGGCCCTAAACCACAGTCTTATTAAATGATATTACGAAGGGTATATTCCACACAAAGGTGATTATTAGGTGGATCATTCATAACAAGACCAGTTAAAACTGAACAATGATATAGTCATGTTTGGGCATATACATACACACACGATCCAATGGTCAGTAGACCCTAGGCGATTGTCATACAATAATAAATAATGATGATGATAATACGTCAAGGACTTCTACACCCACTAGTAGAGCAATAGTAAAGTAATACACCATAGCAACAGACACTTATAAGTAGGCTCTTACCAAATTATCGAATAGGTAAAGTGATCATGATAGTTGACTTCTAACTAGTAATACCAAGCGTTTAGTTAAACAAACTGCTAGTGATTAAGTTAGGCATAATCATTGTACTAGATAGTCATGAAGATTAGCAGCAATTATGTCATGACCTCATGCTAGTTAATCAAAACCAAAGCCGATAGGGTAATCACTGAACAATGACCGGTAGGTAAGAGCCTATAGGTCGTGTATAGTAATTATCTACTTAATCAGAAGTAGTCATTAACAGGTGCGGTGGCTAAGGATCAACCTAATATGATATGTTTACTTTAGTATATGTCAAGCCACGTAGGTAGTAAGACTAAGTATAGATCACCTCAAAGATGAAACCCAAAATCGTAGGCACCACTAAGAATATAAGGTTGATGTCTAGCCAATGATTGGAGGTTCCACCTAACTCATGGAGCTTCCTTGATAAATGTGAATGGATAAGACCAATCATTAAGTAAACTAGGTCTCACGTGTTAGTTCCAGCTAAGGCTCATGGAACTTTCTTGATAAATATAAAATAATAAAATGAATAATTAAGTGAACTATGCCCCATCTATCGATGAAACTTATGTCTACCCTATACGAACCCTAAATTTACGCATAGGTCTCACCTGACTTTCATGAAACTCCCTCGAATAATAACAAAGAAAATCATTAGATCAACTAGGCGTCATATATGGATAGCAGTGATATATCCCCAAGTGGATGGTAGTAGTTCAACCACCAAACAACATCACATAGGCTCCAGCTATCACCCATCGTTATCCGCTCCTAGTAGAAGGATAATTCATAGCTCGAAGGTGGGTCAGAGAGTTCAACCTAACTGGGTGATCTCTCTCATATAGGTAACCGATGTAGAATACTCCTATGAATATTCTCCCCCTCCCATTGGAATCCTAACTACTTGCACCAGTGGACTTCCCGAGAGCCCGATCCCTCTCACCCTCACTCCAGATCAAACGGTTACCTGACCCTAAGTCTGATCATAAACCCAAAACCCCACCACTAGACCAAACGAGTAGAGTTTGGATTTATCTACTTTGGTCTAAAGTATTTCTTTCATTAACTTACTTTGGATATACTTCGTCTGAAGTATTTCCTTTATCAACTTCAATGAATATACTTCGTCTGAAGTATTTCCTTCATCAACTCCACTAAGTATGTTAGTTTCATCTACAGTGTGTCCTCCTTTCAAGATACCGTTAGATATGTTTAGTTTTGTTTGAAGTATTTCTTGCTTCACATAGTCTTGAGTTGATTGACTTTTATTGAAGTCTTGACATTGTTACTTACCTTTGGATTTATTGGATTTCATTTGGTTGTATTTCAGACGTTCTTGGATTCGATCGTATTATGTGTAGTTAGAATTTGAAGCCATGAAGGAGCAACAGCTCGAGCAGGAGGAAGAACAAGACAAGGTTATCGAAACATTGAGCAAGGTGAGTCAACACTTTGATAATGTTGCACCTACTTTTGAAATACAATTATATTATTTTAAATTATAAAATCGTATTGCTATGATTCATACAAATATATTGACTTAGCTTGTAGCTAATACCTTAATGATAATTGAGTATAGCATTCTCATCCTTGAACTTGAACACTATCCTTTGTCACCCTAGAATTAACGGTATACATACTAGTTACTAAATTTGTATCTAAGTGTCATGCTTAGCCTTGCTTAGATACATTGACATATGGGTAATAATTTGCACTGACATCATTCAAAATATGAAACTGGATTTGGGCAGACGAGGTTGTAGCCTAACTGGTATGTTGAACTAGAAAAGTATTTCAAAACAAAAGAAAATCAAAAACAGATTTCGACTCGGGTGGCTAGAAAGTGTGGCGGTGCAGATAAGAGCACGACATAGTGGATATGGGGAAGTACCACCCGAGTCAGTAAAGGACTGAGTTCTTGTAACAACCTTCTCGTGTAAAAACAGTGAAACCACAAGTCTATAATGGATAGGACCTGGCTAGCTATTTTGTTCGTCTCAGCGTGGCTTCGTCATTGGTGGGTGTGTGGTGTGGATAATGGTAAGGGTAAGGGAGCCACCGAACTACACGTCGCAAGTGGGAGACCTCCCAGTGACGTGGCCCAAGGAGGTGATACATAGTGAGTGGGGCTGCGTTGAGGTAGGGCATTGTAAAAATCTTATGATAATCATCTTAGTCGCACACCTATGGAAGTGTGTCATGACAGACATTATAAGTTGATTGTCTCTTGTGGGTAAAGTATACAAACTCTGCGGAGTGTAAAAACTATGTAGATAGTCGTGCCCACGATCGTAGGTGGTGCTGAGAACTTGCTTGAATTAGCTTTCATTTTTATAAAATAATTTGTGTGTAGAATGAAAAGATGGGTTGGAGCCTAGAGATTTGAGATGGTTTGGTTAAGAACCAGTGGGGAGTACGGGATGTGACCCGAGAAGGAATATGAGCATTGGGTGGATGGAGTCACTCAGTAATATAGGAGGTTGGAGCCTCCACTAGTATTTTATAACAAAACTCAACTTTGTTAAAACTTGTGTTAGTTAAAAGGCTCGGTCTCAGAATTTGCTACTACTTAATCTATTTCAATAAGTGGCTTTATGCAAGCAAAAGAACCACTAGCCATTTCTTTGATCAGCCTTGCATATTATATAAATGCATTTTGTGTGTTGCTCGTGAGTATGGTTGTGTACTCGTACTCGCTCAGTATTATTATTCAGTAAGTGTAAGAGAAGAAGGCTACGTGGTCGCTTATGAACATTCTTCAAGATGGGAAATCAAGAAGGCCAAGAACTAGGTCGTGGGCCCCAGTCGATTGCCTGTGGGTATATCATGAGGGTTCCACGTGTTGCACTTTAAATTTCACTTTCGCTGCTGATTCTTTAAAGGTATTTGGCATGTTTGGCTATTCTGAAGTCAAAAGACGTAAGTTATATTTACATTTGATTATTATTATGCAAATTTTTTTGTATTTTTTTTATATGTATTTGATATCCAATGATGTAATTGTGGGCACTGGTTACTAATTCATAGACTCGTGCTGTGAACACAGAAGATTCCTAATTGCAAATTTGAGGTGTCACACAAATGTAGCCCTGAGCTTTCTCTCAACATTATTGATCTTTTGCAGGTAGCGCGTTGTGTGTACGATATACAACCTGTACCCCTCTTTATATAGGAGGAGGTGGGAGGCTACGATAATATAATAAGGAATATATAACTATACTACGTTAATAAGTCTTGTTTAGATAAAGTGTCCACACCTGTCGGGCCTAGGCCGATATACAACGAGAATTTCTAATATTATAATTGGGGCCCAATCGGTATTAGTGGTAGCTGCCTTCCAATCTTGTAGCCAGGAGGTTAAGCTGCTAGTCTTGGGGCCTGTTTGGCACGGCTGCAACTTTTCTGAAAAATATGTTTTGGCTCAGCTGAAGGGTCGCGCGGCTGATCTGAAGAGATTTGGTGTTTGGTTTTCTGGCTTTTAGGTCAGCTGGCTGGAGCTTCTGAGTTGAAAAATGTCTGAAATACCTTTGAAGCAAATGATAGCTTGTTTGATACCGTTTAACGATAATTAACGACAATTGACGGAACTTTACGACAACTACCGTAATTAACAACAATTAACACAAATGATCACAATTAATGACAATTAACGCAACTCGCGACAATTAATGCAACTGACCGAATTAACATAATTGACCGCAATTAACGATAATTAACGATAATTATTACAATAAACAATTATTACATAATTAATTGCAATAACACTTATTACATAAATAATTATTACACCAAACAATTATTTAAAAAGTAATTATTACATAAATAGTTAATTTAAAATAGAAAAAGATAGAAAAAAGGGTTGGCGGCGACTAGGGTTTGGGCCGCCGCCACCGACAACGTCATGGGAGGAGGCGGCAGCGCGCGGGCCAGCGGAGACGCCTAGGAGGGAGGAGGAGGGTGTCGAGCTCGGGAGGAAGATTGGCGACGACTTTGGGGAGGAAGAAAGGGTGGCGCCGGTGTCGAGGGAGGAGGAGGCGGGCACGAGAGGCACCGAGGACCAACGAAGGCACCGAGGAGGGAGGAGGAGCGGGCACGGGGGAGGGCTAGGATTTCAGGTGGACAACAACTAGGAGAGGAGGGATCTTGTTGAATGGCAAAACACGGGTAATTACCTACCAACTTTGTGGGTAAATACGGAATATGGGCCGTGAAAAGCTGCAAAAACTGCTCCTCAACTACTTTCGTCTTTCCCACGTTATACATGACTTCGGACTTCAAGAGAAGCCACCCGTTTAAAACAACTTCTGGTTTTTCGAACAAAAAGTCGAAACCAGAGCTAAAACTGTTCCAAACACGACGTTGGCCTAAAGGGCATGTTCCATACCACTGACAACTGGCTCGTGCGACCCTGTACACAGCAGTTCATTAGATGCTTTCCTGGCGAGTAGGATCGGCTGCATTACGTCAACCGGGTCAGTTCAAACTTCAAAGCCATATCTACCTTCGGCCTTGATGAGTGAAAAGAACCCAAGGCCCAGTGGCACACTTAATTGAAGGAGGAAGGTACATGGGTAAATCACCAAAATAAACTGATTGCCATTTACAACACAGGTCACCGTCATGGCGTCATCTCTCCAAGACCATAGACGCAAATCCATATTACTCCATCATTAGCCGAGAAAGAGAAACAGTCAAGTCAGGAACACGGCGTGTCCCTGTTTCTTGTCCCCTTTCTCTAGTTCAGGCTATTCGCTACAACGCGATCCCATATGCATGATAAATCAACCGAGTAAGTTAACACTTATTCACAAGCCAGCTTCGTGCCAAAGCTGGTGAGGCAGATGGCGAACGCCTGGAAGGCTGACAGGGGCTGCCGGTAGTCCATTGTGAACGCGTCGTCCTCAATTTTCCCAAACTGCAGGATCACTGTCTCCTCGTCTCCGACGCCCCATGGATCACATGTTCCAGCTAGGGCAACGAGCTGGAAGTTCTTCACAGAGGCGACTGTCACCCGACCATGAAAATTCAAGCACCAGCACTGCAGATGCTCATGCCATCGTGGCGCTTTGTTTCTTAGAGCCAAGGAACTTGAGGTGCTCTGTGGCATCTCCTTCGATGGATCTGATGCAGTGCCCTGACCTACAGGGCACTGGATACTGCACTGCATTCTTCTTGGTCCTCTTGATTTGAGGAAGTTGAACTTGTACGATACATGTCCAACTTCAAAATTACCGCCTGAAACATGTGGGCTGATTTGTTTGCTTGCAAAGCGACGACTTGATCGGCTCTTCAAGGGCTTAGCACCATCGTATGGTGCCTGACTATCATAGATGATGAACTTTGTCCCCAGGAAGTCAGATCTACAAGTAGAACAAAGTTACATGATCAAAATCGTGTTCTGTACGACACATGAATACAATACAAGGGAAAATAACTTGCATAAAGCGCTAAACTACGAGTTTATCAAGCACTGATAAAACTTGTAGGTACTTGGCAGTTGGCACTTGATCAAATGCACTAGAAACTTGAAAGTGGTGGAAAGTATGAGGGTCCCCCAAAAGTGGTCGGGCCAGGAGTAGCTTTGGTTGGGTTAGGAATCTAACATGTTTTTGCTGATGACATATCTAAACTCAACTACCCAACATCTAGATGTCCTTGGCAGTCAATACGGATCTAGAAAAAACTAGCCCAACCAACAAGAATTGATTACCCTCCCTCCCCACTCCAAGGACCGAGGTCACCTGTGCTGCAGGTTTGCATGTGATGCATCTGTGTGAAGTACTTCAGGAATATAGAACAATCACTGTTGTGGCAAACCGCTTGTGCCTACCATCCTACTGATGCTTCTCCACCTATATTTTTACAGACATTTCTACCTATTCAGATATATTTTTTGTTTCATTCGGCCTCTACAGTTGACTCTCTTCTGGGTACATAAGAATGCTTAATGCCATCAGCCTTCACATTTTTTTATCCCACTACGATGACGAGATGGAGTTAACCTGAGAACTGAGATATCTTGCATTTCTAATAATGCAAAGCTAGATCTAGATCTGGATATATGTATTAATACATTATGCAAAAAGGATGCATGGATGGGCCACACTTTTCAACAAGGAAGGTGGGCAACATGATGATACAATGAATATTTAAAGGCAGCATACAGAAAGAAAGAGGTATTAATGAAAATATTTTTAGAACTTGAATCTGTCATACAGTATACTAGTCGCAAACAGAGCAAAGATAGTTTAATACAATGCAAGTTTCTAAATGCTTCAGACTTCCATTCACCTTACTTTGAGGGTACTTATACATTTGGGGATAAAACAAATTTTAGGGACCAGTACATCCGCTAAATGGAGAATTGACCCACCACAGCAAGTTAATATGTAAAAACACATCTTCTAGGGTATAATAATGTGTGAAGGTGTGAGTAGTGGTGGCAACAGTGTCAGGCAGTTGGTTATGGTAGCCAGTGGGAAAATAAACAGGCATGGCAGGCAGTGGGGTGTGGCACGAAACAAAAGGCATGACTTACTTACGCGTCCAACCTGTGTTTAAAAAAAGTTCAGGATGGGGGTGATAGTGCTTATCCACATCCCTAAATTCAACATTGGCCAGAAACAATACAGTTTTGGCATATATTGTCCAAGAGATCAGTTCTGGTCCTTCTTTTGAATATTGATTCGAATTTATGCAATAAGTTTTTTTTACGAGGGTATGCAATAAGTACTGCTGTGAAGAAAAAAATAACATAGAAAAACAGTGAAGAAAAAAATAACATAGAAAAACAGCCATAATCCATCGTTATAAATGGGCCATAACTCAAAGTATGAATTGGCAGGATTTTTGCGATTGTTAGCTGAATCCTACAAATCAGCAGAAAATCAGGTGGCTGTTATCTTCCTAGAAGTTCTCATTACCTGATGCAATCACACAGCACATGACTATGCATATGCACAGCAACAGTATATATCGACGTATTAACTAACAGAAATAAAGAGATGAGATAGATATTTACTATACTATTCAAATAACAATAAGATTAATGGGAGGTAACATAGCAGCAACCAAAATAAGGTTTAAAGGAATGAGCAGGCAACACATAAAAAGAAAACATGTCTAATATAATGCCTGATTTCTAAGTCTCTATGCCCAGTAGCCTACATCATATTGATGGTGACCTCAGTTAACATTTAATCAAAAAAATTATACTCTGTAACCTAATGGTCGTGCATAATCCACCAATCAGCTAGCAGATATTGAAGTTATGGAATGTTTAGACCTCACCTCAGCTTTCCAACACATGAATTGCTCCCTGGAAATAGATCGTCGGAGTCATAAGAGATGATATATTCTGTATGTGCACCATGTCTGAATCTTCGAGCAGCCAGCAGAAACTTCCCTTTATCCGTTAGGGCTGTCAAAAGAGCACAAATAAAATCAATTCAAGATCATATGAAGTTGCATTTTGATATGTATTTAAGCATTCCACAAAAAAAAAGTGTTCATGCAGCCACCAACATTAGAGCTTTAAAATTTCATCCTGGCCATGAAGAACTTGAGATCATATCAAGTAGGTGACAAGTCATCACTACAAGGAATGTATTCAATTGAAATAACACGTCAACGACCAACTACCCAAGTCAAATGTCCCTTCTCCCTTAATAGGATTCTATTTAGATCTTAGAAAGTCCCCTTTAAATAATGTAGGTGGGACAGTAAAGTAGGTGTAATGGTCCTTGTCACAATGGTATAATAAGAAAGTTGTGACTAGTTACAAGAAGAACCTACCTCCTAGTCTTCTAAACAAAACTGGGTACAGTTGTAAGAAGTTTGCGACATCACAAGTCATATGCAGCAGGGGCCTCAGCAAAGTTAGTTGCCATATTTACTTTGGCAACACCTACTAATTTTTCCATTTACTAAACAAGATTTGATGAAATTGTAAGATTCAAATGTCACATATCACAAGTCAAACAGGAACCTTGGCAAAGTCAGTCAGTAGCCTTTTTAGTTGCTTACTTGGCACCACGTATTAAATCAAAAGAAAGATGAGGAACCCCTACCGTGGTCAATGAAGCCGCACCAATTCAATAATATCATGGAGTCATAACTCATAAGCATGAAGGAACCACAAATTATCCATGCTGACTTACCCTGCGTTAAGCTGAGGTAGAGATAAAAGGTCGAGTTCTTTTTGTTCCTCTTGATGAAGCAGTGCATCGGTGCATCCCTTGGTCCAGGCTGTGCGAAAATATAGACATCCACTAAATTAATAAATAGACGACCACCCTATACACTTATAAACAGGCCATAATCAAATCCAAATGTCACAATAAGCAACTTTCATATATGAACATACCAAACAGGACCAAAAAAAATCCCACTTTCAGAAACAAATCAAACTCTAACCATCGCTAGGCTATAAAATTCTGAAACTGTTGTAATTCCTTCGCGCAACTGCATTTATAAATAAAGGGAAACTAGAACAATAATAAGAACATGAATTAATCCAACAATTGACCCCCGAAATCACCTCAAATCGAATCAAACTGCATAAGTGAAGGCGCAGGAAAACATTTCCACAATCAACAGTTGCAAATCGAAGTCATTAATAAGATCAACACTTAAAAAAAGGCACAACCACAACAACCATTCGCCCCCAAAATCTTCAAACTACACATCGAATCACGAGCAAAGTCGCCAAAAATGACCTACAAAACCAGATCGAGACAACTACGTTAGGGTTTGGTGGGGCCTCACCTGCTTGAGAGATGAAGGGAAGGTTATCCTCCCGCACTCGAGCGGTGGCCGCACGACGGAGACGGCGGCGTCGCGCCACCGTCGGCAGACGCACGCGCAGGCCACCACATCGCGCCGCGGCGGCCACCGCTCGGCGCTGGCGTCCACGCGCCGCACAATCTCCGTGAGCAACTCCGGCAGCAGCCGCGACCACCCCTCCTCGTCGACCTCCTCCTCTTCCGCGTCTGCTGGAGCAATCTCCGGCGAGACCTTGGCCTCGCCGCCGCCAACGCCGCCCGCGGGTACCCAGCCCAGGGAGGAGCGGGAGACGGACGACAACCAGGAGGAGCTGCACCGCCACAGGGCCATGACGGGGACGGCGATCTCTCCCCCCGAAGCTTCTAGAAGCTTCGAGACGAGAGATGGGGGCGGGGATGGACGCGAGGAGAGTGGGGAATAAAGGGAAGCAGAGACGAGGAGCGAGCGAGCGAACGAACGAACCGGGAAAAAATGGAGTCGAAAATCGAAAATGCCTCGTCGTGCTCGTGCGCCTCCGCTCGTCTCGCCCCCCTATGAGCTGCCTAAATTTAATCCCAGATCTTTTTCCCCACTAATTACTCCACATGCTGTCTAACATGACACGTGGGTCCAGCAAATACGTCGGGCCCACATATAAATACCCCACCTAATTAGGCGATTCATTCTTAGAAATTTCTTCTATAATACTGTGCGAAAACTATTGTCCAAAATGACATCCTGGAGTGGGGTGACGTTACCGTCCCGTCCAAGCAGCGGACTACAACCTCGGTTAGCGCGACACCGTTGCTTGTTTGTTACTGTTTATATTAAAGGCATCTTTAATAGTATATTTATTATCGTCTCTTAGTTATATTACGTCAAAAATTCTACATAGAGAAGAGAGAGCATATGACGTCTTTTCCTGAAGAGATCGTCGTGTACGCAAAACAAGACAGGATAACATAAAACAAGATATGATACATTAATTTACTCTAGTTGACATATGGGCCCATTTCAAATAAAAATTATAAAATATCAATGTTAGAGAGTGTGCTATAGACTATATATTGAAGATATTGTCTCTAAAGATGGTGTAGTATATGTTAAAGATAAAGTTATTTCTAACTATTAGAGATGCCCTAAGGGCATCTTTAACAGTGTCACTTCAGTTGTCTCTAAGGTTGCTACATAGATTTTTTGATACGTAGAGGAGAGTGAAAGAAGGGAGAGAATGATGTCACCCTCTCACGAAGCAACAAGTGCATCATGCGAAACAAGGCACTAGCGGTGAAGTTTTTTGTTGTTGGAGTGCAGTCGTCGTTTATTAACGCGAAACAAGGCACTTTATTCATGTAAAGCTTAAATACTTATGAGGCTTTAAAGAGACAACTCAAGAGACAATGTATTAGAATAGTTGTCTCTAAAATTTATCTCAAGATGACATGGAGGCTGTTAGAGACAATCTAAAAGACAAACTATTGAACATGCCCTAAGAGGTCTATTTATTTAGGCTTAAGCTTTTTAGTTTATAGCTTAAAGTCACTTTTTGACTTAATCAACTTATAAGCTTATGAGCTTTTAAACCAAGATTTGGTATTTGTTAATCTGGTTTTTTATACGATGTTGGCTTATTGAGTTGTGTGTGAAGGATAAACAATCTGAATTGACTTTGATGGTTTAAATGACCTTGTTAAACATGTATTTAAACTTATTTTTGCATGAGATTTGAAAATATGACGATATGTGCAAGTATATGTGCTCGGATGTGCATGTGTATGTGTAACATGGCCTATTCAAATAAATTACAAATATCGAAATCTACCGTATATATATATATATATATATATATATATATATATATATATATATATATATATAAGAAGATTGAAGTATAACATGCAACCTATTCATAGCAAGATATCACTCGTACATGCATGCATGTATTTATTTTGGACATTGCGTAACAAAAAAAAATTAATATAGAAAGGCAAATAACAGCCAACCAAATAAAATAACACAGTAACAAAAATAATATTTGATCATATATGATGCAATTATCTTATCACTATAACATGTACATATCATCTTAATATAGTCTATTTATCCTCTTACGACCATTAAAGAAGTAGTAATACTATCACGAAAGACACTCATATCTCCATCATCGATTGTTGATCCATTGACACTGTGTCATCCAAATGATTCAGTTTGTGTATCGTTTAGATCATAATATTCGCCAAGATCACATCTCTCAAAAAATTCATCATTGTAAAGTACTACCTCGGATGAAGTTGTATAGCGTCATACATGCAATTATCACTTTCATTTAAATTTTTATTTTGTAACTTGGCAAGGCCAACAAATTTTTTCATTTCATCTTCAACACGCTAAAGGCTCAATCACATTGTGAAGGGACGAGTGAGTGTGATTGAACACCTCGTATTTGCCACTCAGTTGTCGACCACAGCGAAATTCCGGTAGATGACACTTTTGTCCTTTGTAAGGAGCTAGATAGCCATTTTGATTGGGATAACCCACATTAACAAGATAATATT
Organism: Hsuehochloa calcarea; assembly: GCA_036346395.1. NCBI lineage: Eukaryota > Viridiplantae > Streptophyta > Magnoliopsida > Poales > Poaceae > Hsuehochloa > Hsuehochloa calcarea. The sequence goes on from CM070602.1 coordinate 7,092,211, forward strand.
TTCCTACGTATATGAAACATATAAATATTGACAGTACAAATCAGGAATGTTATCATAAATAATTAATTATATAATTAAAGAAGCAAATTACCTCCAGGAGGATGTGGAAACCGGTGCAAATACTTGTCCAAAGTGTTATTGAAAATCCTTGTATTATGCACTGAACCCGGCCATCGAGCGACAATAAAGGTAAACCTCATGTCGAAGTCGTACACTACCATCACGTTTTGAGACGTATATCAATGACGACCAGTGTGGGCAACCTACTCATCCGTTGGAATAACAACAGGTATATACATGCTATCAATTGCACCTATGCAATGTTAAAATGAGGCGTGGGGCAGTTATCTTGAAGTCTTGGATGCACTTTTGTGAACTTCGGATCCATTGGTCTAATATTATCTTCAGACAGAAGATAGATACATTGCAAGACTTCGCCATACTTTCTATTGATTGATTCCGTTGACCTTTTGAAGCTGTTTTAAACTTGACTAACTGACTGGGGACCACCACCTGTCAAAAAAACATAACCAAAAATTATACGGAATTCATAGTCCTAGTTGATTTCAAGCTGTAATTTGCAACAAAGGTTTCATGCAAACTATCAAAAACAACCCTACTCATTATGAACAACGAGTAACAAAAAGCCTAAACAAATAGGGCCATAGTTTTGTAATTAGAGTGGGTGAAGCTGTGTCAAACGGGGTAGCTTCATAATTTTTTTAGAGTTAAAGTAACCAGGTGCAAAGCAGTCCATAGTGTAATTTTCGAGAGCATGTGGAATCTTACTCTAAGTGGAGAGCAGTGGGCCAACAAAGCAAAATGTAACTAGGAGTTGGGGTTAATTACCCGCAATATGCCACTGGACTACCCCTTCAGCTTTCGCACCCGACACCCTATCCCCTCACTCGTTTCATTTGTCCCCCAATTTCCAAATCCCCACAGCCTAGAGAAACCCTAGAGAGCGATGGCGACCAGGGCAGCGACGATGTCTTCCTCCCTGGCGTCCTCATCCTCTCCCCGTGTGCGTCGACCACTCCAACACACCACGCTCGATGTGGCCGTGGCCGTCTTCCTCCTCCTTGTCGTCGCGATGCCCTTGGGGGTCCGCCTCATCGTCCCGGACTCCATGGCCCTTCGACGGCTAGGTCCAGGTCTCCCTCGTCCAGGCCACCTACACGTCCTAAGGTAAACCACAAACCAAATTTCTCTGAATTGTTATTCCCATCCTTGTTTCTCAGCATGGATCTGTTGCTAAATCTTTCGTCCTCTGTGTGTTTCCATCCATGTTTTCAGGATGTTCATCAGATCTAGCCAAGAAGATAAGTAGACAACTTGTTTTGTTCTGTGTGGCCGCGGAGCAAGAAGTTAGAAGCGGTGATAGGCTAACTCCCAACAGTGTGCCCTCTAAATGGAACAAGTGCATCAATTTTGCCGTTCCATTCTCCCCTCACTATCTGCGCCCCGGCCAACCGCCGCCGACAGCGACGTCCGCGTGCGCCCCTGGCCCCATCGTGTCGTCCTCTTGGCGGCTCAGCCGCCATCGGTAGGGCAGCACGTTGCGGTCCACTGGTGCATACGCCCAGGCCGAGTGACATTGTCAGGGCGAGATCGTCTGCTATTCCCGGCTGCACATTTGGAGGCGCATGGTGGCCGTGGTTGCCCCGTGGCGAATCTAGAACGAAATCGATCAAACGTCACTATACATACCACTATATGTAAATGGAGTGAATAGATATAAATTATGTGGTGTACGTCCATACATATATGAGTTCTAATAATATAAAACGGCATTGAACCCGATATTCTATGCATCTCGGAAGCTTCATTTGAATCCACTCCTACAAGTCCTTACGTGCGGGCCTGTACGTGCCCGGTCCAGTACAGTGCCGCGGCTTGGACTTCGCGATCGGCGGGCGGGGCCGTGTACTCCACTCGCTGCTTGACCCCGACCTGTATAGCTGCACGCACGGACATCTAGCGACGTGGCGTGCATGAACAATCGCCACTGAATGATTAAGTGCTTAATAGCTACAGTCTGCGCTGAACTGTGTTTGTAGCGACTAGCGAGGCTTGCACATCGATCTGCGCTAAGCTGCACAGGCTGGGAGATAATCAAACTCACGTGGCCCCACGATGAGGACCATGGCAAGCCACAAACTGTGTGCTGGGTCAATCGAGGAACCCCATCATCATCATGGTATAGAGAGAGAACTGTACGATAATTCTACAAAAGCACCCAAAAAGTACTTAAGGAATAATCACAATGTGGGGCATTTGATTGTACAAAAATAAACCAATATTAACACTTCACTGAAGCTCAAAAGCTGCTAAGTTAAGGAATCAATCCCTTTTTATAATATGCCTGTACATTGCAATGCAATCTAAGAGAGTGATACATATCAGCAGATAGAATTTTAAACCGAATAATAAATATCAATTGTGTTCATACACATATAAATATCAATATTAACTTTGCATATTGCATCACTTACTATTACTACCTGGAAATTAAAATTTTGAGCTCATAGATTGTTTACCTTTAGAAGTTGAAGTTGATGCCGACTTCCCTCCCCGACGTGCTGCCCATTTCCAGCCATTGCCGGCTGACAAAGAAGATGGTTACGCGTTGATGGCCACCTTTTTCACCATAAACTCAAGTCACGACTCGGTTCTTATGGCCATTGGCCCTCTGCAGTCATGCGAGGAGGTAGGAGGTCGAGGAGGAGGCGGTGGCGGCATCACGATGGTAAGCGAGGTAGAGGCGGCGATGCTTGCTCAGCCGGCACGGAGCAGGAGGCGGCGGCGACGCATAGGAGTATTAGGATGAAGAAGACACGGTGCGGTGAACTCGAGTCGGTGGCACGACAAAGGAAGAACGTCTTCGTCTCTACCTCTTCCTCGTGTGGCATCATTGCCTCCCCTCCCCTCCCTTTCTCGGCCGCCGCTTCTCCTCCAATGTATCGCCTCCTCCTCTCCCCCTTCCCTCCTAGTGCCTTCATCCCCGACGCTACCTCCCCTCCCCGTACCTCCTCCTGTCGTCAGCGCTACCTCCCCACGTCGTCGCCTCCTACGCTGTCGGATCTCATCATCTTCGTGCACACCGTTGTTGCACCCCGCGACTAAGTGCCGGAGGGGTTGGGATCTCTGAGGCACGAAGCTAATGCCGGACGGGCGCATGTGGCGAGTCTCGGCGTGAGACAAAAAGGAGCGGGATGACGATAAATTTCGATGCATGCATGTGAAAAAAAGAAGTGGGGCGGCGACGGTTTGGGTAGTTGCGGAAGAAGTGGGGGAATGGATACGTTGGCGAGTCACAGGGGATGATGGGACGAGACCTTGTCCCTGTCATGTTGGGTCCATATGTTGGTGCATCTCGATGAGGAATTTGAGAGGGTGGAAGAGGCCAACTGCGTGCACGATAGAAATGACATTGTCCCGCTGTACAAGGGTAAACTTCTTCTTTTATTAGTTAGGTCGAGTTCACATATTGGCGTGTCTCGATAGAAAATTTGAGAGGATAGAAGAGGCCAACCGCGCGCACAGTAAAAAGAATATCATCCTGTTGCGCGAGAGTAAACTCTTTCTTTTATTAGTTAAGAAAGATGTTACTACCTTTGGTTTTTACTGAACCATGTGGACAACAAGAATCTCGCATTTCTCACACTTTTTTTCTTCCTTTTGATCAACAACATTTTTATGCTCTCCTCAAACTAAAAAACATTCTTGCAGCGTTCAAACTGAACATACCAATTTGTTCCGGTCAACATTCTTCGTTCCAACAGCATCCTTATAGGTATTTAGGGTTTTAGAGTGGAAGAAGGTAGCAAATACCTGGGATATTACTCAGTAATAGCTCCATTAGCACGATAAAACTACCTTATGAACCTTGAAACCGTTCAACCTGCAACCGACAAGAAATATCATTTCAGTTGATGTATAAGACCAAATCAACAGTATCTTGTCATCTCAGTTTCTCATATCTAGATTATAGTTAGGAGACTACCAACCATTTTCAAATCACTTCACGTCCCTCGTTCACCATCAAAATGAGAACTCGACTGAATATGTATATAAAGCAGAATAAGAATTTTAAACAGATACGAGCCTCAACTAATTATAAACACTAACGCCAAGAAAACAAAACCCCAAAATACTCTATGGGCTTTACATGACCAACTAATACTAGTGGACGATTCTGATATAACTATTACTTCAGTGAACGTAACAAGACGTTGGGCCAAAGGATGTTGTTAGCTTATAGGATGCACGGACGGACATACGTGTTGAACACGACACATTAGACATGAGATTCACTATTTTTTTTTTAAATGATGATACGGGGACACAGCTCTCTCTCTCTCTCTCTCTCTCTATATATATATATATATATATATATATATATATATATATATATATATATATATATATATATATCTCTCTCTCTCTCTCTCTCTATATATATATATATATATATATATATATATATATATATATATATATATATGAGATTCACTATTTTTTTAAATGATGATACGGGGACACATGTTTTATATATATATATATATATATATATATATATATATATATATATATATAATGTTTTCTACGTGTTTATTAAACAGAAAATGTATAGTGTAAAATAGGAATATGTACCTCAAAGATGATTCTCAACTCCTGGTCTTTTTAATCCTTCATAAATCGTAACTTCATATTAATACCAGAAATTCAGAATTCCTTCAACCCGTGAATATAAAAAAACTTGATTAGTAAATGTAAGTAACAATGTAACATGTAGATTGTATACTTGCATTTGAATCTCACGTTTCCTCCACCAGTCCTTTCTAGGCACTCGATATGATTCCACAATATAGCCTTAACATTTTGCTGCTCAGCACTTGAATTTGAACCACTTGGTTCCATCAGTAATTCCTAAATCTGCAGTAAGACACAACATTAGATAATTACAGTAGTAGACAACTAGACATTGCATTTTTATGTTAATTAGCAAATAAAATGAATGCATGGTAACCATTCATCTAAATACAATCATGTTTGGAACTTGTGATATTTCTCTAAACTTGATATATCATGCCACTTAGGTCCCCATCCATGGAAATTAATCCAACTGCCATTTTGACAGTGCCACGTACCACCTTTCTGCCAAAATGACTAACATCAACTAACATGTTTAACTGGATGCAGGGCAGAGGCACAGATTGCAGGGGATGCAGGCGTCGGGAGAACTTGGGGTATTTCCAATCGGCGTCGCAGCAGGGGGCGGGGATGCTGCTGGATGCAGGGGATGCAAGAGAAGCAGGGGAGATGGGACTCACCGAGCGGCGTCGCAGTAGGGGGTGGGTTGGCAGGGCGGCGTCGGGAGAGTAGAGGGAGGGTCGCCGCCGGATCTGGCGACGCTGCATAGACGGGCGGGCGCTGTCTGGAGCTCGGGGCTGCAGCGGCGTTGAAGGGGGAGTCTGCACTGCTCGGGGAGACGGGGCTAGGTTAACTGGAGTAAAGATTGAAGAATGGATTGGCTACGTTTTGGGCGAATTAAACAGGTCTAACTGTCCAATACGTGTTTTGTAAGTGTCCAATACATGTCCGAATTTAAATATACTTTTTTCGCAGTTATAATTTCTGACACGTTTGAAATACGTGTTGAAGCCGTGTCGAAGTCGTGTCCGTGACAAGGACTCGGCACTGTACAAACCTGTCCATGCTTCCCAGGTTAGCTTCAAGCTAAGGCACAACTTGTTAAAAGTAACTATAAGCCTTTACTCTTAAGTTACAAATAACAGTACATATTAATCTGCTTCAAATCAGCATAAAGCACGATTGAGCAATGCAATAACTTCAAGGATGTACTGGCACATGCGCTTGACTTTGCCCATGCTCATGCTTTTATGTATTTGCCCGTGCTTGTGCTTTGCGACTGCAGTCTTCAGTCCTTGTTCAGCAGGGACCTAAACAGATGGCCTGTCTTTTGGCAGTGAAACAGATAACTTGCAATGAATGAAAAAAGTAGAAGTCTCCCATTGTGCGGGTTTCCTTGCTGGCAGCCAAGCTGGGAACTAAAATTTCCCAACTACACAAGAAAAAAACCCCCTTAAACCAAGGAAACAATTTCCAACATACAATTGAGGGGAAAAGGAAGGCTTACTGCCTTTCAGAGAATTGTGTTTGTAAAATATGGCTGCAGCAGGCTAGAATGAACAGGGAAAATTCATTTATCCTTAATTAAACAAGATAAGCATAGCAGCCAACTTGATAACTGTACAGAGATTCTGATACTGGACGCATATGGTATTTTCTCTGTGTTCCTTTGTATATGCTACTTTGTTTGCTACTTTCTTTTTCTTTTCCTCGTATGGCGATTTTGCTATGTATATTTTTCACTGATTTCACTCGATGTACTTCCAAATTTTCTTGATGAAATGATCCTTACTCATAACTCATAATTGGTCTTACGGTGCTTTCACATTGACATAACACAATACATTTCCCTGTTTATACATCCAAATTACGGATGTCAATTGAAAGTTAAAACGCAGGTGAAGAGACCAATGTAACATGAGACCACTTATTAAGCATACCATCTATTTTTCACTTTACCCACAAGCAGCAAAATATCCATCCATGGTAATTGCTGGTTTGGCTGAGCCAAGTATTCAAATTAGAAATTACATCAGCTGTCGCTTTATCCAAATCAATATAAACCATGTAGCTAGTTTCCATTCAGTTCTATCCATGCTTGTCACTGCATCGCCAAGGCGTCCCGGCGGTGAGGAGGGGACGCCGTGGAGACTCGCCTCGCCTTGGCCATCTCCGACCGCCTCACCGCGCCGGCCGCCGGTCCCAGGTACTCTGTCTCCCTCCCTCCCGCGGTCCACCGCCACTCCCGCCGCCCTTCACTGTGCCGGCCCGCCGTCACTCCCTCCCTCTCGCCGCGCCGCCACTCCCTCCCTCTCGCCGCACCGCCACTCCCCTACTTCCTCCTCTGCTTCCTCCCTCTGCTAGTCTGCTTCGTCCTCTGGTAGTCTACTTCCTCCCTCTGCTTCTGCTCGCCTAAGCTCACCTTGAGGACGCCACGGCGTCATGGCACTGTTAGAGATATATATGTGTTAAAGTAAGACTCTAGATATTATTTGGTTTCCTTATCTGTAACATGTACTTGTCTATATATATTGGTCTTTTGACCCCCTGATAATACAAGTTGCTATTCCTAACATGGTATCAGAGCCCATTCGGGTTACCTCTCCTGGACGCACAACTCGTCCTCTGACCTAGCCGCCGCCGCTGCTCCTTGGTGCTTGTCGCCGTTGGTTTCACGGCCGCCCGTCGGTCTCCTTCTGTCACGGCCACCCGTCCGTCGGCCTCCTTATTTGTCCGCCGCTGCTTAGTGTCACAGCCGCCTGCCGGCTTCTCCGTCGACCTCGCCCGCCGCGCGAGCTGCTGTGGTCACCTCCGCACGGGCCTCAGGTGCCGCTCGGATCAACGCCGCCGCCGCAACGCCGCTTGCCATCGCCGCCACGCCGGTCTCTGCGGCCGCCTTCGTCATCGCCGCCTCGATCGCTTTCGCCGCGCGAGCCGCTGTGGTCGCCTCCGACGGGCCTCAGCCGCCGATCCCGCCAAGTCTTTGCGTCGACCGCCGCCAGTGGTCACCGCAGCCTCCAGACCGACGCCGCCGCCGCCGCCGCCAGTGTTGCCGTCGACATTCTCCAGTGCGCTAGGAGCGGTCTGCGACGTCTCCAGCGCGCCACCGCTTCGAGCCACGCCGCCGCCTCCAGCCGCCGCCACGTATTAAGCACCGGTGGTATGAAGCACCGAGCTCGGGCACTTGTCGCTGGGGCCACCGAGGAAGCAATGCCGTTGTTCCTCCCGACACCATTGCCCAAAGGTCTGCGTCGCGGACCATCGCGCTCTCCTCCCGCACGCCATCGCCGACGCCGCTCCAGAGAAGGCGTCGATCTGCGTGAAGGCCGCCGCCGCAAGCCGATACTAGCCACCGCGAGGGCCACCGCCGCCGCCGCAGCAGGGGAGGGGGAACCCTAGCCCCCCCCTCGGTCTGTTTTAGCTGGGCTCAAGTGGGCTGTCGGCCAGTTAAAAAAACAGTCGTCGGCGCTTAAAGAAGCGGCCGAAAAAACGTGGTTCTAACCGCCGCGCCGCCTGTTAGACTTCGTTGCTTTGGTTGCCGCGCCGTCCAGCGCCGCCTACCAATGGGCATTGTTTCTCCTCGCTGAGTGGTGGCCGGTGCGATGCCACTACCCTCGTGCTCGCTCGGCCACCGCTACATCGCCTCCTCCGGTAGCCACGGTGGTGGTGGCAGCCCTCCATCTAAAGGTGGTCGTCCTCACTGCTCCTACTGTGACAAGGTCGAACACATTGAGTCCCAATGCTATAAGAAGCGGCATCTTTCACACTGTTCTTCTACTGGCACTGGTGCTTCTACGACAACGTCTGCATCGACTCCTTCAGTTTCTCACCGAGCGGTGAGATAGCCGACTTGATGCACGCTTGTCGCCGAGGTTCTCCTCGACGGAGTTACGCAAGTTCTCTCCATCGACTCTTCTGCACCGAGAAACCACCTCCTACACAGTCAGGTTCCTCCCCGTGGATTCTTGATTCTGGAGCATCTTTTCACATGACTCCTGATCCTTCCACTCTGTCTTTCATTACACCTCTTGCTTCTCCTGTCAGTATTCTTACTGCTGATGGTACATCTCTTTCTGTCTCTGGTCGAGGATCTCTTAGCAACTCATCTGTTCATGTTCCTTCTGTTGCTCATGTTCCTCGCCTTACCATGCGACTTCTTTCTCGCGGGATGACATCGACCTTGGTTATCGAGTCGTTCTCGACTCTGACTCTTGTTGTGTTCAGGACCGCCACACGGGAGCTCTGGTTGGTTCTGGTCCTTGGCGCCTTGACTCACAACGTCTCTGGGAGCTTGACTGGCTTCACCTTCCTTCCACGCCCCGCCGCCGCCTCTCTCTTACGCTACTCATCAACCAAATCTTTCCAACAGTGGCATCACCGTCTTGACCATCTGTGTGGATCTCGTCTGTCGTCCTTAGTTCGTCGTGGTCTTCTAGGGTCTGTCTCAGGAGACGTATCTTTAGATTGTCAGGGCTATCAGTTAGGTAAACAAATCCAGCTTCCTTATCCTCATAGTGAGTCCGTGTCTCAGCGTCCTTTTGATCTTGTTCATTCAAATGTATGGGGTCCGACTCCCTTTGTTTCGAAGGGGATCATCGATATTATATCATATTTATAGATGATTTCTCTCGCCACACTTGGATATATTTCATGTCTTCTCGTAGTGAGGCCTTGTCTATCTATAAACAATTTGTCACTATAGTTCATACACAGTTCTCCACTCCTATTCGTGTCTTTCGTGCTGACTCTGCTGGTGAGTACCTCTCATTACTGCGCACTTCCTTCTTTGAAAGCAGGGCACTCTCTTCGATTCTCTTGTCCTGGTGCTCATGCTCAGAATGGTGTAGCTAAGCGCAAGCATCGTCACCTCCTTGAGACGGCTCGTGCACTGATGATTGCCGCCTCAAGGATGTTTCCACTTTTGGGCTGAGGCTGTTTCCACTACCACCTATCTTGTCAACATCCAGCCCTCTTCAGCTCTTCAGGGTGCGATCCCTGCTGAGAGTCTCTGTGGTCTTCCTTCTGGCTACTCTGTCCTTCGTCTGTTTGGCTGCGTTTGCTACGTTCTCCTGGCCCCTCGAGAACGCACCAAACTGACTGCTCAGTCTGTGAGTATCTTTCTGGGATACAGTGCCGAGCACAAGGGCTATCGGTGCTGGGATCCTGTTGGTCGACGGATGCGGATTTCTCAGGATGTGACTTTCGATGAGTCTCGTCCCTTCTACCCACGTCCTGCCTCTCCTTCGGCTTCCTCTGTGGAGTCTCTGTCCTTTTTGATATTTCCAGATACACCTATATCTGTCTTGCCCTCGTTCACCCGTCCCACTGCGTCTCCACATATTCCTCTTGTGGCCTCTCCGCCACGTATGCCGCCGCTTGTCTCCTGCGGCTCTCGGTTCCCCCACTACACTCGTCTACACTCGTCGACCTCGTATTGAGGATCTTCCAGATGAGTCATCTTCTTCTGATGATCCATCTTCCCCTGATGGGTCATCTTCTCCTCGCTACGCTCTCCGCGACCTTGATCGATTCGCCCCCGCCGCTTTGCTTTTCTTTGGTGCGACTACTCGTGAGCTTTCTCTCCTACCGGATCTTTGTTACTCACCCTGAGTGGCAGCATGCCATGGCCGAGGAGATTGCTACCCTCGAGCGTACTGGTACTTGGGATCTTGTTCCCTTTCCATCTCACTCTCATCCCATCACGTGTAAGTTGGTCTATAAGATTAAGACTCGCTCTGATGGCTCTCTTGAGCGTTATAAGGCATCCCATCACGTGTAAGTGGGTCTATAAGATTAAGACTCGCTCTGATGGCTCTCTTGAGCGTTATAAGGCGCGTCTTGTTGCTCGTGGCTTCCAGTAGGAGCATGGTCGTGACTACGACGAGACTTTTGCTCCTGTGGCCCACATGACCACTGTCCATACTCTTCTTTCGGTGGCATCTGTTCGCCACTGGTCTTTCTCAACTTGATGTCAAGAATGCCTTTCTTAATGGCGAGTTGCGTGAGGAGGTCTACATGCATCCACCACTGGGTATTCTGTTCCTAAGGGCATGGTCTGTCGCCTTCGCGGCTCTCTCTATGGCCTTAAGCAAGCCCCTCGTGCTTGGTTTGAGCGCTTCTCCTCTGTGGTCACTGCTGCTGGTTTTTCAGCTAGTGATCATGATCCTGCGCTCTTTTTTCACACTTCGTCTCGTGGTCGGACTCTTCTTCTTTTGTATGTCGATGATATGATTCTGCGCTCTTTGTCCACACTTCGTCTCGTGGTCGGACTCTTCTTCTTTTGTATGTCGATGATATGATCATTACGGGAGATGATTCTGAGTACATTGCTTTTGTCAAGGCTCGTCTTAGTGAGCAGTTCCTTATGTCGGATCTTAGTCCTCTTCGCTACTTCCTTGGAATTGAAGTTACTTCCACTCCAGATGGTTTCTTTATGTCCCAAGAGAAGTATATTCAGGATCTTCTTGATCGTGCCTCTCTCACTGATCGTATGTACTGTTGAGACTCTCATGAAACTCAATGTTCATCTTCGACTCTCTGATGGCGAGCCTCTTTCTGATCCGACTCGTTATCGTCATCTTGTTGGGAGTCTTGTCTACCTTGCTGTTACTCGTCCGGATATCACCTATCCAGTTCATGTTCTGAGTCAGTTCATTTCCGCTCCCACTCAGGTCCACTACAGCCACCTTCTTCGAGTTCTGCGATACCTTCTTGGAACTATCTGTCGCCGTCTCTTCTTTTCACGCTTCAGCTCGTTACAGCTTTAGGCTTATTCGGATGCTACTTAGGCCAGCGATCCCTCTGATCGTCGGTCTATCTCTGCTTACTGTGTTTTTCTTGGTGGTTCTCTCATTGCCTGGAAGACGAAGAAACAGACTGCAATGTTCCGTTCGAGTGCAAAGGCTGAGTTGCGAGCTATGGCTCTCTTGACAGCAGAGATTACTTGGCTACGATGGTTACTTGAGGATTTTGGTGTTTCTGTCACTACACCGACTCCTCTCTTGTCAGACAGTACAGGTGCTATCAGTATTACCCGTGATCCTGTGAAGCATGAGCTCACCAAGCATATTGGTGTTGATGCTTCCTTCATGAGGTTTTGTGTGCATAACCAGGTGATTGCTCTTCAGTATGTGCCTTCAGAGCTTCAGATAGCGGATTTCTTCACGAAGGCTCAGACTCGAGCACAGCACAGCTTCTACCTTTCCAAACTCAGTGTTGTTGATCCATCATGAGTTTGAAGGGATTGTTAGAGATATATATGTGTTAAAGTAGGACTCTAGATATTATTTAGTTTCCTTATCTGTAACCTGTAATTGTCTATATATACTGCCCCTTTGACCCCCTGATAATACAAGTTGTCATTCCTAACAGGCACCTCTAAGGCACCGTGGTCACCAAGTACGCTATGACAACCATGGTTACATCACTTAAACAAGTCAAGTCATAGCAGTATTCAGAAATAGCTGGGAGCCAGCCTAACAATAATGTACAGAAGGGTGCACAGTGCAAATCGATGCACAAAAGGTATTCAATAACTAGATATCTAGCAGGATACATTCAATTCATTAGCCAATGAAATTAGTTTCAGTACAGCACCACATATCGATGTTCCTTTGCAATGCAGGGGGCACTATCTGTCATTTGAAAATTAACCGTTGAGCATAGAAATACAAAGTAGCTACAGAGTAAACTTTACGATCACCGGTTGAATGAAATTTCCCTAAAGTGAACAGAATTACAATTGCAAGGGGAGTCTAAGGTTTGTAATCTTGCCCAAAAAAAGGAATCAAACCATTTGAAAACCTTCACTTCTAATTGGACTTTTGTTGTGACTAACTTGTGGTTAGAAAAGAGAAATAAAAAGACAAATTTTATATCCATTCAGAATCCAGCAACTAAGTTCATCAGAACTGTAGAGTTGATTCAATTCAACTGTTTTTTTTTTTTTGGCACAAATATTTTTGTTGTCAGTTGAACCTCTAATATTAGCCTTGTATTTTATTTTGATTCTCAACAACTAAATCGGTTAAGCTAGATACTAGTGAATCAACAGCCAGTCTTTTCTACTGTGATTATTGTTCTCAGGAGCACAGAAAATTCATGAAGTTGCATTAAAGCTACATATCTTGGCTAACAGCACTAAAGTTTATTGCTTTGATAGTATTGCAATAGCGAATGACTAATCTATTTAGATTGTAACAAATAAAATTCCTATGGAATAGCACATTCCATAAGAATTCTTGGAGATCAATCCTTTGTTCTAAAAACCAAATTCCTCCGGTTTCCTTCATTCCAAATGGGGCACAAAACAAGTATTTCACAGTTGATATTAGTATGCAGACACTAACATAAAACATTTTGGATTGCACAACTGAATAATATCCCTCCTGTGCCTCCGGAGGGGACTTCCTTGTATGTCTCGTGGTCCGATTTCGAGATTCGTCCAGATAGACTCAAACTTCCGCCTCTTGTTCCGCGGGCACAACGCCTTGAACATCTTCATAAGTTCTTGACCGCGGAACCGCGTGAAAAAGTTCGATACAAGATGCCTCATGCACCACTCGGTTTCCACGTCGTTCCACTACCCAACATTGCGGTCTGTGATAAGGCACACGCTGGCCAGTCTCCCACAACCGCTCGCTTCACATTCACCAAGAATCACAACCAACTGGATGTGTTCTCATTCTCTACAATAGCAAAAATAACCAGGAGAAACTAATCATTCGCGCTGGCCGCCGCTGCCGCGATGAGAATGATGCCCTTGTATCTCCCCGTGAGGAAAGTGTCATCCAACGTGAGCAACCTGAAGTCCTCTATGGCCTAGACGAAAGCACAAAACACGCGGTTCAGTATTGAAGCAGCTAGGGCTTCCATCAGTATCTTCACTTTCAAGCTTGTTTGTGTACTCGCCGGGGTTTGCCTCGACAATCTGGTGAATCATTCTTGGTACATGGTTGTACGCTTCTTCGTATGTCCCGTACATGGACTCGATAACATTTTACTTGGCTCGTCGAACCTTGTTATAGTTGACTTGATAACCAACCAGATTGGCGACTCCCGACATCAACATCTTAGGGGAGACGGACACATCCTCCGCAACTAGGTGGCTAATGAAGCTTACCACATATACGGAAGTCACGTTCCGATGCTGCTGCTGCGACTCACTAAGCTTGCAAATACGGTCGATCACCACCTTGACCATGAAGACCTGAGCCGAAGAACTTTGCTCGATGAGAGCTGACCTTGTCGGGGCAGCCGTCCACTACGCACTTCACTATGTCATGTCCTAGGTTAGACCGGTCTACCCAATACACACGACTGATGGACAAGGCGTATCATACTATAGCTTGTTGCACGACCACCTTGACCATGAAGGCCACCTCGGGCTGGGAAGCAATCTGCAAGTATTGGTCCCATGCAATGCTTCCGTTCACCTTAACTAGCTCCCACAAACCCCGTGCGTGCAGGTGGTCGCCTCGATAACAAGTTTTTTTGTTGTTGGTTCTGTGTCGATCTTCCTCCGGATGTAGCTCCTAAACTTGTGAATATTCATCCCATCAAGCCCCTCCATTCGGAGCACCTTGTATTGGCATCTCAACAGGTCCAACCCATCGGGGCCAGCCCGTACGAGACCGTTCCATGTTTCAAATTACCTAAAACCAGCACAACCCGATTTATGGTATGTAATATAACAAATAGGGTACATAATAAGCACTAATTAAATTACTGTATACAACTATTTACATAGGATTATTACTTCAGTCACAACTAATTAATAGGACTAGACTAACTACAACACATCACATACAAGTAAGCAATTAAATACGAGTGATTGAATACGAATAATTAATCAATTAGCAATAATTTGATTACTTACCAATAAATAGTTCTTACGAGCAATTGATTACATCCACGTAATTCCCACTGAATTAATTACGATTAATTACTTAAGACAGACTAACTGTAATTTGGACCACTAAATTTGCAATAATGTAATTACTAGTAATAAACTACACAAAATTTAATTACAATACCTTAATTATGACTAATTAATTAATTCATAATTCATTTGCACTACATAATTACGACTAATTAAATACGACTATTGAATTACCACTAGTTTAATGACCACCTGTAACCTACGAGTAAATTAGGACTAACAAACTACGACTGATAAATTATCACTAATTAACTACGACTGAAATAACTACAACTAAAACATACAAAATAATTTTACCTGGATGTCAACTTCACAATACTTACATGGTCGTAATCCAAACCAGTGCTCCAAATACTATTTACTTCACAACGTAATCGAAACAACTTTTCAGTTCGATTCTCTTTGTTCTCAGCGACGAGCACGATAATAAATTCCGGAATGAGAGCGAGAGCGAGCGCTGCGCGGGTTTTTATAGCCGCACGAAGGCGTTTCGTGCAGACGGAGCAACATAATTAGGCATGCATGTGGACACAGGTAGTGACGTGATTGATGGGATGGGAAAAGACGACGGTGGTGCTTTCGGCAGAACGTGCATGTGCCCTAATCATAGAGTAACGCGTTGTTGCACGTAAAAGGTGCTAAAATACAGCTCAATGGATAATAAAGCGTCGAAAAGCGGAGGGGGTTGAGGGCTAGGGGGCAACAATGATCGGTGGAACGTGCATCCGGGCCACCGATCAATGGCTGAGTTGCACGTCCGGGCGACCAGAGCACGGAGGAGCGGGCGACCAGGTCACCGATGCCCGGAGATGGCATCCGTGCCAGAGGGGCACGGAATCAGGCGCCTGGGCCACCAATGCCCAGATGAGCTAGTGTCCGTGCCAAGGGGCACGGAATCAGGCAGTCGGGTGCGGAAGCTGGTGCGTGGCAGGCACGGCGTTGTTCTGGCTAGGGTGGCACCGGCAAAGGTATCGTGCGCGGGAAGCACGACATTGAGCCAGTGGCGCGCAAAGGGCCGTCTGTTGTGCCAAAATTGCCATTTCACCATCTTGGCCGCCGGATTTGCTAAAGTCGTCTTCAACAGTGCCAAATAGGGCAAAAACTTAGCTGGTTGCGGTCAGTCACCACTCACCAAGGACGACAACGTCTTGCCGTCGAGTGCACGCTCGGTCAGGAAAGCACGAACAACGAGTAGCCTGCCGAGCCAGCACCTCTTGTGGTTCAAATCTTATCTGATGAGTACAAATTTGAGCTCATACAATACGACGTCATTCGATCGATTAAGCCATACCAATCCAACCATCTAGATGACAGTGCCTTAGGCATGTACAGTGCTTATACATAGGTGCTTAAAGAAAGGTAATATAACCACATCATCAAACACCCATGTAAAAGTCATTTCCTCTCATACGAATATCTTTTTTGTAAGTGCTTAGATGATTGTGTTATTTTTTATTAGATAAAGTTATATATATAACCACCTGTTACGTACCAGTGCCTAATTTAGCATCGATACTAGAAAATAAACACATTACCTATCTTACAAGATAAAGTTATATATATAACCACCTGTTACGTACCGGTGCCTAATTTAGCATCGATACTAGAAAATAAACACATTACCTATCTTACATGACAAGAAAAATCAATTTTTATTTGCTAAGCTTCTCTCTAAGCAGCTCTATTGTACATGCTCTTACTCTACACTAGATGGGCACGCGCGCATTGCTACGCTCGTCTGATAGATATAGGACGTTCGGTTCAGCAGCGTAGGCAAAGCAAATATAAGTGAAGCGCAATATTACTAACATATATCAGAATGTGTACAATAGCAGAGTAAGTGTAATTGGCAAAATAAATATTAGTGCTCTGTTGTGAGGTATATAACCAGCCAGCAGGAGCAAGTGTATCTGTTGCAAGGATAGTAATATGTGGTGGCAACATGACATGTTATTATCTGTTGTAAGGATATCAACATGTGGTGTTGAGATAATATGTTAGCATTCGTTGTAGGATAGCACACCTGTAAGAGTGAAAGAGGTGTAAAAGTGAGGTAATGCACATTACAGGAAATATATAAGTGGGTGTGCACTTTTTTTAGGTAGTACATAATGTTTGCAGGTTGTACTTCACAGCTAATAACATATCTAGCACTGAGGGAAATGTTTTGGTTATAACATAGTAGGTACTCTACATAACAGATGTAGTGTTTTTAAGTTGTTGTGTTGTATTGTAACATGATATATACGCAAAAGGCTGTCACTGTTGCTGCTGCAGTGCTGTACTTGGCTTCGTGATGCAAGAGTTGCTGGATACTGCTTTTGTTTTATGGGTCATCCTTACAATATGTATAGCACATGTGGTCTTTTTTTTGTTAGGTAGTCTGTAAAGGGAAATTGTATGCATATTTTGTGATGCGTAAAACGGCATGAAGCTTGAGCATGATATAGAAATAAGACAATGAATACTTGGAGATGTATTTGCGTGGCATAGAAAGGAAATGATGTGTAGTGTAGCAAATACAATGTATCCTATTGAGAGGGGGTTTTTTGGATCTGTGGCTATATACACTGAGTATTTTGGAATGCTAAGTGGATAGGTGGTATATACATATATAGCATTTCCTAGTTCTTTCCTGTCTATCAGTGAGAAAGGTAGCAAATAAAAGACGGTCCTGAAATACAGTCCAGTACAATGAAAATTTTCGTTGTTAGTTTTACATCACATTTTTTTTGGGGTGGCTGTCGAGGTTATGTTGTAGTTCACTGTGAATGTGATGTTACTAATAAGGGGTTTATGTAGGGCCACCGTATGACGACCATACAAGCAAAGACCACACACAGAATTATCGAAATCTTTGATGTACTATAAGCAAATGTAAGGCTAGACAGGTGCGCTATTATGTGTAGTTAATAATTTTTCATGTGTAGTAGGTACTATAAGCAATATGGATGGAATAATTGTTCTTTATCTTCAAAGGGAAAATACCAATGGATTGAAGCTAGGTGTCCTAATTAGCTTGGCACTTGACTGTTTTAGTGGGTATTATAGTGCCAATCTGGAAATGTATTTGCTACAGAAATGAGTATTGTTTTGGGAAAATGCATTGGACTGGTAAATATCTTTAATACTTTGTTGTAGAAAGAAGAAAGCAAGTTAATGAAAGAAATGTGTAAACAATTACTCTGTTAAAGTATCCTTGCAGGGCTACATGAATAAATCTGTATCTGTATGCACGTTTTTTTTTTTGACATGCAATGCAGTTTTGTAATTAGCAATCTGGTATTTCAACTAGGATACATTCTTACACTGAATCTGAACAGGTTGAGCAAGTTGTTTAAAAAAGTGTTTGATTCGTACTAACATGCAGCTAAAAGAAGAATGGGCTAACCTCTGTAGAAAGAATGCAGCACGCTAACAAAATGTTCAATGACGATATGGAAAAATATAATGGGTGAACAGCTCACTGTATTTTGCTAAACGTGTTTTGAGTTTGTATCAAGCAGGTCAAGAGAATACCTTGCAGATTTGGCTTGAGACGCTGAATCCATTTCTAGCTTTCTCATGGCTGATGCTCTGCTCTACCGCCGTGGACGAAATGGTTACACAGTTGTATTAGCGGAATAGTATACTAAGAATAGAAAGGTGATGATACATCGGAGGCTGCGAAGACAGACGCGGCGTATCCTGGCGAATCCGGTCCTCTTGCAGTTGACAGTCGGATACCAGCTGCAGATAGATATATAAGGGACGTAGACATCAACACAAACACGGTGGCGCTGAAACGAAGCGCAAGCATAGTAAAAGGGAAAAGCAAATAGCTAATAGAGACAACGAACATCGGTACCTTTAATCCGAGACCACAACAACAGACGCAACAAGTAATGTCGCAGCCGGTCCTCCTGTAGCAGCAGAGCAGGAAGCAGGCGCAGACAACAGCTGGTGGAAGAAACAAAAACGAAACAAGATGAGCTCGAAAACAACACAGACGAACGAACCGAAACAAGATTAGTTCTGAAACAACGCAAATGAACCAACAAGTAATGTCGTAGCCGGCCCTCTTGCAGCACAAGAGCAGGAAGCATGCGCAGAAAAGCGGTGGGCAAAAAAAACACAACGGAAACAAGATGAGCTTGAAGATAACGCAGACGAACCGACATATCAAACGACGCAAGATTAGCATAAAAACAATGCAAACGAGACGACATATCTGGCTAAAACGGTCTAACCCCAAGAACAACGCAAAAGGGAACAACAGGGACCCCCTCCTTTCCGGGTTCATGTGCCTTCGTGGAGCGAACGGCGGGGAAAATGCCATACGGACTGGGTGGCACAGGCGTGAACCAAAAAGAGAAAGAGCGAAGGCACAAGGACGGGGCGAGGGGGGAGAAGTGGTGAGAGAAGCGGGGAGAGAGAAAGAGAATGAGGGAAGACGAACCAGTGAAGCGGACCGAGCGGGTGAACAAACCCAGCGAAATCGAAGCAGCGGAAGCAGGCCGACGACGTGTCGGCGCACCGCACTATTGGAGCAGGGCGCGCCAACGAAATCTAAGAATGCGCATGGCCGGCGTAGTCGAGGAGGAGACGGAGGGAACCGGCGGAGGCGAAGACACCAAGGCGTGGCGCGGACGCGAACGTGCGACGCAGCTGGCGCGTCTGGTGGTCCGAACGAAGGGACAACTGAAGGGACGTGAGACGCCTGGGTAGAAGTACAAGACGAACAGAGGGCATGGGCAAGATCCAAGCAAAGCACAGAGCGCATTCGCGAATAGGGACGCTGGCGGAAAACCGAAGGGACAGGTGACACCCGGGCCCACCCCCTAGGGTTGTGATGCGGAGACGGGACAGAAGGATCCAAACCAAAACCTGCGATCCTCTGCGCCCCTCGAAACGGGAGCTCCACATGATTTCTAAAACTACCCACATATTTGGATTGGGTGGGCTTGATTTTGCTAAAATCAGTTGATACGGGACTTATCATATTTTGGTTTATAAATATTTTTTTCTCCATAGGAATATCGTACGAATCAGCTTCAATTTACATCACCATCTACTTTCAAAATAGCGAGAGCCGGTGTGACGTGAAAATTTTGTTGTTACGGCAAAACAAAAACCAGTGCTAAGGTGGGTATATCATCTCTTTCTACAAGATCATTGTTAGCTATTTTTACTCTAACTAGGTGCTAAGGTGGTACCGAATATTTTTAAATTATCATCTAAATAAATATTTACGTAAAAAGATATAGGGGATAAATGTTCAAATTACGACCTAGCAGCGATTGCCGCATCGGTTAGCAACAACGCGACTCTGCGAAAACGGCAAACCAATGAAACCATTAGCCAGCCGACCCCCTACCGTTTCCAAACGGGCGGCTCGGGATACGGTGGGATGCCGAGTGAGGTGTGTCGATCTCTGACAAGTTTTTTCATTTCTTATATCATAGAGTGTGGAGGTGGATTAGTGGATGGACTGATCGGCCATTGTCACAGGCGGGGAAAGTAGTCATGTTACAATTGGTGATACATGCTATTCCAACTTATGTTATGAGCTACTTCCAGCTACTGGTCTCGACATGTGAGAAAATGAAAACCTCCATCGCTAATCACTGTAGGGTGTTGAGAACGGCAAAAAGAAATGCATTGATGCTCCTGGGACTGGTTGTCTACACCTAAAGCTTTGGGCGGTATGGGCTTTTGTGATCTCGTGCTCTTCAATCAAGTCATGTTAGGTTGTCAGGGTTGGCGGTTCATGACGGAGCTGGGGTCGCTTTGCGCGAAGGTGTTGGACCGAAAAGGCGACTAGGAGCACGCTCACTTTTTCACAAATAATAGGTTCAATACAAATTTCACTCCAGTAGCTATGGAAGCTATGAAGATCAGTATATCAGTACAACGGAAGACTAATATTGAATCCAATTTAAACCCCTAAGCAATACAACAAAATCAGCAAAGACTAAAACAAATCAATGCACTGGCGGTCGGACCGCTGGGTCAATGGCGGTCTGACCGATTGCCTTCCGGTCTGACCGGTGACCATGGGCGGTCTGACCGCCGGCCTGAAGAACAGAATAGAAAAGCCCCGATGACGAAGTTGCAAATAGATGAAACTTTTGATCTACAACTTCAAACTTGATGAAACTTGGAACACACCTTCTCTATGATCTCATGAACCTATTCCAATTGAAGATTGTGATAATTCTTGGAAGAATAACGATCCTTTTCTGTTTAATTGAAGAAGGGTTTAAAACCGGGTCAAAACAAAAACTTGATCCAAAATCTTGCTCGTGGGTGATTGATGATCAAGATGTTCCTAGATATGTTCCCACATGTCACAGCAAGCTAAATCACGTGAAGAATTCAATCAAAAACTCGCGGATCAAAGAAAGACTCAAAATCATCAAATATAGAGAAAGAACGCAAAGAGACAAGACATGATCAAACTTTCTCTAGATTGATTTGATATGATATAGGCTTACAGCCACTCCATCAATTGAGGACAATGCTCAATCCAAGAGTATGAAAATCACATCAAACTATCAAAAAAACCGTAACCTCCACAAAATCTCTCACTAAAAAATTAGGGTTTATAAAATAGCAAAAGAGACGAAGTAAAAAGAGCGAAGGGGTGCAGCCACCACCCTCCTCTATTTATAGTGGGGCTTAGACCTTCTAGAAGTTTGAATCAATTGGGCTCCCGTTAAGGCCCAAAACAAACGGGTCACACACGCATGCATTTTAATGCGTCGTCTTTAACACCTCTTGATCTAATTAGCTACACCTTGCGCCTCGGATTAGCCAATAGGTCACCCTTGTCCATCTTACACCACGCTTGAGTACATTGACATCACCCGGCATCGTCGATCGTTCTGGACCTCAGCTCTCCAAACCTAGTCCCGATCATCCTCGCCGTTGACCGTCGTTGACCACCAAGCAACCTGCACAACAATAGACAAGTAAACCGAATTTGGAAATAAGTTCTTCACAACTTGACCTATGTTAGTCAAAACATGTATCATGCAACATATATGCCCTGAAACTCATGACTTTGACCTAACAACCGAACAACGCCGCCACGAAGGCCGACGATTAAAGTGAAAAATGGTCGATCGCTTTCGCCCCGGGGCGGTCGACCGCCTGGCGGTCGACCGCCACCTATTGGCCGGTCTGACCGCCAGTAATGATTTAGCCGAATTTCCTCTCTGGGAAACCGAAACCTACTGAAATTTTCAAACCAATAGAACTTTTGACCGGAGACTCCAAAAATTATGAGACCAAGTGCAATAGAATCCATTCTCTTGCCTACACACTCTATTTTTAGCCCAACTCAAAACACCATTTGTGAAGTTGGCCGGTCGGACCGCCCTTGGACCGGTCTGACCGCCGGTTCGGCCGGTCAGACCGCCTGAAGCCTGACAGCCTGAAAACACGTGAAATGACAAACCGTTAACGTCATTGCTAATTGTCACATCATCCTAAGATCTGGAGCATATCCCATTATATCCACAATCTCCCCCTTGATGAACACATTGGCAATAATTCAAAAATGCAATTTGAAGGTTTGCAAAGTAAAATACTTTCGTTTTCGCACAAAGGCACAACTTGGTCTGTAAGCAAGAGAAAGCAATGAAAATGATCAAGCTAGTATCAGAATAGCATAGACAAGTAAGATAAGGCAAAAGAAAGCATAAAAACTTTAAATTCCAGAAAAGAGTCAAAAATCTCACTTAAGCTCCATATGAAAGAACAATTGTTCAATTGGCCTTTGATTATTGTCAGGATCAATAAATGTAATTCAAGTTCATAAAAGTCAATAAGACAATAAGAATGCAATTCAAATGCTCCCCCTCACTATGATCCTCAAATTTCAGAAAATTTTAAATTCTCCAACTTTCTTCCCCTTTGTACAACAATGATAAATCTTCTCCCCCAATATTGAAATATCTTCTCCCCCTTTGACAATGGAGTCATCAAGGAACCACGCCTTCCTCTCGTCCAGAGATAACAAATGCAGAATGAAGAAAGAAGCATAAGAAGGAGTATGCATGAAGTGCAATGGAGTGGCTTTATTTTTGTATTTTTTAATTTTTGATTACAAGAAGCTTTGGAGATTACCCAAAAGAACAAGCTAGCATCTCTAATATTGCACAAATAACATATCAAGCCTAACAGCGCTAGCAAGATCATGATAAGACATATATATCAAAGCTAAGCACGAAGGCTCAAAATAAGGCAATAGATTTGATCAATTTAAGCAAAGCTTCAAATTCAGCAAGTTCATGAACAGGGATCCTAAAGTGAAACTGGTCATGTTAAAATGTCAAAGTGAGATCAAAAAACTAACAAAGACCACATTAAGAGACAATCAGGTCCAGTATTGAATCATTTTGCTCAAAATTCCCAAACGCCCATTTTTCAAAAAAAATTCATTTGCACTGAATATTGAAGTTGACTAAGGATCTAACTTAGTGACAAGATCCTGGACTAGGAGCCATCGACAAACTCATCCTAAGCTTCGATCAGAAGTTGATTAAAGGTATATCTTAGTGAAGAAGATCCTGGACTAGGAGCCATCTGACAAGGCCAATGTCACAAAAGGAGCACTAATTGCGCAACTAGCTAAAACATCTACAAATTGTAGTTTTTAGTTCGAGTTGTTTAAAAGTTCTAGATCATACAGTAAAGACTTATCTGTATATGTGAAAATATGATAATTCTAGCAAGTCAAAGAACTAGACATGGCATTGAGCAAGAATTGAGATACTAAAGCTCCAAAGGGTAATAGGCAAAGCTTCATCAATTTTAAAAGATAAGCAGAAAATCTTATATTACAATGCATCCTTTTGGATTTTTCATATGAATGCAATATGATACAATGAGATGCAATAAAATCCTAAAAACCTAAAAAGTTCAAAAATATCAATAAGTTCAGAAAAGAACAAGAAAAGATCAAAAGAACAATGTAAAATCAGAAAAGATCAAACTCCCCCTCAAACCAACCCATATGGATAAATTACCCTAACTCACTCCTCAAGGTAGAAAACCTAGTTGGGTCTAAAGGCTTGGTGATGATATCAGCCAGTTGAGCCTCGGACTCCATGAAGTGCAGCACAATATCGCCTTTTTCAACATGGTCTCTAAGAAAGTGATAGCGAATGTCTATGTGTTTGGTCCTAGATTGTTGCGCAGGGTTCTTAGCAGTATTAATGGCAGAAGTGTTATCACAGAAAAGAGGAACACTAGCAAAATTTAACCCATAATCCTTAAGAGTGGTTACCATCCACAAAATCTAACTACATCAACTAGCAGCAGCTACATATTTAGCTTTAGCAGTTGATTGTGTAACAGAAAACTGCTTCCTAGAAGACGAAGAAACAAGAGAAGTGCCTAGGAAGTGACAAGCGCATGAGGTACTCTTCCTATCTAGCCGACAGCCCGCAAAATCAGAATCAGAAAACGCTCGAATGGACAAAGGTGAAGAACATGAATACCAAATGTCATACAAGAGGGTATAGTGTAAATACCTGAATATGCGCTTAACGGCTTAGCGATAGGAAGTTCTCGGAGATGCCTGAAATCTCGCACAGAGGCAGACCGTGAAGTGGATGTCCGGCCTTGAGGCCGTCAGGTGCAGGAGAGAGCCGATCATGCTGCGGTACTCGCGTTGATCCACGACTTCTCCTTCCTCATCTGGATCCAAAACAGTCGAAGTAGCCATGGGAGTGGAGATCGGCTTGCAGTCACCCATGTCGAAGCATTTGAGAAAGTCCTTAGTGTACTTCGTCTGATGGATGAAGATCCATTCCTTGCATTGCTTGATTTGAAGCACCAAGAAGTAATTGAGCTCTCCCATCATACTCATCTCAAATTCCCTGGACATAGTCTCAGAAAAGCTGGAAA
Organism: Hsuehochloa calcarea; assembly: GCA_036346395.1. Taxonomy (NCBI): domain Eukaryota; kingdom Viridiplantae; phylum Streptophyta; class Magnoliopsida; order Poales; family Poaceae; genus Hsuehochloa; species Hsuehochloa calcarea. The sequence goes on from CM070602.1 coordinate 7,116,704, forward strand.
AAAGAGCATTAGAAGAACCACTAAAGATAATATCATCAACGTAAATCTGAGCAAGCAGGAAGTCATTACCACGCCTAAGAATGAACAAAGTCATGTCTACCTTATCCATCTCAAAATCATTCTTACGCAAAAAGATCTTAAGTTTATCATACCAGGCTCTAGGGGCTTGCTTATGACCATACAAGGCTTTGGACAGCTTGAACACATGATTTGGGTATTTGAGATTCTATAAGAGAGGGGGTTGCCTAACATACACTTTCTCCTCTATGAAACCATTTAAAAATGCACTTTTAACATCCGTCTGATATAATCTAAACCCTTAGATGCAGCAAATGCAAGCAGAATACGAATGACTTCTAGTCTAGCAACAGGAGCAAAGGTCTCATCAAAATCTAATCCCTCAACTTGGCTAAAACCCTGAGCTACCAACCTAGCCTTGTTTCTAATTACAGAACCATCCTTATTTTGTTTGTTTTTTAAGATCCAGCAGGTTCCTATAACATTATGGCCACTAGGAGGTTCTACTAAGTTCCAATACTTATTCTTCTCAAAATTCTCTAACTCCTCATGCATTGCATTGACCCAGCTAGACTCCGATAAAGCATGTGATATATCGCGGGGTTCAAAAGAAGCAACAAAAGCAGAATGAGAGTAGAGATTTGGGTCATGATACATGGAGCGAGTGACTCGCTCATGGATATTACCTATTATCTAATCCGGATGGTGATGCCTTTGAATGTGAAGTGCTGCACCCGGAGAAGAAAGCATCTCTTCAACCTCCGCAGATACTGCTGATAATAAAGATGCAGCAGGAGCCTTATCTGAAGGCGAAGTAGTCACAACAGGTTCTTGTGCTGGAGTAGGAGCGTCAACAGCAGCAGGTGGAAGAACATTATCAAGTCCTTCACCATCTTTCTCTATGTATATGCTCTCTGTCACCTGTGTACCACCTGAAATATCTGATCTAGCTTCAGGGCTAGTCTCATCAAAAGTGACATTGCATGTCTCCCAAACAATGTTAGTTTCAATATTAAAACCCGAAAACCCCTCGAATGTCCAGGATAACCTAGAAATAAACCATCAAAAGTTCTTAACTCAAATTTATATAGATTTCCTGTCTTGAGAATAAAACATTTAGATCCAAAAACTCGAAAGTGCGAGACAGAGGGTTTTCTACAAAATCGAAGCTCATAAGCAGTCTTGCCCAAAGAAAGTCTCAAAAAGACACGATTAGCAATATGGCAAGCAGTAGCAATAGCTTCGGCCCAAAACCTCCTCGGTGTGCTATACTCATCTAGCATCGTCCTAGCCATCTCGACCAGGGTCATGTTCTTCCTTTCCACGACGCCATTTTGTTGAGGGACGTGTGGAGAAGAGAACTGATGCTTAATTCCACGCTCAGCACAAAAAGAAGCAAATGAGGCATTCTTGAACTCCGTGCCATTGTCACTGCGGATCGCTCTCAAGGCACCCGAAAGTTCAGAAGCCAACCGAAGAGCAAGATCATGATAATGATCAAAATCTTCATCCTTCGAAGCAAGAAAGAATACCCAAGTGTATCTAGAAAAATTATCGACTATGACAAGAATATACCAATTTCCACCAACTGATCGACCCTAAGCGGGACCAACAGTATCCATATGAAGCAACTGTCCCGGTCCATCAGTCATGACCATAGTCACTGAAGGGTGTGAGGCGGCAACTTGCTTGCCATGCCTACAGGGCGCACATACAACATCCTTGATGGCTTTGAGTTTGGGCAAACCTCTCATGAGCTCAAGGTTGCTAACTCGCGTCAGGTGATCAAAACCAATGTGCCCCAAACGACGGTGCTAAAGCCAAAACTCAGAAGAAGATGATGAAATCAAGCATTTGTGAGAACCAGCAAGAGATTCAGAAAAATCAGCTCCAAAGATCCTAGTACTCTAGTAATCCAAAAACAAGCTCACCAGTTGAATCAAGCACCCGACAAGTATTTTTCTTAAATATAGTATCATAGCCATCATCAAGAAGTCGAGAGACAGAAAGCAAATTAAACCTTAGCTTGTCCACAAGGGCGACGTCCTTGAGGATGAAATTGTTGTTCACCCTGATCGATCCCGTTCCTTCAATCCACCCTTGTTTATCATCTCCAATGGTGATAAAATCATCACCCGTCGACCGCGTGAAAGAGGTGAACCATCTTGAGTCTTCGGTCATGTGGCGTGAACAGCCGGAGTCGACGAACCACACATCCTTCCTCTTTCCGCGGTAATCCTGAAAATCAAGGTAAAGAAGAACGATGTGTCTCAATACTGGGGTTAGTTAAACAAGACATAGGAACCCAGTACTGAGACACACGTGTGCGAGTAGTATGCAAAGCAAAAATACTATCCTTGATTTTATTTGAAGTTCTGTTATGAGCAATGGTTAAATTAACATGAGAGTTATCCTGTCTAGGAGCATGATGATGAGCATATGACACAAATCATAAACCAGGTTTTTTCTTTTCTATGTTACCATGTCTCATAAACGCTTTAGGTTGATTAGATGAAATTCTAGCAAAAATTTTTTATCATTTTTCAACCTACACCAACAGAACTCAATCAAATGCCCATACTTTTTGCAATAGGTGCAATGGTACTTGATACCACTGGGAGAAGCACCCTTTGACTTAACAGATGGTTGAGCAACACCAGCAGATTTAAAGATAGTTTTTGCAGGTTGGGTTTTGAATTCAACTAACCATTTTTCAAGACTTGAATAACTTTTGGGTTAGAATTATTTTGAACAGAGTTGTATCCTAGTCCTTGCTTCTTATAAGGAGTTTTAGACTTATCTAGAATCATATTTAATTATTTCTTACCTTTAGAGAATTTTTCTAAGGTATCCTTAAGATAAGCATTCTCTTCTTTAAGATTAACGCATGACTCACAGGTTTTACCCTTAATGGATCTAGCATGTTTCTCCTTATATAAAGCAGTTTCAAGTTTAATTGCTGGACAGGAAGCACATGTAGCAGACTCAATACTGTCCTTAAGTTTGACATATTTAGCTCTAGCTGCTTCTAAGATATCTTTAACTTCATGTTCGCATTCTAAGCAGAAAGTACAAAGGCAAGAATCAACCAAACCAGAAGCAACTAACATGCTAGACTCTAAGCATTTTTCACATAGAGCAGATTTAACCTCAACAAGCTCAGTCCTAGTATTTTCAAGTTGTTGCAAAGCAATATTATGAGCATATTGCAGTTTAGCAAATTTTGAGTGCAAAGTATGGAAAGATGAACATTCATCAGATTCAAGAGTCTTAGCATTTGCTAGTTCTAAAGTCAAACTATCTACTTGTGACTCTAAGTCCTTATTCTTAGCCATGATAAACTCTAAAGCCTTATCTTGACTCGTGAGTTGCTCAAACATATTTTCACATCTATCAGAAAGGATATCATAGGAAGGAGGTACCTCATCGTTGTCGTCGTCAGCGGAGTCGGCCATGAAGCACAAGCCGGTGAAGTCTTTGGCCTTCCCCTTCTTCTTGTTTTGAGGGATCTCCTCCTCCTTGTCATCCTCGCTCCCGGAGTCCACATAGCTTAAGGATTGATCCTCAAAAGCGGCAACCACCCGGTGAGCGGCCTTCGTCATCTTGGCAGCATCATACCTTAATTTGTTCCATTGAGGCTTCTTCCAAGCTGGCTTTCCCTCCTTATGGTTGCTCTTACCTTTCAGCTTGGGGCAATTTGCCCAAATATGATTAAGCTCACCACACTCATAGCAAGTCACGGGACCTCCTCTATTTTTGTTTCTCATATTGTTATAGGCTCGTGTGACCTTTCTGACTATGAGGGCCAACTCAGCCTCAGGGAGACTCTCAAACTCCTCTTCATGGATTGCAGATAAACCAACAAGCGAAAATCCAGAAGAAGACTCAGAAGACCCATCAGAACCTCTCTTGAGTGGGACTGCTACCAAAACCATGTTTTTCTTTTTGGGATGATCAATCCTCTTGATCTCATGAGTCTTGAGCTTGCTATAGAGCAGCTCCAAAGTCAAATCAGAGAGATTGACATTCTCCTCGATGGCAGTAGTCTTTATCTCCCACTCTTGGTGTTGATTGCAGCCAAGAGGTGGGTGGCATTTTCAGATTGAGAATATTCAATACCAACAACTTTCATTTGATTAATCACTTTATTAAAGCGACTGAAAATGTCATGGATGCTCTCTCCATGACGCATCTCAAATTTGTTGTATTCACGCTTATAGACTATTTGGCGTACTTTCTTGACTTGGGACGAACCCTCATGGTAGGTTTCGAGAGTATTCCAAATCTCATGCGTAGTCTCAAGATTGTAAATCCGATCATACTCCTGTCTACTAAGCCCACCATATAAGATATTTTTAGCCTTATTGTTATTAGCCAAGAGGGCTTCTGAAGCCGGTGTAGCAACTTCGGGCACAACGAGCGGGACTCGAACAACCTCCCATATAGCGTGTCCTTCGCTCTCAAGGAAGACTCGCATGCGATTCTTCCAATAGGCATAGTCGTGCCCATCCAAGATATGCGGCTTTGTGGAGTATCTATTCATCGCCAAGATCAGTGACCGGTTAAGATCAATATTGAACTAAACGGGCTCTAATACCACTTGTCGGACCGAAAAGGCGACTAGAGGGGGGTGAATAGGAGCACGCTCACTTTTTCACAAATAATAGATTCAACACAAATTTCACTCCAGTGGCTATGGAAGCGATGAAGATTAGTATATCAGTACATCGGAAGACTAATATTGAATCCAATTTAAACCCCTAAGCAATACGACAAAATCAGCAAAGACTAAAATAAATCAATGCACTGGTGGTCGGACCGCTGGGTCAATGGCGGTCTAACCAATCTTCCGGTCTGACCGCCGGCCTGAAGAACAGAACAGAACAGCTCCGATGACGAAATTGCAAATAGATGAAACTTTTGATCTACAATTCCAATTGAATATTGTGATAATTATGATATCAGAAACCTATTCCAATTCAATATTGTGATAATTATTGGAAGAATAACGATCCTTTTCCGTTTGATTGAAGAAGGGTTCAAAACCGGGTCAAAACGAAAAGTTGATCCAAAATCTTGCTCGTTGGTCATTGATGATCAAGATTATCCTAGATATGTTCCCACATGTCACAGCAAGCTAAATCATATGGAGAATTCAATCAAAAACTCGCGGATCAATGAAAGACTCAAAATCATCAAATATAGAGAAAGAACGCAAAGAGACAAGACATGATCAAACTTTATCTAGATTGATTTGATATGATATAGGCTTACAGCCACTCCATCAATGGAGGACAATGCTCAATCCAAGAGCATGAAAATCATATCAAACTATTAAGAACCCTAGCCTCTACAAAAGCTCTCCTAAGAAAATTAGGGTTTATAAAATAGCAAAAGAGACGAAGTAAAAAGAGCGAAGGGGTGCAGCCACCACCCTCCTCTATTTATAGTGGAGACTTGGACCTTCTAGAAGTTTGACTCAATTGGGCTCCCGTTAAGGCCCAAAACAAACAGGTTACACACGCACGTATTATAATGCGCCGTTTTAACACCTCTTGACCTAATTAGCTACACCTTGCGCCATCTTGCGCCTCGGATTAGCCAATAGTCACCGTTGTCCATCTTGCACCACGCTTGAGTACATTGACATCACCCGGCATCGTCGATCGTTCTGGACCTCAGCTCTCCAAGCCTAGTCCCGATCATCCTCGCCGTTGAGCGTCATTGACCATCAACCAACCTGCACAACAATAGACAAGTAAACTGAATATGGGAACAAGTTCTTCACAACTTGACCTATGTTAGTCAAAACATGCATCATGCAACATATATGCCCTAAAACTCATGACTTTGACCTAACAACCGAACAACGCCACCACGAAGGCCGACGATCAAAGTGAAAACCGGTCAGACCGCCCCCAGGGCCGGTCTGACCACCACCTGTAATGACTTAGCCGAATTTCCTCTCTGGAAAACCTACTGAAATTTTCAAACCAATATAACTTTTGACTGGAGACTCCAAAAATTATGAGACCAAGTGCAATAGAATCCCCTCTCTTGCCTACACACTCTATTTTTGGCCTAGCTCAAAACACCATTTGTGAAGTTGGTCGGTCCGACCGCCCCTAGGGCCGGTCAGACCGCCCTTGGACCGGTCTAACCACCGGTTCGGCCGGTCAGACCGCCTGATGCCTGACAACTCTGTTTCTTTGCCGAAAACACGTGAAACGACAAACCGTTAATGCCATTGCCAATTGTCACATCATCCTAAGATCTGGAGTATATCCCCGTGATATCCACAGAAGGTGTTGAAGGGTCGTTATTTTTCTAACTGTGATTTTTGGGGTGCCCCTCGTCCAAGATCTTCTTCGTATACTTGGAGGGGTATTTGCTTTGGGAAGGAATTACTATGGAAGGGTGTACAATGGGGAGTCAGCAATGACAAAAGTATTAAAATATTATCTGATAACTGGATACCCGGCAGTACACCCAATCTGGTTCAACCGCTAGTGCCCCTACATGCTGATTAAATAGTTGATTTTATTATACAGGAGGAACATGGCTCTTGGGATGTTGACCTGGTCCGTTTTATCTTCCATGAGGTGGTGGTTGATCAGATTATCAAGGTGCCATCAGTAGGCAAGCCAGTGACGATTTTGTTTCATGGCCGCATACAAGACATGGGTCTTACACGGTATGTTCTGCATATTTTTTAGCTCGGATAGAGGGCTTTTATTCCTCTCGAAGTAGCTCTGGGCATGGTCTCTCCTCGGTGTACAACGCAGATGAAAAATATTGGAAGTCACTCTGGGCTATAAAGGCACCGAACAAGATAAAATTATGTTGTGGCGATTCACATATGACTGCCTCTCGTATGGTTTCCAGCTGAAACGAGCCATATCCTAGCGAATGATACTTGTGTCTTCTGTAGGAGGGAGGAGCATATCGAACATTTCTTCCTCTTTTGCCAGTTTTCCCGTGAAGTGAAATTGGAGTATGGCTTCCATCTCGGCCGCAAGACGTTGAATTGTGCTAAGCAGTGACTGTTCTATTTTCTGAGACGTTCCTCGACTTGGGAGGCAATGGTTCTTGCTGTTACTCTGTGGTATATTTAGGAGGCCTGTAATGGTGCACGAAACGATGAAGGTTTGTTGCATCCTCAAAGGGTAGCTACGAAAGTTAAAGCTTATGTTGAGTTGATAGTGTTGCATATCTTCAATCCAGATCCATATCATAGGCGTGAGTCTTTGCATTCAGTCCCTAAATGGACTCCGCCGTCGGCAGGTATGGTCCATATTAATATCAATGCAGCACTCTTTGCTTATTCTCGCCAGATGGGGGTTGGTGTGGCAGTCCGAAACCATATTGGTGAATGCCTGGCTGCTTGCAGCGAGCACCTTGATGGGATCACTACGTCGAAGTTAGCAGAAGCATTGGCGTTTTATCGTGCAACAGCCTTTGCCCATGATGAAGGATATAAAAATGTCACCATTGCTTCTAACTGTTTGTCTGTGGTGCAATTGTTGAATTTGTCTATGCGAGATCGGTTCTCTGTTGGTGCGGTTATCTCTGATATCAAGTCTATGGTAGAGGGATTTTTCTTTGTTGTTTTTCGTCATGTTAGTCGTGTGTTGAATACGGTGGCACATACTCTAGCTAGATCTTATGAGCACTCTGTTAGCTCTTTTTATTCGCAATGATGTATCGAAGTGTATCCAGAATATTTTTTATAACGATGTATTGCTGCCGTTCTATCTCAAGGGGACCCCCCCGCGTTTCCCCTACTCCAATGAATCAATGATCCACCAACTCCGCCTCACCTCCCCGCTGCCCCACTGTCCCACTCCCCTACGCATCTCGCGCCCGCCGCCTCCCACACTATTAGGTCTTGAATCGCCGAGGTCGGAAATTTAGTTGAAGCATTTTTTAGAGCAGACAGTAAAGGAAGTTAGTAGTGAAGATAACGTTTGTGCGACTTCACTTACACAAGAAAGGAAGGCCGGGATGTGAGGAGATACATTGGAGTATGAATTCAAGGGCTAAAGCTGTTTTCAGTAATCACTATGCGTTAGCACAGTTGTCGTTTTCAATCTAATGCATTGTTAATTCTGTTTATCCATTTGAACATCTTTGTTCTATAATCCGAAACCTTAATTGAATCCTGGGGGTTTATAACCTAGTGGTTCTCATAATGAAGGGCTATAAAAATGCATATTCAAGTATCTAGTTGTTAGCGTTAGTAGAACCCTGGAATACTTTCCCCATCCTCTCATCCTCTGACCCGATTCCACTAAAAATCAGTTTTCTGGGTTATCTGAAACCTCAGAACCTGTCACTGGTATCAGAGCGCCACTTGATCCTTGGAGTGGGAACCCAAATGAACAAAGGTTGGAGCGATCAGACGATTGCTGTCGTAAAATCCCTTAGTACGAGCAGATCTGGGGGCATGGTGGTGAGGACTGGTTCTCACGAATCAATTGAAGAAGAAGACAAAGAAATTGAAAATCAGGCAGAATCACAAATATCCAAGAGAAACTGACAGAGTTGGACATGTTGAAGTCCGATGTAGTGGATATTAAGGCTTTAATGTTTGCCCAGTTTGGCCTTACGTCGACATTAGGCACTGATACATGAACAGTGGGAACTAGAGGTGAATGGCCAATATTGACAGAAGTAGGTGTGGGTTCTCAAACTCAGTATAAGAGAGTAGCTCTTCCTTACAGTCTAGGCTCGCAGACGGCTCATGGGGCGGTTCCATTGGCGACGAGAACAAATCACAGCCAGGAGCAAGGTAAGGGAGTTGGGAGTAGAACCCCATTATTTGTGGAGCCAAATACCATAGTACCAAACCTTCCTCCGGTTTCTCTCCAGCAGTCAGGACAACTACCCAAGCTGATAGGGGGCAAGGGTTAGGAGTGAGTCGGATGGGACAACAACTACCTGTAACAGCTAATCCAGCAGATGCACAGGGTTATAACAATGGAATGGGTATCCCTACAGTACTCCCATGGACTTGGAAGCCAACCAATCCAACAGCTACAAATCAAATGTATTATCATCCAATATTGAACCCTAATCCAGGCCAAGAAAACCTTTTAAACTCTGGTGGATTGACTGGAAACTTGAGCTGGAATATCAATAGTAGTGGGCACCAGTATGTTGATGTTGTACTCAGGGGGCCAAAGTTAGAACTTCCTTTATTTTTCAGGCGAGGAACCTATTAGCTGGTTGGAGCAGTGTGAGAAAATATTCGAGATGGAGGGAACCCCAACAGAGCAATGGGTAAACACAACTACTATGAATTTTTCTGGAAGGGCAAATACTTGGTTTAAGGGGATTGGTATAGCCTAGCATGTACTGAATTGGCAGCAGTTGGGTGCAATGCTAACCGATCGTTTCTCAGAAGCAAGTGCACATGAAGCTGTAGAGAAGTTGCAGACAATGGAACACATTGGAAATGTCAACAAATATATTGAGTATTTCGAGAAGTGTGTGGAATTGGTGATAATGGATCATCCTTATTTACCAGAGGCCTTCTTACTGAGCTGCTTTATTGGGGGACTGAGGGATGAAATCAAATATGGAGTGAGTAGCCATCAACCTAAGGGACTCTTGGAGGCATATGTGTTTGCTAAATTAGAAGAGAAAGCAGCAGCAGCCAGGAGGTCTAGTCAGACTGGGGGGTTCAACAGAAACAAAGCAAGTGTTGGCAATAATAGGTTGGGGCCACTAAAGACTAGCCACACAGGAGAAACTGAGAGAATGAAAACAAATGCATAGGAAGTAAACAAAAGAACTTGTTGGCATTGTAAGGAACCTTGGACATCTGGCCATAACTTCAAGTGTAAAGTCAGGAAAAGCCTTACATGTCATACTGATGCAAGGAGAAGAGAATGTTGAGGAAAAATCTGATGAGCCCGTGTTTGCTGAAGAACAAGGATATGCTATTGCTCCTGGGAGCCCTGTAGAAGTGGAAGATCCTCCAGAGACAGAGCAGCTTATGTTGATCTCCAGCCAAGCTATAAGGGGAATCACAGGACCTGCAACTTTCTCATTGATGACACTGATAGGAGGTAAGAGAGCAGTAATGTTGGTGGACAGTGGTAGTATAAATTCCTTCATGGATTATGAATTTGCTATTAAAAGTGAGTGCATACTGAAGTACAAACCTGCAAAGAAGGTAGCTGTGGCAGGAGGAGGAGAGCTATGTACTGATGCTATGACTGAGGACATTCCTTACAGGGTACAAGGGTGTTCATTCACCGACTCCTTCCAGTTATCAAACATCAGAAGCTATGATATTATTCTGGGGGCAGATTGGATCTATCACCACAGTCCCATTGGGTTGGATCTGAAAACCAGGAGATTGACTATCTTCATGGAAGCCAAAACAATGGTTTTTAATTACTATACCTCTCCTGAAAAGTATTACTTGGTGGACGCTAATAAGCTAGAGAAAATCATGAGAAAAGAGGTGTTGGGATACATAATTCAAGTAAATTGGATCCAAGAGGAGGAACTGGAAGGGACTAGAGAGCTACCTATGGAGGGTCAAAAAGTCTTACAATAGTATGAAGTAGTATTCAGAGAGTCAAAGGGACTACCTCCAAAGAGAAATTGTGATCACTCCATCCCATTAAAATCTAATGCAGATCCTCCCAACATCAGTCCTTATCGAATTCCCCATAGACAGAAAGATGCCATGGAAGGTATTATCAAATAGTTACTGGAATCAGAAGAGATCAAGGTCAGTGTGAGCCCCTATTCATCTCCAGTTGTAATGGTGAGGAAGAAGGATGGATCTTGGAGGATGTGTGTGGACTATAGGCAGCTTATCTCCATGATAGTCAAGAACAAGTTTCCCATGCCAATTATAGAGGACTTGTTAGATGAACTGCAAGGAGCCACCATTTTTCTCAAAGCTAGATCTTAGGTTAGGATATCATCAAATTAGAATGGTTAAAGAGTATATCCCTAAGACAACATTCAGAACTCACTTGGGACATTTGAACCTAGTGATGCCATTTGGGCTGACTAATGCACCTGCTACCTTCCAATCTCTCATGAACAACATCTTTGAATAGCATTTGAGAAGGTTTACTCTAGTTTTTTTATGATATACTTGTATACAGTAAGACCCTGGATGATCATATTGAACACTTACATATAGTTTTGCCTATCCTACAACAAAACTAGTTGGCAATCAAGAGGAGCAAGTGTTTTTTTGCCATGTCTAAAATTAGATACTTGGGGCATATCATCAGTGGTTCTGGAGTATCTACAGACCCTAGTAAAATAGTTTATGTGGTTAATTGGCAAGTTCCTAATACTGTGACCAAACTAAGGGGATTCCTGGGCCTAACTGGCTATTATCGAAGATTTTTTAAGGGCTATGGGAAGATATGCAAGCCTCTCTTTGACTGCTTGAAAAAAGAATCTTTCAGATGGGGTGAAAATCAATCATTAGCATTTGAGAAGTTGAAGAAGGTAATGACTACTTGTCCTGTGTTAGCACTACCTGATTTCTCAAAGCCATTTATCTTAGAAACAGATGCTTGTGGGAATGGACTGGGTGCAGTACTGATGCAAGATAATAGAGCCATTGCATATTATAGCAAGACATTAGGAGTGAAAGCAACATCTCAGTCCATATATGATAAGGAGGCTATGGCTATTTTAGAAGTACTTAAGAAATAGAGACATTATTTATTGGGCAATCCATTAGTGATCAAAACAGATCAAAAGAGTTTGAAATACATCACAACTTAGAGATTAGTAGAAGGAATACAACACAAATTGCTCATTAAGCTTTTGGAATTCGATTACATTGTGGAGTATAAAAAGGGAAAAGAGAATATTGCAGCTGATGCACTGTCGAGAAGAGACAATAACTGCAAGGAAAGTATTGAGGGCTGCTATGCCATTGTTACTATCATGCCAGAATGGGTAGAAGATGTTAAAGGCAGCTACACAAATGATCCTCAGTATGAAAAATTGATGGGCAATAATCAGGCCAATGGGGGGGGACTGACAACAGTTATACCATAGAGTCAGGGTTAGTGAGGCACAAGGGAAGAATATACGTGGGAACAGGAAATGAAATTAGATCCAAGATCATGGAGTCCTTCCACTCTTATGCTATTTGAGGACACTCTGGAATGAGGGCAACGTATCACAGAATCATGAAGTTATTTTATTGGCCAAGACTCAAAAGAGATGTAGAACTACTAATTGCTGAATGTACAGTGTGTCAAATCACCAAATCTGAGCATACACATATTCCAGGATTGCTCAACCCTTTGGAAGTACCAGACATGGCATGGACCCACATTAGTATGGATTTCATAGAAGGACTACCCAAATTAGGAGGTAAAGAAGTCATTCTGGTGGTAGTAAATCGGTTCACTAAATATGCCCATTTTCTACCTCTTGTACATCCATATTCAGTACATCAAGTAGTTCACGTTTACATGGATCACATCTTTAAGCTACATGGATTGCCAATTGCTATAGTAATTGATCGAGACAGGATCTTTACTAGTAAATTCTTCCAGGAAATTTTTTGAATCCTGAGAGTGTCACTGAGGTTAAGCAGTGCCTATCACCCCCAACCGACGGGCAAACTGAAGGGGTGAATCAATGCTTAGAGCCCTACTTAAGGAGCATGACCTTCTAGGAGCCCCGTGATTGGCTAACATGGTTAACAATGACATAATGGTGGTACAACAGAACATATCATACTTCTCAGAAAATTTCTCCCTTCCAAGCTCTATATGGGTATCCCCCTCCTCAGATTGGGGATCTAACCATCCCTTGTAACCTTTCAGAAGAAGCTAGGGTATCTGTGGAGCAAAAAGAACATATGTTGAAGCAACTGAAGGCTAATTTACATAAAGCTCAAAAGAGGATGAAATATTTTGCTGACAAAAGAAGATCAGAGAGAGAGTTTCAAATTGGGGATATAGTATATCTCAAGATGCAACCATATAGACATACAACATTTGGCATAAAAGGGTCCTTGAAGCTTAGGTCCAAGTACTTTAGACCTTTTAAGGCATTAACAAGGTGGGATCAGTGGCATATAAATTACAATTGCCTGAGAATGCTGCAATTCATCCTGTTTTCCATGTGAGCCAGTTGAAGAAGCACTTGGGACCCCGTGCGGTACCACTTCCAGGTTTACCTCTAGTTGGAGAAGATGGAAGGGTGAAAATTGAACCAGTCACAATCCTGGATCGAATGGTGGTTCTTCGCAGGAATGAACCGAATAAACACAATGGTTAATCCAGTGGTAGAGTTTGGGACCTAAAGATGCTACGTGGGAAGACACATCTTTCATTCAGAGTACCTTTCCGAACTTTGCACCTTGAGGACAAGGCTGGATTCAAGGGGAAGGCAATGTCAGATCTTGAATTGCCGAGGTCGGAAATTCAGTTGAAGCATTTCTTAAGAGGAGACAAGTAAAAGAAGTCAGCAATGACGATAACGTTTGGGTGACTTCACTTACACAAGAAAGGAAGGCTGAGATGTGCGGAGATACGCTAGATGATGAATCCAAAGGCTAAAGTCGTTTTCAATAATCACTATACATCAGCGCTATTGTTGTTTTCAATCTAATACATTGTTAATTATGTTTAGCCATTTGAATATCTTTGTGCTGTAATTCAAAACCTTAATTGAATCCTAAGGATTTATAACCCGGTGTTCTCGTAACGAAGGGCAAGAAAACCGCATATTCCAGTATCTAGTTATTAGCGTTAGTATAACCCTGGAACACTTTCTCCACTCTCTAACCTGATTCTACTAAAAATAATAATTTTCTGGGATATCTGAAATCTCAGAACCTGCCACCCACGCACAGGTAATCGCCTCCACTTCGATCCCCACGCTCCCGGCCTTATCTACTCATCGGCCACCGTGCCGAGTTCTCGACGATGAGGTTTTAGCGCTTTCCGTGCAGCAGGGAGAGGCTCGGGCTATTATCGTCTCCGGGCGAACGGCAGATACCGCCGCCGCCGCCGCCGCCGCCGCTGCTGCGCGAGCCTCTCCGTCCCCGCCTCGGCCGCGCTGATGGATCTCTCCGGGCAACCTCTGAGGAGGGATCTGTACCCGCACATCGAGCCTTACGACTCCGGGTTCCTCAACGTCTCGGGCGTCCACACCATCTACTACGAGCAGTCAGGGAACCCCCATGGGCATGTGAGTGTGATGTGATGATTCTTAATTTCGGTACCATGCTCGCTCTCGCCAAGGACCAGCATGCGTGTTGGGAGAGTAGACTTACGGGGTTGAATTGTTATTGATTGTTTTCCCCTTTTCCAATCCATTGGCCCTTGCCTTGTGTGATGATGCACTGGTATTAGTGGCTCGCTCGGACTTGTACAGTCGTGCTGCTCTCTTAGATGAACTCTCCTTATCGTCAATTTCGCAGCCTGTTGTCTTCCTCCACGGGGGTCCTGGAGCTGGCACGTCGCCCGGCAATCGAAGGTTCTTTGACCCGGAGTTTTATAGGATTGTTTTGTTTGACCAGGTTATTGTCGCTCCTCTCATGTCTTTGTTTATGATAATGCCGACAAGATTTTGTTTCTTGATTTGCATTGTGTTTACTTGCAGAGAGGTGCAGGCCGAAGTACTCCTCATGCTTGTTTAGAAGAGAACACTACCTGGGACTTGGTTGCTGACATTGAGAAGCTTAGGGAGCATCTTGACATTCCAGAGTGGCAGGCAATTGCAATATTATTTTTCAATAATTTATCGCTCATATGCCTTTCCGTAATGAAACAGAAACTCACTATTCTCAGAATAGTGTAGGTGTTTGGCGGTTCATGGGGAAGCACCTTGGCCCTTGCGTACAGCCAGAATCACCCTGATAAGGTTAGTAATTTACTGCCCGTTGCGATTTCGTGTGAACCTGAAAGGCTGAAACTGATTGCATAAAAAAAACTGTGCATGTAAGCTATATAGTAGATCTTACTAAATACTAATACTCCCATGGATGCTTGCTAGGTCACTGGCATTGTTCTAAGAGGCATTTTCCTGCTTAGGAAAAAGGAGCTTGATTGGTTCTACGAGGGTGGTGCAGCAGCCATTTTCCCAGATGGTATGTCTTTTTTTAGTTTTGTGTGATGGGAAAAACTTTAGTTAAATATTACTAAAACTGTATTTTCTCTGATCCTTTTGTTAATTGTATCACTTTGAGCAATTCCACTTCAAGAGCTGAAGTTAACTAAAATAATACAGAAACTTCATGAGTAGCCAATCTGTTCTGTTTTCTTCTGAAGTCACTTTGCTTTCTTATTTTATGAAAGATAAACCTTACATTTTTCAGTATACGGTTTTTATGTGAGTAGCTTGCTTGCTTGACTTTTAAATCTGCAAGATTGCTTACTTTACTTTTAAATCTGCAGCTTGGGAACTATTCAGAGATTTTATTCCTGAGGGCGAAAGGAATTGTTTCATAACTGCATATAGCAAAAGGCTAACTTCATATGACACTGATGTCCAGGTATATCCATCTATGTTGCTTGGTATATTTGATTGGTTCCTTTTTGTAGTTTCCTTAGTTCCTCTGCTTCATCGCTTCTAGTTGAAAGACATACTTTGGTACCCTCTATTGATCCTCTGGATAAACAGACATATATTGCTAATGTTTGTTCATTTAGGCTGAAGCTGCTAAGAGATGGACAATGTGGGAGATGATGACTGCGCATCTTATTCAAAATCATGAGAACATCAAACGAGGGGACGATGACAAGTTTTCATTGGTTAGTTACACTGTTGTTCAATGAACTTAAATAATTTCTATCTTTACCATTGGCCTACATAGATTTATTTAGAGAATAACAGAATAGTGCCTTTTGAGGGCTCTGTAGGATTATCGTTTGCTTGTTGTATGTTCGATGTTGCTTTGGACTTTCAAAAGAGAAACTTTGACATGATTATTGTTCAGCCTCTATTTGTAACTACAATCATTCCTCTGATTCTAGTACACTAATGACTGCTGGTGGTGGATGTTGATGCCTGCAATGACTATAATAGCGTGCATTTTGCTTAAAAAATTGCATGCACAACATTTTTTTCCTTCTATATGCACGTTTTTGTGGATGCTGTAATACTTTATGGTCTTAGAACTTTGTATTATATATCCTTTTATATCTGGTAACTCGTGGTTAACTTTTCTTCAGGCATTTGCACGGATTGAAAACCACTATTTTGTGAATAAGGGATTTTTATCCTCAGATTCATACCTATTGGACAATGTTGACAAGATTCGACACATTAAAGCCTTTATTGTGCAGGTACATTTGTCCTCAGGCTTTGTTGCTTTGACTTTTGACATTATGCATTTTCATCTGTGGGTATGAGTGTATGACTGTATGAGTGTGTGTGCCCATGAGCTAACAGCAAACATGATTAATGTTTATGCATCAAGCTGGACATGGTGTGTAGCTCCTCTCAAATGTTAACCTTGTCCAATTGGAACCAAAGTTGTGGCCTGGAAAGTAGAGGTCGGGTGCCAACATGACATGATCTGGTGGGTTGTGAAGTGTACAGAATGAAATAAAGACTAGATCTGTGCATATTTGCTATTCTGCATCTCCTGGGCAATTTAGATGTGATCTTCATGATAGAAATCAATTTATAAAAGTGGCATTATTAAACAATAGTTCATCAACATGGTAAATGAAAATGTGATGGCTCATATTGCTATTATGTTTCCTTATTTTGTAAGTTTCATGCAAAAAAGTTCCAGACATGGTATGTTTGTACCTGATTAATGATCATGTTGCAGGGGCGGTATGATGTTTGCTGTCCAATGATGTCCGCTTGGGATCTTCATAAAGCTTGGCCTGAAGCAGAATTTAAGGTAAATTATTCTTCAATCATTTCATGCTTTCCATAATCATTCTACCAAATACAATTCTATTCACTTGTTGGGATACAATTTTACTGTTGTGGAACCAAGTTAGCTCATTCATAAGGTTTAGGTTCTAAAATGGACTGGAGTCCAAAGTCGGGGGACCAAACAATTCTTCTCCGGTTAGTATAAGGCATTTTTACCATTTGCTTGAAATCTTCTGGTTTAAAACTACAGATAGTATGGGTTCACCTTATCTGTTACCTGAAGCCTTAAGGTACGATGAGTACGTGTTTGTATAGTGTCATTACTAACGACACATTTAAGCAATTTTGTCTGATTCTCAGACTTGCCATTATTCAACTCATTGTTCTGATCAGCATGCTTTCCTCACGTGCCATCTGTATAAGCTTAAGCATGAATTTATTTCACATTCTGGATTAATGATTCAACTTGGGCAAATGTGGTTTGACATGCATACTGGTCTGACATCTCTTTCCAAGTAGTTTTTTCCCCACTTTTTACAATTAACTGTTAAATACTTCTGAGGGAAGATAATAGCTTATTTATAGCTAAATATGCGCTGATTGTTGACTGTAGTATTGACCAAGAAATATTCCAGTAAGTTTTGCCCAACTCATCTCCTCTACTGGATGCAGGTGGTTCCAGACGCAGGACACTCGGCCAATGAAGTTGGTGTCGCTGCTGAACTGGTATCAGCTAATGAAAAGCTTAAAAGCATGTTGAGAAAATAAGCAGGCTAATCCCGCAGCGTCAAGTTTTCACAGGGTTCAATCATCTGGCATCTCTGATGCAGAACCTCCAGAAGCATTTTTCTTGTCTTTATTTGAGTTACCTTGTCTGAAATGCGCAATAAGAGATTGTATCAGCATTTAGCGCAGCCTGTTGTACGTACCAAACGACGTCATTCCCTTTTCAATCATAGTAAGCTTTGACAATTTTGTTGGTTCTTATTTCAGGCTATTATCAGACGCGTCTGAGATTCCTCATTGCCCAGTGGTTAGTGTAATTGAAAGTGAGCTACAGATGAGCATGTAAGATCATAGAAGAAACTAGGAGTACAGCGTTACATCTTCACAATAAAAATATGTTCATACACATACCAACGCTGTACCGGAATAACTGAGCATACCCTATATGCTTGCTTGTATCTAGTGGTTCCACACAAAACCTTCTTACAGAACAATACACCGATCCGATAGGTCAGTCCAATAGCCTGATGCTCTATGTCTCCAAGTGTCACTCTTTTGGAGGTTCTTACCGAGATACGCATAGAGGAGACTCGTCTGAGTGGTGCTGGTCTGATGCTACTCCTCTCCGTGCTCGCTACTCGTCCACCTGCTGCACCGACTGCTCTACGTTTGATGACATCGCCTCCTCCGGTAGCCGCCACGGTGGTGGTGGCCGCCCTCCATCTAGCGGTGGCCGTCCTCGCTGCTCCTACTGCGACAAGGTCGGCCACGTTGAGTCCCAGTGCTATAAGAAGCAGCGGCATCTTTCACGCCATTCTTCTCCTAGCACTGGCACCGGTACTTCTACATCGACGTCTGCATCGACTCCTTCGCAGCTTTCTCATCGAGCGGGAGATAGCGGACTTGACGTCTGCTGCCGCCTGTTCTCTCTCGGCGAGTTACGCTCTGACTCTTGAACGTGAGAAACCACCTCCTACGGTCGGTAGGGATGAAAGCGGATCGGATAGTTTTCGACCGATCCGGACAACGATTCGGATTATCTCGGATCGGATTTTTCTCGGATAATTTTCTGATCGGATCGGCCGATTTTTTGTCGGAAGCGAAACGAATCACGGTAGGCATGCTATCCGGCGGATACGGATCTGGATTATCCGGATAAGACAAGTCCGGATATCCGGATTTTGGCCCAATAGAGAGGATTTCAGCCAAAAGGAAAATAAGATTTTAATTGATTTTGAATTTGAAAATGCAACAAATCAAATAGCCTTTTAGAAAATAGCAAATAGAGTTAAAAATTCTAGAAAAATCATAAAAATTTCTTAAATTATTTTGAACTTAATAAAATTAATTCCAAGTTAAAGTTAGTTTTTATTTTTGCACATAAATTATTTTTAATTTCTAAAAAAAATATGAACAACCTTTTTAAAATCCAGAAAATTCAAGAAATTAATTATTATTTTTCATTTTCACTTTAAACACAATAAAATCCCAGAAATCTCAATATTTTTTTTTTGACATTGAAAACTAGGAAATTAAATAATTAACTTTATTTCAATTATTTTTTCTTTTTAACCAAGAAAACTCTTTTAAATCTCAAAAAATCCAATAAACTAATAAATTTATTAATTTTTTGGTAACATACTTTGGAATGTTACAGTCATTTACGTATAGATTAACTATATAGCCTCATCAATGTTAGTATGAACTAAGTTTTATGTATGTGATAAGTTAAGTGTGAATGTGTGATGACTTGTGACTTTATGAGTTCTGACTTATAAGCTACATATAGTAAACTAAGTGCTATGTTTATGATGAACTAGTTAATGCAACTTGTTAGTGCCAATGTTATGCGTGGTTGCTGAAAATATGAATAATTCATGAATGTGTTGCATCAAATGAACTAGTTATATGTTTTCGTTAATTTCTGGCATACAATTTAAGGGGTTTTTATGTTCCGAAAATAATCCGCGATCGTATTCGTTTCAATTCGTATTCGCTCCGTATTCGTATTCGATATTATTCGTATCCGGAGTATCCGTATTCATATCCGGATCCGGAAAAAAAATGAAAACAAATATGACAGAGCCAATATCCGTCCGTATCCGATCCGTTTTCACCCCTACAGTCAGGTACCTCCCCATGGATTCTTGATTCAGGAGCATCATTCCACATGACTTCTAATTCTTCCATTTTGTCTTTCATTTCACCTCTTGATTCCCTTGTCAGTGTTCTCGTTGCTAATGGTATCTCTCTTTCTGTCTCTGGTCGAGAACCTCTTAGAAACTCATCCTTTCATGTTCCTTTTGTTGCTCATGTTCCTCGCCTAACCATGCAACTTCTTTCTGCTGGACAGATTACTGACCTTGGTTGTCGGGTCATTCTTGACTCTGACTCTTGTTGTGTTCAGGACCGCCACACGGGGGTTCTGGTTGGTTCTGACCATCGGCGCCTTGACTCACAGCATCTCTGGGAGCTTGATTGGTTTCACATTCCTTTCGCTGCCACCGTCGCCGCCAGTCTTTCCGCTTCAGCCACTTCGTCTACCAGCTCTTTCCAGCAGTGGTATCACCGTCTTGGTCATCTATGTGGATCTCGTTTGTCATCTTTAGTCCGTCGTGGTCTTCTGGGGTCTGTCTCAGGAGACGTGTCTTTAGATTGTCAGGGCTGTAAGTTAGGGAAACAAATTCAGCTTACCTATTCTCATAGTGAGTCTGTGTCTCAGCGACCATTTAATCTTATTCATTCAGATGTTTGGGGTCCAGCTCCCTTCCTTTCGAAAGGGGTCATCGATATTATATCATTTTTATAGATAATTTCTCTCGCCACACTTGAATATATTTTATGTCTTCTTGTAGTGAGGCCCTATCTATCTATAAACAATTTGCTACTATAGTTCGCACACAGTTTTCCACTCATATTCGTGTCTTTCGTGCTGACTCTGCTGGCGAGTACCTCTCTCGTTACCTACGCAGCTTTCTTGCTGAGCAGGGCACCTTCGCCCAGTTCTCTTGTCCTGGTGTTCATGCTCAGAATGGTGTCG
The DNA here is from genome assembly GCA_036346395.1 of Hsuehochloa calcarea. Taxonomy (NCBI): domain Eukaryota; kingdom Viridiplantae; phylum Streptophyta; class Magnoliopsida; order Poales; family Poaceae; genus Hsuehochloa; species Hsuehochloa calcarea. Next base: position 7,137,333 of record CM070602.1, read on the forward strand.
CTGAGTGTAAGCATCGTCACCTTCTTGAGACGGCTCGTACCTTGATGATTGCCGCCTCTATTCCACCTCACTTATGGGCCGATGCCGTTTCCACTGCCACCTATCTCGTCAAAATTCAGCTCTCTTCTTCTCTTCAGGTGAGATCCCGGTTGAGCGTCTCTGTAATCTTTCTCCAGACTACTCTGCCCTTCGTCTGTTTGGCTACGTTTGTTACGTTCTCCTTGCACCTCGAGAACGCACCAAACTGACTGCTTAGTCTGTTGAGTGTATTTTTATGGGATACAGTGCCGAGCACAAGGGCTATCGGTGCTGGGACCCTATTGATCGACGGATACGAATTTCTCGGGATGTGACTTTTGACGAATCTCGTCCCTTCTACCCACGTCCTGCCTCTCATTTGGTTCCTCTGTGGAGTCCCTGTCTTTTTTTACTTTTCCAGATACACCTATCTCTGTCTTACCCTCGTCCACCTGTCCCACTGAGTTATTCTCCATTGTTATAAGTGGTTATTTGTATATTGTACTTGTCTATATATAATGACACATTGACTACTTGAGAATATAAGTTGTTATTCTTAACAAGGTGGGCGTTCTTCATACCATGATCACATTTTTACATCACAATTATAAGCTCGTCTTGCCTGAAACCTAGCAAATTTTGAGCATGAACACACTAAACAGCTTAGTTCACCTTGAAATTAACCCTAGAAAAAGTTAAGCAATTTATTACTATTACTTTATTATTACTAGCTTGCCTGAAACCTAGCAAATTTTGAGCATGAACACACTAAACAGCTTAGTTCACCTTGAAATTAACCCTAGAAAAAAAGTTAAGCAATTTATTACTATTACATTATTATTACTAGCTTTCAGAATATTAGCATTATTAAAGTTTTACAAGGACTGATAAAAACCAAATGAGAATTTTGCAGGAACACAACTAAAACAATAGTAATAACGTACATCATTCACAATTGCATACAAGCTCTGTGCCTCACTGAAGAACTCTACACGAGGAACAACAAATGTCGTGGACTAAACTGGGAAAACGTCGCAAGAACGGAGAATAAAACTTGACAAGAATCTGTGCACCCGACTGAATTCTATCTGCTGGAACTCTGTAGCCTCCAAAACTACCTCCAGATTTGCAGGCACTCGACGGCCACCTTATCCTTTCGCCAATTGCTGCAGATTTCTGATTATATACACAAGCCAACACAACATAATCGAGCAGCCGGCTATCACTGATGTGAATATATCACTATTGTAGCATATACAAGCCCCACTGGAGCGTCTGTCCATCAGAAATATTCACCCTTTGCTTCGAGCTTATGATGCTAATACATCTCTTGTCTTCTCAAGACTTTTTCTTCGTCAGAAGTTCGTTCATCGTCAACGTGCTTCAACAATTCTCCGTTCAGTCTTGTTGTCAAGGAGGGAGGCAATGGTGCATATATACCTACATTGTGAAAAAATAATGAGATATTGCAGATATTAAATGGAAACAAATCTTGTAATTTTGGGTAGAAAGGAGATGTCATGGTCACGAACTTCTTGATTGTGGGATCCTTTCATAATCCTTTGTTACATGCAGCAAAATGGTACCAGACAACACGACAATCAAGCCACAAATTTCAGAAGTAATGCTTCCAAGGCTTTGACCAGACCAATCCTGCAACCATTGTTAAAATGGGATGAGAAATAGGGATATCGGATATGTCAAACATTAAATTTTGAATGGAAGAAAATCCCTCAAATCTGATATTATTATTGTCTTTTTTTCCAGTATAAGCTCAAGCCATTAGATGAGCTAAGTTTCATATTCCCAACAAACACAAGAGAAACAGTATTTTGCTCAACCCATCAAAGAAACAACTGTGTTTCCTCAATTTGTTGCAATGTACTTGGGCCCTGTTTGGCGCTCTGGCTCCCAACTTCAAAGGTATGGTTGGAGCTTCGAGACCAAATGGGATGGCTTCAATTTGCTAACCCAAATTTTAATCCAAATTCTATTAAAAAAATATAAACGAGCTTTTTTCTGTACTTTAAGTGCTCTCTAGAAGTTAGGGGTAACCAACTTTCCGAGTGATACGAATTTACAAAAATTGGTCATAGATTAAAATTTCTTGGACACGGATGTCAAACACAGGTTTCTAAAGAAAAACTGGAGTTTTAGCTGAAACACTTGCATGAGTTCAACTTTAGGACTCTTTAACTTCTAGAGTTAGAGCTACAGAAATTCAGATTCACCACAGTTGAACCCAGGGATCGAAATCTCGGTACCGGGGAAGATACCGACCGGTTACCGGGAAATTCAAAAAAAACCGGACCGAATTTGAATTTTAAATTTTAAATCTGGATTTTCTCCGGACCGGTTATCGGCCGGTAACCGGAAAAACCGGCTAAAAAACCGGGAAAAACCGAAAAATGGTGAAAATGGTAATTAGCAAATTTAAATTTGGAATAATACAAATATTAATGAGAAAGTGTTTCAAGTTGTACATAAAAAGTCATCCTTTATGTTTTACTAGTAGGGTGCCCGTGCGTTGCAACGGAACCTCAAAAAAGAAGTCCAAATAACACATAGCAAAGAAAATCATGTCAAACACCTCATAATTCATAATTCAGAACCAAGCCCCCCCCCCCCGGTCACCACCAACCGACGGTTTTTTTTCCATGCGGGCGGCGGTTTGACATGGGGTGGAAGGGGAGGGAAGACAAGCCAGGCGGCAGTTCTTTTTCCATGTGTGCGGCGGTTTGCCGTGGGGTGGGAGGGGTAAACTCAGAACTATAGTAGTTAAGAAATAATGCTAAATATACTAAAAACTAATGTTTCAATACATAATCTAGCATAACAATGCCTAAACCAACTAGGGAAGGGCATTATGGAGACAAAAATTCAAATTTGAATTTAAAAATTTCGTAGATTTTTTTCCCGGCTCCGACCGTGTAATCACTTGATTCTGCGTAGTTTTTTAACTCTGGTTGAACCTAAAGCCAGAATTCAGCCAAACATGACCTTAACTTCAAGATTGCTCTGACATACAATTGTTGGAGAATATATTAGGTTTGAAGTAAGCTGAACATTATAGTAAGGTGCATGAAAAAAAAAAGCCGGCCAGTTGCCGCTTCAAACATGAATTTGAATATTTGACTTCATAATGTCCTTCCTAGGTTGGTTTAGGCCTTATTTGTTGCTAGATTATGTATTGTATGAGCTAAATATACTTGAACTATTGTATTAGTAAGTCCCGGGCGGTTTTTTGGACTCGAAACCATGTCGATTTGCAACAGAGAGTATTGGCCTTTTTGCTGCATTGCACGTTGATTTCCGGCATTGGATGCTCTCCCCCCTGGTCTCCCTCTTGCTTTTGGCTTGTCCAAAGCAGCAGCTCAGCATGTCCCCTTCCCTCTTGTGTCTGCCTCCCTCGTATACGTCCACTACAATCTAAGGCTACGATTGCAAGAGCATGAGACTAAGAATGGAAAAAGGGATGTAGATCCTTTTAGCGATCTTATTCGTCAGACATCTCTTCTCATCCTACTTACCATTACGGTCTTGTAGTCAATGCAAGAATGGTTTACCAGTGGGTGGAACCCAAATATTACTAATAAATTTATAATCATTAGGCACAACATGCCTATGAAACATACACTTGGAATCAATACAAAGAGCACCTAACTCAATTTGAAGGACTTGTACTCTTTGATAACAATGAGTACATTGCACAACCTTCGCGTTTCTCGACAATGTATTTGTATGAATTGCTACTCCATTATTGTTTTTAGTATGCTAATCAAGTTATTATTCATTACTATTAAGTTATGTTTTTATTATTATAGATGCTTAAAACACTTGGAGGAGAAGGCTGCCCTAGAGAGTGAAGTTAGCAAGGAGCACTTTTTATGTACAACTTCATTAAATACTTTCTAATTAATATTTGCATTGTTCCAATTGCTAATTACCGTTTTCTATGTTTTTCGGGTTTTTTCACCGGTTTTTCTGGTTTTCGGGCAGTAACCGGTCCAGTTACCGGTTTTCAAAAACTTCAGTCCAAAATTCAGATCTTGAAACATGGCCGGTTTTCCTCTGTGTCTTCCGGTAACCGCTCGCCTGCCGGGATTTCCTCCAGTTCCGGGTTTTCTATCCTTGGTAAGGTGTAATGCCAATAGTTTATAATACCAGAGTTGAGGCATGCATAAGAAACAAAGGCAACAACAGGAAATTTTCCAAAGGGGTCTAAAGCAATAAATGAAGGTGAATGGTAGAACAGAAATAAGAAATAGATATATGACAATAATATTAAACAAGTACCTTGAACATTATGACGCTTGCAAGTATTGTAAGTGTTGTGAACATTACATAATAAATTGGAGATACAATTGCTGTATTAAATGTGTCAAGTGCCTGCGAAAAAAAATACTCTGTTAAACTGCAGAGGACATCTATACAATAAGACTTGCAATGATTCTACGAACTCATGCAATTTAGTACATTGTTGAACAAATATTTGAATTTACTTTAATATAGCAGTCTAAACAAAATCACAGCAAGGAAACCAATGAAGGAGATTTTGGACACAGGAATAAGTACCACCAGTGCAAGGCTGGGGAGGTTTGCCTGAAGTAGGTATCCTTACAGTGTAAGACAGGAGTCATAGGACAGAAACAAAATTGAAAATTAGAATACGCAAACAGGGCTAGTTATGTGGAGCTAACGACAAATTTATTTAAATAGGTTCCATATCATGCCAAAATAGTATATATATGTACCAATTCATCAGAATCTTCTGATTATTTTATTTTCCCATTTGGTTGTTGAGATTTGAGAAATGACAATATGCTGCTTAGAACATACAAAGCAATGATTTGATTCAAATAGAATGTGACACTCTTTATCCTAATAAACAACAGAAACATCACCACAACTTGAGCCCATTCAGTTAAATACCCACGATCCCTTGAACTTGAAGTCATCCTCAGAAGGTAAACAGTTATGGGATTGTTGTTATATGCTTGGAGCCTTGGAGTTACTTACATGACACTTCATATATTTAAATTTGTTATTCTTAGTTCTTGCTAATCGATCAATGTTCATATAGTTCTTATTGTTCATTTGGTCTAGTTAAATTATTTCCAATCAACCCCTCTTTTAGCACTTCTTTTTTTAATCCATAAAAACTACAACAGCCTGTCAACATGAAGCCTATAATACATTGCTAAGGCTCTCAACTCACGAATTGTGTTCAAATTGGTCTTCTCTAGGACATACCATTCAGGCATTTATCATTTAAATGGTAACATTTATAGTGACATAAAACTGCAGTTACTGAAACAACATCAGTCGCGAAGAAGTTGCACAAACCTTATTCAGATAATTCATCTGTGTTAGCACACAAGTAGCCACAACAAGCATAAAGAACCAAGTCTCTGGATATACTAGCTGATTTGTCCCCTCAAAAGTCAACTTTAAGGATGTACCAAGAGCTTTAACACTCATCACCTGAATAAGAAGAAAAGGTTAGTGCTTTCCTTAGCAAGAGTAAAACTGAATAATTTCACATAGAACATTAGAGAAAACAGAAACTGCTAGCAGAAGTGACATTACCGAAAGAGAACCCATCAAAGAGCAAATGGCAGTATAGATCAACACATTCGACTGCCCGTAGAGAGGGGAGAAATGGAATACCAGGACAAAGACCACCACTATAACTGAAGCGACATAGAGCAAGAAAGCTGCAAAGGCACATGACAACATATCTCAATCATCAGACTTCACTTCGCATATAGCAACAGTGGAAATCCCTACAATCAAGAGCAAACAATTGTACATAATAGAATCGCATCCATGATAAATTGATAATTCTCACCGGGTTGTGTTGCCATGTTCCATATTTCCCTAACTGACGTAATCTCGTGCTCCTCCGGCGCGTGGATAACAATCACCGCCGATCCCGCGATGCACATCACGCAACCAAGAACTCCTAGCGCGTGCAACCTCTCATTCAGGATGAAATGGGCCAGCACTGCACTGGAGAGTGAAGACACCACCAATACCCACCTTCAATATCACATTCAAATTACACAATTGCAAAGGAAAATCACATGTTGCTGTATGTACCTAACAATTATGCTCAGTGCTCCAAGAGGAGTAACCAGCACCGCGGGGGCGAAGGCGTATGCCACGAAATTCGCGACCTCTCCCACAATCACTGAAAGGGTACAACTTTGCTCAGATTACCCACTACTCGCTAAAGATTGCGCTTCATTTTCTCTACTGAAATCGTATAAAGAAACCTTACTAGTGATCATGCCAACCCACCACAAGGGTTCCATGAGGTACGAGTACCCACCCACCCCTGCGCATGACATCAAGAAACCAAACAAAAAAGAAGTCATTTCTACAAGATTAAACTTCGGAATACAGGAAAGCAAAAAAAAAAAAAGCGTGAGAGGAATTGAGGACCTGCGCGGATGCCGGAGGCGACGGCAGCGCGGCGGAGGCCCTTCTTCTTGATGATGAAGCTGGCGCCGATGAAGCCGCTGGAGAGGAGCGCCAGGGCTATCCCCTTCACGTTGTCCGTTGACAATTCTTTCTCGGCTCCTCCCCCCATCCCTCCAAAACGACCCAATTGCGACCGAACTCCTCAGATTTCGGCAGGATTGGGTCGGATGAATCCACGCAATTCCCAATCGCTGCTTCTCTCCCTCACTTCTTCTTTATATTAATTTTCCCTGATTTTTGACGGGAATGTGATTTCTTGATGGTTTCGCGTAGGATTTTGTTTCTCGGAAGGAAGAGGAAGAGCTGGTCGACCGGAGCGACCTGGACAGGGTGGAGGAAAGGGGACGCCAGGAAGGACTACGAAACGAAACAAAACACGCTGATTAGCAGATTAGGCGTCGTTTTCTCGCGACGGGAATTTCCTGAGATCGTAAGCCTGCCTGGCTGGGCGGGGTGATGGCTGATTGGGGGGCTGATACGTGGGGCCATTTGTCAGAAGTAAGCATAATTACTCAGAGTAAGACAATTTTAGCCAACTCTTATTGCTGTTGACCGAACTGAGACTATCATGCTACGGAAGTCATAGTTGACACCTTCCCAATCAACCGTGCCTGTGCGACCTAATCACTCTACTTCCTCCTCCTTGCGGGACTCTTTGCCTCTCCAAAACCTAACTTGCTCTCAATTTTGTTGCTAATAGTGCCCTCCTCACCTTACCACGCGCCACTGCATTAGTGAGCTTCCTTGCCTACCACCACCATATCTTTGAAAAATAATCCTAACTCTCAACCCTGTTGCTAACGGCGGCATCCTTAGAATAACTTTGGCTTGTGAATTGTCACAGCACAGTGGACGGCAGGACTACGCCAGTCTTGCGAGGAGACGTAAGGAGGGCTTCACGTAAGGAGGGCAAGAAAGCGTAATATGAGCTTTAGTCTTGGGTCAGCTGGGCTTGTATAGTTGTTGGGTTGTTTTCGTTTGAGGAGTGGTCAGGTATTTTGTTGTATTATCTATAGTATTAACCGATTGGCTTGTAAAAAGGAAACTCTATTGCACTGAGAAGGGCATTGAAGAAAGACTATGAACATTCCCCAACCTATTCTCTCTCCTGTTCTTCTCAACTCTCCCGGTTTCCATTCTAGTTCGCTCTGATTCGTCTCGATTCTCTAGCGCGACGTCGGGAACGTGACAAATTGGTATCAAAGCCCACGCAAACCGTGAGGATGGAGGCAGCAGAAGGGAAAGTCTCCTCTCTCGATGACAATGTCAAGGCGATTCTGGCTATGGTAACTGAAATTGATGATCGGATGTGTCGACGATCAAGTCGTCGATCTTATGAAATAAATAGTGGAAAATAACAAAGAGTTCTTGGGAGAGAATGGGGCTGCTCTTTATTGCTATGAACTGCTTATTATCATGGATGCCTTCGACTAGGCAGTAGCCTAATCCTAATTACACTGAAGCGCAGTACTTGTTATGGTGTTGCAATCCAATTGTATGTTGATCTTTCGGATTGGCCTCTTCTGTCGCTTGCGTTCTTTTTTAAATAGTTGACGAAGTGGTGGTAGTTACTCCTAGAAGTGGCGCCTGTTGGAAGCGTCGTGACTGGTCGGAGCAAGGCAATGGTTGATGAAGTCGCAACCGTTCTATGGTTGTGTCCGTAAGACACTTAATCGTAGGGTAGTTGTTGTTAGTGTCTGGATTATGAAATGTAGTATGGAATGGAACAAACATGACACGTGTTCCATTCATCACACGATGAGGAATATACCTAGAGTCAGATCCAGATACCAATTCATTACCTACGATCAGTCATCTAGTAGATACGACCTCATCAGATATAACCTCTGAATTCAACCACGAGGTAGCCTTAGGTTACAACCATGAAGACATACGGCCTTCTATTATGTATCAAAGTAATACATAGAGATTTTAATCCACGTCAGCTAGCCCCCGAACTTTAAATGAATTGGCTATACGAACACTTTCTCCTGATGAAGTCGTGTCAGGCAGACCCTCATTCAATATCGTGACACGAGGTGGTCTGTATTCATTTTAAAGTTGAGAAATTGCCTTGAAACTGGAAGAGTTTTTCTGTCCGTTAGACTTTTGGGTAACTCCCGATTGCGGTTCAAGAATAGAAGCTATAAAATCCCTTAGCGTGGGGCTTAAGTTTTTACACCTCTTGCTTTCCCTTTTCATCTCCTAAGAGAGAAAATCGTCTCCGACCTCCCTTTGTCTACAACCTTCTACGACCTCCTTTCTTCGCCCATCCAAAACTCCACCATGTCGGATCGTATCACCAACTGGTCGGCTTCTGATATGAGCGAGAAGAAGCTTGAGAGCTTGGAGAAGATCGGATTGCTTCCTGACAAGAACCTGATTTCTTGAAGATCAGCAGCCGGAGAGCATTATTCAAGCGGTGGAGATGGAGAAATTTATGTTTTCCTTGTATATATCGAATGCGGATTCAGGCTTCCAGTTCACTCCTTTCATCCCAAAGTTTTGGAGCATTACGGAGTCAAACTGGTGAATCTTGCTCCCAATGCCATCACCAACCTTAGCGTCTTTGTCTACCTCTGCGAAGCGTACTTGGGGATTCCCGCAACTCGATCTCTTCAAGTACTACTACAGGATGACAAAGTCGGAGAAGACGACTGGGACGCCTGGAGAGTGCACCTTGCGCCTCCACGACGGAAAAGCTGATGAGTACATTCTTATGTACTCAAAATATTTGTGGTTGACATGGAAGAAAAGTTGGTTCTACATGACGGTCACTCAGAAAGACAGCCTTTACTATACTAGCAAGAAAGTGATCGAGAATCCAGAATGGCGCTCCACTACAAAGAAGGGGGGAAAAGCAGGGAGATGGGTCGAAGCCATCCAACTCCTTAATGTCAGAGGTTTAACGTCTTGGCATATAGTAAAGAACTTTTCCATGCGCCTGATCAGCCCCTTGAAGGCCTGAGCATATCCGATGCTCTGGTATATTGGTCGTGATGATGCGATCAAAGACTCCAAGGAGGGTAAGTTCTGAAGAATTCCAGCCAGTTTGCCTACATTGGTCATTTATTTTTGTGATCCTAAAGTCTCTTGTTTATCCTTACAGTTTTGTCTCTTGATGAGATCAGAAGCCGAATCAAAATGATCTACACCAAATAGCCTGGCAAAAAGGCTGATTTTCCTCGGATCTTAGCGATTGTTTCCGCAGAAGAGAGGGCTGAGAGACTTAGAGTAAAAATATCAACCACTTTTCATCTTTATATGTTTTTCGATCGGTTTTACCATAAACCCTCTTTAATATGTAGTCAGTCGAATTGAGGATCAATGTGGCCACTGAAAGTTGTGAGACAATTGGCACTCTGACCACTCCTATGACCATTCAAGATGGTGGTCTTATAGAAGTAGGTAACCGAATAGAAATGTCTATTCTATATGAAGGATTTTTATCACCTAACTAATTTTGATTGTTAATTTAGGTGGTTGTCATGGACTCCAATGTGGTCGCTGAGGACATGTTGGTTGCTACCGTGGCAACTGTTCTTGAGACCGACGAGACCACGCCCTCCGACCCCATGATCAGAGCAATTACCTCTGGTGTCTTTTTGATTCTTGAACATCTTTTTCTTCTTATCGTTTGTAGATCCTCGGGTATTCCGATTGATGACGACCAGAGCACCCTTCAGGAGAAAACTATTGAAGACATCGAGCAAGCCCCTAAGCAGGTGATAGCACCAGTTTAGGAACCCGTAGTGGCTCCAACCACACCTACTGAAGTGGTTCCAACAACACCCGCAGAGGTGGTTCCAACCCCACCTGTGGAAGTGGTGGTTCTTGAGGAGTCTCAGCAGGTTCCGGCCCCTGCTAAGAGTTCTTTTCGTAACGTCTCTTTTCCTCATCGCTTCCGAATCTTCAAAGATGAAGAGTTTAATAAGGCATGGGGAAGAATTTTAGACTGTCAAACAAAGACGAGTGCCGATTCATTTTTTGCCGAATATAATGGTATAGCAATTGAGGTAATCTTCCACGACCACTTTTAACAGTCTTTCCCTTAGAAAATACCTAAAGGAGTTTGCTATTTTGTAGAATTTTGTGGAGAATTTCGCTATGGTCGGAGGTCTGACCCAGCGAATAAAGTTCTTGGAGAAAAGAAACTCTGAATTAGAAAGTACGCACCCTTTCAGTATCTTCTTCTCTCCTTTACCATTTGGCTTTTTTATTTTAACTAATTCTCCTCTTTATCATGTTTGATAGACTCTATGAAGTTTAAGAAAGAAGTTATGGCTAAAGAAGCCATAATTGCCAAGCTTCAAGAAAATTGCCAGAATAAGGACTGGTCGATTGAATACTTAACGACCAGACACAAGGAGGTTCTTGAGACTTTTGAGAAGAACTGCCAAGGTAACCAATCGTTAACACGACCAGCATGCTTTCTTTTTCTAGTCGTATGTACTTATCTTTTGGTTTACTCGTGCAGAGCAAACTCAAGCATTGAGGCGAGAAGAAAAGGCTCTTGAGTTCGAGAGTGGCAAGGACGTAGCCTTCGAGCAAAATCTTGAAGAAAAGGTTAAGGCTTTCAACAAGATGCTCTTCGACATGGGATCGGGAACGCAACTGCCCAATTTAGGAGATCCCACATAGAAGATCAACTACCTTAGCCAACAGCTCGAACACCTTAGGGGTGTTCTCAAAACAACTCAGGAGAACCATGCGCAGACCTGATAGGAATCTTGAAAACAATAAAGAATAGCATACTAAAAGAGAAGATGCAAACAAAAGAAAGAAAAGGAACTCTTGTGGGCGACCTGATAGGAATCTTGAAGTTAAGCGTGTTGGATTGGGAGCACGGTTAGGATGGGTGATCAAGCTGGAACTTGATTTTTTAAAAAAAAAGAAAAGAAAAAAATGAGGAGTGTCCATCCGAGATTTGAATTTGACTTTTCAGAATTGGAATTTGGAATTGAAATTTATATTGGAAATGGAGTTTTATAATTTGAGTGAGAAATTAGGATTCTGATATTTCCTTCAAAAATACACATAAAATACAAATAAAATCCGAATATTTTTAATTAATTAATTTTTTTTGAGAAAGTGGAGTTTTTGGGACGTTACACAAACACACTGAAGCACATCATTCTGTACTGCTGGCATTACATGGTAGTGGTGTGGGAGGACATAGTGGAATCATTGCTACTTATCATAAGATCAAGGCACTGTTTGCTTTGCCGAGCATGAAAAAGATATTCACAAGTTTGTGTTAGCTTGCACTATTTGCCAGCAGGCCAAATCGGAGCATACCAAATCACTAGGTTTGCTCTATCCATTGCCAGTTCCTACACAAGCCTGGAATATCATTAGTTTGGACTTTATCGAAGGATTGCCCAAGTCAAAGAATTTTGACACCATACTGGTGGTAGTCGACAAGTTCTCCAAGTATGGCCACATTCTACCCTTATCACACCCATTTACTGCATGGATAGTGGTGCAATTATTCATCAACAATATTTACAAATTGCATGGATTGCCACAAGTTATCATCTCCAACAGGGATAAGGTGTTTACAAGTACCACTGACACTAAGATGAATATGAGCTTAGCTTATCATCCACAAACCAACGGCCAGACATAGCGCTTAAATCAATGTTTGAAAACATATCTTCGTTGCATGGTGCAAGCCTGTCCTACCAAATGGTCTCAATGGTTATCTCAAGACGAGTTTTGGCATAATACTACATATCATTCAGCCTTAGGAAAAAAAACCATTTGAAGTCCTCTATGGTAATCCACCGCGCCACTTTGGAATCATCAGTGGAGACAACAGTTCTGCTCTAGAATTGGAACAATGGTTGAACGATCGTGCTCTGATGTCTAAACTGATTCAGCAGCATCTGCTTTGCACCTAGCAGAAAATGAAGGATCAAGCGGACAAAAAGAGATCTGCCCGGGAATTTCAAGTAGGAGAATTGGTATATCTCAAGCTCCAACCATATGTTCAATTGTTTGTAGCACGCGTATCATCTCAGAAACTCTGCTCAAGTACTTTGGGCCTTACAAAATTATTCAAAAAGTGGGAAAAATGGCATACAAGCTGGAACTATCTGCAGGAAACCTCATTCATCCGGTGATTCATGTGTCACAACTAAAAAAGGCCATCAAATTGTCTGAAACTATGAGTCCTGATCATTCCCTCAATCTCATTTATTCTGATCAACTCCTCTACCCTGTAACAATAGTTGCGACGAGGCTGCACCGAATCGGGCATATGGTCATTCCACAAGGATTAGTACAGTGGTCTAACTCCCCGCCACAATGGTCGACTTGGGAGAATCTTCAAGATCTACGCCAGTGATTTCCTCCGGCACCAGTTTGGGGACAAGCTAGTACTCAAGCAGGGGAGGGGGATGTCACAGCACAGTGGACGGCAAGACTGCGAGGAGACGTAAGGAGGGCAAGGAAGCATAATCTGACCTTTAGTCTTGGGCCAGCTGGGCTTGTATAGTTGTTGGGTTGTTTCCGTTTGAAGAGTAGTCAGGTATTTTGTCATATTAGCTACAGGATTAACTGATTGGCTTGTAAAAAGGAAACTCTGTTGCACTAAGAGGGCCATCGAAGAAAGATTATGAACATTCCCCAACCTATTCTCTCTCATGTTCTTCTCAGCTCTCCCAGTTTCCATTCCAATTCGCTGTGATTTGTCTCAATTCTCTGGCGCGACGTCGAGAATGTGACATGAACCCCAAAGGGCCACTGCAATTACTGTCAGGGATGGACCCAAGATAAAACAAACTGAGTAGGGGCACCATGTATATAAGTAAGCTAAGTTACACAATTTAAAGTCTAAATAACATCATATGCCGATGTACTGGTTTTGTGTTAGTGGGGACACCAATGGTGGGAATTAGTCCAATACCACTACGGAAATATAAAACCCTAAGCTTTGCTCTAAAGTCTATACAACACCCTGAATTATGAAACCAGACATTTGACCCCCCCCGGTTGAACTTTGCAATCTGATTCAAATAATACCCTAGCTCAGTTTTACAGAGTGGTATTGCCTGCGTGGCACGGTGAGTGGGTGGTTTTGCCATGTAGGATGACACGCTAGTGCAAGTTAGGTCAATGACAGATAGGGCCCACTGAAGAATCTAGACCCGTCATTGAGACTAATACTTTTATTATTTGGATTAAAAGGTAAAAATCATAGAGGTATGCACTTGACATTATATTCTTATATCTTGGTGCACTTCTCAGATCCAAAGTATAGGTTGAACTCTACTAAAAGTCCAACTTGAATATGTGCATATGTTTATATTACAGTTTTGTATGCACACATTTAGAGGAAGTTCACTCTATGTTTTGTGGTTTCATTAGTATTGATTCATATTTATTTATCCACATATATTGGAGATCTCTACTTTGAAATATATCCTTTGAGTATATAAAACTTATGTAGTTCATATATACTCATATCGCTTTATATTCAATTATTTGCAATTATGTTTATGGGACTAATGTATGTGCCAAGTTGTTTTAAAGGCTTAGTCCCGGATAATAGAAGACAACATGGAAATGGCAATGCAAAGACAATAGAGGGATCATGGCTAGTGGCTTAAAAGTTTATTTTTGTGTCATTTTTGTTATGCATTGCATTTGTTTTGCTTCTGAAAAAGTCTTCAGTAAAAGTCGGTAGTACCGATGTTTTCTTGGCGGTACTGCCGTACAGCAGTATGACCAGGAAAGTGGTGCGGTTCTACCGCAATCCAGTCGAACTGAAGATTAGTTGGCAGTACGTGTTTTCCAGAGTGACACCTTTTTGGAGCTTGAGTGCTCCCATAGAAAGCGGTAGTACCGGAGTTCCTTTTACAGAACTACCGCGCACTAGAAGTTCTAAATTTTAGTTGGCGGTACGTTATATCCAGAGAGGACCAGTTTTGAACCTCTAAGGGAAGCGGTAGCACCGCCCTATGTGAACGGAACTACCGAAGAGCGGAACTACCGCATGATCAATGGCGGTAATACCGCACCTTTCTGCAACGGCTTGTTAAGAAACATTTATTACAGATATATCTTGGTAATTAATGTTAATCATTGTGGAACTAACATTTTTCATGAGTTGGATGAATAGGTTATGTTTCAGGGTGATGAAGACTTTGGATTGCATCATGAGTTGATCGTCATCAAGTCAAGGTTCAAGAAGAGGATGCATCATGTGTTGATGCATATCAAGATCTCGAAGAGGAGATAATCATGAGTTGATCATCAAGTCAAGAGAATACCCATCATGTGTTGATGGAGGTCAAGTAAAGGATGCATCATGGGTTGATGCATGTCAAGACGATGACCCGGACATGAAGTGAAGATATGCGTCATCAAACTTCAAGAAGATGCTCAAGGCAAAGGTATGACTAGCTAGGGTTAAGGATGTGTTCCTAGTCTTTTACCAGTCTTGGTGTTTGTTTGGAAGACTGGATTAGTAGTATAGGTTTGCCGTACTATTAAGAGGGGTCTTGTCTAATAGCTTGAGTCTCATCACGTGTTGATAGTTCAATCTTGCTTGCTCTAGCTCTCCGTGGCATGATGTTATTATTTGCGAATGTGCTTTGCAATAACCGAGACTCATGCATTTAATCCTTATAGCATGTGACTATACTTTGCAAATGGTTGAAGTCCATGTAGCTACTCCTTGTGGCATGATCTAATTTTGCAAATGTGTTTTGTAAATTATTGGGGTTCATGCATTTTCATGCATTTTTCCTTGGTATGGTCTAAGATTGTTTGTTGCTATTTCTTTGGACTTAGACCATGATAGTGGCTCTTTGGAGTTGTACTTTTTGATTTGATCAAATATGTTTGAGATCAATCAAATAGGTGGGTTGTGTAGCCCTTTGAATAAGCTTTCCATAGAGTTCAATATCACTCAATTCCGATATAGGAGTTAAAAGTTATGACCTTTTTACCGAGTGTTGTCTGTACTGAAATTGGACTGCGGTAATACCACCCGAGAAGAGAGGTACTCCCGCAGAATGGTAGTATCGGCCTTTGTACTGCAGTACTACCGCACTAAAGTCTTTAACGGCTAGTTTTTGAGCCGTTAATGCACCCGCGCGATCAATGAACAGTAAAAACAGTAGTACCGGAGTTTGTACGGCGGTACTGCCGCAAATCCTGATTTTTGGAGATTTCTACTCCCAATGGCTAGTTTTTATATGTGTGCTATAAATACCCACCTTAGCCAGTTGAGAGGTAATCTTTGGCATCCTATTTTACTCACTTAAGCTAGTGCGGTTTCTCCTCTCAATTGTGCATGTGTTGCACCTTGTGAGCAAGGAAAGAGTCTCTAGTTGCATGTGTTGCATCTAGAGGTGAATTTCGTATCCACTTGAGCCTGTGTATTCGTTGCACATGGTGAGAGTCAAGCAAAGGGCTTGGCTTATTACTCTTGGTGTTTGCCGACACCTAGACGGTGTAGAGGCGTTGTGGACCAGTGATCTTTTCAAGAAACTTGTGAGAAGGTCCGGCGTGTTGTGAAGGTTGGAGTTCACCTACCCGGAGCGGAAAAGAGCTACCACTAGTGGAATTAATGTGTTTGGCTTAATTCGTGGGGTAGATCCAATTAGTTTGGGCTTACCTCAACGTGGATTAGGGGAGACCGGCAAGCCTCCAAAAACTACGGTAAAACATTATTGTGTCATTGTGGTTTATTTCTCTTGTGTTTTACTTTGTGCTATTTACATTTTTAGAATTAAATTACTTATAGTCTTTGTATGTTTACTATCATTATCAATAGTCTTATATCATTGATGCACTTAGTCAAGACTAGTTGGTTTAAGTCTTAATTGAGCAAAACCAAATTGATTTACAATTTCGTATAAAACTCGACTTTAGCCAAAAAAAAATAATTAAAACCGCCTATCACCCCCCTCTAGTCAACCTCCTCGATCTTACACCCACAGGGGTTTCTCCCCCACTGAGCTACCAACCGTGCTTCCATGGCCGCCGCCCTGTATAGTTTCTTCTCTCTCTGTTTTGATTTGGAGAAGCCCTTGTAGGTCTCACGTGTTATTCACCTTAACTTGATCAATGCGTCATTCTACATGGCAAAACCACCCACTTATCGTGCCATGAGGGCAATACCACCATACAAAACCGGGTCAATATGTTATTTAAACTGGATTGCAAAGTCTGGAGGTTCAAATATCTTGTTTCATAGTTCGAGGTATTATAAAAACTTTTTTCAAAAGAAAGAAAGAAAAACTTATATTTCTGAATAGAGTACACATCAACTCCTATGTGTAAGCTCTCTAATAGTGTCAACGGTCTAGTGCTGGATTTTTTTTTTGTTGAAAACAAAGGAACTATGAAATGGCTCCAAGTTGCTACAATAGCTGAGAAAAGCTTTACACGCTTCATTATATCCCAGAGAACTAGAGAAGAAAAGAACAAGCAAAAGACCGAAAAACAAAGAAGGGTAAGAAAAAAAAAAACGTCGAAATCACCACATTCCCGTATTTATGTCGGACATCTTACGAGCGCCGTCATCAGATAAGGATTGAAATTCAACAATCAATTTAACACGGCTTGAAATTGTGGTAGCAAAAGAGTACCAAAACATGCCGTTCATTTGTGAATCATAAATCATAATACATGTTCAAACAACTACCTATAAATAACGACAAGGACTGGCATTCTACAATCACATTTCCAAGGTAAAATGCAGACTAGTCGGGAAGTCAATCAGCTGAACAAAAGCTACAACGGGAGGGTATCAGTGTCACAGCATTAGATGAGCATGGACCACCGAGCTAATCTGAAGAGCTCAGTTGCAGGGAACTGAAATTCTTCTACTCAGACAGCTCCCTACATATCATGGCCGCAGCATATCTCGTAGTTGAAGCACTTGTTGTCGCTGTTCTGGAGGCAGCATATTGATCTGTTCTGGCGACATGCTCAAGACTTGCTGTACAAGCATCTTTTCCATCTCAGGTGTCAACTGGTCGAACAACAACCAGGTGAATATTTTATTTCACGATAAAGGGAAAAACATAACAGAGGACAAACAGACACTTACAGGTGCTTCAGGGCGACCTGTCTGAATACCACCAATTCCTTGGGTCATCTGTCCAGGCAACCCAGGCATCTGTCCAGGGAAATGGGAGCCAGCTGAAGATGGTTCAGGGTTGCCACGTCCCCATTGAGTTGATCTATCGACTTGCATACTTTGAGAATTGTAGTGCGAGCCAACATGTGAACTAGCCTATTAAACAGATAGATTACATGAGTTATGTAGTGACTATGATTCCATGATCAAAACATCACATGAAAGATGGGACTGCTAGAATCTAGAGTACAACAATAAAGCTATCCAAGAAGTCACATGTGGTTTCTTTAGACCATGTTGTACACGACGTTGGACATATCAGCAATAAGATGGTAACCATAGGTTTGTCCTAATTTGTTATAAGACGGAAGTAGTTCAAGACAATGTTGTCAAATTAACAAAATCAACAGAAAAGTTATTTAGTAATGAACTTCACTGGAAACTGGCTAGTTTTTGTTGCGTTTCAACAAAATTTGGTAAATTGTCAAGTTTTTTCCTTTTCCATCTTTGAAAGAGAACATCAAAATGAAAAGTTTGTTGAGGAATTTATGTACATTTTTTTCAAAAATATGCTTAAAATTGTGCATAACTCACCTTTTATACACGAGCTACCAATTTTTGTAGCATCTAAACAAGAATGCTTAGGATATCCAGGCAATGGTTATCTGAACAGGTCGTAACCATGCTATATTTGCCATTTTGGCTATCTGACTTGTCCAAGCAATAACTCTACAAGCAGTATCAAATATTTACTATACATTTCTTCAGAAACATGAAAAGGAGACCAGTAGAATATTTTTCTCAAGCATTTCAGGCGGCAGACAACCAGTCATTCTTAAAGCAGTGCTATTGTCGCATATTACCAAATCATGACTACAAACTATCAAAACATGAAATGATGAAATAGAATTATGATATAATGGTTAAGATTTTGCAGCACAAGTTTACTGCATTGGTGCCTTCAGAATTAACTAGTGCCTTATTGGGCCTAAGAAAAGTTAGTGAATTTTGAACTGCACATGCATCAAATAAATAAATAAAACAAATGATAATCATAATAAGGAAAACAACCGTAGAACCTAGCCAAGCAATAGATGTGGATGACAATGCTAATAACTGTTATATACTTGTATAGGCCATACATATGAGAGCAGTATACTACAATTGGATAAAAGATAAGAAGAGCCATTCACATGGTATTTCATTCAACTGGAGAGTAATGTGGATCATATGTCATTAGATACAGAGATTTCAACAGCAGTCAGCACATAACTACACTAAGATAGCAAGATGTTAGTCAACTTTGGACACAATTTACTCATGTGGCCATGGTTCTTCAAGACCTAACTCTTGTGATGATAGCAAACAAAGAATACAGATTACTTCATCAAGGCAGTTTCTACATCAGATTTTGAACAGAAAATGCTAAGCAAACGCATGAACATTTGGGAAGATGCTTATATTTTCTCTGTGCAAGGGAAATAACTCAACTTTAATACAGCATAATCATATCTTCCAGAAGACAAGAAATTGCACCTGGTATAGTTGTGGTGGTGGATGACCTGTGAGGAAAGAAGCTTGTGGATTCCCACCTGGCTGAGAAATTCCAAATATGATAGTCAGTTTGCAGAGCATAGTGTCTAGTTACAAGGATCATGTGGATTTAGTGTAGAACCTTACATGAAACATCGATTGTTGCAACATGTGCTGAGGAGCATTTGTATGACTCAAACCAAACGAATTGGGTGCTTGCAGATGCATATGATGTGTAAAGGGCTGCATGGAAGGTGGCCTAGGCAACTGGGGCAAGGGTGGTTGTAACTGCTGATTAAACATTCCAGGATTTTGCAAAGGTTGCTGTGGCTGACTATGAACTATAGGCATATGTGATGGAACATTTGAATACTGTGGAGGGGTATGAGGAGGTAGGGTAACATTTGTATGCTGAGATGACTGAGGTGCTGATGCAGAAAGCATCTGATGGATAGGGTATCCTTTTGCTTGTGCTGATAGTGGTGGGTTTGCTGACATAGTTGGAAGGTCCAAAGATGATGTCAGATTAGAAGAGCCAGATGAAAATGGACCAGAAGGTTGCACATTCTGTTGATTCGAAGGTAATTGGGGTTGGGACGAGATATCATGATCTTGCACTGTAGCTTTAACTGGTGAAGGTGTTGTCTGCACAACTGTGGGTTGGGCCATGTCTGAAGATTGTGCCTGCGGGACAACAAGCACTCGATGATGATGAAGTTCAATTTGCTGAATAACAATCCAAATTCAAATATCAAATGTCAAGAAAAGTAGAAATACTTAAGTTACATACAGTTTTAGGCGTTTTGACCATTCCCAGTACTACTTGCGCCTGCAAGAAGAAATGCATATAAGAAATTCATTCATTGTGCATAACACAATCCAGTTGAAAGTAGTAATCACATATGGTGTCAGATACCACACCAAATAATTCCATATTGATGTATTACTAGAATTTTTAGAACAAATTGCTGGAGAACAATCGTAAAGTATTAGAACAAGTAGTTGGTTCAATTTTAGAGAGTTTGCTAAACAACATAAGTACATGACACGCTTTCTTCTTCTTCCAGTGTTTTCATATAGAAACAACAGATAGAGGTGAATGTATTGTTGTGGCACTAACATGAGATTCGTGGCATATGATCAACATTAATACACTAAATAAACCCCATAGTCTCACTGAAGTTTCCACCTGAATCATGAAAGAGCAACCAAGACAGTTTTTGCTACATAAATGTCCATCAATTCCCTTCTCTATGCAAGCATGAACCAGGAAGAGCTAACAATACCAGAGTCTCTCCATAGTCTGTTTAGCAACTACGAGTTACATTCCCTTGTAATAGACATGAACTCATAGTCCTTTCTGCACGAACGAAACACGAAATCTCCGCGAGTAACAATCATAACGAAACTCCACAAAACCCGAAAAATCTCGAGATTTCAAGAGCACTCGCAGCCGAGGCACCACCGTTCCCCCTTTCTCCTACATAAGTAAACGCAAACCACCTGAGAACGCAGGCTGCGATAAATCTCACCCGGAAGAGTGCGCGGGTAACGTCCGGGTTGTCGACGAGCATGCGGCGCACCCTCTCCTGGTCGTGGTCGGTCATGGCCTGCGCGTGCGGCGGCGCCACACCACCAGAGAGAGGTAAAACGGTGAGAAATTGGAGAGAAACAGGCGGGGGGCGAGGTAGAGAGGAATTGGGCTTGTTGTAGGGTTCGAGGATTAGGGCGCGCACCTTCATCTGGGACATCATGTCGTACATCTCGGGGCGGGACATGGCGAAGATGTGGGCCGCGAGGGCTTCGCCCGCCGGCTGCTGCTTCGCCGCCATGGGATGGGAGGAGAGGAGCGGCCAGAGCCGATGCGGCGGCGATGTGGGCGGGGACCGGAGAGCTCCTATTCTTTCAGGAGCGTTCGAGCTGCAAGGCTGAACTGGATTCCAAGTAACTCTGGTAAAGTCGACTGATCAACAAGAGTTTTGAACTGGAATAGTTACCAAATCAAAAATGATGGATACCTAACCTAAATTTGAGGCCAAGAGGTCTGGTGGGAGTCACCCCTACACGACCATACGCAAACCTGTGTTATTTTTACCAATTAAATTTGAACTACCAACAAGTAGACGTCTAAAAAATTCAAGCAATTGCACTTAGAATTAGAACTTTGGATAATATCGTGTATGTTTTTTTTAGTAAGACTTACGTGCTTCTCTCCAGAGTTTGAGAAACATACTGCATATGGTTCTTCTGAAATGTACAAAACATTTCACGAAGTAATTGCTGCTTCTCTACATACACAAAGCACGGATGGGACGACAATCGCTGGTGGCGTGTTCGACTTTTCGGAAAGCTAGACGAACACAGTAATTCAATTCTTCGTGTGAGTCGACTGTGTACGGTGCCACCCCTAAAAAAATGCATGGCGCCATTAGAATAAAAGCGACATGTTGTAATTCAATTCTCTCTTAAAAAAGGGAAAATATACATGAAATCATACATGCACAAACCCATCAGGCCATGAAAATAGGGCATCTGCAGGATTCGGCACCGGGGAATCCAAAAATTGAAAAAAAATTAAATCTTTTAGTTGAAATTTGAAAACTTTGCTTTTTCAGAAACTCCAACTCAAAACCGCTTTCCCTTTTCGGAAATCCCGTTTTCCTCAACCGAAAATGGCTTTCTTCCTAGCCTTCTTCTTTCTTCCCCGCTGCGTCACCCGTCCCGACGCCAACATCACCTTCTTCGCTGCCGTCACTCGCCACATCCCACGCCACCGCACCGCCACTAGCTCCTTCTACGCCTTCGCCGCGCCACCTCACCCCACCACCTCGCCTCCCCCGGCGCCGCCCAAACGCACACGACCGCACACGTCGCAACCACTGCCGCACAGCGGCCTGGTCCTACCGCCTCTCTCTGGCCTATAAAAGCCCACCCTCTAGCTCGCCATCTTCCTTATACCCACCTCCAACGCCTCCCCTTACCCTCCCGTCACCGGCACCGGCCAAATGTGAAGCTTTCCCCGCCGCCTCCTTCTCGGCCAAGGTGAGCTCCGAGGTAAAATTTGTCGCCTCCCTACCTCCCCTCCCTCCCAACTCCAGCAGTGGCTCCGCCTCACCACCACGGTTCTTTTCCCCACCTTGCCCCACCCCCTCCCTCACCGGAACCTCACCGGCACCACCCTTCTCCGCCGCCCTTCTCACGGCTCACACCACCATGCCACCTCAGGCTACCCCAAGCACCCACACCACCACCCCTAAGACCCTCTCACCTCACTGATGCTTCTCCACCTCTCACCCTTGCCGGAGCGCCGCCACCTCCTTCCCCTGCTCCGGCTGTGCGCCTCCACCGCCCCCCCCTCTGCACCTCCTCCTTCCCTCCAAAGCCCCAAAATGGATTCACCACACCACCTTGATGCTCATTGTCCCTTTCCCTGCCACCGCCGTCGCCGGAGCGCCCCCATCCTTGTTCCTCTTAGCTCGGGCGAGCATGCAGGCCTTCAACCGCGCAGCTCAAGCCGTTGGGAGCTGGGCTGAATCGGCCTGGCTGTTAGGCCATGGGCCACACACTAATCGACGCTTTTTACTGTTCATTCTTATTCGATAGTTATTATTCACAACATAACAAAATAATTATTAATCACTAACCAAAAACAGTAATCCTCGTTACTGCACACAAATCAAAACATTAATCTTGATTACTGTTCACTATCTATTTTTTCATAAATAGTAAAATTAATACTATTCATCATCCGACACTTTTTCATCTGAAACCCTAATTCGACATTATATGTCCATTTCGTCCGTTTCAAGCCTGTGAATTCATTTCTCAGCTCTGTTTAGTCCAATTAAACACCAGATAAATACCCATCCTTCTCACCACCTTCTTTTATGTTTCTTTTCTGATTTTATTTATTTGCATATTGTTCTCAACTCATTCCTTGTCGAGCCATATTTTTTTGGTTTATTTTATTTCTTTTCACGCTAGGTCACGACTTCGACGACCAGACTCCAAAAGTCGTCGGACAAGACCAATATTTAGAAGATTTTGTGCAAGAAGGCAAGTCACATTCCTTGATCATTTTTTAGCCTATAATTCATCTATTTATATTTATTACTTTCATTATTGTATTTGTGTCAATTATTTTAAATACTAAAATAATACTTTTGAATGCTATGATAAATAGATAAATCCTGATACCCCATATACAAACCCATCCATGTCTTGTAGGCCATATTCACCTTTGACAAGTTCACATAAAATATTAGCTATATAAATAGCTTCGTCACCAAAAATGTTTATACATCTTGAAAAACAGTTCTGGCGGTTCGCTAAAGGTTTGGTGGAGAGTTGAGGGTTGTGTCCAGAAGTTGGAAAACCCACTAGACTCGTGTTAAAAGTGAGCCGAAGGTGAGGCTAAGAAGGTGGATAGCCATTAGTTGGTGTTGGTCCATTTCCTCACTGGAGACAAGTAAGGACAATAACCTTATGCCAAAGTAACAGGCACAAAGAAACCACTCAACCACAGGTGTGGTCATTCCTCCCTGGCTTAGTACGTTGCTCATCTGTTTGAATATCTACAACATCTAGAGTGGGATAGGGGTGGGCCTGAAGGGACACTCGCTGATTTTCATAACGGTAGGTCCCGTCAGCATCGGGGTGCTAGATCCATAGCGGCGGCCGGTGGAGTCTCCCGAGGGCTGTATGGGGTAAAACCTATCGAGTAGAAGGCAGAAAGGTTGAGCAGTGAAAATGTTTTGTTATCTCAGCTCAGTCGCACGCTAACATGTTGCGTGTATATAGCTTGACAATATGAGCTTGAGGTATCTTGTGGGTAAAGCTGAGTAACTTTGCAGAGTGTTTAACAAATGGTATTCGAATACGCCGTGCTTCCGGTTAATGAAGCTGTGTTCATGAGTGATTCTAATACATGTGTTATAAGTAGAGTTTTTGAGATGTTAAGTTGGTAATTGAAATTATTGATAAACCCCATGTTGTTATTATTTATTATTATTTTACTGTTTTAAAGTTAAACTGCTTTTAATTACAAAATGCATTCATATATACCTGTTAAGGTAAACCCTAACCATCCATTGAACTCCTTGCATGTAATTATTTAATTTTTCCATATGGCTTGTTGAGCACAGTAGTAGTACTCATTCATGCAAAATCTACAAACCATCCACAGAGAAAGCTTGGAAAAATGCTGAGGATCTTGTTGAGCAGGATTTTGATGGATCCCCAAATGACAATAATTATTGTTATTAGGTCTCGACCGCGCTCAAGCATGCTTGTGGTTTCAAGTTCTTTTATCTTGTATTATATTAACTTTGGACTTGGATGCTTGTGTCAGTGTTAAAACTGACTGTTAAGTCTTAATCTTGTGTAATAAAATATTGATTTTGTTGTAATCAAAAGCTTACTTGTGATACTACTTCACAACTGCACATCCTAAGGGTTGTGAAGAGTTTAACAGCTCTAAATTTTAAGAGCGTTACAGGAATACAACATAATTGTTACTTTATTGGTGTAGAGAGTAAAAGTAGGTGCAAATGACTAATGGGTTCAAATCATTGTTGAATTATTTACCATACAATCGATTTGCTCTTATATGTTGGCGGATACATTATCGTTGGAAATCACTCTTTTTACACCTAAGAAGATGCAACGATCTGATCGATCACCAAAATATTCCATGAAAATACCTCATTTCAGCACATGCTGACAATGGACAAACATCAAGGCAACCTTGCCTTTAGTGGCACGGTCTCAACAGTGACCCTATTCAGTTATGTTCTTAACAAAATGGCAGTCACTCCAAGATGCCCAAGAAACAGAGATAGGTAAATTGAAATCATGATGCTATAAAATGGTAGGAGGAACGCTAAAACCAGTTAACAGTTTGCAACCTAAATTGCCAAAACTAAAAAAATATCCCTTCATATCAGCCAAATGAGCCAACAAGTCGACTAGAGACGCGACGCTACATGCATAATAGGTTCAACATGCTCTCCTTCCAACAAAACCCCCACAACAAGGATTCGCGAGTCAATTGGAGCCTTTATCCTTCAGCCAAATGATCCATCATCGTCCCCATATGCGCACATGGTGTTTTTGCTCTTGCAT
This sequence comes from Hsuehochloa calcarea, assembly GCA_036346395.1. Classification (NCBI taxonomy): domain Eukaryota; kingdom Viridiplantae; phylum Streptophyta; class Magnoliopsida; order Poales; family Poaceae; genus Hsuehochloa; species Hsuehochloa calcarea. The sequence goes on from CM070602.1 coordinate 7,162,591, forward strand.
ACGCCTGTAAAATGGTAAAGTAATGGTAATCAATTTTCAATCCGCACAAAACAAGTTTTGTGTATCAAACAACTTATCCTAGGTATACGCATCAAGCAATCTTAAATGCACCGGGCAAATTGTTGAAGCTCGAGACAACCATTCTAAGGTCGCAATCTGATATCAAGGTCAAAGTTCTACTTTTGCATACTTGTGATTGGTGTAGTTCTCAAAGAAGCATACTATCTCTTTAATTTTTTTAGAAAATCCGATCCTTCCATCATATATATGTATTATCTATCACAACCAATTTGAAGTTTCAACAAAAAAATTATCCTAGTAAATTTTCAACTACAATGGTCTATACCTGTTTAGTTGTGGACTTGTAGCATGGTCCAGCATGGCTCTTTGTGCTGACCTTACCACTAATGGTGGAAATATTAGGCCAGGCTTTAGGCCTCATAATTTCAAATATTGCTGAACACGGCTTTGTGAAGGCGGGACTAGACATAATTTTAAGCCCAGTCCAGCACAACACCAAAATAATCTTTAAGCCATGGGCAAAAATTTCCACCTTTACTTCGGATTAACTTCTAAGTTTAAGCCCCATCAACATAGAAGAAAGTTTTGGTGGGAGTTGGGGATTATAAGATTTATTGTATCTGTTTCATGTAATCAGAATTCAGAAAAAGTCTATTCTTTTCAAGAAAAGATAATATAGACTAAAACATGTGACATGCCAGTTCACAACATATGCCACACGCCACATATAAGAGATTCATTCACAGAATTGCATCGATGCCAATATTAGAATGTAAAGACATAGCTCGAATATTCACAATGACAGGCATCCCGTATTAGAATGTAACATGATCATGTGCTTACCTCTGGTGTTCCTTTGAACGCTCAATAAACTCCGTAGCAGCATCACGACCTTGATAGGAGGAAAGCACGGTCCTAATGTCAGAAGGTCTGGCCATAGCAAGATCTGTAGCATGAGTTGGCTACATTAAGATTTAAGCACTTTGATGTCACAGATTCGCAATACAACAAAGAAAATACCTAGAACTACAAGGTATTACAGGAGATGGATTGGAACACTTACACTCAAGAAATGGAATCAGATCCAGCAGTTGGGTGTCATCAGTTTCAAGTTTCCAAGGTTTGATTGTAACACAATTTTCAGGTTGCAAGCAAGATTCAAGAGCATGCCCACTGATATAAAGAACTTGCGCAGGATTTCTATTCAACTTTGACAAATCCTGGTAAAACATGGCAAAGTAAGATTAAAAGGAAAAGTATCAAAGACAGTATGACAATGGCAGATAACAGTTCAACACCATGCCTCACAGATTAGACTCATGACCATTTAAAAAAATGTATGCCACAGTTTCATTGAAATGCCTAACAATAAAAAAATTGTATATAATAAAGGCACCGTTGTTCATTTACAATACAAAACCTGTAGTAATGTCTTTGTTCATTTACATGCATCCTTGAGTATAGGCTCCCCATGCTTATTTAGGAGCACATACCTTGAAAAAATATGATAGAAGGGAGATGGTATAAAAATACAAAATGGATTATATTCACTATTCAGGAGGGATTGTGTAAACAAACATCAAGGAAAGCACTCTATTGCTGAAAACAGTAAGTAAAGCCCTCCAATCTCCATACCCGGTAATGTTTACCATCTTGGTACTTAGTTGCAGGTCTTGATAAACTGGCTCTGATGAAACCCTTTGTGTCCAGCCTATTAACCACAGGTTCAACATACTACACATATAACAAAACATTTATAGAAGTTAGGGTATTACATAACAGTCTGCATTCAAAGAAGGTTAAGAACAACTTACCATAGGCAATAGATCAGAATACACAACAACTTCATAAAATTTTGCCATATGTTCCACAAAGGCATCAACTCCTGGCCTCTTAAAGGTCCTCCATCCTCTGTCACGCTTTACAGAGAGAAAAACATTACTTTCACATTCCTGGATCACACGAAATAGGAAAATACAAAGAGGATAACAACTAGAATTTTTTTTATATAAATTAGCCCTCAAAAGGGAACCAAAAATAGTAAAGACAGGATTTGTTGAGTTCAACGTTCATCCCGCCATGTTATCACAATGCAATGGAAAATCTCGCGAGCATGTTACATGTCTACACACAACCAAGCAAGCGAGACCTGAATGTGATACACACACAACACATCTTCTTCATTTTGGACAATACAACCCACATCGTTCTAACATGTTTGACAAATATGAAAATAACTTGTTCATGAAAATGAAAAACTCTGTATCATGTCCAACCTGTACATTACAGTAAGGAAAATTTGTCAACTGTCATATAGTCCATATCATGGGGGTGGGGGGAACCCGGCCGGTTACCGCCTAACTGGACTTACCGGTGGGAACCAGGATTCCAAATACCGGCCGAAAAACTTCAAATTCAAATTCAAATTCCGGGGGTTACACCCCAAATTCAAAAAAAAAAAATTCAGACGAATTTCAACTGAGATTTTCTCGGGTTTTCCAGTTCGGCCGGTAACCGTTACCGGCCACCCGGCGGGATTTGTTCCGGTAGCGGTTCTGGATCCTTGGTCCATATAACACAATTCATGAGTTTTACAGTGTTAGATGGTGAATCAAAACATTATGTTTGTGTTCTATAAGTGTGGTATTACAGTATAATAGAGTACAATGATCCAAATGTTACTTGCACTGGAACATGTTTAACGTAAACTATCATTTGTAGCAATATTGATTTATTCCTAGTGCATTTCACCCTACCAGGTTATATTTAAGTCCATAGATTAGACTGCATTTCATAGCATATTATCTGATAATAAGGAAAACAAGCTGCACTCTCCCATATGGACTTCAATAGTACTAATCTGTTTCACAATAAATCTCAGTCCATAAATTCTAGTACCACATTTGCATCATATCCAAAGATTAGGTTAAATAACAGAACTGAATATCTTCTTCACTGTACCTGCCAATCAGAGTACACAAGAGTTTCATTCAGATCAAGAACTAGGGTGAAGACATGCTGATCTTGAGGGTGTAGATCTGGTAGCAGTTTGTCTGATGTGGGTTCAGTAAATCCCTGGAATAAAAAAATCAGCGCAATTATGAACATTTATTACAAACATACATGTAAGAAACAGATGAAAAGCTTATAATTTGTTACTAACCCGAACATGGTCTTCAATTGCACTCCTAATATCCAAGTAGAGCTCTATCGCTGCAACAGAAACTGCAGTACCAAAATGTACAACTTGAGTATTACTGTATTACGAAGGTACCATACAGAAAAGTATACTGCCAACAAAGCTAAGCTGGAACTCAAAAAATAAGTAAGCACGAAAAGATGTTGAAATTTAGAATATTAAGCTGTATATGGCATATAGGTTAACTAACAGGCTCATTTCATTATTGCTTTTATAAGGCTTTATAGAGAACAACATATTAATTTCCAATATATGTATGCATTCAACTAGTAAATAATTACATTTAATAATAGCATAATTCCATTCCTTTCTCATTGCATCCACTGAGGGCAATTCTTTAATCATTGACTTACTACATTCGCATATAACACATCCTACAGTCCTTGAGAAGAATCAGACGGAGGAAGAGAATAAATTGACGGATTAGCAATTAAAGACAAAATGTCAAACATGAAGTAATCGTACTAGTATGAATTAATCATGCATCAACACATCATCATTCACTCAAGTGTTCGGAAAGTGTATAAAAACTGAAGAAATAAGTGTGCAGCGGTACTTGAGGTCACAGAAAAGATAAGAATAACAAAAAAAAAAAGGTGCATGCCATATCCAGTACCTTTCATAGCTGTCGAGTAAGCCATAGCCTGAAATTTCTGCATACAATTAAGACGCCAAACATTCTAGTATTAGACACAATTTCAAATAGAATAAGAAAAAATTATTCACTGCCAACTGCAGTTTATGCTCATGATCTCCATTTGTACAAAACAATCACAGGAGTAGAAAATTTCTTGCATGTTTCTATATCACCACAAATCCTTAGTAAAATAATCATTTATGCGCAGTTTGAATAGAGGCATAAAACAATACTAAATCGATGATCATTTGAAGATCCTTCCTTTGGGCATCTTACCATTATTCAATGCATTACAAGGAACAGAGCTGCCAATAGGATCATCAGGTTTGCATGTTGTTACTCAGCTGCCCCTCACAAACAAAATTACTCCACCAAGCAACGACAAGGATCGGAAGACTGTATGGCATTATTTACCTCAAATTCGGAGGCATCCTCCGCAACGGGAGGCGCCGGGTTCTTCCTGAACTCCCGCGTCTTCTGCACCTCATCGAGCGTATAAGCTGCACGCAACGAAACGGGGACAGACAGCGCAGGTCAAAACGCGGCGCAAGCCGCCAAACCCAAACCGAATCCACACCAAAAACAAAAGCACCCTAGGCGAGATCGCGGAATCACACCGTAGCTGACGTAGCCGGCGCCGCCGAGGGCCCCGGCGACAGCCGCGAGGGCGCCGAACTTGAGCGGGCCCCACCGCTTGCGCGCCTCGGGAGGCGGCTGGGAGGGCTGCTCGCCAGCGCCGACCGCGGCATCGGGTGCCGCCGCCGCCGCAGCAGGGGAGGAGTAGGAGGAGGCGGTGGAGAAGGGGAGGCCGGCGGCCCGGGGGAGGAGGGCGCGCGATCTCGCGACGACGCGAGCCATGGCCATCGGCGTGGCTGGCTTGGGTGAGAAGAAAGAGAGAGATGCGGGGGTTTTAGGTTTGGTTTTTAGCGGAGGGTTTAAGCGAGAGAGAAAAAAAGCAAGACTGCGACTCAGCGCCGCGCGAGACGAACTGAACTGCGGCGAAGGAAAGGGTAAGACGGTGGACCGGAGTTGTTCGCCGTTCGCGTGCGTGGAGGCTGGAAACGAGTCAACAAGTACAACTCTCACTGCGTCGCTGCGGCGCTGTCGGTTCCCTGCGCGGCGAGTGGCCTGTGGGCTCCGGGACAGGATGGGCCTGCACGTCCGGTGGTGGTCTGGTGGTTGCCGCGCGGCTAGACAGGAACGACGATTCCACGGCCCAGCACAACATCTCCACTGATCCATTCGCTTTCGGCATGTAGGATGGCTGTACGGGCTGGGCCAGCACACGTGGTTCGTAGAGCCGAACGGGCTGCGAGCACAGTCTATCTCACGTGGTAGCGCCCAATGGCCATGAGCTTGCCAGGTAGCCCAGACTCCATAGCACGTCGCGGCTGGAGGCTCGATCCGCGGCGGACAACGAAGTGCACTGCAGAGACTACGGCCGGCGTAAGCACGTCGTCGACTTCTCCGGCGACAGCAGAAAATTAGGCCTAGGCGCACGTAGGAACTGGGATGCTGAGCCTACTTACACTGCAGGAACGGATCGATTCGTACGAAGAAACAGTACAGCTACAGCATTTGCTGCTCGATCTGGTTCTTCTGAAAGCACGGCATCCTCAGACAATGATAACTGCCACTACAAGCTGCATGCTGCGTAGATGATAGCCATGTACTGTAGCCAACTATTTTTGGGAATTGAAGGTACTACTACATCGCAACACCCTGGGCTGACTCTGGTGCATGCATGCACCACTGTCTGCGCCGCGCGTTTGACTGCGGAAAGTAACCACTAGAGATCTACACATGGATGGAGATTTCATTGAAGAATTATTCGATCCTATCTTTAACAGTGAAGCCTACTGAGATCAACGTTCCCCGGCCCATGCATGTTGGACTGAATCTTCTGCTCTTCTTGCCGTCAGAATATCATCGATCTGCTACATATGCGTTTATACGTACGTACACCAGCATGTGCTCTGAAAATCTACTCATGGCATGCACGGATGCACAAGCACCCCGGCCGGCCTTATTGTTCGGAGTTAATATCACAAATTAAACGCATCCGGTCGAACAAATCAAACAGAGACCAATTAATTAAGCTAGCATGATGAGATGGTGAAGGACTAATACAATCAGTACATATATGTATATAGTTGGCCGGTGGTCAGCTTGATCGATCATTAGCCAAGAGACAACATCATACATATCACTCATGCGTACTGTCTACTTGACCTATAACTTATATAACCCCCCGTTTAGACATGATATCTTCATCGCAGAGCTAGCTGCTACTTCAGTAAACTAACTAATGTAGCCGTACTATAATGTTACTACAGCTCTGGGGACCATGCGTTCATGTGGGAGCTAGTGTGTGTATTGGTCCAGAGCAAAAGACACAACAGTACAGCTCCTGCATCTGCTGCATGCATGCAAACCCTAGCTAGCTACAGGGCTATGCGGATTCAGGTCTGGGTAGCAGGAGTAGCTTTAATCCTATGCGTAGCATATGCTAGCCGCTGGAGTACGTACTCCATCTTTACTCGCTCGTTCAGCCCCACACACACGCCCCTCGGCTGGCAGACCACTGTGCTTTGCGCTGCTTTTGCTTCCTCCTAGTTTTGCATTGCGTTGCATCTCCCGTAGCCATGCCCGGTCATGAGCTCTAGCCACCTCATGAGCCAGACTTCAATGAAGCCGCTGTGACTCGATCGCATGCATTTTTTCACCTGCAGATTAGCTTACACTGGTCGTCAACCCGTGCACACGGTTAGCAATTAAAAAAAATGCACTCTTCATTTTTATTTCAAAAGTAAATTAAATATTTTGTAGAAATATTTTTAAAACATTACTATAGTCTATATTTCAGTACTTTTTTTTTATCCTGAATATAGAATTTCAAGCTACATGAATCAGAACCGAAAGAGAAAAATATTGTAAGAGCTTCTAATAGAGCCTAATATAGATTTAGATAAAAATATATTGTTTTTGTCTCCATGTGAGCAACTATATATATTGGTCGGAGAAGTTATGACAGAGAAGAAAAAAAAGAGGAAAATATATCCATTAAAAAAGGAAAACATTTTCATGTATATCAATGTATGGAAGCGATTTGGCTCTGTGTCTCATGTTCGGACATATGCATGCAACATTTGGTTTGCTTTCACTACTACACAAAAGCTCATCACAGACGGTTCTAAACCATCATCACAGACGGTTTTTGAACCATCTGAATTTTTTTGTCTGTGATGACACGAGGTCATCACAGAAGGTTTTTGAACCGTCTATGAAAAAGGCTATCACAGACGATTCTATTCACGAACCGTCTGTGATAATAGACTATCACAGCGGTTCTATTCACGAACCGTCTGTGATAGTCTATTTTCACAGACGGTTCGTGAATAGAACCGTCTGTGATAGTCTATTTTCACAGACAGTTCGTGAATAGAACCGTCTGTGATAGTCTATTTTCACAGACGGTTCTAAACAAGAACCGTCTGTGATAGTTTTTTCTATGGCAAAAAAAAACAAAAACAGATTTCACTTCGTCTGGAGCCTCGCGAGCCTCGCGAATGAATCTGATATGGATTTTCGGATTGAACTTTTCACTAGCTTTCCCACAATAGCCACAACATCACAGTAGCATCAACTCAATCCATTCACAGAGCACTAAAAACAACACGGCATGCATCACCCACATCACAGTAGTATCAACTCAATCCATTCACATAGCACTAACACCTCATAGTAGTAATCCACATCACAGAGCTAAAGGGGGGAGTAGAGAGAGTGAGGTCGTGGGAGGCTGGGGTGAGGAGGTCATGGGAGGGCGCGCGACGATGAGGCGAGGTGGAGGAGGACGCGGGCGACGAACTCAAGGGAGGACGGGGCGACGAAGTAGAGGAGGCCGGAGGCGACGAGGTCGTGGGAGGCCGGCGACGACGAGGCTGGGGCGAGGTGAAGGAGGCCGCGGGCGACGAGCTCGGGGGAGGCCTAATTTTATGCTCCGTAGATGAACTTGGTAAAAGGAATATTGAACTACCCTGATTTTATGCTCCGTAGATGAACTTGGTAAGGAAGATTGAACTACCTTGATTTTATGCTTTTTTATCATTAATGTGGGAATTTATAGTTTTTCTTTTATTTTCTCTGATTAATGTGATAATTTTTAGTTTTTATCTCCTAGGATTAATATAAGAGCTTCTAGGAGAGCCTCTAATTAGTATAGATATAGAAGATAGATAGATGGATGGATGTGATAATTTTTAGCTTTTTATCTCCTATGATTAATATGAGAGCTTCTAGGAGAACCTTCAATTAGTATAGATATAGATAGATAGATAGATAGATAGATAGATGATAGATAAATAGATAGATAGATTTGTTTTTGTTTTTGTTTTTTCAGACACGCATGTCGTCGTGTCGATCTTCTTAATGCTAGAAAGACGATATTTGTTAGGAACGGTAATCTGTCATGCCCGACTAGACGATCGAATGTGGTTAATTTTGTTTCCCTATAGCTTGGGTTTTCTCTCTTTAATTTGCAAAGCTAGATGAACAGTGCAAGATCGACTACATGTCTTTTCTTGTCTCCATATCATGTACGAATTTGGCGTTGAAATATTTTTTTTGCTTATCTATCCGTCTATCTATCTATCTATATCTATACTAATTGGAGCTCTCCTAGAAGCCCCTATATTAATTTTAGGATGTAAAAATGTAAAAATTCCCACATTAATCGGAGAAAAACTATATCTATATTAATTGGAGACTCTCCTAAAAGCCCCCATATTAATTCTAGGAGGTAAAAAGTTAAAAATTTCCACATTAATCGGAAAAAAATAAAAAAGCTAGAAATTTCCACATCTATCTATATCTATACTAATTGGATGCTCTTCTAGAAGCCCTCATATTAATCCTAAAAGGTAAAAGGTAGAAATTCCCACATTAATTGGATAAAAATGAAAAGGCTAGAAATTTCCACATTAATCAGAGAAAAAGAGAACATCCTAACCATCCAATTTATCACATGGTACAACCTGCGGCTTGGATTTATTTTTTTTAGCCCACGTGCAGGCATGCTGATTGACATATGTTGCATTTACTAATTAGAGTTGTTCTCTGATATTCCAATATCCAAACGTACATGACATTTTCGTTTTGAATGCATATAGTTTCACCAAATAACCGTATAGGATGCGGATACTTACTAAATAGAGACACCCGAACATGTGAGAAATTAATTAATATGGCTGGATTTCTACATGAAATCTTAAGGTTAACATTAAATCTATAACGTTATAATATGAACTCACCAAAAATCAAAGGCGAAAATATATAGATTTCTCACTTAATATAAAAACAAAATTTTAAAATGTATAAATTTAAAAAATTTAGAATTTTGAGAGATAATTTCAAACAAAAAAAATATATGTAAAATTCATATTAGTTAGGAGCTAAAAGTTACAAAAATTCTTAATCTTGAAAATAATATTTAAAAAGTGTCGTGTCCATGCATCCGCACGGGTTGATGGCTAGTTTACATAATGTTATGTGTATGATTTTTTATGGAAATTTTGGAACATTGTGTCATGCACTTTTGTCATATGGAGTAGCCGGTTCCCGATCCCTGGGCACCAAATTCATTCTCTCCATTTTTTTAAGAACTAGACAAAATGGTATACAAAGAAGTTTTATGATATTTTAAGAAGTTTCATGAAAATATTTTAAAATAATTCAGAAGACTCCAAAAAAAATTCCATGAGTTCTAGATTTTGAAATTTAAGTTTCAACAAATTTTAGCCGTAGTGTTTCAACGAGTTAATTTCAACCAAAAGTTCCAAGATGTACCAACGAGTTTCATGTTTTTGCTGCGGCGCCACGCGTCATCGTTTGCTCGCCGCACATCACGCCCCATTGAGCCGAGTCGTTGTGGTCTGCGCCATGCCCCAGAGTGCGCTTGTCAATGGAGGCGCCTGGAGCTTGAGCAGGTGCTCGTCGACGTCATCACAGAAACAGGAGAAGTTCGTGTGGCTGCGATTGCTGTCACCCTCGCCGCGCCGGCCGACGCCCATGGAGCTGCAGCGGGAGGCGGCGATGGCGGCGCGTGAGCGGTGGCGCATCCAGGCGTGGCTGAACCGGTTGAGCTCCAGCGCCAAGCTAGAGCGGCCTAAAGGGCCTCTCGAATTGTGGCACTGTGCCGACGGCTCGAGCAGTCACGCAGTGGCAGGACCGCGCCACCTCGGGAAAGTAGTCGTCGAGACGCCGACTTGCCATGGACCAGTGGACACGGGCCTCCGGGTCTGAGTGGACACGGGCCTCCGGGTCCGAGTGAGTGTTCCCACCATTAACATATTTATTTTGTCTTTTTTTACTATTATTTTGATTTGCGAATCAAACCAGTGATTAGTCATTAGTGTAATAGATTAATAGTGTCGTGAGTTTGTGATTTTTTAGAAAATGAAGAAGATCCTAGATTCGAAGCTTTTGTGGAAGTAACTGTAATTCAGCCCATTCTGCAAGAAGAATACAGTAACAGTCAAGGTGAGGCTGATGATTTTTCAAAAAGAAAAATTGGAGGTATGCGTCCCTTCATAGTCTCTTGATTTGACAAGCATAATTGGCTTGAGTATAGTGTGGAACTGGATGCTATCTTTTACTTTGTTTGTTACTTGTTCAAGGACAAAATTGATTATACTGGTGGAGATTATTTTGTGACCAGAGCATTTAGGAATCGACAAGAAACTGCTAGGTTTAATAAATATGTTGGAGGTATTAATAGTGCCCATAAACAACCTCAAGAGAAATAAGATTTTTTAATTAAACCTGGAACATCAGTTAGAAAGTATTGTAAAGATAAGTAGTGAAAATAAGATTTTGTACAAATCTTAGTTGACCTATAAGTGCTCGGGGTTTCTTTAGCGTCAAGGATTGGCTTGTCATGGACACAATGAAAGTGGAAAATCAAGTAATGAAGGAAATTTTCTTGAACATCTATATTGGCTTGTCGTGTAACATTTGAACTTGTGTACTATTTTCTTTGAACTTTTATGTCCTCATCTATATCGCTCAAATCCTAGATCCACCACTGGTGGAGAAGGGAGGGGTGACATGCGTCGGGCGATGGATAAGATCAGATTGAGTGGGCGAGAGAAAGGGAGAGGTGGAACTGCCCGATGCTGTCAGATGGCAAGGTGGTATAGCATATCCCGTTGATTTTAGTCCCGACGGTATATGTAGCTTTGTGTAGGTTTTCTCTCTCTCTCTTAAAACTACTACGTCGGAAGCTCCCAGCTGGTTTGTACAAATAAAGAAGCAAAAACTAAATGGCGTTGTTCCAAATTTTGCAATGCAATCTTCAAGTTGTTCTTGCATTAATCGATACCGTTGTTTTTGTTTAGATTAATTTGTGGTGAAACAATGGTTGTTGTTTCCATAATAATGTCAACCCTAATGGAGCCTTAAATAACACGCACTCTGCTCACTGTAGAATTCAGATGCAGTGCATGCATCTGCACATCTCATGCATGCGTTACTATCTTTCTCTGAAGCAATCACCATGTAGCCAGGGAGAAAAGTTGTTATGCACACATGCATGCTGTAAACTGTAAAAGCCGTGTGTTAGGGTTGTTTACTAGGTTGGTCCCAGTCACAAATGCGTCTCTCGTGCCACATTTTTGTTGCTTCCTCCATGCGCGTGGACGACGCAGCTGCAAGCTAGGAGAGAGAGAGAGAGAGGGAGAGGGAGAGACATGTCTTGGCAATTCTGGTCGTACGGCAGAGCTTTTATGCTTGGGCCGCTAGCTTATTCGAGCTAGTGTACGTGCCGCTCGCCAAATCTGCCTAAATGAAATGAATTCACATGTACATGCCATATATATATATATATGCCAACATTTGTACTGCTATATATCGGGAAGTGCTTAATTGGATGTGCTGATGTATTAGTACATAGTACTACTTGTGAAATTTTGGGAATTAATTAACCTGGCGCGCAGCGTCTACGTACGTTACATGCATATATAATTTGTGTCAGTAACTAGGAGTACCAGTGGAAAACAGTAGCACATACCGTCTTGGATATACTAGATAAAACAGTTGCACATACTACAGCAAAGTTATACTTAGTGAAATGATTTTACCGTACTATTGCTAATGATTAATATAAGCTCGGGTTTTGATCCCCAAAAAAATGTTTTACACTCCCAAAGCTAAACTACACAGATCATTACAGAACGATACAACTATACAAGCTAGTGTAGTACGTACTACAGTGGACGGATGCGAAATCCGAGCCCAATTTGATCGGGGAAATCGTGCTTTCACGTGCTGAAAAGCATTATTGATCGATCAGGAGCAGTCAGTCTAGTATTTAGTATGCACACTCCGATCAAATTTTGTGCATGCGTTTGGAATGGATGAAGGGAGTGAGGCGAATCCTCCAAGCCAGTCCCCCAATCAATATTATCCAAATGGGCCATATGTTTATGCACAAAACAGGAATTCATATTGTTCTATGTCCTGCACAAATATCTACTTATTGATATATATATGCTCCTCCATTCTATATACTTCCTCCATCCATCGTATATGGGAAGTGTGAGTACGCACTTCTACAAGTATCGCACCGTTATTTATATAAATATATATCATTTAGATTTGTCATATGAAAAAGGTGCTTCTATGCCACTATATTTTTTAGTTACTTTTTTATCATATAGTTAGAAAAGACAACGGTTAATGCATGATAAGTAAAATTGAACAGAAGTAGTAAATAGCTAAATGAATATCAAGTAACAAGAGTCACACTATTCATACATAACATAAAGATGCATTTGATATGCAGTTCAATTTTACCTACATAAACCCCGATGAAAAGAGACAGAAAACAAGACAAGTTTTATGGAAAAGTAAAAGAAAAGAAAAGAAAAGAAGAAAAGAAAGGCGAGGATCCAAGAATTGCAAGCAACATACATCAGAGACAAATCGAAGTAGCTCAATTGAGAAGCAAAACTCACAAAAGAAGCCCAAATTAAACAGAAATCCCAAAAATTATCAAATCATTATTACATAAGCCAAATACATCAATAATTACTTCCTTTGTATAAAAAAGAAGCAACGAATAGCATTGCACGCCCTGCAAAACCTTACTTTGCACGCTGTACGTACGTACGTACGTAGTTATAGAATCCTTAATATGATCATACCAAATAATACCCTCTTAAATATTAAATCACAAGCTTAACTCATCTTAAAGCAAAGTACTATATTAATACTACTCCAGGAGCATTATTAGTTAATTTCTACGTACCTTCTTGGAGTAGAGATCATATCGAATTATCGATCGATCTAATCAACTCTGGCTTCCCGAGTGAAGGAAGCTTCTTGCTGAGCTCAGTGAGAGCTGGCCTTGCGAATGGTCGAGGTTATCTACAGGGAACTGATCTGCGGCTTCTTTCATGGCGAAGCCGCCTTCCGACGAGTAGAAGACGAGCTGAGACCCCGGAGCCAGAGACAGCAGCGACGGGAATGGCGAGTGGTGAGCCACCACTTGAGGTGAAGCGCCATGGCTCACCTCATGGACATTGCCATTGCTCCAAGATTCAGCAGTGTAGTACGAGCCGTGAGCCAACGACGGCATGGAGCTATTGACCAGGCCGAGCGAATTGTTCAGGCTCATGAAACCTTTGAGGTCGCTGTTGCAGTGGGCCTTGTCGCCGTCGACCAGCATGGACGCGGCAGCAGTCGTCGCGTACGCGGCGTGGTCAGCACCGCTGGAGAACGGCGGCGCCATGGGAGAGGACATGTGGGCGACGAGGTCCTGCGGAGGGAACTGGAGCGGCGGCAGCTTGTCGACCTCGTGCTGCGCGGCATTGAGCAGCCAGTCCACCACCTTGCTCGGCTGGTTCAGCCCCAGCCGGTCCTGGAGGTCATAGAGCTGGATCGCCGTCGGCACCGACAGCCGCACGCGCCGGTCGCGTAGCCCCTTGACGGTCCTCACCTTGCTGTGCCGGTCCTTGCCGCCGAACACCCGTGAGACGCGCACGATCCTTGACTCCGTCGACGCCGACCAGTGCCGCGAGCTCGCCACGGTCTTGGCCGCGCCGCCGTCGCCGGCCGACTGGTCGACCTTCCTGACGCAGCTGGCCTGCAGCTCCTCATTTGCGTGGTTGCCGCTTATCATCTTAACCCGCTCATGATCACACCTATAATCAATTAATTGATCGATCATCAGAATCATGCATTCAGACAACTAATTAATCGAGCATAAAATGAGATGATGCATCGATCACAGTGCATTTATGCTGTGCCGTGATAGATCGATTCGGCCACTACTGTTCCACTGAGGAACGAGCAGCTTTATTCGCTACTACAAAGTATTTTAAAGCTCTGCAAAGGATTCAGTTGATTTATGTCCACGTTCTGTATATATATAGTATCCATCAAATTAGGATGGACAACGTTAATTATCCAAAATTAGCAACAAAGGCCGGAGATAGTGAGTGAGTAGCTAGTAAAGATGAGGAACAAAAAAAACCATGAGCTTCAGATCGATTGGATTAATTCCTGTCTTGGGATCCGGTGAAGTTAACTCTGATAAAAGTCCTCAAACAAGAACAAAGCTGGACAGATCTACCAAGAATTAACACTACTACTTACAAGCATGAGCTAGCGGTGGGCTTCTTCCCTCAGATCGATCACCTCAATTAGCCTCCCCCTTAGCCCTGCGAGCTGAATCGACACGGACGATCTCGAGCTAGGCGAGTCCGATCGCCTCGCCGTACGCTGGAATTCGACGGGGAGAGAGGGAGAAGGAGGCCTGTGTGATGGATCAGTACGTGCAAACCCTAGCTAGCTGGAGACGAAGGAAAGGGAGAGTTGCTGCTGCTGCTAGCTAGCTAGTGTGTACTGGGAGCTCGCACTTGTGAACTTGTGGTGCTTATTTACACCAACTGAATGATAAGCTAGCGTCGCTTCGCGTCCTGTCCTTTTACCATGTATCGTGCTCCTCGTGTTACCATCACAGTGAGTGGCCTTCTCCATCATAAGCTAGTTCCAGTACGATTTTTTTTTTAAAAAAACTAATTTAAAAAATAATTACAAAAAATTAGTCAAAAATTAGTTTTTTTAAAAAAAAAGTGCATGTGGCGACAGACTGTTGTCGCCATTTGGAATGGCGACAGACTCTTGTCGTTATTTGGAATGGCGACAGACTCTTGTCGTTATTTCAGCTGGCGATAATAACCTATTTACTGCCAGTCGCCGTTTCAACTGTCTGTCGTCATTTCAACTAGCGATTTGCATCAAAGAGTGTACAAATCGCCAGTTGAAATGGCGACAAGTCGCCAGCTCAATTGGCGATAGGAACTAACTATATAACCCCCATAATTTGGTGGAAAAAATATTTTAATTCCAAAAAAAAGAGAAGAGATCGGAGGAGAGGGGAGAAGAGACATAACGAAGCTCTGCCAGTTCCTAGCGGATGAGAGAGAGAGAGAGAGAGAGAGTAACAGATCTTGTTGTCCATTTTACAGGTAAATAATCTTGCAACTTTGTACCTAAATTCGAAACCTTGTAGGTCACCAAATAAAAATAGCGACATAGAATTTAACGTATTATATAATTTTAGTTGTATTGTTTTTGATGTAGTACATCATTTTAGCTGTGTATAGTTTAGTTTGTCGTATATATATTATTTATGTTGCAGTACTAGTATGATTTAGAACAATCTGCAAAATACTAAGAAAACTTTGTAGGTTTTCATTTTTACACACTAAATATTTTGTTAATGCCGAAAATACTTTTTAAACCAGAAAAATAGGAATACACCTTAAAAACAACAAGATACCTATTAAAAATATGTAAAACTTGCAAAGTAGATAGATAGGGTATGTAGAGTTTAATAAAAATAATCATAACTTAATTTTGGTTTCTAATTGTGCACAGTTAATATTATGTTAACGCCGAAAATCATTTTAAACTAGAAAATAGCAAGAAACATCTAAAAATTCTCGAAGAAATCCAGAGTAGGTACATAGGGTATGTAGAGCTAAATTAAAATATTGTGAACTTAATTTTTGTTTTCATTTATGCACAGTAAATATTTTGTAAATACTGGAGACACTTTGAAAACAAGGAAAGTAGCAAGGTAGCTATAAAAAATCTATAAAAATTGTAGAGTAGCTAAATAGGGTGTGTAGAGCTTAATCAAAATAATCATAACCTAATTTTGGTTTCCATTTATGCATGTTAAATATTTTATTATGTCAAAAATACTTTTTAAACTAGAAAAATAGCTAGACACCTCTAAAAATTCTCTAAAAAATTCAGAGTAGGTACATAAGGTATGTAGAGCAAAATTAAAATATTGTGAACCTAATTTTTGTTTACATTTGTACACGGTAAATATTTCATAAATGCTGTAGACACTTTTTAAAACAAGAAAAGTAGCAAGATACCTATAAATAATATGTATAAATTGTAGAATAGCTAAATAGGGTATGTATCTGGACTTCATTTTAGTTTCCATTCGTGCACACTAAATAATGTGCAAAAAACAAAAATAGCAAGGTACCTTTAAAAATTATATAAAAATCCATAGTAGAAAAATAGGGAATGTAGATGTTAATTAAAACATTGTGAACTTAATTTTACTTTCCATCTGTACAATGCCGCAAACTACTCCTTTTACAGAACAAGACGATAACACACTACAACGTTACCTTTGCAAACCGAAAATACCACACTCCGCCACGCCACCTTTTCATAACGAAAAGGCCCATTATAAAAGGAGAGAGAACAGAAATGGAGGAGAAGAGAGCTGGAGGAGAACACTACACCATCACACCCAACACAACTGAGAGGAAGGATGTGTCGGACTAGTAGGCAAACTTCTACGTGAAGATGCTGTGAAAGCGCAAGTGGCTTACCGAGAGGGCTAAACTATATCTTGATTGTTCTATGAAGGATGCACCGGTATCACCGAGTCCCACGACTGCAATGTCTGTGCGAACAATCAGGTAAGATCATCCAGTGTACACACCCAACGACGGTCGCCCGAGCGTACTACACGTGCGGGAACGTTTTCGCAAGCGAATCTTGCACATACATAGATTTTTTACATCTTACGTCATATTCAACAAATCCCTAACTACATTCACGCATAATGGGAGCCAAAGATATGATACAACTTCTTCCAATGGATCAACGACCTGAACATGTACGATAGGACGTTCATCGAGCAGAAGTACATGTTGAATTATGCGATGCGAGCTGAGACCTTGAAACGCTAGAAACTGTACGTACCTGACCTTACTAAAAAGGCACTGGAGGAGCCCAGGAGAGCAGGGCCGTCGTGGAGGGCTCCCGAATAGGAAGCTGAGTACGACTGGGCCGAGCGCGCAGTGCATAAGGGGAAGGCTCCTACTAGTGAGACCGACTGCCATCCTAGGGCTCCCCGTTGCCCGGATGCAGTTCGAATCGAAGAGATAAGTTATGTTTAGTATGCATCCTGATTTTCAATTTGGCCCTACGTTGTGTTATCCTAACATCATTCAATTGTCCACCCCATCTCGCAGAACATGACTGACTTCGAGACTAGCCACCGCCGTGGGCAGTCCAAAGATAAGGGGAAGGGGCCGATAGGCCGCTAGGGCTGATCAATTTCGTTCCAATCAACCTTATGTTCGGATTCCAAAAAGGTGCACATGTATTGTAGGTGTATTTCAGTTTGTTGATTCGAGCATGTTGGTGTTTCTAATGTACGTAACCAAACCTAGCGTGCCATGTATTTCGTCATTAAATTATGAAGTCTTTTGAACTTAAATCTCTTTTCCTAAATATTATGATAATTAAATATTACGTAATCTTTTTCCGAAGGAATCGGTTCCACGAACTATACAATCGGGACTACAACGCGTGGCAACCCTAAACCCAAATATATCTATATTTTTATTTCGCTCCGAAGGAGGCTATTTTGGTTATTGCGCCACCAAACTTGCGTTCCAAATTGCGTCATCGATCTCGCATTCTCTGCTTCACATTTCATTATCTTCTCCAATTTCAGATTACAAACTATGTAGATACTTCAAGGTATTCCCAAAAAACTTCGTGATATACACTAAATCTTTAGGTTGAAATCTTTAAACATAAATTATAAATAAATAAATATAAGGCACTGTCACTAGTTCAATTGGTGAGAGGGCTTTGTCACCAATTGAACTAGAAATATTTTCCTGTCGCTAGTTCAATTGGTGACAGGAACCTCTCCGCACTATTCCAATTGGTGCAGGGATACAATCGCCAATTGGAATAACGACAAGAGAATTTTGTCATTCCAAATGGCGACAGACACCTATGTTTGTACAAAAATTGACTCTTTTTTTTGTAATTATCTTTTAAATTAATATTATTAAATGCCATTAATGTTTAAGAGTGTATATGATACAAATTCATCATTGTGTTTGTTTCGGAGACAACACACACGCCGACTGGCATTAGTCATGGCATCGACTCACGCAACCGACTCTGACTCGATTTTCTTCTCCGTTAGGGACTCTATTCCCTACCATATATATTGTTAGGAATATGTGCACTGTTGTGATTATTTTGATTCCTAAAACAATAATTGATGTAATAACACATGTATAATAGGCACAGTTGCAACTATGAACAGTAACATGATCATCAACTCAAATACCTATATCTTTTATATACGTACATACACTACTACAAAATATGCTATACTAGACACCTCATCACAAACGGTTCTTCGTTAACCATTTGTGATAAATAAGTATCACAGACGGTTCTTTATCACGACGGTTCTTTTATCACAGACGGTTCTTTATAAACCGCCTGTGATACTTCACGACAGTTGCAGATAAATAACCGTCTGTGATACTTATTTATCACGCACGGTTCTTATATACAAGCACTATAAGTAGATGCTCTCGGCAGCCCCCTTTCCATTCCATTTGAGCGCGCCACACCTGCTGCTGCTTCTTTGCCTCCTCCCATTGGCCACCCTGCTGCTGCTGCTGCCTCCTCTCCCGTTTTGAGCTGTTACCCCTGCCTCCTCCTCCCCCATTGCGGCACCTCTGCTGCCTCCTCCCACATTGCGCCACGTTGGAGAGAAAGGTAACGATCTGTAACCCTTTATTTTTACTCTATACTAATCACTAATGTGTAACGATCAGAACCCTTTATATTTGCTCTAGACTAATCACTAATGTGTTTGGTCATTATGAAGGGTACTTGCGGTTTATTAATATAATTTAACACTAATTAATTTGTTACGTGCGATATCGTGTAGATGGATCAAACCGGATGTACATTGAGAACCGTGTGAGTGAAGAGTATATTAATGGCGTGTTTGCTTTTAGAAGAGCCGCGAAAGCGTGATATGTTGAAGAAGGGGATAAAATTTATGTATTGTCCATGCATTGATTGCGGTAATATAAAAATGTTTAACAACCAAGTGCAGATCGAAGCTCACTTAATACGAAGGGGTTTCAAAAAAGGATATACATGTTGGAGCAGTCACGGTGAAGAGCAGATTATACCGGAAGTCAGTAATGACGACATCGTAGAGGAAGTCAACGATATGCAGTGTATAGAATGTGCTTTTGATGAGGATAGGTCGCATGATGACAATCTGGATCAGATGCTATGCGATACATAAGGGAACTACGGTGAGAGAGAGTTTTGTAAATTCGAGGGCTTAATGGAGGACTCGGGGAAACCTTTGTTCCCTGGCTGCAAGCCGGAATATACAAGGTTGTCAACCGTGCTTAAACTGCTAAAATTGAAGGCAAGTAATGGTTGATCCGATAAAAGTTTTATGGCGTTGTTAGGTCTCTTAGATGACATCCTTTCGGAGGGAAACGTGTTGCCCAGCACGACCTACCAAGCTAACAAGGTTGTTTGTCCATTGGCAATGGAAGTAGGAAGAATACATGCATGTCCGAACGATTGTATCCTCTCTCAGAAAGAGTATGCGACATGCATGTATGTCCCGTGTGCAAAGCATCCCGATACAAGCGTAAGAATACTGCTAAGGCGAAGCAAGGACCTCATGCTAAGATGTTGTGGTATCTGCCTGTGATCCCACGCTTGAAGCGTTTATTTACGAACCGAAAGGAGGCAAGATTGATGCGTTGGCACTCGGAGGAGCATAAGAAAGATGGGAAGCTCATACACCCTGCTGATTCTGCCCAGTGGAGAAACTTCGATCGGAGCTTCGAAGAGTTCGGTGCGGAACCGAGGAACATAAGGTTAGGGTTGAGTACGGAAGGAATGAATCCTTTCGGTAACATGAGCAGCCGACATAGCACCTGACCCGTGAATCTATGTATGTACAACCTTCCTCCTTGGCTGTGTATGAAGCGGAAATACATTTTGATGTCACTACTTATCCAAGGGCCGAAGCAACCTGTGAACGATATTGATGTGTACCTAGCATCATTACTGGAAGATCTTGTGACACTTTGGAACGAAGGGGTACAAGTATGGGATGCGTACAAACGAGAGAACTTCACTTTATGCGCCATGTTATTCGCACCATCAATGATTTTTCTACCCTTGGTAACTTTGTCGGGTTCAAGACAAAAGGAGCCAAAGCCTGTCCACACTGCTTTGATGGTACCGAGAGTGTATGGCTGAACAACTCGCGCAAAACTGTGTATATGCGTCACCGTAGGTTCCTTCCCAGGAGTCACCCATACCGCAAGATGAAGAAACAATTCGATGGAAATAAAGAGGACGGTTCACTCAAGGGCTTTTAGAGGGAAAGAGGTCTATGATATGGTTAAGGATATTGATGTTGTGTTTGGAAAGGATCTAAATTAAGAACCCTCGTAAAAACATATGAAAGAAGCGGTCAATTTTTGGGACTTGCCTTATTGGGAGCACTTAGAAGTTCACCATCGCATCGACGCCATGCACGTGGAGAAGAATGTATGTGATAGCTTGATTGGTCTCTTCATCAACATTAGTGGCAAAACAAAAGACGGTGTTAACGCATGGCGTGACTTTGTTGATATGAACATAAGAACCGAGTTAGCACCGAAAGAGACCGATAAAGGATTTAACGTACCTTCCCCGCTTGCTACACTTTGTCCAAGGCCGAGAGAAATGAACTGTGTCAAAGCTTGCATGGTGTGAAAGTTCCGTCCGGTTACTCCGCCAATATTAAGAAACTTGTTTCCATGACAGATTTGAAATTAATTGGTATGAAGTCTCATGATTATCATGTGCTGATGACACAGATGCTTCCTGTTGTAATTAGGAGTATCTTGCCAAACAAGGTCCGAGTGGCAATCTTTATGCTGTGTTATTTCTTTAACTCAATTGCTCAGAAGGTCATCGATCCCGAAGGACTCGACGCTCTGCAGGCCGAGGTGGTGACGACTCTATGTCATCTTGAGGTGTATTTTCCTCCGTCATTTTTTGATACCATGGTCCATCTCATTGTTCACCTTGTGAAAGAGATAAAGATATGCAGCCCTGTGTTCCTACGTCATATGTACCCTTTCGAGAGATACATGGGAATTCTGAAGTCCTATGTACGGAATCGATCTCGGCCGGAGGGCAGTATCATCGAAGGTTATGCAACTGAAGAGGTCATTGAGTTCTGCGTGGACTACATGGCTCAGGTGGAACCAATAGGTGTGCCTCTATCTCATCACAAGGGGAGACTGGAGGCTATCGGGACCATCGGGAGGAAAGCAATCACTCCCGATCTAGATACATACGCGCAGGCCCATTTCACGATATTGCAACACATGATCCAAGTGTCCCCGTACATCGACGAGCACAAAGACGTGGTACGCCAACAGAATCCAGACCGGTCGGAGGTTTGGATAACGAGAGAGCACAACCGTCGCTAAGCAAGTTGTTCAAGTTTTTTATGTAACGTACCCAGCAAATAAGAACCGCCACGTAGTTCTTCATGGGAAAGAAGGATTGTCGGAGTTGAGAATGTCGTGGATGAGGAAGAGTACAATCAATTTGACGTGTTGCCTCCTTTCAGAGACGACATCAGACTGGAGAAAGAACCCAGTGAGGAAGCTAGCTATATGCGCGTCGATTATCATGAAGGACTATATGTCAATTAAGCATGTATTCCATTGTAATTTGATGTTAACATGGAAACGCGTCACGTGTTATGGACCAGTGCTAAATCGGTCAGACTGCCATGTGTTGGGCGGTCCGACCGATTTCCCTTTGAAATAATTCTCTGTGCGGTAGTTCCGCCGTTGATAAATGGAACTACCGGTTTGCAGAAGTTCTGAAGTTCTTGCGGAACGTTTATTCCAGAGAAGCATATTTTTGGTGTGGGTCAATTTGTGAGGACCCCCGGGTTATTTCCATAAGACCGAGGTTTACTTGGTCTTAAGATAATAACTCTGGGCCTCAAGTAAATGAATTCCACCTTAAGTCCATCCAAGTCAATTCGAAGGTTATGCACCTTAAAAAGGTAATATTAATACAAGTCCAAAACAGTTGAGTTTGACTCATTTTGAGTTCCCAAGATTTAGTTATGCATTTACAAAGTTATCATCAATTTCCTTTGTAATAATAAAGATTTTAAAAGTGCATTTTCCAAAATAATACTCTCTGGTATAGAGACATGCTTGAAACCAATTTTAATATTAAGTTTATCAAAAATGAAAAGTATCAGAAGTGGTTTCATCCATTTTGGAGTTGAAATGAATTAGTTATGATTTTTCGAAGTTAACATATTTAAAAGTGTGCAAATTAATACTTTCTCGGATTTTATAAAGCGATTAATACTTTTCTCACCGAAGCCAAGCTAGCTATCGACATCGCCAGTGGGCACGGCGAGAGCGCATCCACGCACTGACAGATGGGCTCGATGCACAGCAGCCCACCGCGTGAGCGCGCGCGTGATTCAAAGGCGGCGATTGTGAGCCGTTGGATCAAGATCCAATGGTTCACAGCCATGGGCGCGTTTCGGACGGTCCGAACGGCCTATCGAATCTCGACCGTTCATTTGGCATTGCACGGCTATGATTCGCGGCGCGTTTCGGATGGTCCGAACGGCCCACTAAATCAGAGCCGTCGATTATACATCCAACGGTCAGAAACGATCCAAGTTATACGCGTCTGAAACGGACGGTCCGAACGTTTGAATGAAGGTGGGCCGTTGATCTAAAGATAGACGGCTCACAGCGAAAGAACTTTCGAACGGTCCGAACGTTCACGCGAACCTGGGTCGTTGATCTAAAGATCGACGGTCCGATCGGCCCAATCAAAGAACAGCTCATAAGATCTGTTCCGCCCGTGGAAGATCCAACGGTTAAGATTTCATGGTGGATTGGAATGGTCCGAACGGCCCAATGCATCTAGCCCGTTTGTTGAGATCTGACGGCTCTACATATGTGTGTGTCTGTTCACATCACAGACGGTTCTATTAATACACCGTCTATGATGACTAACCTCACAGACGGTTTAGTTACATAACCGTCTGTGATATTAAAATTAGGGTTTCTCTGTTAAGTCATCACAGATGGTTTCAAAACAGAACCGTCTGTGATAGTTAACATCACAGACGATTTGTTTATGGAACCGTCTGTGATTTATTATCACAGACGGTTCTATCATAGATCCGTCTGTGATATCCAGCTATATAAATGCCCGACTCGAACGATTGTGCACTCTTCTGCTTTAGTCTTTTTCCACCACCGCACGCGCCTCGGTCTCTCCATCGACGCCACCTCCGGCCGGTAGCTTTCCTTCGTCCCTCGCCTCCAACCGGTAGCCTTCCTTCGTCCTCCGCCTCCGTCGGTCGCTTCGCCATCGCCGACTACCCGGTGAGTTTCACGCGCCCTTCTTCTCGCTGCCGTGAGAGCCGAGGGTGCACGCCAGCACAGGGATTGTTACAAGTTGCACGAACGCTTCCCAAAAATCTGATTCGTCCCAACCCGTATAGGATCACAAGAGACGTCACCTTCGGAGACACTGCTCTCCCTGCGACGGTGCACGCCAGCACAGGGATGGAGTAGTCGAGGTAGCGTGGCACAAAGGACAGGACGACAATTATGGTTCTCTCTCGGATATCTTTGGATAGAGAGGATGTCTCCTCATATAGACATTGATGAGCAAGGAAGGAAGGCAAATAACAACACAACAAAATTGGAAACCACATTAAAACACAGTTAATGTGTGCCATAAAAGCCTTGCACATTAGTGGGATTGAAACATTTGGTTTGAACCATTCTTCTCCTTCCAATTTGTTGCACGTAGATATGTCATGTCATTATGTAGGATTATGATGTGCAAAAAGAAGCTGCCACTCCGCATACAATCGGGCCCAAAATCGCCGCACCATTCATGCACATGTCGCGCGGGCGAGCAATGGCATGACGAGTGAGCGCATGCCTGTAGTCTTCTTTTACTTGCTTCAACTAGGTAAGACCAACTCCACCTTATAAGTTGGTCTCCTTCCACCTAGACTAGCAATATAATATTAAACTTCCCACCTTCCACCATGTATGAGTGGGTCTTTGGAATTTTATAAGATTTATAAAGAATATTATTTGGGTGAAGCCCATAAACTCCAACATATATTTAATTGTGCCTTTAGTAACACAGTTAAATACGACTAATAGCCTCGTGCTTGTAATTGCTCCTTGTATATTGAATTCCGCCTCTATGCGTCCGTGGTTTTTTCCTCAAGGGTTTTCACGTAAAACATGTGTCTCTTGTTTCTACTATTTGTTATGCATTTTATAACAAGTTGTATCATAGCTCTAGGTTCAAAACTCTAGCCGTTGCCCCGAGGAGCAGGCACATGTACGGCATCCTACGGTGCAGCATCAAGGTGGCTTTGACATCCTCGACTTCTGGCTTCCACATCGGCAACATAAGAATCTCGTGGAAGGGAGGCACATGTAGTTTTGTACTGCATCAAGGTGCCCTATCATCATCGTCGCGATTTTTGGTTCTTCATTTGCGTCGTGTTTAACTCCACCTAAATCAGAACAAGGATGCATGCAACATGGTCCATGTGCTCAAAGAAGTCCAATGCAAAGTTGAAGTCACATCTAACTTGAAGTCCACAGCCTACACAAAGAATAAGTCGAAGAAGCTATTAATTTCTTGGCAAAATTTTCTACATGATACCTAACTTTTGTGTCATTGACTATTGGACATCCACAATTCATATTTTTGTCAAAATACATTAAAATTTTGTGGCTCTTTGTTGTAGAACACTTAGACCATTAAATATTATTTTCAGGCTGAAGAGGAAAGAGAAGACTAGTGGAAAGCCAAATTTGCCCTTCGATATTGATGAGGATTCAACAATCCTCAATTAATAAAATTAATTATTTGTAAGATGTAATATGGATAATGGTATCCTTAACAACTATCAGAGATACCTCCGGTTGTTAGAATCCACAACAACTAGGGAAGATCACGACCACTTTACAGTAGTAAGGTCTATCACAACCAGCTTATGGTCGTAAGGTTTACTACGACCACCTTATGGTCGTAAGGTTTGCTTCGACCAAGTCCATTTGTGACCACCTTATAGTTGACAAAAACCCACAACATGTGGACCCTATTGTCTAAGGATTCTATATACTACGCTTATTCACGCGTGGTAGTTAGTACATGGGTTGTTTATCTCTAACATAACCGCATATAGTTCTCTTTGTCTCTGGCATAACCGTTTGGCGAACATGCGGGGGGATGTCTCTCTAAGAACAACATTAATAACCAACGTGCGCATTTACAACCTTCAAGGCACCTCCTAACACACAGCAACTACCACCCCTTCAGAGACTATATAAGAAGCAATACTAGTAGAGAGAAAAGGGGATATTTATATCAGAGATTCGATACACTCATAAGCCATTAGACTTAGTTTCAGTGGCTTGTTGTATTCTTAAACACGTTCAATACAAGAACACTTTGGGTTATTATTATCTCCGGAGAAGGACTGAACCTATCTAACAACCCCCTTGTCCCTTCTTGTGTGATCTCGAGTACCGTATTCCCAGCATTTGTATCATAAAATCGATAGTAAAACATCGACATGTATCATTCTTCCTTCATTTCTATTCTTTCTTCTCTTCCCTTCTTCGCCATCGCCCCTGTTACCATTGTATTGTCCAGGCCGCCATCCGACCACCTCGTCGCCACCTCTTGCATCCCCTGGTCGCCACTTCACCGTCACCGCCGCCGCCGCACGCACACGGCCGCCTCGCCTCTGCTCACCTCCGATAGGCCGCGTGATCGCCGCCGCCTACTTGTTGCACCACCACCAGCCTCGCCTCCTGCATCCTCTCGTTGTCGCTGCCTCCGTGGGGTGGCAATTTCCCCTGTGGGAGCGGGGCCCGCAGGGAAATTCCCCATGGGGGCAGGGGCGGGGGTGTTCTCCCTTGTGGGTTTGCGGGGATGGGGCTCCGTTATTGTGGCGGGGCAAGGTTAGCGGGCAATCTCACACCGCGGAGGCCCATGGGGACCCTATATGTGCAGTGTTTATCTGATTTGGATCGTATTTGTACTTTTAATACCTTATATTTGTACTTTGAGATGAACTTTTATACCATATTTGTACTCCTATCTTTAAGTAATGTATTATGCATTGTTGATTATTTGGGATTTCAAACTTTTGCAAATCTTGCATGAAATGTTGGCCTTGCTGGATTTCAAATTTGTAGCCCCGTGGGTCGTGGGGATCGGGGTAGGGGGGGTCTTGCCTCAGCCGCAATAAAAGGTGATGAGGACATCACTTCTACTGATATGAACACTCCTCTTCCTACTACTTTGAATGATGTGCAATGTGCAATTACTCGGGCACGTGCTCATCAACTTATTTATCAGGTAAATTTGTTTGTAGGGTTGTGTGTATTATTTGAGAACTCTATGATGCTACCTAACGAAGATGATTTACTTTTACATAGGAATCTAGGACTACGACCAGTTCAAGAAGGTCTACGACCCGTTCCGCGGGGTCTACGACCACTTCAAGAAGGCCTACGACCAGTTTCACCAGTACTCACCGAGCCCAGTACTCGTTGGACACAATCTACGACTAGAGATAGCATGGACTCCTCAAGACCACCTCAGGATCAGTCCTACGACCAGGTCTTCGACCAGAGATACGCGACATGAATAGTGAATAAGGTGCTACATCACCGTTTGGACTTAATAGGGCCTTGTAAGCATGTCGAGATCGGAGTCCAGGTTGTGTACGCCTCTTCCCGCGGCCGCACAACCCTAGGTTGACCTCCCCACGCCCCCTATATATATACAATAGCCGTCATAGTTTAGGGTGAGTTTTTCTTTGAGATTATTATGCTTAGCAGTCTCGCTGCACGTTCGGTCGAGGAACCCCACATTGTGAGCTTCATCTATATTCGTAGTACAATATCAGATTGCATCTTCTACTTTCTTGCTTGTGTTCTCGATTTGCATGCAGGAGATAGCCTTCTTGGCGAGGTCAACCGCGTTCGGCACGGTTGATAACCATCGGAGCAGTGGTGTAGTGATTGCGAGGGGTTTGATCTGTTTTGATCGGAGCCTTCGGATCATCAACGTCGAGTTCTCCACAATCGACTTATCAGTACCTTTCGGAAGATCGGACCATCGTTACATCAACAGGGCAGGGTAGGGAGATGGCTAGCGGGGTTCGGGGCGGGCAGCGGAGGACCCCCGGAGCTCCCCGCCCCGTTGCCATCCCTAAGTAGTACACATGCCAAAGGGTTAAAACTGCAGAAAATTAGCTCAATAGGACTACATGTACAAATTAATTGAAAATAGGTTGACAGCCTACTTGTCAGTCTCGCACCAATGTTATTTTTCAAGTGTAATTATTTTCTAGTTGAGGCTTAATTTGCATGAAATTAACCAGAAATTTAGTCAGCGTACTTTGCATAAAATAGTGTTTGAACTTTTTTTTTTACCGGTAGGCAAATTGTGTTAAATAGAGTAGCCAGCGTATCTACTAGAACCCACCTGAAATAGAAGAATGCAAACTTACAGGCTCATAGCCGTGCCCTTTGTGCCATACCAAGGGATGTTATTGTTACCTCCACTGTCCCAGCGAATTGAACGAACAAAATTCTCTGCGTGATCAAACAGGCTGGATATCAGAGTTTGAGTTATTTCCCAGTAGCACGAAGCCACGAACATACAAAGAACCTTTACAAATCCTTCAGCACTATAACCTAGGAGGCTACTCTATGTAGAGCAGGGACCATACTTTTGGGCATCCAATATATAGCTGGACCACCAATGCTTTTTATCCTTGGTAGGAGAAATAATTTTTGGGGGTATTAATAAAAGAAAGAAATCGAAAGACAAACTGGATCTCCAAATATATCTTGTTTTCTATGTTCCAAAAGACTATTGCAACATTATGCTGCTGATTGACCATATCCTCCTCAACTAATACCAATGGCAAACCCGGTCTACGTTTTCATGCATTCACGTCGAAATTGTATGCTCATAGCTCATCATACTATATCACATGTAAGATTGTGTGAAACTTTGGTTTAGACCCCGTAGCTTTAATTTTGTATAAAAAAAAGTCCCCTACATTTATAGAATATTTTGTAAAATAGACATCACAAAAAAATGTAACTATACATTGGACACCTTATGCACCCAATGTTCTGACTCCACCACTGGTACTTTGTAGTACTTTGGATCAAATAATTAAGGTTTTATTTCGCAACACTAGTTGAAACTAATGAACCAAACAATTCTATGCACACTTGCACAGCTAGTAAACTGAACCTAAAGAGCCATTCCTCCTTTATTTCCCTCAAAAGATTCAGTACACCATGCACGCTCTCTTCATTGCAATTCGCGTATGTACCATTTCCTACTTGTAGGCACCTCGGTTTCCTTTTCGAGTACCCTGAAATACACGTAAAAGGGGGTCGATTCTCGGTCAAATCTCTCCATTGGGGCGGCTGCATCACTGCAACGTACTCCAATACCCAGAAGACGAGCCAGAGCAGGAGCCAGCCAGCACTGCACCGCCCAGCTAGTCTCTTACAGCAAGCATATGGACAAGCTAGGCCACGCATCCCACTTGGCGAGAGGAGGGGGAAGGCGTCGCAGAATATCTTGCCATATCTTTGCCAATCGATCGCGCTCGGTTTCCATGCAAGTTTCAAGCGTCAGTTCCCCAGCCTTTTCCCATGGTACATCATTGCTGTGGTAGTTAAGCTTGCCAGCTAGCTAGCTAGATACTCACTCGATCCACAGGCACATCAATCAGTTTCTCTCGTCAGGACAGGCTAGTGATGGTACCGGTACCTGCAGCGTGACATCACAAAACCATGCGGTACGACTCAAAGTCCTAATTTACGGTTGCCTTTGCCTGTACTCTGATCACGTTGCAGGCACTCGCCGACGATGCCCAGTTTCACATGTTAGCGACTGCGAAAACATCAATGCAAACAGCCATGAGCCCAGGATTCAGGGACCAGAAATTGGTGAGGCCGCCTCTTGTCGATGGATTTTAGCTCCGCGCGTTGCTTGTTCGGGGTAATTGCTTGTCCAGTCTGAGTAGTACGAGTATATACTCTTGCCTGGGAGCATTAGTTAATGTTTTACCTGTACTGAATTGGATTTCATTGGAGGGCCGTGCACGCGGCATGAACTCCTGCAGCTAATACTATGGATCCCCGGAAGCGTCAACCGGCCGGACCATCAAATGCTGCGTCTTGACCACCTCGTCTCGTCCATCGGGGCTAGGAATTGAAGGGTTCCTGGACGATCTCTAGCTTATATGAGCAATTGCCACACCGGTCGAGCGAGTGAGCTCACCACAGCATGGCATCTGATCTGACTGACAACGGATCATGGTGGTGAGTGGTGACTACACAAAAAAAAAAGACATGCATGCTGCACCGCTGTCGTTTCCGTGGACAGGACGCCTAGTGGCCGGTGAGTTTTTTTTTTTTAATTGCACTGTTTTGATAGAAATAGCAAAAATGACATCTTTATCGTGCTCCCCGAGCGTGCGAAAGCCCCCTACCGTTCTCCTCATGTAGGTTGAAATAGCAAAAATAATATCTTTACCGTGTTCCCTGATCGTGCGAAAGCCCCCTACCATTCTCCCCGAGCGCGGCAAGGGCACCTGCCGCGTCCCCAACGAGTGGCAAGGCATCCTGCGGCACGTGGGCACCTCGGGCAGTCAATGACCTGCCACTCACTGGAGGCACGGTAGGTGCCCTGTCGCGCACTAAGAGAGCGGTATGGGAGGGTGCCGCGCATAGAGCTACGGTAGGAGCACATGTCGTCTGCCGATACATCCACGATGTTATACCTCGGCAGTCAATGACATCTTTACCGCGCTCCCCGAGCGTGCGAAAGCCCCCTACCGTTCTCCTCCTGTAGGTTGAAATAGCAAAAATAACATCTTTACCGTGTTCCCTGATCGTGCGAAAGCACCCTACCATTCTCCCCGAGCGCGGTAAGGGCACTGCGCGTCCCAGCAGTGGCGAGCATCCTGCGCGCGTGGGCACCTCGGGCGATCAATGACCGCCACTCACTAGAGGCACGGTAGGTGCCTGTCGCGCAACGGTAGGAGCACATATCGCGCGATACATCCACAATGTTATACCTCGCGGTATGACCTACTCACTGTGCCTGTCGCGCACTAAGAGCGGTATGGGAGGTGCGGTACGGTAGGAGCATATGTCGTCTGCCGATACATCACGATGTTATTTTTGTGTGATAACTAATTTTGTTATTTTATGTCAAAACCGTGATATTTTAGCTAAAGACCGGCTGCCGCCTGCCTGCCTGTCTTTGCATACTTTTCCTTTCCTCGGTGCTGCTCACAGTCACCGTCACAGATGAGAGAGACAGAGCAGTAGAGGTGCAGGTAGGTAGCTAGCTAGCTGCAAAAGGGGGAGGAGAGTGGTCCTGTACATGGGGGAGGGAGGAGGTAGAGGAGGACGGAGGCAAGCGGTGTTGACCGGTAGCTAGCTAGGGTGATGAATTAAAGGTGGCCTTTAAGATGTGCAGTGTCCTTGAGGCCTGCGCGATTGAGATGGCCCTCATCATGAGCCCGTTCCATCGACCGATCCCGCGATTTATCCTCTCCTCAATCAGCGTGTAGCATATGGCTGTACATGTGGATCGAGATTCCTCGGTGGTTACCCCTTTTTTTTTTTGGTGAAGTTCATCGGAAGAACATCCTCTGGTCATTAGACGTTCATTTCCATCCATCCAATGTGCGAGGATGACTGCTTGGTGAGATCTGGGCGATCCAGTTAAGAATTAATGCTCGGTGAATGCATGGTCGTTCGAAGCGTCGGTGAATCCTCTTTCGCATCGACGATAGCGATTTTCATCTGAGATCACAAGTAACCGGTGGGTGGTTTTATAACATCTATAGCTTATCCGCCCATGATTACATCATCTGTCGGTTTGTGAGATGTGTTTTCTGACAGTTACTACGAGTATACACCACTTCTAAGTGAAACGATTTATACATAATAGTACATCCATTTCATTCGATGCAAACGTTTTGAGGATGAATGCTTGGTGAGGAATGGGCAATGTAAGAACACAATATAGGTGAATTTCCTACGTCGCATATCGACTCTGAGCAATTTTTACTTAGATTGTAAGCACCAGTGGACGGTTTTATGGCTCATTTACATATGGTTGTTCGAACCGTTGGAGAATTCCCCCGTTTTTTATATGAGGTCAAAAGTAGCTACGGATGGTTTGATAACTCCTCTGTATCCAGCTAGTTGTACACCCATCCATAGTTATCACCTCATTCAGCGTCGAAACTGTATTTCTAACAGGCGACAGCTACTACCGTACTCAGTACTCTATAAATGCATATCGTAACAGATGGTGACATAACACTGTAAGCGATTGATATGCATAATCCAATTCACATCCCCCTCTTTATACAAGGCCAATTCATCCGCGGTTTTCGACCCTATCTGACTTAACTAACCACTAGCAGTACCTCGGTTCTACCTACCAGGAGGAAGCAAGGAAGAAACAAGAGACAAAGCCATAAACTTCCTTCACAAAACCCTCACATTTGCACCGATCGATTGCACATGCGTGCATTCGTACCGTGTCTCCATGCGTCCTTCCCTGCCTATCCTGCCTCGTATTAACACCACGCGACTACGCCCGCCTAGCTGCTCCCCAGCTCCTCCATCTACCTGCGCCGCAGACCGCAGTAAAGGGCGTCGCACGTGGTAACGTACGTAACTTGGGGTCCTTTCATCAGCATTCAGCAGTACAAGTTACTACAGTTAAAATCGACCACCGGGATTCTCTCTTCTCTAGTTTCTTCTCATGGCAGCAGAAGTTACTACTACTGGATAACGGTGGGTATATCTTCCCCGGAAAAAGAAAAGGAAAACCAGGAACAACTAGATCATGTGCTCGAACAGTTTTTTACCGAGCTGTCGATATTTTACCATCTGGCAGAGTGAATACAACAACGAAAATCACCCAGACCCTTCTCTTTCCTCTGAATAGTTGAACAGTATATGAATGATAGTTTTTCCCTTCTTTTAGCATGTTTTCCAGTGAATCGATAAAAATGACGTTCATGCAAATTAAATGGTAAAAATAACAATATGTCTCGTGAAAATACCATAGCAGAGGTGTTATTTTTACCGTTTCGTTTTTAAAGATTATTTTTGATATTTTGTTTTTTTTTAAAAAAAAAGACTAAATATTTTTTTTTAAAAAAAAGTCGGTGACCGACGCCTCAGTGCTGGAGCATGATGAAAATTAATCGAGCCGGGGCAAATTCGCCGTGTCCAGTCGTTTTCCTTTTCCCGGAGCTCCGAGGTGTAGTAGGCGTATGTACGCCTCAGCCTTATCGGACTGGCCCTGTAAAAACATCTGCTGGAAATGCCTTTCATGTCCGATGCGATGTTTTTACAGTCGGTTGCTGTTTTGGTGTAAGTATCCTCATTCTTCAGTTAATTTTTCTTGGAACAATTTGCGTTTCCAAAATTAGCAAGTTTGGCATGCATGTGTACAAAATTTGCAGAAAAAGAAGAAGAAGATATTTTAGTGCGAGCGTTGCTGCCTGAAGGCCTGTAACTGTGAGGCCACATGACGTATTGACATGCACAGTGCGTGGCTCGCGATCCTCCTCTCCTTTTTTTTTTCGCCTTTCATGTCTCCCACGATCGAATATCTCGCGCGATGTCTGCCACACACTGCCGTCCTCTGCGTGGATCATATACGAAACGCGCGCATGCAATGCATAGGACGGCACGCACATCAGCAGAATATTTGCGCGGCCGATCGATCGCGCGCAGCCGGTGTTTTGTGCTGCTTGTCGCGACGCACTTTGCACGGTTATTCCAAAGCGAGCGCAGCCTGCCGGCATATGCACGTCGACGAAGCAGCTTGCGTACGAAGCAATACCGGCAGGCAGGCAGGCAGGCAGGCAGGCAGGCATGCTTGTGCTGCAATGCATGTTCGGGAGCCAGGCTAGCTGCTAGCTTGAAGACATATACAGTCTCACAGCTGGGCGTGTCTCCAGTCTGGACAGACTCTTCGATCGAGCTATCTTTTTTTAGTAGCATATGTATGCACTTATACAAAGCTTATAGATGGTTCAGAGTGCAGTAATTTTGCAGTGGAGGAGAACGGCTAGCTTAAGCGCGCTTAACCGCGCGTGCATGTACTACGTATGGCTCATATATGGCTCGATCGATCCATGAGGTCGTGCTAAACGAGATGGGGTTTCCACTTTCCAGAGATCACCTCGCAGACGGGACGATCTTGGCCGGCCGCAGGCACATGTGCAGCAGCCCATGCCAGTCATTCAGCAATCAGCGCGCGCAGCTATGGCCAGCCGCGCGTGTACGTCGCCGACCGGCACCGGCAGCGAGGGGCCGGGGCGACAGGGACGGGCACTTTGCAGTGAATTCATCGAACAAGGACAAGGTCGTTACCAATTTGTGACTCACAAATTCACATGCTAAGCACCGAACGTACGGCGGTAGTAGCAGGAGCAATAACTAATACTGAATGGCGGTAGTAGCAGGAGCAAAGTAAAGTCAGCAGAACAGGGTGTACCGTCGTACGGTAGTGCTCGCCCTCGATCGCGCCATGCATGGGAGCAAATGGCACTGCAAATTGGCTGGCCTAAGCTGCCAGCCATGCATGTATGTACAATTCCTAGTCAAGTCAGGTCATTGATTAAATGAACGGTCACATCCAGATGGTAAGAGAATAAACGCATGCTTAATAACTTCACCTACTGTCTACTAGTACATCAATTTTTCCTTTTGGCAACAAGTCATGTACCCGTATAAAGGTCCAACAGGGAAATGAATGGATTGCATGGCGGTACCAGCAACTTTGTTACTTACTTTTATGTGGGTTGTGGGCTCCCTGCGATATTACTAGCTAGACTCCTCCATCAGCGTACAGATGTAGAACATCAATGCAGGTTAGACAAAGCCTACAGTATATGCTAATATGTAGATGAGATGCACTCGTTCTAAATGTAAACTTGTGTGTGCTTCATTAAACGATTGCCTAAGTATCAGGAAATTAAAATTTGAGTATAACAATATTCCAGCCTACTGTCACATTTTGCCAGAACAAAGTTATTACAATAAATAAGACTTCAGTTAGGGCCAGGACGCAGACAGCACAGCCTGTGTCTCAAGTGCAAACGCGAAATGGGTAGGTGCCTGACAATCGGGAAAAAAACATTCCAAATTTATGCTGAACATCAGATACTCCACTGGACTACGCCTTGGAAATAATGTACTTAAAGCAACATCAATTGAACATCAGAAATCAATTAATTCAGCCCAAAAACAAGCTAGAGGGTTTGAACTAGATCTATTACAAAGGCTTCAAGCTTCTTGTCTGAACTTAAAATTATCTAGAATTTCACATTAGATGTACACTAAGTTAACTGTCGGTAGTCTGTACTACTTGAGAAAGAAGAGTAGTACTGCTGAAAGATGCATATCAAGAGACATTCACAACCCCAGGAAATGAACTGAACTGCAATTATAATGGTACCAGTTCACCAAATACAAAATTAATGAAAAATATGACGTCTCGGATATATATAGGCGGCGTCGGCGAACTGGCGAGAGGCAGTGTGTCACGTGTGGGTGAGCCCGCGAGCCGGCTGAGAGGCCGTCGCGCGTGGGAGGCACGACGCCACGACAGCCGGCAAGGCGAGGTGGGCTGTCAAGGTGTGTATCGCCACAGCGTGCAGACCGCTGTTGTAGAGACCCGGGAGATGGCTCGTCCTCAAACCCTCAAATCTAAGTCCAAAGGCAAAGGTAACTTAACTAAGCAAGAGAAATTAAATAAATTAGGTGAAAATGGAATGGATTGTGATTTGTGATTGGTGGATTTGATAGATTTGAATATCTATTTTAGCGTTGTGTCGTCGGCTCGACCCTGTTAGATGTGTATTATTACTTGTGTATTTTCCCTGTTGTATAATGGGTTATCTGTATATATATCATACATGTATTTGTATATATTGACTCATTGGTCTCATGATGAATACAAGCCCTATTCATAATATGGTATTAGAGCGCAGCTAAGTTTTTTTTTTCGCCAAGCCACCGCCACTACCGATTTGTCTTCTCTGGCAGCTGTCACCGCCTATTTTTTTTAGCCCACCACCGCCGCTGCTCTTCTCCAGCACAGCAGCTCTCCATCTGTTTCCTAGACGTTGCTCGTACTCGCCCAGTTGCTGGCCGTGCTCGTTGGCTGCGCACTACCACACCGCAGGCAGTGGCGGATCTAGAACGAAAATGATCGCGGGGGGTCCCTGAGTCAAGATGGGCCACGTTTGACTGGGTTGTGGCTTGGGTGTCCTCTCATGCTGGGATTAGGATGTCCACACTATATATACATGGTTATATCCAAAGAAAAATGGTTTTTGGACTCGATGTCCTATGCACCCAGCTATGCTACTGTAGATCCGCCCTTGACCGCAGGTGTAGTTGTCACTCGCGCTCATCCGGTTGCCGCCGACCGTCAGACGCCGGCTGCTTCGTCCCTTCATCGCCCGGTCGGTCGCCGCCTGCATCTGACTCCTTCGATCATGAGGTCGTCCGTCGCTTGATCCGGTGTCTTACTCCGGATCTTCCGTCTATGAGTCCTCGCCACCGGGGATCCACCGCCGCAGCCCGGTAGTTGCGTCGCCTCGTCTTCGGTTGTTGTCGTAGTCGCAAGGCAGTGCCTCCGCTTGGATCTCGCACGAGCCGCCTCCTCCTCATGAGCTGTTGCCGCTGGTGTCGCTTGGGTCGCCGCTGCCAGGGGGAACCCTAGTTCCCCCTGTACGTGGTTTCGGATTTTCGTAGGCTGAGCAACCTTTTTTAATGTGAGCTGTCCTGACCCGAAAAGAAAGAAATAAAGAAAGAAAAGAAAATGTCTTTAGACATTGTTTCTATTCCTCGTTGTCCGGTTGTAAGATCGAGGTGGCCGACTAGAGGGGGGTGAATATGCGGTTTTAAAAATTCTTTCGCGATAAAACCAATATATAATGCGGAAGTTAATAACGAATTGGTTTTGCACAATTAAAACCTAAATCAACTAGGCTCAACTAAGTGCACCAATAATACAAGGAAGCAATCACACAAAGATATATAAGCAATTGAAGCAAGAATGTAAATTGCTCAAAGTAAAGCACAAGTAAAAATAAGATGACACGATTATGTTTTACAGTGGTGTTCGGAGACTTGCCGGTCTCCCCTAATCCACGTTGAGGTAAGCCCAACCACGTTGGACCGGCTCCACTAATTAAGACAACACCTCCGAGGTAAGTCCAACCACTTGGACCGGTTCCAAACCGAACCAACAACTCGCTCCACTATGGTTGCTCTTCCTCCACTCCGGAGATGGCGAGCACCAAACCACTCACAACACGTCGGGTCTTCTCACAAGCTTCTTGAGAAGATCACCGCGCACGACGCCTCCACGCCGTCTAGGTGTCGGCAAACACCAAGAGTAACAAGACTCAACGATCACTTGATCTAATCAAGTGTCAAAGCTCAAGTGGATACACAATCCACTACCTAAGGCAACACATGCACTTAGGGTTTGCTATCAAAAATCACTAAGTGCAACACATGCACAAAAGAGACGAAAGTCTTGCTCTTAACTCAAAGAATGAGTATACCACTCAACAATAGCACCAGCAATATTTCCCAACCGGACAAGGTGGATATATATAGCCCACACACAAAATCTAGCCGTTGGGAGAAGATTCCCTCAAATCGGCCTGGTAGGCGGCCGCGGTCGATCCAACTAATGGCGGTCGGATGCCGTGCCTCAACGACTATAAAACTAGTTGTTGGGCCTTGGTCGGACGGACCGCCATCGATCACGCCGATTCCATCGATCGACCGCACAACGATCCGATCACCGATAGAAATTTGGCTAAGTCCCAAAACGGGCGCTCTCTGGAATAAACGTTCCGCACGAACCCCAGAAATTCCTCACATCAGAAGTTCCGTTTTCACAGCGGCGGAACTTCCGCACATAGAATCCAAGTCAGAGGAAATCGGTCGGACCGCCAACAGATGGCCGGTCGGACCGATTTGCCACCGGTCAGACCGGTCCACACAGGCGGTCTGACCGCCAGACCACAGAAGCAAAACACATTTGCTTCACTTCAAATGGCAAAACACATTTGCTTCACTTCAAATGGCAAAACACATTTGCCCATTTGAGTACAATTCCAACAAGGTTAAAAGATGATATTCTCAGCTAGTTGCAAAACACATTTGCCAATATTTTAGAATACTCATCACAAGGAATATGGTACATGGACTTACACCATTTGCAAAACACATTTGTAAACTTAAGTCACATGCTACAAGGATTACGCATGAGACTCGACTATTTGCAAAACACATTCGTAAATAAATAGCATCATGCCTAGATGAGCTAGAGCAACCATATTGAGCTATCAACACATGACTAACTCAATCTACTAGTTAAGACCCCTCTTAATAGTACGACAACCTATACTAGCAATCCGGTCTTCCAACCAAACACCAAGACCAGTAAAAGACTAGAAATACATCCTTAGCCCTAGCTAGTCATACCTTTGCCTTGCATCTTCTTGAAGCTTGATGACGCACATCATCACTTCAAGTCCAGGTCATTAACTCAATATGCTTGACAACGCCTTCAGTCTTGCAATATGATTCAAATTCATTAGAACAGAATTCCATCCCATTATCAGTGTGAAGTTTATTTACCTTCTTTTCAGTTTACTTTTCAACCATAGTCTTCCACTCTTTAAATACTGAAAATACTTCTGATTTATGCTTCAAGAAATAAGGCCACATTCTTCTAGAGTAATCATCAATAATTGTTAACATATAGCTATCACCTCCTAGCGATGTCTTGCGAGATGGCCCCCATAAATCAGAATGTATATAATCCAAAATACATTCTGTAGTTTGAACTAAAGTATTGAATCTCACCCTCTTGTGTTTGCCAAACACACAATGCTCATAAAATTTCAGCTTACTGACATCATGTCCATCAAGAAGTTCTCTCTTACTCAATTCTGCCAAACCAATTTAACTCATATGTCCAAGGCGCATATGCCAAAGATTAGTAGCATCAGAATGAGATAATAAACTTAAAATTACAGCAAAATTATCTGATATTGTAGTACCTCGCAGATGGTACAAATTGGCAGATTTAATATCAGTTTTCATCACAATAAGAGAGCCTTTTAATACCTTCAAAACTCCACCTTCTCTAGAATACTTGTACCCTTTAGCATCAAGAGTACTCAAAGAGACGATATTTCTTTTCAAATCTGGAATGTGCCTCACATCTGTCAAAGTTCTGACAATGCCATCAAACATCTTGATTTGAACTGAACAAATTCCTGCAATCTTACAAGATGAGTTATCACCCATCAACACAGTACCACCTTTAACAGTTTCATAGATGGCAAACCAGTCCTTATTAGGACACATATGAAAGGTACAGACGGAATCAAGAATCCATTGATCATTAATCTTAGCACATCGAGTAAATGCAACAAGAATTTCTCTATCAGAACTACCATCAGCAACAAGGGAGGCTTAACTTTCATCATCTAGTTTACCTTTTGGCTTACAATAGCCAATTCTCTTTTCTTTATTCTGCAGCTTCCAGCATTCAGAGATGTTGTGTCCACTTTTTTGTAATATTTGCACGACTTGTACTTGCCTTTTGATTTCGACCAATTCTTGTAGCCGTTCGAACTTTTTCATCGAGATCTATTGTTTGGGTTCTTCTTCTTTTGCCTGCCACGGACAAACAAGTCTTTTACTTGCGAACTTGAATTTTCAGAAGGTACCATCTGTTTTATC
This sequence comes from Hsuehochloa calcarea, assembly GCA_036346395.1. Lineage (NCBI taxonomy): Eukaryota > Viridiplantae > Streptophyta > Magnoliopsida > Poales > Poaceae > Hsuehochloa > Hsuehochloa calcarea. The sequence goes on from CM070602.1 coordinate 7,201,799, forward strand.
TTCTCCTTAGCATACAAAGCTTCATACACTTCATTAAGTGTGAGAGTATCTCTACTATATAATATGATATTTCTAAAATTTAAAAAAGAACTAGGCAGGAAACACAAGAGGATAAGACCCAAATTCTCATCATCATATTTTACCTCCATCGATTCTAGGTCGGCATCGATCTCCTTAAGCACCAAAAGATGATCAAGCACGGATCCTCCTTCTTGCAATTTGTGAGAGTACAACTTCTACTAAAGATGCATCTTACTAGTGAGATCCTTTGTCATGCAAATTTATTCCAGCTTTAGCCATAATGCAGCAGATGTCTTCTACTTCTCATCTGCGGTCCATGCAGTAGGTTGTTTATCAAATTCTTCTAATGCATCATCCAAATCCATTTATGTCAATACAGCCTTCATCTTGACTTACCACAGTAAAAATCTTGTGTCTCAACCCAAGAGTGGAATATTATTCTTTAAAGTCGTCATGAGGAATAAAATCTAAAATTTGCTGGTACTGATCTGTGTAAACCTAGCAAAAATCATAATCTTTTTGGTACACCTTCTGTGTACGCAAATCAAAGATCTATGAAACTCCTGGTGCGCTTCTCGTGTGGACGTAGCAAAATTCGCGGAATTGAGCACTCCACATGGATCAATAGGATGTCCTTTGTTCAATGACTAAGCTTGTTGTGATTTAATATAAAATAAAAACAAATCCTTGGAACTTGTGCAATGGAGTTCGTTCAGTTTGGTCTTGTTTTGCTGTCCTCTGTCGCATGTCTCGGTGGTTGGCGATCGCACGAACCGAACGGACTAAAGGACGATGCTGGCGGATGACGTGCCGATGCGGACGTAGCAGATGACGACCGGGCGAACTCGATGAATCGATGAATCGACGAAGGATGATGGCTACAAGCGAAGCCGACTCGTGAAAGGAGCATGGATCGAGGCGAAGGCGCACGCGTGTGACGGCGGCCTGGATTTTGGACCTAATACTTTTTTTTGTGCCTCTCTTAAAACTCTAATCTCCTGTGCTCTGATACCACTTGTTAGAAAAAATAAGGACAAAAGTAGATACGAATTTTTCCGTGGAAAATCATTGTGGGAAAAAACCACAGGCGCCAAGCCGGCGATGATCACTATATTAGGAGTGTTTACAAATGGCGGAGGGATTACAATGATGCGTCAACTCTCTCGTGCGACTTATAAGAGATATATAAAGGGTAACATGACTCAGAGTCCAAGTAAGAAAACTAATCCGCTAATATGACAAATTTAAATTCAACCGCATTAGTAATTCGGATCACATATCTCAACAAATTTAACTTGGGAGTGTGTGATGGAATCAGGCTAAAGGGCGTGGGTTTTTGTCATAGAGAAGTTAATATGTTGCCATGATCTAGTTCAAATGTTATATCACTGGAGCTTGGAGAGGTCTGGTACTCAATCCTTGTAGGACATGGAGGCGGTTGTTCATTCTTTAGATGGTTAATTGTTCACCTGTTTGTCCGAAGAGTTGGGGAAGGATGCCGGATTTGCCAGAGATGAAGTTAACTTTTCTTTTACGGAAGTGCAAGGGATGAACTTGATAAATGTTAATACATTGATTCAGTTGTCCTCTCATCGCCGAGGTCGTCTCCATTGTGCCTCTCATAGCCGAGGTCTGTCTCCAAATCGTAAGAAAATTTGCTCTTTGTTACTTTCCTACACTCATGTAAGGTAACACTGATGCAATTGAAGTTGTACACGTTAAAACATTTTGTAGTTTTGCAGTGCTCCCCAATTGAGTAAACCAGTGCAATCCTGTCCGAATCTGTAAAGAGCTTAGGTCAGCTGCTTAACTTTACTAACTACATTGGATACTTGTTTTGCAAAGCACATTTGCCTATGACTGCGATCCTGTCATCTTCAGGTTTTTTTTACTTGATTTGTAAATTTGGAAATGAATAATCATTTTGCTAGAAGGATGGATAATTAATCAAAATTTTGTTCTGTATGCATGTACCAATAGAGTTGTGGAAATACATACATATTAATTCCTCCTTATGCTTGCTTCAGAAATATTCCTCCTGAAGTATGGCGATACTACTTGTTCATGAATCGCCTTGAGGTTTGTATAGACTTTCTGTTTAATCTTATAAAATAGTGTAACTCCCCTTTAACCATGTGGAATTAAACAATTTTAACATATGCACATGAACCTTTGAGATTTTTAAAAATTAATTAGAATTAAAAATTAGAATTAGTCCGTATTAATTCTAACACTAACTAATTAGCTCAGTTTGCTGTTTCTGATTTGGTGCTACACATTTCAACAGCAAGCAAACCAGACAGCAGAACTCAATTGGGCCAAGCTCAACCTTGTACACGCATCCAAGTTGTAGTTGGTTCCATGCGCTCCCAGCAACGTTCAGCAAGCCCAGACTGGAGCGAGGGTTAGTGGCTGTCAGTAGGATGGAAACGGATCGATACGAATCGAGTCTCGAATACTAATACAGATATATATATTTAAAATAAATATAAAAATAAATTCAAATATTCTCGAATACGAAGTCGAATTGAATGTCGTAACGAATACGATTTCGAATTGAATATTTACTCAATTCAGTCGAATGTGAATATCCTACAACTTTTGCGATAAATCTCGGTAGAAAAAAATTATGTAACATGACTACACGTCTAGAGTCTACTGTCTACACGAGTCGTAACAACACCCAACAGCCACAGATTCGGCACCGAATCAAGACCCTGTCGAAACAGAAACGCACCGGGGAAAAAACAGATAGTATTTGTATTCGTATCCGTATCCGTATCTAAGAAAAACGGATATTATTCGTATTCGTATCCCGAAAAAACAGATAGTATTCGTATTTGTATAGATCGTTTTTTCCTCAGATACGAATAACACCGAATACATATACAGATACATATACTATCCGTTTTTTTCCCAGATAGTATTCGTTTTTTATTCGAATGTGGATTTTACTTACAACGTTTATGTATTCTCAAATATAAATATAAAATAAAACAAATTATACTTTACATTTCCCATCCACAACTCACAAACCCCACAATTCCCGTCAGCTGCAGCCAGCGCCCAGAAAGTAGCAACCACCTGCCGTGCCAGTGCCACGGGACACAGCCGTTCCTATCAGAAGGCAGCCCAGCAACCCGCCAACTCTCGCCGTTCCGGCTAGGGCTTGACCGCTCACTAGCTCGGGCACCCACAGCACGGGCGAAGCACTCGTCTGCTCGGCCCATCTCACCTTACCAGCCCATCGCCTTCGGCCCAGGTCTGGGCCGCGCCAAGGGCCACCGGCTTTGCGGATCCATTACCGGTCGCGCATCTGGCTGCGGCTGGTTACGTCGCGATTCCCGAAGAGATCACCTCGCGAGGCTTGGTACGAAACCTAGGGTTTCATCGTCGATTACCAAAATACCTTTTGAAGAGCCACTCCTTGAGTATATAAATAGAGCTTTATTGTGTAAAGAGACGTATAATGATGAATATAAGAACTCCATCCCTATATTTTGTGTTTTTCTTTTGTGCTATCGTCTCCCGACTACAGCATCAATTATTTAACACGCTATCAGCACGATTCATTCTTCCGATAAATCGGTATGTCGTTTGGGATTCCCTCTGTTCCGATCACTAATCTCGCTATTAGATTAGTTTGTATGAACCTGATTAGATCTGTTATTTGCTAATTAGGGTTATAATAAGTGTATTGCTATTCATCGCTCGTTCGACTGGTACGATGCTACCCACTCATCGTGTTCCTCATAGTGGCAAGGCGAGAACCCATTGGTCGTCCATAACGCCAGAGGGCCTCGCTTGATTTGAGTCGTAGCACTGTCGTCGTTGCCGTCACGTCGTGTGCACCATATGTGTTGCCACGCCAACGGCCGAGCCACACCGCAATTAATCCGACGAGCCTTGTCTTTGCCGCAACGTATGGCTCCACTGACTGGCCGCGCGCCATTCTGCGCTCGTCTCAACTCAGCAACCTTTACGCGCGCGCGCTGAAACCACGTTCTTGCCATTGCTCGAGGCTGCGTTGCCGCTCGTCCGCTGCCGCACACGCCATCTATCGCCGCCAGAGCAGGGTGCTAGGGTTTACAACCCTAGCATCCCCTTTTGTCTCATGTCTAGCAGGCTGAGGAGCGATTCTGGTTGGCCCGACCAAGTTATTTGTCGGGAAATAGAAGAAAAAAAGCCTCAAAACTTTGTGAAAAGGCCCTCGGTAATTCTAAAAGTTACGAAGAGGTTTGTGTATAAGAAAAGTTTGAGAAAACCCCCTGGAGTTTTGAAAAATTATGACAGATTTTATATTTTTGTATATTCTTGCATAATAACCCTTTGGGAATCCAATTTTTGTGACATATCAGTATGTTATAAGGTTATTTTATAACCTAGACCCCTGGCTTATGTTTATTTGCTTTAACAATATTTACTTTTACACAATAACCTTAAATTAATCATAGAAACATATTTTCTAAGGTATATGAGCTTTCATAAATTTGTGAAACATTAGACATAGTACACATTGGAAGCATCATATTTTTTTATGGTTTATTTTTCCCGGTGTTGTCTGTTTTGGGAAATTAATTAACGAGTTTAGTAATTCTGAAAATTGCTTCAAAACCTTAAAAATTATCAGAAAAATCCCAAAAATACTAGGAAAATGATGGGAAATGTATTAAATTTTATATTGAATAGATAAAATTAAGATTTACTATTTTGCACTCATTTCATATATTTAATTTTTTTACGGGTGTAAACATATAAAAAATTGCATCAATTATGTGGGATATGTTAGACACTATTAAATAGAATTTTGCTTGCCCTGGATGGTTGCAACTATATCACCTTGGTTTATCTCCATGTTATACCATTGTCGAGGCTACCGTTGGCAAACCTGAACCTACTATCGTTGAAAAGGCAAAGGTTTTGCAGTTTATGAGTACCACCTCTACTCTGCCCCTACGAATGACTACGTGGTGACTAAGTGTGATCCGTTTGCTTTATAATTTTCTCTAAAAGAACACCTAAAAAAGCAAAATTGTGCCCCCCTGCAGGCACACATACCTAGGACTAGAAGTTCGTAAAAGTGTGTAACTTTGCTCTGCACCATGTTATATCTCGACTAAGGTTATGTATTAAGAAGTAAATGTTGGTTTGATTGATAAGTAGGTACAATCAAAGGCAATGATAAACCCTTGGTATGTTCTACGAGACCTGTAGAAATCTCCCTGTTATACCTTAGCTTTTTAAAGATGCCACTTTCCTACGCGAGTCGCATTAGTAGTATATATTCAACTCATGTCGAGCTTGATCATGTTCATGACGAGCGTCTGTTATATTTTACTTCAGGCTGAAAACTTATGCATTAGATTGCTATTTTTCAGATGTCATAAATAAAATAATGGTATAAGTTGTTCTGTTACAGCCTGATCCCCTACTAAATAGTTGATTAAATCTGTTTACTAGAACATATTGCTAGAAAGGCTTACGACCATGAGGCGGTCGTAGAAAAACTTACGACTACTCAATTAAGCTTTTCCCTTATGAACAATGAGGGGTATACTTACGACTAATATGAAGATATTGCTATCTATAATAGCAATAATAGATAAACAATTAATTGAGGATTATTATATTCTAGATCATAATCCTGATCAAATCCTAATAATTTAACCAAAATTTTGAAGATTGGACCTCGAAGATTAAACGTTATACTCTTTTCTTTTGTGAGTTTTTTTAAAAGATTTCTCATATGAAGGTTTTTAACTAGGCGTGTGCTATGTACTCTTTTATTGAGCAGCGTGGTGTACCCAGCGAAAAAGGCTCTGCAAAACACGAGTCCAGCTCCAGACCAAACCAGACTTTGAGCACACGATCTTCGGCCGGTCTAGTTGGGTAGATGGCATTGAGGCCATCCATCCATCCATGTGCGCCCCCAAAACTCCACGTGCCAAGCAATCGACGACGCAGCATCGTAAAGCAGAGCATGTGACGGTGCGAAGCGTCCAAGATAACATGAGACCAACCAGCAGTAAGAAGCGACCAAAGGCATCAGCAGAATAATAGACCGGGAATTTAAGGTGGCCACCAACACTAGCATAATAGGCATAGCAACAAAGAGACAGTACTGAAACCACAACACGTATGCCCCCAACACCACCGCTACAAAAGAATTCCGACTTCTCTCTAACTGCATTGCAATGCACCAGTACAACACCACACGGTAGTCACCACCACGAGGAAGGAGATGTCAGTTTAGTAATAGAGACTAGTACTACCGAATACCGATGGATCAAAACCCAGTAGGGCACAGGCCGGAAAGGCGAACGGGACAAAAGACCAAAGCAGCAGAGCATGCCGACCACATCCGGCCGGCGTCGTCCCCACCGCCGCGACGGAATCCACTGCCCTTTCCGCCCGCCTGCCGGCGGCCAACAGCGCCTGGCATTCGATCAGATGAGATGGAAAAGGTACGGTGCAGTGGCCAGGAGGAGGGCGGCGAACACATGACGCCCAACGGCGAGTGCCACGGCTGCCTCGCTGAGGTCGGGGTTCATGCTGTTCGCCGACGGGCCGTACGCGCTGCTGAACGGTGGGTTCAGGGTGCTTCCCGGGGTGCCAGTGGTTGTAGAGCCCGGGGGAGTGATCCCCGTGCCGGTGCCGGTGCCGGTGCCGGTGCCTGTGCTGGTTCCCGTACCGGTGCCGGTGCCTGCTCCAGTGCCGGTGCCTGTTCCGGTGCCTACGCCGCTGCACGAAGAAACGGAAAGCAGATAACTTCGTATACTGTGCGCGCAAAGGGAAGAACTTTTTTATTAATTAAACTTTTTAAAAATTTATTTTAAAGTTAATCATCCGCGAACTTTATTTCCGTAGTGTAACAAAACAATATTATCACGCTATATGATAAGTCCGTTACAATAATACTTTTTACCACGCCACTGGTGATGATTTAACAAAAAAAACACTACCACACCACTATCGGTGACGCGACAAGAGTTTGTCAGATACAGACTGGCGTGACAGTGTTATTTTGTTACGTCACGGATGATGGTGTGATAAGAATTTACTCAGATACAGGTTGGTGTGACAGTGTTATTTTATCATACCACGGGTGGTGGCGTGACCAAAAGGATCAGAATTATAACTAAAGTTCGCTGAAGTAAACTTTAAAATAAAATTAATAAAATATTAATTAATAAAAAAAATCACAAGGAACCAACTAGGCAACCTTAAATACATATGCAACGAAATATTTGATATGCTTACATTAGAAATTTTGGCATTTCTAGCCCTAATTTCTTTTTTAAAAAATAACCCCCTTCAAGCATAATTTACCGATCTAACCCTTCTATAGTGCACATGGTCCCGACCCCTACCCATACGCTGGGGGAGGTGACCTGCCCCATATGGTGGGCGTGCGGTAGGTCTGTTGGGCACTGTAGTATTCTTTTTCCAAGAAAATCCGATGAATTATATTTTTTTTAGAAATTTTTAGATATAGCATATAAAATTTTCCATGTGGAGCCTCTGGACACAGTATACTTAAATGAATTTTTTTTTAAAAAAATCAGAATTGATGAAATTATGAAAAAATTATACAAATAAATACACTACATTATAATTTCTTGAGCTCATTTGTCACATCTAAAAATTCCTACCAAAAATATATTTCAATGGATTCTCCTGAGAAAATATTGCATTGTTGCTACAGTGCCCATGCATGTGTGCTCGCCGAAAGTTTTTTGTCTTCTTCCGTTTTTCATTGTTTTATCTCCTTTGCACGAATCTTATGGAAAAATCGAGAACGGATAAAATTATAAAAAAAATTACGCAATCAAATACACTGTGTCCGGAGGCTCTACATAGAAAAATTTCATGTGCTACATCTACAACTTCCTACAAAAAAATATGCTTCATCGGATTTTTCCAAAAAAAAACACTACAGTATTATTACAGCATACCCGCATACCCTATGCGGGGCAGGTCACCTACCGCCCCGCCCCCAGGCCGGAGGCATGTGCACAATAGGATTATACCAAAATGGTGCTAAGTTTTGAAGGGGAAAAAAGAATTCACGGTCAGAAATGCCAAAATTTCCTTAGATTGGGGAAAGCTGTTTTCAGACGTGTGTTCAATGCAGATACAGTGATACTGATGCACTTTGCGTAGGTTCAGTATACTTTGATCGGGTGGCGCGGCGGCCGACCGAGCGGGACGCGGCCGCCTGCTGTCATTCAGGAAAAGACGTTGCTTTTAAGCCTTTAAGCTCGGACCATAAGATCCGTTTCAGACACCTTTTATTTCAGATGGACAAGAGAACCGTACTACGCAATAACGTCCAGCTATTACTCTTCTTGTATGTAAAGATTCTGGTTTTATTAAGCTGCAGCCTGTGGTATCAGTAATAATTCAGTATATACTTTGCTAGCTTTTGGCTAAGATTTTTGCTGCACTTGCAGCATGATACACGAGCTCGTGCACTTCGGTATAGCTTTGTTATGATTAGAAAGTCGGGTTTTAGAGTGTTATTTTTCTAATTTGCTGTTTTACAGTGGTATTTTTTGAATTTGTGAGTTTTTGGAGTAGCATGGATCTAATTTTACCAATTAAATATAATCTGTTGCGTATGTACGGCCGTGCGTGCCCATATGCAGAATCTAGATTGATGCATAATAATCCAATTAAAGTAGCCAAATGACCAGACAATGGCCGAGGACAGCAAGCGCCCGTACTGCATCTTGCTTAAGATACTCTAGTTTCCAGGTTCAAGTACTCTAATCACAAATATTGAAGTCCCAATCTTTTTTTTCCTCTTAAAAAAGGGATAAAAACTGTTTTAGCAGCTGTGCAGTAAAGATGGACGGAGGCAGCATGTAGCTTAGCTTACCGCGCACTCGCAGGGTACTTGCAGGTGCCGGAGCTGGGGTCGGTGGTGGTGAGGGTGGCGACGCCGGCGAAGTCGCAGGTGGCGCCAGTCGGGCTGTTCTTCTGGTAGTAGCTGTTGGTGACGTAGGAGCAGTGCGCCACGATGGAGTTGGGGTTGTAGCACGGCCCACTCTGCATGATCTGGGTGCAGTCGGCGCCGCGCCCGCACGCGTAGTCGATCGCCTTCTGCATCGCCCCGGCGCTCTGGTCGGGCTTGCACACACAGAACGCCCCATCTGTTGTGGTTTCCAAAGGTGGCTGGACTGGTTAGCTCAGATCAACCATGACACTATATGGCAGAAATTACAGGCTTGTTTCTTTGTCTACTACTAATTTGGCACCAGAGCTTATGTATACTTCACTTTGCTGGGGTAAATCTTTGTTCTTGGGCGTGTTTACTGTGCACGAAAAAAAAGTGGGGAAAACGCAAAATACAATGGGTTTTTTTTTCGACGAATCCTCAGTAGCAACAGAGTTTGATAAACGACAAATCACAAGAACATTTATTAGCCATTTCTCTAGAGCAAGAGATTTCAAGAAGCAGTTGCCCGGGGGTAAAAAGCGCAGAAAACTCAACCCAAACAATGTCATTTGTGCAGAGATGCAGGTTTGGGTCTCACCTGAGCCTGAAAACATGGCCAGCAAGAGCAGCAGGAGCAGCGGAACCGCCATGGCAGCAAGAGCTCGAGCTCTCCGAAGTCTGAACTCTGAGCACCAGTAGCTAACAAAATGGGGACTACTCGGTGCGGGGAGTCGGGAATGGCGTGCAGTGTTCTCAAGTTCCCCAAGGCGTTGTCTTTTATCGCCGAGCACCAACTATAAATCGAGGGAAACGCACTCTCCTTTGGAAAACTATCTGTACTGTCCGATCAAAATGCAAAGATTTAGATTAAGAATTACACACCGCAATCCTATGTAAGGATTCGGATCGGTTTGCGTTTTACTTATGTTTAACTTACGAGATTGTATCATTTTTTTATATGAAATTGTATTTTACTTTTTTTAATCGGTTAAATTTATAAAATTGCATTATTTAGCTCTGTAAACTTATATTTTACTTTCTCAACCCACTAAACTTACGAGATTGTGCTACTTAGCTTCTGAACTTATGTTAAAGCTAATTTCGTTGGATGCGATATCGACGAATTTGTCCTCTCCGAGTCTGATTGACTCGTCGCCGCTCCATTCCAATCGTGTTTATCGTCACCATCACCTCACGTTGACAAAAACAAATTCTTCGGATTCGAGAACGCATCGTACTCGTGCCTTCACCGAAGCTCTACCGTCGCAGTTTGCCCTTACCTCTTCTAAGTCGGTCGTGAGAGAGAAGTACATTCTCAGTGCTAGAGCAGAAACTACTCAACTTACACGAAATCCATAAAGCCGTTTGCTAACAGAAAATGCTTTAGCACTTGGAATGTACTTTATGGCCAACTCAAAGGAGACAATGGCGAGGGTGACAACAAGCTGTGATGGTAGAGGCAACGAAGACGTAAGCATGATGCGTTCCCAGACCAAAAGAATCTGTTTTTGTCGTCGTGAGGTGACGGAGACGATGAACACGGTCGGAACGGGTGGCTCCGAATCCACCGAAGTCGGAGGGGGCGAAGTAGTCGGCATCGCATTCGACGACCTTCGTTGCAACACAAGCTTAAGGAGTTAAATAATACAACCTCGTAAATTTAGAGGACAAATTTAAGAAGTTAAATGATACAATCTCGTAAATTTAGAGGATTAGAAAAGTAAAATACAAATTTAAAAAGTTAAGTAATACAATGTTATAAGTTTAAGAGTTGAAAAAATAAAATACAAATAAAAAAAAGGGTAAGTAACACGCAATCGAAAGTTCAAGAACGAGGTACTATTTTCTCTTTTTCTTTTCTTGTAGTCAGTGTGGGCTATGGCTGTGTGCGACCGTGCAGCGTGCCTTTGGACGAGGAGCCGCCGTGTCCGCATGCCAACGGCTTTATTTTCGCTAAGGGCAAAAGCCAGGCGGTGACTCATCGTCCTCTCTGTCTATCTCTCTCTCTCTCCCCGCCAAAGCGAAAGGTGTTTTCGCTATTGGTTTTGCACAGCTCTCTGGGCGGCGCTGTCCTCCTTTGGCATGGCATGGGGCCGATGCGTCACTGTGTTCTGGGGCTGGCTTTATGGTGCTTTCACCGAACAGTACAGTGGTGTGATGGCCACTGCCGGAGAAGAGTAGGAGGTTAACGCTCGGATGGCATTGCGCTTTTTATCTCCTGCTAGCTTTTGCTTTACTCCAGCATAACCGTGAAGAGCTTTCTCGCTTCTCTTTTACAGTGTGTGATTTGGCTGATGCTAACAGAGTAACAGGGAATCTCGAGATAGGGTTTTTATTTATAAAAACAAAAACAAAAACAGTGGTGCCATTTTGCGGAGTTAATCCCTATTCCTCCCATCTCGCCGTTTCTTCCGGTCTTGTCCCAAACTAGGACGGCAGGTGCGCTGCGCTGCACCCCGTTTGTTCTTGGTGGTATGGTTTCATACATGAATTAGCATAAATGGTAATGATTGTAATTCATAGCGAATAGTTTTGTTAGGGGATGAAAGAGTGATGTTCATTTTTTTGGTTATAAAGTAGGGCCGGTATTAGCTAAGTATTTTTGCATGTATACAATGAAGTGTTGCTGCTGACAACTGTAGCCGAGTCGGGACTATAGTTGAATTGAGGACATTTACAAAATAGGTTGTGAAAGGAGTAACAGAAAAGGTTAAGGATGGCATACTGTATATATCTACTAACTAAGACTATTTATTAAACGGTAATACAAAAGTAATCAGATGCTCTTGGGGATGTAGTCATCGTTCAGGTGGTTCTAGATGCCGACTGTACAAACTGTATAGAGCAGCAGTAGATCAGAAGAGATCGTAAAGCAGTATTTTCGTTAAACTGGGAAGCGGCAACAGATATACCCGAATCAGTATTGTTGCGTCGAGCTATCTTTTTTTTTTGTAGACGAACGGGTTTTCTTTGCAGGTTGGTCAGTCGTAGAGCGGGTAGGAGGCCATGCAAAAGTGTTTTCCAGACAAACACAAGAACATTTTAGTTTAAACAACACAGAATAGAATAACATCTTATCATATACACACAAAAAGCACATGTTACTAATAGAAAGATGATGTGTGCATCAGGTCACAACTCACAAGGATGGTAGAAGGTCATGATTTCATTAAAATATCCCAAATAAGCATAAAAGAACCAATGATAGCATTGTAGCTTTTGTTTAATACTTTGTAATAGAAACTGTTAACAGGTAGTACTGGTCTTTATAAGCAATTGGACATGGTAAGGAAAAAAAACAACCAAAAAGAATATATCATCCAAAAGTTAACTCGGACTAATTGTATGATTAGTCACCCTGAAATAAAAATCAATAGATAGTAGTTAAAACGTTCAAGCTTCCTAGGTAGCATTGGATCCAACATAAGAACTTTTCTAGTTTGTACAAAGGTGACTTCATATGACAATTTTATTTGCCTCTATAGTTTCAACAAAGTAGTTTTCAACCCAACAGGCATATCTTAAGATGCAAAGAAATAAGAACACTGAATTCACCAAGTTATCTGGAAAAGAACAACATCATGTACTACAATCCTAAGTTGTCTGCAACACACAAGACATAGAAACAAAGGAAATGGACTAATCGGCTCCATCGCCACACCAATTTGCTCGCAAAGATAAAAGCCGATAGAATACAAAGAATTGAACTAATTAAATTAATACATTGCTAAACTGCTACAAAAATGTAAAGTTCCCACATAGTCCAAATTGATAACATTAGCAACACCCAAAAATAGTCTATAGAAAGCAAATATAAATACAAAGAGTGCTTGCATTAGCATTTCTCTAGAAACTCCGATCGTTGATCCAAAGTGTCAGCTAGGCATCTTGGTTAAAAATCACCATGGTAACAGTACGATAGGATTATATTGTAGAAGGTTGTTTGACACTATCAACAAAAGAAAGAAAATGGATGGATCCTATATGACCCTAGCCAGAATAAGTAGATAGCTATCTGAAACATAATAACATACAAACTGTAAAATAAACATACCAATATAGATTAAGAAATAGAAAACATACCGCTAACACAAACACCACCTGTTCCATCACTAACGTACACGATAAATAGGTCATTGTGGTAATTCACATGCTTCCTAAAATGGCATCCCGGCGAGAATCGAAAGTTGCAAAGACAAACATAGGGCAACTCCAAGATAATATGAGCAGGCAGCAAACAAACATATCAGAGGTTAAAAAAATGTACCCTTCGTCTATACCATAAGCATGTAGGTAACCTGAGCCAACAGAGAACTGGTTTCTCTTGAGCTTTACGCCCTCACTATCAACACAGTACAACCCAGGACCCTAGATCAAGATAGAGAGCATCAAGCATAGAGCAGCATACAGCTAGAAACAAAAAACATATAATCAAAAGCAACCATTAACCTTCTACCATACAAAGAATCATTATACCAACTAACAGCCCCATCCCACGGTATGAATAAAGGATGCTAGTCAATAGCTTTGAAGTAGCAGCAACAGAGATCCTTCATCTGTTCGCAAGCTCATGGAGTTATCACTGAAAAGAACCCAATATTAGTCCTACTCTGCAAAGATGAAATGCAAGTAATAACTATAGGCCTCCCCTGAACTGCATCCAACAGCAGGGCTGGCATATCAGTGACTATCCATATACATACATATTTCATTATAAGTTCATATAATTCTCACCATACACATAACATGGCTCTTCCTGGATCAGAAATATGACCATATAGACAAACACAAGAACATTTTAGCTTAAACAACACAGAATAGAAGAACATCTTATCATATACACTCAAAAAAGCACATGTTACTAATAAAAAGATGATGTGTGCATCAGGTCGCAACTCACAATGATGGTAGAAGGTCATGATTTCATAAAAATATCCCAAATAAGCATAAAAGAACCAATGATAGCATTGCAGCTTTTGTTTAATACTCTGTAATAGAAACTGTTAATAGGTAGTACTGGTCTTTATAAGCAATTGGACATGGTAAGGAAAAAACAACCAAAAGAAATATATCATCCAAAAGTTGACTTGGACTAATCGTATGATTAGTCACCCGCAATAAAAATCAATAGATAGTAGCTAAAACGCTCAAGCTTCCTAGGTAGCATTGGATCCAACATAAGAACTTTTCTAGTTTGTACAAAGGTGACTTCATATGTCTTAACAATTTTATTTGCCTCTATAGTTTCAACAAAGTAGTTTTCAACCCAACAGCATATCTCAAGATGCAAAGAAATAAGAACACCGAATTCACCAAGTTATCTGGAAAAGAACAACATCATGCACTGCAAATGTATTGAATAATAGCCTTAGGAAATAAGAAGGCTTTTTGTGCGGAAAAGTGAACTCACGATGTAAAATAATTGGATCTAGGTTTCAATATGCAAGATCAAAAGAAATCAGTATTCTGATACAAATGTGAGACGACAGTGGCTTGGATTTATTGCGCTATGTGTTCTGCACTTCTCTAGGCATGGTCGATGATGACATTCGCATGTGGGCGATTGTTTTGCCAATTGGCTAGGAGGATATGTTGGACATATACTGGCGTGCGGCATTTATGTGAGGAAAAGTATATGAAAGAAGTAATAAAGATCAAGCGATAGAAGCATAGTTGATTAGGGAAGGCTAGGGCCATAGACTGGGAAACACACATAATTGGAGAATCTAAGTAGATGTACATGAATTGGCGATGTAAGAATAATACATACACGAATTGTGTGCCGAGAATTTCACTGCGGTCCTGCCGAGACAAGCAAGCATACTGAGCCTTATAGGTAGCATCTATATGTACTGTGCCAACATAGACGTATGATTGAACAGACTATAGATATAATTCAGGAAACGAAAGATAAATAGCATGCATAATTCAAGAAACGAAAGGTATGTTTTGGTAGGCATATATAGCAGGAAGAAAAACGATAGGATAAGCCATTCAGACATGGTAGGATAGTGGTACTCTGTGGAAATAGTGCAGTAATGATAGTTCTAAAACCAATGAATACGGTCCAGTACCTGGGTGCATTTTTTCTGATTCAAAGTAGCGGTATAGCCTATGAATGAATAAAAGTATAGGCATGAACCTCCTAGGAAGCATCAGAAAACATGTCATAAAATGACCTGAATGTTATGCTAATCACCTGGAAGCATTCAGATAACACGCCATGAAATGCTTTGAAATCATGGAAAAGTATTATACGAAATAGCAATGGATGACACAAAAATAAGACACATAATTTCTAAGCATATAAAAGGAAAATTGGGCAGAGGCTAAGTGTATACAACCAAATGTACTCACTAATAACGAATCTTAGCTAGCAATGAAGGAGGAAAGATCAACAATCAAGAAAATCAAGCGCATCAAATGAGCAACTAAGAACAATCTCCAATGTGGGAAGAACATATTGCTTGCATGTTGAAGGACACATCCTCTAGGTAGTTTGTTTCTCATATCTTTGTTCACATATCAAATACGCCTCTAACATGATCTCCAATGTGGGAAGAACATATTGCTTGCATATCAATGTCATGTCCTCTAGGCGCTTTGTTTCTCATATCCTTGTTCACAGATGAAATAAAATCTCAATGTTAGAAACCACAAAACAGAGATATGCAAAGGGCAAAATGTCCACATGGCCATCCTATTTGGCACAAGAAGCTAGCATGCTAAATTGTAATGGAAAGAAAAAGGAATTACTCATGAGGAAAAGGGAAAAATTGCATTAGTAAGCAATGCAGAGAGGTAGAGAGAGAATAAATCTCAAAAAAATTGAATTACGATGGGTACATACCTCTTACTTAATTTGAACCAGGACAAATTTTCGCCCCATGGTTAGCACAAGATAATTTTGCAACGAAGGCTTCACTTTTGATTACGGTAACAACCTTGAAACATTTAGACAACATGTGATTAAATCCTTCGAAATCATGGAAAAAATACGAAATAGTTAGGGACACCAACATTCTGTAGTATCACCGAAGATTTACGTGCGCAGCAATATAAAAAATGGGAAAATGAATAGAAATAGTGGTGTTGTATGTGGAATTTTGAGAGGCGATTAGCTAAAATGGACATAGAGAATAGATACACAATTATGCTGCAGAAGCTAGGCAACGGCATAAAAATGCTATGTATTATTGTGCGGTCGGTTATTGAAGAACACATAAGAGAGCTAAATGAACTATTTAATGGAAGTGTTAATGTATTCCTAATAACTGACACATACAACATTTCCGTTAATGCAATGTATATACAGATAACTATATACCAAATGTAATGTATGGCAACTAAATAAGCCCTACAGATATGTAGCTTTTATCCGTAATTTAGAGGGCAAACCATCTTGACATAGCATCTATATAATCCAATAAAATAGTTATCAACCCGAGGTATTGATTAAAACGCGACTATTATATACAGGAGACATCAACCTAAACCATCGACTAAAACGTGGCACAACTATATACAGATACACCATGAGCACAAAAAAATTATGTGAGAATATGATGTGACAATCTATATCCAAAAGAAAATCTAACAAAGAATCCAATCAATAAGATAATCACATCTGGGATCTCAAAATTGCTTAGTAGTTCGGATTCCTACTGTTCCTATAGAGGATCTGCATCATGAATAACCATAGCTGCGAAAGGAAACCAATTTAACAGATTTAGCCACATGAGACATACAGTGTGTTGTGCTGGCTATGTTCATGAAAGGGAAAATGGCAGAATACTAACTCTAACATACGTGGACATAGTTTGCATGTGTACTGAAGTAAAGGGGATAAGAATTCCCAACGGATTCAGATAACCACCTCTCAAAACGTGGCACAATTATATACAGGAGATACCACGATCAGTAAAAACATAGTTTATGCGAGAATATGGCCTGGCAATCTAAAGGCAAAAGACAATTTGACAGCAAACCTATTCAATAAGAGATCTACAGCTTTAATAGCATTTTGGTAAGAATACATTCATGATAATCATCACCAAATGTGGTACCTGAACAATAACAAAAGATGAATAATGCTGACTACATGACATGAAACACAATACGGACTGTATGGGCACCAAAGCTTCGACAAAGTTCTTATTATCATTTTTGCAAAATGTCATTTTTTTATTGGACTATGTTCCCAATCTGTTCAGATCTATGTGTTACATTTCAAGCTCTGAATAGGTTCCATCCCTAACCAGATCCATGCATTTCACCTTAGGTTCTGAGGGGTTGTCCATGCATTTATGTGTAAATATTTCTGTGGAACTTTTGGATTACAAAAAATGCAAAGTAGCAGTCAGTCGAAATGAGTCTATTCTGTACAACATGCATTTTAACATGATGCATATCTTAGTCTATCTTTTCCTAGCTTGACAACCTTTGGAGTTCTTGAACCATTGCACGCGAGGATATATTTAATTAGCCTCAACAGCCGTTGTTTTTCTAAGGAATCAACAAAATGGGCTGGTACCTTCAAAGCTCGTCCAAGCTTCCAAATCCTTTTGATTAGCGGATCAAAGTGAGGCTTGAAGTAGAGCACTCCTTCAAAGGAGTCAGAATCGCAAACCTATGCGCGAAACATCACCATACATACTTGTAAGTGTTTTCACTTTGCATCAATTAACTTCTTCTAGCAAAGTAACGATCCTTTGATTCTCTCATAAATATCTTTTTTACTCTAAAAAAATGTTATGATTCTTAGAGAAGTTCAAGAACAACTTTTTGTTGAACCTAGAATGGTAGACATTAGGGTCCAAGAACCCCCTATTTCCAGATCCCAGTCAATGGTGTACAGGGAAGGCGGTGGTGGGTACCTTGAGGCTGCCTTGCAATGGCGGCACCAGAAGTAGACCTTGTGGTAGACCCGGTTGTCGGCGGTGAGCTTGTCGACCAGGCACACCATCTTGTCGAGAACCCCCTGTTTCCAAATCCTCCAATGGCGTATGGGAGGAGGTAGGTACCTTGAGGATGCCCTTGCAATGGCGGCACCTGAAGTAGCCCTTGTGGTCGCCGAGGCAACTGATAGACCTTGTGGTAGACCCGGTTGTCGGCGGTGAGCTTGTCGACCAGGCACACCATCTTGTCGAGAACCCCCTGTTTCCAAATCCCAGTCAATGGCGTATAGGGAGGTAGGTAGGTACCTTGAGGATGCCCTTGCAATGGCGGCACCTGAAGTAGCCCTTGTGGTCGCCGAGGCAGCGGCTGGGTACGGAGATCGAGGAGGCGGCATGGGAGGAAGAGGGAGTGTGCGTCGATGTCGGTGGAGAAGGGCGGGGGAGGGGAAAAGGAGAGAATGGACAGGAGGGGAGGTGCCGAGGCAGTGGTCGGGGAGGGAGACGGCCGGGCAGAGCGGCACCTAGGTGGTGACCCGGCAGGGAGATCGAGGGGGTTGCGGTGGAGAAGGGGGGAGCGGCGGCGCTTGCCGAGGAGGGCGATGGAGGAGAAAAGGAGAGGGCCGGGAGGGAGACGGCCGGGTAGAGAGGCACCTAGGTGGCGACCGGGGAGGGAGGTCGAGGGGGTTGCAGGGGAGAAGGGGGGAGCGGCGGCGCATGCCGAGGAGGGCGATGGAGGAGAAAAGGAGAGGGCTCCGATGCGGTTGCCGGGGAGGGAGACAGACGGGTAGGGAGGCACCGATGCGGCGGCCGGGGAGGGAGATCGAGGGGGTTGCGGGGGAGACAAGGGAGGAAGCGGCAGTGCTGGCCAAGAGGGGCGACGGAGAGGGAAAGGAGAGCAGATAAGCGAGAGGGGAGGCGACGGTTGGGGACGGAGATCGAAGGCGCGGCAAAGGAGGGACAGGGAGGGAGCAGCGGGGATGGTGAAGGATGGTGGCGTGAGGAGAGAGAGAAGCGGGACGAAGCTATGCAGCTGGCAGGGCGACGCGGACGGATGCGGGCGGCAGAGGAGGGAGAAGGAAGGAGCAGCGAGGCCAGTGAAGGAGGACAGTGCGAGGAGAGAAGAGAAGCGAGACGAAGACTCGCGAAGACGCAATCTTGTTGGGCGACGTGGTTCATTTGAGACCGCGCATTCCATGAAGCGCCTGCAGCGCGAATCCGACGGCCGGGTCTGCGGGGCTCGACGGACGGCTTTCTTTTTAGAGGCGACGTGGCTAGCGCGGCTGGACGTCAATCCTACGCGCTTTAATAAATTAAGAGATTTGTAGATGTCTTCGGCGTCGTGATATATATATAGAGAGAGAGAGAGAGAGAGGGTATTAAACGGAGAGATGAGCCGACTTTTCCGTAGTTATAAAACTGAAATCGGTCCGGCGGTTTAACCAGAAAAACCATATTCAAGGCTTTTGCTAGGTCGGGTAAACTCACAAGACCAAAAATGTATCTGACCAGGCAAAATCCGGTTGATCCAGCCGGTTTTTCATTGATCCAGACGTTTTTGCTTGACTCGGCCGGATTTTGCTCATGAGACCATTTTTTTAAGAAACCTCTCAAATCAAAAAGTTTTTCAAGACAAAACGAGTGTGTTTATACCTTGGATGCTGCTAGATTTTACTATGAGTTTTCTTGTAAAATTGGTGGTTACACATAAATAATTTCTATCTTTCTCACTCTCACTCTAGTCGGCTGCTCCTCTGTGTTCTCTACTCAGCTTCGCATCCATCAGCAAGATACGGTGTATTTTCCTACTTTCTTGCTTTGCTTCTCTACTCTCTAGTCTCTCGTTAAGATGTAAGTGTTAGATTTTTACTGTTCTATTTTCTAATCAAAGTAATATATAGTTATATCTAAGACATATATATAGCAAGATGTAAGTTCACGGTTCATGTATTAAGCCAAATATGTAGTGCATCTGGATGTGAGGAATTGAAGCATAGTTAAACTTAAACATATTCATTCAAAGAAGAAAAATAGACTAGAACATCAACTATTTGAATGATCTTTTTATTGTGTAAGCCTATGATGTCCCTCTTTGTCTAACTTAATTTGTTGTTTAGATTTATATTCTTTTCTTATGATTGTTTTTTTTTTGTGTATCATTGATTTTTTTTCTCTTTTTTGTGGTGTGTATATCTATATATATATCTGTGTGTGTATGTGTGTGTGTAAATTAAATTAAAAAACATGTGGTCCAACCGTTGACCCACCGGTCCGACCACCGGTTCAGTGACTCAATACCTCGACTGGGTCGATGTTCGGTCCGGGTTTTCTAACTATGGACTTCCCAATAGCGCAGTGGTGCAATGCGGCAGCGCACACCAGAGGTAATGAAACACAAGTCTTCGAGGACATTTGAAGGTTAGAAATTTGATCGGAATTGAAAAGGACATGGAGCAACTAGCGCCAGGACGTACGACGTGAGTTTTTGTCAGACCCTAGGCGTGGAATACCCGAAGACCTTATGTGTGTACCGTACTAGTCCTATAAATAGTGTTTAGTACACACAATCACAACATTTGGCATTCACATCCATACATTCACGTACAAAATAAAATAAAATGGTACGTAACTTAAGCGATAAAGTTATTACATCATATGCCGACCGACCAAATAAAAACAAGTATTAACAGAGTAAAAGTAGCAGCGGAAACAAAAGTGATGAAGGTAAATAAGTTCCAACGGCATGCCCATTCAAAACCCTCAGACAACCGATAAGAGACATAGCCTAAATAGACCCATCACCGAACCCTCGGGTTCCGGGTACGAAGAACATATCTTCGTGCGTCAGCTCATCCTCAAACTATGAACAATAATGTAAGTAAGATTGAGTACAATATGTACTCAGCAAGACTTGTACTGTATCACAAAATTTATATAAATGCAAGGCTAACAAAGGTAAGGCTCTACGCTCCAAGTTATTTTGCTTTAGGCCAATTTTATTTGAAATAACCATAGATAGTATTTTGCAACAGAAGTTTAAAACAAAGCGGTTAAATACATACAAGACAATAAGTAAGCAATTGAATGAATAATAACAACAACTCGCAACCCTCCTCAGCAGTGAGCAACATTTTTTTTCAGTCATAACCAAGGCAGACAACTCAAATATAAATCATAAATTATTCCCTCATTTTTCCAATAAGAAATATTTTTATGAAAACCAAGACTATACCTATTAAGTCTGCACTAAGCACACTCGTGACCGTAAGAATGACTATTTAAATAGATTTACACTCTGCAAAGGTGTACAACTTTATCCACAACACACAAATTCTCTAGTTTATTTAGCATCTGTCGATACCACCGCTCACTACATGAGGTAAGCAGTCTAGAGCACGTGTTGAAGCTTTTACATCATCTAGTCTTACCTTTGTACTAGCCCAGCGAAATGTTTATCCTCACTTCACCCAGGGACACCACCATCTTAGTGGGGTATTCATCGTTGTGTCGGAAGACTTTGTTACCCACGCCTCGGTGAAGGGAGCCCCTTCGAACCTACCTACACCGGTCATGTCCGCACTACTACAGCCTACCAATGTGCAAGGCTAGTTTTCAATGACTTGATTTGCTAATGTCGTCCCATACTAGCACATGTGGTTGTACGCTTAAGCTTAGATCGAGTTGTTGGCCTTTAGTTCTTAATTAACCCGGACGAGAATCTCACCCTATCTACCTGTGAAACTCCACTATCACACTTCTCAGAATATAATATAACTCACATGTGTCGAAAACTAGGTTGTTTCATTTTATTTTATATAAAATAATAGAGGTACACCCCTCCGGATATTTTTCATAAATCTGCCAATTCCATGTTTTATAATATCGTCCTTTTATAGTTTTTATGGAAAATCTATCGCTCTATTAAGCAGTTGTGCGATATTCGCACTCGAAAACTCTCAACTTGATATTATATATTGTCTAACTCATAACCTAATGGCTACAATAGTAAAGGCATCAATACTTTAAGGGTTTTCATGCATCGAATAGGCTTTACATCTACCGTTAACCCAAACATAGCAATTTCATATGAACATACACACATGCATAATAGATTTTGCAAAAGAAATACAATAAGTAAAATAGTAGGATCAACATGATCAATGGGGGTGCTTACCTTGCTCTAGTTGTTCTGAGTAGGAGGATGTTTTGTCCTCGAAAATATCGTTCGAGCAATTGACATCTAATAAAAAAGAGTCAAAAATAAATTAAATAATGCAAAATAAAATCAACAGTAACCAAATCCAAATATTTTGGCATTTTCTGCTCGAGCTTGATTTTAGATGAATTTAGAAAAAAAAACATCTCATTTGATGTTTTTATACAAAAGTTATTAATGTTTTAATTTGGTTTGGTTTGAAAATCCTAAAAAGAAAATATGACGTCGACGGCGTATTTATGAGTTTTACACTTTCTAGCAGAGAAAGCGCATTCTATCATACGTTATATTGAGGTTGACAATTTCCAGTAAGGAAAATGTATTATCCTCTGGACTCACCGAGATTTACGCTTTCCAAACAGAGGAAGCAAATTTTCTTAGAACTAAAAGCGTATTTTCAATTTTCTTTCGATTTTTATTATTCTGACATGTGGGGTCGACTTCCTTTTCTTTTTCTTTTGTTTTATTTTCCAACTGGTAATGCTTATGTGAATGACAGGTGGATCCAAGTTATTTATTTTCTTTTTCATTTATTTTCCCAAATGAAATCTATTTACTGACAAGTAGGACCCACGTGTCATGGACTTTGTCTACACGAATAGTGTATGGACCGAAGGTCCACATGCATTGCGCATGGTTCACTGGGTGGGTGCACACTGTGCACTTAACACACGGGCCCGCGTGTCATTCACTTATCAGTGAAACTCGATAAATGAACTTCATTAATTGTTTGTGGGCCCACGAGTCAATGTAATTGAGAAACCATTTAAACTAACTTAACTACCACTTTGCCCTAACGATTAATATTACGCTTTTAATGGCGTTGCTACATTGCGTGTCCAATTTGAACAGAGCAGAGTAGCTCCTTCGGACGATTCCGGGGCTTCAACGTTTAACGAGAAAGAAAGCGCGAAATAAATAAGATTCAAAAAGATAAATCAAATAAACCCCAAATTGAAATTGAATGGTACTGGAAAGTAGATATTGAATTTAGATAAATTTAAAAATTTGAATGAGTTCCATCGAGTTCATATGTGGACGAACGAGCTCTTGGATGTTCGATCGGAAAGGAAAATAGTCGAGAAAGGAAAAGAGAGAGAGAGAGAGAGAGAGAGAGAGACTGACAAATGGGGTCTACAAAATATTTTTAGAATATTCTATTTCAAAATTATGGGAAAATGGCCGAGTGTATGACATGTGGGACCTACTGATATTTATGAATTTTAAAGAATTAGAATAATTCCAAAAATATGATTAGGGGTTGACATGTGGGCCACTGGTCTATGGACCATGTCCACAGGGAGACGCTAGTCCACGGTGGACCAATCTCATGAAACAAGGGTTTGACCAAGGGTTGACTGACATACGGGGACCGCATGTAAGAGAGAAAAAGAATTAGGGTTTTGAGTTGAGTGAATGACGTGTGGGATCCACATGGATGTGAGAGAAATTGGATATATAGCTGTGATTAGTTGGATGCTTACTGGGGGCCATAGAATAGAGACACACAGAGCAAACAAATCAAAGAACATAGACCAGAGGAGGTGTGGTTGGTTCCTGAAGGGTTACAGATTGGCTACGATAGTATAAAATAAAAATTTACCACGCAATCAAGGAACCTCCGCTTGTAATAGACCACGAGATTACCACTAGAAGCGCCGACTGGTAGCGAAAGTAGAGTCTATGTAGCAAGTTAATGCAGTCATAGTCGTACTCGCCGCGCGTCTTCTTCTCCGAGTCTTGTGATCATCACGAGTTGCGGATCGTCCTAGTGATGATGCTTCACAACAACACCTCCAAGGTATCCACACGTATGAGGCAGGGATACCACGCGCTGGAGTGCTAGTACCAGCAGCGTGGTATGAGGAAGCGTGGCTATTAGAGTTTTAGGAGTTCTTCAAAAGATCATTGTCACCCCATGCCACCACCCTTCTATATATATATAGGCATCCATGATGGGTCTCGTACTTGAGGCCCATTAGGAACTCGTGGCCTACAAGAATTCGAATCATCATCCAAATCAAATACTAAACCTTTAAGTGTGCGACCCTATAGGTTCATGTGTAATCAGTTGTGACTCGGAAACTCTTTTTCAACCACTAATCGTTAGCGGTACCTAGAATCACATAATGATTCCCAAACACACATAGAATATATCGGACGAACCTTAATGCAATATGATCTACAACCAGGTCCATATCACTAATGAACGACTTGTTTCTCTATACGACAAGTTCATATTTGGTCTCGACCAATTCGTAACTCCTTACGACCAGGTTTCTACCACTTAGTGACCATGTTCGACCAGCCTACGACCAGCTCGTATCTCCATACGACTAGTCCGTATTCGGTTGAAATGAAAGACCTTCTCGTGTATTCTCCCTTTACCTCACGATATTTGGTTGAACTCCAGGTGAGATGTTGTATCATCCATGAACTGTTAAGTACTTTCTCGATCAAGTGTTGAATAACTTTATGTGGTCGACACTCCGATCACTAGTGACATGGCCATTCACTTTCTTTATCTGACCACAACGAGTGGCCCAGAGATATCTCTCATGTTATATTAGGAGGGACAAATCTCATATTCGACCAGTCACATCACTCCTCATATTTCATAGCATACCCAAAAACTACCTTTATAACTACCACATGTAGGAAACCATGCGATCTTAGGTCTAAGGATTATACATCATCATTGCTTGAGACAACCCCTAAGAGTGCTATTACACATGTAGGAAATCATGTTGATCTTAGGTCTAAGGATCATACATCATCATTGCTTGAGACCAACTAATGATACATAGAATCATAACAATCTCAACAGTGTCTTAAGGTGAGTCTTTTCCAACACCATGTTCTCTAACATGTGTCTATATTATTGGTTTGATATCTCCATATCCATGACCTGTGAAACATAGTCATCAACCAATACATATGCTAGTATATTCATATGTGTTCTCATATGTTTCCAACAGGGAACGTTTAAGAATAATCATCGCAGAATTATAGAATTTCACATTCAATTCACATACTTGATAATAAATATTATTAAAATTATTCTAGGAACAAGATAATATATTATACAATGTTATGAACATAATGAAATATAATCATCTTTATAATTGCCTCTATGGCATATTTCCAATAGTTCCTGACGCATGGTGTTGATGGCAGCCGACGGCGAGGCGGCAATAAAGCAATTGGGACATGCATGTTAGAGAGGTGGAAGGAAAACCAACGCAGTAGCAGAGAACCAGAACACGGACAACCGAAAAAAAATGAAGAAACAGAGAACGAAACAACATAGTGCATGCTGTTTCGGGTGCAAGGCGTTGACGGCGAATGAAGGCAAACCAGCTTCGGGGGATGTCGGATGGCGGTGGAACTCGACGAGGAAGACCTTTGGTGGAGCTCAGTTCCTTTGCAGATTGCGTTGAAACGAAGATGAAATCAACTAAACCGATCTAGGGGATTGGGAGAGATCAAGAGGATCAATATGACGCGGATAATTTACTTCTATATGCTCCGTCGAGAGAGATAGGAAATCGGAAGATTTGGTTGCACATGGGAATAGCTGAACAGGACTCTCGGTCCAGTTGGGAAGATGTACTGTGCATGCCTACGTGGCAGGAGAGATAAACATATTTGGAATTTTAGAATTAAAGAAAAGGCCAAAAATCAAAGAGATCAAATAAATAGCAAACTGTGGATATCATGGGGATATGCTCCAGATCTTAGGATGATGTGACAATTGGCAATGGCGTTAACGGTTTGTCGTTTCATGTATTTTCGGGAAAGTTTGGTGCTGTCACACCATAACCGGTCTGACCGGCCAGGGCGGTGGTTAGACCGGTCCATGCGCGGATCGGCCGCCCAGTGGCGATCGACCGCAATTTCGGAAAGTGAGGGTTTGAGCTGGGTCAAAAATAGAGGGTGTAGTCAGTAGAGAGGATTCTATTGCACTTAGTCTCATAATTTTTGGAGTCTCCAGTCAAAAGTTCTATTGGTTTGAAATTTCCAGTAGGTTTCGGTTTTCAGAGGTTGAAAATCGGCTAAGTCATTACTGACGGTCTCACCGGCCAATAGATGGCGGTCAGACCGGCCCTAGGGGCTGTCTAACCGGTTTTCACTTGGTTCGTCGCCCGTCGTGGCGGCGATTTTCGGTTGTTAGGTCAGAGTCATGAGTTTGGGGCACATATGTTGCATGATGCATATTTTGACTAACATGGGTCAAGTTATGAAGAATTTATTCTCAAATTCGGTTTACTTATCTATTGTTGTGCAGGTTGCTTGCTGGTCAACGACGGTCAACGGCGAGGATAATTGGGACTAGGCTTGGAGAGCTGAGGTCCAGAACGATCGACGATACCGGGTGAGGTCAATGAACTCAAGCATGGTGCAAGATGGACAAGGATGACCTATTGGCTAATCCGACGGGCAAGATGGCGCAAGGTGTAGCTAGTTAGGTCAAGGGTGTTAAAGACGGCACATTAAAATACGTGCGTAAGTGTCCCGTTTGTTTTGGGCCTTAACGGGAGCCCAATAGAGTCAAATTTCTAGAAGGTCTAAGCCTCCACTATAAATAGGAGAGGAAGGTGGCTGCACCTCCTTTGGGTCTCTTTTGCTTTTTTTGTAAACCCTAATTTTCTTAGGAAGAGCTTTTGTGGAGGCTAGAGTTCTTGATAGTTTGATTTGATTTTCGTTCTCTTGGATTGAGCATTGTCCTCCATTGATGGAGAGGCTGTAAGCCCATATCATATCAATCAATCAAAGTAAAGTTTGATAAATATTTTGTCTCATTGCATTCTTTCTCTATATTTGATGATTTTGAGTCTTTCTTTGATTAGCGAGTTTTTGATTGAAATTCTTCATATGATCTAACTTGATGTGACGTGTGTGAACCTATCTAGGATCATCTTGATCATCAATCACCCACGAGCAAGATCTTGGATCAAGTTTTCATTTTGACCCGATTTTGAACCCTTCTTTGATCAAACGAAAAAAGATCTTTATTCTTCCAAGAATTATCACAATCTTCAATTGGAAGAGCTTTCTGATATCATAGAGAAGGTATGTTCCAAGTTTCATCAAGTTTGGAGTTGTAGATCAAAAGTTTCATCTATTTGCAACTTCGTCATCGGGCTGTTGATCATTACGGAGGCGGTGATCGAGCCGACAAATCACCGGTCAAACCGCCAGGAAATCGGTCAGACCGCCCTTGAGCCAGTGGTCCGACCGGCAGTGCACTGAGATTTGTTTATCTTGTGTTTGATCTTTTGTAGCATTGATTAGGGGTTTTTATTAGATTCAATATTAGTCTTCCGTTGTACTGATATACTGATCTTCATAGCTTCCATAACTACTGGAGTGAAGTTTGTGTTGAATCCATTATTTGTGAAAAAGTGCGCGTGCTCCTATTCAACCCCCCTCTAGTCGCATTTTCGGTCCAACACAAACAAACTCAGAAAATACTAGAAAATTCCTTAGCACACAAGGAAGCCAAATAACATTGTTTTGACTTAATTAATGTTTAGATTAGTCTAATTAAATAGTTTAAATTTATAAAATTCCCAATTAATCTTTATTAATTCATATAAAATTGGTAAAATTTTCCAAGGACCTAAACTACACAAAAGATTTGTTAAAAGCTAAAATTTGAGACGTTACACCATGCAGACGGATCATGTTATCCATATAATGCTCTGCAAGTTTGGTGCAACGATAAGTGGTGCTAACCGAAATGAAGTGAGCTATCTTGGTTAGCGATTGATAATAACCCATATGGAATCATGTTCATGCCGATTTCATCCCACTCCCACTCGGGAACATTCAGAGGTTGAAGTAATCCAGCGGGTCGCTAGTGTTCTGCTTTAACACTTTGACATAGTCACATATGGCAACATGCGCGGCGATGTCCCGCTTCATACCGACCACATTCAGTGCATTTTGATTTTTCGGCGTTTTGCAAGTCATGCTTGATTTCAATAATAATTGGGTCTTTGAGCTGAGCAGCTTAGATCTACAATTCAAGAGTAGGTTGCATCACTAGAGCAGCAACATAACCTTCCTCAAGCACTCCTAAGTTTAGATTTTGGAATTCTTTATGCAATATTGGTTGATTTGCTTTGATCGAAGCGTCCATGCAATGAAGTTTTCGGCTGAGGGCATCAGCTACAACGCTGGCTTTACCAGGGTAGTAATGAATGCCTAAGTCATAGTCTTTGATCAATTCAAGCCATTTTTGTTGCCTTTGTTTCAGATCTGGCTGTGTGAAGAAATATTTTAAGCACTTATGATTAGAGTAGATTTCGCATCGATTGCCGATGAGGTAATGCCTCTAGATTTTGAGAGCATGAACCACGGCTACCAATTCCAAGTCGTGAGTTGGATAATTAACTTCATGAGGCCGTAACTGGCGTGAGGCATAGGCCACTACTTTGCCTTCTTGCATCAACACACAACCGAAGTCGTAGCGGGATGCATCACAATGCTTGGTAAAATCCTTTTGAGCCTTTTCCTTAACTTGTGGAAGCTCTCATCACATGATACTAGCGATTCGAACTTGTTCTCCTTCTTCAGAAGCTGGTCTTGCGATCTTGGTGAAGTTCTCGATGAACCGGCGGTAATATCTAGCCAAACCGAGGAAACTTGGACTTCTAGAACTGTGCGAGGCTGTTTCCAAGCTAAGACATCTTGTACTTTGCTCGGGTCCACTGTCACACCTCCTTTAGACAAGACATGGCCTAGGAAACCGACTTATTTTAGCCAAAACTCGCCATTGCTAAATTTTGCGTACAACTGATGTTCGCGCAGCTTGTCGAGCACCATTCTCAAGTGTTGCTCATGTTCTTCTATGTTCTTGGAGTAGTTGATAATGTCATCGATGAAGACCACCACAAACTGATTCGTAAGATTTATGAAATTTGCAAGAGCATTGGTGAGCCCAAATGACATTACGGTGTACTTGTACAAACCGTAACGGGTGGTAAACACAGACTTTGAAATGTGTTTTAGTCTGATCTTGTGTTGAAAATATCCAAGCCTTAAATCAGTCTTGGAGAATACACATACACCATTCATTTGATCGAACAACTCGTCAATCCTTGAGAGAGGATATTTGTTCTTGATGGTGACTTCATTTAAAGAACGATAGTCGACACACATTCGTAGGCTGTTGTCTTTCTTCATTACAAACAACACGGGGCTTACCCATGGGGATGAGCTAGGGCGGATGAATGCCTTGTCCAATTGCTCCTTGAGTTGTTGCTTCAATTCGACCAACTTGTCAGATGCCATTCAATTGGGTCGCTTGGACATATGTGCTGTTCTTGGCAGTAAATTAATGACAAACTCCATGTCATGGAAACATGTTGGGATGCTCATACACCATGGGCACCTAACTAAGATCCGGGTTGAGATAGAATTGAGCGTGGGCTACTGCGATGGAGCGGCATAGTGGAGGTGAAAACGATGTGTTCTCCGTCAGAGTTGACAAGACAGATGACTCTTTTAGTATAATCGATTACTCCTTGGTGTTTGGCTAGCCAATACATCCCAAGTATTATATCTAACCCAGTTGTATCTATCATAATGAAATTTGCTTTGAATTCTATCCCATTGATTTCCATCTGGGCTGCGAAATAACCAAGTTTTGTTCGTATAATTGATCTGGGGGAATAGACTAACATGTTAGTTTCTAGGTGTGTAATCTTTAGGTCTTGTTGTAGGGCAAATTTCTTCTATATGAATGAGTGAGAAGCTATAGAATCAAATACTGCCAATGTAGGTACATAGTGAATGAGGATCGTACTCGTCGCCACATTAGGCGCTACATCAGCCTCCTTGGCGGTTGTATGGTTTGACGACCGCGTCTGAAACCTTGCGCCAGCTTGAGGGCTTGCTTCCCTCCTTGATCTTGTGTGAGGCCCTAGGGTCATTGCTGGACTCCAATAGGTTGAGGTTGAAGCGCTGGAAGCTTCCTCTTCAGGCACATATTTGCAAAGTGTTCGCGTTCGCCACAACCGCGGCAGGTGATGTCTACTACCCGGTTTTGTGTACCGGACGGCTGTCCTCCACGGTTATATTGCTGAACCGCAGCTTGCTGAGGGCGAGGACTTTGGGCCTGTAATATCGGAGGTGGCGGTGCCGAAGGACACGCGTTTGAGAGTTGCCAAATGTGTGGTCGGGCGTGCCACTTCTTGCTGACTTCTGTGTTAGCCACTTACACTTGCGGCTCTACAAGTGCCCAGGTGTTGTCTTCAACCCGAATGACCTTATTGATCAGGGCCTAGAAGTTAGGGATGTCATGGGCAGCGAGCGACCATTTCATCTCGCCGTTGAGGCTTTCCTGGAAGAGATCAACTTTCCTCCATTCGTTCGGTATCTCAGATGCAACATAGTAGGCGAGGAAGTTAAAGTGTTGTAGAAATTCCATCACCATCAGGTTCCTCTGCCAGAGTTCGTAGAATTCCCGCATCTTAATGTCCATAATGCTTGAAGGGATATAGGCATTATGGAATGCTTCCTTGAAAGCGTCCTAGGTGTGAGTCTGGCCCTCTAGAAGGATGGTCTGATGATTCTCCCACCAGGCAGCTGCTACGCCTTGCAGCTAGTAAGATGTGTATAACACCTTCTCCTCATCATTGCACCAGGCAATGACCAACTTGCTCTCGATGGTGTGGAGCTAGTCGTCGGCGTTAAGAGGGTCAACTGCCGATGTGAAGGTCGGTGGCCGAGTTCGCATGAACTCGCCCATCCTTAACGATGGTTGGTTTACAGCAGCTCCATTCCCTCTGGCAATTGTACCAAGGGCTACAATGCTTTGCACCAATTGCTGGAGTAGAAGAGTGTTGGCCTGCCACCCTTATTCGATCATGGCGAGCATTTGGGCCATGGTGGCTGGTGGCGGCAGAACTTCTGTTTCTTCAGCTAACGCTGGCTGAGGTTGCTCAGTTGGCATCGACATGGAAGGATGCAGCAGATCAGGACACGGAGGTGTAGGGACCTCGCTTCAATATGGTTGCGATCCAGAGGTAGCTCCTGTCGCCATGAGCTAACGAATAGAGCGTGTTACTGGCATCCGGTTCATACAAAACACAGTTTTAACCAAACGTCGCGAGATAAGAGGGAAATAAGCACAAGTTAAGTGGGTTAGCAAATATCATCATCCCAACTAAACTTGCTTGTCTAAACTGAAGATATGCATGTTTTTGAACTTTAGGGGCAACACACATGAACTTTAACATAAGGGTCAAATTTTACATGGCGCACATGCCCGTTGTTTTTTACATTGCAAAGGATGCAAATAAACAATATTAGTAGCAAATTACAATAATTATATAGTGATTTCGTACATAATTTCATCTTAAAAAATGTCCAAAAGTGCTCACACTAAGTCCTACAAGTGAGCTCTAGACCATCTACCTCGGCCTAGTCGTTGTTGTCGTGGTGTGTAGCTCATGAGGACTCTGGGGCAGCAGTGGACGTAGGGCCAAAGTGCCCGGCCTCCTCGTGCTCGTCGCGGGGAAGACGGTGTTGCTGCACCATCTGCGACGACTCCTCCGTCCCCGAGCAAATGGCCATCATTTGATGGCGGTGACCAACTGCCGACATGCAATGACGTCAGGAACAGGACCAGATACGGATGATGGGCTCTGGCAGCTCCTTGGGAGGTGCTAGTATGGCATCCTCTCCGTACAGTAGCTCCCATGAGAAGAGCCCCTGGGCCACCATCGGCGCGGTGCTGTCCTCGAGCGTGGAGATCCTCTGGCGGGCCTCCAAGAGCTCACGGGATACTCAACAGAGATATCCGTTGAGGGACCTCACAAGGCCGGCGAGGTGTAGGTGGGGAGTGAGGAACTGCCTCCCCTCCACCCAGTAGGTGTGCCCTTCCCGGTCCGTAGTTCTTCCGGGAAGTGGAAGAATGGATCCTCCAGCTCTGGCAGCTCGTGCCGCAGGCGTACGATCGTGACATAAGCCGCATCGTACAACGACACCTGGACCGTCGAGCCCCTCCCATATTAATAGAAGGCGGGATCTCTGAAATGACATCCCTGGTTGAGCACCTGGGTGAGGTACTCAGTGGAAGCCACACTAGAGGGCGTGCTGTTGTAACACCCTGGCTATTCGGAAGCCAAGATGCTACCTAAAGATACAACATACAAACCGTATGCGGACTAAGATTCAATAGGCATCTCACTAAATAACAATAACAACGTAACGATGTGTAAAATAAAATAATTCATCAATGTTGAATAATCAAGGAACTAGTTAAATAACGACATGACAAGAAGTCTAAACGTTACTTATTACAGTTCATCTCTCATCAAAGGATAACAAGGTTGAATTCATTATTGAAAATATAAAGTAATGATCGTGTGAGGCGTCTTTTTCCACTCCTCCCAAAAGTATCAACATCAGCGTGGATTACCTAAATAACATTGAAAACAAGGGTGAGTCGAAACTCAGCAAGTACAATAATCATTTAATCATGGCATATTTGGACTAGATAAACATTACACGGTCCATGCACCAATCTTCAGAATTTTATGAATTTGAATGAAATGAATGTATGCACTGAAAGGAAATGGACTACTCAACTGCTTATACCGATATAGCGAGTGATACACCTGTCGGTGTTCACTTAAGCCCGTACTTATCAAAGTTCGGGGACCCAAACACCGTATGAAGAACGTTTCATACGGTTATCCGAAACCGCCCACATTGGAATGGTGGGTCTTATGTGCCCATACTGGAATTGATGGGTCTTAACAAATTCCACTCCCGTGGACGGAAATTGAGTAGTATATGAATGGAATGAAACAATTGATATGAATGTCGGTATCTTTACTCACAAGATTTATCAATTTGAAATGAAATGAACATCATGGATGAATATCAAAGACATACACAAAGATAACACATCATCATGCATACAATTGAAATCAACACATTTTAACATATGGTACTTGCCTTCCGCGATTAGCCGAACTAGGTGGCACAAAAGGTGCGCCTACACTCTCCGCCTCACCACCTACACCAGAAATAATTGAAATAAGAATAGAGCGATATGACGATACTACCGGTAATCTACAATGACTTCCGGACTACCCGGCATAATTCGCGAACCCAACGATAAGACAAGTGTTTCCCATGTTTTCTACCGTTCCAGACAGCAGCACGGAAAAATTCATAACTATTAATATGGAACTCCGAACGACCTGAGACCAGTACCAAAACAAACTTAACAGAGAAACCTTCAAAACACTAGGAGACAATATTTTCTAATTATACCCACACATAAGTCTAATCTGCAGTTGAAAGTGCCGATAGATAAATAGCTCGACAGCAGACCAGTAGTAAAAAAATGGCATAACTTTTAATCTATAAATCCAAATTGAATGATCTTTATCAATATGGAATCATAATGAAATTATCTACAAAAACTGTTTTGGGTGGCCGTCCTGAATCTGAATATAACTAGATCAAAACCGAGGAACAAACTGACAGTTCCCAGTTCTCAGACTGACAGAATAGCGCACTGTTAAAAATTCCAATCTCCTAAACTGTAAGGCAGAATCTCATGATCTCAGTGCTAAAAGAAAGGTAATGACCTCAGGAACAAAACTCTAAAAGACGAAAACCCGAGATTCGGCCTCTAAAGAGTCGAAACTGGCCGTGAAAGGTGCCGGAGAGGTTCTGGAATTTCCAGAACAGAACACCGATTTAATCCTAATCAACAATTATGCAATCAAATCGAACCAAAATGCGACTTGGATCATTTGTTACCCTTGAAGACTCGCTGGTAGATGGTGATCAATCCCCCAAAGAATCCCTGTCTCTTCCCTTTCCCTTCCTCCCTTTATGGCCGGCCACCTTGGAACCAAGGAGAGGGGTCGGCAGGGGGAAGAACCGGGAGAAGGAGCTTGGAGCCTTGGGAGTCGACGTTGGGGATCACTGGGGACAACAACCAGGGGAGGAGGAGATGCCAGGGAGAGGAGGATGCGCCGGTTTGGGAGAGGGGAGGGTGGAGGTGGCGGCTCCCAAGGGGGGAGAGGAGGGAGTGGGGGAGGCGGCTAGGGTTGGGCGCCTCCCCCCTTGGCTGGCCCCCCCTTGGGCCGACCTCCCCCTCTTGGGCCTCCTTGGCCGTGGTCCGCGACCCAGGTTGCCAAACTTTTACAAAATCCCCTCTCTCCACAGAAAAATCCAATTCTTTAATTGTCTTTTCATCCCCGACCTCTTTTAAATTCTCCCGATTCGTTTCCGGGATATTACAGCTGTAGACTGTATATTGAGGCGTATGTAGCCACTCCACATATTTCAGCATCACCCATATGGTGTGCTATAGCGTACCTTGCTCGAAGGCACTCGTGAGATACTAGGGCTCCTAGTAGGCGACCATTTACAATTTAAGAATAAAAGAAGTTAGTGATAATGTAATAAGAGCCATGGATAAGAAATAATATTAGATAGGAAAAGAAATTTGAGCACAAGTTTTACCTATTCTCATATTAATTAACCAATCCCAATGGCTCAAAACTTAGGTCACACTACCCCTTGGTCTTTATATATAATTAGACCTTCATAATATCAATCAATTTAACTCCAAATGAAGGTAGGAGGGGTTTAAATAATAGTATACCATATTATTTTCAGCAAGTACTACATTCTGAAATTTTGGGAAAAAGTGCATCTAAAGTGACATGCTTATTAGTTCAAAGAGGAACTTTTAAAAGAACTTTGTGTATGATGTTTTAAGGACCTTTTAAAAACATTTTAGCTATGTTTTAATGTCCTAAAGGTGATTTAAAACTTTTATTTTTAGAGAGCATCCCATTTCCCAAATCTAGAGTTATTTTGAATGAGATGAGATGACATGACCAAAAGAAAGACTTTAGATAAGAGGAGAATGCTAAGAGAGGTAAAATTAGCAAAGCTCCTAAAGTTTTAAATTCATTCCTATGCATTTAAAAACTAAATTATAATCTAACAAACATTCTATTTAGGGCTTGTCCTATAGTCAGTATGGCTCTGATACCAAGCGTTGTCACACCCCTGGGCGTGGAATACCCGAAGACCTTTTGCATTCACATCTATACATTCACATGTACAAAGTAAGGTAAAATGATACTTAACTTAAGCGATAAAGTTATTACATTATAGGCTGACCGGCCAAATAAAAATAAGTATCAAGAGAGTAAAAGTAGCAGTGGAAACAAAAGTGACAAGGTAAATAAATTCCAGCGGCATGCCTATTTAGAACCCTCAGGCAACCGACAAGAGACAAAACCTAGATAGACCCGCCACTAAACCCTCCGGTTCCGGGTGTGAAGAACGTATTGTCGGGCGTCGGCTCATCCTCAAACTATGAACAACAATGTAAGCAAGATTGAGTATAATGCGTACTCAGCAAGACTAGTAGTGAATTACAAAATTTATATAAATGCAAGGCTAACAAAGCATAAGTCTCTACACTATAAGTTATTTTGTTTTAGGCTAGTTTTACTTGCAATAACCATACATAGTATTTTGCAATGTAAGTAAAAATAGTTAAATAGATATAGGAAAGTAAGTAAGCAATTGAATGAATATTAACAACAACTCGCAACCCTCCTCAGCTGCGAGTAACATTTTATTTTTAGCCATAAACATGGTAGACAACTCAAATATAAATCATAAACCATTCCCTCATTTTTCCAATAAGAAACGTCTTTGTGAAAACCAAGACTATACCCATTAAGTCTGCACATAGCACACTTAGGACCGTGAGCACGGCTATTTAAATAGATTTACACTCTGTAGAGGTATACAACTTTACCCATAGCATACGAATTCTCTAGTTTGTTTGGCATCCGTCGATACCACCGCTCACTACCTTAGATAAGCAGTCTAGAACACGTGTCGAAGCCTTTACATCATCTAGTCCTGCCCTTGCACTAACCCATCGAATGTTTATCCCCACTTCACCCGGGGACACCACCATCTCAGTGAGGCATTCTCTGTTGTATAGGAAGGCTTTGTTCCTAAGGCCTTGGTGAAGGGAGCTCCTTCAAACATGCCTACACCAGTCGTGTCCGCACTACTACGGCCTACCAACGCAAGGGTAATTTTCAATGACTAAATTAGCTAATATTGTCTCATACTAGCACATGTGGTTGTACGCTTAGACTTAGATTGGAGATGGTGGCGTTCAATCCTTAATTGACCTGGGCGAGAATCTCCCCTATCTACTTATGAGACTCATCTCTCACACTTCTCATAATATAATATAACTCACTTGCATTGAAAACTAGGTTTTTTCATTTTATTTTATACAAAATAATAGAGGTAAACCCCTTTGGATATTTTTCATAAATCTCCCAATTTCATGTTTTATCATATCATCCTTTTATAGCTTTTATGGAAAATATATTGCTCTATTAAGTAGTTGTGTGATATTCGCACTCGAAAACCCTCAACTTGATATTATATATTGTCTAACCTATAACCTAATGGCTATAACAGTAAGGGCATCAATACTTCAAGGGTGTTCATGCATCGAATAGGATTTGCATCTACCATTAATCAAAACATAGCGAAAAATGCCTAAAAAGGTTCCCTGTACCCTTGCGCACCCGATGGTGCTGGCGGCGATGGCTAGGACGACATATAGCGGCGACGCGACGTCGATGAGCGGTGGTGATGCTACGGCCATGGTGGCCATGACAAGCCTGCGACGCTTTCAACTAAAGATCGTGTAGATGAGTATCTACTTAGCACTGGGATCTCACCAGAAGCAAAGAGGGGCTACGGGGAAGCTTGGAGAAGGCCGGTGATGAAGACCCAAGGTGGTGCGGTGGAGCTTCATGTAGTAGAGGTGTTCGGGCGAGGGAGAGCTCCTTCCGATGGTAGGGGGAGGACAAGGGAGGCGTAGGGTGCCTTAGCAGTGAGTAATTGATGTGAGGTTCGCTAAGGGGAAAGAGGCAATGAAGGTGGCGGTTTTGGCCAGAGTCGGGGAAGAAGCAACAATTCGGTTGTTCCTGTGGGCTGTGGGCCAACAGAGCAATTGAGTGAAGGGAAAGACTCTTGGAACTCTGGAACACAAGATGACGCGAGTGGCGAAAGGAAAAACCCTTCGGGCGGTGAGAATGGTATGGAGCTTGCACTTCTCTTGAGCTCGAGCTCGGTAGAGAAGAAGAAAGGGGATGGGAATGGCGAAGGGAGGTGAGGCAAGTTACGGACGGTCTTTTTATAGGCGGTGGAGTGGAGGAAACACACAAGGGAGCGAGCGTTCCTGTGGGCATTGACGATGATGAACTCCAATATGGCGACAGGACAACGGGCAGGGATGGGCGAGGAGCAGGGCATGGCCAGGGCGAGGAGCGGTGCATGGCCAGGGGAAGAAAACTGGGCGCTGGTCAAAACCGGTGGGCGAAGTGGGTAGCGTGGTATGGGCAAGCGGCCACGTGTCCATGGCGTCGCGGTGAGCTGGCGCTAGGGGGCGTGGAGGAAGAACCCTTCCAGTGGGGCCCACTGGCCAGTGAGAGAGAGAGGTTAGATTAGGGTTTTGTATTTAAGGGTTGAAGAAGTTTTTCTAAATTTTTGTACTAAGCAAACAGAGTCAAAATTTGATAATTTTTTTGTGAGGGCTTCTAACCTAATGTAGTTTTTTAATAAATTTTTTACAACTTTATATTATCTATGATTTTCTCAAAAAATCTTATAATTTTATGTTCTTATGTAAATGCATTTGCC
Source organism: Hsuehochloa calcarea (assembly GCA_036346395.1). Classification (NCBI taxonomy): domain Eukaryota; kingdom Viridiplantae; phylum Streptophyta; class Magnoliopsida; order Poales; family Poaceae; genus Hsuehochloa; species Hsuehochloa calcarea. Next base: position 7,239,606 of record CM070602.1, read on the forward strand.
ACACTTAATGAATATTCATATAATTTGTATAGTAAATTTTCCCTGAGCAATTATGCTCAAAATAATTCTCTCAGCTATTTCTATTTTGTTTTTATCGTAGCAAAAGAAGGCTAGACAGTAAGAGAGGGGCACCCCCGATACACTCGGAAGGACCAAAGAGTCCTCAGGAGAAGGGACCAGCTGTCAGAAAAATATGTGTATTGATTGTTCCAAAAAAACTGAATCTGATCTTTACAAGGGGAGATACCTATTTATAGCCCCCTAAAACAGGGTACTCATATTATCATCCTAACCCTAAAAAGGTACTATACGCATTAGGGGCTGCAGAGACTTTTTCCTGTCTACGCATAGGCATCGGCTCACGGTGGGGCTCTGGGCCCGGTCTATCCGTCTTGTGAACCTGGTTCACCAGCTCTGGAAGTGCTCCATCTTCGGGATTCTCCTGGTGTGGTCTCGGAGGACTTGCTGCTTCGGGCCTCGCGGGACCCCAAAGATATTTCGGAGGGGCTCTGGATCTTTCCCGAGGTGACCCTGAAGGACCCACTGCTTTGGGCCATGAGGCTCCGGAGACTATTCGGAGGGGCTCTGGTCCTTCTCTGAGGTGGCCCTGGAGGACCCACTGCTTTGGGCGTCGCGGGGCTCTAGAGACCCTTCGAAGGGGCTCTGGGCCTTCTCCGAGGTGTCCCTGGAGGACCCACTGCTTCGGGCCTCGTGTGGCTCCGGAGACCGTTCGGGGAGGCTCCGGATTATCTCCGGAGCATCCTCGAAGGGACACCTGACGCCCCCAGGGAGGGGAGCCTTAGTGCTCGTGGGTTCGGGGTCTACCCTGCGAGCTTCGCTGGGTCATTGGGGCCGGTAGGGTTGCCCCTATGACAATGTCAGAGTTGAGGGATAAGTGATTGGCATCGAGGCCATGTTCTTCAACGGTGGTAGCGTGGTGTTGATCTAGCTAGGGATTGTAAGGACTAAGGAATGAGCATGGTGGTCGCCGGAGATGTTCGCCAATGGGGAAGCAACAACTAGACTGGAAAGAAGGAAAAAATAGAAGGGGGCCAAGGCGCCCGCACTGCTTGATGATGTGACATTGATTGTTGGATAGGCTATGGTGGCTCAGTCATAGCTGAGCAGGAGGAGCTCCATCGGAGCTTGCCGAAGAGATAGAGGGACTGAGGGAAGGCACACATGCAGGTGTGAGCTCTGGGCCTTTGAATGCATGTGAGAATATGGATAGAGAAAGAGGATAAGAATTGAGTGGTTGTGAGAAGACTAGATAGCTGCATCAGTAATGACCTAGTGGTTGTGAAGTGTTATGAGCAATAGGAGCGTATGGGATCAGATGTATGGTATTTATCAATTCCAAAAGAGAAAATTCATAATATGCCACTGAATAACTGCATGATTCACAATATGACACTCATTGTGAGGCTGACTTGTGGGTCCAGAGTCCATATGCCAGTGAGACATCAATACATATTGTGATGATCCGAATTTATTCATTACATATAGCGAATTGCCCCATTCCAAAAAGATATAGCACATGTGTATGACATTCTTGTTTGTTTCCTGTGTTTTCAAATGTTCTAACATGGTATAGTTTTTTAACACCTTACCACAAATGGCTCTGAATTACTTGTCACCTCCTAAGGCCCTATTGGAAACATGAGTTAAAAAAAAATTAAAACACTATGGAAAATTAAAACTTCCTATGAAAAATCCATACATGTTAAAAATGGGCAAATGTCTAAAAATGAATAGTAAAAAAATTAGAGAGCAAACTAGCTACTAGACAACAATTTCAAGTTTCACAACACTTTCAAGTTAGAGCAAACAAATCTTCAAAAGAAAAAAACCACAAAGTAGAACAATGATGGGCCGTGATGGGTCGATTTTTTTTGTACAAAACTAGACGCTTGTCGCCAATTAGAATGACAACAGTCTCTTGTCACCATTCCAATTGGCGACAGGGGCCTAGCACCTAGAGACAACGAGCTCAACATTACCCAGAGCTCCATGTCACTAGTTGAATTGGCGATAGGTCCCTATCGCCAATTCAAATGGCGATAGAGATCCTTAATTTTTTAATTATAAATTTGGAACACTGTCATTTCAAATGGCGATAGGGATCCCGCAAGTTCCTGTCGTTATTCCAAATGACAACACAATCTCCCCTATAAATGACCCTCAAAATCATAAAATTGGGGAAAACTCACTTTTATTCAGAGAAAAAAAGAAAAAGGGGAGGGAAGGGAGCGGAGTAGAGAAGATGAGAGAAGCTAGTAAAGCGATGTCCATCCGGTCGCCTACCTTTCAGGTAATTTTTTTAAACCGAATGGATTACATAGTTTTGGATATACGGTTACGTAGTGTAGTATATTGTACATAATCATTTTCGGTGGTTAGTCTAGTTTTAGATATGTGGTTAATCGTGGAAATTTCGTTTACGACGTAGTATGTCAAATATGTCGGACGCCACCAACTTTAAAATTTACTACGATCATGGAACTATTCTTGAGGGTCCCGAGGGTATTGATTTGCGTTATTTCCAATCAGTGACCGTGCCCCCTGCCAAGATCAAAGTAGCGTACATGGGGTGCTGTGATGCGATAGTTGTTTCACTCATTCAATTTGGACCATACTGTGTATGATCTGAGATTGAGTTACCTTACCCTCCGAGTAACACAATGCACATATTGGGAGTTAGTGCAGCTCAAAGGGAACAAGGTCATGACCGTCATATGTACGCATGGCGAGGGCGGAAGTGTGGGATTTGGTTCTTCTGGCCTAGGCTTATGCCAAGCCCGCTCTGCATCGGCAGTTGAACAAGAAGGAGGTGGTGATGCTGAAGAAGAAGGTGGGGACTCTAGCCACAGCACGACACATACAATGCCCAAAGCTCCCAAAGTTGATGATGATGTCGATGAAGACCTTGCGAAAGTAACTCCTTCATTCGGGCAAGCTAGTGGGTTTGCTGACGAGAGTGGGAGCTGGAAGCCCTAGTGCAAAGGACGAATCTCGAAGACCGGGACTACATGGCATTTGTCAGATGATGAAGGATCCGACGACGAGGATGATGTGGTCCAGCAGTGGTTCCATCCTAGGAGAACATATACCAGTTCGACAATCTCGTCGTTGACGAAGGCGCCCGTGTGCCGTGCGACCAGAGCGAGGTCAGGCAAGAAGCTATGTACAAATGCAAGGAGGCTGTGTAGGAGGAGGTCAAATTCTAGGATTTGTCGGTGCGGCGTACATTCACAGTCGTCAAGTCTAACCCAAGATACTACGACGTAAAGTGCGACATAGAGGGATGCCCTTGGCGAGTGCACGCATTTCAGTCTAAGTGGGATACCTACTAAAATTCTCTATAGTGGTCCCTTACACATGTGTTTTCACTGAGTAAGTGCAGTCCACAGGAACCTGTCATCAGGCTTCATCGCCAACCTTATGTACGGTGAGATCGTGGATAATATAGATTTTGTACCATGATCCATCATTCAAACAATTGAGACAATATTCTAGTACACTATCAGCTATGCCAAGGTGTGGAGGGCAGATAGAAGACATTGTAATAAAGGTTGATACGTTCGAGGACTCCTACCATAAGCTCCCGATACTCATGTCGACATTCAAGATTTCACGCATCCGAAGTTGGCCAATAAGAGGGTACTGAATCGAGCATTCTTCACTTTTGGTCCATGCATCAATGCATTCCAGCAGTGCCATCCAATCTTGTGCGTGGATGACACATTCCTAACTAGAAGGTACAAGGACTAGATACTAACTGCAACAGCGATAGACATAAATAATCAAGTTCTTTCCGTGGCATTCGCTTTCGTTGAAAGTGAGAACACAAACAACTGGTTGTGGTTCCTAAGGAATTTGAGAATTTCTGTTGTATAGGGCCGTTCTATCGTATGCGTCATACTTGATCTGCATGTGGGCTTGCTTAGTGCAATAACTCAGCTATAATAGGGAGAGAACGAACCACTTTCATGGGCGGATCTGCAGAGTAGGTAGTGCATGAGGCACTTGGGTGCAAACTTCTGCAAGCAGTTCCACAACAAGAACTTGATGAATCTGTTCAGAACCAGCAATGAAAATTTGAAGCACTCTAGAAGATTCTGGATGTGCGAACCCAGACGCACAGAAGGGAGACAACGAAAATGGCCACCCCAAGCGCTGCTTAGGCCCCCAAAATATTACCACAACTACCCACAGATGGTCCCAATATGACGATGAAGACGTGGACGCAGGTGGAATGCTTTTCGGACTAGATTGAGCACGAGCCTAAGGAGAAGTGTTCGCTGCTACATGACACGAGTGATGCTCGATATGGTATCATGATAACTAATCTAGCCGAGGTGTACAACTGGGTCATGCACGGTGCAAGGTGCCTCCCTTTAGTTGGTATTATGGAGGTAATTCTCTGCGGTACCGTAAATTATTTTATTGACAGAAGAAACAACGTGTCGCTCGCCATGATAAATGACATAGTACTCTACTCCACCATGATCACCTAGTACATAGAGGAGAAGAGCATGAAGGGTGAGATGCATCGAGCATTCAAGATGAGCATAAAGGAGCTTCGCTTCGAAATCATGTGCAGGGATAAAGGATATCGCGGGATGAACCGCAAGAGGATCACCCATGAGTGCACGCTTTGCCGCGCTAATTGCGTATACACTTGCAACAAGCTCCTTCTTTTGCATAGGCCCTGCTCTCATATCATGGCCGCATGTTCGACGGTGACACATTATCCTTGCCAGTACCTCTCTGACTATTTCAACAAGGAGGAGGTGATGTAAACCTGGAGTACATAGATATATTGTTACGTTATGGTTGGCCATTTCACTGGCCATCCGACCTAGGACTAACTTATCTGGGCCGCGGATATTGATAAGCTTAAGGCAAAGGTTGGCTGACGACAGGTACGACACATCAGGAATGACATGGATGAAGCAGAAGCTGAGCGTCGTACGAAGAAGTGTTCCATTTGCAGGGAGTCTGAGGACACTTTCAAGAAATACCCTACGAGAAATCAACAGAATGAATGAGACATCGGCAGTCCGGACGTCGCCGCGGGGACCTCATCTGAACACCCCCACTCGAGGCGATCCACATGACGGACGTTGAGGTCGCGGCCACAGGAAATGTTTGTCCAATTGAAATATGTGGTGCCCAATACTTTGTAATATCACTTTGATTTGTAAAAATCTAGGTGTTATGACGTTGTGCTGAATGGTTGATCACCATTTTAATTGACGACAGACGCGTAGTTTTGTAAAAAAATTCGATTATTTATTTTATAATTATTTTTAAATTAATAATATATATATTTTAAAAAAAATTGCAATGGGCCAACTTCCTCCTGTTCTTCCAGGTCGGCCGACCTGCGGCCGGCTGTACTGTGCACACAACGCAGGCTTTATCACTCCTGGACTCCTCGTCTCCTCGGCAGGATTTATTGTGGTGGCAAATTCTGTTCCCCTCCGCTCAAATCAGGCTAGTCTTTTCAGGTGCCTCCCCGACGTACTAGGGCTCGTTCGTGGTGGCGCAAGCGAAAGGTTCGGGGATGGAGGTGGCGGCCGCCGAAGAGGAGCAGGAGGGGCTCTCCGCGCAATCGCCGGCGCAGGCGCCGCCGTCTTCCGCGTCCTCCCTTCCCAAGGTCGGTTTCTAGTTCCTCCTGCCGTCCTCTTAACTCCCACCTCACCTTTTTTCCTCTCTTAAAGATGGTGTGCGGTCTTGACGATTGATGTATCTTCTCGTTCTCTTGATATCGTAGGAGCAATCGCAGGTGGAGCTGGAGCTGAGGTTGCTTCAGGCTCTCGAGTTCTACCCCCCGTCCAAACTAAAAGGTTTAGTGCTGCGCCGTGCGCTTCCCGTCGCATCCATTCTGGGCATGTGTCCTTTGTTTGCGTGCTCTTGTGGATACGCATGTTGTTAGGGTTTTGTTGTTCTTTGTTTTGCTGAAGTGATGTTTCTTAGAGAAGGAACAGTTGTGCCTGAAGTTGTGGATACGCTGTTCAGTTTGAAATCACAAAAACGCATCTACTTTAGTGACCGTGATTGACTTTAGACTTTAGTGTCTGTGCTCCATGAGTAATTAGTTTTGGAATTATGGCTGTGGATAAAACGAATTGTCAGTTTTGAGAATAGCCCTGGCGATTATACTAACATCTAAAAGTGGAAAACAATGAACGAACCTCCTTACTACTACACTGTATCCATGGCTGCATATGACAGAAATGGTGTTTAATGCTACGAAATTTGTATATTTGCACTCGAGGGGAATACCAAGTTCACTCCCGCACACTGTGCCTTCCTGAAAGTTCTCCAATTTTTTTTCTTTCAGAATCTTACTCTTTGTTTAATGAGTAATTGGTACATTTGTATAGTGAGTTCATATATAGGAATTTTGTTTTTTGAGGTTTCAACTAAGGTAGTTTGAGTGGGGCCCCTTCTTTAGTTATTTATATTATGCGAGAAATATGTTGGACCTGTACGTGAATACATGAAGTTATCTAAATTTGTGTGCAGAATTTCAGCCAGACCGTGTGGCGTGTGCCCCTGCAAGATCCCATGCCCTGCTGCCGTTGTGAAAAACAGGGAAAACACTAAATTGCTCGTTTGTTTGGCTTTTACCAAAAAAGGACAAAACCAAGTCCGCCTTTGATCGAGTATATTTTGAGTTTATCATAAAAGCCTTGTTTGATTAGAAATTGTTAGGACTTAGGAGTCAACCAACCATAATCCATTATTAGCTACAAGCTACTTGACGATATCCACTATCCAGTATGCACTGCTGTACCATTAGGTTCTTAGTGATGTTGGCCAATCTGTAACCATCTAGATGTGGAATGGTCTACCATTAATTACCAAATTTAGCTGAAGAAAGAGAAGCACAATGCTGAGTTAGTTATTTATGGCATGAATCCTTTTCGTAGCTTGGCATTGCTGGGAGATAAATTTTAATCACCCTGCTGCTGTTGTGTTCCATACATATGCTTGATGAAGTCATTCCTTTTGCTTTTAACTTTTTAATAGTAGCTCAGTTGAGATAACAAATGAATCCTGATTAACAGCCAATCCATCTAGCTTTCTGTATAACAAAACTTGAGCAGTTAATAAATTCTCTTTTACACAGAATGAATTTCTGTCATGTCTTGTTGGTTGTGACTTTTATCCACCTTCCTACACCCATTCTAATGGGGGCACCGAGGTCCGCATTTGAGGAAGTTGCTATATTTAGGAGATCTTATTTCACTGGGTGACAGGGCAAATTAGGAATAACACGAACACAAGATTATGTATGGTAGATAACTGAAGAAACTCAGAAGATTAATTAAGCTGGATGATATGTTTATAATTACTAGCTTGCGGTTATACTGGTCGTCTTTTATTGGAGATTAGTGGCAAATGAGATATTGTCACTCTGGGGCTTCAATAATACACATATACCTATATGTACCATGTTGTGTTGTGATATCTGGTACCTTTTATCTTTTGTGTTTTTGTTTCAATTTGGTTGCTATGTGTTGGATTTAACAGGGTTTTAAGGGATGGCCACTTGGCAGTCTTAAATTTCACATTTATATTGCTTTTTGTTACGGAGGCCAGTAACCATGGATTAGGGCAGCCATCTGTACCTACATAAAAGAAAACGAGAATACCTAGGAGGAACTACCGAACTATGTATCTTTTATTAAGAAGAATAAAGGCACCCAAATTTTAGTTGAAGGACTCGAACCTCGGTGGTTGGGGTGTACACCCACACACCCCACCAACTAAGCTAAGGCTCAGTTCCTATCTGTACCTACATGATGGGGTACGGTCATAAAAATAATTCACATTTCATTTTTGGAAGGGCATCTAAATTTCTGTATGTTAAACAGATGTTAGCAGCTAGCTCCAGTTGGTATAGTTACATGGATTTAGTTGTTTTTACTTTGTACTATGTCATGTTTAATTTAGTGCTTCGCAATAAAAATATTGACTTTTGATTTCCAGAAGTGCAAACAGGTCCGCCGCAAAATAAAATTGGTACATAGTGAGGTTCAATAATTCCAGTAGGAATGTTCTCCCAGTGAGTACCGGGAGCTCAATAGCATCCGGAATGAGGGTGATTGCGTGTTGTTTCTTACAAAATGTCAAAGTAATGCTTATACAAGATGAATTAAACAAATAACTTAAGGGAAAAAATGATTGGACCATAAAAGAACCGGAAACCACCTGGTGGGACCTTTCTGGCTTGGTTCAGGAATTTTGGTTAAAGCGGTTTTGTGGACCCTGCTATAGCCAGCTTGTAAGTCTTGGTGTAGAATGTCTTTTTTTGTTGTTGAACATATATTCCAAATATTCTGTGCTTATTTGTAGGCATTCATCGTCACTTTGTTCTCTATGGCCTCATGGAATACTTGAGAAAAAGGTGACCATGTGTGAAGTCTTCAATTTCTACTACAATGAATTTTGTGGGACCCAGGCTGACCAACTGTGAATTCTTCCAGCCTTGACAGACAATTTTCTGCTGATGAAGTTTTGCAACTACTGGATCGCTTCTTCAACCTAGAAATGCTGGTGATTTGAAATACCTAATAATTCCTATTACTTTGTTACCTCCTCCAGTCACAAATACATGTCGTTTTGGATATTGACACGGTCCCCAAAACACAATTTTGACCACTAGTTTCTATTGTAATATAGTTATAACATCCAATGAAATATAGTTATAACATCCAATGAAATATAGTTATAATATTACGAAAATACTTTTCGAGACATATCTATACATATGATTTTCATGTATCCAATCTAAGTATTTAAAAAGATGTGATATCCAAAGTTTTGATAGTTTCACTGCTTGTATCCCAAAACGATATGTATTTGTGACTGGAGGGAGTATATTCCTCTTATATTTGATTTTGTTTTGCATTTAGACTTAATTAGGTTTGTGTTTGTGGATAAATACACAATTAGTTTATGTTGGGTTACAGTGTCTAGGTGAATTTTATACATATGGTTTGTTTAAACAAATGCAGAAACCAGAGGACGATGAGAAGGATAACTTCAGTCAAGGGGAAGAATTTTCTTTGCCAGATAACTTTTTCAACAAGGAAGAATGATAGCAAGTAACCACGCAGATAGCATGCTTCGTAAATCTCACAGAAGGTAAGCAGGAGTACTTCAGATTAACATCGTTTACTCATAGCCAGCGAATTTTTGCAAGCTGTTGTGTTTTGACATATGTGTATGGTCATAGCTTGCTTTCGGTCGCAGGTATTATGAAGGTTTTTTTGGAAGAGAGATCAGAACGAGGGTCAGCTGTTCTTGACGATTCCCTGTAGCTCTTGCCCTTGACATCTCTCGTTGGCAGACATTAGAATTCTAGAACTGAAGAAACACATTTGCTCAGCTGTGGTAGTGTTTACTGACTTGTACAGCTTTTGTTGACTCTAGGATATGCAGTCAATGGTAGGCTAATGGAGTCCAGATATGAATGCTGAAGCTTTTTACACTAGCTGAAACTGGCAATCCTGATCTGTTTTCTTTTTATGGTGTGCTTGGAATTGTGCGACTGTCGCCACGGGCTACATTGCTTTCCGTGAGCGCAGTTGGCACAAATTCCTCGCTCGTTGCTAGGCGTGTATCCGTGTGCGTGATGAATCCTTCAGACTTTCACCAACCGAGCGAGCTACATCAGTCAGAATCGAGTAATGATGAGTGAGATTTTGGCCGTGTGCGTGATGAATCCTTCAGACTTTCACCAACCGAGCGAGCTACATCAGTCAGAATCGAGTAATGATGAGTGAGATTTTGGCCTAAATAGCATTATTCTTATTAGCAAAAACAGCTTTCTTCACGAGCCATTGCAAAAATGGCAGCTTAGACGAACTTAACACCGACACGTGTGTAATTCTGAACGGTGGCCACCGCCCGCACAGCCACCACTTCCTCTCCTCTGCATGGTCATTGTCCAGATTCATATGGCCACCGCTTGGACACGGCGCCTTCGCAGCGGTTACCATCCGGACATACCCTCCACCACATGGCCACCGCTTGGACACGGCGCCTTCGCAGCGGTTACCACCCGGACATACCCTCCACCTCGCCTGGATGCATGCATGCACTCGTGTGCGCTGTCACCTCCATCAAATCCATCGTCATTACTTTTACCTTTATTCTCCTCTGGTCGCATCTTTGTGTGCGAGTGTCACTTTATTCTCCTCTGGTCGCATCTTTGTGTGCGAGTGTCGTGCGCGGGGAATCCGATTCCTTTCCGCAACGGCTATAAATAACGAGCAAGGACGATTTTGTTTCACATTCTCGCTCACTCACTCCCTCGTTCCATCGCTCGTTCTGTTGATTTTATTTTCACAGACGATTAAGTATTATTAAAAACCATCATTAGTAGCCATATTATGTAGGTAATTTTTTCTTCATTCGTAATTTCTTTATTAATTGTGTGTGGTTAGTAAATTAGTCATAGTGAAATTTTTGTAGTTAATTAATTGTATTTATTTAGGCGTACTTAATTTAGTCATTTTCAAATTTTCGTAATAAAATTTGTGTGGGTTTATTATTCGTAATTAATTAGTCGTATTTAAATTAATCTTACGTAATTAATTAGTTGTAATTATCCAGGTATAGTTAATTAGTCATAATTAGTTCTTTTACTCACTTAATTAGTCATAAATAATTAGTTGGAATTAAGTCTTAACTAATTAGCAATAACTAATTATTCATAATTAAATTAGTCATATTTTATCAGATGTAATTAATTAGCTATCATTAATTAGTCATAATTAATTTGGTGGCATTAGTAAGCTGTAATTTTTTTTGTTATTAATATATGGTAATAAATTAGTCACAATTATTTTAGTGCTATTTAGTTCATCCTAATTAATTTAGTTGTGAATAAAGTAGTTGTCATTATGTAACGTAGGTTCATTTGTGGTAATCAATTATTCCTAATTAATTTAGTAACAACTAGGGATGACAATTGTGCTCGATTACCCGTGTGCCCGCGGGCAAATACCCTAATGGAGGCGGGTATGAACATTTTTCTTTGCCCACGGGCATGAAAACGGGCACAATTCCTTCCCTATCGGGTAAACGGGCATGGGTATGGGTAAGCTCCACCCGTACCCTGCTTTGCCTGATTACCCGTAATCTACCCACATGTGTAAGAAATCATGTGAAGGATCTAGACCCGTCATTATGAGTTAGTAGAATATTTTAGTTATTAATGACAAATCTAAATATGAGACTAACCCTCTTGTCTAGTATTATTTTGTGTAGTCTCATTTGGATATAAAGGTGAAATTCAATGAGGTATGCAATCGACATCTTAATATTATATATTGTTGCATTCCTCGAATCCAAAATATAGATTGAACTCAACCATAAGTTTAACTTGAATATGTGCATATGATTCTTATTACACATTTGTATATGCACACATTTAGGAGGAGTTCACTCTATATTTTATGGTTTCATAAGTATTGATCCATATTCCATTCTCCACGTATACTGAGGATCTTTACTTTGAAACAAATCCTTTGAGTATATAAAACTTATGTACTTCATATATACTCATGATTGTGTTACATTCTGGTTTTAAAGTCAAATCAAATTTTCAGTGCACAATCGGTAGTTCTGGCGTTATAACTGAGGAACTACCGCTGGGCGGAACTTTCGAAAAATATGCGGAATGTTTTTTCCAGAGAGCATCCTTTTCTGGACTTAGCTGATTTTCTAGAAGTGCGGTGGGTAGTACCGCCATGATAGGAGCGGAACTACAGCAGCGCGGAAGTTCTTATTTTCGCGCGGAACGTTTTTTTTCTTCAGAAAGGGTGTTTTTGTGCTTCACCAAAAACACTAGTACCACAAGTGGTGTGCGAAACTACCGATCATCGGAACTACCGCATGATAGTTGACGGTAGTACCGCACCTTTCTACAATAGCTTGTTTAGAAGTATTTGTTGCATGTATATCTTGATAATTATTGTTAATCATTGTGGGACTAACATTTTCCATGAGTTGGATGAATAGGTTATGTTCTAGGGTAATGAAGACTTTGGATGGCATCATGAGTTGATCGTCATCAAGTCAAGGTTCAAGAAGAGGATGTATCATGTGTTGATGCATAACAAGATCTCGAAGAAGGAGATGATCATGAGTTGATTGTCAAGTCAAGAGAAGACTCATCATGTGTTGATGGAGGTCAAGTAAAGGATGCATCATAGGTTAATGCATGTCAAGACGATGATCTGGACTTGAAGTGAAGATATGCGTCATCAAGCTTCAAGAAGATGTTTACGGCAAAGGTATGACTAGCTAGGGCTAAGGATGTGTTCCTAGTCTTTTACCGGTCTTGGTGTTTGGTTGGAAGATCGGATTGCTAGTATATGTTGCCGTACTATTAAGAGGGGTCTTGTCTAGTAGCTTAAGTCTCATCATGTATTGATAGCTCAATCTTGCTTGCTCTAGCTCTACATGGCATGGTGCTATTATTTACGAATGTGTTTTGCAAATAGTTGGGCCTCATGCATTTAATCCTTGTAGCATGTGACTATACTTTTGCGAATGTGTTTTGCAAATAGTTGAAGTCCATGTACCTACACCTTGTGGTATAATCTAAGTTTGCAAATGTGTTTAGCAAATTGTTGGGATTCATGCATTTTCCCTTGGCATGGTCTAAGATTGCTTATTGTTATTTCTTTGGACTTAAACCATGATAGTGGCTCTTTGGAGTTGTGTTTTTAATTTGATCAAATTTGTTTGAGATCAATAAAATAGGAGGGTTGTGTAGCCCCCTGAATAATCTTTCCATAGAGTCCAAAATCACTCAATTCCGACATCGGAGTCAATAGTTATGACCTTTTCACCGAGTATCGTTTGTGCTGAAATTGGGCTGCGGAACTACCGCCCGAGAACAGAGGAACTACTGCAGAATGGTAGTTCCGCCATTTGTACTGCGGAACTACTGCATGAAAAATTTTAACGGCTAGTTTTTGAGCCGTTATGCACCCGTACGACCCATGAACAGTAGAAAATGGTAGTCCCGGAGTTTATACGGCGAAACTACCGTAAATCCGGTTTTGGGGATTTCAGCTCCCAACGGCTAGTTTTTGTGTGTGGGTTATAAATACCCACCTTGGCCGGTTGAGATACAATCTTTGGCATCCAATTTCACTCACTTGAGCTAGTGTGAGGTTCTCCTCTCAATTGTGCATGTGTTGCACCTTGTGAGCAAGGAGAGAGGTCTCTAGTTGCATGTGTTGCATCTAGAGGTGGATTTCATATCCACTTGAGCTTGTGCATTCGTTGCACGTGGTGAGATTCAAGCAAGGGGCTTGGCTCATTTCTCTTGGTGTTTGCCGACACCTAGACGGCGTGGAGGCGTCGTGGACCGGTGATCTTCTCAAGAAGCTTGTGAGAAAACCCGGCGTGTTGTGAAGGTTGGAGCTCACCTACCCGGAGCGGGAAAGTGCTACCACTAGTGGAATTGAGGTGTTTGGCTTAATTCGTGGAGCCAGTCCAATTCATTTGGGCTTACCTCAACGTGGACTAGGGGAGACCGGCAAGTCTCCGAACACCACGGTAAAACATCATTGTGTCTATTGTGGTTTGGTTTACTTTGTGCAATTTACATTCCTTGTATTAAATTGCTCATATATCTTTGCATGATTGCTGGCTTTCTATTGTATTCATATTATTGGTGCACTTAGTGGAGCCTAGTTGATTTAGGTTTTAATTGTGTAAAACCAATTTGTTATTAGCTTCCGCATTATTAATTGGTTTTAGCCAAAAGAATTTTTAAAACCGCCTATTCACCCCCCTCTAGTCGGCCTCCTCGATCTTACACCATGTCAATTTGTATTTGTATTTTATTTGTTGAACTTGATTAGTTGTCTTGTCGAACATGATATGTGAATTGTGATGAACTTTATTAGTTGTTGAATGTGTGATGTACCATTGATGTGTGAATTATGATGCACTTGATGTATACATTGCTCGCAGGTAACGACCATGTCCGCGGGCGATGGGTACCCACAGGCGGCGATACATTATTCGCGGGTAAACGGGCATGCCTGCGGGCGACGGGTACCCACGGGCGACGTGTATGGGCGAGGTTTTTCGCCCGTCGTCCTTCGCGGGTATGCCCGTGGGGGGAATTCGGGGTCGCGGGTATGGGTATGGGCGAGCACTACCCGTACCCACCGCACCCGATTGCCATCCCTAGTCACAACTGATTTAGTCGTAGTAAATTAGTGTACATTAATTTGTTGTATGTATTTAGTCGTAATTTTTAATTTCCAATAATTTATCGCCATTACCAATCTTCTCACTAATAATCTGTCTCTTCCATCTCTTGTAATTCATGCCTCTACTGGAGCTTCTAGAATCATTCTACGATGAGAATCACCGATGGAGGTCGTGGATCGTTGGGGACGTGGGTGGCCCTCCACCCATAGTGCTTTGGTCCAGAGAGATTACTGGCAGCTGGACGCTTGCTACGTCCCAATCCTTCGAGACACAGACTTGTTGCCCTTTGTGATACTACTCGACATCGGATGCCGATAGTTTGCTGTCTGCACTTGTCGACTGGTGGAGGCCCGAGATGCACACCTTCCACTTTCGGTGAAATGATGGTGACTCTCTAGGACGTCTCATTATTAACCGGCCTCCCGTTCCGGGGTGAGTCACTTGTTCCAAGCCGTCCGCCGACTGACTAGAAGGCCAGTTGGGGCATCAGTTTAGCATACCTCTCTCTAACAGTGCCTGTGGCGTCCCTCGAATTTCGCTGGGGTATTTCAGTCAATACCCGTAGGATGAACTTGACGAGGTTATTAGGACGCACCTCATTGCTTACCTTTTTATCTATTTGGTTTGGTCCTTTTTCTAACCACACAGGACGATTGGGTGTACCTCAACTTCGTCCGGATCACTGAGTCTTTGGCTGACGCGGAGGCTGGGGTGATACCTCAGTACAGCTGAGGATCAACCGTCCTTTGTGCTACATATATGGGGGTTGTGTGATGCTTTGCAGTGCGACACCGTTGTTAAATCGAGCATGACCATCTACTACATGCTCCTGCGACTGTGGAGTTGGGGGGCACTTCCTTGTTGGGCCGCCCTCCTTCGAGAAAGCAGTGCACCTATACCCTGAGTTGCACAACTCGATAGACGGGCCAACTATGGATTACCAGTGGACTGCTGCCCATCTACGTTGGGCCAAGGACAGACCGACGAGGTGCTACTCGTGGTTCCACAACGAGTTCGAGTCGTTGGACGACAACGATATCATATGGGCTCCATGGAGCCCAGATTTCATGGACACAGTGGCGCAACATGAGTTGTTCGTGCAATGCATGCAGGACACCGGGTTATATGCGACGATCTGCCACCTGGTGTTGCACATATGGTGAAGCCTTACGTGCCGTATCGCGTAATGCGATAGTTCGATTTGTACCAGCTCATGCCCCTCCTGACGGTAGGGTCCTGTAGCGAGCCGTCCACTTGTCACAAACTCCATCTGAGTAATGTTTACCCTTCATACCTATGTCCTCTGTTCTAACATCAATCCTTCCGGATTACAGGCAATCGAGGGCGGACCGACATGCTAAGGACGAAAGCAGCCCTACACGAGTGGTTTACAGCTTGGACGGAGACGCGCACATCGAGATCTTGCAGGAGCAGTGATCGTACGACGTACGGACATACCGTGAGTACATGGAGTGGTACATACCATGATCGCGCACCAGACTCATCCGTCCTCCACCAGAGCATCTGGAGCAAGTGACGCACCGGAAGAGGCTCTAACACTCGTTCAATCGGCACAATGCTTCGTGGCGTGAAGACACCGTAAGACACTTACAACTTTTGGTCGTTTCATTGGTGATATTTGTACTTTTGTTACTGAATCAGTTTTGTCTCTTACTTCAGTTGGAGCTCCTCAGCCGGCTCTCCCTGTCTCTTCCTCCCGGATCTCCACCGTTGCTCCCCCTCCTCCTCCGACTCTCTGCCGCCACCGCCGCGGCTGACATCTCCTACCACCGGAGCCACCAGCACCAGCACCACAACAAGCACAAGAAGAAGCTGCACCTCTGCCGCTGTCGCTCTCGTCGACACTAAGAACACCGCTGGCTGGAAGCTACCACACTATGCCTGCGGCCGTGTCCAAGAAGAGTCCCAAGGCTAGCAACAAGCTCGTCACGGCCAAGAACCACCACCACAATCGCCGCCACTCCAAGAAGGAGGTCGCGGTGGCATTAACGACATCTCCGGTGGCCTCCTCGTCTTCCTCCTCCTGACCTGCTCAGCTGTTGGAGCACCACGGCGGTCGCGCGTGTGCACGACCACGCCACGCGCGGCTCCGCAGCGGCGGCACCTTGCTCCGCGCCATCCGCAACGTGGTCGACGCCGCCAACTCCGCAGTGTCGTCCACCACCGTCTTTGTCAACCACGACATGGTCCTTCTCCCCCGCTCGTCCCGCTGTGGGCACCGCGCCACCTCATCGACCTGTGGCCACCCTTCTTCCCTAAGGGCCTCTCTGGGTGCTACGAGCGCCGCACCATCAACGTCGAGCCCACATCAAGGTCTGTTGCTTAATCACTCTCATTAGCTTGTGATTAGTAGTATGTGCCTGATATGTGATTATCAAGGGGGATTTATTAATATTGTGTGGTTAATTACTACTAATCAAGTAATCATGTGCTAATTATTTAATTAGGAGGTATCCAAAGCCATTTTTTAAAAAATAAAAATAGTATTTTTAAATAGCAAAAATAGTGTGTTAAAGTTTTTTATGTGTACGTAGGTTTATGTCTAATTTGTACTAACGAAAAAGAATAAAAATTCAGTTTCAAAATCCTTACCAAAAGAAGACCAACTTGGACTGGATGGACGGGATGTGATGGAAATGGGCTAGAAATAGGTGATAAATGGGTTGAACCCGTATTAAGGAAATTGGGTTGTGTTGGGTTAAAGTTACATATGTGTTGGGTTGGATTTTAAAGGTGAAGCAGCGGGTTTGTCTGAGTTGAGTTGATGCACTGTATTGAAGTGGTTATAGTTTGGGTTTGAGTTGTGTTTCAACCCATTGGTAGGACTATGTGGTGGAGGAAGGAGGCCATAGCACTCCACACTAGAGCTGGCCAAATGGGCCGGGTCTACCAGGCTGGCACGAGGCACGACACTATAGGCTCGGCCCAAGCACGGCATGGCCCGCACTATTTATGAGCCATGCCGGCCCGACACGAGAGCCCGAGCCATGCAGGGGCCGCCTTTCGGCCTTGGGCGGCAAGCAGCCCACGCAGCATGGCACGACACGAGCGGCCCGAAGAGCCGGTGGCGCGCGCGCCCGCTTGTGTGATGAAGAAGGGTGGGGCGCGGGGCAACGCGAGAACAGGAGGAAGAATGGCGGTGCCGGCGGCGGGAGGAGGCCGAGCCGCGCGCGAGCAGGCGACGCGGACGAGGAGGCGGCTTCGGTCGGCGATGGAGGTGGGCGGCGGCGGGGGCGAGGAGGCGAGGCAATGAGGGGCGAGGAGCTAAGGTAGGGAGGCGAGGAGGTGGCGGAGCGCGAGACTAGGCGGCACAGACGACGGCGCGCGTGGTCTCGCAGGCGATGACCGTGGTGGCGAGGCACGAGCCCGGTAGAGGAGAGAAGAAGGCACGCAGCGCGCGCGGGCGGTAGGCGGGGAGGGCAATGGTCGTGCAAGCCCGTGGGTCGTGCCTAGGCACGGCACAACCCGTGGGATTTTTAGCCTTTTTTACCGTTTGGGTCTTAAAAAATAACAAGCAAATTCCAAAAAATTCATTTTTCCCCTATAAATAGCCACCATACACTCCTCATTCAGCACCCCTTCATTATCCAATCTATCTTTGAATTGTGTTGTGCAAATTCAAATCCGTGTTGAGCTAATTTGGGGAAATTCAAAAAATTTATGCCAAAATTTGGATATTTTAATTTTCGGCAGCAAGTCAGCGAAAGAGGTACAATACTATTTTTGTAAAACTTTTATTGTCAGTTCTTGTTATGCTAAGATGAAAGTAGTAACAATGTTAGTTTTGATTTTGTAGTTCTCTTTATGGATAGTCCTTACGACAGCTTTACTCTTGGTGCTTACAGACTTTCACCGGAGGAAATTGCGTCCATGGAGGTATCTGCTGCTACCTCAAACCAACAGGACGTTTCATCGGAGGAGCAAGGCTCCACGGAAGCATCGGGCTCCATGGCAACCGAAGCAAAGAGGTCGAGACCGTCTACATCGGGAGTATGGGAGAATTTCAACAGGGCAACCAAGCAAGACGAAGCGGGAAATGAGGTACCATATGCTATTTGTAAAATTTATCACCATGAATTTTCTGCAAAGTCTACAGGTGGAACGGGACACTTTCTTAGAGATGCTACAAGATGTCGAACCAAGCAAGGATTGGTGATAAGGCAGACGCAACTGCAATACAACCCCGACGGTACGGTATCGAGCTGGGACTATGATCCTCAAGTAGCCCGCTAATCTCTCTGTCGTTTAATTCCATCTAAGGATTTACCGTTAGGCTTTGGCGAATCATCTTCTTTCTTCTTGTTATGGACATTTTTACTCCAGTGTTGAGTACATATGCTGATTCCTTCTTGCTACATCAACGATGTGCTTGTCATATTATTAACCTTATAGTCAAATGTGGTTTGAAGAGGTTGAATCTGTATGTTAAAGCTTTTCGCGATGCAATTTCTTTCTTAAATAATTCCAACGTAAGAATAGCACAATATAAGAAATTCTGCAGGGGCGATGGGTGTACGTCCAAGAAATTTCAGTTTGGACATGGAGGTAAGGTGGAACTCTGCTTACCTCATGCTTAAGAATCTTTTACCATACAAGAGCACTTTTTCTTTTTTTATTCAAACGCACTATCCTAGCATTGATAGTACTATACTATTAACTGAGCAACATTGGTTCGTTGTTGAGAAGATACTGCCATTTTAAGAAATTTTTTATGAGGCAACTGTTGCTTTGTCCGTTGTCTACTATCCAACATCTAATATCATTGTGCATACTATTTTATAGATTGCTACTCAATCGAAAATGTATGAAAATAACTTAGTTTTACGCGATGCTGTTGTTTCCATGAAATCTAAATACCTTAAATATTGGAGAGAAATCTCTTACCTATATGCATTTGCATTTCTTTTAGATTCTAGGGCTAAAATTGATGCATTTTGTGTTGTACTTGATCTTCTTAGTGATGCTACGGGGCTAGACTATACTAACTATTTTGCAGATGTTCATTTTCGGTTATATGAGGCTTACCAAAGGTATTAAAATAATTTCTGGGGAGTCCGCTCGCAATGACCTCCAGTAGCCCCCACCTCAAGTGGGAAGATAAATATGTGGGGAACGATCTTCGGTGTCTCTTCCTTGATGAATCTCGGAGGTCCTGATTTAGCCCGATTTTTCGATGAGAAGATAAATTCGGTAGAAGTCGCTCAACTCTCACGATCCTGGCTACTAACTCGTAAGGCCCGAAACCACGCAATAGCTGAACTGCTCGACAAGTCGTTATCAACCGTGCACGAATACCCGGATGACCTGATCACGAAGATCAATTCCTGCATACACCGAAGAAGCAAGCAAGAACGAGGTAAAAAGCAATCTGAATGGCAAATATATGATTGAGTTCAAAAGGTGGGATTCCGCAGAGGTCCTTTACGGTTGGTCTAGTCGACACAAGCGAAGAACGAGAGTTTTCACAATGGAGAAACTAATCAAACGAAATCTAAGGAAACTAGAGAGGTGCGACTTCCTTATATAGGGAAGTGGAAGCCGCACATAGCTAACAAAATAAGGGATGATACTATTTATGGTACTATTCACAAAGGGATTACTGTTCACATAAACAGTATGGGCTTCCTTGGGAGGCCGGCTAGCGTATGTGCTAATTCCGGTACGATTACAAGGCTCAAATTGGTTAAAATAAGTGATATAACACATTCTTTTGATGATTTTGAAGTTCACAGAAGGAATTTGGAGGTGAGACTAGATCCGTTGGAAAGTTCTTGGAATAAGCTTTCCAACAAGCCCAAGAGCACCCGAATCGAACTCCGTTTTCAAAAGTTATGTGCATTTAAAGTCGGTGCTGTCTCCAGAGGCTTAATTGGATTCCAAAACGAGTCCAGCTCGAACTATTGCTTAGGTTGGACAAAAAGTAATATGCTGCTGCATAAATATACATTTTCATCATTAGGTAGCATCATATCGTTCATATAATATAAATACACTCCTAAAAACGAAATCACTTGATAATTTAAGTGAAGCGTACGAGCTCTTGTAATTGGAATAGCAAGCATAGCAAATATGGTTGTATCCATAGGGGTCATGTTCTCATCATTCCCCCAGGTCCAGTCCAGTCCATGTTTTCTTTTTCTTCTTCTACACCAACGCCTGCCCAGCCAAGACCCACAAGGAGCAGTGAATTATCCATCTATCTAGACAGCGATACGGTGGATTTCAACTCAGAAGGCTTCGACATCTTGCAATGATGGCAAGCTCATAAGTTAACATATCCCATACTATCCATACTTGCACGTGATGTATTAACTGTTCCTGTCTCTACAGTTTCCTCCGAGTCTGCTTCAATCTTTTTGGAAGAATATTGGAGGAGAGAAGAACAAGTCTCACAAGTGAGATGGTGGAGATCCTTCTAACTGTGAAGGACTGGGAATAAGCTGATTCACGAACACAACACTCTGTAGAATATCCAAAGTTATTGGACGTGTTCGAAAATCTGTACTTGGATAATGACACCGACACATATAACAAGAATGTATCATGTATGTACGATTATAGAGCTATAGTCTGTACTTTTATTTATTTATTAAGGTTTTATCGTTTTGAGTTTTTATTTGGTGAAGGTTTTAACGAGGCAGCTAGTTGTACATTAATAAAGCTCTTTATTACATTTTCAATATGATTGTCTATTTTTTTTTAATTTTATGTCTACTTCTGAATTCTACACGTTTTTCTAATCTTTTTTAAGATTTTTGTTTTATTTTTTATTCTGACGTGTCAAACGGGCTCAAACTAATTCGCACGACACGAATGCTCAACAAGCTATACCTGAACCGCCACCTCAACCCATTGACCGCCGGGCCGCCTGTTTGGCCAGATCTACGTCTGTCACCCAAACCGCGGCGCCACGACGTGCCGTTGAGCACTTGTGACAGGCCGCTGAGGGCAGCACATGGGCACTTCAGCTGCAAAGCGCATCCCGCTTTCCCCTGCCACCCCTCGTTCCTCCACACCCGATGTGATACTGAGGTTCCGCCGCCTCCGCCTTCCCGTGCCGATCCCCTCTCTTCTCCCCTCGCTGCACCCCCCGAAAACCTCATCAAATCACGCCAAAAAAAAAAATGTCCCGCCACCACCACCACCACGAACCTCCCCCGCCCACCTGCTGCTCCTGCTGCTGCGGCTGCAACTGCAACGGCTGCTCCGCGCCGCCCCCGCCCAGCTCCTCGGCCGACCACCTCCTCCACGCCATCGCGGCCCACCTGCTCCTCAACTCCGCGCCCCCACCTCCCCTGCAGCCGCAGCCGCAGCCGCAGCCGCCCCCCGCCGCGTACCACGCGAATCCCTACGCGTACCACTACCAGCACCCCAAATCCCAGGCCTATCAGCCCCAGCCCCAGCCGCAGACCAGCCCGCCCGGCCACGGCCACCTCCTCCTCCACTCGCTCCTGCGTCGCGTGGCCGCGCTCGAGTCCACCCTCCCACACTGCTTCCCCTCCCCTCTTGTGCCGCCCCTCCAGCAGAATCCTCGCCCGCACCGCGCGGCCGCACACCAGGAGCCCCCGCCCTTGCCGCCACCGCGGCGCACGCGTGCGGGGCCGTCATCCGCGTGGGAGCTCGCAGCACGGACGATCCAGGCGCACTTCCGCCGCTACCTGGCGCGGCGCTCCCGTACGCTACGCCAGCTCAAGGAACTCGCGGTCCTCCGGTCCAAGGCCACCGCCCTCCGGGGGTCCCTCTCCGGCCGCCGCGCGTACGGGGACCCCGCCGCCATCTCCGAGGCCGCCATGGGCCTCCTACTCCACCTCGACGCGATCCAGGTGATGCAAATCGTACTATGATCTCTGTTCGATGTGATCGGTATGCCATTGGTGCTGGGTTTTGATGTGGATTTCGGATCAGGGAGGGGACCCGATGATCCGGGAGGGGAAGCGCGCGGTGAGCCGGGAGCTCACCCGGATCTTGGAGTTCGTCGACAAGGTGCTGGTCAAAGAGCACGAGGAGATGACAATGGGTGGCGCATTGGGTACTGAGGAGTACCATGAAGGTTGCAATGGTGCATTTGTGGCGAATCCCCCGGTTGTGAACAAGAAGAAGGTGAGCTTCTATGGTAATGGTGAGGTTCGTGATCTCCATGGAGAGGCAGAGAATGGCAATGAGGCTGATGAGAGCTTCGAGAGCTCGAGCTCCGCAGAGGCTGATGAGAGGAAGGGCACATACAGCAAGAAGAGTCCCAATGGCAAGCCTGGGCTTGCAGCGCCAGTGCCTGTGCACATGGAGTCGAGGAGGATTGCCGGGGAAAGGAGATAACTTACGATTTGCATCTTGTAATGTGACCTCAGCTTTAAAATCCTGTGGATTGTCGTCCCGCTTTTACATTCCCACTGTTCTTTCCCACTGATGTTTCATGAGAAAAGATTAGAACTTTTCAGATGCTCGAGCTTGTGCTGCAACTACGATCTTTAGAGCTAGGACCGTTGTATGCTCAAATTACCTCGCTATTTATTGCATTTGTTGCTGGATTGTACTATTGTACCAATAGTTTTAGACATTGAGAAACCTAGCTTGGATCGTTTTGTCGCACTAAAGATGTCCCGGTTCTTATGTGATCTTGGATAAGCCCGTGTGTTGTCAATCATGCCTGTTTTGATCGATTAATTGAAATGTCTTATACCATGTTCTGATGTTGTCATTGCTCGTTACTGTAGAGGACTGCTCCTTGCAACCTTGACTGAAGTTGTATTTTTGTGTTTTGGCAAATTCATCTTGAGTTTCATTTGGGTCAGTTTGGTCGCATTTATGCTGATTACATTACTTGTACAACTGTTTCCCATAATTCGAGATTTGTTTTTCAGTCATGATGAGTTTCTGTTGGTCTTTCATTGTCAGTTTGCTATCTCTGACTCTCCGTTGACTGTTGAATCAAATCAGCCTTCTCATTTTAGACTGGAAAATGATTTTCTTCTGGGGCTTGCTAATGTTTTTGGTGTTTCTGTTCAAATGCAAATTATGGCATACCATTGTTATAGATAGGTTACAGAGGACTTGAGAGCACAAATAATGGTGGCAATGAACACAATTTTTACAATGTCACTCAAGCTGTGACAGTAAAAAAAAAGGAGGCCAAGAACCAATTGCCCCTTATTTCTGACTGTCCTGTGATGACACTGCTCCGTCCAGGCCATGCCCAAAATGCATAGTTCAGCTTGACAAGTCCAGTTCGGCCTTACTGTGCTTGTTTCCTCATTTTTTGTACAGGGTTTGATCGTTTTAGCAGGACCAACCAAAGAACATGTGGGCTGCAGGGCTTTCACCGTATCAGCCTGGCCTTTCCAGCATGGCATCTCGTCATCTCGAATGGCCGTATTGTTGTACAGGGTTGATGAAATAATACACGAAAAAGGTAAGTTACAGTTAGAACATGTGCTTACTAGGATTAAGGTGAACCTATTTTTTTTCGTAATTTTTGAATGTTAAAAAGGAAATAGTTGCAAATTAGGTTTGGTTTAATACCTTTTTTTGCGGTGCCAAGTGCCAACCGTGGATTGTCTAATCAGTATGACATTCTTTTGTTTTTGCTTAAAGGCTTGTTAGTTTTTCAATTTCGATTCAGTAACTTATCAATATTGCACTAGTCTTCAGATAGTTGCACTGACCAACCGTGGTGGAGCCAGAAGAAAATTCAAATAGAAGGCAAGCTGATTGATCCTCCTGATCCTCCTTATAGACCTTCTCTTCTCAAGATAGGGCTAATCTAGCAGATTGCAAACGGAGAAAACTAGCACTCCCGCCGTTCAAAAAATGGATGTTCGCGGAGATAGGGAGGGCTATGCATGCCGCCATGGCCACCTAACGCAGAGGATCTATAGTTCATGACGTTAGGAAATGATCTTTATCATCAAATAAAAATACATATGTTAATATTTGACTGCAGTGCACTGTATAATACTATTTACACACTCGTAAGACACCGTTCATATACTATTTGGCTGCAGTGCAGTGCAGAGAATCCGGATCCAGCAACTCTGCCTAATAAGCTCCGCCCTTGTTAACAGATTATCCACTTACCATGCGAACACTGTTTGTGGCTTCGATCAACACAGTGTTTGGTTTGTCGTGCAGCCATCTATACCTTACAACCTGTAAAGATATTCTGTTAGGATTACGTTTGCACGCCATCGATCGGCGCCTCACCGGTGTAGTACATATACTGCAGCTAATGGTATCGACGGATATGAATTATTTGTATTATTCAACTATTGTATTCTCTATATTTTATAGAAAATTAATACAGTTTAGATTATTATATTACCCAAACCATTCGTATTCGAATTCAACACATCAATATACATATTTTGTTGTAATATTGTCTAACAACTTGAACACCTTAAAATTTTTAACATGAATTTATGATTCTTTAAGATCAAGCAATACATTATAATGATTAATTGTGCTGTGTACGAGGTTATATCTTGCCAATACATAAGTTATATATAAGATGTGCGAATATCCGAATCCGATCAAATTAAGTAGATATTTGATTTGTATTCATTACAACATTCGATTCATATTCGA
This sequence comes from Hsuehochloa calcarea, assembly GCA_036346395.1. Classification (NCBI taxonomy): domain Eukaryota; kingdom Viridiplantae; phylum Streptophyta; class Magnoliopsida; order Poales; family Poaceae; genus Hsuehochloa; species Hsuehochloa calcarea. The sequence continues at coordinate 7,264,467 of CM070602.1, forward strand.
GTTTATTTGAATTCATACTTATTTAGAAAATACGAAGCCGAATGTGAGAATAGTACTATTCTATCCGAATTCGATCCAACCCCTATCTGCAGTTAACTCCACGCATGTCTGTCCCCGAGCCAAGTTTCTTACCATCATAGGTGTTTCTCCGCGCACTAAGCATATGGTAAATGGATGCACTCGTGTGTACTTGTGATGTGCGTGCGCAATAGTACATGTGCATGTCCGTCTCCTCGTATTCGAAAAAAAGTGCACTGAGCTTCCAAATTTCTCCGTGAAACCGGCTGTTTTTACCTCCGAATTAGTTGGGGAAACGGGATCCCCTGACCCCCTCCCCCACACTTTGCCCGGGCGGTTTTGTTTCCCAGCTCGGCTCCTCATGCACCTCATGCCGCTGCCTTTAAAGCCCACCACCTTCTTAATTTCCCCCCCTCGCGTCGCTCTCATCATCCGTCTCCGCCCCTACCCTTCCATCTCCTCCTACTCGCGCCAAGTACTCCTCGAGTCCTTCCCCTCCAAGAACCAGAGCAAGAAGCAGGGGGGGTGGATCAGGCGTGCGTGCGTGCGCAGGCGCAGCCATGGGGCACTCTTGGTGTTGGAGCCTCCGTCTCCTCTGCTTGGCGTGCCTGATCCTCCTCTCCTCCGCACTGCCGTCGTCGTCGTCGCCGCGCCGCGGGAGCCCGCCGGGGGTGTCCTCCGACGACGCTCTCCTGGCCAGGATGTGCGACCCCCGCAGCTCGCACACGGCGGCCATGCCTCTTTCCTGGTGCCACGAGCTGCGCCTCAGGCGCCGCAGAGGAGGCGGACACCACCACCGCCGACCGGTGCCACTGCCGCCGCCGGGACGCGACGGCGGGGAGGAGATCGACATGCGCTACGGCGTCGCCAAGCGGCTCGTCCCAACGGGGCCGAACCCGCTGCACAACTGACGAGAAGAGCGCGCTGACGACGACGCGGCGGCGCGGCGTGGTCAGTTCTTGCTTTCTGGGATCGATTGGTGGCCGGGTTCTTGCGTGATCCAGTAGCGCATGCACGGGTCGTCCTCTCTTGTTCTTGCTTTCCGTACACCTCTTCATGCTCGGAAAGGACTTACAATGGAGGATCGATGGATGCTTACATCTGCATGGCAATAACATAGATAGATTGTGTATGTATAGGCTAGTTCTTCCTCCTCCCATTTCTTGCTTTCTTGTCTTCTTGGCTTTCTGTTATTACTAGTATTTCTTGGGTTCTTGTAGCTTTCTTGGCCAGCATTATTCAATGCGAAACTGAAAGTTTTTTTTTTTGCGGCGACGTCTGTAGAATCGTCACGTCCATCTCTTTCTCCCTGTGGGTGACGGCTTGGACATGGAGGAGAAGCCAAAAGCGCCATCTCTTTCTCCTCTTTCCCCTGTATTTGGGGGAGAAAATGAGATTACGCGTGCGCGCGCACGCTCCCCCTGTGGTCGGCGTCGCCGTCGCCGTCGCGGTGCATGCATCGCAGCTAGTTAATGTGCTCTGCCTCTTCCTGTGACGGTAAAAGGTTGGAGAAATTAATGGCGCTCGACAGTTTCACCTTTGGCATTGATTTCGCGGTTTTGACCTGCCTTCATGTTTACTCAAATTACAGTCCCTTTTTTTTAGTTACAGCGGGGTACTCCAGTAAGTTTGTCACTGGTAGTCGTCGGCGTGTTACTTCTGTTCTGACCGTGATAACTACCTTAACTACCTGATCTGACAAGGATGTCAGTTCTCTGACCTTCTGAGTTAGGACAAGGATAAGGTTTACCCATCCACGGCTGCTTGTCTCTATTCGGTATACTACATCTAGCGATAGTTCTTCACTGCTGTTTAATACCCATCCAACTGCAAATGTAAGTTCATTCTTCTCGGTGAAATTCCCGCAAAGCATTTGCTTGTTTTTTTTTCTTCTTTTTAAAAGAGACAAATCTAAGGTTCTTAAACAAAACAGGTACTAAGTATAGGAGTATGGGGGTAGTATACCGAGTAGGGTAGTAAGTACTGTAGTATAATACTGCTAAGTAGTAGGCTAGTACGTACTACCAGTACAATAGGAGTATCTGAGAAGAGAGTGATGGAGTAGGCACATCGATGTGCAATGTGTCGGTTAATGAAGTTACTGTCTGACGCGTGATGATACAGCGAGTGTACTTGGGCGTGTGTCGGCTCGTGGAGGCAGTCCTCGTGCATTAACTGGAGAGAGCTCGATCGGACCAGGGAATAACTCCACAGCGACCGTCCACGGCATTCCAATCTTGTGCACTCTAAAGTTTAAATTAAACACCACCACCCCGTGCTAAATGAACAGGAATATAGTACTACCTCTCTGTCAGCAGCGGATCTACTGCCAAAATTTAGGTAGTCCGATTGATCATGACTAAACTAGAGGTAGTATAAGTGCACTATGAGTCGACGACGGTAGAGAGCATCAACCCCGGCTGCCTTCTTGGTTCCGCTCTGCCCTCTGCTACAGACTGGGTAAAAAATTTGTTGATGGAAGAATATCAAAATTTCAGCTGTGCAGTGATTTTGAGCTTTCTATAAACTGCAATAAGATACTACACAATATAAATCTAAGGGACCATTTAATTTCCTCCTTAATAAGCAGTCGTACTAACTACAAACACATTTAAGCAGTGTAAACCATGTACAGCAGTAACTAGCTCTTCTTAACAAAACTATGGACAACAGTACATCGGTTTCTCTCTATATCATCGCTTTCTTACGGAAACGGTCTTCTTAACTGAATCCAAGAACTCGTCGAGGGATGAGAGGGTCTTCATGTCGTCCGGGGGAAAGTAGCTTGCCGCCTTGGCCATGAGCGAGGCAAAGAGAAGAGAGAGGCCAGGTGATGCAGCGGGGAGCACTCGGGGAGGAACTCATTAAGAAAAGCGAAGGCAACTAAGAAGTCGGACCTTCTCCATGAATGTCATATAGCAATGTAATTTCATCTGTTTAAGAAATGCATATCATCAACACTCCATGAGATCCTCGTTTATATAAGATATGTTCGATCATAGTGTATGATTTGGCTTTTCGAGCAATACGATCAGTCTCTACATCATCTTCAGGGATAATGCCATGCTAAAGAAAATTGTAGATTGACGCCATCCAATCTCTACCGAAGTCATGTGTGACGACCTCCTGTGGAGCATCCATGTTCGCATGATCAATTTGTACTAAATCTATTGGAACATCCATGTTCTCGAACACTCGTCCACCAACGGTGAATCGAGTTGCTCGAGAAAAACTACGGGCGAGACAAGTGACCTTGTGGAGGTCATTCGTGCCAACTGGTCTGCCGGAAAGTTTTCATTTCTAGGAATATGTTTGATCTGGAAATCGAAGAAGTGCTTTTTCAGTTTCCGTACTTCCGCAAAATAAGATGACATCTTGGTACTTGAGCATTGATACTCTTTCCCGACTTGATTTTCTACTAGTTGAAAACGACCTTTCACTAGTAATTTGTGAATCCCGAGCGCTCTGGCTGCTTGGAGTCCTGCTAGTAAACCTTCATATTCAGTCATATTATTTGTTGCATGAAAGTTTAGATGAATGGTGTATTTGATATGTTCTCTAGTAGGGGAGATTAGGATGACTCTAGCCCCCGAGCCTTTCAGCATTAAGGAATCGTCAAAATACATTGTTCACTCGTCGTGGCGTTTGTACTTGGGCCCTTGGGTGGGTTCAGAGTTGTCCATTCGGTAATGAATTCTGCTATTGCATATGACCTAACTGCTATTCGTGAGATGAAATGGAGGCTGAAAGCCCCAAGCTCGACCGCCCATTTTGCTATTCGCCTGGGATGAATCCTTGTTTCTGAGAACTTGACCAAGGGGATATCCGGCTGGCACGACCACTTTGTGGACTTAAAATCAATACCTTAGTTTCCTTGAAGCCATAAGGGGACCATAGAGTAACTTTTGTATCTGTTGGTATATTTATTTTGGTACATGTAAAACTTCGCTTACGTAATACATCGGACGTTGGATGTTGTCACGTTCTACGATCAGTACACCACTGACTGTTTGCGGCGTAGCAGCCATATATATCAGTAATGTTTCTCCCGATCTTGGAGAAACTAAGATTGGGGGTAGTCATAGGGTACTTCTTAAGTTTTTCAAGTGCATTGTCTACTTCCTTAGTCCACTCAAAACTTCCATGTTTCGAAAAAGTTTGAAGACAGGTAATCCTTTCTCACCTAACCGTGATATGAAACGACTTAACGATGCCATACACCAGTTAGTTTTAAACTTCTTTCTTTGTAGTCGGAGGACGCATCTGGTCGATGGCCAATATTTTTGTTGGGTTTGTTTCAATACCTCTAGCCGAAACTAAGAATCCAATAAGCTTTCCCGAAAAAACTCCAAACACACACTTCTTTGGACCTAATTTAAGGTTATGCCTTCTTAAGTTATTGAAAATCTCGTGCAGGTCGAAAATATGGTCGCTAGTGTCGATGCTTTTTACAACCATGTCATCAACGTAAGCTTCTAAATTTTAACCTATCTGATGATTAAATATTTTTTTGCATCAATCTTTGAAAAGTTACACCAACATTTTTTATACCAAATGGCATCTTAACATAGCAGTAAGTGCCATATGGAGCGATGAAGGAAGTTTTCTCTTTATCATATTTACTCATATTAATCTGGTGGCATCCTGAGTACGCATCTAAAAAACTTAACAACTCACACCTGAAAGTATAGTCTACAAATTGATCAATGCGTGGATGGGGAAAGTCATCGTTCGGACAAGTTTTATTAAGATTTGTAAAGTCAATACACATTCGCCACTTCCTATTGCTTTTTCTAACCATTAAAGGTTGACGAGCAACTTTGGATGGTTAACTTCACGAATGAATCCAGCCTTGAGGAGCTTGTCGATCTCTGACTGGATTGCCTCCTTCCAATCGGATGTGAAACGTCTTAGCTTTTGCTTGACCAATTTTTTGTCAGGCTGGAGAGTTAGCATGTGCTCGATCACCTCCCTGAGGACTCTGGGTTTGTTAGACGCCTACCAAGCAAATACGTCCTGGTTTGCTCAGAGAAAGGAGATGAGCGACTCTTCCTATTTGGGGTCGAGTCCTGCCCTGATCAGTAACTTTTGGGTAGATGCATTAGCGTTTCTTGAGCCAGACGGTGCATTGATGCTTATTAGAGGAACACTTTTGCCAAGTGGTACCTCCTTGGACAGGTCAGGTGGCTTTGGGCTATCTTTAGCCTCGAGTGCTTGACCTTCATGGTAGGCGGATTAGTTTCTCTGGTCTGACGCTCATTGACCAGTTCTAAGGATTTTCAATCATATGTATAAGCCATTTTTCGACCTCCTCGAACCGTGATAACTCCCTTCGGTCCTGACATTTTTAAACTTTGATAACCATAGTGTGTGGCTATCAGAAACTTTGCTAAAGCCGGACGACCGAGGATTCCATTGTATGTAGTTTCAAAATATTCCACATCAAATGGAACCTTTTACATTCGAAGTTGCGTGTCTTACGAGCGTGGCACCTAGAGGGACAACTATCCTCTCGGTTTGGCGGTAGAACCGGGAACTATGCCATTGAAGGCATACTTCACGGGTTTTACCTTAGACTTGGGAATCTACATCTTTTCCAATGGTTCCGCAAATAAAATATTTAAAGAACTACCTCCATCTATTAAGACTCGATTAACTTTACAATTGTTAATAGTATGTTCAACTACGATAGGAAACCTACCTGGTCGAGTCGACGGGATGGGGCAGTCTTCTTTACTGGTTCCCGACCACCTGGACGACTGGAAGGTGATCGGAGACTCAGCAAGGTTCACCTCCCGTTCCACAGCCTTCAGATGACGTCTTGACTCATACGAGGAGGATCCACCAAAAATCATATCGATCTGTGTGCTGCGGCTCCTGGTACTCCATCTCTTCGTCACCATCTTTGTCCTTCTTGGATCTTGGTTCTCCGAGTCCTGTTACGGAGGGGAAAAGACCTTTACCTGAGTAGTAATCCTCTAGTTTCTTTTGCCAGGATCGGCAGGTTCACAAATCATGCCCTGCTGCCTGGTGAAGTGAACACCACTTTTCACTTTTCTTGTAATCGCTGGTCGGAGCCTTAGCCTTGTTTCGACCAGTGAAGTCTCTTTTTCCCTTGGTAATTTTTTTGGGAATCGCAAGGACTTCCTTGTTATCGGGCATGCGATTCTTCTTATTCTTGAGAGACTTTTTCCTTTTCTTCTCTTGCTTCTACAGGCCTGACTCGGGATTTTTGTCCTTTTGATCAATAGCATCGCACTATTCGACCGCTTCACTAGCGGTCGCATACTTGTCTGCCATGTCAAAAAGTTTAACAGTCGCCCGTGGAGGATTTATTGCAATATCCTCTATAAACCGGCAATTTCTCAACCCTACTTTAAAAGCCTGAATAACAAAAGATTATGCGATATCTGGAATAGAGTTTCGAACTTGACTAAATCTCTTAATATATTGTCGAAGAGTTTAATTGGTTTTCTGCTTCAACCGGTGAAGATCATCCTTCTTCCCGAGATGGTCATATATCCCCTGAAAGTTGGCGATCAGAGTATCGTAGAGTTGCTTCCAAATATAGATAGATCTGACCGGTAGGTTAACCAACCACGAGCGGGCAGACCCTTCAAGGACGGTGGGCATGTAATTTGCCATCATGTTGTCATTACCACCAGTGACTTTGATGGCGGTAGTACAAATTTGAAAAAACTCTAATGGGTTCTGGGTCTCATTGAACTTTTCTATATTGGCTGGTTGGAACATATCCAGCCAATGAACAATTTGGAGACCTGCCGAAATAGCTCGGCAGCCCGTAATGGAATCGTGGTGCCTTCTCTGAAATGGAGCCAGATTGTAATCAGTTGGGGATCGGTTCCTCAGAGTTGCATACCTAGGATCCAGTGTCCCAAATCGGTCGTGGACGTTATGATAATGTCTTTGACCACCAGCTTTGTTCAGATGATGCTTGAGATCGTCTAAATCAAGTGGTCGTTCCTCTTGATGAGGAGGAGGAGTGGCTACTATGAAGATCCATCTTCCCTTGTGATTTTCTGGTCGAAACCTACGAAGGGGTCTTGGTGTTGATCGGTCCTCTGCTCGACCATATTGTCCCCTACCGAGAGAGGAGCGCTGGGATGAAGTCATCGTGTGACTTTGTGAATTCCTTTGCTCCTGGTACATTTCTGTACGCCGCATGGTTCTCCGACACCTGACCTGTAAGCTGAGCATAACCTGGAGTTCCTACTAAAGCAGGATCTAGATTATTCAAACTATCATGGACTCGTTGCAGGTTTTGTATTGTTATCGAAGGTCGTGGAGGATTCCCGCTTGTTGTGGGTGTTCGATGAGGTGAATTTTCCCTCGACCTTCCGATGCGCCATGTCTGACCCCTTACTCGTGGTGGGGTAGGAACAAGTAAATTAACTGATGCATGTCCGTCAGCTCGGTTGCCTCCAGTAGTTGGTGATTGAGTGCCCTTACCATTTCCACCAGCAAGTGGTGACGAGTTAACCCGTGGAGGATAGTGCATGGCGTCCGGATTGGTATCTATGACTGTGTTAACTTCGTGGTGCTAATAGTGATCTTCCGATGAACTCCCGTCGTAGCTAAGGAAGAGCCTTCCAGTGCTTCTGCAAGGAGCCTCCATGCTGGGGAGCGATCGGAGATCACCGTCTTTGGTGGGCTTTGTGGTGGACTCAGCCTGATTCGGTGAGATCACAGTCGCTGAGTTTCACCATGCCCACTTGGCCTACGATCGGTGATAACTTGATCGACACCCTTACCAGATGTCGGTTGGCCCCCGGAATACGTAAGAGCCGTTGACGAATATTGGTCTCCCATGACAATATCGAGAGTACATGGACTCTTTGATTGTAGCACTGGGCTTCCGTTGCTGTTTTTGCCGGTCGGGTCGAATTGGTCGGAACGAGTAGTTCCTCTAAGAGCGCCATTGATGGCGGTGGTGTATCTTCATCTATCCGGTTGATTTCGCTAATCTCTACGACTGACGAGCCGATGGAGGAGGAGGATGATGACATCCCATTTTCTTCCATGGCGTAGATGCATGTGTTCATGTCGAGGTCGGAGTAGTCCGCCAGGTCGAATCAATTTTCCTCATCACAAGTCTCTGCCATGTTCGCATGAGCGATGATGAGGCAAAAGGAGTGGATAAGGAAAGCTTGAGCAAAGTAAACTTCAAGAACTCAACGCCTTCTTCCCCACGTACGGCGCCAACTGTCGACGATCAAGTTGCCGATCTTACGAAATAAAACAGAGAAAAATAGCAAGGAATTCTTGGGAGATGATGTGACTACTCTTTATTGCTATGAACTTAATCCTTTACAGGGGGTGCTCTTGATAAGGCAGTGGACTAATCCTAATTAAACTGAGTGCAATGCTTGCTATGCTATTAAATCAGACTTGGAATATGAATCTAATGTTGATTGTCGTGCTCCAATCTCCTCTCTCCATTCCTCCGTGTTCCATCCTTAAATAACCTTTGAAGGGGTGGCACTTACTCATGGAGAAGATGTCTGTTGGAAGTGTCGCGACTGGTCGGAGCGAGGCAGTGGTTGATGAAGCATCAACCATTCGGCGATTGACATCGGTGGGACACTAAACCGTAAGGTAGTTTATTGCTAGTGTCTCAGGACTATGAAGCGTCGCGTGGTATAGAGCCAATATGACATGTGCTTCATTCATCACACGTTAAGGGATGTGCTTAGAGCTGAATCTAGATGCTAGTTTTGTGCTTGTACGAGCAGTTATCGGGTCGGGGACTAGGTACAAGATCTCGTCCGACCAGGGTACCTATAAATAACCTCTGGACCCTTACGACCTAAAGGTCGTTAGCTTCAGGGGTTACGACTCTTACGACCACGGGGGTCGTTGGCCTTAGGGTTTACGACACTTACGACCACGGGGTCGTTAGTCTTAGGGTTTACGACCATGAAGACATGTGGTCTTTTAATTATGTATTTAAAGTAATACATACAGATTTTAATCCTTCTCAACGTGTTAGCCATTCCTTTAACTAGATGTGATTGAAAAACCTTTATTGAATTATTTTTTGATGCAGTCAATTGCATTGCTTGAAAAGGCTCTTTGAAATATCTGTTTGAGGAAGGAGGAGGTAATTACTTGCGTTGATGTTTGAGTGAGTGAGTATATATCTGCATCTAAAATCATGTATCTTGCTGTAGGCCCTGTGGTACTGAGCATTTTGGTTAACCCTTCTGTACGTTGTAATATATCAGTGCCCCCTCTTTAGTTTTCATTTTTGGTTCATTGAACCATGTGAATAAAATCTAGCTATTGAATATATTCTTAACAAATTAACCATTTTTTGTAGGACTCGAATAGTCCATATGTGGCATAGCAAAGGAAGCAAGAGATGCATTTTCAGGTGATGTATATTTGTCATACATGGTGCTAACATCTTTACGATTGCTTGGTTCATCTGATGTACATTACAAGCAAAGGAAAGTAGTTTTTCGATATTCCCGGTGCTCATACAATCAGACACACATTTTTCATCACACCAAAATTACCATTTACTTTAAAAAAGAAGAAGAAGAATAAGTGCATATGTTTCTCTAATTTTAGCATCAATGCTTTATTCTGGTCTTTCGGTTCATGATAGGTGAATTGGCTAACTAATTATTTCCATATGGTTCTACTGGCCTCCTTGATCTGCTCTCTATCAGATAACAAGGTTGTTCTTTATGATTAGATGAGGACATCGAGGTGTTTAATTTGAATATAGTTTAGTTGTCAGCTGTGATATGCTGCAGGACATATAAAAAGAAATGTTATATTGTTCATATCAATGTTTGATGGGCATAACAAAACTGTGCTTCAATTTTCCCCAATCATTGTGGAGTGGAATTCCTTTTTCGTCTTATTTCGTTGGTTGGCTTACAATTTTAAATTCTTTCAATCTACGTGAGACTTTATAATTCTAGAAATACGCTTGCCTATGAACTCCGATTTCGTATGCGACTATTCAAATTCTTGTGAGATAGCACAACACAATCAAATAATTGTTGCATCTACATATAATGCCTTTAAGGACCCTTGTTTACCTTTACTTTGTTACTTCCCTATACTGTTTGCTAAAATGACTACACCCCTTATGTGGCTTTAGTTCAGTTTCAAAAATATGAAACAACTTATTGCTTCCTCTAAGCAAACATTTAGATTGTATATAAGATGCTATTCCCTTTCCTTTTAAAGATCACTTTGGCTGGTGCTTATGGCCTAGATTTTGTAGACTAGAGTGTGTACAAAGTTGGGCCTTTGTTGTTTGACAATATGGTGCCTACTGACATTAGCTGCCATACAATGTCGTAAGGTTTAACATTTATAATTTGAGTTTTGGAAGGAAGCAACTTTTCCTGGAAATAAAATCAACTTGGATTGTAAAATACCTGTGTAGAGTTTGACTTCATTATTTTTCAGGATCTACTACTATTAATTGTCATATGTGTTCTTAACATTAGAGTCGGTTTTCATTGTGAGATTCTTACTGTGAGAGCCAACTTGCTACAACTCATGACAAATGACTTCATTTATATTTCAACCCTTAATTTATATCAAATGATTTTCATGTCTCAATACATATATGTAATTTCATAGTTATGCTGATTATTTGCACTTCAATGACACGTAAAATCATCTACTTCATTTTACACTTCTACTCCTTTTTTGGATGTTCATGTGTACATGGTTAGTACGATGAAGATTCAAAAGGAAATGTAGGTTTCATGTGTCAACAGAAAGGAACCTTTCGTTAATCGTCGTGTCCTCTCATAGTCAAGTTAGCTCTTCTCTCCATTCACTTTATGTTTGCTTCTTGATTGGTTCAACGAGTTTTTCTACGATGGTTCTAATATGGGATTCTATTATTGCCCCGTTTGCGTTGACTGCAAGTTCTCCCTGAAATATTATTTTTGCATCCCTAAAATGAGAGGTACATTTTAGGGGTACATATAATGATCCAACATGGCGCTACATCTAAAATTATTATGTTAGTTATGTCCTGTTGTGAAATGTAGATTTTGTGTCCCTGAGATTAGAAGCGCATGTGCTGCTCCAGCATGCCACTATATCTAAAATTACTCCATTAGTTATGCTCTGTTGTGTACCGACACGTTTTTCCCTTTTGTCAGTTTTGCTTACAGCCCATGCATCAATGTTTTTTTAAAATGAGTCATTTTCATTTATATTGACGTTCAGGTATGCGACTAAGAGTTAATAGCCCATATTGTTTGGAGTGAAATTACAAATAGGTTTGAATTTACTTTTTTTTTGTACGCAGCAGATAAAGAACCGCTAATTGTGCTTTCTTTTGTCTCTTATTCTTTCCCTACAAACAATACTACAATGACCAAGGACCAGTCCATGTAGAAAAGAAGGGAAAAAAAATAAAAGAGCAGTGCCAAGGACTTGCAGGATATTTTATTTGTGCGATATTATCTTCCATATTCCCTCATAGGGTAACCATTTGTATGCTCAGCGTAGTGGTGCTATTTTTTATTTGTAAGAATGGTTTGCTTAGTGCTTTATAATTTCCTGTCAAGAAAGGATGTTTGTTAGATGTCGCAATTTGTTACCTTCTTTCTTAAACTAATACCAGGTAGAGACATGTGCTTATCATGTATTTTCTCACATTTTATTCACCCATTTGTTTTTAAATGTGCAACTGCTGAAACATGCTTCTGAATTACATATATGGATGTTGAAAGCTTATGCTCACTACTACAAAACAGTTATAAAGACACCTCATCACAGACTGTTCTTTGAAACCACATGTGATAAAATAATCACAGATGGTTCCAAAATGAACCGTCTGTGGTGTGGACCTATCACAGACGGTTCTAGAGAACCGTCTGTGATATGTAGCTATCACAGACGGTCCGTGGTTAAAACCGTCTGTGAAGTATCACAGACGGTTTGTAATAACAACCGTATGTGATATGCTGATATTATATATATACCTGGTCTCGATAGAACCCTGCACAAATCATTTGAGCCGCCACCCTCTGCCTCCTCCCCCATTGCTCCACTGCTGCCTCCTCCACTGTGCCAACTTGGAGAGGAGAAGGAAGGGAAGAAAGGAGGCAGGGAGGAAAAGGAAGGGAGGAGATCTCGCAGGATATTCGTCGTGAGCTATGAGGGTAACAATCTGTACATAACCATTTATATTTGCTCTAGGTTAATGCCTAATAAATTTTAGTATGTTTGGTTAATAGTTAGGGTACTTGCGGTTTATTAATATAATTTAACACTAATTAATTTGTTATGCATATACGTGTAGATGGATCGAAACTGGATGTACGTTGAGAACCGTGTGAGTGAAGAGTATATTAATGGCATGTTTGCTTTTAGAAGAGCCGTCGAGCAGGATACGTTGAAGAAGGGGATAAAATTTATGTATTGTCCATGCATTGATTGTGGTAATATGAAAATGTTTAACAACCCGGCGCAGATTTAAGCTCACTTAATACGAAGGGGTTTCAAAAAAGGATATACATGTTGGACCAGTCACGGTGAAGAGCAGATTATACTGGAAGTCAGTAATGATGACATCGTCGAGGAAGTCAACGATATGCAGGACGTGGAATGTGCTTTTTAATGAGGATAGGTTGCATGATGACAATCTGGATCAGATGCTACGCGATGCAGAAGGGAACTACGGTGAGAGAGAGTTTTGCAAATTCGAGGGCTTAATGGATGACTCGGGAAAACCTTCATCGTGGGCTTTAACGAATTATTCGACCTATACAACCTCAATGCCCTCGGCGCATCACTTCTACGATGCTAGACACTGTAAGTGTGTACAATCAAGTTCTACACTCACGTGATACTGATAAATATCACAACTCATTGCTTATGTACGGATACATTATGAAATATGCCCGTCGAATCAAAGAACCGGTGGATTTCCTCGACCCACACGTGATCTCTGAGCAAACAATCAACCAAGACGCATCCTACGTCGAGAAATACATAAAAATGGGATTGCTTGCTCTGGACGATAGGGAGTAAATAATGGTGCCCTACAACCAGAAGTAAGTGCTTCACTACTTGTTATACAAATTTTGTTTGAACATAGGTTTATGACTATAGCGACATATATGAGTAGGTTCCACTAGATTCTTCTAATCATTGTATCAAAGAGGAACACGGTATTGTATCTTGATTCCTTACTCAACAAAAACCATAATTTCACCTTTCTTAAAGGAATACTCTACAGGTATGTTCATTTCCTCCGCACATTATAACTCTATTGTAGTCTTCCTTCGTTTGAAATAGACGCGGATAACTTTTTGGAATCATGTAGGTCGTTCATCGGCTATGTTGCTGAGGGAGGGGCATGCAAGGGATCGAGCGCCACACTGACTCACAGGATGCGATTCTCGGTACGCGCTACAACACAATAATCATATATCATACTTCGTAATATTGTGTCTCGAACTGACTGTACCAATATATGTAATTCTATTTTTGCAGTGCCGCCAGCAAAAATGAGATCACCTATGCGCATTCTACGTATGCCATCATATGCGGCTATTGATTGGTTCTTGGAGGCACGATCCCTAGGTTTGTCAATCTCACAATAATTATTTCTTAACTATAAATTTAAATATATATACTTACTACTTTACTCCTGCTGTCGACAGGTCTTGAATATAGAGTTAAATGCACTCGCCATGAACGAGGTCACGTACGTTCGAGGGGCGCTCTACAGCTTCATCAAGGCGGACATCGTTAACCCCGACGGAGAGTTTCACGCCGTCGACACCGATGAACAACCTTCGAACAATTGATTCAATATTGTAATTCACTTTGAGTAGTTGTAATTCAATTTGTAACTCTACTGACAATACTTGAAATATTCTTTTGCAATTGATTTTCAGTTAAATGACCACTTTCAGTTGTCAACAATTAAATGATTCATCTGTGATGTAGCTTGTTTTCTGCTTGTAAGTTTTCAGAGGGCATGGCTAGCAATTCCTGAGGCTGCCGAAAATCTAACAAAAAGTAATTAGGCATAAAGAACTATCACAGATGGTTTTTTTAAAGAACCGTCTGTGAATCGTACTAACACAGACTGTTTCAACAAAAACCGTTTGTGATACGGTTATATCACAGACGGTTGTAGTTACAAACCGTCTGTGAAGGGCCACTATCACAGACAGTTTTAACCAAGAACCGTCTGCGATAAACTACTATCACAGACGGTTTGAACTAAAAACCGTATGTGTTGATCCTTATCACAGACGGATCAAAACCATATGTGATAACGATGTTATCACATACATAAAAATTCAGATGGTTCAAAAACCATCCGTGATGACGGTTTCAAACCGTCTGTGATGAGCTTTTGTGTAGTAGTGGCTGAGGCTGAAGCACACTTCCATCTCTTAGATTCTCCAACAAATGTTCTGATTTATGACTATGAATTCGTAAGTCAGATTACTTTTAGCTAAGAAATTGTCCATTCTCCCTAATAGAATCACTTTGCCATCTATTTTTCTAAAACTATAACTCTAGTTGGTACACAAAACTCTTGAATAATAAAATGTACCACTCCAGATGAGAGCTTATGCTTCTATTCATCTCTACTAAGAAAAATGCCCATGCATTTTATTCAATGTGATCATCCATGAGAGTAGCTATCCATGGTTTCCTTCTATACGAGCATGTTTTCTCACGCTCATTTCAACTATTAGTGGAATATATCACACTGACAACACAAACAATTATTTTGTAAAGCGTTGTTTCATGGAATTCTCCAGCTTTTGCTTCGTAAGTCCACATATAATATAAAAAAATGTTGGTAAGCTCCTTCCGTGTTACTGCTAACTATTGTATCTTTCACAGATTCATTTATGGTACCTTATTTCTATTTCACAAATAATACACAGATCCTCTCATTGCAATTAGAGATCAAATAAGAAACAGCTAACATGAGGCATACTAATTGTTTGTACTACATATCATCTGTTCACAATATGCTAACATGTTGTGTTAATGATTCCTCTTCGAATTTCAGCATTGGCAAACTACATGCTTTCCTACCACCATACATTACCTGCTTAGAAATGAGATCTTTTTTTTTAAAAAAAAAACTAATGCTCACTAAGTGTCTATTTAGATTTGAGCACCCCTTATTTAGAGATTACTTATATTTAGGGTCTGTGCTTTCATACACACATATTGAATATTAAAAAAATATCATGTTGTCAGCATTTTTTTGTTGTGTTTGTTAAAAAATATCATGACGTGTTAAGATGAACCCCACCACGTATGAACATGCCAAAGATACACAACAAGCAACGTAGTCGGATTGTTGGTTCAATCTCGGTTTTCTTGACATGAAACCACCCCTTAGGTGATCATCAGGTGATTCTTAGTTTCAGATCAGGAATCATGTAAAGTGTTTTATCAAACTACCTCCTAGGGGTCCTCTTAATAAGCGACATTTAGCATAGTTTACATAGTCGTATTCTGAACTCTTATTGTTTTTGTTATACTATACTTGGCGATGTATAGAAGTTAGAATTCACCTTTTGTTATACTATACTTAGCAATCTCGGTGTTCTCATGTTCAAAAAACTATACACTATGCTACGTAAAATTCTAATGTTCAAAAAAAGGTTTGATTATAAACTTATCACCTGCGAATCGACAATAAGTCGTAAGCACGTGCTAAAGGTCAAAGCGAAGGCGGAAGTACGAAATTAGATAGATTAGCTCTTGCCGGCCACTTGCTCATGCCTTGTAACGATTCATAGCTCGGAAGTCACGAGTCTATACGTAGAGATTGCACAATGCACACCAAACTTGCTTGGATATACTTCACATGCTTGTAAGATGCAACATCCTGACAACATGGCTGCTTCCAAGTCGTGACAAATCTAATCACTACAGCATATACAAATCACACAGACAACGACAGAAAAGCACTACTAATTCAAAGATAACGAAAGATTGAAACACATCAAGCTCAGCTACGGCTACGCGTGCAGTGTGCACACGCAGACGTACGTAACGCGTACTGCCAATGCATGCGCCGGCCGGACGGCCGATTGATCAGCCGTGGACGACGCCTCCTCCCTTATTTATGGCACCGAACCCGCCGGTGCGCGCGGCGAGGCCTTCGCCCACCGCCACGCTCCGGCTCCTCCGCACGGCCGGCATCACGGGGCCGACGCGCACGTCGGCGCCGAAGTCACAGGGCGCGTCCTCGTCGATCCTCCCCACCGCCACGCTCCGGCTCCTGACCGGGACGGCCGCGTCCGGCACCACGCTGCGGTCGGCCTGCTGCCGCTGGGACACGGCACGACGGACGAGCTCGCTGACGTCCTCGTCTCCGCCGCCGTCGGAGCCGCGCCGCGACCGGGAGCTGAACGTCGCGGCCTGCATGGACCCCGGGCTGAACCCCCCGCGCCCGACGGTGCCCGCGTGCGTCGGCATGCGGCCGGCGCACTCCGACATCCTGCGCACGTAGGAGTCGCACGCCCGCGACAGCACGCGCACCGGCGCTCCCAGCCACCGGCTCAGCTTGCCGCCGTCGCCCTTCTGCTTCATCTCGCCTGCAAGAACCAAGAAACAGAGAGGAAAGAGATCGAGAAGTGGATGCCTGCTTTTTTATTGCGCGCTCGCGCGCGCAGGAGTCAATGGGATGTTGGTGCGCGCGCGGGGGGTGCGCGGTAGACGAGAGAATTTAGCGATCGATGGGTCGATGATGATTGCCTTTTGGAGGTGGTTCGTGGAAGCTCTAGCAACTTGCTTTGAATTAGTAGCGCACCCACGCATCATTTTGTAAGGGAAGGACGCACACCGATAGTCAAAGGGAACCGGGAAAAGAAATGTTCAGCGACTATGAATCGATCCTAGAACTTCGTCGAAGTCGCACGCAATTCGCTAGCTAGGATATGCACATACGGGATTGGAGACGAGCTATGTGTTGGATCGTGCTCGAACGGATCATCTTGCATGTGCAACTGTTTCAACAAAACGATTATAGAAATGAGAGCAAATTTAACACTCAAACGTTTAACATGCATGGGGTTAATTGCCTTTTATATTATCTAATCTACGGGCATGTTCGGAGTACATGATAGTCATAGAAAAATTAATTTAAGAGGAAATAATTCAATTGCAGTAGAAATATCTTAACTAATAAAAGGAGTTTTACTCCCATGCAGTGGGAGAATCACTTCATCCCTACGTACGTAAAAAAACCAACGAAATCTCCGCGCACAGTAGGACCACCGTGTCAGCCATGAGGCGTCTCTAACGTGGCCGCTCCTTGTATCTGTGCCATCACTGCCCCACTATTCTTCCTTCGATTCATACCCCCTGGCCCCGCCCCCATCTCGTGAAAAGTTTGTGTTCCCGTTGCAACGCATGCACTCGGCTAGTAGGGAAAAAACTTGTCATTGATCCAAAGGAGGCTTAAGGCATCAAATTGTGCCCTCCCAACCGTTAGGATACATGTAATTTGCACTATAGTATAATTTAAAAACTACCGTATAAACTAGGAAGTCATGCAAGTAAGAGATCATAAATCATTACCACTAGATGTGCAGTACAGCTGAAGAAAAGTTGTAACAATCCGGCTCATCGTTGCGCGCATCAATGTAGTGGAAGTAGTCGATTGTCTAATGTCCTTAGCAGCTGGTCGTCTCCCCCAACAGCCCCTCTCATTCCTTATGTACGTCACGGATCGTCCTCGATCAGCGTAGTAGCACATCTACGGTGTCCACACATTTAGGGACAGAACGTCGTGCGTCGGTGTGCTAGTACTAGCTCACATTGTAGGGCCGTCGGGGAAGAGGTGACTAGAGTTTATGTGGGTGACGCAACATCATCCCAAAAGCCCCCACGCCTCCCTTTATAAAGAGTCGCTAACAGATCCATTTGTTAGAAATCCATTATGACTCTTAACTATGTACAAATTAGAATCTGATTTAAGATTCTAACGGATCCAATCTGATCTAGTTTGTTCCAACCCATTAAATGTGTGACCCTGTAGGTTCATCCATAATCGACCGTGACCTAGAAACTCTTTTCCAATCTGACGAGGATCTAATAATCCTCAGGTAATTAAATTATTTTTCTGTAATTTTATTATAGATGATAATATCTTTATAAAACCTTCAAGAATACTCTTTATTATTAATAATGAGAGAGATTATAAGTACCTAGTGGCCATAAGCTATTCTACGACCACCCTATATCGTCGTAGGTTATCCTACTAGCACTTTATGGTCGTAAGTTCTTTTACGACCACCTACTGATTGTAAGATCTACTACAATCACCTTATAGTCGTAAGTATTACTACGATCAGATCAACTACGACCACCCCATGGTCGATAAGGACCACCTACATGGACCCAATCGACTAGAGACTTCATGTGTTGTGTCTAATTATACACAGCGGTAAAATATGTATCGTTATCCTTTCGTATAACTGTGTACATTAATCTCTGTCTCTAGCATAACTGCAACGAGAATGTGGGGTGTTGTCTATCTGATAATAACTACCATCAACATGCATAATTCTTCAACCGTTGAGATGCCTTTTGGCATAGACAACAGCCACCCCCTCAAACACTATATAAGAGATAACACGGGTTGACAGAGACAAGAGGCGACACAAGCAACAGAATAAATAGAAGTCATTAGTTCTATCCTTCGGTGACTTCTATCTTATTGTAAACACAATCAATATAAGAACACATGATTATGGTTGTTATTCTATCAGGAGAAGGCCCGAACCTACATAAATCCTCGTGTGTAATCCCTATGTAGTCTCGAGCAAGAAGGTCCCCCCTTTTAGCATTCATTTCATAGGTTTGATATTAAAACATTGACACGAGCCACAAGTCGGTATCGGTTCCTAGTAGGATATAGCGACTCACAAATACACAAAAATTATATCGGACGAACCTTTATAAAGCTCATGTGTTGATCCTTTTGCCTCACGATACCAGATCGAACTCAAGATGAGAGCGTGCCATCTTGTGATTGCTCGATCCTTCACTCGATCTTGTAGTGGATTACTTAGTTGTAGTTGACTCCTCAACCATATTCAGTATGACCACGTGCTTCCTTAATCTAACCACACCGAGGGGGCCAGAGATATCTCTCCCGTTAAAGAGGAGAGACAAATTCCATCTTGATTGCTCACATTCCTAAGCTACCTATTTACAGAGTAGTATTTGATAACCACTAAGTAAACTATTACACATGTAGAAAATTACGACGACTTTAGGTCTAAGAATCTCATATACACTATGTATGAGACAAATTGATGACACTTAAGAATATAACTGACGACGATCTAATAATTCTCAATTAAATTAAACTATTTATTTGTAATATTCGCTATAGATAACATTGTCTTTACACAACCTTCAAAGGTACCCCCTCATTGTTAATAATGAGGAAGAATATAATTACCTAGTGGTCGTAAGCTATTTTACGACCATATAATTACCTAGTGGTCGTAAGCTATTTTACGACCACTCTATATGGTCGTAAGTCATTCTGCTTCCATCTTATAGTCGTAAAATCTTCTACGACCACCTATTAATCGTAAGTTCTTCTACGATCACCTTATAGTCATAAGTCATTCTGCTTCCATCTTGTGGTTGTAAGATTTTCTACGACCACCTACTGATCGTAAGTTCTACTATGATCACCTTATGGTCATAAGATTTACTACGATCAAATCAATCACGACCACCATATGGTCGATAAGGACCACAGACATGTGGACTCAATCGACTAGCGACCTCATACATTGTGTCTAATTACATGCAATAATAAATATGTATCGTTATCTTTTGGTATAACTGCACGTATTAATCTATGTCTCTGGCATAACCACAAGGAGAACGTGGAGGCATACTCTCTATGCCAATAACAACCATCCACGTGCGCTATTCTTCAATCGTTGAGGCGTTTGTTGGCTTGGACAACTGTCACCCCCTGAGACGCTATATAAAGTATAACGTCGATGAACAGAGACAAGAGGCAATACAAGCAACAAAATAGACAAAAGTCATTAGTTTTAGCCTTCAGTGATTTCTCTTTTGTTCCAAGCACGATCAATACAAAAACACATGACTAGGGTTGTTATTATCCTAAGAGAAGGTCTAAAACTGTCTAAATCTCTGTGTCTTATTCCTGTGTAGTCTAGATCAAGGAATCCCCTTAGCATTCATTTCATAAGTTCGATATTAAAACATCGACAATAACAATTCTTGCAGTGTCTCAAGGCGGGTCAATCCAACACTATGTCCTCCAACATATGTCTACATTATTGATTTGATATGTCATATCCATTATCCGTGAAACGTGCTCATCAATCAATATATGTGCTGATCTATAAATCACAAGTGTCCCATATAATACCATAAGATCAGATATGTTTAAAATAACATCATAAATTACTTTAGGACATATCACAAATATTATCAGCACCAAAATAGTGAATAGTGAGTGTGGGACGTATCAATCCGTGCTGGTCGAGATGTCCTCCTCTCTTTTTTGGGACATAGAAAAACACGAAAGTTTTTATTGCGGACTAATCGTTTTCCCTTTTTGAACACTTTAATTAAGCGCTAGCCGGATTGAGTACGTCTATGCTCTGTTAGTTTACTCCTGAGTCCTGAGCCAACCTTTACTATTTCGTCAACTCATAAAATAACCAAGCACATAATTTTATTATAGACTCAAGAATTATTCGATTAAGAATGTGATCCATTTATCCAAATAAAATGAAAGCACGGAGATGTGCAGAATTCATGGAACAACTCTGACGTCGAAGGCGGCGGAAGAGTTGTGGAAAAAAAAGACGCATCCAGACGAAGTCAGGCCTAGCCTGATACGGACGCGAGCCTAAAATCGCAAGCCCGTACCCCCGTAGCCAAGCTCAAGCAAGTTCAGATAAAGCTGATTTCTCATCTAGCTACAGTTCTGATCGAGTTCTGAATTTTTGATCGAGAAGGCGTTTGAAGCTTGGGCTGATGTGCAGTACGATCCAAAAACGCCACAGATACCAGCGGCGATGTGACTAGGTCGCACCAAAGAAGTCATTGCTGAAGCTGAGAGCATCAGTGAACTGTGAACATACATGAAAACGGTACAGAGGAACAGAGTAATGCTGCTACTGCTGCTCACTGTTCATGGAGTTCTAACTACAAGCTCCTGCATAATCGGTTTATAAAAAAATGTATTTTCATGTGTAAAATGTAGATAAATTTGTGGCAAAAAGGAACAATTAGCAATTCTGCTTACATGGAAAACAACATCTTAACCGACGGGTGGCCTGCGTATTTGTGCGACTAGATTTCTTTTAAATCTATCGGTATCGGCATGCGTATTTGTACGGCTACTTATGTGGTTTAGAATATCTTTTATATAACATTTGAAATTTTGAATCCAAAACATATCCCAATGAAAACGGATTTGGATGATAATATTTAATTTAAAAAAGATCAATTCAGGCATAATATGCAGTATGGGCCTTGGAAAACGTAATACTAAGTTCACGTTGAAAAATAGCTTGACCCGCACCCCATAAGCTTGAAATTTAATCCCAAGCAGTCTCTAATCTCTACAGTAACCCCTATTCAATAGTTGTCTCTATAAGCCCATAGACCTTTTTTTTTTTTTTTTACTTTGATTAGCGTGGTAATCTCGAACTATTTAAGAATGATTCTTTCGACACCATTTTAACATGTGGAATAGACACTTGTAAAAGACTCTTTTAGGATAATTAGCCAATGGTTAGTCGGTCGATTGAAGAAAGAGTTTTGGAACTACTTTTCTGCTTCTTTGAAATCACATCTAGCCGAAGCCTAGCATCTTCCCCCCGAAACCCTAACCAATTTCTATGGCGGATCCCCGTCGGGGAGGCGCGCCGTCGCAACCTTGCCGGCGCTGATTCCATCATGGCGAGCCCAACCATGGCTCCTGGAGCCGCCAAGGCGAAACCTCCCTGAGTTGAAATTTTCTCATATTTCTTTTTTTTCCTAGTAAGAAAATTTTCTCAATTCGTATTTTCTAATCGGTTTTTTCTCAACTGATTTTTTTTCAGATTGAATTTTTGTTGTCAGCTGTATTCGATTCAATATTTTTTTCTCAATTGACAATGTTTTCGAATCAAAAATTTCAGATCGAATCTTTTGTTCTCAACGAATTTTTTCTGAATATTTTTTTTTCGATCTTTTGGGTGTCCGTGAGTTGCACTACCCATGCACACCCTTAAGATCCGTGAACTCTAACAAATGGGCAACAAACTGCATGCTCCTTGACTAAACAACCCACAGCAAACATGCAATTGTTGATATTGATTTCTTCTAAATGTGCGGTTTTTTGTAATGTATAAAAGAAGGGAAATGATAGTACACAGAAGTACGAGACAAATAAAAAATCGAACGATTCGCGTGTTCCTGTGGGCGCTCACATGCTACTCATTCACTCACTTTTTTTCCCACACGCTACTCCTAGTCACTCATTCCTCCTTTCTTCCCACGCTTCTTCTGTCCACCTAGTCCTCATCCGGCTACGAAATAAGGAGAGAGAGTGAGAGATTTGAAGATGACGAAGCTTCGCCAAGGCTAATGGCCGCCGCCAACAGCACTCTCTGTGGTGGACGACTCCGAAGACGAGGAGGAGCAGTGCTGCTTCCCCGTCGAGACCGACCGCGCGCCCTACGCCATCCCTGCACCTGCAATGTGGCAAATTTCCCCTTTCGTTTTGAGTTATTGAAATGGGTTTCTTGGATTTGATTGGACTATGGACATTTTTGGTTGGGATGCTGAGGTGCTTGTCTGAGCATATTTTTGTAACTTTTTTAAATGTTGCATGATCATATGTGGATATTGCAATATGTGTTTATAGATGTTTCCTCCTTCCATTTTGGTTGTTGCAGCACAACTTTTTTGTTGTGACTGAAAAAAAAGAGTTGCGACCGTTGAAAAAAATATTGTGACTATTGAAAAAAAAATATTACACACGTTCTCCAGATGTTTCCTTTTTTTGTTTTGATATGTTGTATCCTCTAGTTCTTTTTGTTTTGCAACCATTGAAAAAAATATTACAACCATTAAAAAAATATTGCACGTATTCTTCATTTCCATTGCGCCTAGCACGTGACGCGCCCACGAAAGAAAGACACAAATAAGGTGAATCTGTGATTAATTAGGACCCTCCGGACATTGGGAATCAGGCTGCCGCATCCACGAAGCATGGTTTACATGTTGCGTTATGAGCTTGCCAAGCTGAAAGGTGCACTGCCGCGCATCTTAATCCCTTGTTGTATGTGTGCAACAATCTCTGATGACTATGATGATTGATGCAGCTCCATGGCTGGTATACTACATGCATCTACACAGTGGCGAATCCAAAATAAAAAATAAGGGTGGGCTTAAAGTCTTATATGACTAAACTAATTTGTAACAAATATAGTATTATATTATTGTGCAATCAAATTCATACATAAATAAAAGCAGAGAAAAAAATATATAATTAATGTACCTTGCTAATGGAAAGTACATCATCAAAACATGTAAATATGATTCCAGTAGGTAACAACCTGTACATTAATAATAAAAAAATTAGTGATACAATAGCAAATTGTACTTAAATAATCATGAACATTCAAAATAAAATAAACATACCACTAAGACGCTAGCTTGAATCACGACTTTCACGAGGTAAATTCATTATGCGAGATTTCATGTCTTGGAAGCATCTTATGATTCTATCATCATCAATGGATCTAAATATATCTTGCTCGGTGTAGCATACCATCAAATCATTCAACCACTCATCCGATACTTTGTTGAGCAAATCTGCTTTGATAATATTCATTGCCGAAAATATTCTCTCAACAGATGCCGTTGCCACTGGAAATTGTGAAATAATTACGCAAAGTTTGTTTCTCTATTATTGCAAACCTACGAATTAATTGATAATTGAGCAATGAGCAATTAATATATATCAAATTACCAGCCCAATTTCCAAATATCAGTAGCTCAGCCTCAACACTATTCTGCAGCTTCTGCTGTTCCTCAATCGGCAGTTCGGCTCCCCCCAAATCCAATCGCAGACTAGACTGGCTCCAGCACTGTTGCCCCAAATCCAATCAGCTCCGGTACTGTTCCCCCAAAAGATAAATCACACTATATCAACAGCCAGCAGGCAGCAGCGTTTCTTTCTCCCGGTCTTCGGTCTTTAGTCCCGGTCTTCGGTCTTCCGTCCGACAGGCTCCCCCACCCACTTCCGTCCTCCCGTCCTCCGGCTCCTCCTCCCTCCTCCCGAGTCCGGCTCCTCCTCCCTCCTCCCGCCCTCCGGCTCCTCCTCTCCTCCCCCACCCGACCTCGTATAGTCTCCTCCAGATCCGGCGGCCCTCCCCATAAGCTTGAAATTTAATCCCAAGCAGTCTCTAATCTCTACAGTAACCCCTATTCAATAGTTGTCTCTATAAGCCCATAGACCTTTTTTTTTTGTTTTTTTTTACTTTGATTAGCGTGGTAATCTCGAACTATTTAAGAATGATTCTTTCGACACCATTTTAACATGTGGAATAGACACTTGTAAAAGACTCTTTTAGGATAATTAGCCAATGGTTAGTCGGTCGATTGAAGAAAGAGTTTTGGAACTACTTTTCTGCTTCTTTGAAATCACATCTAGCCGAAGCCTAGCATCTTCCCCCCGAAACCCTAACCAATTTCTATGGCGGATCCCCGTCGGGGAGGCGCGCCGTCGCAACCTTGCCGGCGCTGATTCCACCATGGCGAGCCCAACCATGGCTCCTGGAGCCGCCAAGGCGAAACCTCCCTGAGTTGAAATTTTCTCATATTTCTTTTTTTTCCTAGTAAGAAAATTTTCTCAATTCGTATTTTCTAATCGGTTTTTCTCCCCACCCGGTCCTCGGGTCTCCTTGCCTCGATGGTCGCTCCGATGGCGATTCGCCTCGGCTCCACCTCCGGTGGCCTCTCCCCCCCGGTCTCGGGTCTCCTTGCCTCGGTGGTCGCCCGATGGCGAGATCGTCTCCGGCTCCACCTCGGCGCCCTCACCCACCCGGTCTCGGGTCTCCTTGCCTCGGTGGTCGCCTCGATGGCTGATCCACCTTCGCCCCCTCGGCGGCCCTCCCCCACCCGGCGGCCAGATCGCCTCCGTCTCCAGTTCTGAGCTCTCCTCCCCACCCGCCGCGCTCAAGACGCTCGCCTCGGCGGCTCGGCCTGACGCCTCGCCGGCTCCCTCTAGCTCAGGTGCGTGATGAATGAATGTGGATTGGAGAATCGATTGAATTAGGATGAATGAATGTGGATTGGGGAATCTAGTGAATGTGGATGGGGGAACTGGTGGACGTGAGTTGGGCCTGAGCTTCGGCAAGGGCAATGCCCAACATATTTGCTTGATTGATTCTTTCTTGGCGCGTTGATTGATTCATTCGTTCTTGTTTGGTCATAGGCGTGCAGCGATGCCAGGTGAATCTGGTGGCCCGAGAGCCGAGACACAGGTTGCTCTCGGAGACTTGGAGTTACCGGCGCGGGAGGGGGGGGTGTCTGCCGGCGGTGGAGGGTGAGTTTTAGCCTGACGAATCCCACCTGGTGGATTCGCCACCGCATCTACATGCGTGGCCGGTGCAGGTCAATCACCAGGACACCAACACGCACACCTTAAATTAATGGTGTCTGTCAATGAAATGGGTTTTCCAAAGGCAGCATACCCCTCCTAGTGTGTGTCTCACTTCGCACTCGAATTGATCTCATCGTTGTTGCGTGTCTTGCTACACAAAACATACCGATCCTTCCTCTTCTTCATGTTCCCAATAGTGGTAGAGACAGGTGTAACATAGTTAGCAAATGGTGGAGTCAGGCCTCGAGCTAGGTATGCGTCTGTCACTCCCTCCCTCTTTGTCTGATTTACATTAATAACACAAAGATAGAGAGCGAGAGAGCGCACACACACATACTATTCACGCGCCAGCGTCACCACGGGCGTGCGGACCTTGCGCGGTGCAATACAAACAGTTATGGGCCAGAAACCCCTGCCCTCCACGCGTAACACATATCGATAATAACAGGTAGTGTATGTGACAGTAATTATAATACCATTTGTTTACTACCGGCCTATCTCATAGGGTACTTATTGTTTTTCGGGTCATAGTCCCACGATCCGCACATGTGTGACAGTAACTTGCACCAGTGAGAAAAGTAATTATGGTACCCTTTTTACTGCCTCATCGCATATAAGTGAATTTTTTTCCCTTAAGTCATGATCCCACGCCCCCCGTCGCACAACGTCACATCCGACAATAACTTATAACATATGCCAAAGTAACATTGAGCCTCATGATGTCGCAACACATATAAGTGATTTTTTTTCCCCTTAGGCCACGATCCCACACCCCCGTAGCACGACGTCACATCCGACATTAACTTAGAAGATATGCGAAAGTAACATTGAGCCTCATGATGTCGCAACGACTTTTGTATCTTGCGCCAAGAACCTACGACCTTCCCGTGTCAGGCGTTACATCTGGCAGTAACACTTGTAGTACACGTGAAGTATTTTGTGATACAAAGTTTACTGCCCACGACCATCCCCCTCCTCTAGATTTACCGCCTCATGCGAGATGTGACAAGGGCCACTGAGGCACATTCGAGCTGATTTGAGCCACTATTAGTTATGGGCCTGCAATAAAATTTTTAATTAATGAGGCACCTTCACATTTTTAATGTGTTTAACAAACAACAAGTTTGATGTATACCTCGCTGAGTTGCCAGATGTAGATGTGGGCAGTTGGCCTCTTTGTGCTGAATTAGCATGCAAAGTGAGTGTTAATGTTATGTTACAATGTAACTCTCAAAATAAATTGCTAATTAAATATGAAATCAAATATCCCAATTGTATTTGGTTTGCGAAATATAAATTTCAACACGTGGATTTCACAAAGGAAAACATTATACGCTATACTATATCACATCACACCGTGCAATTGTGCGGGTCAAGCGGTAGTTTGAAAAAATCCCTTGAACAAAAAAGTATAAATACGATTTCCCCCACGAGAGGAAGTGTAAAAAGAAAACACGAACGGTCAGGTCTGGCCGAACATGCCGATATTAAAACCCCAAGCGGCAAAGCCCTATATGGGCGGACTGGGCTGGTGATGCTCTGATGTCATTGCAAGTAATCCACCCGCATTCCAGCGCATCTCCTGCCTCCCCAGCCTTCTTCCTCTTCCCCCGCACGCACTGCGGCACGCACCATGTCGTGGCTGGCGCGCTCCATCGCGGCCACCCTCTCCTCGCCCCGCGGAGAGCCCAACTCTGACGCCGAAGAATCCGAGCCCGCTTCTGCTGACAGGGCGACTCCGGAGGAGGCCTCGCCGCGCAACCCCAACCCCGACGCAGAGGAGCCCGAGCAGCCCAACACCCCGAGCCGCGGGGTCAAGGACGACATCTCCGAGCTCACCGAGGCACTCACTCGCCGACTCTGGGGTGTCGCCTCCTTCCTCGCGCCGCCGCCCCCGGAGTCATCGACCCCGCGCGCGGCGGAAGAGGCGGAGGGGGAGGAGGATGATAGGGATGGGGATGGGGAAGAGACCGCGCAGTCGCCGCGGATCGCGGGGATCCGCAGCGATCTGGCGGAGATCGGGGGGAGGGTGAGGAGTCGCATCTCGATGCTGCAGAGCAACAAGGCCGTGGCGGGGATCTCCAAGATCGCGTCCTCGCTCCTGCCGTTCGGGCAGGGGGAGGCGGACGAGGGGGAGCCCGTGGCCGGCGTGACCGAGGAGGTGGTGGTGTTCGTGAGGCACATCTCGACGAGTCCCGAGACGTGGCTCGATTTCCCCCTGTTCATCAGCGAGCGTTATGCAGATGGTAAGATCTAGTGCCTTAGTGGCGTGTCAGATGATGTTTAACTGGTGCATTGGTTGAAATGGATTGCCTTTGTGGTCTCAATTTGAGTGCGTTTAATTGATATTTGTGTGTGTGTGTTTTTGGTTGGGGAGGTAAGTGGAGCGGCGATACCTTTGTTGCGAATTTATGATTGCTTAACTGTGCTGTGTTAACTCGATCAAGTTTGCTTCAAGTAGCATATATTTTCTTCTTTCAACTAAATTAGACTGGTGAAAAGAGTAGATGTTGGAGATATGGCGTCAATACGTTTTGTGGAAAATTTGGCAAGTTATGCTGAATTAAATGATTGTGTCGGTCTTGGCAATTACATTTGTGAATATTCCTTGACAAAGAGTCAGAGTATTAATGGGCGCCAAAAAAATTGGTCCTAACTCGGTTAACTTATATTCGGAAGTTAAAGACTTTTATGAGGTTGCTTGGTTGGATTTAGGATGTTTAGGATGTTACATCGAAAGATTGGCTATTGGAGTTGTGACTGCTTCAGTCTTACTGGGCCTTTAGTTTAACTTCACCATTTTATCAGTGTATGTGCACCGATTTATGAACTTTAGTAGGAATGAATTATGGAAATTCTGAAGTATTGCTAATCTCATTGGCGAGAAATTGATTAGGGTGATGCCGAAACCTTTATAAATTGGGGTTCTCGGAGCATCCACTTTATAATTTTTTTTGTTTTAATAAAAATTCAATGGTTTTTCTAATAAGTAGTGCTTAAACTGGTGGGCACCCATATAGTTTGTTATTTGTCCGAATTTGGAAGGCTATGTGACAGCGCATCATTTCTAATGATATTGTTTTTTAGGTAGAGAACACACACGTTTAATGTATATTTGTTACTAATACTGTCGAGGAGTTTTGGCATAGTTATTTATCATCAGGTACTCAGATTTCTGATTAATATTATGTTACATCATTGAGTTTTGTATTTTTGAGGTTGTTTGCTTTAACGTGGCAAGCATCTTGGCAATATATCATGTAATTCTCACTTTTAACTTGGCTTGTTTAGTTCCATGCAATTAGTGAAATTGATTAAGGTTACTCCGGAATCTGGAATGTCGTTATACTTCCTTCTAATGCTACCTACACTGGTCATAGGTTCATCCATGCTAGTCTATATTTTGCTAGTGTAGTTTGTACACCAGCTGGGAAGCGAATCCTACTTTTGGACAATGTCCATCTGGTGATCTACAATTTTCTCCTATAATGAATTTTCATTGTTGTGTTAATAATTTGATTAGTCAAATCAAGCTAATATCTTAAACATCATCACTTGTTTTTAATGAACAGAGTACCACACTCCCTTGATTGATGATTCATATAACATTTATTATTAAACACCATATTTCCTGAATGCTCTGTATCCCTATGGGAAGTTCAGCTTTCTTTGAGGGTAAAGCTTGCAAATGATATCGTTGTATATTGAAAATAATCAGAATATAACAGATCAAAATCATCAAACTATGATTTTACATCTATCAGTATAATATGTAATATCATATGCTACGATTATGATCCAATGAATATGTTGGTCGGTTTGTGTTTTATTTATCCATATTTCATGACATAAGATTTGCTATTGTTTCTAGTGCTTTTCATGAACAGGTTGTAATGTTTTCCTCTATCTGTACAAAATGCTTTTGGTCCATTTTCGGCTTCACATAGTAGTTAGCCCACAATAAGTGCTGGAATAACTAGATTATGTGCAACCTGTTTATGCATACCCTCCTTACAACTGTAACCCGTAAATGTTTACTAGAGGCTGTCTGCATCTAGTTACATGACATTAACTTTGCTTGTCTTTTCAAATGGAATCATGCTATATGTAATGTACCTAAATGATTTTCATTATTTTGTTGCTTATATTTACATGGTTTCTCTCTCTCTTTTTTTATATAGATTTTGAACTGTCGGATGCTCAGTATATGCATGCATTAGCTATAGAACACGTTGTGCCAAGCCTATCGGATTTAAGAACTGCACTTTGCTCTACTGATATGAGTGAAGCATGCTTCTGGAAGATTTATTTTGTGCTTCTGCACTCAAAACTCAATAGGCAAGATGCTGAACTTCTTTCAACACCACAGGTAATTTTCTTATTATTCTCAGTACTTTCTGTTTTGGCACATTGTTTTTTATTCATTATGGATTGCTTTGTTACATTTGTTGCAATGCATCACACACTTTTAGATGGTAATCCAGCAACTCCAGTTTACAGCACCACAAGCTGGTTATAGTTATGAGGTTAATTTTCTTAAGAACTGTTTGATCCCTTTATATATGAGTATGTGACACACTTTATTTGTTGTGCTGTAGTTAACGCATACAACTAAAGAACTGAATCCCCCATCCTGGCTATAGCAATTTCAGATTGCACCTAGAATGGATATAGTTTTGTTGAAATGGCTCAGTCTTAAGTCATGCACTTTAAAGGTGACACAAGATAGGGCCAAGAAAGAATGCAACATTCTCATAATTGTTGTTTCACCAGCTAGTTACAGTTTTCAATGCATATTGCACTATTAACATGGACTGCTTCTTTCCCTAGTTTTCACTTGGAAACCAACATATTTGGCCATGGTTTTAGTTTAGTTTCATGTTAAAATCTCCCCTTTCACACAGATCCTAGAAGCAAGGGAGGAATTATTGCAAAGTTTACAGGCTAAGAATAAGCGAGGATCTGAGGTTCCTGTGGGATCATCAAATGTGAATGTGTCCTCTGCCCCTGCCGAAGAGAAATTGATGCAACCTTCAAGCATTCAGAACAAAGCTGGCACATTGGAAGTTTCATCTTTCGAAGAACCCACTTATGATATCACGCAGGATGTTGAGGCTGAAAAGTTCCCAATTGCAACCACTGAGGTGGAAATAATTGACAAATCAGTGATTGAAGAAGAGTTGTCAGTGAAAAACAAAAGCAAGAGTTTACCCATTGAGTCCAAACTTCATGTTGAGACTGATGAAGATGAAGTTGACGAATGGCCGGATGATGACACGGTCGACGTGGTTGGCACAGCAGGCAACAGTACTTCACTAGGGCAGGAGGAAGATGTATCATTCAGTGATCTGGAGGATGGCGATGATGATGACAATAAAGGGTTGGGCAAGTAGCTAAGCTAGCTCAAAGTCCGGTCCCGGTATAATCATCTCGGTCCGACAGTCCCACGAGCACATAC
This sequence comes from Hsuehochloa calcarea, assembly GCA_036346395.1. NCBI lineage: Eukaryota > Viridiplantae > Streptophyta > Magnoliopsida > Poales > Poaceae > Hsuehochloa > Hsuehochloa calcarea. The sequence goes on from CM070602.1 coordinate 7,295,606, forward strand.
TGGCTTCATTTCAGTAACGCCAGATACGCACAGTAAAGGATCATTACTCTGGTATTATTAGATAATGAATCCCAAAACTAGCTGCATCTTGGGTACCTGGATTAGAACCGTAATGATAAGCCATTAAGCATGCCCCTGCAGCTCGTGTTAGTATTGATGGCAAGTACATCTGTATTATTGACCTCTTTCTGTACATAGGGCCCGTTGGGCCTGCTGTATAACCAACCTACCATTATGTCGATCTGAAGTTTCCTTCTCGCTGCTCAATTCGTACAAGTATACATTGAATGTTCACTGTACAACAAACCCTTTGGGTTTCTCATATTTGAGATCCGTGTCCTTTGGCTTGAAGATCCTTACAATATACCCACACTTAACTGTCGAGTAACTCGTGGTAATTCATTCGGCAAAACTACCGGCGCGGCCATATTTGCAGTTCTGCGAGCGATACGAAACAGGTGCCTGCGTCCGCTCACGACGCTATCAAACAGCGTGCTCAGCCCTACGTTTTGAGAGCACGCGGTGGGGCTCGATCGAGCACCTTAATTTCGGCGGAGGCTGTTTCGCTTCGGCCGCCGCTTGCCCGGCCGATTCCGGTGATAAACGTCTCTGCGATGCGTACCATCCCTCGTGTTGTGAGCATCTCTCTCAGTAAGCAAAGCGATACGGAGCCCACGTGAGCACGCGGCGCATCTGGATGGACCGTAGCGCCGCGAGCGAGGGGGCTGTTGCGTTGCACGCACCAAACCCGCACCTGACGACGGTGCATGGATGCGCAGTGCAGTGCAGTCAGTCAAACGGCCAAAGCAGATAAGGCGGGGCGAGCACATGGTCACATGGAAATGGAACATCTTGATAGATGCAAACTCGCTCTGCCCCGGCTAAAAGACGCTGGCACCTTTTGCTTTCAGCTCGAAAGGCTCCCAAGCGTCAAAAGGATTGTACTAGTGCTATCTGACACGACGGCATGTACTCGTGCATGTACGCGCCGGGGTGACGAGCAATGTAGCCGGCTGATAGCACGTCATTGTCACGGAAACATGTATTGAGAACTTGACAAACGAAGTAGGGTTGGTTATTCGGGGGAAAAAAAGCGTGCTTGATTATGTCCTAGATCTCGAGAGTGATGGAGATTGGTCTCTTTCCTCATAACAATTGGAACCACGTGCGTTGTCTGCACTCGGCATTGATGAACATTTTCATATCATATCTTCAGGAAACAAAGTGCTTCTAAAATCTGGCCTGATACGAAATGGATGTATTTTTTTTTCTACTTCGGACCAGTAGAGGCTGGAAGGAGTCACTGCTCCCTCAAACTGAGTTCAGTCAGACTAGGACCTAGGTTGATCTGAAGTCAGAATCTTCTCAAGAAGATGGAATAGGTCAGAAAACCAAGGGACGGAGGATTGCCTCGGCTAACCCTGGTCATGGTCCCTGGAATTTCATAAAGAATCCACAGTCAACCTAATTTGATTAGATTATATCTATTTAGAAGCCTCACTGTTGCTGCTTGCTACTAGTTACGATATTACTCAACGAGATAGCGACTTTAATCGTGTGGCAGCAAGCGGCGGTGAAGCACGGAAGCAGCAGATGAGACGCTGGCTACTGGTGTGTCGCGGGCTTGACACCACCGGGCCCGGCGGCGACGACAGATGTGCAATTGATGGCCGGAGAGCTAAGTCTGTCTGTGCAGGGCGTGCATAGCCAGTAGTGAGTAGTGTGCTTTTAAATCTTATTGGTGATATCTTGTCTTGGTTGATTGATTTGATTCTTCATACAATCCTGAATCCTGTTGGTGGTAATTTGTTTTGATCTTTGACCTCCCCTTGAGATTTTGCTCAAACTCCACCACTACGAAAAACCATGCCATGTAAGAGTGTAAGAGGATGAAGGCAAATAAAAGAACCAATCCAGAAAAATTGACCAACAGATGCATATTTCACTTGAGAAACTAGTTAGTTTCTGTTTTCAAATCGCCAATTGCAAGATAAGGAGAATATGCACTGTTGTGAATAATGCATAGAAAAAATATAAACGGGAGACACGAATTTTACGTGAAAAATACTTTCGTGAAAAACTACGGGGCGCACGAAGGTGATCTGACTATATGAGGAGATATTTACAATAAAGCTCTTACTCTTCCCTATAGACTACAAGGATATATTTATAGTGGTACATAAAAGACTCTGTATAGAAATAGAACTATGAGTTGGAGTAGGAAACGAAATTTGTATACCACTCAAACTCAACAATCTCCACCTTGAGACGAATTCCTCATGTAACCCAAACAAAACGTGATCTCCTTGAAACAGATTAGGATGAACACCTTATGTGCCGAATATCCATAGGACTATTTAATGATACTTTATTGTATGAATTGGCTTTTTCATCATATCAACTAGATTATCATGAGTACTTATCATCTTGAATGTAATGATATCCGATGTCAATCTACTTCGCTCTCTCATAAAACATCTGATCCTTCGTAAGACAAATATCATTTTGATTGTCGCAGAATATTGTAGCGTAAGACATACTTCCACAAAGCTTAGTAAACAAACATCTTAGCCAAACGATTTCTTTGCAAGGTTCAAAAATAGCCATATATTCGACTTCTGTAGTGAACAAGGCAACGATAGTTTACAGGCTTGCTTTCCAACTAATATCATATTCTCCAACAGTAAACACATATCTAGTAAGAGATCTTCCCTTATCCAAATCTCCAGCAAAATCTGAGTCCACATAACCAATGATTTCAACTTTAGTTTTTCAAACCGTAAACAAGCATCAGATGTGCCCCGCAAGTATATGAAAATCCATTGAATTGTTTTCCAATACAATTTGTCAAGATTAGTCATATATCAACTAACAACACTCAATGATTGAGATAAATCGGGACGGAAACATACCATGACATACATAAGTAAACCAACGGTACTGACATATGGAACTCTAGACATGTACTCAACTTCATCATCTGACTGTGAACATGACACTGAAGAATGTTTGAAATATGCAGCTAATTGAGTGTTCACCAGTTTAGCCTTATGCATGTTGAAATAACGAAGAACTTTATCAATATATCCTTTCTAACTTAAGTATAATTTTTAAAACCGTCTATCTTTGGTAATTTCCATACCAAGAATCTTGTTTACTGCACCGAGATCCTTCATCTCAAATTCACTGCTCAATTGTATCTTCAATGTTAAAATTTTTGTCTTATCTTTTGCAGCAATCAACATATCATCAACATATAGGAGCAAATAAATAGCGGGTCATTAACATTCTTCAAATAAACACAGTTATCATAATCAGATCTTTTGAAATCGTGATAGATCATAAATGAGTCAAATCTCTTGTACCACTGTCTGGTGATTGTTTCAGACAATTAAGAGATTCTTTAACTTGCAAGTATAATTCTCTTTTCCCAGAAAGACAAAATCTTCCTATTACTCTATATAAATGTCTTACTCCAATTCCTCAGGTAAGAACACAATTTTCACGTCCAATTATTCAAGCTTATAATCATGCATAAACACTATGCTGAGTAAAGTATGAATGTAACTGTGCTTCACAACTGGGAAAATACATATGTGAAATCAATACCTGGAATTTACTTGTATCCTTTAGCAATGAGGCTTGCCTTGTACTTAACCTCTTCGGTTGGTGAAATGTCTTCTTTCTTCTTGAAGATCCATTTGCAGCGAATATCCTTCTTATCAATTGGCAACTTGACTGGTTTCCAAGTGATATTCTTTTCAAGAGATTGCATCTCATCATGCATGGCAGTCATCCATATCTCTTAATCACTAGACACTACTACACAAAACGTCATCACAGACGGTTCTACACCGTCATCACAGACGGTTTTTGAATCGTCTGTATTTATGTGTCTGTGATAACAGACGATCATCACAGACGGTTTTCAAACCGTCTGTGAAAAAAGTATCACAGACGGTTCTTGTTCAGAACCGTCTGTGATAGTCTATTTTCACAGACGGTTATGAACAAGAACCATCTGTGATAGTTATTATCACAGACGATTTTTGTTCAGAACCGTCTGTGATAGTTTTTTCTATCGCAAAAAAATAGATTTTGAATGTTCGCAACAGTGATAGTCTTGATATGCAACATTGCTTGCAGTAAAAAATGAAATGGCGGGACAGAGAGAAAGATACATACATACCGCTTCTCAAAGATGGCGTGGAGTGTGACAATGAGCTCCTCCTCCTGCGTGAAGTTCACGTGCTTGAGGTTCAACCTCAGGTAGTTGGTGTACCTCAGCCTGCAGCTCTTGCCGCACCTCTTCAACCCTGCGAGCAACGCATCCATGCACGCAAAAACACCATCGGTTCCTCTTATCTCATCAGCCAAAACCCCACGCAGATGATACAAAGATGTAATGTACATGAAAACGCATGACCTGCTCTTTGAGGAACGGAGGTCCAGTTGCTGATGCCGTGGGTGGAGGTCCAGTTGAGGCCTGTGGCGGTGAACTTGGACCGAAGCACGTCGACGAAAACGAAGTCCAGCAGCACCTCGGCGTCCCACAGGTTCGACACCCTCCCCAGCACATTCAGCCTCGACTCGGCTATTATTTATAAGGACAGCGGTAACATATTTTGCTTCCCGCGCACGCGTTCAAAATTTTCGAACTCCCGCGCTGCGAATCACAGACGGTTTTATACAAAAACCATCTGTGATGACATATCACAGACGGTTAAAATCACAAACGGTTCTTAAGAAGAACCGTCTGCGATGAGATGCTAATCACAGACGGTTCGTGATACGAACCGTCTGTGATGACATCATTATCACAGACGGTTCTTCTTAAGAACCGTCTGTGATAATTCACAGACGGTTCTATTTACAAACCGTCTGTGATGACTTAGATTATCACAGACGGTTCTTGTTAAGAACCGTCTGTGAAGTATCATAGACGGTTATATTTAGAAACCGTCTGTGATATGTCCATATCACAGACGGTTCCAAAGGAACCGTCTGTGATGAGGCGTCTTCTATAGCCTGTTTTGTAGTAGTGAGAAGAGATAGCTTTTGAATAAGTGGAAGATTTTGCAGTGCCTTCAATTTATTTTACCAAATTCAATGCATAAGCAACAACATTAACTTCTGCAATCAATCTTTTGGGAGCTTAAATATTCCTTTTATGTCTGTCGAGTGCAATAGAACGTTGTGGTGATTGAAAGACAACAGGAACATCCTGTATGTTTTCCTTTTCGGCTTCTGGTGTAGATCCTGAATAAATAACATACTCTACATGCACACTTGGTTTATCATGCAACAAGCGATTCATCAAAAGTAACACTTATGCTAATAACCACTTTTTAGTTTCAGAATTCCACACTTAATATCTTTTCAAACTAGGTATATAACCAAGAAAAATACACTTAGCTATTGTAGGCTCTAATTTACCATTGTTAACATCAGCATAAGTAGGACAGCCAAATATTCTCAAATTTGAATAATCTGCTGGAAAACCATACCATACCTTAATTGGAATTTTCTTATCAATTGACAGTTGTGTAACTGATTGATAAAATAACAAGCAGTGGACGCGGCTTTCTCCCAATAACTCCTAGATAAGCAAGAGTTTGATAACATGCAACGTATCTCCTCTATAATGGTTTTGTTCATGCGTTTGTCCACACTATTTTGGTGAGGAGTACCTAGGACAATGTAATTGCCGACGTCTGGAACTTTCATCACAAAATGGACAAACAAAATTATAAAAGAAAATAGAGATTGCTATCTATTCGCCAAAGGACTAGAAGCGGTGATGTATATTGCAAAGGGTATACTCTTATTACAGAGAAAAGTGGCTATGAATACACGTGGATTAGGGCTTAGATAAGAATCTATTTTTACAATGGCACAGAGGCCAGGCTTTTATAACTCTACAAGCATTGGAAGTTGACTGTAGTAGTGCATCTTCATGTCAATGGTCGCGTCCCTTTAGCCAATCATCGCGTCCCTTCATGACGACCACTGTGTCTTCGGATGTAACGTCCGATACCTTCTTCACATGGGTTGTAATTAAATACACGTGGGCAACGCCTTTGAGGACCTCCTCTATTGGGCTGAGGTCCTGGGGTGGTCCGAAGGATCCTCTTCAGGAGAGAGGTCCTGGAGTGGTCCAAAGGGACCTCTCCAAGAGAGAGGTTCTGGAAGGAAAGGTCCTTGCGCCCACCTTCTGATTACATAATTAACCTTGGGTCCAGCAAGCTAATTCGGGCTCAGTAGAGGATCCATATTACTTTCAAATAAAGGCTTATCTAGGTAATTTGACTAGTCAACAATCTTCGTTAGCTAGCCCCTCAACTTCAAGTGAAAATAACTTACTTGAAAAGAGGGTCATAGAAAATTCCACGACTACGAGGTGGTCGTAGAAAATCTTACGATTACGAGGTGGTCGTAGAAAATATTACGACTACGAGGTGTTCGTAGTATGGTGATCGGGAGGAAAACTTGGAAAAAGGGGAAAACTTTTCAACTGCTTCTTCTCGCACGTCTCTAACGCGTGGAACAACTTTCTTGACCAGATACGAGCTGTCATGTCCCCATTGGTCGAGGTGCGGTTGTTACATCATTGGGGTAGTGGGTTTTAAATGCACCAAAGATATATATATATACATATCTTATCCTCTCTTGAGCAAGATTTATCCTCTACTGTTTTTACTTTCTCCATTCACCGAGAGCCTTTCGTCCTCCACAAACCTTCGAAATGAAGAATTCCTCACCCATCATTGAACCAAGACAATGGTGGGATGAAAATCATCAATACTGTCTGTGGAGGAGCTCAAAGGATTGGAGTAAGACGGGCATCTATTAGAGAAGCCCTTCTCGAGTGGCATGCACTGGGATGGAAATTGAGCCATACCCTCATGCCGGTTTTACGGTACTCTTCGTGCCCTATCTCCGGGAAGGCCTCCGTTTACCTGAGAGTGATTTCTTGATTGAAATTCTTAATCATTATGGAATAGAATTAGTTTGTCTTGTACTGAATTCAATTATGGTACTTAGCGTCCTTGCCCACATGTTTGAGGTATTTTTAGGAATAACCCATAGTCTGCGTCAATTTAGGTTTTATTACCAAATTATTTGTAATAAGAAAGGTGTTGGTGCTGTGGGCTCTTTTTATTTTAAATTCCAAGATGCCAACAAGAGGGTGTTTCCCTTTTTGGCTACCAAATATGCTAGCCAAATATGGAACAAAGAATGATTTTATTCTCATTTTCAAGGAGAGTAGGATTACTTACAGTCAGAATGAGCCACCGAGTGGTCCTCAAAAACCGAAGTTCTTGATAAGGAGATCAAGCTCTCAGATGATGAGAAGAGTGTGGTCCAAGTGATCAGCAACTTGGTAAGGGGAGGTCTAACTGGACGAAAGGTCGTCCATGACTTCGTCAAGAACAAGATCTTTCCTTTCCAAAAGAGAGAAATATTATATTGTATTATGTCATCTCAGAGAATGGTAATAATCCATTTACCTTTTTACTCAAACTAAATTTTCATAGTTGAAGTAAAGTAATTTTTTATTATATTGCAGCTTTTTCGGATGATGAGGTCCTTGCTAAAACCTCAGTCCTGTTAAAGGATCGGGTTCTAGACAAGGAACCGATCGATTTGGAAGCGCAACCCCCAAGCTTGATCGAAGCTGCCTTATCACTTAGGAAAGATCGCAAAGTGGTAAGTGTTTACATGAATTTTCTAGGCATAAGAAGTGATTTTTTCTTTATGTCTTAACTTATGTTTTTTGAACAGACGATATCAAAGAATCGTCCCATATCAAACGTTAGTGAAAGATCTGCCACTCCTTTGGCGAAGAATGCCGGATAAGTTTCAAGCCTCTTGTTGCGCCAAAGAAGACGAGACATGTACCTACACCTACTTCGATCTCAACTTCACAAGATCCTCCTGTCTTAACTCCAACAACAATTCTTTCGGAACCTCCTACCTGCGAGGTAGTTTCTCGATTTGCTTCTAGCCCCCAGCCAATACTTGCTACATCAATTTTTGTGGTTGAGATGGTACAAGGCGAAGGATCATTACAGGAGTCCGAAGAGGAAATTCCACTTCAGGGGCTCCAAGGCCAAGGATCTTCTTGGCTTTGGTTCTTTTTGTTAGAACCAGTGGGACAACCCACTATTACTGTTAATGAGGACTTCATGGCACTCTTTAACGAAAGTGGCTTCGAGATCGCGTAACTTCTTCGACCATAACTGTATAATTTTGTCTCATAATGACCAATCCGCTCTTTTCTTTTAGTCTTTCTTTGTTGTGGACCGAAATGGGGACAACTAACAGCTCGAGAACAAACTTCACCACCCATCGTATCGGCAATGGAAGAATCTCCGGCAGAAGAGATTCTGCAAATAGAAATACCTCCTAGGACCACTAAGAAAGTGGTCCAGGATGTCCTAACTACAACAACTGGGACATCCAGCGAGATACCACAGGGCACGGAGGTCCAAACAGAAAGGACCTCCCAAGAGGATCGGGCAGAAGAGGTGGTTTGTCGGTCCACTTTAACAAGAGTGGACCAAGAGACCACACGATCAGAGGAGAATGTGGTCCATGAGACCACACATTCAAAGAAGGTGGTCCATGAGACCACTGAAACTCAAGATGAAGATGATCATATCTTGGTAAACTTTCTATCTTAGTAATTTTATTTTGAATATATCAATATAGACCTGACTCATATAATGTCTTAGGAGTCACAAGATACTGGATCTGATCCAACCAAAGAAGTTTTCCATTTGGTCCAATTGGATCAATCCAAAAATAGTTCTTCTCGAGAGTTCTCCTTCCAAAACCAAAAAGAAAGACCTCCAAGACCTCACAACGTCTGTCAAAAGGTGTTGGAAAATCAAAATTAACATGATTAGGGAGGTCAAAAATTTCGCAGGGAGAAAGAAAAGTAAGTAGATAAAGTTATTATTCAATCACAAGATTACCATTAAATAATTAACTAACGCTTTTTATTTACACTATAAGGAGTGTTTACTAGCAAAAACCAAAAGAAAATGTTGAGTCCGTACTTCACGCTCTCATATTAAAATTGTTTGAGGTGGATAAAAGATCTAAGATGAGTGTGGTGGCCATAGCAGAGAAAACGGAAGAGATTCACCTCTTAACTTAGAAAAATGAAAAGTTACAAGAGATCCTAAGCAGGCAATTAGAAGAGAGCCACAACCTCTTTGAACAAAACAAGATGCTTCTTAAGGAGAATAATGGTAAATAACTTCTTTTTTCTTTTTACAAAGCATTTGACCTTGTCTTTATTTACAATGCGTGAATTCTATTCTCTTTTTTCGTTCTTTCTTAGAACTAAAAAGGCAAAAGAGGATCTTGAGAAGACCTCTTCTAACAAGGATCTTCAGATTCAAGACTTGAAGGAAGTGAAAACACAGAGTCGAACTGCCGTGCAAGAAATTGAAAATAAGGTGGATACCTTGATGAAGGCCGACAAGGAAATCACTTCAATCACGGGAAATAACTTTTCTCGAATTTCAGCTTCTCTACGAGAAATTGCAAAGCATCTGAAGGCTCCAGTAACTACTCTTGCAACCAAGATGACCTTGGACGAACTTAGGGATGATATCTATACACAAATTGCATATATTCAAAAACATATACCTGCTATGAAGACTACTATATATCAATCTTTGACAAGAGCAATGGGTCAAGCTCTAAACCGAGTATTATTAAAGATTGATCTTCTTTATGGAGACTCTGTTGATCTTCAAAAGCTTGTTCCTGCGCCTAAGTTCAAAACAAAAGAAGCAGGTATGGCAACTCAAGCCAAAATTACACCAGTGGTGGAGGAGATCATTAAAAACATTGAAGTTAATACCACTCCTTCAAGTACTCCTGGCTCAAATGTTGAAAAATGACATTGTAATGATACATTTTTTTAATTGTCTGGGATAATGAAAGGATTTGGTGTATGCTAATGGTAATCGCATGTCATAAATTGACTCACTTTTGTAATATAAAATATTCTTGTAAGTTGAATTTCTTATTTATATTGTTATATGTAGTCCCCCGCTTGGAACACTTTGTCTCGGAATGGGAGGAGTGTTTTGGGCGAACAAATGCTTTGGGACTAAGATATATTTTACTAAATCAATGATCCGGACCAGTGTATATTCAAGAAGATGAAGTCAATCTGTTGGGTTCTTATGCAATGAGAACAGGCTTATAAACGAGGTTTCCAAATAGTTGTCATTTCCCAAATGTATAGCGATCGCCATTTGATAAGTTAAGACTCTATGACCCAGTAGCGAAATTGATCATCTATAAGCACACAAATAAATGATCAGAAAAGATGGTGATCATTTATGCGAAATCATACATAAAAAAATTATGCCAAAAAATTAGTATGATACTAACAATTAAAAGACAATTGAATTGTGTATTTATTTAATATAAGAAAAATATACTTATAAATAATTTTTTGAAGATGTTCAATATTCGATGTGTTAGATAGAGCACGACCATCCTCCATGGCCAATCTAACTGACCCTAGCCTAGTGACAAAGACTACAATATATGGACCCCCCATCTAGAGGATAACTTGTTCAAGTTGGCTTGGTTCTGGATTCGTCTCAGGACCAAGTCACCCACATGAAGTGTTCTTGGACGAACTCTTCGATTGTAGTAGCGTCTTAGCCCTTGCAAATAGGCAGCCGATTTTGATAGTGCTCGATCATGTCTTTCTTCTAACATATTGACATCATCTTCACACAATTCTCCCTGATTTATTTGATCTAAGAGGTCTGTACATGCGTTGAACATAGTTGAATCTCATTAGGTAACACTGTTTCTACACCGTAGACTAGTGTGAATGGTGTTTCACCAGTTGCTCTACTGGTAGTACTGTGTAATGCCCATAGGATAGAGAAGAGTTGCTCCATCCAATTCCTTGAGCATGTCTTAAGGCGATTAAAAACTCTCTTTTTTATACCTTGCATAATCTGACCATTTGCCCTTTCTACTGCTCCATTGCCCCGTGGATGTGCCACGGAAGCAAAACAGATCTTAGTGCCAATTTCATCACAATAATCTTGAAACACGTCAGCAATAAATTGGCTCCGTTGTCTGTGATAAGAAAACTGGGTACTCCAAATCTTGTAACAATGCTTCGTATGAAGAATTTCTTTCTTCTAATCGGCCCCACCGTGCAACACCGGTTTTAGCAGATATTATCATGATACGATAACTCAAAAGGTTTAGCTTCTATCCACTTAGTGAATGTATCAATGGCCACGAACAAGAATTTATACTCATTGGGTGCTTGCGATAGTGGTCCTACTATGCCAATACTCCAAGTCGAAAAAGGCCATGACAAAGGAATAGTTTGTAATTGATAATATGGCTGGTTCACTTGCTTAGCATGGAATTGACACCGCTCACAGGTCTTAGCAAGGTGCATGGCATCTTGTAGAGCGGTGGGCTAGTAGTATCCTTACCTAAAAGCTTTGCCAACGAGGGTTCTATATGATGCATGTGTTCCACACAAGACTCCATAGATTTCATTTAGTAATTTTATCCTATAGTCTTGGGATATGCAACGCATGAGGACGCTATGTGCTCCCTTTCTATACAATGATCCTTCGACCAACTTGTATATGTGTGCTTTTCGAATTAACCTATCCTTCTATTGAGGATCATCGGGCAGTGTCCCTGATGCGAGATAAGTGATCAATGGTTTTATCCACTCTGCATCTTGCTCGATAACTCCAATCTCTAAGGTGGTCGAACCCATTTCTATTGAAGGTTTTGTACGGTTTTCGAGAAAAACACATGTTGGAACATGTGTCCGTGAGGAATCCAATTTCGATAACTGGTCTGCTAAGGAATTTTCTTTGCGTGGTATATGTTGGATTTCGAAGTCCCTAAAGTGTTTTTCCAACTTCCTCACTTCACCTAGGTATTGAGCCATTATCTCACTAGAACATCTATATTCCTTTGATACCTGGTTTACGACTAATTGTGAATTTCCCTTCGCTAAAAGCCGATGGACTCCGAGGAATTTGGCTGCTCGAAGCCCGCTAGAAGTCCTTCATACTCTGCCATATTGTTAGTGGCAGGGAACAGAAATTGTATGACATACTAAAATTGAACACCTTGTGGTGTTATCAATAAAATCCCAGCCCTCGAGCCTTTAAGCTCGCAGGAGCTATCAAAATACAGTGTCCAATGGTCATCTGGCCCTGGACTTACTTGAGGTTGATCCTCAATGTTCGTTCATTCAACCACAAAGTCAGCCAGGACTTGGCTTTTTATGGCGGTTCAGGTAGTGAAATGAAGATAAACTCTCCAAGTTCTATCGCCCATTTGACTATACGACCTGTTACTTCTTGGTTATGAAGTATATTCCCAAGGAAAAAAGATGAAGGCACTGTGATCTTATGAGAGTGAAAATAATGTCTCAATTTTCTAGAAGTCATCAGAAGTGCATAAATTAGTTTTTGAACCTCTGGATACCTTTCCTTTGGTCCTTGTAAGACCTTACTTACGTAGTAGATGGGTTGTTGAGACCCTCCCCTTTCTGCAATAAGTATTGTACTGACCACATTTGGCGTTGCTGCCAAGTAAACTAGTAAAGGTCCACCTTCTAAAGGAGAAACCAATATTGAGGATTTGAAAGTGCAGTAAACTAGTAAAGGTCCACCTTCTAAAGGAGAAACCAATATTGAGGATTTGAAAGATAAACTTTAAAATTTTCGTCAGCTTCTTCGGAACATTGGAACTTTTTATTACTTTTGTGGATCACCTTAAAGAAAAGTAAACCACGTTCTCCTGATCGAGAAATGAAACGACTAAGAGCCGCCATTCGACCAGTTAAAGCTTGGACCTCCTTTATAGTGGAAGGTGGTCGTATTTGCTCAATGGTATAAATTTTTTCTTGATTAACTTCAATCCCACGAGACAAACAAGGAAACCAAGCAACTTTCCAGAATTAACCCCAAAGGTACATTTTTCAGGATTAAGCTTTATTCCATATTTGTTTATATTTTTGAAGGTCTCTGTGGGATCCTTCAAATGATCATATTTAGTACTACTTTTTACAACGAGGTCATCTACGCAAGCCTCTAAATTACGCTCCAACTGACTGCTGAAGGTTTTCTGCATCAAATGCTGGTACGTCGCTCCAGCATTTTTTAACCCGGACGACATCTTGACATAACAGTAGACCCTGAAGGGAGTGATGAAGGCAGTATTTTCTTCATCTTCTTTCGCTATACTGATATGATGGTATCTAGAATAAGCATCAAGAAAACTCATCAGTTGGCAACCCACAATAGAATCAACTAACTGATCAATACGAGACAAAGGGAAGTCATCCTTTGGGCAAGCAATATTTCAACTGGTAAAATTGACGCACATGCGCCACTTACCGTTAGATTTCTTGACCAAGACCGGATTCGCGAGCCATTCGAGGTGATCCACCTCTCGAATAAAGCTAGCTGCAAGGAGCTTATCTAGCTCTGCTCTGATGGCCCCTTGATGATATGGGGCGAAGCATCTCAGTCTTTGCTTGACTGATTTTTCCTCAGGCTGAATGGCTAGCCTGTGCTCAATCACCTCCCTTCGGACTCTAGGCATATCGGATGGCTTCCACGCGAAGACATCCGAGTTGGCCCGGAGGAAGGCGAGGAGCTCGTCTTTCTATTTCTCGCTTAATCCCGAGCCAATCCGGACTGTCTTGGATTGGTCTTCGGGGCTGACTATACCTTGACTTTTGCGGCCTTTCTTGTATTATCCTCTAAAGTAAGTTCTTTCAGAGGTAACAGATCGACAAGTTCTAGTGACTTACGATCACATGAAAGTGCGACAGCCTGGTCACTTTGCACAACAATTACACCCTTTGGCCCAGGGATCTTGATCATCTGGTAGGCGTGGTGTGTAGCTACCATGAACTTTGTTAGAGAAGGTCTTCCCAAAATTGCATTATAGATAGACTCAAAATCAACCACCTCAAAAGTGATCAATTCAGTTCAAAAATTAGTAGTTGTACCAAAGGTTACTGGTAACACTATTTACCCTATTAGTGTAACTGACATACCTAGCACTATCCCATAGAAGGGATTTGTCATCGGTTTAATCTTAGAACGAGGAATTTGCATCTCATCTAAAGTATTAATAAATAACAGGTTTAAAGAACTACCACTATCTATTAATATTCTCTCTACTCTACAATTACTTATGGTAGGAGAAACTACTAATGGCAATTTACAAGAAGTAGACATACCTTTAGGGACATCCTCCTTAGTGAAGGTCAGGGAGGTCTCTGCCACTTTGGGTATTCTGGACGACCAAGTGGGATCTCAACGTTATTGATGTCCCTCCATGTCGCTTATACTGTTGCTTGGAGGTGTAAGTGGCTGAATCCCCATAAATGACATTGGCGTGGTGATCCATCCTTTGAAACGACATCTCTGTGTCTTTATCATTGTTTTGGACCACTAGCGGTCCGCTGTCTTCTGGTGGGATAGGCATTGAGCCTTTCCCATCATAATATTCCTCCATTTTCTTCTACCAAGTACGACAGTTGCAAAGGTCATGACTAGGAACTTTATGCAACGGGCACATGTGCTCATTGCTCCAAGATGTATTCACAAATTGTGGGGCAGTACGGTCATTTGAACAACCTTCTTGCCTTCTTTTGGTCCAAGGACCTTTGTTTTGTTGTAGAGTGGTCATTGGTCAACGGCTATGACTCCCTGGTGGACTACTTGGACCTCCCATTCTCCTTCTTCTTGGGTTTTCCCTTGTTGCTCGCGGATCCTTTGGACCTCTTGGATTTCTTTTCTTTGACATCCCCGAGGCCTGGCCGAGGAGGGGTGGTCCCCTTCTCCACCATTCGGTTCCACTCTACTGCCTCGTTGGCATCGGAGTACCAATCGGTCATGTCGAAGAGTTCTGACATAGACCTAGGCAGGTTGATGTTGAGGTCCTCTCTAAACCTTCGATACCTCACCGCCTGTTTAAAGGCTCAATCACATAATCATCATAAATATTTGGGATAGTATTACGGACTTCTATGAAACGATTTACAAATTGTCTTAAATTTTCGTCAGGGGTTTGGTGAAGCCGATGCAAATCATCTTCCTTCCCCGGTTTTGCATAAAACTTTGAATTTACTTTGCAATGTAGTACAAAGCATCTCCCTGTTATGTATGGATCCCTCAGGCTGGTTAAACAACCAGGTCCTGGCCGGACCCTTTAGAACTATAGGCAAATAATTAGTCGTTACCTTGTCATCACCTCCAGCAGCCTGAATGGTGGTAGTATAGACTTGGAGGAACTCTGACGGGTCTTGTGTTCCGTCAAAGTTTTCTATATTTCCTGGCTTGAACTTCTCTGGCTAGGTGATATCTCTTAGTCCGAGAGAGAAAGCCTTGCAACACATTGTTGTACATTGCGACGGTTATTTTGACTAGCAGGAGATCTGGGACATCTATCACATCCTGAAAAATGGGTATCATGCTCACCTTGGCCTTGAACGTAACAGTCAGAAGCACCATAATTTTGGCTTTGCCTTTGACGTCCAATCAAGGACCCTTCTAGGTGTGAGTCCATTTGGTAAAGAACAGTGGGCGATCGAGTGGAAATATTCTCTATCGTATCATGCAGCTCTTGTGCGATGGCACGCATCACTTGCACTCCCTGCTCTGGAGTTAATCCTCCCGGAGGGCGCGCGATGGTGCTAGCTAAGTAGCGAATGCGCTTTGTAGGGGAATCCTCCTACATGGGGGTTGGTAAGGTATTTGGATCTCTTACCATCGTTGCTCACGGTGGTGACGTATGTGTCGCCTATTGCAGCGCCCTCGCTGAGGAGCCAGGGGCGTCTCGGTAGTAGCGGTTTGAACCTGCAAGATGTGCACTTGTGTGGCGGCACGTATCTCGGCTTGTTGGGTCTCTTCCTCTCGTTAGAGGTGTTCCCGCTCTTCCCGTTCATGGCGTTGCCCTGATGCTTTGGGATTATTGTCGGGATTGGGTTGATTGTCACCGACAAGACAACTGACGACCGCGGAATAGGCAGAAGGGGTGAACATGGCATCGTCTTGTGAGGAAGAGGACGAATTGTATTGTAGAGTGAAGAGAAGGTTCTCCTCAAATGTTCTCTCGGGCCTTCCGTGTGGAGGCCGCCAGCGAGATCATCATGGTACATTGGGCTCCATGAACCTTCTGAATCTCCTGCTCTAAGGGAAACAAGCTTAGGATAGTACTCGTCCATGGTGATTGTCGTAGTAAAAAGAAGGCTGGACAGTAAGAGAGGGGATCTCCGGTACACTCGGAGGGACAAGAGAGTCCTTAGGAGAAGGGACCAATTATCAGAAAAATGTATGCATTGATTGCTCTTAAAAACTGATCTGCCCTTTATAAGGGGGCAGGTGGCTATTTATAGCCTCCTAAAATAGGGTACTTAGATTACTATCCAAATCCTAAAAAGTATTGTACGCATTGGGGCTGCAGAGACTTTCCCCCCTCTACGCGTACCTGGTCCACCATTACCCGGTCTATCTGGCTGGTGCACCTGGTCTACCAGCGCCCAAAGTGCCCCACCTTGAGCTTCTCCCGGGCTTCGGGGTTCTCCCAGAATGGCCAGGGCCCTCTTTGGCTCCCGGTGTGCCTAGGGATGCCAAAGCGGAACGGCCATGGGCCCTCTTTGGCTCCCTACTACTTGGTCTGTGGGACCTAGAGGACTCAATTTTGGGATACGCGGCAAGGCTACGATAGACAAACAAAAATTTTACCGTGGCCCCAGAGGACCGATCGCTTGGTCTCTGTAGTGGGACTCGTTGTAGGGACCATTCGGAGGGTACTCACGACACATTAGGCATCCATGATGGGTCTCGAACCCGAGGCTCATTAGGAACTCGTGGTCTATACGAATTGGATCACCATTCAAAATAGATCCTTACCCTTTAAGTGTGCGATCCACGTGTTCATGTGTAATCAATTATGACTCGGAAACTCTTTTCCGACCACTAGTCGTCAGCGGTACCTAGCAACACATAACGATTCCCAAAGACACATAGAATATATCGGACGAACCTTGATGTAATATGATCTATGATCGAGTCCTCATCACTTATGACCGATTCAGATCTCTATACGACTGTGTTCTATTTGGTCACGACCGATTCGAACTCCTTACGACTGTGTACTTACCATTCTGTGATTACGTTCGACCAATCTACGACCAGCTCATATCTCCATACGACTAGTCCGTGAATCGATCGAACTAAGCAACCTACTCATGCATTTTCCTTTGCCTCACGATGCCCGGTTGAACTCGGTGAGATTATGTGTCAACCATGGATTGTTCAATACTTTCCGAAGTCTTCCCGAGGTGCCCATATAAGGACTCACCAACAAGCCGGGCCTCGCGGGACTCATTCAAGGAGACCTTTATCGGGAGGCTCTAGGATCATCCCCGAGCATCCCCCGAAGGACACTCGGTGCCCCATCCCCGAGGAAGGGGAGGGGGTCTTCGTTCTTGTGGGTTGCGATGCCTGTCCTGCTGGCTTCGCTGGGTTGTTAGGGTCGGTGGGGCCGCCCCTACGACAAGCCCCTCGCGGTCGAGGTCCTGCTTCGTCAAGGCTGAAATCGCGCCATTTTCCAGAGGGTCTAGGCACACCGTTCCCTTCGTCCTGGCGAAGCGTGTTTCCGTCGTCCCTGTGGCGTGTTCCTCCTTAGGAGATGTTTTGATGGGTTCCTCTTGGTACGGTTTTGTTGTAGTTGAACCATCTATGGTGCTAGTGCTGAAATCCCTCAGCAAGCTAGGACACCTTCGACCAGGTAGCTGAGCCATTTTTGCTGCAGGCGGGTTCAGTTGACCGGTGGTTTTGATGGCACCTCCTTGGGTGTGGTGTTCTGATGGTGTTTGCTTGGGTGTTGTGCGGTATAGTGGTATGTAATTGTTGCTCCGTTTAGGGCACACGTGTCAACGGCTGATTGGTGTGTGGCTCTTCGGCTTCCACACCTTGTCATCACCAGTCTACCCCCGAAGCCTACCAAGGGGATGCCTAGGGGTGATAGGTAGTCCCTAGGGATCATCATCTTGTCAAAGGCCTCCACGAATAACAAGTCCGCGGAACTTCCTCCGTCCACGAGGACACGTCGGACGTCGAAATCCGCAATGTTGGCCGAGATGACGAGGGGGTCCTGATGTGGGAAGTAGACGCCTCGAGCGCCCTCAGGGCCGAAGGTGATGTGTATTTCGGCGTAGTGAGGTGGTTTGGAGGTGTATGTCACAATATAGTGAATTTGCCGGGCGTAGGCACGCCGTTGTCTTTTTTATGATATGCCCAATGATGAGCCTCTGGCGATCATGCTTATAATCCTTCGATAGTGCTCCGGTTGGGCACCTATGCGGGGTCTTGGTGGTGGGGAGGGTAGATGGTTGCCCAGGCCGCTCCTGTCTTCGCCCCAACCGGTTGCTGGCTGCGGCTCATGTAATCTTGCATGGCCGCGGTTGTGCGGCATTGCTGGGTCGTGTGAGACCCTTCCCTGTGCAAGTCGAAAAATAGCGGGGTTCCCCCGCCGCCGCCTCGGGCGGTGCGGCACTCCTGGGTCATGTGGGACCCTTCATCGTGCAGGTTACAAAAGAGCGGAATACCCCCGGGACCGTCCCGGGTGTCCTGTTGCCTTTTGCCATTTCGCCCGAGGCCCTGGCCACGGCCGCGACTTGTTCGGCATCCTCGCTTCGCCTCTTCTGGGAACTTCCATCCGTCCACATGGTAGACATTTCGCCCTTTCTGGCGGTAATCGATGGCCCACGGCTTGGCTTGTGCCCCGCTGTGGTCGCCGTGGGTCCTTCTTTCGCGGGTGGCCTGCTATCTTCTTTTGCCCGGGCATACTCCTCTATCTCATCAAAGAGGTCTGCTACTGAACCGATGGTCTTGCGGGCTAGTCTTTCCAACAGGGGGCCTTTTTGGAGTCCGCATGTGGCTGACGTTTATGTTGGTGGTCTCGTTGACCCCCTTCACTTGACATTTTATCTCTGTGAACTTTTTGAAGAAGCTACGGAGGGACTCGCTCGATGCCTGCTTTATTGCGAACAAGTGTCTCGCATCCTTTGGCTCTGTGTAGTTCCCTTAGAAGTTGTTGCGCACCAAGTCCCGTAATTGTTCCCACGCGTACACGGAGCGGGGCGGAATGGTGAAGAACCACGTTAGCGCCACACCCTTAAGTGCCAGGGTGATGCTTATCGCTTTCTTGGTGTCGTCTCCCCCGGCGGCCTCAATGGTCATTTTCTATACACGAAGGAACTCCGAGGGGTCCGTGCACCCCTCGAAAGGCCTGACCTTCGGCATATTAAAGCCTTGGAGCCAGTGGGCTGTCTCTAGCTCAGCGCTTAGCGGGGAGTTGGGGTCTCCCAAAGCAGTGGCGCCGAACAAGTGGTGGCTGGTGCCCAATGAGCGGCTCCCTCGGCTTCGGGTTGTGCGAGCCTGAGAGGAGCCGTGAGGGGCACGGCCCCTGGCTGCCGGAGGTCGAGCATCTCCTGGCGGAGATCCGCCAGCTCCTGCTGGAGGGCTTCACACGCCTCCCGTGTTATGCCTGTCGTCTGTGCGGTTGGCCCGTCGGGGCATTGTGCTAGGCGTCGCCCCTGACAATGTTTTCCTGAGTGGAGTTGTTTGCTTATTCCTCCGGGGCTTGGGTCGCGGCCACCGCTACCGTGGTGGTCTTGCTTCACTTAGCCCTTGGGGTGCTAGGCGCGGCAGCCGCCGCGACGACCACGATCGCGGAGACTTTGGGCGCAACTTTCCGAGGGGCTATGCTAGTACTTCAGAGCTGTGCTTGACTTTCCTACCAATCCCCACGGACGGCACCAACTGTCATAGCAAAAAGAAGTCTAGACAGTAAGAGGGGGAGACCCCTGGTACACTCGGAGGGACTAGAGAGTCCTCGGGAGAAGGACCAATTGTCAAAAAATGTATGTGTTGATTGCTCTAAAAAACTAGATTTGCCCTTTACATGGGGCCAGATAGCTATTTATAGCCTCCTAAAACAGGTACTTACATTACTACTCTAACCCTAAAAAAGTACTATACGCATAGGGGTTGTAGAGACTTTTCCCCCTCTACGCATAGGCTTCGGCTCACTGTGGGTCTCCCTGGGCCTAGTCTATCTGGCTAGTGCGCCTGGTTCACCAACGCCCAAAGTGCACCCCCTTCAGGCTTCTCCAGGAGAGTATCGAAAGGGTGCCTGAGTCTGCAGAAGCGGAACGGCCATTGGCCCTCTCTGACTTCCCCGGTGTGGTCTTGGAGAACCTGTTGCTTCGTGATGAACCTCAGATGTCCTGATCTGGCTCGATCTTTCGGTGAGAAGATAAATTCAGTAGAAGTCGCTCGACTCTCACGATCCTGGCTACGAACTCGTAAAGCCCGAAACCACGCAATCGCTGAACTGCTCGATAAGTCGTTATCAACCGTGCACGAATACCCGGATGACCTGATCACGAAGATCAATTCCTGCATACACCGAAGAAGCACGCAAGAACAAGGTAAAATGCAATCTGAATTACAAATATATGATTGAGTTCAAAAGGTGGGATTCCGCAGAGGTCCTTTACGGTTGGTCTAGTCGACACAAGCGAAGAACGAGAGTTTTCACAATGGAGAAACTAATCAAACGAAATCCAAGAAAACTAAAAGGGTGCGACCTCCTTATATAGGAAGAGGAAGCCACACATAGCTATCAAAATAGGGGGTGGTACTATTTATGCAATGTTCATAGATGTGCCACTGTTCACGTGAACAGTATGGGCCCCATTAGGTGTCCGGCTAGCGTATGGGCCAATTCCGGTACGATTACAAGGCCCAAATCGGTGATATAGCACCTTCTTTTGATGATTCCAATGTCTACAGAAGGAATTTGGAGGTGAAGCTAGATCCGTTGAAAAGATATCGAAATAAGCTTTCCAACAAGCCCAAGAACACCCGAATCGGACTCCGTTTGCAAAAGTTATGTGCGTTTAAAGTCGGTGCTGTCTCCGGAGGCCGAATTGTATTCCAAAACGTGTCTAGCTCGAACTCTTGCTTAGCTTGGACAAAAAGTGATGTGATGCTGCATAAATATACATTTTCATCATTAAGTAGAATCATATAGTTCATATAATATAAATACACTCCTAAAAACGAGCTCACCTGATAATTTAAGTGAAGCGTACGAGCTCTTGTAATTGAAATAGCAAGCATAGCAAATATGGTTGTATCCATCGGGGTCATGTCCTCATCACTTCGAACCTCATGGGACCCTGGAGACCCTTCAGGGGGCCCCAGGTCTTCCCCAAGGTGGCCCCAGAGGACGCACTGCTTCGGGCCTCGTGGGAATCTGGAGACCCTTCGGGGAGGCTCCGGATCATCCCCGAAGGGAGACCTGGTGCCCCCCGGGGATGGGGGCCTTCGTGCTCGTGGGTTGCGGGGTTTGTCTTGTGGGCTTCGCCGGGTCGTTAAGGCCGGTAGGGCTTCCCCAACGATAGTGACGCCTGTGGACGAAGGCACGGCTGGCGTAGAGCCAGTGAGTGCGGACTTGGTGGGCGACGATGCCTCAGTAATGGCCCCGGAGGAACCATGGGTGTTGTCGGATACGAGGACGAAGTTTTCCTCCATGCATCATTGTAGTCAAAACGTCGAGGATGCTTTCTTCCCTCCACGTAGGCAAGTTTTGATTCATGAACAAGACACGGGACATATTACCAAAACTGAGTCAGCGAAGATGATGATGGCGATCCCCACGGTCAACACCAGTTGTCGACGTCTGGAACACTCGTCACAAAATGAACAAACAAAGTTATAAAAGGAAATAGAGATTGCTATCTATTCGCCAAAGGACTAGAAGCGGTGATGTATATAGCAAAGGGTATGCTCTGATTACAGAAAAAATGACTATGAATACACGTGGATTAGGGCTTGGATCAAAATCTATTTTTTACAATGGAACATAGACCAGGCTTTTATAACTCTACAAGAGTCGGCAGTTGACTGTAGTAGTGCCTCTTTACATCAATGGTCACGTCCCTTTAGCCAATCATCGTGTCCCTTCATGATGACCGTTGTGTCTTCGGATGTAACGGTCGATACCTTCTTCACGTGACTTGTAATTAACTACACGTGGGCAACCACCTTTGAGGACCTCCTCTGTTGGGGAAAGGTCTGGGTTGGTTTGAAGGATCCTCTTCAGGAGAGAGGTCCTAGAGTGGTCCAAAGGACCTCCCCAAGACAGAGGTCTTGGAAGGAAAGGTCCTTGAGCCCACCTTCTGATTACGTAATTAAGTTTGGGCCCAGCAAGCTAATTCGGGCCCAGTAGAGGATCCAGATTACTTTTGAAGAAAGTCATATCCAGATAATTTGAATAGTCAACAATCTTCATCAGTAATGTCTCACAATGCCATCTGATCTGCATAAAACTTCAAATCTCCATAACCCAAAATATGTCGAACATCCTACAAAGTTCTGATGGTACCATCAGACATCATAATCTGGATAGAACCAATGTCTGCAATCATGCATGGTAAACTACCACTCATCAACAAAGAAACACTTGGTGTAGTTTCATAATTAACGAACCAACCTCAGTTCGAGCTCATGTGGAAAATGTAAGCCGTATCAAGAATCCATTCATCACCGATTTTAGAATTACCGGCAAAGGCAACGAGAATATCTCCATCATAATCTTGCTTAGTAACAATTGTGGCTTTAGCATCATCCTCTTGTTGATTCTTCTTGAAATTGTAATTCATTTTTCTCCTTTTTCTTTACCCACCAGTACTCAGATATGTCGTTTTCATCTTTCTTCCAACACTTGCATGACTTGTACCTACCTCTGGATTTCAATCTATCTTTGTAATTTCAACTCGAGCTTTTGCCTCTTGAATCACCGTTTGAACTCCTCGCATGTTGTTTACTGACGAGCAACTAGGCCTTCTGCATGCTAATTTAAAATTTCATTCAGAACCATGAGTTTCGTCTTTTCCTTCTGTGGATATCATGGGGATATGCTCCAGATCTTAGGATGATGTGACAATTGGCAATGGCGTTAACAGTTTATCATTTTGTGTGTTTTCGCACGATTGATGTCTTTATTAGGCCATAACCGGTCCCACCGCCAAGCGCGTGATCGAGCCGGTCCAAGATCGGTCTGACGGACCTAGCGGTGGTCGGACCAGCAATGTCAGAAAGTGGTGGATTGAGCTGGGCCAAAAATAGAGGGTGTAGGCAAGAGAGGGGATTCTATTACACTTGGTCCCATAATTTTTGCAGTCACCAGTCAAAAGTTCTACTAGTTTGAAAATTCCGAGAGGTTTCGATTTTCGAGAGGAAAATGGCTAAGTCGGTGGCGGTCCGACCGCCCATAGGTGGCGGTCAAACCGGCGAGTGGGCGGTCGACTTGCCCGAGGCGATCTAACCGGTTTTCACTTGATTCGTCGCCCGTCGTGGCGGCGATTCTTGGTTGTTAGGTCAAAGTCATGAGTTTCAGGGCATATATGTTGCATGATGCATGTTTTAACTAACATGGGTCAAGTTGTGAAGAACTTGTTCCTAAATTTGGTTTACTTGTCTATTGTTGTGCAGGTTTGCTTGGTGGTCAACGACGGTCAACACCGAGGATGATCGGGACTAGCCTTGAAGAGCTGAGGTCCGAACGATCGACGATGCCGGGTGAGGTCAATGTACTCAAGCGTGGTGCAAGATGGACAAGGGTGACCTATTAGCTAATCCGAGGCGCAAGGTGTAGCTAGTTAGGTCAAGGGATGTTAAAGACGACGTATTAAAATACGTGCGTAAGTGTCCCGTTTATTTTGGGCCTTAACAGGAGCCCAATAGAGTCAAACTTCTAGAAGGTCTAAGCCTCCACTATAAATAGGAGAGGGAGGTGGCTGCACCTCTTCTTCGCCTCTTTTGCAATTCTTGTAAACCCTAATTTTCTTAGGGAGAGCTTTTGTGGAGGCTAGTGTTCTTGATAGTTTGATGTGATTTTCGTGCTCTTGGATTGAGCATTGTCCTCCATTGATGGAGTGGCTGTAAGCCCAGATCATATTAATCAATCAAAGGAAAGTTTGATCAATGTTTTGTCTCATTACGTTCTTTCTCTCTATTTGATGATTTTGGGTCTTTCTTTGATCCGTGAGTTTTTGCTTGGTTTCTTCATGTGATCTAGCTTGCTGTGATGTGTGGGAATCTATCTAGGATCATCTTGATCATCAATCACCCATGAGCAAGAGTTTTGACCTAGTTTTTGTTTCGACCCGGTTTTGAACCTCTCTTCAATCAAATCGAAAAGGATCACTATTCTTCCAAGAATTATCATAATCTTTGATTGGAATAGGTTCCTGATATCATAGAGGAGGTGTGCTCTAAGTTTCATCAAGTTTGGATTAGTAGATCAAAAGTTTCATTTATTTGCATCTTCGTCATCGGGCCGTTCTTCTGTTCTGGAGCCCGACGGTCAGATCGGTTAGACAGCGGTCAGACAGGCAAGAAATCGGTCCGACCATCGGTTAGACAGCGGTCAGACCGGCAGTGTATTGATTCGCTGCAATCTGTGCTGTTTTTGTCGTATTGCTTAAGGGTTTATATTGGATTCAATATTAGTCTTCCATTGTACTGATATACTAATCTTCATAGCTTCCATAGCTACTAGAGTGAACTTGTTGAATCCATTATTTGTGAAAAAATGAGCGTGCTCCTATTCACCCCCCTCCCCCTCTAGTCGCCTTTTCGGTCCAACACCTTCGCATGTAGTGTTTCATTGATTTAATTAAGTGTAAAACTATCTCGGCTATATAAAATAATATCTCTGAACGTAAAATATGAACTCGGCAATGAGCATAAAAGAATAAGACCCAATCTTCATCATCGTATTTTACTTACATAGACTCGAGATCCGAGACTACTTCTCCGAACACTGCCAGTGGTTCAATAATGATCTGCCTTCCGCCATCTTGTACAAATGACGCTTCTGTTTCAAATGCATCTTACCGGTCATATATTTTGTCAAATAAATTTGCTCCAGTTTCAACCATAATATAGTGACGGCCTTCTCCTTTAAAATCTCCTGCATAATATTATTTGATAGATGAAGATGAATCTAAGATAAGATCGTACAATCTTTTCTTTGCTTCTCCTCAAGAGACCATGCAGCGGGTATCTTGTCAATCCACAATAAAGCTTCATCCAAATCCAGTTGTGCGAGAACAACTCATATATTAACTTGCCATATAGAAAATATCATGTCTCGATCCAGCAGCGGAAGATTATACTTCAAAATCGTCGTGCGGAAGAAATCCTAAATTTGCTGGCACAATTATATTTGTACCTAGCAATACATTGCGACTTCCTTGGTATACCTCCGTGTACACAAAGCAATGAAGATTTTGTTAGCTTGCTGGTAGACTTTCGTGTGCACGTAGCACTTTTAGATGTGTTTTGCTATTTGGTTGTCACGAGTGGCTCAGTTCTGGGCGAATGAACTGACCTGCCGCTTTTGCATTTCTGGATTACGGTACTCAACCTTTGCTTCAAACTTGACGACGGTTGTACGCGAACTTCGCTTCAGATTTGGCGCCGATTGGATTTTGATATAGCTTCTTCATAAATATTTTTCTTCCGCTTCGGTTTCATTGTTAGAACGAAACGCTGCTCGCCAAGAAAACGACTCAACGGATCGCAATTCGAAGACACAATCTGATGTTTTTTCCAATCAAATATCATGTGCTCTTATACCACTTGTTGTAAATAATGCACATAAAAAATAAGAACGTGAAACACAAATTTTACGTAGAAAACCTTTCGAGAAAACTAAAACTAGACGCACAAAGACAATATCACTGTATAAAAAGATGTTTACAATGAAGCTTTTGGTCTTCTTTATATACTACAGAAATATATTTATAATAGTACATAAAAAATCCGTATAGAAATAGAACTATAAATTAGAGTAGAAAACTCAATTCGTACCACTCAAACGCAACGGCACCGGCAGGCAACAAGCAAACACAAGCTTTATTAGTAACTAGTATTTCCTATTTGCCTCCACATGGACTGTTGCACACGAAGGAACACGCTCGGGCGTAGTTGTCCTTCTCAATGATAGGGAGACAAATCAAACATCCTGGCCCCGTCAACGCACATGACAAAGCCAAAGACAGCATGGAACAAGACCCCTTCAAGAGGCTCCATTTGTGAAGCAATGGTTCTTTTACAAGTCGTATTAGTATCATTCACAAAATACAAGCATATGGCACAAGTCATTCTTTTGAACATGTATCTGGATAATCATGGTAGTTGATCAAAGTACATGGTAAAAACAAGAATTATCTTCATTTGAAGGTGAAGTTTGTTAAGAAGGAATAACCCATCTAGGCACCAAAGATTCTTACAAAAGAATAGAGACCTGAAAGAATAAAAGCATCCCACAGGCTGAATCCAAACTATACTATCTACACCTCCACAGTTCAGTATCTCTGATAAATTTCAACCCCTACAATAGGGATCAAAGCTTCCTCGAGTAAGCATCAAACAGTGCATCACTCTTCCCTTTACAAAGAGCCCTTTGATGCTTGCAAAGTTTTCTTCAAACAAAAAAGAACCCATTATACTCTTTATTTTCTATCACTCCACTTGCTCGCCAATTAGGTCGAGACCAACAACCAAGAATGAGATCCCTTGGAACAGAAGGAAATAGAAATGGATGCCCTGGGCAGACAGCAAACTGCGAGCGGCTGCTGTTAACAGGAGGAAGGAAAGGGCCAGTTCCTTCCTGTAGATCCTATTGTGCTTCTTCTTCTTGGAATCCTTTTTAGGATGTGACTCCTCCTTTGTTAGTGCATCAAGATTGGGCGCAGACCCTACTCTTTGATGCTTGTGTTTTTCGACAAGGGCAACAAGATCACCC
Organism: Hsuehochloa calcarea; assembly: GCA_036346395.1. Taxonomy (NCBI): domain Eukaryota; kingdom Viridiplantae; phylum Streptophyta; class Magnoliopsida; order Poales; family Poaceae; genus Hsuehochloa; species Hsuehochloa calcarea. Next base: position 7,322,546 of record CM070602.1, read on the forward strand.
TCGGAAGAGCGACCTGATTTCTTGGTGACAACCCACTCATACGCACTACCGAGCTGGAACAAGCCAGAAATCATGGCATTGAACTTTGTTACTGACATGGTGTTCTCAAAGAGAAGGTACGGAACGATGAATGGGAAGGATTTTGGAGCAGGGAGGATGTTCAGGATGGACATTGTTGCTGGAATGTAGCATACAACCCACGCAGGAAGTTCAGCTTCAGGAACAAACATTGTCATGGGAAGGATGACACAGAAAAGGGTGAATGAATAGAAGGGTAAGATGAGCTTGCGGAGGAGGAAGAATAGGAATATGAGGTTGCACTTCTTCCAGAATCCAATCTGCAGCAGAAAGTAAGTAGCAATATTAAGCTAATTATTAAAAAATGTCTAAACTGTGCAGTAAAAGGTAGTGCTCAAAGATGGAGAAAAAGGGAATGAAAAGAAAATTATAAATGTGTTGTCATAAATTGTGGCAGTTTATTTCAATTATTCCAGTCAAGTGAACTGAAAGAAAGAATTTATTGAATGAAGTGTGAGCTTCTTGTCCGATGTTATTCCCTAGTGCTTCAATATAAGCGAATAAATGTAGATTGACTAAATTTTGCTCAGCAAGTATATAAAAGCGCATTATACTTTATGCTTTCTGCAATTAGTCTTTCTTGCACATTATCCTATTAAACCAAAAACATGTTACAAAGTGACCCTTGCAAAGAAACTACATTTTTGTGAATATGCTACATACTTTTTTGCAAGGAAATATGCTACATAAGTTGCTGAACATTTCAGCTTTCAGGATGTGCCTACAGAAAAAGTCCGTACCTTAGATTTTATAATGTCCACAAAGCAGAGTCTAAACAATTGCATGGGACCTGAGTGCCACCGGTGTTGCTGCTTTCTGTATGCTTCATATGATTCTGGCAACTCACATTGACACTGAAAGAAAAGTTACAGAAGTTAAATTATTACTACTCTTTAGTCTTTAAACAAGGCGGATTCTGCATAAGCCACAAGGAAATTTGTGCCAGTACCTCAACATCATTCAGGAAGAGGAATTTCCACCCCTTGAGATGTGCTCGGACAGCAATGTCCATATCCTCCACTGTTGTCCTCTCCATCCATCCTCCAGAATCCTCAAGCGCCTTAATTCTCCACACTCCCGCAGTCCCATTGAACCCAAAGAAGTTGAGGAACTCCCCATTCACTTGCTGCTCCACCTCAAAGTGGAAGCACAGATTTATGTTCTGCAATCTAGTCAACAAGTTCTCATCCTTGTTTACAAAAGACCATCTTGCCTGAACCAACCCGACATCCTCCTTTCCCTGGAAGTTCCACACGAAACTTGTCAGAGAACATAACTAATAGAACTCACAATCGGATAAGTGGAGTAACAACATATTTACAGCAGCCAGCATTGTTCAGTTTAGTCAAACCTTGAAATGGGGCACGGTTCGCTTCAGGAAATCCGGTTGTGGTTGGAAATCGGCATCAAAGATGACAACAAACTCATAATCTTTCACATAACTACAGTTCATGGCTGATTTTAGGTTTCCAGCCTTGTAGCCGTCCCGGATCACCCGGTGCCGGTATATTATGCGCACACCCTCCCGATGCCATTTCTCCACCTCCTCCTTGATAAGCGCCGAAGTGGTAGCATCATCAGAATCGTCCAACACTTGCACCAAGAAGTTCGACTTTGGCCAGTCCAGGTTGCAAACTGCACCAATGGATTGCTGGTACACCTGCAAAGTGTAAACGTCCAAATCAAAGAAGTTAATTGAATTGGACTAGTCTTTGAAAGAATTACACGTGAGATTTCCCAAATAAAGTGCAGTAGTACTTGAATTAATCCTTTCCTAGCTTCTTTTGATGCTATAGAATCTTTACTTGCGTATGCTATACTACTGATCTGACATTCAATCACACGCCTTCTCAATTATTATCTGATGGCGACAACATCCAGACCGAGATTTGGGATAAAGTGTGCTTTAAAATAACGAGTCCCAACCGCAAAGTTCAACCTTTTGTAATGCAAAAACCAAATTTTCTTGCTGTTCTAAGATGCAAATTAAAGTAAGAGCACATCAACTCAAACTTCAGAAAGCACCAAACTTGCGATTGCAGAACACAGGTCAAAGATCCAACCAATGCAGTCTACACTTAACCCGAATCCCAAAACGGCAGCCTCTGCCCCACTGTCGTTGGACCTTAGACCATCCTACCAGCACCATGAAGCCCCAATTGCAGCTCAAAAATCTGATATTTCGATCCCGGCAGATACGAATGCGGCGAGAGAACGAACACTTGATCCAAACATTCTAACTTGAGCACACCCCAACACAAGCAAGAAGCAACTAAGCAAATGATTGAAGTTTGCTTTGGGCTTACCTCCCTCTCGTTGCACATGGGAATCTGCACGAGCACCATGGGGAAGTCCTCGGCGCCGACCTCGACGTCCGCCTTGCCGCCGGCCTGCGGCACGGGCTTGATGCCCTTGAGCCTGATCCAGAAGCAGCCGAGGCAAAGGACGAGCCGGTCGACGCTCTGGATCAAGAAGAGCACGACGCACGCGTTGGTCAGGAACTGCAGCGGCGGTGCGAGGTACTCGAGGCGAACGCGCATCCACCCCGCGTAGGCGGCGGCGAAGAGCCCGTCCACGGCGAGGAGCCCCGGCACTTCGAGGTGCCACCCCTGGAGGTAGGCAGCCACCTCGACGGCAAGCAGCAGCAGGGACAGCACCAGGAAGACCCGGATAGAGCCGTAGAAGCGCGTGCGCAGCGCCGTGCTCTCCCCCGGCGCGGCGTCGGAGTCCGTCCGCCCCACCGCCACCCGCCGGCGGGCCGCGGCTGCGACGGCGAGCGCGGCGGACGCTGCGCCCGTGAGCCGCCCCGCCGCGCGGTGCGCCTTGAGCAGCAGCACCCACGTGATCTGGCGCGCGTTCTTGCCGCGCCCGGCCTTGCCGCTCCCCGCCGGCGACCCCGGCGCCACCTCCGCCGCCGAAACCTCAGAAATGGACCAGTTAGGGTTCTCCATCTTCACCACCACCGGCGTCCCGCCCCCACTGCCCATGCCACCACCCCTCGCCTCCCTCCCCCACCACGACGGCGCCATTGCCACACAACCACAGACAAGAACCCACACAGCCAACCGGTTCCTCCTCTCCGCCCCTCACCTACTCATCAAGAACGGCAGCCTTAATAATAGCCGGAGGCACGCACCACCGCGGCAGAGCAGCAGGCCACGTAGGGGTGCACAGCACAGCCCAGGGAGCAGAAGAACAAGCTCACCACGTCGGTGTAGGAGCGGAGCTTCCCCACTTTATTTATTTGTAGCCTCGCCGTCTCGTCGACTACTGAATAAAAAAGCCTTCTTTTGGCGCTCTCCCTCCGATATACCACACACACAAAACTGAGTGAGCGGTTAAAAGCAAAAGCCGGCAGGCGGCCAGGCAGCTCAGTGAAACGAGCGAGCCGGTGGGAATTGGACTCTTCGGCCCTGCTTCTGGCCTGAATTCCTGAAATAATTAAACGGCGTGTTTTCTAACGTGATTAACTGGCTTTCGGTCCACACCTTGGTTCCCCTGAAGTGTGAGCGGAATTCCAGTGCGTTCAACAGTGAGGCCAGGCCGTCTCTTCTGATCAACTGCTTCGAAAGATTACGGTAGAATTCTGCCATTGGCGCATGGCGGGAGCTCGTGGCTCGGAGGCGCCTCCACATTCAGAGTAGTTCCCATAGTCTCCAGGAGGGTGAGCCAGGGTTCCCCTTCGCAAGTTGATCGATGCGTGTTGCTCGCGTTTGATGTGTTTTTCGTTCTTCCCCTGTTGGCTAGCTCCGCTTCGAGCTCTGCCGTTCAAACTATGTATGGTTGCTTTTCTTCATTTAATGGAATGACGCACAACTCAAAAAAAAAAAAAGCCGGAGCGGCTAGCCGCGGTTTCGTTGGTTTGTTCGTTCGTGCCCGCGCGTGCCACCGGATGGGCTCGCACGATGGTCTATTCGTTGCGTGGGGTTGCAGCTGCAGCCTGGCGCGCTGTCGGTGGCGCGCGACCGCCTCTTACACAGCTTGCTCAGAGGAATTATCCACCCAGCGTCCCAGCCGCCTTGACCCTCCGCCTCAAGTGTCTCACTGCTACTGCCGGGCCGATCAAAACGGCCTAGCAGTCGAAATTTTCCATTGATGTGAATCAGAGACGCACTTGCTAATCCCTTGGTAGTGATCAAATGATGCTAATGAACATAGATATAATGTGTTTGTGTCAATGCATCCCCTCTAAGGGTGAAGATATTTTCATCATTTCATCTGCGCCACTAACACTATAATGGGCGGAATGGTACAAAGTCGAACGGAGCAAAAGTAAAAAAACTGAACGGAAATCTTTTGATAGTATTTTCCTAAAATGTGTACCTTTTGATACTACAAAACCAATTATTTAATGTATGGGACAGCACATTATGGAGGGAAGACATAAACAAAAGACTGGAAAGAAGACAAGTGAATCAAAGCAAGATTAGATCTACGGTGCTGCACTAGGCTCAAGTGGAGACAAACGTTGCTTTGGTTGCATTAACAATATCCACGATGGCAGAACAGGAGTACCGATCGATCGAATCTGAATGCCGGGACAAAATTAGTATCTACATACAAAGGCAGCTCGAGAGCTTGTGAGACTAGGATTATTAGACATCATTAGTAGTTTGCAGTTGCTTATGTAAATTGTGAACCGCTCCTTTCTTTAATGCAATCATGGCAATGCTCTTGCCATTTCCTCAAAAAGTATGCAGTTGCCAAGTCTCGAACCCCTTCCCTTTGCATCAAACCGGTGGAGCATGGCGAACACACTTTTAACTCTTTTAAGGTATTATTAGTCAGTGTGGGATTGTTCGTTAGCTTGCCTTGCTTGGAGTGCTAGGTGTTGGTTGGGTTTTGACCGTTTGCAAAAACCCTAATTAAGAACTTATTTGGAATACATGAATTTTACAGAAATCAATGTAAGTTATCTAAAATTATCCCTGTAAGAATGTTCCAGTCTAAACGGAATCGACATAATGTGAGACAAGACGAGATGCACACGAGTATCCAAGCCACCAACAAGGCAACAGATAAGAGGTTGAACACAACCCAATTACACATTGGTGAGACAATTTTACATGAACTCTTCAGCCAAACAGCCCATTAGTCACCAAACTATTTTCCAAGTCACAGACATCATCATATCTGCCACTCCCAAGGAGCTTACTTGGGGAGTTATTATTGGGGACAGGCTATGGACAGCGGCATCTCACAGGGGCGTCAGATTGAATATCCCAATCGTGCATGAGCCCATCATACAGTGGGCATTGCCAACTACGCAGTGGATATGCTCACGTTTAATGTGGTACCTTACTTGCATGCACCCAGGGCCAGCTATTAACTACCGCTTTACTAGCTACTAGTAGTGTACTGCGCACCTTTGGCTTTGATTGTGCCGCTGCTCGTTTATTCTTGCTTGCTCCATGGGAGGGAGGAATGGATGAGGAATCATTCCATCTGCTGATCGATCTGCAGCTCCATGCTCCTGATTCCATTTCAACAGGCGCTGCAGGTTCCCTAATGTTTGTTTAAGCTAGCTTCTGAAAGGAGGACATGTCTAGGGTTGATCTGGGCCCGAATTATAACTTCCTTTTCCATGGTAAACTTGATTTTGTGGTCTTACTGGTATCAAGGGGAAATTTAGGAAAAGTGACATTGAACACAACATTTTCTCTCTGAAAAGGTAATGACCCTGCTGGAGCAAAGGATTATCCCCAAAGGAATTGCATTATTAAAAAAAAAATCATGTACTCCAAGCAAGCCTCGACCAATCATGTTTATCTGCAAAATGGTAAGGCATGTCTCTTTAGGAAGGCAGAAAGAGATAGTATATTTTGAACTATACAGGTGTTCACACCCAATGGTGACACAAGTGAAGCGACGGTGGCAAAGGATTGAGAAATTTCTGGTTGAGATCTTGAATACCGGAGTATTCAGATCTCGATGATTATATATAGTAGCCGCGGCAGCCTGAATTTTCTCGAAATGAGAAACTGGTAGCACTGTCAAACAAGAGATTCTCAGCAGAAGCGTGCATTGGAAACTTCCTTCGGTTCTAACTTGTAAATTATTCCGTCGAAGAACAGAAAATGCTAGTACTACTTGTCAATTGTCATCAAGCCCAATGACATTCTAGTGTGTTAGCTCCTTAGTTATCCTTCAGTACATACGTAAACTTTCGACTAACCAACGTGTGGTCAATCACGCTACTCCGTTTGAAGAGCTAGTAATGCATGCTCCCTCTAGTCAGAAAAGAATGATGTTGTACCATTTCAAACTATCTGTTGTAAATATTTCGACTAAGCTTATGAAAATGATTCGAATAAGTTTGCCATCAAAATACTACTTTTATAATATTACTCTTTTTATAACTATATTCGAAACATTATTGTTGTTGTAAAATCTGATTGTCAAAGTCGTCGCGGACTTTGAAAAGTAAGAACTCCATTCCATTTCGACTAGAGCAACTAGCAAATTAACTACAGTCTACAGTCTTGCCTATCAATCTACAGTTTGAAGACTGTCGTACGTGGTCGCTGGCATGTTTACCTCTGACATGGGAGAAGCTAATCTCAACCACCTAATCTCACTATTCTAATCGCACGTCCATCGACAGATTCCCCGGATCATGCTTGCTTGGTAGCCAATTTGCTGCACATCAATGTGATCAATTTGTGCGACGGGATTAGCGAGATTATGTCTAAACAATTTGCACAAGGTGGACTTTGGAGACCGGCCGAAGCTAGCTAGTTAGTTCCGTTCTCGTTGGCGGTTTGACCCCTGTGTGCTTGAGCACAACCCCCAGGAATGGAAGAGAAGGTCATCATGATTCAGAAGGCCTCGGAGGCTCACATCTGGCGTGTCGGTGCTCACCGCATGCAGGAAAAGGCCCGCTCTACGACTACGATCATGCGTCGCACAACGGGGAGGCGATGACAAACGTCGCGCACGAGCTCTGCCATTGAACTTTCGTTTTGTAATCGGGAGAGAGAAGTCGTCTTCTTGGAGAGCGGAGAGCTGTAAAAGGTGAAAGGAAACGAGCGAGCGAGCGAGAAGGTTGCTTGCTGCACCTGTCAGAATTCAGAAACCTTCCGTGACTGCAAAGCATGAAAGCACGTGGCTCTGACTTTACACCGTTGATTGGTTGATCTCAAGACGAGTGGCGAATAGGCGAATAGAGTATGAGCTATGCTTTCAGTCGGCAACTCTTTTCTGCTGCAAAGTGGTGGTACGAGTAAAAGATGGATCAGAGCATGGGTAAATGATGCAGAAAATACAATGTTAATACAGCAGACAGTACATGCTGCATTTCTTTTTCCTCCGCATCTGAATTACCCAAATATAGCGAGAGTCCATGGCCATGGATACTTCAGACACCTTAAGTTTTTCTCGATTCTTTCTTTTGCAAACTTACCTTAAATGATATCTTCTGTCCATGCAGATGTAGTAGTGTGAAAGAAAGGTTCGATAGGAATTTGCAATGTCTCCCCTGAAGCGATGAAAGCTACCGACTACCAACATCATACAAGGCTAAAAGAGTCAGCAGTAGCCTACGACACTACTAGGAAATTTGAGTGGCATCGAGGGCTATCTAGACTTTACTCTTGAGACCATTTCAATCAGATCCGACTAGACGATGCAGCAAGTGTCCAAGGTGAAAAACAACCAAGTTTCCAGGGAATAAGACGACAGTGGGGCCCAAAAAAAGATCAAATCCCACTATATCATATCGACCAACGCGGAGCTAAATTAACACGGGTTGCACACCTGTCGGTCGATCTACAAACTGACAAAAGCATGAGGCCATGAAGTTCACTTACATTACATGGCTGAATCCCCATCATAGTATTGCACATCTTGGATGCCATAACCCACTTTACATGTTGAATTCATGGGGCTAAGCATTAGTAGAAAACTAAAGAGCAAGAGTACAGGGCATCACATGGAAGGTCTTTGTCCTCTCTTCTTTCTTCAGTGTGATGTGCATCATGGTAATGAGTAATCAGCGTAACATCTTTATAAGTAACAGCTATTTGTCGGCGTGCATGTACTTAGCTCTGTGTATATCATGATAGTGGGAAGGCAATCATGGGATGGGGAAATGGTACAACTTCTTGCTCACTGCCACCTTCGCTCGTCTTCAACTTTGTCGTGGAAACCGTCATTTATATTCGTCGTAGATACAAATCTGGACACTAAATTTGTAGGCATCCCCGTTCCGCTAAGTTGACCTTCGGGGATGCGCAAACAAGGAATGAAGCGTAAGTGATGCAAATGACACTTCAATCGTATTGCTCAAGTGTCAAATGAAGTACAAATGATCTCCTCTCTCATGTTACAATGAGGTCCTATATGTAGGGTCTAAGGGGAGTGGGGTGAAATTACAAAAATGTCCCTCTCATGTTGTCTTGCAGTTATGTTAGAGACAAAGACTTAATACGTGCAGTTATTACGAACAATAACAACACATATTAACTACTGTGTGTATTAAACACAACACATAAGTGTCCCTAGTCGATTGGGCTATTGAGACCGTATGTCTGTAGGCTTTGTTTACTATAGGGTGGCCGTTGTAAAGCTTACGATCATGAAGTGATCGTAGTAAGGCTTACGATCATGAGGTAGTCGTTGGAAATCTTATGACCACTAGGATAGTTATAGAAGTACTTACGACTATATTGGATGGTCGTAAAATGATTTACAACCACTCGACTAAGCTTCTCCCTTATTAATGATAAGTGGTATCATTACAAATAACATGAAGATATTGCTATCTATAATAACAATTATAGATACATAATTTAATTAATTGAGTATTATCAGATCCTCATCATCTAGCCCTCCAACTTCAAGTGAAAGTAACTTACTTGGAAAGGAGGTCGGAAGTAGAGTCTTTCCGACGTATTTCATTTGATCAGAAATTAACTTGGTCAAGAAGGTAATTTTACTTGAGTTGAAAAGACAGAACTGTTTTTTCGAATGGACATATTAAATAATGCAAACTGACTCTCACAGATCTGTCTGTTGGGAGCAGTTCCCAAGGGGGTAGTTCTATTTGACCTTGTCCAGGGACGATAGCATTTTCTTTACGGGGAAACCCGCAGAGAATAGCTCATCTTGGGACTCGTCTCCAAGCGACCTCGACCAGATCAACCCCTACATCCAAGCCATCAAGGATTTGAGGGAAGAAGGACTAACTAGATGGCACATGGTGAGAGACTTCATCACGCCGCATTAGTCCCTTGAAGGATTGAGTACACCCCATGTGGAAGTACTCAATGACTACTGACCTAACAAGAGATTATGAAGGAGGTAAAGTAATAATCAACTAAGCATAATAATTGATTATATTCTCGTAATCGTAGATCTTTCACACAAAAAATGACACTCTAGTCAAGTTTATTTGTGATAAGGCCCCTACGACCATGGCAGGAGCTCCCAAATCTTGGTGGTCGTAACCAAGGAAGAAAGGAAAGAACGCTTAAAGGTAATCAAAATTTGATTTCGTCTTTAGGGTTCAGTAGTCATAAATTCAACCACTTGACAATATTTGTTTTCTAATTTTTACAAAAGTAGGCATGACAGACCGTCAAGACGACCAAGAGGTCGAATTAAAGGCTATCAAAGATGAGTCAAAGAAAGACAGAGTTCCCTTGACCAAAAGGCGTCATCTTATAAAGGCTACCAATAAGAAGAAGGATGGAAGTTCAAGTTCCACTCTTCCTTCGACCACCCCCATCAGGAAATTCTTTGCAGACATGATCGCTGTAGAGAAAATGGACGTGGTTGAAGAACTTAAGTATAAAGCCCCAAGACCAAGGTACCCTTCTATTACGACGACAAAATATTTTCAGTTTTTGTTTCTCGTAGCTTTGTCAAGCGAATAGAAATGAAGCACTCAAAAAGTTTTATGTTTTTTGTGAGGGCTACCTCTTCAATAGCAGAGTCTGTGGTCGAGGCGAGCATTGTCCCTCGGGTGGTCGAAGCCGGTTCTGACCATCAAGAGAGGCATGTAGCTCTAGGAGCTCTAGCTCAAGACCTACAACCAGATGTGGTCGTAGAGGTCCCAACTCTTCATTAATACATTCGACCAGATATGGTCGAGGAAGTCTCAGCCTCTCAAGCTCGTGACACTAGAAGCCTTCCAGAGGCTTAAGGTGTCACAAAATTTTGGGTGGCCAAAGTAGAGAAGAAGAAGAAGAAGTCTTCTTTGGGGAAGATTTCTTCTGGATTCAATCATATCCAGGAAGCCAATGTATGTAAAATTTAAAACTTAGAAATTACATTTACCTTTTAATTCCGCAGTTTGACCTGTCTTCCCCTTTTCTTGTTGTTTTAGTCCTGCTACTTCAGCCCTTTGGGATGCTTCTGTTGAGAGGCCTATCATTATTTTGTCTACAACCGTGGGAGTATAAGTTTCTCCTGCGGTCATAGAGATAACAGCGGGGGTGGTCGAAGATTTGACCACTATCTCTGGTGTGGCGATGGAGGAGGTCACTGCAGCCTAACCAACCATGACCACTGAGGTGGTCGTAGAGGAGGCGAAGATGGCAGAAGACCAAGACGCTTTGATGATCGAGTCGATTGTTGAGAATCTCAATAATTAGACAAGGGACTTGGTCCTACGATCATCGGGAGCAACCACCAGCAGGAGCTGGAAGCTTCGACCGCTGTGTCGGGAAGGAGGTCGTGGAGGATGTCCCTCTGAGTCCTCAAGGTGGAGTCGTGTCTTCTATCAACAACGAAGAAGAATATGTAGAAGACTCTTTCAACCTCTTCCCCGATTTCTTTGGACCACCGACTATCAGGTCCTCTTCGTTTAGGTCTCATGATCGAATTCCATACCCTAAAGATATTCCCCAAAAGGGACATATCTTTGACAACGAGCATCTTCAAAGAATATAGTGGGACAAAGTCAACGAGTTCCATAAACTGGAGGACTCCGAGAGGGTGTATGCCCATTTTGCTCAGTCAACCATCGATGTAAGTACTCGATACCAAATATTTGGCCATTTGCCATTTCGACTGCCCCATTACTTTGTGGATAGGCGACATAGCCATAACATAGCTTGGTATCCAATTCTTCATAAAATTCTTGGAATTTTGCACTCCAAAATTGTGTACCATTATCTGTAATAATTCGACAAAGAACCCCAAATCGAGTTATGACATTTTTCATCATAAATTTCTTAACAGCTTTCGTTGTTATCCTAGTTACAGGTTCGGCTTCAATCTGTGTCGTAAACATATCAATAGCCACAAAAAGGAACTTGAAACCCCCTAGTGCTTTTGGGAACAGTCCTATAATATCGAGACCCCAGATTGCAAAAGCCCAAGAAAGATGTATGGTTTGTAATGCTTGAGCCGGTTGATATATTTGCCTACTATGAAATTGGCATTTTACACATTTCTTAACAAGATCTTTAGCATCATGGAGGGCTGTTGGTGAGTAGAAACCTTGTCAAAAAGCTTTTCCGACACGCGTTTTGTAAGAAGCGTGAGTTCCACAAATGCCTCCGTATATTTCTTGAAGGAGATTTAATCATTCTTTCTGCGATATGCATCGCATAAGAACCCCTTGAGTACCTCGTTTGTAGATGACTCCTTCGACCAAAGTATTCATTTTGGCCTTACGAGATAAACGATCAGCCTCAAGATCGTCATTGGGTAATGTGCCCTTCTGAAGATACTCGTTGATGTGACTCATCAAGGTATCCTCGTATTCTAGGGAGGTTATCTTAATAGGAGATGTCTCTAATGTTTCGACCAGGGATAACTTCTGGAGCTGTTCCAAGAAGACTCCTTGTGGTGCTTGTGATCGAGAAGAAGCCATTCGAGCTAACTAGTGAGCGAGAAAATTATCCTTTCGATGGATATATTGTACCTCGAAATCGAATAAGTGTTTTACAAGCTTCCTAACTTTTGATGAGTATTGAAACATGGTCGTACTAGAGCATTGGTACTCTTTTCTGACATGATTCATGACCAGTTGAGAGTCTCATCTCACGGAAGACATCGAATCCCGAGCGCTTTCGCTGCTCGTATGCCAACCAAAAATCCTTTGTATTCTATCACATTGTTAGTAGCATGAAAGTTTAATTAAATAACATACTTTAAGGTTTCTTTGTAAGAGATACCAGTACCACCCCAACCCTCGAGCCACTTAGCATAAGTGACCCATCAAAGTACATTATCTACTGGTCGTGGAATTCGTACTTGGGTCCCTGAACATGAGCAGGTTCATTATTTGTCCATTCGGCGACAAAGTCTGCTAAGATCTGAGATTTAATGGTCGTTTGGGACACGAAATGGAGGTCGAACTCCCAAATTCAATTGACCATTTTACCATGAGCTCCGCTACTTCCCTATTCTGGAGAACCTCTCTTGAGGGAAACTCAGATAACACGATTAACTTGTGCGCTTGGAAATAATGGATTAGTTTCCTCGAAGACATGAGGAGGGCATATAAAAGCTTTTGGTCCTAAGGGTAATACTCCTTAGGCCCATGTAAAATTTCACTAACGTAGTAAACTGGTCGTTGAACGTTTTCACGTTATGCGACCATCACTGCGATCACTACTTATAGGGTAGTAACTAGATTTATTAAAAGTGTCCCTTCTAGTTTAGGAGAAATCAGAATAGGAGCACTCGTAAGATAACTTGTGACATCCTTGAAAGCTTTGTTTGCTTCCTCTGACCACTCGAAATCCTTATATTTCCTCAAAAGTCTAAAGAAAGGAAGTCATTTTTCTTCTAGTCGTGCGATGAAACGACTTAAAGCCGCCATGCATCCTTTTACTTTCTGGACTTTTTTCTTTGTGGTCAGAGGGTGCATTTGTTCAATGGCTTTTATCTTTTCAGGGTTTCCTTCGATTCCTTGTGCAGAGATAAGGAATCCAAGCAACTTTCCTAAAGAGGCTTCGAACACACACTTCTCATGATTTACTTTTAAATGGTATTTTTTGATGTTGTCGAATGTTTCTTGCAAGTCGAAAATATGATTAAGGCACTTGATTCTTTTTACGATCAGATCGTCAACATATGCTTCCAAATTTCGACCTAGTTGAGGAAGGAAGGTCTTTTGCGTCAAGCATTGAAAAGAATCACCAGCATTTTTTAGACCAAATGGTATTTTGATATAGTAAAATATTCCAAATAGTGTAATAAATACGGTCTTTTCTTCATCATCTAGGAACATACTTATATCATGATAACTAGAATATGCATCTAGAAAACTTAATATTTTACAACCAACACTAGAATCAACCAACTGATCAATACGAGGAAGGAGAAAGTCGTTCTTCGAACAAACTTTATTAAGATCAGTAAAGTCTACACACATACGCCATTTACTATTAGACTTTTTAACCATTAGAGGGTTAGCCAACCACTCTAGGTGGTCGACTTCTCTTATGAATCCTGCTTTAAGTAGCTTGTTCAATTTAGATCTGATGGCATCTCGTCAATCAGGTGTGAATTTCTATAAAAAAAATTACGGGTTTCTAATTAGCCCTTAGAGCTGGCATGTGCTCGATCACCTCCATAGGGATTCCAGGCATGTCGAATGCTTGCCACACAAAGACATCTGAGTTTGCTCGGAGTAAGGTGACGATGGCGTCTTCCTATGTAGGGTTGGAAGTGACCCCGATGCGAACGATTTTTGAAGGCTCCTCTGAATTCAGTGGAACTTCTTTGACTTGGTCGTTCGGATTTTGTGCAACTTTAGGCTTCGATTGCTTGGTCGAATGTTGCCCTTTGCTTGCTTCTCGAGTTGGTATTTGGTCAACCATCTTGAGGGATTTGCGGTCATATGTAAGAACTATTTTTTCACAGCGGACTATGATTACTCCTTTAGGACCTAGCATCATAATACATTGATAACTGTAATGAGTAGCCATTAGGAATCGTGCCAGAGTTGGTTGACCGAGTATGACATTGTATTTTGTGTCAAAATCGACCACATCAAAAGTGTTTTTCTCCATCGTGAAATTGTTTGGTGAACCAAATATTACAGGAAGAGAAACATGACCAATGGGTTTGGCCGAAGACCCAGTACGATCCCATGAAATGAGTATCGTACATGCTTGATCTTTGTCCTGGGAAGTTGCATCTTGTCCAGGGCACTCGTAAAGAGTATATTCAACGAACTCTCACCATCAACTAACACACAATTGACTCGATAGTTATCGATGGTGGGCTCGACCACGATCAAAAAACTACCAGGTCGAGTAGAAGAGATTAGACAATCACCTTTCTAAAAAAGATGGTGATTTCTGACCATTTCAATACTTTATTGACAAGAGGAGGGTAGATGGAATTTACCTCACGTTCGACAGTTTTGAGTTGTCGTTTCGACTCGTATGTTGAAGATCCTCCATAGATGTGATCGATGGTGTGTTCTGGAACTTGAAACGATATCTCCTCATCATCATCCAACTATTTTCGACCACTCATTTGCCCCATCTCTTCAAGTGTGGGAAATGGTCCTTTGCCGGTGTAGTAATCCTTGAGTTTCCACTGAAAAACTCGGAAATTACGAAGGTCGTGTCCTTCCTTTTTGTGAAAAGGACACCACCTAGGCTTGTCATTCTTCCATTTCGGACGTTTACCTTTGCCCCGACCGGGATATGGTTTGGAGTTCTGAGGCTCCTTCACGCTCACTTCTAATATCTCCTTAGAGTTTTTTACTTGAAGCTTTTGGTCTTTAGTTTTGCTTTTGGATTTTTCAACCTTTTTATTTTTCTTCTTGCTGCCTTCGCTCGCTCCTCGAGTATCCTTATCATCACGATCAATCGTGTGATTCCACTCGACTGCTTTCGCAACATTTGCATAATGGTCGGCCATTTCAAAGAGCTCGACGATGGTAGCTGGAGGATTTAGAGCGATATCCTTCGTAATCCTTTGATTGCGGACTCCTTGCTTGAATGCTCTGATGGTAGAAGAGTTGGAAACTTTAGGAACTGAATTGATAACCTAACTGAAATGTCTGATAAATTGGCGTAAGGTCTCGTGAGAATCATGTTCCATTCTGTGCATGTCATCCTCCTTTCTTGGGTGGTTGTAAATGCCCTAGAAGTTGGCTAGTAGTAGGTTACATAGGTGCTGCCACGAATATATTGACTCTTATGGTTGATTTAACAACCACGATTGAGCAGATTCTTCGACCACAATAGGAAGGTACTTGACCATGATATGCTCTCCTCCTCTTGTTGCTCGAAGAGCGATGGTATAGATTGGAAGACACTCGATGGTATTTTGTAACCCATCAAATTTCTTTATGTTCACTGGTCGGAACCATGATGGCCATCAAACTGCTTGAAGGTCAGACGAAAATGCCCGACATCCGGTAATGATATCATAACACCTTCTTAGCGGGAAAGAAGGGTTGACGTCACCAGGCGATCATACTCGACGATACACAGTGGTAAGTGAACCTGACCTATCATAGATCTCAGCCCTACGAGAATAATACTCCTCGTACTCCATCTGTCGGTGTAGATTTCTCAGAAGAAGTGGTGAACCTACCAAAACTGTTGTCTTGTCGTTCTCCACGAGGAGGGTCATCTGAACGACCGATGTTCGATAGAGTTGGCCCGGTACGACTACCATAATGGTGTCGTCGAGTCCACTCAAGCCTGACCATCATGTCTCAAAGCCTTCGTGCGATCTCTTAAGCAAAGAGGTCGTAGCATGGAGCTTGTCCAAGCTCTTGAGTTAGGTTTTTGATCAGGTCATTGATTCATTGAATTTCTTAAGCTTCCTCTGACTGGTATTGGATGCGCCTAGGTAAAAACCTCTGGTAGCAATTCTTCTTCTCCGGATGGTTTCAGAATCATCAACGCTTGAGTCAGCCAAAGCATGCCTGAGTGGAGTGCGATAATTTCTAGGATTTCGGTCACGCTCATGAAAGTGGAGATCTTGTTCATCACCGGAGGCGTTCTCGCCATCACCATGAGAGCCCGAAGTCAGTGTGCGATGGGAAGCGTCCCCAGCTCTGCCTCTTGGAGAGAGATTATGATCTGAGGGGAGAGCAAAGACATCCTGGATGCTATTATCTCCACTCACGTCTGAGTCCTCCTGACTCAAGGAGTAGTCGAAAGACAATACCTTGTGACTTGGAGCAATCCCCTCTAGGAAAGGGGATATTGGGTTATAACTGTCTCAACTCAAGGTGAACCCTGCGGGAGTATGGCCGAATTCGTAGGTGAAGTGGGCTCGACAATGCACCTTGTGAGGGTAACCGAAGGGTGACGGTTATCAAGTATTAGTTGAGTCCCAGAAACGTGGATTTCAGGACTCTGCGCTAGATCAGACGGGCTTGAATATTTGGAGGGGGGACCCTCGTCATGCTCTGTACTCGCTGTGGCGCAATCCTAACCCTGGTCGGATGGAGCCTTGCCCTTTGAAAAGTCTGGTTTCTCATCTGGGTGTATTTTTTGTGGAAGAAAGATCTCTCATCACCTTGTTTGTGGCATGGTCTATTGGGTTTGGTGAAACATCCCTGAAAACGGCATTATCATCGGACAAAATGATGCTCTTCTCATACTTGTAGCATGTATCCATGTCAAGTTCTGCGTAATCTGCCAAATCGAACCAATTCTCTCCATTCCACTCTCCTGCCATGAAAGCATCAAAGTTGAAAAATGAAGATAATTTGTCAAAAATGAAAGGAGAAACCGGAAGATCCCGATGGACAACACAAACTATCAATGGTTTTGTATCAATCTTACGAGTGAATACTGGGGACTTTCCTTGAGTTAAACCACACAGAAAAAGACACAAGAATTTTATACAGGTTCGGGCATTCTTTTGAGAGAATAATAACTCAACTCTTGTGTTGTTGTATTGACTATGTTTTACAATACGAAGAAATCACTAGAACTATGGCTTAATGACTTCTGTCTGTTGATCGTTGTCGTTGTTTTTCTTGTTCCTTGTTCCTTTGTCCACCATCTTTACTCCTTATATAGCGCGTGAAGGGGCGCCAGTTGTCCCGTATCAAAAGGTGTCTCACCGTTTAATGAAATGTGCACGTTCTGTGATGGTTATTGTCAGAGACTAACCCTGCCACGTCGCCTTACAGTTATGTTAAAGACAGAGGCTTTATACGTGCAGTTATCCTGGAGAATAACAACACATATTAACTATTATGTGTATTAAATACAACGCATAAGTGTTCTTAGTCGATTGGGTCCATATGTCTGTAGGCTTTATTGACTATAGGATGGTCGTAGTTGACCTGATCATAGTAAAGCTTACGACCATGAAGTGATCGTAGTAAAACTTACGATAATAAGATAGTCGTAAAAAAAACTTACGACCAATAGGTAGTCGTAGAAGTACTTACGACTATATAGGGTGGTCGTAAAATAGTTTATGATCACTTAGCTAAGTTTCTCCTTTTTAATGATAAAGGACATCTTTACAAATAATATATAGATATTGCTATCTATAATAATTATTATAGATAAATAATTTAATTAATTGACGATTATCATATCCTTATCAATCTCCAAATTTGATATGGCATTTTGTCGAAATTGGACTGCAATGGTACATGAAGAGAATTATACCAGATGGGGGTAATCATGTCCCGGTTTCCTTTTCTGAATTGAAATCACTGGGTGTTTTTCCCCAAGTCTCTTTTTTCTGAAATCTCAGCCGGTAGATCAGGCACGCGTCTCCAACGTCCTCTCCTGGTATCTATCAGTGATCTTCACTAGAGAATGCTTGAACAGCACCCCCCCACATTTTTAAACCCAAGCAACCGGTGTCGAAACCAAAGGTGAAGAGCACATCCACTGCATTCTCAAGGAAGAACCAGATGTGGCAACTGGCAAGGAATCAGTGCCATCCATCCTCTTGTTTTACTATCATCGAGCTTTCAATTGCAAGAATGTCTCGTACACAGGTTTTGTTCTCGAAATCAAAATAGTCGGGTTCCTCAAGGACACTACCATGTAGGCAGAGCGATGGACCATGAAACTGAGGCAGCTATCAAACAGAGGAGTAGAGACGCACCTCCGACTCAAGGATGGGCGATGTAGCCGATGAGCGCCGCCTTACGCGCCGCGGAGAGCCACCCCGTGAAGCTTTCTATGAACAGAACCCGCGGGTACTCGTTGCAGTTGTTCACCATACCACGCCACCCGCAGTCCGTCTGATCTGAAATCAACGGCCAAAATACCCGCTATGAAAAAAAAAAGTAAATTACACCGTCGGTCACCAAACTTGTCACATTGATTCAAATACTCTCAAACTTGTCACATCGATTCAAATACTCCCAAACTGTATTGAAGGTCACTCTTGTTATGAAACCTAATTATAAATAAAAGACTAAATTATCTTTGGAGAACTTTCACCCCTTTAGTCTATAAATATGAGGACTCTCATGTACAATACACACATAGATAAATTAAAGATCTTGGATTCTCCTCTACATCGTGTCTCTCTTTGGAATTCATTGTGTTATTGATATGTTTTCTTAACACGTTATCAGCACAATAGCTCGTAAATCCGGGTATGTCGTTCAATAAGGTTGATAAATTAAATAAATTATTTACTGTATTAATCGGTACGCATTATCTTTAAGTGAAATTTCGTTTTATGCCACTACTTCAATTGTGCTTTCGATGTGTGTCATTGTTTTTTGGCTTATTCTTCTCATGCCACTGCTTCGCAAAATTTCTTCACAAATCACCACTGCCATCACCCTCCGGCACCCTAGAGCCGTAACTATGTCAAGTTTGTCACATTCGCGCTCCCCTTTATCTCCTCCCACCACTCATTCTTCCTCTCCTCCCCCAGGCCGCTGCCTCCACGTCAACCACACTGCGCCACCTCTGGTCTACGTTGTTGGACCTCCCCGATTACTCCCCGTCACCATTGATTGCGCCAGTAAACTACCCTCGGTCCCCTGGTGTTCATGTTCCCTCAAAATCCACCCTTCTTCCACTCATGCGCCATCGCCACTCTCCTTCCCCCATCCTGGCCGCCATGCACCGCCGCCTGACCGCCACCGAGCACCTCGGGCTGAGACATCACCACCCATCGGGTCCCCTCCCTTCCCCGGTTACATTTTAGCGCTCTCCGCCGTCGCCTTCGCTTGCCATCGCTGGCGTCAAGCCCCACCATGGCCACCATGGATGCTCCCATGTTTCTCCCCTGCTCTGCTCTCTCTCTCTCTCTCTCTCTGTGTGTTTGCTTGTATACGAGAGACTGAAGTGGGGGTCCACCGGTAAGGGTAAGTTGGTTAGTGAATTATAGGGCAGTAAAATCAATTGGTGTTGGAGGTTAATTAAAAGTAGTATGTCGCCAGTAGTCAAATTAAGATAATTAGGAATTAAGTGAGTAAAGAGGAGGGGGATGGTAAGAGAGGGATAGGGGCCATGACGGGAAATTGACATGTTTTGGACAGAGAGACCGAGTCAAACGGTTTGACTTACACCGTTATGGCTCTAGGGTGTCAGAGGGTGAAGACAGTGGCAATTGTTGAAAAAGTTTTGCGAAGCAGTGGTATGGGAAGAATAAACCAAAAAACTATAGTACAAATCAAAAATGCAATTGAAGCAGTGGCATGAAACGAAAAATTCCTATCTTTGATGTTCTCTGCGAGGAACCAATATGAATCGGCAAGGAGCTGATGCAACAGCGCCGTGATGGATCGCATGCTAAGGAACTAAGCACTGGACGGAATTTTAGACATATTTAGCCCCGTTAGACCACCGAAATTCCAAAAGTAGCCTCCGCAACGTCAAAATTCCAAAAATAGCCCCCTCGCTGCACATGCTACCGAGTGGGACGGCAGTAGTGCAGCAGCAGCTGTCGTGAGGGTAGCAGCTGCTGCCAAAAAGATTGTAAAAATGTATAAAAAAATTATAAAAATAAAATGGGTTATCAGGGATTGCAATTGTAACTTAGACATCAATTGAAGTGCATCAATAGAATTAACCAGAACAAAATGATTTATTTGAGTTGTACTGTAGAATAACATCTCAAGAAAAAATAGTACAGATTAGGATGTTTCATGTACTTTCAGTGCAGATTGAAGTGCACCATGGCTTGGATTACTTTTTGATTTTACTATGGCTTGGAAGCCATGGTAAAATCAAAGAGTTCTGTGATGAGGCGTCTAGTATAGTTTATTTTGTAGTAGTACCCATAACTAAACCAATATAGTATGTACAACCATAATAGCTACTCAAAAAGGCAAATATGACAAGTTCTGCAAAGCAAGCATAATAATTAAATAAACAACATAAATACAGGTCAAGCACTGCATTTTAATGGCCAAAACCAAAATACAACAGAGGTAACGTGCAACTGAAACTTGTGCATTAATTAATAGCAGAAATTATAGAACAATTTTTTTAATTTTTTTACAATTCACCAGCTGCTGTCGTCCCACACGGCAGCACGCGCTGTGAGATGATTATTTTTGAAATTTTGATGTTACAAGGGCTACTTTTGAAATTTCGATAGTCTAACGGGACTAAATATGTCCAAAATTCCATTGAACGCGCACACCCGCGTGATCTGATTTGAATTTCCATCACCGTACAAACCATTAGTTTGATCTAATATCATTAACATTGAGTTGATTCACTGTCTAGTAGAACTAGTGTGTTACTAGATAAATTAAACTGAACGTTGCTTGGATTAAATTCAATCTATTAACCACCACCGCACGCCACCGAACACACGTTGCGCGGCCTCGATGGCCGCCGCCCACGACTTCTCTTCCCACTTTGCCGCCCGGCAGCGGCTTTCCTGCTAGCCATGGTACAGCACCGGTCTAGCGCCAGAACTCGCCTTCTGCACGACGACGTCGGATCCTGCCCAGCAGTGGTGAATCTAGGATAAAAAATGAGAGTAGATTTAAAGTCTTGAACGACCAAACTAAATTATAACAAACATAATCTTGTATTTTTGAGCAATCAAATTCATACATGAATAAAATCAGAGCAAAAAAAGAGAAAAAATATAATGAATGTACCTCGCTAATGGAAAGTATATCCCTAAAACATGTAAATATGGTTCCAGTAGGTACCAACCTATGCATTAAAATTAGAAAAATTAGTGATACAATAGCAAATTGTACTTAAATGATCATGAATATTCAAAATAAAAGTATCATACCACTAAGACACTAGCTTGAATCATGACTTTCACAAGGTAAATTCATTCTGCAAGATTTCATGCCTGAGAAGGATATTATGATTTTATCATCATCAATGAATCTAAATATGTCTCGCTCGGTGTAGCACACCATCAAATCATTCAGCCAGTCATCCGATACCTTGTTGCGCAAATCTGCTTTGATAATATTCATTGCCGAAAATATTCTCTCAACAGATGTCGTTGCCACTGGAAGGATCAATATCAGCTCGATGAGGCGATATACCAATAGAAAAGTTCTATCTTTTTTTTGTTTCAACCATGAGGAACGACTATTATATCGAACTTACTAACAAATTGGTAATTGAGCAACAAGTATATACCAGATTACCAGCAAAACTTCAGCACTACTGCTACCGGACCGGCTTCTCTTCCCATGTTCTCCAATCCCCACCCCCACCCGTCCGCTTAAAATCCCCACTCCCAGCTCCGACTCAGGCGCTCCCCTCCCGGCCTTAGGCCTCCCCTACCCGACCTCCCTGCTCCAGCACTCCCCCTCCCAGCGTCCTCGCTCCGATGCTCCCCCTCCCGGCCTCCCAGGGGCGACGAATCCACCCGGCCTCCCCGCTCCAGCTCCGACGCTGCCCCTCCCGGCCTCAGGCCTCCCCCACCCGGCCTCCCTGCTCCGGCGCTCCCCTCTCGGACTCCCCGCTCCGGCGCTCCCCTCCCGGCCTCCCCTACCCGGCTGCGGACTGTCGGCCGGCCCAGATCCGCCTCCGCCTCCCCCACCCCACCCGGCCGCTGGCTCCTTGCCTTGGTTAGGTCTCCCAGATCTGCTTCCGACACTCCCTCCCCCACCCGGCCGTCGGCTCCTTGCCTTGGCCCGGTTGCCTAGATCCGCCTCCGGCTCCTCTCCCCCACCAGGCCGCCGCTTCCCTGCCTCAGCCCGACGACCCGACGGACTCCTCGTCTTCGGCCTCCTCTGGTAGTCTGGCTATGGGCTACCGTCGGCGATGTGGCGTCGCGGACCTCAGGTGCGTCTCGCTCGAAAGAATGAATGGTGAATTGCTTGATTGAAAGGGGATCGGCCGATCGGGGAATTTTGGAACGGTGGACTGGTGGATGTGAGACTGTGAGTTGGGTCTGGGCTTCATTGCTTCGACAAGGGCAAGGCCCATACGCATTTGCTTTGTTGGTTTGTTGCTCTATTGACTGTTCTTCTTCTCGTTTGGCGTTTGGCGTAGGCTCGAAGCTATGGCAGTCGGGGGAGCCAAAGTTGCCGGAGGGGGAGACGGGGAGTGTCCGGGCGCTGGTGGAGGGTGGGCTTCAGCTTGACGAAGCCCACCCGATGGATTCGCCCCTGCTGCCAAGTGCCAGCTTCGCGGGGACACCGAGCCGAACGCGGCCGCCCCTGCCACGACTGGGCCGCTCGCCCAGAGCTGCAGATGCCATGCTACCCAGTGTTGCACCGCACTGACTGCTAGCACCACTCCCGTCGAGCGCGCCGACCGCTGCGGCACCCTCCGAGCCCATGTGCGCTAGACCTCTAGTCGTCACCAACCACGGGCTGCACCGTATGCGGTCAGAACCGCCGGGAGCCGCCGCTACGCGCATCGCCCTCCACGCTGTGCACCGCCTCTCGTGCGCTTGCCGCCGTGCCTCATCCCTCGCGTTGCGCATCGCCTCCGCCGCCGCTCGCGCTAATGACCGCTGTACGGGCCACCGTATAAACCCCCTTTAGCCGTGTGTGTGGCGTCTAGGGATTTTATGGCATGTGTGGTCAATGGGCTACCACCACATAAACTCCTCGCGCGCCATTTTGGGTTGCCCAGTTGGGCTGAGCAGGCCCCGATGGCTGATATGGCATGTGCGGTCAATCGGCCACATGGCCCGTTTCCGAATCGGCCCAATAAATTTTTTGGATAAAAAATGAAATCCTAAAAACTTGCAGAAATGCCCTCATATATTCTTAAAATCATGAGGAAATCATGTCGATTAGAAACTTTTGTGGAAAACCCTCTGAAGTTTTGAAAATTTATGGCGGATTTCGGATTTCCATATATTCTTGTAGAATAACCTTCGGGAATCCGATTTTTGCGATGGTTCAGTATGTTCTATTGTTATTTTATAACCTAGACTTATTTGCTTTAATATTATTTATTTTTATGAAATAACCTTAAATTAATCCTATAAATTGAATTTCTAAGGTATATGAGCTTCCATAAATTTGTGAAACCTTAGATACATTGAAGCATCATATTTTTTATGGTTTATTTTTTCCTGGTATTATGTGTTTTGGGAAATTAATTAATTGGTTTAGTAATTTTGAAAATTGCTCCCAAACCTTACAAAATTTGAGAAAAATCCCAAAAATACTAGGAAAATTCTGAGAAATTTATAAAATTATCTACTGAATAGATAAAATTAATCTTTACTATTTTACACTTGTTTCATGCATTTAAAATTATATATCAGATGTAAACATATATAAATTTACACGAATTATGTAGGATATGTTAGACATCAGTAAGTGAAAATTTGTTTGCCCTAGATGGCAGCAACTATATCACCTTGATTTATCTCCATGGCATACCATTCTCGAGCGTGCTGCTGGCACACCTGAATCTGCTGCCGCTGAAAAGACAAAAGTTTTGCAGTTTATGAGGCGCCACCTCTACTATGTCCTTAAGAATGACTACGTGACTAACAGTTATCCGTTGGCCATATGGCTTTCTCTAAAACATAAGCCGATGATATGTTCTATAGAGACCTGTTGAAATCTCTTAGTTATCCCTTAGCTTTGATAAAGATGTTACTTTCCTGCACGAGTCGCATTAGTAGTATAGATTCAGCTCTGTAGAGTTTGGCCCTACTCATGATGGGCATTTCATATCTTTTGCTTTAGGTGGAAAACTTACGCATTAGATTGCTATTTTCTAGATGCCATAAATAAAATAATGGTCTAAGTTGTTCTATTAAAGCCTTATCCCCTACTGAATAGTTGATCACATTTGCTTAATAGAACATATTGGCAGTAGCATATCTTACCTGTAGTAAAATTATTAATATTGCATAGAATAAAATTTGTAAACTGTACACCTGAAAATTAAAAATACTTTACCATACCTTACTAACAAAATATTGGACATGTGCTCTTGGTATCTACTAAGCCTCAATTCAATAGCTTGATGTGCACGAATGCCCAGATGGCAAAAGGAAAACAATTTTCCCTGGTGGCACCAGGACAAAACTAGTCATATGCTGATCCCTGATGGATTAATTTTGCTAGAAAACATCATAATCCTTAAATAAGTACAGAATAACTTACGCCCTAAGACTTGGAGACTATATAACACTATTCTCCACCACACTGATTTCTTAATTGAAGAACTTTGTATGCAAAATGTTACAACGTATATGTACATTTCATGCCAATAAAATTGCACTCCTGTTGAGGTATGATTGTAAATCTTTGCTAAAACTCTTAGTTGATTTCAAGCAAATGCCTCGGGCACACGCTATCACTCGGGATTTTTATAGTTGGCGTGAAAAGGGAGGAAATTGGACATGTGTGGGATATTGTGACCTAAGAGGCGTAGGAAAAATATTCAAAACAAGAGTCAGTGTAACCGCAAGGCATATCCTAGATCAAAGCCAGAAGCAAATTAGCCCGCAAAGCAATAAATTAATCTAGTTTATTATGGGAGATAATTAAAGTAAATTGCATGATTATTATCCTTATCTAGTTGATATGTAAAATGACACTTACGCCATTGCTGATACACATGTTGTTGGCAATCACAATCATTGCAGCCGACGAAGGGCAATTGATTTGTACCTTCAGCAATATGTTAACCGCCAGCATGCGGGAATGCAGTCGGCAAACCGATGGCCGCTTGACACAGTCGCACATACACCATGTTGGCTACGCACCGAAGTGTGCCATACTCATCAGAAATGACACATGCATATTGGTAAATGCGGTTCGCAACTGCATCACCACCAGAAGCCATATCACTTGCTTGAAGCGAATATAGCTCCCGAAATAAAATATAATGACATATTGGATTTTTATAGATCCTGAATGATGTAATTTTGACTATATTTATTGTGGCATTACAAATTAAAAATCAGGCATACGATTTATCACCCTTATTTAAATATGGTGCTCCTGTTGAACAATAAATAATCTCGTCGAATAATTATTCCATTTGGGTGATTAAAATAAAATCATGTTCCAGTAGAAAATATAGTATTCCGTGCATATTAACTTTCGGTCAATGTTTTATGTTCAAACATTTTTTATGTTCTTGAAGAGCATCCTGTAGATTTATATTATGCTATTAGAATATACTGCTTAGAATATATGTTGTGTAATTACAAACTTGGAATTTAATGATCCAAATTATTTAAAATATAGTATGAGTAATTGGATTAAAACTTGGGCAAATAATAAAGAAGCATACTATAGAATAAGTCTTCCAACTCTCGGACCCCCCGTATGGAACCTTCGTCGCAGATAAATAACTAACTAGAAGTTGGAATATCCTACAGAATGTTAGGATCATGTAGTTTTCTTATCATTGCACTGATAAAAGTCTAGCTCACTGCATGTAATTATTAAACCCCTTGTTGAAACTAGTGCGTGTTGGAGGAATCAAACATTTCACAAATGTTATGACCAGTGTAGCATACATCTTTGAGCCCCCCACTAGTTGCTGGGAATCATGTTGGATCTAAAATTCAATCAATTGTATGCCCATGATAGGGGAATCTTGTAGTATGTTATTTAATAAAGATCGAATCTCGGCATTTGGGTGGAGAAATGCCCAAAAGTTCGAATGATGTCGTATTTTCCAGAAGAAAAAAGATCTTTAGTACTAAGATACACGCACTAGTCAAGCTAAATTTATGGTTTTGCTTAACTTCTGTACACCAGAAGCGGGGAACATGGCAGATACTTTCTAATTATGGAGTTGCCATAATGTTTACTTGCAGTAAATACATTACTAAGAGTGGAATACCCTGAGTTGAATAGTATATCCACCTATGCGAATTTGACTTATTAGTCCTTGATTCAAAATCTGTGGGGACGCATATGGGTCTAAGATCTAATGATACTAGTCAAAAAAATATATTAATCACTCCTTGAACTCTCTTGAAGAGAACTCACCCTGAAGGTGAAATACCACATGCAGAGGCTCATCATGAAGATGAAAACTGCAGCGACTTGATGCGCACATATTACAATGCTGGAAATGCGGAAGGACCAAGAATCTTTTGTTTGAAAAATGATAAAGATATGGCTAATAATGAGATACCCTTAATTTGGTGGATATGAGAGAAAAGTTGTTGACAACCACTTTACCTCTACAGTTGCTAAAGTTTCTCTCATGAGAACACAGATCTGGAACCAAAGTACATGGCCGAGCACTTGAAGCGTTCATATCGGGTCACATAATGAAAGCATATGAGGCTGAACCATAATTGCTAAATAAAAGTCTTGGAACCAGATAGTTCAGACTTGATGGGTCATTATGAATATAATGAAGTGGTGAAGCTATGGTTCAAAGGGTCCCGTAGAGACCGTTACTCTCCTATTATGAATAATATAATGTTATGTTGTATAATAATTCTGACAAATAGCTTGAACAAATAAATAAAATATGCAGTTAATTGGTTCTAAAAATCCTTGATGAGATCCTCGAATGACTCAAAAATTCTAGTAAGAAAAAAAAACAAAATCACAATATATATATATATATATATATATATATATATATATATAACTCATACCCAATAGTCTCTTACCTATAGTAAGAACATCTCCCGGAAGAGATAGTATCTCACTAAAGAAAAATTATCTTACCAATCGATCTCTTGATCAAACCAATGATTATATGATCCTTAGAAGTGGACAATGACCCATCAAGACTCGAAAGAATATAATAAGGAACCTAAAGACCATAAGTGCGCCACACAAGCACTTATAAAGTGCATCTTCTACCAGAAGTCAGTTGAATGGTGTTTTCCTCTAGTACCATTAAGGTACGACATACATTGATGATATTTGCAATTAGTCCCCTAAACGCCAAAACTAGGACCGGTTATATTTTACTCTAGAGTGGTACAACCATACTCTATAAGTTCTGCAGAACATACTATTGGTCGCAACTTTAACCACCCAGAGATAGTTATAAAAT
Organism: Hsuehochloa calcarea; assembly: GCA_036346395.1. Taxonomy (NCBI): domain Eukaryota; kingdom Viridiplantae; phylum Streptophyta; class Magnoliopsida; order Poales; family Poaceae; genus Hsuehochloa; species Hsuehochloa calcarea. Next base: position 7,349,932 of record CM070602.1, read on the forward strand.
ATTAAGACCCTGAAAGGTTTGATAAATCGTATCCGAAAAGCATGCGACTTTACAACTAGTATTACCCTATATCCTCTGCAAGGATAATCTACTTGTGTTGCACAATCAAATAATGGTACTTGATAAGTTAAGCATGTTACTCCGGAATAGTGTTTATCCTAAAATATACAGATGAGTAATAGTATATTTGTATATAAGACTATGCATTGTGGTAATCTAGTTGATTTGATCACAATATATTTGCATATATTCATTTTCGAAAAATGTACGAAAGGAATTAGAGCAACATGACTTCAATAGAAGTTGTCTTTAGGGGGGAGCATATGATAAACAATGATCATCATACTTGAGATTTTGAAAATCTTAGTCAAGCCTAGAAGGTGTTGATATGATAATTATTGCTTAAATTCACCTTGAAGGTTTTACCACTTAACAATTTAGATACAATTGGTCGATAATGTAAAGATCATGAAGATCATGCATAGATCTTGATGATCATTACTAAACCCTGAATATATCCTGGTTATCTGTCAAATCCCTATAGTGCACATCTCAGAATGGATTTATATTACTTTGTGTTGATGCAATCATCTCTTGGCGGTCATCTCAACAGACATTGATAGCTACTTCTACCAATCACTCAAAAATTATAGCACTATATGAAACCTCACTTTAATGTGTCTGGCTCAGACGTGTGATTAACCACATCTAGAAGTATTATGGCATTAATACAACCAATACTCTCTCAATTATCTATGAAGATAATGTTGTTTGTATTACACAAATGCAAATGTCAAGAGCAACATCACGAAACACACTGCCCCTAAGTTTTCTATCATCATGAAATCCAGAAGAATAGTGAGGTAAAGATCATGTAAACAAAGTCTTGTGAAATCCAGGTTATTTATTCACTAAGTCTCTACCTGCATCCAATTTTCAAAGATGCATTCATGGCATTGGAATAAGACAGTTTAAAGAGTTGTAGAGTTCATGGAGAGTAAATCCTAGATCATAACTCTTATCAAATCTTGGGGATTTATCCAAAATCTTGGAGATTGGATCTCGGAGATTAAACATTGTATACTTTTTCTTAGCGAGTTTTTCTGAAGTTTTCTCACATGAAAGATTTTAGTGAGGCAACAAATGTAATGGAACTTACGAATGTAATATAGCTCTGGAGTTGTTGTAAAAGGAACCAAGTTTGACTGTCAAGAGGAAGGATTGTATCAATGGCTACCTCGGTCCAGTAGAGAAGGATGGGTCAAGTGTTTTTGCTGATTTGATTGGAAAATATCATATTAAAACTATGAGTAATCCGTCCTATGCCATAAGTATTTTACAATAAATCTGATTGTTTGTGACTTGTGCATGGGCTCTATGCAGGTCTTGGTGCCAGGAATATGCCCAGATATTTTTGTTTTGGATTTTGCAAGCTCATGTCTAGCTACTATAAATATTAGTTGAGTACCTCCATTAGAAGACGTCGTAATTTATTCCGAGGGTTGTGCTACATATGACCTTCCTGTTGAGGTTGCTAGGAATATCTAAGGTGCTTTCGCCTATCCACAGGTTTTGAACCACTGAAGTATGTGCATTTCAAATCATCGGCGTATACTGAACATGAATATGAACATTCAGTATGAATATTCAATAAGGCTTTGTTTGGTAGGTCCACCCCTAGTCGGGATCCACATAGGTGAGACGGGAATTTGAACTAAAATCTTGACCCATCCACTAGGAACATAGTATAGTGCAGGTCAATATGAGCCATAGCCGCCCATGCAATTCTAGATTTCTTGAGAGTAAACAGTAAGCACTTAGGTACATGTATTGCTTTGACTTTTAGATTACTACTCCCGGCCCTCCCAGCTTTTCAGCTGAAGATCTGCCATTACCATCCATGTGGATAGCCCGGGATTGTGGTACAACCAAACATGTCCTAAATGATTTGCTGTTGTATTTTGGAATATTTCCGGCACACATTTTTCGTAAAATGGGATGGTTGTGTTTTTTTTAGAATACACAAGAGAACTGTGCATCTTTCCATTATAAGATAGAAAAAAAATACAAAATGGCCACTAAGCTTCCATGCCTTAGTGGAACCATAGATATTAGTACATAGTAATTGGATACTCCATTTGATGCTGAAGAACCTAATGAGTGAACTCACCCTTATATTGTTGCAGGATCTTATGCATCATATATGACTTTACATGGCCAAGGGAAGGGGTGCAAAGGTAGTTGACAGGGTTGTCTTGAACCTTCAGAGTGACTCAAGAGCACTTACCTAAGTTGGCGTTCTTATCGGACGCTAGTGTTTTCTGTGCTGCTTCCTCACATCCTTCCGATGTAATAATCAGATAATGCGGCTTTGTGCGTAGTTATGGGTAATTGTCTGATGCTAACAATACTACAGTGTAGTCTGTCTTTAAACTCTAGAGTGGTCTTATTATTTGGCTGTGCATAATCTCTTAACAAAGTCTCCCAAGATTATGCATCATGCTCTATGCCAACCAAGCATCGGTTCAATATGCACATTGCACACCGTGTTTTACGAGGGCATCAGCAAGGAGTGGGAAGCCCATGATCTGCAGAATATTTATATCTATACTACTATAGTGTACCAATGTTTGAATTTTCAATTTGCTTGCCACCCAAACTACCACAACCGTTGATCAAATATTAGATGTCATGTCTTGCCTTTGTTTTCATGCTTATATTTGGATAGCCCTGCTCTAATATTTGGATGAATAAATCTTGAAACCAAACTCGAATGAATGACTTAATGTGGTTTTCATGTGACATAACTGAAAAGTAGGTGTGTTAATTTCACAAGTTTCGTCCTTCAATAATTTGTTGTCTGTGCCATTATATATGCTTTTTCTTTTTTGTGCAATGTAAAATTAAGGTGACATAATATGTTTAGCTTTTTTAATCCGAAACAGAAGAGTTCCCAAGTTTGTGTGGTTCTAATTGCTCACGGTGCATGGCTTCAATAAACTAGCTGTGATTTTCCCAGGCTTGCTCATGGTTCATAACCTTTTTCAATTATTACTTTTTATTCATCGCCAAGCGTATTTTCTGCTGTTATCTGATCCTACGCGTGCCTTGGCATTAGTGGTGGGCATTGGGCCGTGCCGGGCACAGTTCGGTCCGTAACTGTCGTGCTTCGGGCCGCGTCGGGCCGTGCCAGTTCGGCCCGGCCACCCCGCCGTGCCGTGCCGATCCACCTTGCCTCCGGTCAACCCCAGACACAGCTTAAAGCCCGTCGTGCTGTGCCGGTCCAAGCTCAGCCCTAAGTAACTATAGACATCTGAGAAGACGACAGTCGCCGCCGTCGCCAGAAAATAAAGACACCAGCTTGACATCTACGTCCGCTCCCCCTCGCCTAGCCTCCTCCTGAACGTCGATAAAGAATTCCGCCCACCTCGACCGCGCACTTACGAAGGGGGTGAAAAGAACGACGACGAGAAGGTAGCTGGAGGGAGGGTGGAGGGCGATAAGCGTGGGGAGGGAGACGGAGGGAGGGGCGGCCGGTGGTGCGTGGGGAGGAAGGGCGATGATCGGTGACCCTTGGAGAGGGAGGTAATTAGAGCTGAAGGGAGAGGAATCAACGAATGTGATTAGGAATTGGGAATATAGAAATCGGGGCTCAGGAGAAAATGTTGGGGATGAGGGTTGAGGGAGGCCAGGAGGGATGTTGAGTCAGACCAGATGGCAGAAGGGGTGATTGGTTAAGACAAACCGGTGTGGGGAAGTGATTAGGCCAAGCCGAGGAAAGGATTAGACTATAACAGGAAGGTTAGGCCTATTTCATGCCGTGCCGACCCAACTGAACGTGTTGTACCGTACTGTCCAATGGGCCGCATTCTCAAACCCAACCCAACCCACAGTTTGTATCGTACCGACCCAACCCACCACATATCGTGTCGTACCGTGTTTAGACCATACCTTACCAACCGGGCTTCGGACCAACCCAAAAAACACAGCCCAAGTCTCAGCTCTATTTGGCATGCGTAGGCCACTAGTAAGTCAAAAGCGGAGTCTCAAATTCTCAGTTTCAGCAGCGGAAGGCCGATGGCGGAAACAACAGAAGAAATTAACAGCACAGTGCAGTACAATCCAGAAATTATACTCCAAATCATACTCCATACATTCTTTCTTTTTACGTTTTCGACTTTTCACAGCCTGCTTTGACCATTACTTTTTATAACTTTACATTAAGATATACTAAAAAAAATTATAATATTATGAAAGTATTTTTAACAACAATCTAATAATATAATTTTCATATAACCAATCTAGATAATTTTAGATCTATTGGTCTAAGTTTGACCATAAATTCTGGAAAATCAAGTAAAAAATAACGGAGGAAGAGTACCTATTTGGATTTGTCGTTTAATAATTCAGCATTACAGTACGGCTATACCAACAACATGATGCATCTCGTACTCCCAATAACCAACTAATACACCTTGAACTAGCTCGATTTATTTTCCTATGCCACTCAGATGGTTTGAGTACACAGACATCACCATTTGCTAAGTAATGTTAAGCAAATTCTATCCAAATCAGGCAGTTGATTTGGTTATCTAAATTGATAATATCACAGTTTGCTGTCAGGTTTGAATATCATGGTGAAAAATGGTGGCAAGAACCGATCATCCTTGTTGTCCCAGCCTGCGTAAACATCACCATGGACTGACCGAAATTCAGTCTAATAACTCGTATGCTAATCACACCGAACAGAGGGTCTTAACCTCACCGACTCTTTTGAACTTTTGATCGAGATGAATCCTTCCTCATTGTCCAAAATGCTGCATGGTATCGATTCTGCAACTCAATCACAGGTGTAAATAAGACTTATCAAATATAAGAAGGCTGATAAAATGCACAATAAATTCATGGGGACTGAAATGTCAGATGTTAACTAACAGACTTCAGTACACTTGTAATCGCAAGTATTCCAAACTGGGAGCTCTGAGAAATGAAAAGCTATTATAATAACCCTGGGACACCCAGCCACTAAGCATACGAATCAATATAACGACAAATGAATCTTTACAGCTCCTGAGTCCTGACACACATGCTGAATGTATTCTATCTAACAGTAGTCTCAAGGGAACGAGGGACAAGTGGAAATCTAAACGTCCAAAAGGCCAACATTCCAACTGAGGAAAGCAGGATTGTGTTTAAGCACCTTAAGCTTTCAGTATTAACTATAAATGTTTCACATAAATTCAATCACCACCAAGCTATTCGGAGATACTCCATTGGAAGAACAAATTAAGTCAAGTGCCCTAAAAATAAAAGGTTACCTGCATCATTGATTTCATATTTGCAGTGTAAGTGGTATATATCATTTTCTCCACCTGCAAATCACGTGTCAAAGTAATCCATGATAACAACAATACTCCATCATTTATAGTCCAAAACAAATTAAGTGCATAAACCCTCACCTCCATCACAAATCCATAATGGTAAGCAACCATTTTCACATCTTCCAGACTTAGTTCAATAGACATATCCTGAGTGCAAGGTGATAAATTAGGACCCTTGAAAGATGATAACACCTTCAATTAATGTAAATAATGGAAGTCAACTAATTACATCATCTGGCCCATAGGAATCAGCGAAGTGATACAGAAGTGGTCCCAAGTTTATCCAGACCTGTTCATTGAAATTGAGTTAATTACTTACGACAAATGAAAGGAAGGGTAGGTATAACAACAGTAAAGAAATAACATATACTGAATTATGAATATCCCTATATTATATATCGGCAAATATAGTTTTTCCACATGTACATGTGGATACATGTACTATCACAAATGTGCCTAAAGATTGATGCAAACTTTCAAAATTCAAACCACCATCCCATCTTCTACTCGTTGCAATATCCCTTGCACGAATCTTGAGGCACTTTGGAGGGCTAAGATAGTATATGTACCCAAATGTGCGTGTTGTTTTGCATTTTTGTAAATCGGCCCACAAAAATAAAGTAGGTAGTACTGATTCTCTTGAAGAATAGCTAAACCGAATTCAAATCTAAGAACAAGATAACCCACCCCGCCATCCTTGAGAACTTTTGATATGATCTCAATATATTCAACAATATTGTGTGCCGTATCCAGGAAGAAGCAAGTTACAACAGCATCCCATGCAGCTGGAACAGAAGAAAAGTATTGTAACTTTGTAAGAATGTCAAGAACAGCATTTCTCCATCATACACATCTGAACTAAAAAGTGAACACAAGTGAACAAATAAAGGCCAGAATCAAAATACTAAACTTCAAAAAGACTTCAACTAATATTCATCCATGAGCAAAGTTATTGCATGCTTCAACGGCCTACATGATTCACTCAATGGAGATGCTTCAGTGCTCTCCATAAAAGTTAAAAGCACAAGTTAAAGCAGCTTGGGGACCTGATTTGCAACAGCCCACTACTCCACTACTAAAAACTACTCTTTCCGTTGATTTTTATAAGGCGCGGTTTGACTTGGTGTGGTTTTCAAAGTTGAACTTTGACCGTTAATTTCTTTCACAATTGTTTGTTCATAGCTACATAATCATAATCATAAGAAAGTGCTTTCAAATATGAATCAACGGTATCAGTTTTGTGTCACTCTATATATTGGACTAATTGTTGGTCAAAGTTTACAAACTTTGAATCTCGAAATACGTGGACGCCTTATAAAAATCAACGGAGGGAGTACTTTGGGATTTGTGGAATTTAGTTTTTGTCGAATTTAGAAACACTATTTAGCCCTGAAATAAAATCAAACAAGTTAACAAATGAATAATAATAACACTTAGTATGTCTCCCATAAAAACAATACTTTATATGTACGACAAGAAACAAGACCACCACAAATTATGATTTTATATTCTTTCACCCACTAGAAGAAACCCTCTTTTCCCTTGTTCGCCATAACTTAAATTGAGACAACCTGGCAGAAATAAAATCAGCACAGATTTTTCTCTCCTTCTGGGGTTCCACTTCCACCAGACTGCATTTGTTCTGGTTGTTAGTTAGTAATTGCTGATGTGAAACTGTTAACATATTTATATGCTTAAACATGATAACTAACCCCAATGCAAAAAAAAAAAAAGTTTAAAAATGCAGGGGTGTCTGTGTTTGAATAATTATTTAACCACATTGCTTCCAACCATCTGTCATCAGATTCAGGCATGCCTTTGTTGGGACATTAACGATTCAATAGGCAAATGACACTACATTAAGATTGTCACAAGCAGAAGCAGAGTTAAGCTAACTCTGACACATAACCCTTTACTTAAGAAAGCCAGGTTGTAATTAATTATTTGCTCATGAGTGCACCTATAACACTATGTTAATAAATCATTTTGGACTTTTGCTTTGTTACTATCCCTATTCTAAGAGGACTGGATCATCTTACATTCTTGGCTTTCCTCATTGTAGACCTCTACAAAATCCCCAGCACACATTGAAAATCCTTCTGTGATCCCCACACTGTTGATGGAAAAGAAGACCCAGGCATAAGTAAGCCAATTAGCCAAATATGCCAAAGCATACAAAAAGATAACCAGTGTATCTCTTTTCGCAAGAAATATAAGTAAACATTCAATAGAAACATTTTTTCAGTTTTTACTACAGCACAAATAATGCCAAGTGACTGAAACAAGTTCAAGCATCAAACTCGAATTCTAGAATAAATGAAGTCAAGATTAGGCATTCAAAAGAAACCGCACATTTAATTAACAAATGTAAAAAATTTAACATCCAAAGGTCAAATTTTTGTAGGTTTTGCAAAAATTCCAATTTCAAATAGACTAATTCAATTTGTGAAGTTCAAGTCTCAGATTCTTGCAGTCCCAATTTTTTAAATATTTTGTATGCTGATTTGTGTTTAACATACATAATACCATAATGTAACTTACCTATAAATGTAATCAACATAATTGTACTCTGATCAATGGAAATATTATGATCCTAAGTGCATCCAAGAGTATATATAACTTGCACAAAATGTACACAGAATGCTGAATGGGAACACATTATTTTGCAGGGGTACACTTATAAGAAAACAAACATGGCGTACTATGTACCTTGAGGGATGAATATCAGGAAATGAAACAGGCCGAAGTTGATCATTGTCTGAAAGAGAATTGCAGTTGTTGTGTATCCAAGGATATATAGTCCATTCATTGGCCTCTTGAGTTCTGCTAAGAATAGGTAATATTATTAGCATTATGAACAACAACTTAATCAAGTAAGATGCTGAATGCCTTTAAGTTTTAAATATGTGTAGCTTAGAGTTAATAGATTGACATACTGGTTTAGAATGAAACTTGAACAAATCATCATGTAATATGAGAACTCGTTTCCCTGGCTTACAAAACCTGTTCAGGGGGGCAAGAAATTAGACAATTTCAAAAAACGTACAACATTAGCTCATTTTCAATTGAACATTTTCTACAGTACCCAGAGAAGAGATCTCCAGAGCCAATCTCCCAAGCCCAGCACCAGGGATTAAACATGAAGGAGGCCTATGAAATTTAACAAATATTAATATACAAGTCAATGATGCAAGACAAGAGGTGAATCCCAAGTAACTTCTGTTTATTTCTAATGTCAAAATAAATGCTTTCATCGATCATCGATAGCGGCTATAAGAAGAGGTGATATGCTAATTTAGCTGAAGGAAATGTGCCCATAAACAATAGTATCAACATGTGCATAATCAAACAAACATGGATATAAAGAAAAACATGAGTCTGAAGGGAGAACTTTGCTGACTTGTTCCTTACAGCTAATACATCCATTGAAGATGAGTAGGTAGACAATTTGAAACAACATAGGTACAACCTCACAGGGTTCTAGGAGCCCTGAGCAGTGTCAAAAACCCTTTTTTCTATCATTACTGATAAAACAGTTCCACCACAAAAGGCAGGCCAGCTTCCAATATAAGCCCCATCCCACCCACCCACCCACTTCCAATATAAGCCCCCATCCCACCCACCCACCCACATACACACACAAGCACACCCACCTATAAAAAAAAGAGTAACAATGCACACATGCATTAACGCGCATATCCATGCAAGCATACTTGTGAGCGCAAACACGAAAACCACATGCACACGCACAACTCCACAAAAAGTCCTTGTTAGTATCCACTGTTAAGTGAGATCATTTATAATAACTTACAGCACAAGATTAAAACAGTACAGTAGGTCTAAATTATTGAAGCAACACGGGACAATGCAAGTTTACCTCTGCTTGCTTCGGTTAGGAAAAAGACGATTAAGCTCCTCAAGAATGGGCTTATAGCACTCATCACGTTCCTTTTGACCCTGAAACCATTTAAATAATAAAAATGGCAATATTTTTCAACATTAGATCATTACATTGAAACAGATGTTCTAAGTATATAGTAATCCAATCTACAATAGCACAGAAAATTACCTCCTGAGCCCAATCTCTCACAATATTTCTTATGATGCATCTTACCTACATAAATCAGAATAAAATAGATGATAGAAGCTGCAAAGCATACAGAATGTCAAAAACAACAACTGTGCAAACTGAAGAACAAATGCAAATGTAGGCAAAGGGGCAAGCGACTGCACACATGCACACAGTCAACATCAGCAAAAACAAAAAATCAAGGTCAGAGGGAAAAACGCATTATTGAAAAGCAGTAACATCGCATCTCAGGAAAGATGCCAGCTTTGGTAACAACTTCTTTGGCGGTGAACCAACATACAGTATCACCATCTGGGGAATGTATCAAATCAGAACCACCCTTACTTTGTCAACATCAATTGGAGGAACGTTCAACTGCAAAGATGAAGCCATGCAGTGCCGCGGTCTTACCTAAAATAAGAACAGCAATTCATAGTTCACAGTTATTTAAACATATTACTATCTAGTATCTACGATTAGAAGGTACCAGAAGGATAGATTACAGAAAAGGAATCGGTGCTTGGTAAACAGAAAAAGTCAATGCTTGATAAACTGAAACTGATGTGTAAAATGTTGTGTGATATCCTGTCCCAAACTTTTGGACTAGTAACACAATAACTGAATGAACAGCTAGTAGAACATATATCATAATCAGACCAATCGGATTTTTAACAGTAATGTTAGTGTATTATATTGAGTTATTGGCTGACGTCTTCTGCAATATATTTCAACCAGAACATAACAAGAAGCCATGTTCTTGCAATACTCCATGAGACTCATGAATCATGGTAATAGGATTCAAGCATGATAGCAAATTTATGTTTTGCATCATGCAATTGTGAATTAAGAGGAATAAACAATGGCTTACATCTTGCAGGTGGAGCTTACATTTTCATCAGCAGAAGATGCAAAGCAATTTGTGTCTTGACAGTTAGCTTCTGCACTCGCATCTTTATTACCATTACATGATTTATCTACACCTTGGGATGTCCCCAATTTGTCACCAACAGGATGGGAACAACCTGCCATGTGAACTACCTCGCCCTGTTTGATATTTAACCAGTCAAATTCTACACACAACATAAAGGTCTCTTCAACAAAATATCGCCACCGTTGTAATCTAAGAGTGACTTCTACATGAAAGCACCCATTATGTTTTAATGCAAAAAATATTCAGCAATAAAGCATACCTTCTTATTGTCAGTTTCTCTTGAGGATTCATCAGTCTTTGCATCTTCCCTGGGGCAATCATGCTGTTCGTGGAATGAGGAATTGCTCGTGGTGATAGAACTTCTCGAGCAATCACCCCCCTCGCCGGAATGAGCACAATCCGCATGATAATTTCCATGCATGCTCTCTGGACAATCATGGCCGTCAACATCTACATACTGACTCATGTCAAAAGGAGGTTCAAATGCCTGCAATTCTTTCTTTGTTAAGAATACCATTGTGTACATTGCAGTTTTCACCAAATATACAGTCCCAAAAGATCATACCTCAAGCACATTCATGATAAAAGATGTATTCATGGATATACACCTGTCAAGTAGTAATGTATCAAATAACAGTAGTCAAATCTATCATCGCTAAGTAGTAGTAAGCACAAAAGGTTCTATACATAAATTACAACATGGAATTACCCCATCTGGTACCCATTAAAAGCACATGTTTCAAACATACCTAAAATGCAAAAGAGTATCAAAACAAAGGCCAGGTGTTAAACAAGCATAGCTAGAACTAATCTAAAAAAAACATAGGTTGATTTTTCAGAACGAGTCAATGAAGAGCCCTGACTCATGAAGATAGAGGCATAGAGCACCATCAGCAAATCTCAAATTTTTGGAAAAACAGCTTTGGTGACGCCATATGGAACAAATTAATCAGTTACAGTTAAAAGGATATGTACACTGTTTTAGACTTTTAGATGATTTAAAACATGACGAATTGAACTACAGCAGAGTTTTATTTCACAATACTTAAACACGAGCAAGTGGAACTATCAGTGTTCCCCTAGGGGGGCACCTAGGCGCTGGGCGAAGCCCCGCCGTCGCGATTTGGGGACAATCGGTGCCCTAGGAGCTCGGCCCGCCTCGTCGCTGCCCAAATCCTCCTCCCCGCCATTGGCGCTGCCTCCTCCAACCCCACACCTCCCCATCGCACCCCCTCCTCCGGTCCTCTGCCTTGCGCCGCCTCCTCCGGTCCTCCCCGTCACGCCGCCCCATCCCCGTCCCATCGCCGTCGCCAAGGAGAGCTTTGCTCTCTCTCGCATGCGCTCTCTCTCTCTCTCTCTCTCTCTCTCTCTCTCTCTCTCTCTCGCGCACTTTGCTCTTGCTCTGCACATGCCGCACGTAGCCTCTGCCTTGCCCTCTACTCTCTCTCGCTCTGCTTTTTCTCTTGCTATGCACATGCCGCGCACAGCCCCTGCCTTGTGCTGTTGTTCCCGCCCGCCTCCCTGCTGTGCCAGTGGGCCGCCTAGGCGGTCTAGGCGCTAGGCAGCCGGTGCCCGCCCCTTCCGCCTAGCGCCTAGGTGAACACTGGGAACTACTGATCAGCGCTACAAGTCTACATTGTACATGCATTAAGCACAGAATTGTACTTACCATCTAAGTCTTTGGTACTTTAGACCAAGGTGAAAAAGAAGTTCCTACACAGATAAAGACATAAGATATGAGGGTAAGCATATAGCATTAGATGACCTAGTTAAATCGAAATGAAATCTAAAAGAGATAATAAAAGAGGTACTACTGGTTGAAAAGAAAAAGGTAAATGTGTGATGACTCTATAAATATAAACCTTGTGGGCAGGAGGAAGCATTTTGAATGATCGTTCATATCTCTTGATATCCCTTTCTGCTGCATCTTGATAGCTATTACAACAACAAGAAGACAATTATTTTAAAATAAAAAAGCTACACTGTCTCCATGTAGTTATGGTGCATAGATATTATTTCATGTTCCAATTACAAGTGTATAGCTTCTCTATGTCACCAATCATTCAAAATCAGAAACCATTGTACTTATGTAACATCAATGATGAAACTTCAAAAGAAGCCAAGACCTGACAAAAAAAATACACTCCACACCCTCCAATAGCCTCAATCAACAACAACCAAAAGCAAGCACAATACCAGGAAACTCCACACTACTCGCACCTATGTATTCTTTTTTGCTCTATAAGATGATCATAAAAAGTTAAGGAAAACCAACAGAAAAGACCGCTCCCATCCATAGCCTTCGGAGCAAACATGGCTGCACTCGCAACCCCGACTCACTATCCACTCGAACACCTCCACGCACAACTGCTGAATCTCTCTATCCACCCATACAGGGAGGCATTGGGCTGTGTTAATTGAGAACTCCCATACGGTGTAACCCACGGCCAAAATTCGAGCGTAGCCTCCCGCCCTCGACACCAGCAAATTCCGAGTGACTACCAATTCAACTCTGGTCAGCATGTATCGGCAACCGCTCCTAAACCCTACAATTCAAAATCACCATCAACTCGGTGTAAGCTCCACTCCGTACTCCAATCCACCCAATCGGGCCACACATCGGAGCAGGAGGCGGAACTACTGCTAGAACGAAGCTCCGCTTCTACACGACCAATCGATCTCAAAGCGAGGGGTGGCGCCGGGGGGCTGGAGAGCCCAAGTGGTGAGGATGGAACGGGGAGGGGTTCGTTCGGGGCAGAGGAAGGAGAGGAAGAGGGGAGTGATGGGGATTGGGATTGGCGTACTTAGCGTAGGCAGCGATGATGCGGCGGAGGGACTTGATCTCGAGCGCCTCCTCCTGCTCGGTGTACCGCCGCTCGGCCATTTTCTACTGCGGCGGCGGCGGCGAGGTGAAGCTATTCTTTCTTTCCAGATGGAATTGATGGGAACGTGGATATAGAGGTGGCCAAAAGGCCGTGTCTGCCGGGCCGGCTCACGGCACGGCACGGCTGGCACTGGCCGGTGGGCCGGCTGGCACGATTTGGATAAAGCCTGACAGAGCCTGGCACACCGTTCGATATGGCATGGTCAGATATGATTAGCCTGTTTAGTAATGTTAGCTCTCTGTAGGCACAATAAGACACGATATCGTACGGTCCATCGACACGATTCAGCATGTTTAGTCATGGGGAATTTTCAAAAAAAAAAATGTTCGTTTTAGCTGTTGGGAAGCTTTGAAAATACCAAAAAAAAACTCAAGAAAATCTATATAAATAGGCATCATACCGCCCTCTCATTCAACCATCGTCCAATCTTCGATCTCTTTTCTGAATTCTGATGCGTAAATTTAGATCCATTTGGCAATAATTTGGCTAAATATTCGAAATCCAACATAGTTAGGAAAAGAGCTAAAATTCAAGGATTTGCTAATGCTCTCCAACTTCTCAGTGATGCTACAGCGTCTAGACTATTCTAACTATTTTACAGATATTTGTACTAAATTTTCTAAGGTTTTTATCAAAAGTGTGAACATAAGTTTCAGTGAGTTCGCTTGCAACGATCTCTAATACCACTCACAACAAGTGAGAAAACAGCTGTGTGGGGCAAAATATGGGGTGTACGTTCTTTATCCAGGTCCACGGGTTGGATTATACAACATCATGTTCTGAAGCAAGACCAATCGCCCACCCAAGGACTGGAGAACTATCCACATATCTGAATAGTGATGCCGTGGATTACCAGGAAGAGCGCTTCAAAATTTTGCCATGATGGCATAATAATACAGTAATATACCCAGTGTTATCTATATTAGCATGTGTTGTGTTAATTGTTCCCGTCTTCACGATTTCCTCTGAGTCTGCTTTTACTCTTTCTAAAAGAATATTGGAGGAGATAAAAACAAATCTCACGAGTGAAAATTGTGGAGATACTTCTAACTATAAAAGACTAAGAAAAAGCTGGTGTACGAGAACAACACTCTTTAGAAAATATAGAGTTGGTGGACGTGTTCGAAAATCTTTACCTAGACAACAACACTTAGAACATGGATGTAGGGGTGAAAATACAGATATGAATAATTTCGAATACGAATACGATCGCGGATATTTTTCATAACATGAAAACCCTTTAAATTGTATGCCAGAAATTAACGAAAACATATAACTAGTTTATTTGATGCAAACATTCATGAATTGTTCATATTTTCAGCAATCACACATAACATTGGCACTAGCAAGCTGCATTAAATAGTTCATCACAAATGTAACACTTAGTTTACAATATTTAGCTCATAAGCCATAACTCACAAAGCAAGTCATCACACATCTACACTTAGTTCATCACATACATAAAACTTAGTTCACACTAACATTGATCAGGCTGGATGGTTAATCTATACACAAATGAATGTAACATCCCAAAGTATGTTACCAAAAATAAAATTAATAAAATTATTATTTTATTGTATTTTTGAGATTTAAAAGAGTTTTCTTGGTTAAAAAGAAAAAAAAAAGTCAATTATTTAATTTCCTAGTTTTCAATGTCAAAAATAAAAATTTTCAGATTTGTGGGATTTTATTGGATTTAAAGTGAAAATGAAATAATTAATTAATTTCTTGAATTTTTGGATTTTAAAAAGGTTTTTCCTATTTATCAAATATTAAAAATAATTTATGTGAAAAAAATAAAAACCAACTTTAACTTGGAATTAATTTTTATTAAGTTCAAAATAATTCATGGAATTTTTTGATTTTTTCTAGAATTTTTTTTAACTCTATTTGCTATTTTCTAAAAGGCTATATGATTTGTTGCATTTTCTGAAATTGGAAAATCAATTAAAATATCATTATCTCTTTTGGGCCGAAATCCGGATATCCGAACTTGGTCTTATTCGGATAATCTGTATTCGTATCCATACCAGCCGGATAGCATGCCTACCGTATTCGGTTCCATTTCCGACAAAAAAAAATCCGAATTCGTTTCCGATCCGAGACAATCTGAATATGTTTCTGTCCGGATCGGTCGGAAACTATCCGATCCGTTTTCTTCCCTACATGGATGTATGCATAGCTATAGGATGTACTCTTTTTATTTGATAATGTTTTCTCATGTCAAGTTTTTACTTGGCAAAGTTTTTAACAAGGCAGCCATGTAAACATTAATAAAGCTCATTATTATATTTTCAATATATGTATCTCTTTTTATGGGTATGAAACTCATTTTTTATAATTTTAATTCAATTTTCTCCTTTATATATATGAATATTTTTAAATTTTTCGAGTCGAGATGGCCTACACGGGCCAACTCGGCCCATCGGGCTTATCGTGCCTGGGCCCGCACGGCACGACCAATTTAGTTAACTGGGTCGGTCGGGTCATGTCTAAATAGGCTCGTGTCGTGTTGGGTTGTGTCATTCATTTGCCCACCTGTATGTGGATATTGTCCACATAAAAGGGCATCCACCCAAAATCTCGACTGTGAACATTTCCTCGTGATCTTTGCATGGTCAACACAAAAATATGATCAAATACCTCAATAATACAAGTATATACATGGGTCCTACCCGTACAGTAACCCATTAACCCCCACCCCCTCTCTCCGTCTCTCCTCTCTCGTTTGCTCCCTCCCTCTCTTAGTGATAGAGACGAATACGACGACGAGCCCCGACGAGCAATGCAACGGCGGGTAGCGGGCAGGCCGGGAAGGGCCAGATCAAGCGACGAGGAGCCCAGGAAAGGCTGGATTCGTCCTCCACCCGCAACAGCGACTGAATCTGACATCCCCCTTCCCTCAGGCGGCCTTCTCAGGTGCGGTATAACTTCATCGGCGAGGAGGACGATGCGAGGAGTGATGGTGCATCTTCCCAGCTCTGGCACATTCCTCGTCTCTACCTCCTCCGGATCCAGCCTCCCCGAACCCGCCTTCTCCAGATCCCGCTGCCCACGACCCCACCTCTCCGTATCTAGCCGCCCAAACAGATATTTCCCACATGATCTAGTGCCAGATTCGGTTTGGCCTGGATTCGGGAAGGGATTATACTATTCGACCGGATCTGGGATGAGAAATGGATAGTTGAATCTGGATTCGGGGTAGGTCGAATTCGGAGCAGGCAATATATGGCAAATCCAGGACGGGCCCCAGATATCAAGATTTTTGCTTGCCAAATATCTTGAATCTTGGCCCATAGATATTGGTCGACCTAGCCCATTAGCAAAGACCTAACCCTAGTCCTTATTCTCCCCTCACCCGGCCGCCACACTCACATCCCACATGGCCACACGTGCACGGTCACACCACCACTGGCCACAGTCGTCGCTCCACCGCTGATGTCTAGTCGTCATCCCCTATCCATCCATTGGGATCTACATCCATAGCCGTCGCGACCTCTCTTCTCTCAAGAAGTTGCACCCTCTCGGCCTCTCCAAACCTAGTGCAGCCGACTCGATCAACCAAATCTGACGGCCTCCATCACCACGAGCCATCTCCTTGGGCTTCTCTCCCCTTCCTCTATCTCCTTCTATCGCCTACAAGCACCGTCGCCTCCTACCTCACCGGTGTCGACAGCCCTAACCCGACGAATCATCTTCCCCAGCTCCGGTGGGGTGCCCCACCATCTCCAACGACGACGACCGATACTTATGCGCCACCACGAACTTCTTCGAGCTCCTACACCTCCCCCTTCGATCTGTTGTGGCTCTGCTTGGCTGCTCCGGCGGCTGTGGCAGCTCGATCAGGTGAGCCGCGAGGCAGCCTCCATGTTGCACCACCGCGCGAGTGCTGCCTCCAAGGCAGCACCGAGTGCTGTGGAGCACAATGGCCTCCGCAAGACAAAGCCAGCCAACCCGTCCATGACTACGGTGAGCTCTCATAACTATCTGTTCTTCCCTGTTCAACCAATGTGTCAGATAAGTGCCACCGTATGACCCTTCTACTACTAGTAGATTCTATCCCAATGTGTTATGGGATTGTTAGTACTTATGTGGTATGATCACTTTGGTTGATAACTTGATATTATAAATATGTACTCATGTGGTGATTTGGTCGAACATATGTTACATAATGTATTTGCGCACTATGTGTGTATTTTTATCAATTTTCAACCCAAATCCAAGACATATTTGTCCCGTGAACGTATCCCAAATAACCTGAATTCGTATCCGTATCTGACTTGTTTTCACCCCTATACAAGAGTACCAATACTATATGTACAATGTATGTGGTTTTACATATGTACAATGCGATAAAGCACATAAGGGGTGTCAATGCTTGAGATGAAGTTTCTGAAAGGTTTTGTTATGATTAGTGCTTGCTACACTAATTATATCGTGTGGGTAAAGTGTACAACCTCTGCAGAGTGTGAATCAATCTATTCGAATAGCCGCGTCCGCGGTCATGGATATGCTCGGGGATTTCACACGAGGGGTGGATTTTCATAAAATATTTGGGAAGGAATTGTGCGATCTAAGTCATATAGTTGTGTAAATAATTTGTTTAGACTATGTGTCTTTTGTGAAAACCATTGTCAAATTATTATTGTTTATTTGTTTTAAATATTGTTTTCAATCTAATATTCATATTCAATTGCAAATAATGCTTCATGAAAAATAACCACATAAATTATTCCTTTGGAATAAGCCATCATCTATAAATTGCATTCTGTGGTATGACTTGCGAGTATGGTTGTGTACTCATGCTTGCTTCAAACATTCAACAGAAGTGGAGGAGTCATCGCCTACATTTGAGGAGGAGTTCTACGAAGGTGCTGATCGTTAGGGTGTTGATCCCAGTCGGTTGCCTATGGTGAATTGATGGGATTCCGCTAGAGTTTAATTTTGTTTCGCTGGTGCTATTTTATTTATTGCCAGCCCTGTGAGGCTTAATAAATGTAAACTCGACGATAAGGTCAGAACCATTATTTGTTATTCAAATTAGTCGTTTATTTTATTAATCATCTTATGGGGATCGATATTCATCTATGTTGATACTGTGTGCACTAGCGTGATCCTCGACTAGTGCAGTATACACAGAGGGTCCAGAATTGCATTTTTTGGGGTCCCAACATTGCGTAGGTCGCAGATCATCCTCGATCAGCGCAACAGTAATCGCAACAGCACATCTACGATATTCACACGTCCAAGAGTCGTATGATGTACGCCGGTGTGTTAGCACCAACGCGCACGGTAGGGCCTTCGTGGAGGTGGCTAGGGTTTCGTGGATGGTGTAACTCGTACGTCCAAAAGCCTCACACATCCCTTTATAAAGAGCCCATAACGGATCAAATTCAAACTAATTTTTTCCAGCTCGTTAAGTGTATGACCATGTAGGTTCATACGTAATCGGCCATGAACAAGAAACTTCTTTCCAATCACAAGTCGGTCGCGGTTCCTAGCAGGATATAGCGACTCCCGAATACACATAAACACTATATCGGATTGACCTTATCCAATATGATCTGCGACCAGGTCCTTATCGCTCATGACCATTTCGCATCTGGTCACAACTAGATCATAACATCTTACGACCAGTTCGCCGACCAGTTAGTAATCATGTACGACCAGTTCGTATCTGGTATAATTAAATGACCTACTTGCATATACTTCTTTTGCCTCACGATATCTGGTTGAACTCCGAGTGATATATTTGTCATCCATGGACTATTTAATATTTTCTCAATCTAGTGATGGATAACTTCATGTGACCACTTGTGGCACGACCATGCACCTTCTTTATCCGAGCATATCGAGGGGCCTAGAGATATCTCTCATGTTATGCTAGGAGGGGCAAATCGCATATCCGACCATTTTCATCTCTCTTCATATTTCACAACATACCCGAAAACTATCTTTATAACTACCCAGTTACAGAGTAGCGTTTGGTAACCCCTAAATGTACTGATACACATGTAAGAAACCATGTTGATTTTAGGTCTATGGATTTATGCATCATCATTGCTTGAGACCAACTGATGACACATAGAATCATAACAATTTCAATAGTATCTTAAGGTGGGTCAATCTAGTACCATATTTTCTAACATGTGCTAGCATTATTGATTTGATATCCCTATATCTATGATCAGTGAAACATAGTCATCAATCAATATATGTGTTTGTCGATAAGTCACTAGTGTCCCAACCAGTGACATCCGATCAGGGATCCCTTCAGAATGACATCATACAACTTATTAAAGAGCTTCACCAACAAGTCACATACTTGCTAATCTTTATAAATGATAATTCATCCAAGGAACATAATAATATTTATTTTATAACTTATAAAAATAGACATGATACAATCATCTCCATGATTGCCTCTTAGGGCATATCACTTGTCGATGTTTTAAATATTGATCTTATGAAATAAATGCTTGGGACACTATGATTGAGATTATGCAAGAGGAGACATGAGGGGTTTTTTAGACAGGTTCAAGCCTTCTCCGTAGAGAATAAAAACTATACTCATGTGTTCTTGTATTGAATATGTTTACAGTAAAGAAAGAAACCATCGAAACTAAGACTAATGGCTTGTGTCTATTTCTCTTGTCTCGTTGTCTGTCCCTCTGTCCATCGGCGTTGCCTTTTATATAGCTTTTGAAGGGGTGACGGCTGTTATGTGCTAGGAGGCACCTCAACGGTTCGTTGATTGCGCACATTGATGTTGGTTATTGTTAGAGAGACTCCCTCGCACGTTTGCCATACAATTATGTGCAGTTATGTTAACTACTACGCATAAATGAGCATAGTTTACAGAGTCCCTAGTCGATTGGGTCCACATATTTGTGGATTCTTTAAACTATAGGGCGGTCGCAGTTGACCTGATCGTACAAAGCCTTACGACCATAAGGTGGTCGTAAAAAAGTCTTACAACCATAAGGTAATCGTAATTAATCTTACGACCATAAGGTGGTCGTAGAAAACCTTATGACAATAAGATAGTCATCGAAGACCTTACGACCATGAAGTAGTCGTGATCTTCCTTTGTCATTATAGATTAATGACAAGAGGTATCTCTGATGGTTGTTTAAAGACACCATTATCCATAATAAGCATTACATATAAATAATTTAATTAATTAGGGATTATTATATCCTTGTCATCACTTACAGGCTCGAGCTCAAGCTTTTTTTTTATGGCTAGAGGCAAGAGAGATGAGAGCAAAGAGGAGAGGGGTAGGATGTGTATATCTTTAAAATCTGACAAATTTATTGGTGCTAATGGTTGATTGCCCTACCAGAGCTAACGGAAGTGGCATAAAAGGGATGGGTAAAAAGTTTTCTAGTGTCACTGAAGGAAACACAACTTTTTAGCAGCATATTAGGGAATAGATAAACTTTCAGTGGCATATAAATAATTTTCTCTTCTTTTTTTGAAAGTGGAAACAATTGGCTAGTGTACACATCTTAGGTACTATTTGGAACGCAGGAATTTTACATAAAACTGTTCAATTCTCACGTGAGCCTTAGTGCTCACAACACCTGTGACACAGGTCGGAGTATATCCTGGATATTTGTGCCATTTCACATAATTTTCGTTCTTTAGGGTGTCACTTGCTAGTTGAGATTGCTTAGGATATTATTCTCCTAAATTTGCTCTTTTTGATGCATGTTTTAGAATGGTTTTGTAACTGAACCAGTGTGGGTAAATTACATTTAGTTGCATAAATTTTTATTTTAGATCAAATCGAGCTTAAGCTTTATTAATTAAATAATGGATTACAATCGTCTAAAAGGAAGAATGTTCATAAGAAAACACGGTACATTAGACCTTGAGCTTAGTTGCGTTGGGTTTTGAGGCTAGCTCTGTTATGAATATTGTGTGTCTATTCAAGAGGGTCCAATGGGCAATATATAGGGGGTACAAGGGGGTTGCCATATACATATAAAGAATACAAAAGAGTCATATTCTAACACTCCTCTCAAACTCATAGTGGATCATACACACTGAGTTTGAAGAGAAAATACAAATGTTGTGCCCTAGTCTGTGGCTTCGTGAAGAAGTCAGCAACCTGTAACTCTGATGGCACAAACTGTAAAGGAAGTACTTCCTCCTGCACCTGTGAGTGAGTGTATGAAGTATCCACACCAATATGATTGGTGAGCTCATGCTTCACTAGGTCCTGGGCAATACTGATAGCACATGTACTGTCAAACCAAAGAGTCGAAAGTCTCACCACAGGTACTCCAAAATTTACAAGTAGCCACCTCAACCAAGTAACCTCTGTTTTCACTATTGCCATAGCTCTCAACTCAGCCTTTGCACTCGAACAGAAAACTACAGTCTACTTCTTAGTCTTCCAGGCAATCAAGGAGGAACCAAGAAAAACACGGTAAGTAGAAAGAGAACGACGATCAGAAGGATAACTAGCCCAGGTCGCATCGGAGTACGCCTGAAGCTGTAGTGAGGTAGAGCTGGGGAAAACAACAACGAGAGATAGTTCCACACAAGTAGTAAAGAACACGAAGAAGATGACTGTAGTAAAGAAGGGTAGTTCGAGCCATAAACTGACTCAAGATATGAACATCACAAGTAATATCAGGACGAGTGCTCACACCAAACTCCCAACAAGATGGCGATAGCGAGTAGGATCCTCAAGAAGATCACCATCAGTGGCACTAAGCTGTGTGGATAGCTCCATGGGAGTCTCAGCGGTGCTAGTGTCAGTCAGACCAGACCGTTCAAGAAGATCCTGAACATACTTCTGCTATGAGAGGTCACAGCTCTCAGCCATGGAGGATATCTCAATCCCAAAGAACTATGTAAGAGAACCAAGATCAGTCATCAAAAACTGCTCACTGAGATGCTTCTTCATATACGTGATGAATGAAGAATCATCACCAGTGATGAGCATATCATCAATGCACAGAAGAAGCAGTGTCTTACCCTAAGATGAGACATGGACAAAAAGAGCAGGATCATGAGAACTGACAGTGAGACCGACAGCAGTAATCACTGAGGTAAAATGCGCAAACCATGCACGAGGAGCCTGTTTGAGGCCATAAAGAGCACGACGAAGACGACAGACGTGCCCATCGGGAATAAAATACCTAGGTGGTGGCTGCATGTAGACCTCCTCATGCAGAACACCAATAAGAAAAGCATTTTTAACATCTAGCCGAGAGATAGACCACCGAAGAACAGAAGCAACCGCAACAGGAGTGCGAACAGTTGTCATATGGGCAATAGGGGCAAAAGTCTCATCGTAGTCACGACCGTACTCCTACTGAAAGCCACGAGCCACAAGATGAGCATTGTAGTGCTCGATAGTACAATCAGACCGGGTCTTAATCTTGTACACCCACTTGCACGTGATCAGACGAGCATGCAAAGGGGTCGCTACAATATCCCAAGTCTCCGTACGTCAGCATCAAGCTCCTCTGCCATAGCACTCAATGCTCCGATAAGAACTAGTCTCAATGATAGAGAGAGCATGAGCTATTGGAGCAAATCGAAAACGATCAGGACACGTGATCAGACGAGCATGCAAAGGGGTCGCTACAATATCCCAAGTCTCCGTACGTCGAAGAGCATCAAGCTCCTCGCCAGTCTCAATCACGATAATAGTCTCAGATAGAGAGCATGAGCTATTGGAGCAAATCGAAAACGATCAGGAGGTCGAAGGAATGTTCGGTCACGAAGGACGTAACGAGGAGCATCGTCTGGAGGATTAGATGTGGGTGTCGGCAAGATACTAGGAGAGGATACTGATGAAGAATGAGGACGTCTGGATACCAGATAAATGAGACAGTGGTGCTTCAGGAACAAGAGGTTGTGCTGCAGGAGGCGGAGGTACATAAGGAACCACTGTAGACAAACCAGATGAAGAATAATATAGTGGAGAAATGGGTGAGAGTTAGAAAGAGACAACCATGAAATCGACTCAACGGTGGAAACAGGAGAATGGGACAAATCTCGATGGAAGAAAGGTCGAGATTAGTCAAAGACAATGTCTCGTGAGATCCTGATCCATCGAGCAGAAGGATTCCAACAACGATAACTCTTATGCTCAGAACTATAACCAATAAATACACACTCAACTACTGGGCTGATAGTTTAGTGCGCTCACGAGGCTGAAATAGAACAAAACAAGCACAACCAAAAACACGAAGGTGGGTGTACTGGGGGGTCTCGGGAGTAGAGACGCTCTATAGGACTGACACCCGAGCAGTGGAAGGCTGCATATTGATGAGGTATGTAGCCATAGAAACAGTCTTAGCCCAGAACTGTGGTAGAACGTGAGAGGCAATGAGAAGAGTGTGGGCAGTCTCAATCAGATGACGATGTTTGCGCTCAACAACCCCATTCTGAGCATGGGCACTAGGATAAGAAGAGTGGTAAAGAGTGCTCTGCTAAGAAAGAAACTGTCTAAAACTGCCAGAACAGTACTCGCCAGCAGAATCACAACGAAAGGTACAGATGGGAGAATCAAACTGAGTACGAACCATCGTTGTAAAGATATGATAGATCGCAAGAAACAGACCACGACTAGACATAGGGAAAATTCATGTAAAACGGGAATAATCATCAATGAAGATCGCATAAAGTTTATACCCGCTTTTAGAGATAACAGGCGCAGGTGCCTATACATCTGAATGAACTCCCATACATCTGAATGAACTAAGTCAAAAGGACGAGAAGACAAGGACTCATTCGAATGATAAGGAAGTTGTAGCAGCTTGCCCAGCTTACAATCCTTACAAAACATGACTGTGTCAACAGTAACACGTCCAAGAACACCCTTACGACTAATGAAGAAAGACGGGAACCCACATAAGTGACCTAAACGGTGATGCCACTGCGCAAAAACGCTAGAGGGGTGGTAGCAGTGGCGGTGGAAGTAGATGTAGAGGTGACAGAAGCAACTGAAGTGAACATAAGGTGGAGGCAATCAAGGATGCAGAGACCCTTACGCCCTTACGATCTCTACAGAGCTGGCTAGTCCCAAGTACCGTCCCTGTCCGTCGATCCTGAATGAAACATGTGTGAGATTCAAAACCAACCCTACAACCAAGATCGGTGAGCTGACCCACCGAGATAAGCTGCATGGTAAGCTGGGAAACATGTGAAATAGCTGGAACAGAAAAATCAGTGGACAAAAGAGTGCCCTGACAGCTGACAGACAGAGGAGTATCGTCAGCTGTCTGAACAGAGATAAGAAAAACAGGAGGTCCTACCTGAGAGATGTGGAATCCAGTGTCATGTGGAAAGAGGCACTAGAATCCAAAACCCAAGAAGTAACTAGAGAAGACGTCTGAGCTAGACTGGCAGAACTTGCTGAGCTGTGAGAGAGCTGCTAAAGTAGAGCCTTACAGAACTGCTGAACAGAGTAACCTCACTTAGAAGGTCCTGACATGCTGGTTTGTCCTCCCGTGGAGGAAGGGCCTCCCTGCCCCCCTTGGATCATCCAACCCCACACGTCTTGTTCTGCTTTGCACCGCACAACACTGATAGTCGTGCCCAAAGTTATTACAATAATTGCATTAAACCCCAATTGGAGCAGAAACAAGAGCAGAAACAGACACCTGAGGAGAGACTGTAGTCAAAGCAGAAACCGTCGGTGTAGTCGAAGAAGAGGGGGTAGCAAGCACAGGCAGAGCAAACTGTGCTGCTAACCCGCGGCGAAACTCCTCAGCACGAAGCGTCGAAAGAGACTCAATGATTGACGGTCGTAGTGAGCGGCTCGGCAGTTGAGCCCTAAGACGATAGACGAAGTCATAAAGGCGAAGGCGATCACCGCCTTCTGCACTTTATGACACTCCCGACAGAGCAGAGAAGCCAACTCGTCCAGCTGGCACCAGAGACTGGTTAGGGCTCGGAAGAAGTCATCAACGGAGGAGTCCTCCTGGCGAAGCGTCTCCAACTCACGTTGAAGCAAAAAGAACTAAGCATCGCTGCTCTGCTGGTATCGCTCGCTCAAGTACTCCCAGATCTAACGAGTGGCACACAGACCAACAATATCTGGCTGGATGGAGTCGTCGAACTGACCACCAGGATGGCTCGAACATGGGCCTCATCAGCACACCAGCGTTCGAAAGCGTCTATGGCATACTGAAAGTCCTCATCAGCAGCATCAGTAGTAGCAATAGCGGTCTCTGTTTCCTTTTTGACGGCCCCATCTTCTGTAGGAAGTGCATAAGTAGGATGTCTGGAAGAACGTTGAACCGGCGGCAACGGACAGGGTTGAGCACCAGAGATATGTCCCCAGAGCCGGAGACCATCGATGGTGATCTCCATAAGTGAAGACCACAACTTGTAGTTCGTCCCATTAAGCTTGGTTCCAGAGAATGAGATCACAGCTGATGGAACATAAGCCATTGGTAGGCCGTGCAATGACCAAGGCAGCGAAGTCTAACAGGCGGCGCTGGACGACGCGGTGGTTAGAGCGACGTTCTTTTTTTCTTAACGGCCCGGCCCAGCTGAACTCAGCCGACCTCACGCAAACAACCGGGGGAACTGGGGTTCCCCTGAGTTCTCGGCGGCGGCGGCAAGCAACGAGCTCGAGCACGGGGGGAGCGCAACTGGGACGCGGCGTGCGTGCATCGGCTGCAGGGCGACGCGACGGCCGGAGCTCGAGCACGCGGCGACCACCGGCAGCGTCGAGCCGCGACGGGGACGCGACGACCACCGGCTCGCCGAGTCGCGACGAGGATGCGGCGTCGCGACCACCGGCCGCAACAGGTGTGCGGCGGCGGCTTGGCGATGGCGGTCAAGCCGTCGCGGTGGCCCGATCGGGGCTCTGCGGTGGCAACTAACAGCGGCGGGAAGCGAGCCGCGGCGGCCCATTCAAAAGGTTAGTGTCTTGGCTCTGATACTATGTTATAAATATTGTGTGTCTATTCAAAAGGACCTAATGAGTAATATATGTATGGAATACATAGGGCTTACTATATACAGATAAAGAATACAAAAAAAAATACTATTCTAACAAGCTCTAGTGCTAGTTCATCTAAAGATGAGATTAGATATGTTATATTAATACAAATACTATCCATAGGGCTTACTATATACAGATAAAGAATACCAAAAAAAAAAAACTGTTCTAACAAGCTCTAGTGCTAGTTCATCTAAAGATGAGATTAGATATGTTATATTAATACAAAGACTATCCGACTTGGATACTGCAGTTCTTGGGCCCTATTGCAGGAGGAGGTGTTGGGTTGGGATATAGCACTTCCAATCCGTCCTGTTTTAGCACGAACACTGGGTCGTGAATTTGGGCTGGTGGCACAGCCTAACAAATATATGTCCCGACATGGCTTTTCATTATGCGCGTCAGGTATTTCATACTTGGCCTAGATTAGACTTACCTTTAAGCCAACTTATTAGGCTCACAACATATAGGCCAGATAAGATAGCTAATTACATATACCTCAAAACTTCTTCCGGCGGCTTGTATGTAAGCTCTTGCATACTTATACGTGCAATTAGTCATCCCTCGCAGACTTGACCTTTTTCATTTATAGCAGGGTGACCTGAACTTACACCTCAAATAAGCTGGCCATTCAGGCCCGACAAGCCCAAATTTAAGACAACCGAAAAAAGACCTGATTTCATTCCTCCATAACGTTCTCGCAAAATCATGTTTCTATCATGATCTTCCAAGGGAAAAAAGATGAACAAACTGAACTATAGAACAGTGGCTATTAAGGTACTTTTACTGAATCCACTTCTGATGAATTGGCAACTATGTCTGCAAATGATGAGCAGGTAAAATTCACTTGATCTACAATGTACACTACTGTTTCTTTTCTGAGTTCCCTAATTTGGTTATTTGCAACAACTCATATATATATATAGGGAATGTATCTAGTGATAATGGGTAATTCAGTGCTAAGGTGTTAATACCAATCTTGACCGTTGGATCTGGATCTTGACCGTTGGAGGTGGGAGCATACATGGTGTTTAATGAAGACGCATTAATGAAGGTGCATTGAAGGTGGGAGCATGCAAAGTGATTAAATGGTTTAGAGGTGGGAGACCGCATTAATTTTGATTGTTCAATTCAGATTCAACGGTCAAGATTGATATTAGCACTTTAACACTTAATTACCCATTAGCACTATATATATATATATATATATATATATATATATATATATATATATATATATATGAACAACTGTGCCTTTGGACATACAAAAGAGGCTGCAAAACTCCTTTGTGCAACAATTGCATTATTCTGTCCAAAAACATAAATGAACCTACTCGTCCATCCTACTAGAATATATATATATATATATATATATATATATATATATAACAACTGTGCCTTTGGACATACAAAAGAGGCTGCAAAACTCCTTTGTGCAACAATTGCATTATTCTGTCCAAAAACATAAATGAACCTACTCGTCCATCCTACTAGAATATATATATATATATATATATATATATATATATATATATATATATATATATATATAAACAATTGTGCCTTTGGACATACAAAAGAGGCTGCGAAACTCCTTTGTGCAACAATTGCATTATTCTGTCCAAAAACATAAATGAACCTACTCGTCCATCCTACTAGAATAGAAATGTCAAATCCAAGTGAACATATAGTGTAGACTGTTGGAATATACAACATGTATTATCAGGGGCCAATTGGCCAGTATATATACACACAATACGGTTACAGATAAGGAAACCAAATCAAATCATATCTCTAACTATATCTCTAACACCCCCCTCAAACTCATGGTGGATCAACAACACTGAGTTTGAAAGGTAGAAGCCGTGCTGTGCTCGAGTCTGGGCCTTCGTGAAGAAATCCGCTATCTGAAGCTCTGAAGGCACATACTGAAGAGCAATCACCTGATCATGCACACAAGACCTCATGAAGGAAGCATCAACACCAATATGCTTGGTGAGCTCATGCTTCACGAGGTCACTGAGACAATCTTGATAGCCCTGTCTTGTCGACAAGAGAGAAGTCGGTGTAATGTGAAACACCAAAATCCTCAAGTAACCACCGTAGCCAAGTAATCTCTGCAAGAAGAGAGCCATAGCTCGCAACTCGGCCTCTACACTCGAGCAGGACACTCGATCTGTTTCTTCGTCTTCCGGGCAATAAGCGAACCACCAAGAAAAACACGATGGCGAGAGATAGACCGCGATCGGAGGATCGTTGGCCCAAGTAGCATCCGAATAAGCTGAAGGCATAACGAGCTAGGCGTGGAAAGAAGAGACGGCGAGAGATAGTCCCACGAAGGTATCGCAGAACTCAAGAAGGTGGTCAGAGTGGACTGAGTGGGGCGTAAACAAACTGACTCAGAATGTGGACTGGATAAGTGATATCCGGACGAGTAACAGCAAGGTAGACAAGACTCCCAACAAGATGGCGATAGCGAGTCGGATCAGAAAGAGGCTCGCCATCAGAGGGTCGGAGGTGAACATTGAGCTCCATAGGAGTCTCAACAGAACGCTGATCAGTGAGGGAGGCGCGATCAAGAAGGTCCTGAATATACTTCTCTTGGGACATAAAGAAACCATCCGAGTGGAAGTAACCTCAATCCCAAGGAAGTAACGAAGAGGACCAAGATCCGACATAAGGAACTGCTCACTAAGGCGAGCCTTGACAAAGGCAATGTACTCAGAGTCATCTCCGGTAATGATCATATCATCAACATACAGAAGAAGAAGAGTCCGACCACGAGACGAAGTGTGGACAAAGAGCGCAGGATCATGATCACTTGCTGAAAAACCAGCAGCAGTGACCACAGAGGAGAAGCGCCAAACCGAGCACGAGGGCTTGCTTAAGGCCATAGAGAGAGCGGCGAAGGCGGCGGACCATGCCCTCGAGAATGAATACCCGGTGGCGGATGCATGTAGACCTCCTCACGCAACTCGCCATTAAGAAAGGCATTCTTGACATCAAGTTGAGAAATGCACTGCTGAGCAGACGCCACCGAAAGAAGAGTGCGGGCGGTGGTCATGTGGGCCACGAGCAAAAGTCTCGTCAGTAGTCACGACCATGCTCCTGCTGGAAGCCACGAGCAACAAGACGCGCCTTATAGCGCTCAAGAGAGCCATCAGAGCGAGTCTTAATCTTATAGACCCACTTACATGTGATGGGACGGGAGTGAGATGGAAAAGGAACAAGATCCCAAGTACCAGTACGCTCGAGGGCAGCAATCTCCTCGGCCATGGCATGCTGCCACTCAGGATGAGTAACAGCATCCCGGTAGGAGGCAGGCTCACAAGTAGCTGCGCCAGCAAAGGCAAAACGGGCAGGGGGCCGAATCGACTGGCGATCGCGGAGAGCGTAGCGAGGAGAAGACGGCCCATCAGGGGAAGATGAAGCATCAGAAGAAGATGAAACATCAGGAGAAGTGGGCTCAGCTGGAAGATCCTCAATACGAGGTCGACGAGTGTAGACGAGTGTAGTGGGGGGAGCCTGAGGAGCCGCGGGAGACGAAACAGGCGGCGACAATGGCGGAGAGGCCATAGGAGAAATATGTGGAGACGATATAGGTGTATCTGGAAAGGTCAAAAAAGACAGAGACTCCACAGAGGAAGTCGAAGGAGAGACAGGACGTGGGTAGAAGGGACGAGACTCGTCGAAAGTCACATCCCGAGAAATCCGCATCCGTCGACCAACAGATCCCAAAGACCGATAGCCCTTGTGCTCGACCTTGTACCCAGAAAGACACACTCAATGGATCGGCGATCGGTTTGGTGCGTTCTCGAGGGGCGAGGAGAACGTAGCAAACGCAGCCAAACAGACGAAGGGCAGAGTAGTCAGGAGGGAGACCACAGAGACGCTCAATAGGGATTGCTCCCTGAAGAGCAGAAGAAGGCTGGATGTTGACGAGATAGGTGGCAGTGGAAACAGCCTCCGCCCAAAAGTGAGGTGGAATAGAGGCAGCAATCATCAGTGCACGAGCCGACTCAAGGAGGTGACGATGCTTATGCGTTCAAGAACACCATTCGAGCATGAGCACCGGACAAGAGAATCTGGCGAGTGCCCCTTTCCAAAAAGAAAATCTGCGCAGTGATGAGAGAGGTACTCGCCAAAGCAGAGTCGGCCACGAAAGACACGAATAGGAGTGGAGAACTGTGTGCGAACCATAGTGGCAAACTGTTTATAGATAGACAAGACCTCACTACGAGAAGACATGAAATATATCCAAGTGTGGCGAGAGAAATCATCTATAAATATGATATAGTATCGATGACCCCTTTCAAACGAAGGGAGCGGACCCCAAACATCCGAATGAACAAGATCAAATGGACGTTGAGACACCGACTCACTATGAGGATAAGGAAGTCAAGTCGCTTGCCTAACTTACAACCCCGACAATGTAGAGACACGTCTCACGAGATGCACCCCGAAGACCACGATTTAACTAAAGACGGCGATCGAGAGCCACAGAGATGGCCAAGACGGTGATGCCATTGTTGGAAAGAGCCAGTGACGGAGTGGCGAGAGTGGAGAGACGGCGGCGGCGGTGGCGCAGAAGGAAGGTGAAGCCACCAAGCTCCCGAGACGCTGCGAGTCAAGGCGCCGAGGCCGAACCAACCGAGCTCCGTGTGGCGGTCCCGAACACAACAAGAGTCGAGTCGAGAATGATCCGATAACCAAGGTCAATGTCATCCATCGCAGAAGAAGTCGCATGGTTAGGCGAGGAACATGAGCAATGAAGGAACATGAAAAGATGAGTTGCTAAGAGGTCCTCGACCGAGACGAAAAGAGAGGTACCATCGCAGAAGAACACCGGAGAGGAATCAAGAGGTGTAACAAAAGATAGAGTGGAAGAATCGGAAGTCATGTGGAAGGATGCTCGAATCAAGGATCCACGGGAGGTACACATGCGTGTAGGAGGTGGTTTCTCGGTGCCAAAGAGTCGATCGCAGAACTCGCGAACCCGAAACTGCGCGAGGAAGAACTCGAGGCGGCAAGCGATCGTCGAAGTCCGCTATCTCTGCTCGCGAGAGAAAGCGCGAAGTAGTCGGCGCGGATGTCGATGTAGAAGTACGGTGCGGTGCTAGGAGAAGAACGGCGTGAAATATACCATTGTTTCTTGTAGCACCGAGACTCAATGTGGCCGATCTTGTCGCGATGAGGAGCAATGAGGACGACCACCGCCAGATGGAGGGCGGCCACCACCACCGTGGTAGTCGCCGGAGGAGGCGGTGTACTAAAGCGTGAAGCGATCGGTTATGCAGGCGGCGAGCACGGGGGAGTGGCATCGGACAAGACCACTCGGGCGAGTCTCCTCTCGCACGTATCTCGGAAGGGCCTCGGAAGAGTGACACGAGGGTGGCGTGCAAGTAGCCGGGCACGCCTGCTCGAACTTCGAGCGGCGAGTAAGGAACTCGTGAGACACGCTGAAACTCGTGTCGCAGACGGATAGCGGCATGAGCAAAGATGAACAGAACGGCCCGGCGGCGAAGAGAGTCCAGATTGACGCGCATGCGAACTCGGCGTAGAAGGCGTCAACGATAGCATCACCTGCCAAGAGAGTGCTCTGACGAACCATCGACAAGTAGAGGCATCTCCGAGGGTTCGTAGCGCTGTCGAAGATGAGTCCACATCCGACACCATGAAAATCCCACAATCTCGTAAGAAAATCGAGGTCAACATCGCGATGAAGACAAAGAAGCTCGGCGTCGTTGTCACACCACCGAGTGTAGGTAGTCAAGCGATCCATGTAGGAGTCCGAGCCTCTTGGTAGGCGAGGCGCCTTCTCATCAAGAAGGCCGGCCAGACTCAATAGCGACCTTGTCACCGTCGGGAAGCGCAACAGACGAGGTCCGTCGGAGGAGTAGGGCATGTCGGGCGGTGACATCGCCGAGAGGACGCCCAAAGACGAAGACCACGCATATGGATGCGCATGTGAGATCTGAAGTCGGTGTAGTTAACACCGTCGAAGATCACCGGCAATGAGGAGGGAACGGTACCCATTGGTAGGCGGCGCCGACGGCGCGGGCGACCAAATAACGTAGTCTAATAGGCGGCCCGACGGCGCGCGATTAGACCGACGTTTTTCTTTTACGCTCCTTTAAAGGAGCCGATCGGGCCGATTCTAATCGGCCCGATCTTGCAACTGGGAAACCTCCATGACTAGGGTTTCCATCGTTGATGGCGCGATGGCGCTCGAGGACGAGGAAGCGGACGCCGCGCAGAGAAGGTGCAGCGACGAGGTCGGGCGCAGCGGAGCTCGTAGCGCCGCGGCGCGCCGCTGCGCGAGGAGCGAACTCGGCGCTCGGCCGTGGGCGTCGCCGAGTCGGCGCCGAACTCGATGCCCTTCCGGCCAAGGACTCCTCCAGGATCTGGGGTCGGAGACGCCGGCGCCGAGGACGCCAAGGTCGCGGAATCGAGGCGTCTTGAGCGACGACGGCCGGCGGCGGATCCTCGCCGGCCGCTTGGCGGTCGCCGTGAGAGTCGGGTGGAGCTGCGTCGAATCGAGGCGTCTTGAGCGACGACGGCCGGCGGCGCGATCCTCGCCGGCCGCTGGCGGTCGCCGTGAGAGTCGGGTGGAGCTGCGTCGAGCACCGAGCGCCGGCGTCGGGCACCGAGCAGCGGCGTCGGGTGGAGGAAGCCGGCGGACGAGGGAGGCCGACTGAAGCGGCAAGCCAGCAACGGTGGCGGCTAGGTCAGGAGAGAGAGGTAACCCTAGCGCTCTGATACCATGTTGGAATATGCAACATGTATTATCAGGGGCCAATTGGTCAGTATATATACACACAATACAGTTACAGATAAGGAAACCAAATCAAATCATATCTCTAACTATATCTCTAACATAGACATCAAAATTTGACTCGATACAGGATGGCACAACAATATCCATTGTAGTTTCACACACCGTTGTAGTTGTAGTGCTGTTAAACTGTTTTGCTGGCCCACAGTTCTAGAGGCAATCACCTCCGTGATCTGGCATTTCTACCAGGCTTTGAATTTCGCCTACGTATACATGCTGAAGTTTATAGGATATCACATCATTAGTTTGCTGGAGATTTTCAAAATATAGCAATTATTTTGGGCATATACTCTATATATGTTTCTTGAGCCAATCCTAGGAGGAAGATTAAGCAAAGCTTAATTGGCTAAGGGTCTGTTTGGCACGGCTGTGGCTTCCCTGAAAAGCGGCTTCCGGTTAGGCTGCAGAGTTGAATGGCTGCAGTGCTGAACAACTGGGCTGAAGAGGTTTGGTGTTTCATATCTGATTTTTAGGTAGGCTGGCTGCGGCTTATGAGATGAAAAATATCTTAAATGCCCCTGAGACAAGTAATGACTTGTTTAATGTCGTTTAACTGCAATTAACGATATTTGATGACAACTAATGGTAATTAACGATAAATGACGATAACTAACGACGATTAACGACGTGCAATCTTTCCATGTCTGGGAAGTGGGAGCCTAATTAACGACATTTGACAACAACTAACGGTAATTAACGACAAGTGACGACAACTAACGACATTTGACGACAACTAATGGTAATTAATAACCAATTAACCAATTAATGTAATTAATGAAAATAATTACAATAAATAATTATTACAACAAACAGTTATTATAGAAATAATTGCAATAAAAAATTATTACAACAAACAATTATTATAGAAATTATTGCAATAAAGAATAATTACATAAATAATTTATTTACAACAAAAAATAAAAATGAAACAAATAAAAAACTACCGAAGGATTGTTGTCGCTGGCGGCAGAGGAGGATGGTGGCGGCGGCGGTGGGAAGAGGAGAAAGCTGGAGGAGGAGAGGAAGAGGGACGAGGGAGGAGGCGTTCGGGCCCAGTCGGAGCCGGAGGAGGAGAGGGAGGAGGCGCTCGGAGCCGGAGGTGGGCGGCGGCGCGGGCGGAGGCTCCGTGGGAGGAGGAAAGAGCGAGGCAGCAGCGCGGGGTAGCAGATCCAGCGGGGGAGAGACGAGGGAGGATGGCGACGACGAATCTGGTCGGGGCCAAGGGAGGAGGAGGGAGGCGGTGGTGCGGGAGGAGGCACTGAGGGAGGAGGACAAAGGGAGTTGACGGCGCGGGGTAGCAGATTCGGCGTGTGGATAGGAGGAGGGAAGAGGGCGGCAGCGCATCTGGTTGGGGGAGGGAGGCAGGCGGCAGCATCAGCGCAGGGTACCAGAGCCGCCGACATCAGGGGAGGAGGAGATATGAGGGCGACGGAGGAGTGGGAGGGAGGAGGGTGGCGGGGGAGGAGGAAGAGTGGCCACTGGGGGAGGAGGGAGTCGGATCGAAGGAAGGAGGTAGGCATCGAATGGGAGGAATGAGGAGCAAGAGGAGAAGGGAGGAAGGAGCGTGGGGCGCTAGGGTTTCAAACGTGCTGGCGACGGGAGGAGGAGTGGTTTTTGTTGAATGAAAAAAATAAGTGTAATTACTCCCAACTTCGGGGGTAAACTAGGAATAGAGGGCGTGGGAGCAGCTTTTGGCTTTCCTACGTTATGGGAGGTATCCTACTTCTGGAAAAGCCATGGAGAAAAGCCCACCGTTTGGGACGGCTTCTGACTTTTTTGGGCAAAAACTTGAAGCCGTCTCAAACACCCCCTAAGTGTTGCCATTAGCTATGCACGTGAATTTCCATGTGTGATACCATGAACAGGTCACCCCATGGTTTGTGATGGCTAATTGTCTTTTATTTTCAAGTGTTGTTGAAATTTGAGTTTGATTTGAGTGAACTTGTAGAGTTTTTGTTGTTGTCAGATGGTAACTGGTCTGACCGGTTTGGGTCTGCGGTCAAACCGTTGGGAGGTTGCGGTCAGAAGAGTGGTGCAACTAGACTTGGATGTTTTTGGTAATGCTCAGAGAGGTGTGGTTTGATCGGCACACTGGGTGCAGTCAGACCGTAGGTGCGGTTCGACTAGGCATTTGATGCCGATTGGATTTTTCCAAAGAGCTTGTTTCAAAGCGAGGAGAGTGTGGTCTGACCAGCCATGGCTTGACGGTCAAACATGATACATACATGCGGTCTGACCGGCTTTGGGCAAGCTGTGATATTAGTGTCCTATTACCGAAGTTTGACCAGGTTTGACTGTATGAAAAGGGTAAGGTCAGACCGGCCAATGGTTGGCGTTCTGAGTGGTCAAACAATTCTAGTAGGCCGAAAATGATGGGATTTGACTTGGGGAGCTTCAATGGAGCGCGTAGGATGCATATGGCATTTATGGACTAACGTGGGTAAGTTGAGAAGAACTTGTGCTCGGACATGGTTTGCATGTTTTTGTATGTGCAAGTGGCTCGATGTTGCTAATGAGAATGGATATGATCAAGTTTGCGGAGCATCATGCCATGAAGGCTTTGACATTTGTGCCTACATGTTGTGATATGCATGTTGAGGCTTCGTGTGACATGATTGGGCAAACCATGATGAATGTGAGTGGATGAACATGGTGATGACTCGAGATGAGTTGGGCGAGGTGCACTTGGTGCATTGCAATCCATGGGATATCTATGTGGCTTGGTGATGCTTCTGGGAGCGAAGTATGAAGGTACACATCCTTTGCCCATCAATTGTGTCAATTGATTGTTATATGTGGTGTGCAGTGCTACATGATGGGTTTGCTTATCGGTGATGGTTGTAGGACTCCAGAGCTACATCATGGTGAGGCGAAGCGGACCAGGACTAAGCTAGGAGATCTTAGGTCCATAACGACCAAGGTGTCGTTGGAAGATGAACAAGACTAGCAGAGCGGCTACAAGCTAGAAAGACATGAAACCGAACTTCGGAGCTACATCATGTTGAGGCAGATGGGATCGGGACAAATCTAGAGAGCTTAGGTCCAGAACAGTCAAGAGATCAGGACTAAGTTAGGAGAGCTTATGTCTAGAATGATCAAAGTGCTACCGAAAGATTACCGAGGCTTGCAAAGTGGACATGATGGGCAACGACAAGGTGGAACGAGACTAAACTTAGGAACACATATGCACTGAAACTCATGACTTTGACCTAACAACCAAACATCGCCGCCACGAAGGACGACGAAACAAGCCAACACTGGTCAGACCGCCCCCCTGGCCGGTCTGACGACCACCTATTGGCCGGTCTGACCGCCTAGCTGGGACTTAGCCAAAATTCCTCCCTAAAAATCCGAAACCTACTGGAATTTTCAAACCAATAGAACTTTTGCCTGGAGACTCCAAAAAATATGAGACCAAGTGTAGTAGAATCTCCTCTCTTGCCTACACCCTCTATTTTTGGCCTAGCTCCAACCTCACAGAAAAATCATGGCCGATCTGACCGCCTGAGACCTAACAGCATGGCAACATTGCCGAAAACGAGCGTTTCGATAAACCTTCAACGTCATTGCCAATTGTCACATCATCCTAAGATCATGAGTATATCCCCATGATATCCACACCAGATTATAACGGTTTAGATTAAAAGGAAGAGTCCATATCAAGTACAATAAAAAAAATCAAAAAAAAATCAACAATTTGATTTCCATACGAATTCCTAAGTAAGAGTCCATGTCAAGTACAATAAAACTGAAATTCGGAATAAAAATAAATAAAATCAACAATTTGATTTCCATTCATGTTTCTAAGTAAAATCCTTAAATAATTATAATTCGGAATAAAAATAAAAAATGAAAATTAGATTGGTATGAAATCCAACAAAAAAAACTGAAATTCATAATAAAAATAGCAATTTGATTTTGATATAGATTATTTATAATTATTAAAGTAGAGTCAAAAGAGGACATCACGTTCGCTCTCAAGAGCTAGAAATTTCCACTTTCATCGATGGAAAAGTGAAAGATCTACCGTGGTGAAAGATTTATTTAATTTTATCAGGCTTTTTTGAGCTTCAGGGCGGACTTCGGGCTAACATTCAGGATCGAGTCCGATAAAATCGGACTGAGCTGGCCATGAACAGGCATAACTCGAGCCTGAGCCGAGCTGGCTGGCAGCCAGGAGCTTTTTGTCCACGCCTGCAGGGCACGCATGCGTTTCACTGTTGTACTGTTCATGCCTTTAGTGCTGACGGATCACGGATCGCGTGCCTCAAACAAACCTCGAGCGCCTGGGCCCCGCTACTCTGTATGCAGGCCGTCTTTATACATCTCTGTGTGCTGTGCGCTCATTTCATGCACTCAATCTGAAGCTCCCTGCATGCCAAGGAGTGATTTTTCTTCAAGGCCACCTTGCTTCAGTTACTTGCGTAGATGCAGTGCTAGTCCTTGAGTCCAACCAAGTTCGCTTAGATTAGTGACTGGTTAGTCTCACTGTCACTCGATTACTTTCCTTGCCAGGTGAGGTTACGAAACGATGTCAAATTTCAATATTTCATGACTCCATATCTTCGAGAGGCAATTGTTCGTTGTCACATTTTTTTTTAAAAAAATGGAACAATTGGCTAATGTACACATCTTAATGCTCACAAGGAACAGTTCGGAGTCTCCTAAATATTTGTCATGTCGCTTTATTTTCACTGTTTATGGTGTCACTGGCTAGTCGAGATTGTTTAGGATGTTATTCTCCTGAATTTGCTCTTTCGGATGCCCGTTTTGGAATGATATTGTAACTGAACCGGCGCCGGTAAATTACATGAAGTTGCAGAACTTGCATTACACATAGAAGCGTACAAGCAATGGTTATTTGCCGAAGTCATGATGACCATTTCAGTCAGTCTTGTTGAAAGCCAATTAAGCTCTTTGAAAAGTTACAGAAAAGCAGAGCTGGTAGCAAGTATACACTATAGCTGTAGCCAGTAAGCCTGAGACCGATCACCGAGACTGTAAAACAAACATACAGCGAACCAAACGAACATCAGCGCGTACATTCAACACCATACTATTTGAACACAGGAGGGATTTTTGTTTTAAGCATTTGGCTAAAGAAAGCATCGGTTAGAATTTACAAAACTTGGGACAGGGAACAAGATCAAAAGGCAGCAGTTTTTTTTTCTCGTTTTACTTTTCTGTTGTTTACTTTTTAAAACCTCCATATCCTATTTACGTCGAGGTTGGTATTGTTCTGGTGGAATGCTGGAGTGAGATGAAGGTAGTCCCTCCTTATGGGGCAACATATTTAAGAAACTTCCTTGAACGGGTTCATCTTCATCCATGCTCTCTGTTTGAATATGAATAAAGCAAGGTAAATAGATCATGCATATCAGTAAATGGTGAGGGGGAAACTAATGTAAAATAGTGGCTTGTGCTCATTACCAAACAATGTCTTGATAGTTGGCCGCTTTGATTTGGAACTCTTTTTCTTCAACTCGGCTGTTGCACAAAGCACCAAATAACTTTGTCAAACTAAAGATAATCCCTAAACAAGGCGTAATAGTGCACAGCATGAACATGGTGAAGAGAGAGCTAACCAATTCCTGCAACTTCATCATCATTCACAATTTCAAAGTTCTTGTACGTATATCCAACAAAGTTTGCATCCTTGGATGGAAGCATCTGTAAAATAATAGTTTTCAATTCATTGACTAAATGGCAGCACCAAAATGAAGCCCAACATGAGTAAACTTCCTCATTAACACGCTAAACATCTGCCCCCTCAAAATGAATAGTGAGAAAATTTTGGAAATGTTCTCAATACATTATTTTTTACATTTTATGGCTAAAGAGGCATGCTAGAAGCACATCCACATTCCACCACTGGTCAAGGTATAGATTTTCTCTATCTTTGGATGGGGAGAAAACTGGTCAAGGTATAGATTTTATATGCATGCATGCATGCATGCCATATAAAAGGCACACTCCGGGGAAATTTATACAACATTTCACTTGACCGGATCTATATAACTTTCTATAACTAGGAACGTCCTGTATAATTTCTAACTACCAAGAAATTAGCAATTCATGGTGAATTCAGGCATACCTTTCTCCATGGGCCCGACTTAGATGAACTTTGAATTTGTGCTCCAGCCTGCAAAATAGTAATGAAAATTAAGTGGAAGCGTGACAACTTAACCTTTCTACAAAATTCAGTAAAATAACCTATCCATAATTCAAGCCTCAACAGTTCAAAACCAAACAGCATTTTATCACGGAAAATCATTTTTAAAAAAAGTAGCACTGTCGAGCCCAATTAATTAGTAAGAGTATATTGCACCAGACGTCTTCAAATTTGCCCAGTTGTATCACTTGAGTGCAAAGAATTTGTTCAGTTGTCTGATTAGATCACTGAATTATTCAATTGTACCACTTAAGAGACACTAACCTGGCAAGTTTGAGTACCTCTGGTGAAATTTAGTCAATTAGGGAAGCAGAGAACCAACACACCCCCGGCCTGTTCCATTGATGAAGACAAAGAAAGAAAAGTAACTAGGGAAAAGCATTCATGCATATAGTGGCAGGTGCACCAGGTGGGGCTATGTTGTGGACACATTTGTAGGACAAACATACCAGCGCCGGCGTTGGGCTGCCGTATCCAACTCGGAGACCACAACAGTAGGCTGAGTTCCTTTCAGCAATACGATGATAGCTACAGCGTTCAGTCCGGTTCGGCTACAGCATCGTCTCGGTTGCAGCCACAGCTTGGAGTTCGGTTAGGTTATTAGCATATATTCTATAGATAGATTGGTTTGATTAGGAAGTTGTAATTCAGTTATAGATAGTTTATATTTGTTTAGTCTTGTTAGGGAGAGCTACTCATCTATAAAGGATGCCAGCTATACTTTGAGAAGAAGAATAGAGATTTGATTCAACAACTCTAGCCAAATCAGAGCCTCACGATCAGCAAGGACAAACCTGCCAGCATGAGGGTGATTTGAATATCTTGTTCCG
Organism: Hsuehochloa calcarea; assembly: GCA_036346395.1. Classification (NCBI taxonomy): domain Eukaryota; kingdom Viridiplantae; phylum Streptophyta; class Magnoliopsida; order Poales; family Poaceae; genus Hsuehochloa; species Hsuehochloa calcarea. Next base: position 7,390,014 of record CM070602.1, read on the forward strand.
CGCCCCCCTGGCGTGAATGTGGTGACTGGCAAGTGGATCTTCAAGCACAAGTTTCAGGCTGATGGTTCACTGGAGCGCTACAAAGCTCGATGGGTCCTCCGCGGCTTCACACAGCGCCCAGGAGTTGATTTTTCAGAAACCTTCAGCCCCGTCGTCAAACCAGCTACCGTGCGAATCGTGCTCTCGCCGCCCTCTCCCGAATCGCCTATTCGACGGCTTGATGTAAAGAATGCCTTCCTCCATGGCAACATTGATGAGACAGCTTTCTCGCGTGCGACCCTCGGGTTCGAGGATTCCTCTCATCCGATTACGTCGCCGTCGAACTGCTCCTCTACGGTCTCAAGCAGGCGCCTCGAGCATGGTACAGCCGTTTTGCAGCTTACTTGGTGTCTCTCGGGTTCGTGGAAACCAAGTCTGACACCTCGCTCTTCGTGCTCCGCCGTGGTGCTGAGCTCATCTACCTCTCGCTTATGTGGATGACATCGTCCTCACAATTGCCGACCACACCTCCATCGCACCATCACCGCTGCGGCAGGAGTTTTCGATGAAGGACTTGGGTGATCTCCATCACTTCCTCAGGATGCAGGTTCAGCGGCGGTCTGATGGCATTTTTCTCTCGCAGCGCCAGTATATGCAAGAGATTCTAGACCGCGCGGGCATGGCTGAGTGTAAGCCCTGCTCCACCCCGGTGGATACCTGTTCCAAGGTTTCAAGACAGATGGCACCCGTCGCTGACGCCACAGATTTCGAGTTTGGTGGTGCTCTTGATATCACCTTCACACGTCCGGACATCTCCTACGCCGCCCAAAGCAGTGCGCCTTCACATGCACGATCCTCGAGCCTCACCTACCGCTTTGAAGCGTATCTGCGGTATATTCGTGGCACTCTACACCTTGGGTCGCTTCTTCGACCTTCAAAGACATTCGATCCGTTGTCTACTCCGACACCGATCGGGCCGGTACCGTCCGATACCCGCAAGTCCACCTCGGGCTATGCCGTGTTCCTCGGGATAGCCTCGCCTCCTGTCCTCCAAGCGCCCACACCGCTCTCGTGTCCAGTAGCAAGCCGAGTACCGTGGTGTGGCTAATGCCGTGGCTGAGGCATTCTGGCTGCGCCAACTCTTATGTGAGCTCCACTCCCCTCCCAACAAGGCTACCTTGGTGTATTGCGACAACATCAGCGCCGTCTACATGTCATCCAACCCGGTTCAGCACCAACGCACCAAACATATTGAGATTGATCTTCACTTTGTTCGGGAGCGTGTCGCCATTGGTGCTGTCCGCGTTCTTCACGTCCCGACATCATCCCAGTATGCCGACATCTTCACCAAGGGTCTACCTTCGACGGTTTTTCAGGAATTCCGGTCCAGTCTGAACGTCTGTGGCGACGCTCCGACTGCAGGGGGGTGTTAGACAGCTGCATAGGCGCATGGGCCATTGGCCCATTATGGCTAATTATAGATTGATTGATGTTATATTAGGCAAGGAGATCCCACGGTGGTCATGATTCTATAAACCAGCCCAGGGTCCTCCTTGCCTATATATGTACCCTGCCTATTGGCCTCAATCAAGTATTCTAGTGCCATACGATTGCTTTCAACCTGCAATCAGTTTATCATCAGTAGAAGATTTGTCCAATGGATGTACCGAAGACTATTTTTTCTTCGTGGTATTGACATTATGAGTTCCTAGTAATGCCGTTTGGTCTGACTAATGCACCTACATATTTCATGAATAAGATTATCATGAAATACATGGACAAGTTTGTGGTAGTGTTCATTGATGACATTTTGGTATATTCCAAGATGGAAGAACATACCGAGCATTTGAGAATAGTACTTGACAAACTTAGAGAGCATTAGTTGTATGCTAAATTCAACAAATGTGATTTTTGGAAACGGGAAGTTGATTTACTTGGTCATGTGATGATAGCCAAAGGAGTAGCAGTTGGCCCCAGTAAGGTTAAAGCAGTGTTACATTGGGAGCCGCCCAAAACAGTGACTTAGATTCACAGTTTCTTGAGAATGATAGGAAATTATCGTCGTTTCATTTAAGGGTTTTCAACGATTACTAAACCTCTTATGCAATTATCGAAGAAAGAAAAAGTTCGCTTGAACTCCAGCTTGTGAGGAAAGTTTTCAGGAGTTGAAGAAATGTTTGACATCAGCCCCAGTGCTAGTTCTGACAGATATTCAGAAGGATTTCGATATCTATTGTGATGCTTCGTGTTAAAGATTAGGTTGTGTCCTGATCCAAGAAAGAAGAGTTGTTGCCTATGCATCGAGACAACTGAGACCTAATGAGAAAAATTACCCTACTTATGATTTGGAATTTGCTGCCGTTGTGCATGCATTGAAAATTTGTCGTCATTATCTTAGGGTAATCGCTGTGGATATATACGGATCATAAGAGTCGGAAGTATATTTTCATCTAGTCTGATCTGAACATGAGACAGAAAAGATAGTTAGAATTAATAAAGAATTATAATATCGGAATCCACTACCATCCCGATAAAGCTAATGCTATGGCAGATGCTTTGAGTCGCAAGAGCTACTATAATGCTTTGAAGATAAAGGAGAATTGCTTAGAACTTCGTGAAGAATTTCAGAAATTAAAGTTAGAAGTTGCATCCGAAGGATTCATTGCTAGTTTAGAAGTAATGTCTACATTGGAAAAACATATTCATACTACCCAACCAGATGATCATGTGATTAAGGATATTAAGCTCAAGATGGAAGAAGGGAAGTTCAAAGATTTCACCAAGGATGATCAGGATACGCTTTGAATCAATGGACGTATCTGTATACCTGACATTGATGGTTTGAGCTAGTTGATTTTAAAGGAGGCTCGTGATTCGAAGTATTCTATTCACCCTGTAAGCACCAAGATGTATCATGATGTTAAGGATAAATAATAAATTTTGATGACCCAATCTAAAGCAAGTCGCAGAGTTTGCTGCCCTGTGTGATGTGTGTTATAGAGTAAAAGCAGAACATTAGAGACCCGCAGGTCTGTTGCAGCCCTTGAAAATTCCAGAATGGAAATGGAAAGAGATCGGTATGGATTTTATCACCGGTTTACCCAGAAATCAATCGGGCTACGATTCCATTTGAGTAATAGTAGACCGCTTGACGAAAGTTGCACATTTCTTGCCAGTCAAAACCACTTAATCAGGAGATCGCCTTGCAGAATTGTATATGTCAAGAATTCTCAGTTTACATGGTGTGCCCAAGAAGGTAGTGTCAGATCAAGGATCACAGTTCACCTCTCGTTTTTTTTTGCAGAGTTTGCATGAAGCTTTGGGGACTCATTTAAATTTTAGAGCTGCTTATCACCCTCAAACGGATGGGTAGACTAAAAGAGTAAATCAAGTGTTAAGAGAATATGTTGAGAGCTTGTGCTCTAGCTCATGCTACCAGTTGGAATCAGAGTTTGCCTTATGCAGAATTCTCGTACAACAATAGTTATCAAGCCAGTCTGCAAATGTCACCATTTGAAACTTTGTATGGCCATGCCTGCAGAACCCCTTTAAATTGGAAAGAAACTGCCGAGTGTTTGGTGTTCGGACCAGATATCATTCAAGAGGCAGAGGACCAAGTGTCTATGATCAAAGAAAGATTGAAAATAGCTCAGTCTAGGTAGAAGAATAATGCTGATAATTGTCGTCGTGATCTAAGCTTTGAGCCAGAAGATTGAGTTACTCCTCTTAAAGGTGTCAGGAGGTTTCATGCTAAAGGGAAGCTTGCCCCTAGGTATGTCGGCCCTTTCAGGATTGTGAAGCACAGAGGAGAGGTTGCTTACCAGCTTAAACTGCCACAGTCGTTAGCAAGAGTATATAATGTCTTTCATATCTCGCAGTTGAAGTGTCTTCGTGTGCCAACAGAGCAGACTCCTTTAGACTCGATTGAATTGAAAGAGGATTTCACTTACAAGGAACGGCCAAGATTTTGGATGTGGCAGAACGTTGAACCAGAAGTAAGACTATCTATTTTTGCAAAGTTCAATGAAGTAATCACTTAAAAAGTGAAGCAACTTGGGAGCGTGAAGAAGAGTTGAAAGCCGAGTTTCCTAGCCTTTTCTCTAGTTAGCTTAAATCTCTAAGTCGAGAATCCTTTAAGGGGGAAGGTTTGTAACATCCTAATTTTCTGAAGTTTCAAAACCCTTTTGAGTAGTTTAGTCCCTTGGCAAAATTTACCAAATTTTATTTGAATTTAATAAAGCTTAAATGGGACTTTCAAATGCAAAACAATTTAATGTGACTAATCTGAATATCAATTAAATCCAAAACTATTTTATTTGGCTTCTTTGTGCTTGGGAATATTTTCCATATTTTACTGGAATTTTTTCGAGTTCTTTTGCTATTTTTAATGTGCCTTTTGGATTTTCTGTTATTTCTAAAATACAAAAGCTATTTAAACCTCAGGAAAAACTTTCGTGCTGATTTCCTTTTTGCTGGCCCGTTTCTTTTTCTTTTCTGCCCAGACTCCTTTTGCTTCGCAAACCACAGCATTGCTCTCTTTCCCGCCGAGCCCGCCTGCCGCCTCCTCCTTTCTCTCTCTCTCACGACCAACGGGTCCAACCTGTCAGCATCGTCTCCTCCCCACTCCCGTTTCCTTGTGTTGTGTTCGAGTCAAACACGACGTCGCGCCGCCTTGCTTCACCCAGATTCCCGCCCCCAAGCCTTTAAAAGCCTCCACAACCTCGTCAAAAGCTCTGCCCTACTCTCCTCCCTCGGAAACCCTAACTCGCCCCTCGGATCGCGTCTTCTTGTTACCGAATCGAGCCTGAGTTCTACGCGATGCACACCTCGTTGTCTCCAGGAACCCGCCACTTTGTCGTCGCCGCCACAAGCCGCGAAGCTTAACCCATCGGCGCCGCCGCCGTTGTGGTCATCTAAGGTGAAAACCGACCGCATCATCGTGTTCCTCGTGTCTCCTTTGCCCAGATCCCAACTCTCGTTGTCGCCATCGAGCCGCCGTTCGCTGGAGTCCCTCGATCCCAGTGCGCCGCCGCCGTTGAGTCATCGTGGCACACCACCTCACCTGCCACCTTGGCATCCTTGCCCACATGTCGTCCAATCAGCAGCCCACATGTGCGTCTACATGTCACCCCAAGCCCTACTCGGCATCCTTGCCCACATGTCGTCCAGTCAGTAACCCACGTGTGTCTACATGTCACCCCAACCCTAACCCAATGAGATGCGGGACCCACATGTCATCCACTCACCATGTGCACCCGGTCCATCATGAACCGAGCCTACCTTGTGGACTTGGTCCAAAGACCAAGGGTCCCACCATGCAGCCTCTATTCCCTATTTTTCGGGTTTTCTTTTGAATTTTGAAATTCATTGCTGATGTCATGTTGATGCAATATTTCGGAATTTTCTTTAGAAAGATAATTCAAAATAGTGTTTTCTTTCTCTTTTTCTTAGATTTAAATATTCCGAAAGTCCGTTCTTCCTCATACGAACTCTTATTGAACTCATTCAAGTTTCTAAATTCAAGCCCTGCCTTCCTGATATTTTTATTTAGTTTTTGGAGTTTATTTGTTGCTCTGTTTTGTATTTATTTGTGTTTCTGCTTTCATTTGCGAGTAGACGTTGATACTTCGGGAGCTTTCGAGGAAGGAGGAGGTGATCAAGCTCAAAACTAGTACCAAGACTTGTTTAAGGCAAATTGTACCTTTGACCATGTTGCACCCAGTTTTTCCAAAATTACTTTGATTCAAACTATTGCATGTTATTTCAGGTATTTAATTCTTAAATATTTTGGGATTAACTATACACACATTTGATTATATCCATCTTGTTCATTGTATTACTCTAACCTTTTGTCACCCTAGCTTGGTTAATTATTAGTTGGCAGTATTATAGCACCAACGTGGGTTGGTTAGACACAAATAGTCTGCTTAGCCATGCAACGGGTTATTGATATCATTTTGAGTTGCAAATCTAAACTTAACCAAGTGATTATGGAACTTTGTGTAAAAACTGTGTTGTTACTCGTTGATGGCATGTGATGCACTTAACAAGCAGGGTGGAAAAAGATTTAGACCGAGGCAAGTGGAAGAATCGTGATATACCGTGGAACTGTGTCAGGAAAATATGAATCTTAGTAATGTGGTTTTAAATTGGGTAGTCTCGCCTTGGTCAATTAAGGACTTAACTTTGTGTGCCATTGAACTAAGTCATAATTGTACGACCATATGGCTGGTATGGGACATGCCTAACTTAGTAAGCTACCTAATCTTGGCATTGACTACTGAAGCATGTAGGTTAGACTGTGTACCAAGGTAAAGGTGTGTATTACTGCGTCGGATCACGCTTACGAGCGGCTCGCTGTCTCCAGGTCCAACGATGTGTGTCAGACCAAAGCACTTTGTCAGGGTTGGTACGACGGTAAAACACATCGGGAGGGTCAATGGTCAAGGTGAAGTTTCGGAAAACTTTTTGTTATGATTGATGCTAGCTACACTGATTATATCTTGTGGGTAAAGTGTACAAACCTCTGCAGAGTGTTAATCAATCTATTCAAATAGCCGCGTCCGCGATCATAGACATGCTCGGGTATTTCACACGAGGGGTAGATTTTCATAAAAACACTTGGGAATGGACAGTTGTGTGGTTAAACTCATATGGTTGTGTGAAATAAATTGATTAGACTTTTTGTTTTTGTGAAAACAATTGTTAAAGTATTATTATTTATTAATTTTAAATAGCACTTTCAATCTATTATTTGTATTCAATTGCAAATGTTGTTTTTTGCAAAATAACCATAGAAGCCATTTCCTTTGGAATAAGACATCATCTATAATTGCATTTTGTGGTACAACTTGTTGATTACTCAAAGTACTCATTCTTGCTACAATCATTCAGCTGAAGTAGAGGAATCTTCACCTATTTTCGAGGAGTTTTACGAGGATGGTGATCGTTAAGTCTTGATCCCAGTCGGTTGCTTGTGGCAAGTCGATGGGTTCCCATTGGAGTTGTTTTTGTTCCACTGTCGTCTCTTTATTTAGTGTCAGCCCTACGTGGCTTAATAAGTGTAAACTCGGCCATAAGGTCACAACCGTTTTTTATTTATCAAATTAATCGCTGATTCTTATATTCGTCTTTGTGTGGAAGGATATTCATCTATGTTGATATTGTGTGCACTAGCATGATCCTGGACTAATGCATTATACACAAAGAGTCCAAATTTGCATATTTGGGTCCCGACATGGAACAAACATGCCAGCGCTGGTGTCAGGCTGTCGTATCCAACTCGGAGACCACGGCAGCAGGCTGAGTTCCTTTTGGAGTGTGCAGTCCAGTTCGGCTACAGCTTAGTCTTGGTTGCACCCATGGCTTGGAGTTCGGTTAGGTTATTAGCATATATTCTATACATAGATTGGTTTGATTAGGATGTTGTAATTCAGATATAGATAGTTTATATTTAGTAAGTCTTGTTAGGGAGGACTCCTCGTCTATAAAGGATGACGGCTATACTTTGAGAGGAATGATAAAGATTTTGATTCAGCAACTCTAGCCAAATCAGAGCCTCACGATCGGCAAGGACAGGCCTGCCAGCGTGAAGGCGATTTGAATATCTTCGCCTACCAGCAACTTAGCCATGTCAGGACATGAGGAAGGTCTCAAAAATCCTTCAAAAGTTAATGGATGTTAAACGTGTAAGGTCATGCACACAAGCAAATTTATTGGACAAATTTGATGGTATGTGTGTGCCTTATAGTCTTATACATTTCCTTAACCTTCTTTTTTTTCTCTCTCCAAAATGAGGTCACTTAGGATCATAAAATTTGGTAGGTCACTTAGGAATATGTAGGAATTTTTGGGATGTTCCTATCCCAACCAAAAAATGGGTGCACCCACCATTATGTACATTTACCCGCTTTAAGAATAACTAAGCATATTTAAAAATAAAAATACATAGTTCTAAACAGAAAAGGTAAAAACAGGTTAGCAGCTTCCATTCAAACAGCAATTGTCAGATGGTGAATATTTCACCAGTATAAAATAAACAACACTCAACATTCTGGAAGACCCCTTATGTTAGCCATTGTATTATGTGCCAGCCCTGCCAACAGTTGGTGCGTGGCAGGCAAAAAAACACCGGTGAGTATGGAAACAAGTGGGAAAAGGATGTTCTCATTTACATACATTGTACCAGTAGTTCGGGGCACTTTGATCACTGACTGTCATGCGACAACCACCCAAGTTTATAGAATAGCCAAAAATTATTAACACAGATTATCTACAGAATTAAGCCAACTGGAAAAACAGAAGATTACCTCCTCAAATTTCTCGAAGTTCTGAGTATCCAGCTCGCCATTAACTTCTGGTATGAAAGCAGCTTTCATCTGATACAATTTTTCCCATTGGAGACCTCTAAACCATGGATGTGCCTAAAGTAGAAGATATGATGATATTAGTTAAGCAAGTGGTTGAGAGCAATGAGGGCGTATGTATCAGTATGTGTAAAAATGTGGAAGAGAGCACACTTTAATTTCATGGGCTGCTTTTGTTCCAAGTCTCTGCTCAACATTACACAGAAGTTTGCTGATGAGATCCTTAGCTTCAGGAGTAAGCTTAGCTTCTTCAGGAAATTTCAAGTGACTTCTCCAGTTCACAATCTGAATGAACAAAGAATAGTTTAAAATGGATTGAAATGCATGTTCATAAAGCTGCCTACATTAGTATTTTGTGTTCTGTAGTAAAGAAAAGGTTAGCTGAAATCGCAGCTTTCCATAAAACTTCCCACTAACAGAACACTTCACAAGGTAAATACAAGGTTGTGCTTGGATTATTATAATCTAAGGTCCATGTTAGCTATATAGCAGGGAACTAGGGATGAGCTCCAGTGACAAGCTGCAAGCCTGCAACCATCAGAATCCAACCACACAATAATTTAATTGCAGGTAAGTCACACTAAAATGGCACACAAAGCATTCGGGTCTGTTGTATGTGTTATGAATTTGACACAAGGTTGTCTCAAGTGAATCCAGTGAGGATTGCTTAGGCCGAATATAGCAAATTTCATATAAATATCCTCGAGATGACAAATGAAGAAGTCTATGGGAGCAACTCACATACCTTTCTACAGGTTGACATTGGATCCTCCGAATAAAATGGAGGATAACCAACAAGCATTTCGTACATGATAGCACCAAGAGACCACCTATGAAAAAAACAAATGTGATATCAAGAATCCATTGAATACACAAAGCACACGGAATGACAAAAATTAAGAAGTTTAACAATTAAAGACAAAATTACAAGATGAGAAACCTAACCAGTCACACTCCATTCCATATCCTTTCTTCAGTAGAACCTCTGGAGCAATGTAATCAGGAGTACCAACTGTTGAATATGCCTGTAATCCAGAAGTATAACCAAATATGTTAGATATACTCGTGTGCATATTCACCTATTAACATGGCATATCAAGAACTAACATAATGCATCATTCACACAATCCACTAGAAGTTCAAAGTTTAGAATATGAGCTATTTGATTTCCTCCTAATGGTACATTGCCCCACTGAACAATCCAGGTAACTGATTTTCTTGATCTGAGCAAGCTCCATTCAACTTACAGTATCCCTCCCATCAGCCATTGACTTCACTATATTAAATTCGACTTGGTTCCAAATCATGAAAATTGGCATATTGCACCAAAACCGTGTATCCTTAGAACTGAAAACGATTTTCATTCATGTTTCCAAATTCTGATAGTTCTTCATTCAAAAAAATTCATGTTCAATGTTACTGCAACCTTGTCAGTGGAAACACAGTTGAAAGCTTGAAAATCTGAAGAAGCAAAATAGTTTTGATATGATTTTATGCCAGGTAGGAGGCCAAAAAAGAGATATAGTGTAGGTGGCAAGCTGGCACAGATGTCCAAACGAAAGGCCATATCAAGTGTGGATTCATTACAACAAATGAAGAGACATACTACATAACATTAACATATCAACTTAAAATGATGTAGCATCATAACATTGATAATGTTTTTCCCAACCATCAGTAAGTTGATTCAACTCAGATATGACACTTACCAACATTCGTCGGTTCTTTTGCCAATGTGACAATTGCTCCTGCTGTGTACGCTTTGGTGCAGAAGAGTTGCTTAACCGACTGGTATTATCAGGCAGAGGCTCGGCACCTTTTCCAGATGTATAATCTGGCTCATTCAAATTCGGAAAATTACTACTATCCAAAGGTTTACACAAACCAAAGTCAGAAAGCTTCAAATGACCACTGTGATCTAACAATAGATTATCCGGCTTGATATCCCTGACAAAAAGTACACAAAGATACATCTTGTGAATTATGGAATCATCAAATTTCTTAACAAAACATGGGAACACTTATATAGTTATATGATACCGATGAATGTAGTTGTGCTTGTGAATGGACTCTATTGCTAGTACAGTTTCCGCAATGTAAAATCTGGCTTCATCTTCTGTCAGTGTGTCCTTGCGCATAAGCAAAGTCATCATGTCACCACCAGGAAGGTACTCCATGATGAGATACAAGTACTCTTCATCTTGGAAAGAATAGTAGAGCTTGACTATGAAGGCACTATCAACTTCTGCAAGAAGATTTCTTTCGGCTTTGACATGTTCTACCTGAAATATGTATAAACATGTGAAGAGGAAAGCATGTAAACCAGAAACGGAAAATAAAAAATAACGCGGATAGACCATACATGGTACCTGGCCCCTACGAAGCATTTCAGATTTCTTAAGCTTTTTCATTGCATATACATTTGTAGAGGTCTTCTCTCTACAAAGACGGACCTGCATGGTTACAATTTACAGTGACATTAAACGTGGTGCACGTCACAATGACCTCAAAAATACATAGAATTGGTGATGAGTACTTAGCTAAACTTGTACTTTTGTAACAGACTAACAGGGCATACTCTTTTAGGGGTTTAATAGAGCAGGGAAAAGAACAACACAGCAAGTAAAGAATAGAAATAAGTCGCAAATAACTGAAATAGAAGACAAAAAATGAATAGACACCAGCCCAGTATATAAGAATTGTTTTAAACTACATGGGTCAACTGCAATAAGCAAGGAGCATTTTTCTCCTATTCACTTGTTGAAAAGGAAGAAAGGTCCTTGCATCAAAAAAACTGTTGATCCAGATGTTGATAGAAATGAAATTATTAATAAATAACAGATGATAAAGCAGCAGACATATGGATTAAAAATAAAAATAAAAAAATCCTCCACAGTGAACATCAAGGCCAACCCCCTTTTTTTGGTCTTAATAAGTTCCAATGGTGGATCATGGACATAAAGGACAGGACCCTTTTTCTGTCTCAAGTAATTTTCGGTGGCAGATCACAGGAGGTTTGCAAGCTATAAGCAGGTGGATCTGTATTTCTTTGTAAAATATGCAAGTCCCTTGTGGACTTGAGTAACTGCTTGCAGCCTTCAAGCTGTCACAAAGTGGTCGGAACATAGAACAGTGAAATGGGAAAACTACGAGTGCCTTAAAATATTATTTGCACACATGCCTGCAGTGAATCATGGAAATTCAGCAGAATCATGCATCAAGGGACTTGTTTGCACACATGCCTGCAGTAAATCATGGAAATTCAGCAGAAGCATGCATCAAGGGACCACATGACAAGTTGAATGCCATCATTACAGGGGACCAAAGCTTGGATGGCCCATCAAAAACCAAAATACCAAAGAATCTAATGTGTCAAACATGCTTATCAAGTCGTCAACTAGTCGACAAGTCACCGGAGAATGACCAACTGGTGGTGCCGACTCGACTTGCTCCGGCAAGTCAGGCGATTGGTTGACTAGTTGTCGACTTGCCAGTCAACTAGTCGACCAGTCGGGGGCAAGTCGGGCAACTAGGACGTGGGGCCCGGCTGTCAGGGGCAGTGGCAAAGAGGCAAGAGGGGGTAGTGCGGGAGGGAGTGACGGCAGTCGGGCTCACCATCATGCGTCGCGTGAGCTCGGAGAGACGCAGCTCCCAGATCCGGTCTCCGTCGCGCCGCCGGCCAGCTCCTACCGAGCCATCGGCCTTCGCCATCCTTCCTCCTCTGCGCCGCCCATCTTCGCCTCACGCGTGAGCTCGGAGAGGCGCGGACGCCGCAGAGCTCCAGATCCGGTCTCCACCGCCCTCAGAGCCAACTCCCACCGCGCCATCGCCGGCCTTCATCCTCCCTCCTCTACGCCGCCCTGGCCGCAGCTCCTGTTGCTCCCGTCGCCCAGCGGCCCAGGTATGTTCCTCTCCTCTGTTCCGCTGGAGTAAGGGAGGGTGTTCGCCAGTTCGGTGGCCGGCGCACTGGGGGTAAGGGAGGGACCGAGGGAGCTCAGTGGCTGGAGAGGAGGTGAGGAGCTGAGGAGAGGAGGATTTGGGGCTTCGGTTGAATCAGTTCGGTCGATTTGGGGCCGACCGACCGAGGAGAAGATATGCACATTGCACAGACCGTGGGCACTGAGCAGTCACCTGGGAATGGGAATTGTAGGAGATGTGCACTGAGCCAGCCACTGATGCACAGAACGACTTTGTGTGATTGTGATTTTATGAACTAAAGATAGTTCTCTGTTTTGTGCATATGTAGGCATTGTGGCAGAGCAATCTTCAACTCCAACTCCAATTTCAACTCTAAATCCGACAGCGGGCACCGAAGGTTATGATCCAGCTAATGATCCTAAGCGGAAGGCTAAGTCCAAAGACCTGGCATCGAAATACGGGTTTTGGCCGGACTTGACAAACAAAGATATCGTCCAATGCATACTCTGCGGCAAGCAAATGCATGCCGGAGTACGAAGATTGAAGCAACACCTAGCGGGAGGCTACAAAGATGTGGAGAAATGTCTGAAAACAACCACACCTATCATGAAAGAGATGTGTGAGTACTTGTTCAAGAATGCCATAAATAAACCCTTTGAGCTAGATGATGAAGGTGGAGGTGATGGTGGTGAAGGTGAAGGTGAAGGTGAAGGCGAAGGTGATGAAGTTCAAGAAATCCAAACACAAGTGGCATCATCTAGAGGGAGCACAAGAGGCTCCTCTGCTAAGACAGTTGCAAGCTCCGGGACTGCCACCAAAAGGAAGCAATCGGTGTTGGCGCTTTTGAAGCAAGCTGCACCGAAGGTAACTAAATCAGTTGCTTCAATGATTCGGAAGTCACTTGAAGTGGTTGTTGAGGAAAGACATAAGGGTAAGGGTTAAGCTACCATTGAGCAAACTATGAGGACCAAGGAAGAAAAGGAGAGGATGGCTGAACACATTGCTGATTTCTTCTATGAGTGTGGCATATCATTCGATGCCGCCAACAAAAGAAGCTTTGTGATTATGGTTGAGTCCATCAAGCAGTACAGTCCTGGGCTTAGGTTGCCCATTTTCCATGACTTGAGGCTACCCTTGCTTGAGAAGGCCAAAAAGAATACTGACAGGTTGAGGATGCAGCATGAGTATGCTTGGACACAGTTTGGTTGCTCACTTATGTCAGATGGTTGGATAGATAGGAGGGAACCGACACTTGATAAATTTCCTTGTCAATAGTCCACAGGGGACTTTCTTCTTGGAGTCTTTTGATGCCTCCAGTCAGTCAGCCGATGCCCACATGTTAGCAAATCTATTGGAGAAGAAGATCAACGAGATTGGCCGGGAAAATGTTGTTCAGGTGGTCACAGATAATAGTGCTAACTTCAAGGAGGTAGACGTACTTCTAATGGAGAGGATTCCTACTCTATTTTAGACCCCTTATGTAGCTCATTGCTTGGATCTCATGTTGGAGAACATTGGGAAGATAACAGAGTTCAAGAAGTGCATTATACCAGCCAAGTGTATGACCACATTTATCTATAGACATGGAAGGGTTCTTGGTAAGATGAGAGAGATGACAGGTGGGAGGGACCTTGTGAGACCTACAACTACTCAATTTGCTACAGCTTTTCTCACTTTGCAGAGCTTGTGGAGGCATAGGACATCTTTGAAAGGTCTCTTTGTTACTGATGATTGGAATAGATCCAAATTGTCTAGCACAGAGGTAGGCAAAAAAGTGTGCGAAACAGTTATTGCTAATAGATTCTGGAATGCAGTGGAATAGAGCGTCGCAACCACTTATCGTTGTGCTGAGGATCATTGACGGTGATGAGATGTCGGCAATGCCAGAGGTTACCGCAGCCATGGATCTTGCAAAGAAGAAGATCAATGACTCTTTGGAAAACAAGCAATCACTACTCAGGAAGGTGATAGCAATCATAGATCGGAGGTGGGAAGACCAAATGGAGCAGAAGTTGTACGGGGCTGTAGATTAGAAGGACCAAAATTGGATATGCTTCTAGGCTTTGTACCATGTTTAATGATGTGCTTGAGAAGATGATCATTGAGGAGGACAAACAAGCCAAGATAAGAAACCAAGCCGATGATTATGAGAGCATGCAAAGAGGCTTTTCAAGTCAATTGGCAATCAAGCAACAAAAGGATATGTCACCTAGTAAGTATCACTACTTCAATTTAATTTTAAGCTTCCATTATTTCCAAGACCTAACATAGCCTATGATTCTTGCCTTTCTAGTTCTTTGATGGGATGCATTTGGTTGCGTTGCTCTAGAGCTCCAAGCATTTGCAAGGCGTATAATTGGTCTTTGTTGTTCAGCCTCCGGCTGTGAGCGCAATTGGAGCACCTTTGAGTATGTAAGTATAAAGTATTCAATTACTCAAGTGTTCATTTTGGAGCCGTTAGTATGAGTGCATGACAATAGTTCAATACTTCAATTATTTTGCTTGTTATTTGTATATTCATACCAAGAAGAGAAACCGGTTAGAGCACAAGAGGTTGAATGATTTGGTCTACATTCAATGCAACCGAAAGATTACAAATCGGTTTCAAAGGATGCAAGAGGAAGGGCGCAGTTTCAACCCCTTGATCCTAGATGATTTTCAATGGGACAATGAGTGGGTTAATATTGGTGCTGAAGAAGTTCATCATGGGAACGATGATCTTACATGGGCTCATGTTGATGATGTCATTTGTGCATCAAGTGTACTTCGAGGTTGCAATTTTCCTAGGAGGGCTCATGGTGAGGTGATAGGTTACTCTCGTCATGCTGCTCGTACAACAAGGGTGGTTGATGATGAGTCGAGCCGACAATGACGATGATGGTGATGACGATAACTTTGTGCTTGATGATGAGGACGTTGATGATTTTGGCGAAACTCCACCTAGTCCTACTCATGAGAGTGGTGAACCGAGTGGAAACGCGAGCCATTTCGATGATATTGAGTTGAATGACATTTGATTTTGAGTTGAATGACATTTGATTTGAGGCTTGTGTTAAGCCATGTTGATGGATTGTGATGATTATGCTTTACTTTTCATATTTGAGACTTGGAACCTTGTTGTCGTGTTACTTAACTATCGTGTAGAATGCTATTGTCGTTGAGAACTTTATGTTTTAGATGCTTAATTTCCCAATTGCTCATTTATTTGTTGTTATGTTGTATGCTTTGTATTGTTCTATTTAATTCATGGTACTATATTTCTCTCCCTTGAAGGTATTGTCGTATTGTATGAGTTCATCACAGTTTATCTTCATCATATGCTCATACTCATTCTTGTTTTTTAATTTTGTACTTTGTAGTATGAAGGTCTCAAATCATACTTCAACAAGCCAAACGAAGGGGGTTTGGACTCAAAACATGTAAGTCATCGATCATCTCTTTAATTCAAGCTATATATGTACTTTTCAATCACTGTAATACAAGATATATAATATATACATGTGTACATACATATCACTGTCATATGAACAGTACCTGTCGACTAGTCGGCAAGTTGGTCACTACGAGAGTAGTGTCGACTTGCCGACTTAATAACCTTGGTGTCAAATAAATGTAAGGGCACCTTTTTGGACAAGCAGCATATTTGCTTTTTCCCACTATTCTTACAGGCGGAACAGCTCCATGTTAAGTGGGAAATACGCATGAGGGAGCACAAAGCAGCACAATTTTCCAATCAGATAAGAGATTCAACTTATAGTGAAAAAGGTTGTATGAGCAATAATGTCAAGCCAAACATTGGTCTGTCGGAAGCTACCATTGACGCGATAGAATAAAAAGGCTAAAAATAAACCATGTCATGTATAAGCATTGCTCTGCTCTGCACCAATTGTTAAGGTCCTGTAATTAGGAGGTTAAACAACAAAGACCGAAATGAGCAGTACCTCTCCAAATGCACCTCTTCCTATAATTGTCAAAAGTTCAAAATCTTCAACCCCCATCTTGTGTCTCTGCAAACGCATATATTCAGTCTCTTTTTTCTCCAAATGTTTTAGGATGTTATTTTGCTCTTCTACAGGAACTTCAGCATCCTGTAATTTCCTCTCCAACATCCAGCGCCTAAAAGCAAACCAACATATCAGAAAGGTATGCTCACAAAGTTGTAGGCAGTGAATGGGCATAAAATAGAAGTGAATTACACATCAAAGAATGAAGTAGATTGACATGAATTACTAGTGATGCAAAAAGAAGCCTTAGCGAGTAATGCCGATTATAAGCTCAAATTGAGTAGGAAAGAATCAGCTCGTCACAGGTTATCAAAATTGTACTTTCAGAATTTCATAACATTAAAATCCACAGCGATGGTGTCACCGCGCGGCATTCAAAATGTCTCCTGTGGCAAAGTGTTTTGATTTTAATTTTTAAGGCATCAAACCTGAAAACCAATTCATGAATCATATATATGGTATGAGAAATACTACAAAACGCTATAGCATTCCGAGCCATATTGACGCTACAAAGCTTCACCATCCGATTGTGAGCTTTCAACACTTCAGATCACACCTACACCACAAAGTCGTATCTGTATCCATTTGAACCCATCGACGCTCTCATCCATCATTGCATCTCACTCTGGCTTACCATCTCCTTCACTGTGGAGATTGGAGTAGCAAGCAACGACAGGCCAGCTCGCGTGGCGGCGTACACAAGCAGGTACGAAGACGGGCAGCCGCGGCTAGTGTTGACTCGATCTACACGATGGCTGCGAGTGGGTGGGAGCGACGGTCAGGTCAGAGCCACCGGCGAGCAACGGACGAGCGTTGTGGCCGCGAGGCGAGCGGTCACAGCGGCGGCCATGGGCAAGTGAGCGCGGCGGCAAGCCACGAGCCAAGAGGCATGTAGTTCTCAGGTGGGCAAGGCCACAGATGACGGCCGAGCAGCTGATGCAACAGAGGGGCAGACACAGCAACGACCAGCGGCCATGGGCTGAGTGTGGCTGCGAACGGGGAGCAGGCGGCCGGTCGGGCGTGGCCAGCAACGTCACCGAGTAAGCCCAAATTTTGAAACTTGTGTGACACTTAGCAAATGTGTTCTGAAACATGGCAAAAGTTTATTCGAATTTTGAAACTCCTATGAAAATTGACTGAATTTTGTTTTGAAACTTCTTTGAAACTAACTTCTAACACTCGCAGTTGAAAACTTCTTGAAACTCAATGAAGCAAAGTTTTAGTTTTCAAACTTGCCTCAGCCTCATGTTTGAAACTCGAGGTTTCAGTTTTCAAAACCTAAAACTCATGTGGAAACTCAAGGTTTCAGTTTTTGAAACTTCGTGAAACTTGCTTTCCATTTGTGTTTCATCCGGTTTTTATATGAAACTTGCCAAAACATTGATGAAACCTTCTGAAACTTCTCGAAACCCGTTGAAACTTTTTATGAAACTTTCTGAAACCTCTTGAAACGTTCTGTAACTTTTTTTAAATGCGTTGAAACCTGAAAAAATGAAACTTCATGAAACTTTTATGCAACTGAAACCTCGTAAAACTTCATGAAACTTGCTTTCCATTTGTGTTTCATCTGGTTTTTATATGAAACTCGCCAAAACATTGGTGAAACCTTCTGAAACTTCTCGAAACCCGATGAAACTTTTTTATGAAACGTTCTAAATTTTTTTATGAAATGCGCTAAAACCTGCTTGAAACGTCAAACCCAAAAACCTGAAGCTTCATGAAATTTTTATGCAACTGAAACCTCATGAAACTTCAAACCCAAAAACCTGAAGCTTCATGAAACTTTTTATGCAACTGAAACCTCATGAAACTGCTATACCGTTGGAAACGCATTCCAACGGTATAGTGTGGGTTAGCAGCTCCCATATGGTATTGAGTTAGAAGTTTTGCTAAGTACATTGTGTAACCCTAGAACTCAATATACTATTCAAGCTACCTACCTAACTTGGAGTTAGTGCCTTAATCAGATGGACTTTCTGTTTTGGGAAGTGCCAAGGCCCCAAGACTCTTGTAAGGACTTCACCTTAATACCTGAACCCGTGTTAACCATTCCGATCCCAACATGACATGTGATCTGTATTGTTGAGCATCCTGCTCAACAACAGCAAGACCGGGGGGGTGTTTGCTATTTTTCTATTCTATAGCGCAATGGTAATTTAGAATTTTCCTACTTGTATGTAAAACTTGATGGAGTCACGGAACTAAATCTACAGCTAAAGCAGGCAAAAGTACCAAAGAATTTAAGTCTATTGGCCTACCTCTCTTTCCTATCTTGCAGGGACTTCATCTGGGTCTTGTAGTGGTTCTCAATGTACTGTTTTGCCGCGGCAACCCTCTGCTTCGTCGCACTAGAAGGGGCGTCATCGATTGGGGGCTTCCCTGGATCCTTCCCATGGCTGGCGGCCACCGCTGGACTCTTCGATTTGTCCCTCGGCTGGAACTTCTGGAACCAACTTCTCGCAGAATCCATCTCCGGTCACAATGGCGTCATCTCTGGAACCAGCGCGCCTCTTATATTGACCAATCCAGCAGCAGCCCACGGGAACTCTGAAACGGTCAATCCGCTCCAATTGGATCGGATATCCAAATCAGCACTTCTCCGTGGAACCCGATGCTGCGAACGATACCTCTATCTGCAAAATACAGAAAAAAAAATCACAGTCAGAATCGTCCAACCAATTTGCAATCCATCGCATGACTAGACGGAACAGTCAATAAATTACTTCCAAGTTAGAAATTTCTGCAATTTTTGGCCACGGCATACAAAAAACTACTCCAGATTTCAAAATCTAACCACGCTGAGATCAAATTATCCACCAAAGGAGCAGCTAAAGCACCGGTTTCGAAGCAGGAAGAACAGTTAAGATATCAATTTTCAGCCGAAAGAAAATCTCAAACAGCCGCATTCCGGCACCGAGAGTCGCAGAATTCGATCCAGAAATCGCATTGCCGCCATGCGAAACCCCCAAAATAATCAACAAAAAGCAGCACCAAAAACCCATCAACCAACAGAAATGCCCAGCCCACTCCTAAGCTCAAAGCCACGCGCCGCAGGCGCAGAACACCAATTCGCCACCAGAAGCCCACCCAAAACCCGCAAGCGCCGCACGCACTCCCCTCCTCCTAAGCTGCAATTCACTCACGGCCGCAGTCGCAAAAAAAACACAGCAAAAGAGGAAGGTTGAGAGGGGGGGAAACGGCCGAAACCACTGGCCAAATCGGGCGGCGGGAAGGCCCAGAACGGATCGTGCGGCGCGGTGCGGCAGGGAGGGCGCTCACCTCGGCGGGGGCGGCGGAGCGGATCTCGGCGGGCGAGGCGGCGATTGGAGCAAAAGGGGCAACTCACCTTTTTTTTCCCTCAGGCCCTCCGGGCTGGTTGTCTTTTCGTGGGCAAAGGCAAAGCTAAGCGTGTGAGCAAGAGATAGAAAGACATGAAAGGGGCTGCGAGCGATAAGTGTAGGCATAGGAGGACAGGAGTCAGGAGTTTAGACCTGTTAACTAGTACTATGTCGAATGAAAAGAGCAACAGAATCAAAAGAGGATGATAATTGTATAATAAATATTAATTTTATTTTAAATATATATTAAGAAATATATATTTATCGGTTAGTAAACAAATCAAATTGTAAACATTTTTATAATACATTATCTAAAATAACTGTACAGTAAATATTAATTATATTTTACATATATATTAAGCGAAGCATATCTCAGCAAGCTAGTACATAAATTAAATTGTAAATATTTTTTATTACATGTACTCATGCCATTGAAACACCTCTGCCATCACTTCCCCGTCGTTGCACAATTGACCATCACAACCTTGAAAATACAATAAATCATCATACGTTACCTTGTAGCATTGAATATCCAACCTAGTAACTAATAGGCTGGTAGGCTTTGCAGGAACAAAATCAAATCAAAATAACTCTCCCATACAACAGGGATGGATCAAAGCAATCGTATGACAATACAACACTGGAATATGATAAGATACAGATTAACATGGTAATATATATTTTTTTATCTCAACACAACGATTGACAAAAATAATGCACATGTATTGTGCCACAAATAGAGCTACAACGAGATAATTTATGTTCTTGAATTAAAACTGGAAAGATTTTCCGTTAACAGTATGTGACACAACCACTACCAGAATATGTTAAGTTCCGAGTGCCACAAACAAACAGGAGACTGGTAAAGACAATCGGGACAATGGTTCTAGAGGGCCAACGCTCTGGAAAATGCACACGTGATTACGTCTGCTAAGTACAACCGTCCTGTGTGTATTCCAGGAAACACTTGGGACACAAAAAAAAGCTCTCATGTGTCCAATCTATCTCTAGGGAAAGAGTGTCGATAACGGTTTCTCCTTACGGTAACAGAATGGTTCCCCGTGGGTTATATATATATATATATTTGGTTGCCATTTGGCGGCATTTATATATTCAGATTTAATCCAAACAAGAGACATTTCACCCAAGCAGCAATAATATATGACTGGGAATCCAATTATCCATAACTTGAATTATTTCCAATGTACTCTAGCTTCAAGTAACTTTCACGAAAAAATAGAACATGGGCAATGCACAACTACATTGCATACATCGACAATATCACAAGGTTAGTATTAGTACATCAAATTAGCAATCCTTTGCATCAATGATCCTAGATAGCACCTCTTCCCATCCTCATCGGATCACGTTTGGATCAATCCAAAACCAACAAAAAGATGTAAGCAATGAGAACATCTTGAGATTAAGTTATTTCCATGGTTAAAGGAAAGACATTTCTGCTTGCAATGCTAAGACTCTTGGGGTATAATCCTTAAGCAGTACTTGCTTGAAGCATTAGTTTGTGAGAACATTAATTTGAAATCATATATCTTTCAATTATACATAAGAGAAATTATAGATTGGCACAGGACTAATCCTTAAGCAGTACTTCATTGAAGGATTTGTATACAATCACCATACTATGCACCCAACAGGAACA
The DNA here is from genome assembly GCA_036346395.1 of Hsuehochloa calcarea. NCBI lineage: Eukaryota > Viridiplantae > Streptophyta > Magnoliopsida > Poales > Poaceae > Hsuehochloa > Hsuehochloa calcarea. The sequence goes on from CM070602.1 coordinate 7,411,279, forward strand.
GTGATCTCAAGTCGGCCAATAAATGCATGAATATATGATATGGTCAACAAAACTATACAATGACATAAGTTGATGGATACTACCAAAACTAATGATCTTTATGTTGCTACTATCAGAGAAACAATGACGAAATTCAGTATGACTTGCCATTATTTAGGATGGTGGAGATGTGCCTACTACATTGCTTGGCGAACATGATGGAAGGGCTCACAAGTTAGCTATAGAGTCTGGAAGCCCTTATATTTTCTATAGCTATGGTGAAGATGGCCTTGTTAAACATGCAAGGACCCCCAAACCACACCCCTCTCACTCTCCTGTGAGCACACATGCAACATTTCAGCTATGTATAAATCAACTTCTGACTGCATATAATTATTGATTTTCATTCTTTGCAGTTTGATTAAGGACAAATACAACCATAAAATTATTTCTGTGAAAAAACTCTTTGAGTAAAGCAGGATCCTCCTCTCATATCCATCTAAATGCAATCACAATAGACCCATCTTAAATGTACCTAGTATTTTTCAGTTATGGTATTGATAAGGAAGGCTTGAACATCTGATATTGAAGTAAGGATCCAAAATATAACGACAATTAGTTAAGAAACTTGGGTGGCATGAAAGAGATAAGTCAGAAGTGCTAACACATTCACAGAGAATGCTCAAACCATGACCACAGGGAATAAACTAAATCGACTATAAGGTAAATCATAAATAAATTAGTCAGTCTTATATATTAGATCCAAGTCAAGCATTGATAAGCAACTGTAACACCCCAGCCCAACACAGAGCCTAGAATGCCACCACACTACTCTTCCATCTAATAAATATTGACACACTATAAAATTACATCAAGGAAACAATGATAATCATATCAATGGACCACAAACGAACATGTAATCATGGATCAAGCGACAATAAATCAGCAATGGAAATTATAACCAGGCAAACGATCCAAAACAACATCAACCAATGAATCCAAATTAATAAAGCAAATAGTCTAGTCCAAATGATATTCCAAACATTATTCAATAACTAACATGTCCAAGAGTATTCCAATATTGAATGAAAAGATTATTATGGCGAATGATCATGTGATGTCCATGTGCTCTACTCGCTCTCAGTTACGGCAACCTCGAAGATCACCTAAAGACAACAATAGAGCAAGGGTGAGTCCACGACTCAAAGAAACACATCCATAAACAACGAACAATAATAAATCAACAGTATTCAATAACTTCATTATCATCACATGCACTTCTATTAACATTCTCATTCATCAATCTCAAATATCAATGCAACTCTAATCTATATGTCCACATGCACTTCTTTTCGCAGATATCTGGGTATAGCGTGAGTGAATGCTCGCGACAACATTCACTCTCAAGCCCGCTCCTCCATAAGGATCGGGACCTCCTCCACTCCGTGGAGTTGTGATCATCATGATCACCTTCTCTTATGCAAAGATGCTTATGAATGCAAACATGCAACTCCATCATAAACATCATATCCAACTTTTCATCATGCTTGTCAACAAAGATATAAACATACCAATTCATTGTTTGCAATTAAACCAAATAAAAGCACAACAATAATGGTAATAGAAGATAAAGAAAACAGTGATCGATCATTGATCGCTGTCTACCATGCACTTGCCTTTACTAGTTGCGACGCACAATTTGACTAGCAGGTGGCGACAAGTACGACGCTTCTCCTACATTAAATACACACATCTCAATACAAGCTACAACATCATAAGAATAACAATCGATATACATCGCTCCTACACGTCCCCAAATATACCACGTTACGCCGGTACCGAATAGTTACCCATAGCTGTCCGGTTACTAAAAAGAGCGTAACTTTTGACTCGAAAGTCCGATCACCACAAACCACCCCATTCTGGATTCTTTATAAAATTATCCACATTTTCTTAGATTACGAAGACTTCTACTTAAATCATCTAACCCTCCGTATTTAGCCCAGAAAGTCGGTCTGACCGCTTTGGAACAGCAGACTTAATAAATTCATAACTTTTGTTTTACTCAACCAAAATTCGCGTTCTCAGATCCTACAGAACCATTGGACAATTATCTACAACTTTCATGTAGGTCAAAAACTCTAATTAAGCTATTTACTATTTTTAATCTACAGTCTACCGAAACAGCGCCGAAAGACGACGACCGTAAAAACAGCAGTCTTCCGAAAATCATATCTCGAATTCTACTTGTCCGCTCGATATGATTAAATATGCTATAGAAAGATATCGAAATTATCTACAATTAACTAGTAGATGATATTTTCAAAATCCGCCACTAAGGTACCGAATAAATCGTTCAACGAACAATGGGCTAAACAGATCTATTAATCGTCCCTCGATTAGACATTCTAAAACCTCTCTAATTAATCTCAATTCTAATCTCTAAATAAATCAGAAAAATCAACGAGGATCCTAAAGTGAAATTGGCCATGTCAAAATGTCAAAGTGAGATCAAAAATCTAACAAAGACCACATTAAGAGTCAATCAAGTCCGTATTGAATCATTTTGCTCAATATTTTGTAACGCCCATTTGTCAACATTTTCTCATTTGCATTGAATATTGAAGTTGACTAATGATCTAACTTAGTGACAAGATCCTGGACTAGGAGCCATCCACAAACTCATCCTAAGCTTGACCAAAAGTTGATTAAAGGTATATCTTAGTAAAGAAGATCCGGACTAGGAGCCATCCACAAACTCTTTCTAAGCTTCTACAGGCGACAAATCTTGAGGTTCATGTCATTTCGACAACGATCCCCATGAGATCGTCGGTTCATCAAACTATCTCCAAGTTCATGTCATTTGACAAGCGTCTCGTAAGAATAGTTTGGCACAATTTAAGCATAAGACAATCTTGATTTTCATTTTTCACATGAGCGGTTTAGAATCTCAAGAACACAAAAGCTCAAGTAATGGTCAATTTTAGATCAAAGAGCTAACAAAGCAATTCAGCAGGCCAATGTCACAAGAGGAGCACTAATTCGCAACTCGCTAAAACATCCACAAATTGCAATTTCTTAGTTTGAGTTGTTTAAAAGGTTCTAGCTCATATAGCAAAGACTTAGCTACACATGTAAAAGCATGATAATTCTAGCAAGTCAAAGAACTAGACATGACATTGAGCAAGAATTGAAATACAAAAGCTCCAAAGGGTAATAGGCAAAGCTCCATCAATTTTAAAAGATAGCGAGAAAAACTTATATTATAATGCATCTTTTGGATTTTCATACCACTTGATGTAACCACTTGTTGTTACCACTTGTTGTTATACCACTTGTTGGATTTTTCAAATGAATGCAATATGACACAATGAGATGCAATTAAAAGTCTAAAAACCTAAAAGTTCAAAAGATCTCCGTATGTGGTGGCGAGAAGAAAAGCGGATGGCGGCTAGGGTGGAGGAAAAGAAAGAAAAAAGCGCTAGGGTTTCTCCCATGATCCTTTTATACCTCCAGTCCTAGCCTCTCGCAAACTCTAAATTATTTTATTTTTACGTATCTAATTTCTTTAATTACACACGGCCCTTAAGAGATTATTTATTTATTTATTTATTTGAGAATATTACATTCTACCTCTAATGAATCGACCGAATTCTACTCGTTGTTCTACTCAAAGAAAAAACTACCCTGAAATTAAACAACAAAATAACACGTACTCCAACGTGAACAACTCAGGTATTGCTCGCGCAGGACTCCAACTCCCATGTCGCTTCTCTCTGGATCGATGAGTCCACAGCACCTTGACGTATACCAACGTCTTGTGCCTCAAGACGCTCGCTCGACCTCTCCGAATCTGGCACGGACGCGACTCAACTGTGAGATCTTGCTCAATAGAGCAGCTCTAATGAAATCTTATGCTCGATCTCTCAAAACTTTCTCAGATCGAGGCGTGAAACACATTATGTACTCCACGCATGGACTCGGGAAGATCAAGCGGTAGGCTAACTTCCCAATTCTTGCAATAATCGGAAGCGGTCCAACGTACCTCGGGCTAAGCTTCCTTTGTACCGCAACGAACAATATCTTTAGTGGGAGACACTCTCAAGAGCACTGGTCACCCACCGCAAAATCCAAGTCACGCCTCCTTACATCGCATAGCTTTTCCATCGCTCGAGCGCTAATGATTCGCCTCACCATGGCCACACGCTCACGGTCTTCAATCCGGTCCGGACCCAAAATTGCCTTCTCTCCCATCGCATCCCAACAGAGTGGTGATCGCACTTCCCCATATAGAACCTCAAATGGCGGGCTCTAATACTGGAATGGTAACTATTATTATAAGCAAACTCTGCAACTGGCAACTGGTCCTCCCAACTACCCTTCCAAGATAGAACGCAAGATCGCAACATGTCCTCCAAAGTCTGAATAGTACGCTCTGACGCCATCTGTCATGGGTGAAACGTCAGATAAGCGGGCTGTGTGCCCAATGCACTCTTCGACTTTCCGAACTTGGAGACAAACTTGCGTCCCATCGAAATGATGGTCTTTGGCACACCATGCGCTCTTACTATCTCACGCATAAATAGGAGCTAGGTCACTCTGAATTTGTCGTGCGAATAGGAATGAAGTGCTGGACTTGCTGAATCGATCCACCACTACCCAAACGCATCCTTCCTCAGCGAACGAGGCAACGCCACCACAAAGCCCATAGAGATATCATCCCAAGGCCACTGGGGAACCTCCAAAGGCTGCAACAACCCTGCAGGACGCTTGTGCTCAGCTTTCACTTGCTGACAAACACCACAAGAAGCCACATAGTTAGCAATGTCCACCTTCATTCTTTTCCACCAAAATTCTGCTTGATCTCGATACATCTTAGTCTCACCGGGATGAATAGTGTACTGAGTGCGATGTGCCTCCTCAAGATATCATCCTTGACTCTCGCCTTTTGTGGCACGCAAAGGCGCCTTTAAACCTCAAAGTACAGAATCATCCATACTAAAATCACCTTCTTTGCCTTCATCCGACGCTTCCTAACCTCCCCGTAATAGCCGGTCACTCATTTGTGCTTCGCACTTACGGTCGAATAACGACTCAAGAATCAATTGTGTCTCAACATGTGTCGTGCCGCATAACAATAAGATATTCCCATGCGATCAAAATCAGCAATAAGGCAATCTAGAGTAGCGGAGTCGCCTTACGACTAAGAGCATCTGCAACAACATTGGCCTTGCCGGATGATACTTGAATAGAAAGATCATAGTCCTAGATTAACTCCAACCATCTCCTTTGCCTCAAATTCGGATCCTTCGAGTGAAGATATACTTGAGACTCTTGTGATGCGTGAAAATATCACAAGGCTCGCCAGTATAGATAATGCCTCCAAATCTTGAGAGCAAAAACAACCGCAGACCAACTCCAAATCATGAGTGGGATAATTCGCTCGTGCTTCTTTAACGCCTCGACGCCCTTTGACAATGGATTCATCAAGGAATCACGCCTTCCTCTCATCCAGAGATAACCAATAGATGATAAAGAAAGAAGCGAAATAAAAGAAGCATAAACAGGAGTATGCATGAAGTGCAATGGAGTGGCTTTAATTTTGTATTTTTCAATTTTTGATTACAAGAAGCTTTGGAGATTACCCAAAAGAACAAGCTAGTATCTCGAATATTGCACAAACGACATATCAAGCTCAGCAAACATTAGCAAGATCATGGTAAGACATATATATCAAAGCTAAGCACAAAGGCTCAAAAGTAAAGCGATGGATTTGATCAATTTAAGCAACGCTTCAAATTCACAAGTTCATCAACAGGATCCTAAAGTGAAATTGGCCATGTCAAAATGTCAAAGTGAGATCAAAAATCTAACAAAGACCACATTAAGAGTCAATCAAGTCCGTATTGAATCATTTTGCTCAATATTTTGTAAACGCCCATTTGTCAACATTTTCTCATTTGCATTGAATATTGAAGTTGACTAATGATCTAACTTAGTGACAAGATCCGGACTAGGAGCCATCCACAAACTCATCCTAAGCTTCGACCAAAAGTTGATTAAAGGTATATCTTAGTAAAGAAGATCCCGGACTAGGAGCCATCCACAAACTCTTTCTAAGCTTCTACAAGGCGACAAATCTTGAGGTTCATGTCATTTCGACAAGCGATCCCCATGAGATCGTCTGGTTCATCAAACTATCTCCAAGTTCATGTCATTTGACAAGCGGTCTCGTAAGAATAGTTTGGCACAATTTAAGCATAAGACAATCTTGATTTTCATTTTTCACATGAGCGGTTTAGAATCTCAAGAACACAAAAGCTCAAGTAATGGTCAATTTTAGATCAAAGAGCTAACAAAGCAATTCGACAGGCCAATGTCACAAGAGGAGCACTAATTGCGCAACTCGCTAAAACATCCACAAATTGCAATTTCTTAGTTTGAGTTGTTTAAAGGTTCTAGCTCATATAGCAAAGACTTAGCTACACATGTAAAAGCATGATAATTCTAGCAAGTCAAAGAACTAGACATGACATTGAGCAAGAATTGAAATACAAAAGCTCCAAAGGGTAATAGGCAAAGCTCCATCAATTTTAAAAGATAAGCAGAAAAACTTATATTATAATGCATCTTTTGGATTTTTCATACCACTTGATGTAACCACTTGTTGTTACCACTTGTTGTTATACCACTTGTTGGATTTTTCAAATGAATGCAATATGACACAATGAGATGCAATTAAAAGTCTAAAACCTAAAAAGTTCAAAAGATCACTAAGTCCAGAAAAGAACAATAAAAGATCAAAAGAAAAGGAAAGATCGAGAAAAGATCGAACTCCCCCTCAAACCAACCCATAAGGAAAAATAAGCCCTAACTCGCTTCTCAAGGTGGCAAACCTAGTTGGGTCTAAAGATTTGGTGAGGATAAAAACAAAAGACAAAAGAAGTGCCTAGTGGGTGACAAGCGCTGAGGTACTCTTCTGTCTAGCCAGCCGACACTCGCACAATCGAATAAGAAAAACCCCAGAATGGACAAGGATAAAGAACAGAATATCAAATGTCATACAAAGAGAGTAGAGTGTAAGTACACGAATAAGAGCTTAACGGCTGGCGATGGGAAGTTCTCGGAGATGCTTGAAACCCGTCGATCAGCGTGAAGGAGGTGAACCATCTTGAGTCTCGGTCATATGGCGTGAACAGTGAGTCAACAAAGCACGTGCTCTTCCTCTTCATGGCAGCCTGAAAAATCAAGGCCTGAAGAACGATGTGTCTCGACATCAAGGGTTAGTTAAACAAGACTTGGGAACCCGATCTTGAGACACACGTCTGCAGTAGTATGCAAAGCGAAGTGTTATCCTTGATTTCATCTAAAATTCTGTTATGAGCAATGTTTAAGTTAACATGGAATTAAATCGTCAAGGCGATCGGCCGCGTTGTCTTGGGCCGATCAGCCGACCAAATCAGTCGACCGGTGACCACCAATGATCGAGGCCGTGACTGAAGAACATGAGAATTAGGATATGTAGAAGCATGATGATTAGCATGTGAGAAAAATCCTAATCGGTTTATTCCTTTCGGTGTTACCATGTCTCATAAAAGCTCTAGGTTGCACGAGTGAAATTCTATCAAGATTTTTCCTATCATTTTTCAACCCACGCCAACAATTCAATCAAATGCCCACCTTTCTTGCAATAAGTGCAATGGTACTTGGTACCACTAGAAGAAGCACCATTCGAATTAATACAAGGTTGGGCAAAACCTGCAGATTTAAAAGATGTTTTTGCAGGTTGGGTTTTGAATTCAATTAAACCTTTTTCCAAGACTTGAATGACTTTTGGGTTTGAATTGTCTTGAAAAGAATTGAATCCTAAACCTTGCTTCTTATAAGGAGTTTTAGACTTGTCAAGAATCATGTTTAATTGTTTCTTACCTTTAGAAAATTTCTCTAATGTATCATGAAGGTAAGCATTTTCTTTTCTCAAGTTAGCACAAGCATCACAAGTTTTATCCATTGATTTCTCCTTATACAAAGCAATTTCAAGCTTAAGAGCGGAACATGAAGCACAAGTAGTATTTTTAATATTGTCCTTAAGCTTAGCATATTTGACTCTAGCGACTTCTAAGATATCTTTGATTTCACGTTCTTTTCTAAGCATGAAGTGCAAGGGCTAGAATCAATCACATCGAAGCAATCAACTTGCTAGACTCTAAGCATTTTTCACAAGGAGCGATTTAATTTCAATTAGCTCGGTTCTAGCATTTTCAAGTTGTTGTAAAGCAATATTATGAGCAGATTGTAAATTGGTAATTTCAATGCATAGCATGACAAGATAAACATTCATCGTTTCAAGAGTCTTAACATTTGCAAGTTCTAGTTTGATTTACCAATTTTTGACTCTAGTTTCTTATTTTTAGTCATGACAAATTCTAGCGCTTCATCTTGACTAAGCACTTGCTCAACTATAGAATTGTATTTAGCGTAAAGCTCATCATAAGAAAAAGATACCTCATCATTATCAATGTCGTCGATTGTCGACCATGAAGCACATGACATGAAAGTCCTTGGCCTTCCCTTTCTTTTCCTCTTCGCTCCCGAGTCCACATCACTAATGGATTGCTCTCCAAAAGCGGCAAGGACCCGTGAGCGGCCTTTATGAGCTTGACAACATCATACTCGAGTTGTTCTCATGAGGCTTCTTCCAAGTCATCTTCTCCTCCTGTGCTTACCCTTACCTTTTAGCTTGGGGCAATTGGCGGATGTGGTAAAGCTCTCCACACTCATAGCAAGTAACAGGACCACCTCTCTTTTATTTCTCACATTGTTGTAAGCTTTGTGTGAATTTTTTAGCTAAAAGGGCTAACTCTGTCTCGGGAATATTTTCAAGTTCCTCCTCGAAATCGCAGATAAGCAAGCAAATGAAAATCCGGAAGAAGATTCAAAAGAGTCATCAAAAGCCTTTTGTGAGGATCTGCTACCAAAGCTAAATTATCTTTCTTGGGATGATCAACTCTTTTAATTTCATGAGTCTTGAGTTTACTATAAAGCAATTCTAAAGTAAGACTCGAAGATCAACATTCTCTTCTATAGCAATAGCCTTCATCTCCCACTCCTTGGTGTTGATTGCGACCAAGAGGTGGGTGGCATTTTCAGATTGAGAATATTCAATATCAACACCTTTCATTTGATTAATCACTTTATTAAAGCGATCGAAAATGTCATCGATGCTCTCTCGGGACGCATCTCAAATTTGTTATAATCACGCTTATAGATTGTTTGGCGCACTTTCTTAATTTGGGACGAACCCTCATGATATGTTTCGAGTGTTCCAAATCTCGTGCTGCAATGCAAAATTACAAATCCTATCATATTCTTGTCTACCAAGCGCACCATATAAAAGATTCTTGGCCTTGTTGTTGTTAGCCAAAAGAACCACGTAGCGGAGTTTCAACCTCGGGAATAATGAGCGGGGATCGAACAACGTCCCATATAGCTTGTCCTCGCTCTCAAGAAATACTCATACGATTCTTCCAATAGGCATAGTCTTGTCCATTGAACATATGCGGTTTTGTAGAGAATCTATCCATCGCCAAAGTTCGATGGACCGGTTAAGATCAAGATTGAACTAACCGGGCTCGATACCACTTGTTGGACCGTAAAGGCGACTAGAGGGGTGAATAGAGCACGCTCACTTTTTCACAAATTATGAACTCAATACAATTTCACTCCAAGAGCTATTAGAAAGTTATGAAGATCAATATACCAAGACAAATGGAAGACTAGTATTGAATCCAATAAAACCCCTAAGCAATGCGACAATAATCGCAAGAATCAAAGCAACACAAATCTTGGCGGTCGACCTCTGTAGTGAACCGGTCGGACCGATTGTCGCGGTCGGACCATTATTATCTTGGCGGTCGACAGCTCCGAATCGGTCGGACCGGTGGTGACAAGCCGATCGGACCGCAGATCTAACCGTCTGAAACAAAGAAAATCACCGATGACGAAGTTGTAATTAGGTCTAACTTTTGATTCTCAACTCCAAACTTCACGAAACTTTGCACACACCTTCTCTATGCTATTGAGGACCTATTCCAATCGAATATTATGATAATTCTTGGAACGATCTTGAGCAATTGTCAATTGATTAACGAAGGTCTAAAACCGCAAGAACGAAAACTTGATCCTAATGCTTGTTCGTGAGTGATTGATGATCAAGATGATGCTAGATAGATTCACACATATCACAGCAAGCTAATTCACGTGAAAGAATCAATCACAAACTCGCGGATCAAAGAAAGCCCTAAAACACGAAATTGAAAGCAAGAACGAAAAGAGACTTATCTCAAGCAAACCTTGCATAGATTGATTTCGTGATTGATCTTTGGATTACATCCACACCATCATGGATCGAGAGACAATCAAGGATCACGAAATTCTCCTCAAACCATGAAAAGCCCTAGCCTCCACCTCAACTCCCTAAGCCAATTAGGGTTTTGCAAGCAACAAAGAGGTGAAAAATAGCGAGAGTAGGGGTGCGACCACCACCTCCTCCTATTTATAGTGGAGGCCTAGAACTCCTAGGGTTTGACTCAATTGGGCTCCGTTAAGGCCCACTAACAAGCGGGTCACACACACGCCGCAAAGCGCCGTCTTTAACCTTTTGACCTAAACCGCTTCACCATGCGCCATGGATTTGCCAATAGGTCACCCTTGTCCATCTTGTGTCACGCTTGAGTCATTAACCTCACCCGGCATCGCCGATCGTTCGGACCTCAACTCTCCAAGTCTAGTCCCGATCCTCCTCGCCGCTGACCGTCGTTGACCACCAAGCAACTGCACAACCACGCATAAGCAAACACGATTAGGGAACAAGTTCTTCACAACTTGACCCATATTAGTCAAAACATGCATCATGCGAGACCATATGCCACGATACCAATGACTTTGACCTAACCAATCAACATCGCCACGGTTGGCCGACGTTCAAGTAGAAACACAATCGACCGCTCCAGTGGCCGGTCGGACCGCCCATGGCCGGTCGGACCGCTCCTCGTGAGCCGGTCGGACCGCCTGGGACTTAGCCAATTTCAACCCTGAAAACCAAACCTAATGGAAACTTTAAACCAATAGAACTTTTTTCGAGACTCCAAAATCATGAGACCAAGTGCATTGGGATCCCTCACTTGCCTACAACACCTATTTTTGGCCTAGCTCATTTTGACCATTTTGGTCATCGCCGGTCCGATCAGCCCTACATGGTCGGTCAAGACCGATTTGGGACCGGTCGGACCATGGCAGTGCAAGGACCGGTCGGACCGCCCCCATCGATAAGCTCAGAACTTTGTCGAAAACGCGTGAAACGACAAACCGTAAACGCCATTGCCAATTGTCACATCATCCTAAGATCCGGAACATATCCACATGAAATCCACATCCGCTAAGTACAACCGAGTCCCGTGTGTATTCCAGAAACACTTGGGACACAAAAAAGCTCTCATGTGTCCAATCTATCTCTAGGGAAAGAGTGTCGATAACGGTTTCTCCTTACAGTAATGTAATGGTTCCCGTGGGTTATATATATATATTTGGTTGCCATTTGGCGGCATTTATATATTGATTTAATCCAAACAAGAGACATTTCACCCAAGCAAAGAATAATATATGATGGAATCCAATTATCCATAACTTGAATTATTTCCAATGTACTCTAGCTTCAAGTAACTTTCACGAAAAATAGAACATGGGCAATGCACAACTACATTGCATACATCGACAATATCACAAGGTTAGTATTAGTACATCAAATTAACAATCCTTTGCATCAATGATCCTAGATAGCACCTCTTCCCATCCTCATCGGATCACGTTTGGATCAATCCAAAACCAACAAAAGATGTAAGCAATGAGAACATCTTGAGATTAAGTTATTTCCATGGTTAAAGGAAAGACATTTACGCTTGCAATGCTAAGACTCTTGGGGTATAATCCTTAAGCGAAGCTTGCTTGAAGCATTAGTTTGTGAGAACATTAATTTGAAATCATATATCTTTCAATTATACATAAGAGAAATTATAGATTGGCACATGACTAATCCTTAAGCGAGACTTCATTGAAGGATTTGTATACAATCACCATACTATGCACCCAACAGAACAAATGATCTCAAGTCGGCCAATAAATGCATGAATATATGATATGGTCAACAAAACTATACAATGACATAAGTTGATGGATACTACCAAAACTAATGATCTTTATGTTGCTACTATCGGAGAAACAATGACGAAATTCAAGATGACTTGCCATTATTTAGGATGGTGGAGATGTGCCTACTACATTGCTTGGCGAACATGATGGAAGGGCTCACAAGTTAGCTATAGAGTCCGGAAGCCCTTATATTTTCTATAGCTATGGTGAAGATGGCCTTGTTAAACATGCAAGGACCCCAAACCACACCCTCTCACTCTCTGTGAGCACACATGCAACATTTCATTTATGTATAAATCAACTCGATCATTTGCATATAATTATTGATTTTCATTCTTTGCGGTTTGATTAAGGACAAATACAACCATAAAATTATTTCGTGAAAAAACTCTTTGAGTAAAGCAGATCCTCCTCTCATATCCATCTAAATGCAATCACAATAGACCCATCTTAAATGTACCTAGTATTTTTCAGGTTATGGTATTGATAAGGAAGGCTTGAACATCTGATATTGAAGTAAGGATCCAAAATATAACGACAATTAGTTAAGAAACTTGGGTGGCATGAAAGAGATAAGTCAGAAGTGCTAACACATTCACAGAGAATGCTCAAACCATGACCACAGGGAATAAACTAAATCGACTATAAGGTAAATCATAAATAAATTAGTCAGTCTTATATATTAGATCCAAGTCAAGCATTGATAAGCAACTAGGCATACTTAAGATAAACATAATAGCGATGTCGTCTTTCAGCCATTGTTCCCACCAAATCAGGAATATGCTTAGGTATCAATAGATAAACACAAACAACACTTTTAAGTAAATTGAGTTCACATTGCTACAATTCCACTCAAACATGTAAATGGTCTAGAAGCTAAGGAAAAGTTATTATGATAAAATAGTATTTGTTCCACAGCCATCCGTAATTTGTACTTGACTTTTTTAAAAAAACTACAACATAAGGCATCCAAGAAAATAGCACATAAGCCAAATGAACAGATAACCTATCTATTTTTTATGACGCAAATTTTGGTAACATAACAAGTAAACATGGCTAATACTAACCTTGCTACCAGCGTGTTGCATGCTTGGTCGTAGCTCTTCTATGCCTTGACCACTTGATCTCGAACCCCAATCAAGATGCCTTGATCCACCTAATTGGTGCAAAGGCAGAAAGAAGCAACATAAGAAGCAAGTATGAAGATTGCAATCAACAAAGCAAAAGAGATATGGGACCAGATGGAAGTATTTATACTTGAATAGAAATTCAATATCATGCCTACAACACAACAACAATTTAGAAGAAAAAAAAGTAAACAACTCATGAGACTTTTTTATCTTTAATTGGTGGTAAAACTAACTCTCTAGACAATTAATTGAATAGTCAACAGGCACAACAAAATTACAGAAACAAATTCTTGGAGAGAATTTCGTTCAAGATTTAAGCAGTAGACACACAAACTAATTAGGTGCATACTCCACAAGCATACAAAGGGGCACATCAAATTCTAGTTAATTGGAATTTCTTTGGGGCAATTCACCAAGCATTTAACATGCACACACAAAAACAGAAAATCAATACCCTAATTTATCATCCTGTCCGCACATAACACATAAGAAATAAAACTCATCCTAATCATCTCACAACAAATTTTGGGTGAAGAGCAAGCAAAATCATCACAATGGTTCTAGGAAAGGAATTATCACAATTTAAAAACCTTTGTGAGGGACAGAAGAGATGCATTGTTCTTGCATGCTTGTGTTTGTATGTCACGGTGGCTTGCAGGTCATGACTCATCCTCAAAAACATCCATAAGAACAATCGATGTCTAAGGTGAAAGAAACCACCACATATGATGGGTGAACTGATGGATTCCAACCAGATCAATAACTAGGAGAAGAAAGGGAGCACTGACCTTAAAGATCCAGTGGAGGTTGGATTGGTTGCTTCCTCCACCTGTTGTGTTGCGAAAGAGGACGATGGGGCGTACGCGTCTCCAATCCCCACCTACGCACTGCCCTGAGCTTCTTCTTCTACACCACCTCATCCTCCATGGTGGGGGCTGCATGCAAGGGATGCGGGTGAGGGGCGGAGCTCGGAGGGGCGAGGGCGGCTCTGGGGAGATGGGCGAGGGCACTACAAATGTTATATTTTACAGAAATGTGTTCGTCTTTCAAAATTTCAAAGTCGTTGTGATGTTGGATTTTTACCTAGTTATTCATTAAATAATAAAGCTTATCGTGTCTTCAAACAAAACTCTGGTTTAGTTGTAGAAACTTGTGATGTACAATTTAATAAAACTAATGGTTCTCGAGAAGAGCAAGAAAATTTGGATGATGTAGGTAACGAAGGATTAATGTAAGAAATGAAGAACATGCAAATAGACGACATCAAGCCAAAGAAAGATTTGAATGACTCACCATCCTCCATCTAAGTCGAACCTCTTACCACTTCCATGATGAACCAAATTCAAATTGATGAAGTGGGTGACAAGAAAGATGAACAACCACCAAACCTACCCCCAAATATCCACAATGCAATTGCTAAAGATAATCTAATAGACCAAATATTGAGTGATGTTAGTAAGGGAGTCCAAACTCGATCTCGTGTTGCTTCTTATTATGAGCATTGTTCGTTTGGTTTTTCTTCTGAACCCAAACATGTAGATGAAGCACTCGACGATTCGGATTGGGTGAATGCAATGCATGAAGAACTAAACAACATCGCCCGAAATGACGTTTGGACATTAGTGGAAAGACCCAACGAACATAACATCATTGTCACAAAATGGGTTTTTTAGGAATAAATCAGACGAAAATAGAGTGATTGTAAGAAACAAGGCACGATTGGTCGCTCAAGGATTCACACAAGTCGAAGGTTTGGATGTTGGTGAAACTTTCGCTCACATAGCTAGACTTGAGTCCACTCGTATTTTACTTTCTGTTGCATCATGTTTTGATATTAAACTATTTGAAATAGATGTTAAAACTACTTTTCTAAATGGTAAAATATCCGAACTTGTGGTTGTCAAGCAGCCACCCAGTTTTAAGGATTTTAAGAACCCAAACCATGTGTATAAACTCTCCAATGCACCTTTTGGTTTTAAACAAGCTCCTAGAGTATGGTATGAGCGTCTTCGATATTTTCTACTCTCAAAAGGATTCAAAATCGAAAAGGCTGACACAACTTTGTTTACAAAAGTTATAGATGATGAATTCTTTGTATGTCAAATATATGTTGATGATATTATCTTCGGGTTTACTTACCAAGAATTTTACAATGATTTTGGTGAAATGATGTATAGGGAACTTGAAATATCCATGATCGGAGAACCTAGCTACTTCCTTGGACTTCAAATCAAGCAACTTAAGGATGAGACTTTCGTGATCCAAACGAAATACATGAAGGACTTGATCAAAAGGTTTGGCATGGAGGACGCAAAGCCCATCAAGACTCGCATTGCTACCAACGGTCATCTTGATCTCAATGAGGGAGGTAAACCGGTAGATTTAAAGCATCATAGATCAATCATTGGTAGCTTGGTCTATTTTACTGTATCTAGGCCCGATATTATATTCAGTGTTTGCATGTGTGTAAGTTTTCAGGCATCACCAAAAGAGTGTCATTTAGTGGCTATGAAAAGAATTCTTAGATATTATGGGTTTAGCTATTTCAGCCAGATTTCTTTGTGTATATTAGCTTGAAATAGTATTTCTAGCCCATACAAAACCATGAAAGTAAGAAACTCCATGATATTCCAATTTGGATGTGTTTAGAGGGTTTGAGCAAAATCATTCTCTTTATGTGCCTACAAAGCGCATTTTGTTTTATCTTTTAAAATAAAATTACTTTTATAAAAATTCTTTTTGAAAAATCTTCCAGGAGCCTAAAGTTTATTTCTGTAAACTTTCAAAGCATTTAGACTTGATTTGAAAAAGTTTCGACTTTCTCTCTCTTTGATCAGCATGTTGAAAATTAAGACTTTTGCAAGGCTTTGAGCTGATTTGTGATTCTTGTATCTCTCAGTGGGTTCATAACTTGAGGACCATAATATAATAAGATTTGATACTCCATAGTTGACATTTGTTATCTAATTTTCTCAGATGTATTGAACCTCGTCTGTCTAGTTTTTCATTTATCTTTCCAAGCTCAATTGGTTTGTCAAAATCTAAAAATTTAAAACTTTCAATTTTCTAAATCTTTATTATTTCCATATCTTCGAAATGGTTAGGCTCTGGGAGAGCCTCTTAAAACCAAACTTATGAGTATTTGTATTTATCAGCTCCATGATTTATCTCAGATTTGTTGGAGCATGTATATCAGTTCTTATACACATAAAAGAGTTTTTCTTATTCTTTGTCTATTTTCAGAAAATTAGACATTGATCTTGCATATTTTCAAGTGGTTGAAAATCTGAGCTCGGAATATTCATGAAAAATGGTTCATAAGGTTATTTCAAACTTAATTATGCGAAATGATGCTCAAAATAGCCTCATATGTTCATTTTGGTAATTATGGAGACAATTTAAATGAAAATAAATTTATTTCCCTGAAATGAGTTTAAAATGTTTTCAGATCTTGATTCTTGGTTCAAAACTCTCCAATCATGCTTAAGATTTGGAGTTGTGTAGAATCCCCCTCACTGAAATTTCTCAAAATCAATTTTTTTTAATTCCTATCAAGCGTAACCGGTCTGACCTCGGTTGGTTCTCCGGTATAACCGTCCCTCGAGCGTTGGTCTGATCGGCCGATGTTGTCAGCAACAGTAGATGATCTATTTGTCAATTTCTACTTCTTTTGGCCACCTTGTTTGCTTCTTTTGATCAAGTTGTTTACTGACATGTTTGCATGCTACCCTATAGTGTTTTCCTTTATTACAAATGAAATTTTATTCTTCAAGTGATATTCTTTCAAGTAGTAGTTTATTTTGATCATCTTGACCTCGGCAATTACTCGGCCTATCTTATTCCTTGCTGAGCATACTTCTCTTTACCAAGCTCAAGTACTCTCCGTGTACGAGTTGATTCTCTCTTTCCCTCTTCTCTTTGGATGCTTTTTTGGGAATCTTTGCAAGAGAAGTTCAAGCACTTTGCAATTTTAAGTCATGTCGACACGTGGTATCCACAAGTAATGTTTAAGGACTATATTTCAACTGTGATCCATAAATAGACATTTTTTGTTCTCAATGTCAAAGGGGGAGAATTTAGTTGCAAATAATAGCCAATGGAGATAGTTTGAAGTCATCATGAGTTTTGGATGAATATATTTTAAAGAGATGACAAAGTGAGATATATTGGTTAGATGAAGAAAATCTTTGTGTGTCAAAGGAGTACAACTTTTGTGCAAGGGAGGTTTTGCATTTGTGTGTCAAAGGAGTACAACCTTTGTGTAAGGGGAGTTTTCCTAAAAAGGGGTTTTTCTTAGCAAAAATAAAAATCATTTTGGGCTTTGTTTAAAATGGGTAAACTATTATATGGGAAAACAAATTTGCAATTTGCCCAAAATGGTTTATGGATTTATGTGAATGCATGTTATTTTCATGAGCATGACCTAAATAGTGATATCATTAAATTATTGCATTCTTTGGATTCAAAATATAGATTGGACTCCACCAAGAGTCAAACATCAATATGTGCATTTAGTTTCATTCGATATATTGGTATGCACACATTTAGGGGGAGTTCACTCTATGTTTTGTGATTTCACTAGGATTGGTCTCATTCTTCCATCCACTTATATTAAAGATCTCTACTTTGAAATGTATCCTTGAGTATATAAAGCTTTTGCAGTTGATATATACTCTTGTTAATTCAATTATAATTATTTACAATTACATTGTCATCACTCACCAAAAAGGGAGAGATTGAATAATTTAGACAAGCTACTATGAGTTAATAGAGCATTTTCTGTTATTAATGATAATTGTCATGTTGTCGTGGTCCAGTGATCTTCTCAAGAAGTTTGTGAGAAGGACCGGCGTGTTATGAGTGGTTTGGTGCTCGCCATATCCGGAGTGGAGAAACAGCAACCCCGAGTGGATCGAAGTGTTAGTTCAAGTTGCGAGCCGGTCCAATTCGTTTGGCCTTACATCGGAGGTGGAGGCTTAATTCGTAGAGCTTGTCCAATTCATTTGGGCTTACCTCAACGTTGATTAGGGGAGACCGGCAAGTCTCCGAACACCACGGTAAAACATCCTTGTGCCATTATGATTTGCTCTTTTGTTGTTTACTTTGTGTAATTTACATTCTTAGAATTAAATTGATTGCATGTCCAACTAGGATTGTAAATCTTGACTTAGACTTAGGCTGTTGATGCACTTGAGGAAAACTATAATATTTAGGTTGTAATTGTGCAAAACCGAATTGACTTTCGCTTCCGCATTAAAAAATCGGTTTTAGCCTCAGAGAATTTTTGAAAAGACTATTCACCCCCTCTAGTCTACCTTATCAATCTTACAGCCGAGTAGAGAAATTTGTGCCTAGCCGACGTGCCGATGATTTGCCAATTTGGGTCGCTCGGTCAGTCGAATGATTGGAGTCTGGACTGCGTCTGTGTAGACTAGATCCTAGAGGCAGCAGGCACGCGTGGACTAGATAGTTGCTGGTATATTAATATTCTCTTTCATTCTTTGCTCTTTACTTCTTTTATTCTTTAGCATATACTCATATGTTGGTATTGTATAGTTAGTATTTAGTAATATACTTGTATTTGTTCATAGATTTGCACTAATGGAGAAATGAACCTTGTGTAATATTTTCTTTCATTCTTTGCTCTTTACTTCTTTTATTCTTTAGCATATACTCATATGTTGGTATTGTATAGTTAGTATTTAGTAATATACTTGTATTTGTTCATAGATTTGCACTAATGGAGAAATGAACCTTGTGTAATATTTTCTTTCATTCTTTGCTCTTTACTTCTTTTATTCTTTAGCATATACTCATATGTTGGTATTGTATAGTTAGTATTTAGTAATATACTTGTATTTGTTCATAGATTTGCACTAATGGAGAAATGAACCTTGTGTAACTATTTCACAACCAATTCTATTAGTACCCCAACAGGTGAGAGCACAACTCAACCAAAGAGGCTTCGACTATAATTTAATCCTAATGAAATTATTGCCAATCTAGTGCATTGCATACCAATATAAGATTATGCCAATTAAATTAGAGATCAAGTGAGGAGACCATATTTGTTAAATGGTCAAAGTAGAGCAATTGGGCATGCCTTGTCAAGGACATTGGTTGGTAAAGTGTGGAGATCCTTTCAAGAATCATGGTTTAACGAGTTTGACTGGTTGGAATATTGTACAAAAAGTTGTTGTTTTGTGTTTCTATTGTTTTCTTGGAAAAAAAACGGCACAAACCAAGTCATTTGGATTGCACAAAGAGTAAAAGACTATCTTTGTATTAATTTAGCTTAGTCTTATCATCTCACCCTCCATTTTCATCCTGGTTTTGTGTGGATATCATGGAGATATGCTCATAATCTTATGATGATGTTACAATTGGCAATGGCTTTAAAGGTTTATC
This sequence comes from Hsuehochloa calcarea, assembly GCA_036346395.1. Lineage (NCBI taxonomy): Eukaryota > Viridiplantae > Streptophyta > Magnoliopsida > Poales > Poaceae > Hsuehochloa > Hsuehochloa calcarea. Next base: position 7,431,003 of record CM070602.1, read on the forward strand.
GAATCATGCATTTTTATCAAATTCTCGGTGTTGTCAGGCCTTAGGCGGTCGATCGCCAGTGGCAAGGGTCGATCGAGCCGGCGATGGCGGTCGATCATCCACCACAGTGGTCGATCGGCCAATGGCGATCCCACAAGCCATGGGCGTGATCGGACCGACAAATACAAAAAGTAGAGTTTGGAGCTGGGCCAAAAATAGAGGGTGCAGGCAAGAGAGGGGATTCTCATACACTTGGTCTCATAATTTTAGAGTCTCCAGTTAAAAGATCTATTCGTTTGAAATTTTCAGAGAGCTTTCAGTTTTCAGTGGTTGAAAATTGGCTAAGTCCTTCAGGCGGTCGACCGCCACCTCAGCGGATCGGTCGCGGAGGGCGGTCGACCGCCCTTGAGTGGTGGTCTGACCGGTTTTCACTTGTATCATCGACCCTTGTAGCGGCAATGTTTATTTGTTCAGTCAAGTTCATGAGTTTCAGTGCATATATGTTGCATGATGCATGTTTTGACTAACGTGGGTCAAGTTGCAAAGAACTTATTTCCGAAATCGATTTCTTGGTCTATTGTTGCGCAGGTTGCTTGAAGATCAACGACGATCAACGGCAAGGATGATCGGGACTAGGCTTCAGATCTGAGGTTCACAACGATCAATGGTGCCGGGTGAAGTCATTGGATTCGAGCGTAGCGCAAAATGGACAAGGATGACCGAACAGGAAGTTCAGTGCGACGAGTTGCATCAAGCGGCGCGGGGGTCGGTGCAAGTGCCATTGTGGTTTCGGTGGGAGCCGGATGGGAGAGACTTGCCAACATGATGAGAGCCGTTGATCAACCTACACGTGGCGAAGCATGGAACTGCTTCACGAAGATTGGACTCGGTCTTTGGAGAAGGATCAAGAAGGGGTATTTTGGTAATATCACTAAAATACTGCCTTGATTGCTTTTGGCTAAATGGCGCAAGACGACGCAAAGAGAAGCGGTTTAGGTCAAGAGAAGATGAAGATGGTGCTTTAAAATGCGTGCGTAAGTTAAACCCGTTTGTGTGTGGGCTTAACGGGTGCCCAATATGAAACTCTTCTAGAATGTTAGCCTCCAATATATAATATAGGAGGGTGATGTGCACCTCCTCAAATCCATTTGCTTATTTTGAAACCCTAGTTTTGTTTTGGAGATTATGGAGTGGAGAGGTTAGGATACTTAAGAGAAGATTGATTGTGTGCTCATGTATTAAGTTTTGTCCTTCATGTTGGAGTGGTTGTAAACCATCAATAATCACAAATCAATATATACAAGTTTTCTTGAGATTAGTCTCTTTTCGTTCTTACTCTCTATTTTGTGATTTTGGGGCTTTTTTCATTCTCAAGTTTTCTGTTGGTTTCTGCCCCCAATCTTGCTTGCTGTGGCATGTGAGAACTCATCTAGGATCATCTTGATCATCTCTAACCCACGAGCAAGATTTTGGATCTAGTTTTTGTTTTGACTTGGTTTTGAACCATCCTTCACTCAAACGGGAAAAGGTAGGAATTTTGCCGAGGATCTTCACAATCTTTAATTGGAATAGGTTCCTAATATCCCAGATAAGGTGTGTTCCAAGTTTCATCGAGTTTGGAGTTGTTGATCAAAAGTTACACATATTGCAACTTTATTTTTCGGGTTGATTTCACTGTTCATCAGCCTGGAGGTCAGACCACCCAAGGTGATCGGTCCGGCCACCATTGACATAGAGGTTAGACCGCCCAACACTTAGGATTTTAGTCTGTGTTGATTTTGATTGTTTTGCTCCGGGGTTTAGATTGGATTCAATACAAGACTTCTGATGTGCTTAGATATTGATCTTCATAGCTTTCATAGCAATCAGAGAGAAAATCGTGTTGAATCCGATCTTTGTGAAAAAGAGATCGTGCTCCTATCCACCCTCCCCCCCTAGTCGCTGTTTTGGTCCAACAAGTGGTATCAGAGCCCGGTTAATTCAATCTTGATCTTAACCGGTCACTGAACTTGGCGATGGAGAAGTACTCCACGAAGCCGCATGTCTTTGATAGGCTCGACTATGCCTATTGGAATAATCGCATGCGTGTCTACCTTCAGAGCGAAGGACATGCCATATGGGAGGTTGTTCGAGCTCCGCTCGTTTTGCCCGAGGTTGCTACGCCGGCTTCAGCAGTCCTCTTGGCTAACAACCATAAGGCAAAGAACCTCCTATATGCCGGACTTGGTAGACAGGAGTACGATAGAATCTATCACTTGAGACCACGCATGAGATCTGGAACATCCTCGAAACCTACCATGAGGGTTCGTCCCAGATCAAGCAAGTACGTCAGACGGTCTTTAAGCGAGAGTATAACAAGTTCGAGATGCGTCCTGGAGAGAGCATCGATGATGTCTTTACTCGCTTCAACAAGGTGTTCAATCAGCTGAGAGTGGTTGATATTGAATACTCTCAATCTGAGAATGCCACCCACCTCTTGGCTGCAATCAACACCAAGAAGTGGGAGATGAAGGCTACTGCCATTGAGGAGAACGTCAACCTTTCGAGTCTTACTTTAGAGTTGCTTTATAGCAAACTCAAGACCCATGAAATTAAAAGAGTTGACCATCCCAAGAAGGAAAATATAGCTTTGGTAGCAGATCCTCTCAAGAGAGCTTCTGATGATTTTTCTGAGTCCTCTTCTGGATTTTCTCTTGCTTGTTTATCTGCTATCCATGAAGAGAAACTTGAGAGTATTCCTGATGCTGAATTAGCCCTTCTAGCCAGAAAGTTCAAAATGGCCTATAACAATGTGAGAAACAGAAATAGAGGGGGCCCTGTGACTTGCTATGAGTGTGGAGAGCTCAATCATATTGCAACCGGAGCATATTGCAGAGGAACAGAAAGAGAGACTTTGTAACTCTTGTCCTTCCGCTTCAATTACTTTATGCATCTTAGTGATATGTCTCTGTCTTCTTACAACCGGAGCATATTGCAGAGGATGCACCAGAGTACACGGTAAGGAGGCACTTCGAGACCTACTTGTTGTGGTTGTTGGGGTGGGTGATGCTCCTAGGGTCCCACAGCGACAGCGTCGACAAGCACGTGATCCAGTACGCATAAGAGCTAGCGGACTTGGAGGTGGAGGCGATCCAGTCGAACGCTTGGGGCCCAGCGGTGCTGTGTGCGATGTACCGCGCCCTGTGCTACGCGTCCCACTGAGTTCGAGACAACTTCATCTTCTCTGAATACATGTTGCTTCTCCAGTTGTGGTCCTTCAAGCGTTTCCAGGTCAGACAACCACAGCTGGACCAGGGAGCCTACGCTGTCGCCATGTACGCCAGTGACAATGATGTGGACCTGCCAACCATGGGTACGGTGTGGTGTCGTCGATGGGTAAGTTTTTTGAACATTTATTCTTTTTGTAATGTAATTCTATTTATTGTGCTAAGTTTCGGTTGTCCTATTCCGCAAGTCACCTTCACTCCAATCACTACGCACACATCCTACCAGGACTATGTTGCGATGTTCGATCAGTTAACGGATGACCATGTCATCTGAACACCGTACACTCCCGACAGGTGTACGCGCTAGCACCCCGTGGCCTATCGAGCATATGCACGTGAGACCACACGTATTGGTACACGCGGAGGGGCTTGGTGCATGATATCTTCATGGAGGAGTACCACGTGCATCAGGTGATGCGCCAGTTCGGTCTGCGATAGTTGAAGAATATAGGCCCCATTTTAGTGTTTTGGTAATTACCAACCACCGGCAATTGTGAACTAACATGTTTGTTTAAGTGATTGAAAGGGTTAGTTCTGAATAAAGATGTAGAGCACTCAAGGCACTCAAATATTGAATATCAAGATCATGTAGCTCAAGACAAAGGTATATAGTCGAATATGATCTTTTCATACTTTTACCGGTCTAGGAGTTTGAAGGTTAAAAGACCAGATTTCTAGTGTAGGTAATCGTACGATGAAGATGGATCAACAACTAATAGCATGATAGCAAAGTGTGGTACAATGTTCAAACTCACTTTGTTGCATCTTTGAGCTCCTAGTGATCTCACGGCCAAAAAAATTTATGTCCCTTACTTCTTGTCTGGACTAACCACGGTTGGACGTCCGGACTGATCGGACATCCGAATCGTCGAAGCGGTAAACTTTTTCCAGAGAGCTTCTTTTTCGTAAATTTGCTGACCAGACTGAACACAAGGAAAATCCCGGACTGACCATACCGCTGGTCTGAGTCGAATGGTTAGCTATTTCCAGATAGACTCTTTTTGGCTTCATTACTTCTCTATTTTGTTATTTGGACTGACTACGGTTGGAGGGCCGAACTGACCAGACTTTCGGTTCCTTGATGTTGTGAGCTTTTGTAGATAAGGGTGTTTTTGCGATAGCTACTAAATTCTTCACGACAGACTAACCGCAGTGTTTTCACCATTCAGACCAGAACCTCAGATTGACTGGCATAGTTAGCTTTTTCGAGTAACGATTCTTTTCTGTTCTAGGAAACTTTTGAACCCGGTCTGACTGAACCATGAGTGGGCGGACTGACCACACCTGGCGTAACATATATATTCTCTAGTAATGATTATTGCATAGTTTACCGTTATAATGTAGTCTGATTTGGCCAAAGGTCTGACCGGCCGTGCCGATTTTGCATAGTCTAGTGTGCCAACGGCTAGTGGAGAGGATTGAGGCTATAAATGCCTCTCCTCCTGCAGCAAGGGACTCTTCAGAACCTCTATTGAACACTCTTGAGTCCTTGCCTCTTCTTCTACTCCTTGAGAGCTAAATTTTCATCTTGCAAAGGTTGTAGAGGTTTCTCCAAGTGCATTGAGTTGAATTTAATTTTTGCGGCGCTTGAGCATCTTCAAGCGAAATGTTGTTGGTTTATTACTCTTGGAGGTTGACGCCGCCTAGACATCTTGAAGAAGGTGAACCGGTGATATTCTCAATAAGCTTGTGAGAAGACTCAGTTGATTGTGAATGTTGGTGCTTGCCTTTTCGGAGTGGAGAAGAGCTATACTAGTGATCGAAGGGTGTGCTCGTGTGGAGCTGACTTGATTCGTTCAAGCTTCCTCAACATGAAATAGGGGAGACTGACAAGTCTCCGAGACCACGGGAAAATATTGTTTGTCTTCATATTGTGGTTTATCTCTTTTACTCATCCTTAGTGCATTTACTTATATAGCAATTTTTGTCTCTTGATTAGGATGCTTAGCTTAGTCTAGAGTGATTAGTTCACTTGAAAGACTTAGATTATTTAGGCCTTGAATTGTGAAAACGAATTACATTTCTTTACTAGCTAAAAATATGTTTTAGCCAAAAGTTTTAAAAGCTGCCTATTCACACCCCTGTAGTCAGTTATTCTTGATCTTACAAGTGGTATCAGAGCTTGGTCTTTCATCTTTTAGGATTTACCGTCTAGAGAGAAAAAGGATGGCTGGTAAGGGTTTTCCATTGGCAATCATCTTACCAATTTAGATGAACAGAACGCTCTCCTAAATGCTCTTTATGTAAGCTTGAACACGAATGAATTCAATAGGGTGAGTTCTCCTAACACGGCTCATGATATTTGGAAAACTATCTTCAAAATTCATGTGGGAACATCCGCGGTCAAGGAAGCCAAATTGCATATGCTTAAGATCAAGTATGAGTCCGTCATCATATTGCCACATGAGAACATCAATGAGATGTACTCAAGGTTGAACAACTTGGTGAATGAACTCAAAGGCCTTGGTTCAACACTAATCGATCTTAATATTGTTCAAAAGATGCTTAGGGCTCTACCAGACAAATATGATATATTAGTGACATTGTTCCTAAACTCCTCCGAGTTGCTAAGAATGACTTCTATCGGCCTCTTGGGTAATCTTATTACAAATGAGCTATACAAGATAGGGAGTACCTGCTACGACTTCTTGGGAGGACAAGATGTTCCCTTGGGTTCAGGGTTGGCTCCACGCCTTGGAGGATGTCATGCAGGAGGATGCTCCCGATGACCCCAGGACGTACGAGGAGTACATCGAGTGGTACTCCATTCAGACGATTTTGTTGCATCAGGGTCCTGGACGACACACGATGACATGAGGTCGCAATGTCCGACACGCACCCCACCCAGCTGGACTCCGCATTCCATCGCGTGATTCGTATTGAATGGTCTGTACATCTGCTTCTCAAGTTTTCAGTTTCTAACTGATTAATTATGAGTACATATCGATCTACAATGGGAGATGCATGAGTTGGCGACCTCTGTGCGTCGAATGACGCTCGGGGAGCGCTTCAACTGTTGGTGATATGCCCTAGAGGCAATCATAGAGATGATTTTATCACGTCTATGTTTATGAGTTATTGAATAAATATTATTCTATTCCTTGAATGAATCATTATTTATAAAGCTCTTTTAACTTATATGATGTTGTTCTAAATGAATCCCTAATCGGATGTCACTAGTCGGAACACTAGTGACTCTATTGACTAGCACATGTATTGATTGATGATCATGTTTCACCAATCATGGATATAGGGATATCGAATCAATAATGTGAACACATGTTAGAGAACATGCGGTTGGATTGACCCACCTTAAGACACTATTGAGATTGTTACAATTCTATGTGTCATTAGTTGGTCTCAAGTAATGATGATATATAATCCTTAAACCTGAGATTAGCATGGTTTTCTATATGTGAAAGAGTACACTTTGGGGTTGCCAAACGCTACTCCATAACTGAGTAGTCGTAAAGGCGGCTTTCAGGTATGCTATGAAACATACAGAGGAATGTGACTGGTCGGATATGAGATTTGCCCCTCCTAACATAACATGAGAGATATCTCTGGGCCTCTCAACATTGTCGGATAAAGAAAGTGCATGGCCATGCCACTAGTGGTCGAAGTGTTCGACCACGTCAAGTTATCCGACACTAGATCGAGAAAGTATTGAAGAGTCTATAGATGACATAACCTCTCACCTCGAGTTCAACCAGATATTGTGAGGCAAAGGGAGAATACACGAGAAGATCTTTCAGTTTGATCAGATACAGACCAGTCGTATAGAGATACGAGCTGGTCGTAGATGAAGCGGGAGATTGCACGGTTCGTTGAAGAGTGATATATGTCAACGGGTGAAGGCCAAGCACCAATGGCCAGCGGGCATGCTTCAACCCCTCCCCATTCCCGAGTGGAAATGGGATGAAGTCGGCATGGATTTCATCACCGACCTTCCAAAGACTCAGCAAGGGTACGACTCCATATGGATGATTGTCGACCGTTTGTCGAAAGTTGCTCATTTTCTCCCCGTCAAGACCACCTATTCAGGAAATAAATTGGCGGAGTTGTACATCTCAAGAATTGCGTGTCGCCATGGTGTGCCTAAGATAATTGTTTCAGATCGAGGTACTCAATTTATCTCGTATTTCTAGAATTGCCTCCATGAAGCAATGGGAACTCAACTATCCTTCAGCAGCGCTTACCACCCACAAACCGGAGGTCAAACCGAGAGGGTAAAGCAAAATTGGAGGACATGTTGAGGGCATGTGTGCTGTCCTATGGCAAGAAATGGAATAAATGCTTGCCATTCGCAGAATTCTCCTATAATAATAGCTATCAAGCAAGCCTCCAAATGTCGCCTTTTGAAGTGTTATATGGGAGAAGGTGTAGGACACCACTCAACTAGTCTGAGTCTAGAGAGAGACAATTCTTTGGACTGGACTTGATCAATGAAGCCGAAGAGCAAGTTCGTGAGATCCGGGAGAGACTACAAACGGCTCAATCTCGTCAAAAGAGCTATGTCGACCGTCATCAACGCGAGTTGAGTTTTGAGGTGGACGATCATGTTTACCTTAAAGTCTCCCTGATGAAAGGAATGCAATGCTTTCAAGTTAAAGGCAAGTTGAGACCTCACTACATTGGTCCCTTCCGAATTCTAGCGAAGCAAGGATCAGTAGCCTATCAGTTGGAGCTACCACCCTCACTTTCAGATGTGCATGACGTATTCCATGTATCTCAACTAAAGAAGTATCTTCGAGTCCCAACCGAAGAAACCTATTTAGAAGACCTCGATTTGCAACCCGATCTTTCTTATCGGGAGCACCCGATACACATTCTAGAAGAAATGGGCGCAAGATAAGGAATCGCGTCATCAAGTTCTTGAAGGTTCAGTGGAGCAACCATACCGAAGATGAAACAACTTGGGAACGTGAAGACCGGATGCAAACCGAATACCCCGATCTTTTCTGTGGATATCATGCGGGTATGTTCCATATCTTGGGATGATGTGACAATTGGTAATGGCGTTTATGGTTTGTCGTTTCATGTATTTTCGACAAAGTTCAATCTTTGTCGAGGTAATCAGTCTTCTACGATAGGGTGGCCGGTCGACCGGCCGTGGTGGCGATCGAACCGCCGATTCTGTAAAGTGAGAATTGAGCTGGGCCAAAAATAGAGTGTGTAGGCAAGAGAGAGGATTCTTTTGCACTTGGTCTCATAATTTTGGAGTCTCCTAAAAAGTTCTATTGGTTTGAAAATTCCAGTAGGTTTCGGTTTTCCAGAGAGGAAAAACGGCTAAGTCCCAGCTAGCGGTCTGACCGTGTAGGACCGTAAAGGCGACTAAAGGGGGGTGAATAGGCGCTTTCTAAACTTTCTCGCCTAAATCAAATACAACACGAACTTTACTCCTTTAGCTATGAAAGCTAAGAAGATCGAGAAGCGCGCCAAGGAAGCCTTGTGTTGGATTTGATAAACCCTCAACCACACGACACAAATGGAGAAAAGAACTCACTGCTCAATCGGTATCTGGCGGTCGACCGGCTACCACGGCGGTCGGACCGACGATCAACCAATGGCCGGACCAAGAACTAGTCAAGGCGGTCGGACCGGTGGGCAGCACGTTCGACCGCGATATTAGCGTCTGAAAACACGGCGGTCGGACCGCCGTTGCAACACCGGCTCGACCGGTTCATCAAAGATCAAAAATCAAGCCCAAATCCAAAACGAAATTTGATCCAACTTTTGATTCAACCAATGAAACTTGACCAAATTTCGAGCACACCTCCCTAATGATATTACAGACCTATTTCTAGCGACGATCCGTCAGATTCACTTCGCAGAATCGATCTCTCGAGATTTTACCAAAGAAGTGCACAAACCCTAGAAATATAAAAATCTTGATTCAAGACTTGCTTGTGGGGGGTTGATGATCTAGATGACTCTAGGAGTATTCCCACACATCAAAGCAAGATAAAGTAGGCCAAGAGACCAAGCATAAACCTTTGAATCAAGGAAGCACCAAAATCATCCAAAAGAGAGAAGAACACAAAGGGAACAATTGATCTTTCAATTAAGCATCACAAGATTGTTTCATCACACTAGATGCTTACAAAGCCTCTCCACAAAGGAGGACAAGAGCTCACACAAGGAGCACACTCCAAACCCTAGCTTCTCCTCTCCTCTCCTCCAAACCCTAGAAAAATGGAAGAAGGGGCCAAATGAATGCTTAAGGGAGTTTTCCATCTCCCCCTTTCTATTTATACTAGAGAGCTAGGGTTTCACTTTTGGGACCACTTACACATGGGACCCACACACATAACTCTTGAAGCAATCGGCTGCTTCACCACGTGTAGGTTGATCAGCGGTTCTCATCACGTCGCCAAGCCTCTCGTGTCCGAATCCCATCGGAACCTTCCAGAGACTCGCACTGATATCCGCACCGCTTGATCCAACCAGCTGCACCGAACCACCCGTTCGATCCATCTTTCCCATCATGCACCATGCTTGAGTCACACGACCTCACCCGATATCCATGATCGTTCTGGACCTCAGCTCTCCAAGCGTAGTCCCGATCCACCTCACCGTTGACGTCGTTGACTTGCAAGCCACCTGCACAGCAATAGACAAACAAACCGTTTCCGGGAACAAGTTCTTCACATCTTGACCCACGTCAGCTCCGCAATGCAATATACACCAATAAAGCATTGATAACCAAACATTAAACACATTCAAATCAACTCAATGCCAACTTGGCTAACCTCCAAGTCAATGCCGGTATGACCGCCCCACAAGGCCGGTCCGACCGATTTCAGGCCGGTCGGACCGCTCCTACAACGGCGGTCAGATTGGTCAAAAAGACTTAGCCAAAATTCCAGCGTGAAAATCCGAAACCTTCTGGAATTTTTAACTCAATAGAACTTTTGACTGGGAGCTCCAAAAATGATGGGACCACATCCAGGAGACTCCCCTCACTAGCCTACACAACCTATTTTTGGCTCAGCTCCAAAAAACAATTTTTAATATGGCGGTCGGACCGGCCACCATGGCCGGTCGGACTCCTCCACGGCGGTCGACCGCCGACACAACCGGCCGACCGCTCGTGGTCCGACAAATTTTAAGCAAACCCGAAAACGCGAGATTTTGCAAACCAACAACGCCATTGCCAATTGACTCATCATCCTGAGATCGTGCACATATCCTCACGATATCCACAGACCGGCCCATAGGTGGCGGTCAGACCGGCCAGGGTGGGCAGTCAGACCGGCCCTGGGGGGCGGTCTGACCGGTTTTCACTTTGTTCGTTGCCCGGTGTGGCGGCGATATTCGTGTGTTAGGTCAAAGTCATGAGTTTCAGATCATATATGGTGCATGATGCATGTTTTGACTAATATGGGTCAAGTTGTGAAGAACTTGTTCCTAAATTCGGTTTACTTGTCTATTGTTGTGCAGGTTGCTTGGTGGTCAACGACGGTCAACGGCGAGGATGATCGGGACTAGGCTTGGAGAGCTGAGGTCCAGAACGATCGACGATGCCGGGTGAGGTCAATGTACTCAAGCGTGGTGCAAGATGGACAAGAGTGACCTATTAGCTAATCCGAGGCGTAAGATGGCGCAAGGTGTAGCTAGTTAGATCAAGGGATGTCAAAGACGATGCATTAAAATACGTGCGTAAGTGTCCCGTTTGTTTTGGGCCTTAACGGGAGCCCAATAAGATCAAACATCTAGAAGGTCTAAGCCTCCACTATAAATAGGAGAGGGTGGTGGCTGCACCATCTCTTCGCCTCTTTTGCAATTCTTGTAAACCCTAATTTTCTTAGGGAGAGCTTTTGTGGAGGCTAGGATTCTTGATGTTTGATGTGATTTTTGTGCTCTTGGATTGAGCATTGTCCTCTATTTATGGAGTGGTTGTAAGCCCTGATCATATCAATCAATCAAAGGAAAGTTTGATCAATATTTTGTCTCATTGCGTTCTTTCTCTCTATTTGATGATTTTTGATCTTTCTTTGATCCGTGAGTTTTTGCTTATTTTCTTCACATGATCTAGCTTGCTGTGACGTGTGGGAATCTATCTAGGATCATCTTGATCATCAATCCCCCACGAGCAAGAGTTTTGACCTAGTTTTCGTTTTGACCCGTTTTTGAACCCTTCTTTGATCAAACGGAAAAGGAATTTGATTCCTCTAAGAATTATCATAATCTTCATTTGGAATAGGTCCCTGATATCATAGAGAAGGTGTGTTCCAACTTTCATCAAGTTGGGATTAGTAGATCAAAAGTTTCATCTATTTGCATCTTCGTCATCGGGACTGTTCTTCTGTTCTAGAGGAAATCGGTCAGACCGCCCATAGCCACCGGTCAGACCGGTCGGGAATCGGTCCGACCGCCGCTAGGTTCTTGATCGACCACGATGATTGTTTCACTTCAATCTTTGTTGATTTTGTCATATCGCTTTCGGGTTTTTATTGGATTCAATATTAGTCTTCCGCTGTACTGATATACTGATCTTCATAGCTTCTATAGCTACTGGAGTAAAGTTTTATTGATCCATTATTTGTGAAAAAGTGAGCGTGCTCCTATTCACCCCCCCTCTAGTCGCCTTTTCGGTCCAACATTTTCCTTCTGTCTAAAGTGCCTTCGAATCAAGAAAAGAAAGGTTAAACAAAGCAATGGAAAGTAAAATGTAAGAGAAGTTCCTTGTAACCTTATTAGGATATCTTAGCACTATCTTTAAAGGAAATCAAGACAACAGATGTTGTATATTTTAGAACCTTCCTGTCCAACTCCCGACCTACCGAGATCTCGGAGTCGAGATCTTTTGTAAGGGGGGGGGGGGGTTGTAACATCCCCAATTTAATTAATGATAATTAGTATGCATATCATGAACATGCATTTGGTTTTTGAATCTTGTGCATCATTTATTGCACTTGAAAAATCCCAAACAAAATTTAAACCTACAATTCAAATCAATTCCCCAAAAAGAAAACAGAAATAAAAACATGTTATAATCTCTGAAAAATAATTTATTCAAATACTAAAATATTTATCATGAATAAATATATTTCCCCAAATTGTTGGAACTCAATTCGACCCCCAGAAAATTCAAACACATCTCAATAACATATTCTAAATTTGAATTTAAATTATACAAATTAAATCATGAACAGTGGGTAGTTAAATTTTTATGAGTACTAGATCCTCTCGGTAACACCCATGAATTATTTTATAATTTTTAGATTTTATTTGCTATATTTAAAGCCTTGGTCAAACTGGTTATTTATTGGTCAAATCTGGAATTTAAAACTTATACTGTTCGTCTCATTTGAGCCATGCACTATTGACCTCACCGAGCCCGACGCGCCACATGGTCCGGCCCAAACTACTCGCCCTGGCCGTATTCCCTCTGCCTCTGACCTGCGGGCCCCACCTGCAGGCCCTTCTTCCCCATGCGGCCGCTGCATGCTACGACGCCGTAGAGAGCGCGCGCCACCTCGCCCGGCCTCCTCCGTATCTCTCTGTCAGCGACGTGGAGCCACCGCCGAAGGCACCCAGTCCGCAGCTGCCAGTAACCAACGCCGTCACTCCGCTCTCCGTCCACGACGAGAAATTTGCGGGAAGACGCCATGACCCAGAAGAGAGGGAGCTTGGGTTCTCGCGAGGAACTCCTCCCTTCTCGCCCCATTTAATTCGAACACTAAGTGCGCCTTCTTCCCATTGCCTTCCCAAGCCATCATTTTCCTTTCTTCTCACTTCCTCTAAGAGAATCGGCAAGGAGCTCAAGCTCTCATTTTCCGGCCGTCGCACCTCATCAAAGTTCCGGCCGCTCCGGTGACCCCCGATCCTCCTCGACCGCTTGATGACGCATCTCACCATTCCAGGAGGTGAACCCCTCCATCAATTTGAAGCATCCCCCACCGAGGATCCACCCACACGCCATCTTCTTCGGGTCTGGCCAAATCCGCCACCACCACCGCTGCGTCTCCTCCAGCGAGCCCGAGCTCGATTCCTACCACTGTGAGCATCCTCTGTTCACCTTTACCCCTCCCTAGCACTCACTTGTGCTCTATTTCTTATCCAAGGACCCCTCCACGGTCACGTCCCGGCGCCACCCTTGCACGCCGTCGCTGGCTCACCTCAGCCTCTCCCCGTCCTCGGCAACCACTCCGGTAAGCTCCCCACACCCCTTGGCTACTCATGCTCTCACTAATACCTCCGGAACTCCACCCTACGCTGACAGAGCCATTTCGTCTCCATGGCTGGCCACCGCTCGTCGCCTCCCGGCCGCCACTAGCCACCTTCGGTCAAGACACCACCATCATTCGGTTCACCTCACCGCCCTGGTTCCGTTTCAGCCCTCATCGCCGCCACACCACTGCCTCAACACCGGAGAGCCGCCGAGCTCGCTCACGGCTTCGCCCTCCCATGCGGTCGGAATGGCCGACCAGCCCTGCAGCAACTTGGTTAGTACGAATAGAAGCGCTTAAGTATGGTTAATGATGTAGTTAGTCGAGTTAAATAAAGTTAGTGTCCCTATGACTTGTGGGCCCGGTGAATAGGAAACAAAATAGTAAATTGGTTGGCTTGGTGCCTATGACATGTGGGACCGACCTTTAAGTGGGATCAGTCCACAAGACTGTGGATCGATGAACCCAGTGTAGGGGCTTTGGTCCATGCATTGTTCCCATGGCCCGTTTCTATGACAGGTAGGCCCCACATGTCAAGGGATTTAATCAATAAAATAAATGGAAAAAGAAAATAAAATCCACACAGGTCCCGTATGTAAGCGACTGAGGCTAGGGTAGAGTTCAATGAGAAAAGTACTTAATGATTATAGAAATTTTGAAATGGTTTATTTGTACACTGAAAATACAATTAACTTCAAAAATACACAACTAATTCATTTTAACTACAGAAACAATGAAACCAATTTTGATAGTTTTCAATTTTAATGAACTTTATTTTAAAATAGGTTTTAACCTTGTCACTGTCACAGAAAAATATAGTTTGTGGAGAGTGATCCAAAATTGAATTATTTTTACATTATAAATTGTTATTAACTTCAAAAAAAAATCATAACTAATTCATACAAACTCCAAATGACATAATTCTTTCACCTAAATTCATCTAAAATAATGATCTACCCGCTGTATAAATTTCATACATTTCGGATGATATTGAATTTTTGGATGTTTTCGGTGTTATTGTTCTTATACGATGATGTTATGCATTCGATAGTTTTCGAATATACGAGTGTGACCGAGAGTGGTATTCAGCAGCAACTAGACTATCCATCCTAGGCAAGCAGTCTCTTCATTTGATGCATGTTAAATTCCTATTAATTTTGAAAATATATCTATGTTGTTTTTCAAGTATTCTTTGCATTGTTTAATTTCAAATACTTGTATGTCAAATGGGTAGTTTAGTAATATCCACTTGCTGCATTGGCCCTCCTTTGAATGTTGATTACCCTTTCTACGTTGAATGATTAAGGATATATGTTATATGAGAATATTTGATAATTTGTAGAATGAGGCTTACATATGCTAGTAGTTGTAGTCGAAAGCGGTTGATGGAGCTAGTCCATCGGCCGATGGATTGAATCGAATCTTTATGAAATTCGAGGATTATATGGATTGAATTATGTTGAATTTGTGGAATATGTCTAGATCTTCGAATCTGGTTATTGTGGACTTGTTGGGTAGTGGTTTTTGTGTGTTGGACTTGGACGAGTGATAGGGTGATGAAGGGAGGTTGTCTCGGATTCATGTAGCCCCATCGGGGTATTTGAGTACCGGTCTGTCGTGTGATGAACCAAGTATTACGTACAACCACACGCCAGGATAATGGCGAAGGCTTGGCTAACTAATTTGTTGTGTGTTAGCTATCAGAATACAATTAAGTTGACAACTTTTATTGTTACTATTAAATTATTGTGTTGCCAATCTAGTGGGGCATGTTAAGTGATTTCTTACTTGCCCTTAAGGGTCTTTTGCGTATACCGGTTAGTTGCACAACGAACTTACTTACACAACGGGTACACCTATGGTGACGATAAGCGACTTTCAGCCATAGTGTTGTTTCCTCATGTGGTTTGATAGTTAGGACATGACATTGTAACGACCTCGTTATGATATCTCAGTCACACTCCTACGGAAAAGTGCATGACAACAGTACGAGGTATTCATATCATGTGGGGAAAGTTGTACACCTCTATAGAGTCAATTAAATCTATTCAAATAGTCGTCTCCTCGGTTATGGATATCGTTTGTGGGAAAGCATGCACAGTTAGCTTATGGGAAACTTAGATTGGGTTATGGTTGAAAATGTTATGAGCTTATGGGAAACTTAGATTGGGTTATGGTTGAAAATGTTATGTCATTATGTTAATTTATTCAGATATGAAATGTTATCACGAACGGGAAGTTTGTGTGTTTATTTTGTTAAGGAGTGATTTGTGTCACGAACGGGAAGTTTGTGTGTTGATTATTTTTGGAGTATCTACTGTTGTTGATCATAAATTGAGATTACCTACTGTTACATAAAGTTTCTAAATGTTTTACAATTGGCAATTTGAATCTATATCGTTTATCTCAATTGAAAACTTACTTTATGCTGAAAATGAGCCATGTAAGTCTATCCTTTGATACTTGAATGTATTTATTATATGTTGTTATTCGTAAGTCTTGCGAGTACGTTTTTGTACTCAGCAGTATTGTTCATGTTGCAGGTGAGAAGTCGTTCAAATTGGGTTAAGTACTTCAGGCGCTACGACTTTAACTCCAGTTGGTTGCTAGTGGGTTTTTGGGTATGCCAACTCGGTTTTACTCTTTTATTTCCTTATTTATCTTCCATTGCGATTTATTTAAGTTATGTTTAAATTTGGCCGGTCGGCCCTCTTATGCAAACTTGTACCTTAAGGTTCTATTTAATGACGTTGTAATAGCGATTCTATTATTTTGTACATTGTGTATGGATGTGAATGCAATGTTGTGTTAGGATATGCACATGTTAGCCACTGATCCTTGGGAGCTAACATGAGACACATACCCGGGCACTTGGAATCGTATTCTTCTCTCATTAAGTGTTGCGCTTCCGGCGTAATCACTTAGCTTGAAACAGGTTCGATCCCGGGGTCGCCACATGTAGGTCGTACTGTGCCCAGGCTAAGCTAATAGTCCCGTGCTTGGATCGGCCTTGAAAGCTCGGCCCATCCAGCCATCTATACTCAAACCTCATGTTATTTTTCCTTTGAGAAGTCCGATGCAATCTCTCTCTTTCTCTCTCCACTTTCTTTTAATCAAGTAACATCTAATCTCAAAATCCATGTATTTTTCATCCAAACACATCTTTTAAGCGAATCATATTGTTATTGGCTTTATTTCCTGTAGGATTCAATAAGCCACGACATTTCAATCATGCGCTTTTTCTACACCCTTACCTTTGAGAGGCCAGAAATACGATCTCATTTGGACAGTTGTTAGAGAAAGACACGGTTAGCGTGAGAAATGATCATAGAAGAGAGAGAAAGCAAACCAAATAATAGTCCATCAACACACAAAAAAAAGTGATAAAGAAATAGATAAACACACAAGCCAAGCGAAAATCTTCTCTATCTAATTATCGAATTCCAAATCCTCTGCTATAACGTAGAGGATCATTATGCGAATAGTGATGTGTGAGTTTGTAAATAGTATTCGGCAGTGACACTGTAGTAAATATTGTAGCAACAATAAAATATATTTTGTATCAATTTACTATACAACTATTAATCTGAATCTTTATTTTTTTGATCAAATAATAGAAACCAACTTCTAATACGTGACAACGTAGATCCTCTAAATTCCTACCACGATCTAGTCAACCTATCTCACCGTATCATTCCCGTGCTTTGCAAGTGTACGTGCAAGCTTTCCCTAAAATCCTAATCAAGAAAAATGTTTTGCTTCCTTTTCTGTCTCTCACTTTCAATTTATCCTTTTTTTCCCCCGTAATTTGGCCGCTGTTTCTATTTTTCACATTTTTTTTTTTGTTTTTAAGTCCAAAGAAAGAAGGGAAGTAAGCAAGACAGGTAGGAGCTTCCCCCCTCTCTCTGCTCTCAGATCCAAAACCCAAGCACGTCTCCCGAAATCCAAATCCTAGCACCCAATTCGCGCGGCCGCTGGAGTTTTGCCGACATGAGAAGCGTCAAGGCGGATGGCGGCGGCGGCGCCTCCTCCTCGTCTTCCACAGCAGGTTATTCCTTTCGCTGGCTAGTTTTGGTGTATTTTTTTGGTGCGCTGTTGTTGAGTTTGATCTGGTTGGTTGTTCTTGGGTTTAGTGGTGTTATCGTTGATTCGGTGCTAAAAACGACGCCTTTCTTTCTGCTTGTGATGCGCATCTTCGCGTGTTTCCGGAGAATCATCCCGGTTATTGAACTCGTGTAGCTAAATTTCTTGTTTCTCGCCTGCAGTTTGGGTAGATATCTGTTCTTGCGAGGTATTAATGGAATTTGTGGCCTTTTTCTTCTGCAGAGAACACGCGCTTCGATGCGGCGCGGTATGGCTTCTTTGGCAAGGCGTCCATGGAGGGGTTGGAGCTCGGCGGTCTGTTGGAGGATGGAGGCGTGGACGGCGATGGCGGCGGATTTGGTGGACCTGATGATGGGGGTTACCAGTTCTCATCTGTGGGAGAAGAGGTGCGGCTCTCGGTAACTTCATATCCGGCAAGGCCGGCTTCGTTTTTGCTACGGATTGTGTGCATTGCATGCTTCATAGAGTTTCGATTTCGTTGGTGTTTGCTACTGTTGGAACGGTAGGAGTCATAGCTTGTAGTTTTGACATACCCTCTGGGATAGCGGATACTTACGTTCTTTCGCTGCAATGAATCAAGGATCAGATTGTGCGGCCTAACTTTTGATGCTGTGGAGTCAATATTTGGCGGAACTGAAGATTCATCCTTCTAATTTTAGAGGCATGCATTTGATATAATATGATTAGAAAATCGTATGCCCAACTGTGTCCTGTGTAATTTTGAAGGAGAATTATGTATGCTGGCTGGCTAAGAAAATCTAGAAATTTTGATGCTGCTAGCTGATTAGGACTTGATCATGGTTATTAAGGTGTCGCCTAAGCGCTAAGGCGCCTCCAGGGGGCAAGGCGTCGCCCCCGCCTTAGGCCTAAGGCGTCGCTGAGGCCGGCGAGGAAGAGGGGGAGGGGAGGCGGCACGACACGGGCCAGCGCCGAGGGAGGACCAGCCGACGTTGAGGGAGGACCGAGGAGGCGAAGGATCGGAGGAGGCGGCGTGGGCCGGCGCCGAGGGAGGACCGGCCGACGTTGAGGGAGGACCGAGGAGGCGACGCTGAGGGAGGACCGAGGAGGCGGCGTGGGCCGGCGTTGAGGGAGGACCGAGGAGGCGGCGCAAGCCAGCGTTGAGGGAGGGCCGAGGAGGCGACGCTGAGGGAGGACCGAGGAGGTGGCGTGGGCGAAGGGGCGTGGAGGGAGGCGGCCGCTCGCCGCTTTCCCCAAGAAGACCAAAAAGAAAGAAAGGGGAGGCAGGCGGGGGAAAAGAGGAGGGTGCGGGATAAGAGGCGGGCAAAGTGCAAGGCGACGGGCAACAGGTGGGCGGTCGGCAATGTGGGGTGAGGCTGGGCAATGGGCAGGCCGGTTGGAATGCTTAGCTGGGTATTTTTAATATATATCACTTAACAAAACAACTATCACTTAATATATATTAGATGATTCCTCAAATCCTATATTTTTAAATCCTACGTAGCCTCGCCTTAAGATGTGGTAAGGCGTCGCCTCGCCTCACGCCTTACCACTTAAAAGGTGTGAGGGGGGTGGGTCGCCTCGCCTTACCGCCTTAATAACCATGGACTTGATTGAACAAGATTGAAATACATGATTAGTGCCAAGAACATTTTATTTTTCAGGATTAAGCACTAGTGAGAAATGGAAAGTGGTTTTTGAAATAGCTTCCTAGTTAGCCTTCTCACAGCCCCAATCTTTAGGTTAGGCCACCCCAATTTTGATTCTTTTGGTTACCCACAGGTGGATCTAATAGTTTTTCCAAAGGTAAAGTGAGGCCACAACAGGCCTAGGCTGTTGTCAGCAGGAAAAGAGGTGATGGTAGCATGCGTCTTTGGATTCAATAAAATTCCTTGTTTAAGGTAGTCTGATGCTACAACATCGGCCTTCCTATAGCCTAGTCTCCAACTTCCATTGCTCTACAGCTCAAACGTGTTTCACCATGGAATTAGGGCTTAGTAGCCAAATGTTACAATTGTAAGTTCTTGTTCTTTAGAAAATTCAAAATTACAAAACTGGACTGTAAAGGGATGTAAATAGTCAATCTTTCTCTTTCTTCTGTGCTATTAAATGCCATTTCTCGATCACTGCAGTGACTTATGCCTTCTCTTACCACCCGCCCCGCCGCCGCACCACACACACAAACACCCTCCTCGTTGTTGCTACCAGGGCTGAGATTTGAGTACCCACATCTATCTGTTGATAAGATCTGCTCATCAGGTGCAATGTAACTCAGTTGCTTTTTGGTATAGTGTGGCACCTGGTGGTGCCTGAAGGTGCAAGTGTGAGCTTATTTTGCTTAACAAGGATACAACATTTACTTTTAGTTAGTGGATACAATTGTTTCAGATAGATTGTAATTGTAGGCCTATAGCAATTATACTTGTCTGGAGAACCTATAGCTATTATACTTGTCTGGAGAACAACATGCTTTCAGTAATCAGCACATTTTCTCTGAATGCAATTTGATTGCTCTAGTATTTTCTTGGACATTACTTTCTTGATCAGCTAAAATTCCACCACTTTTATATTAATGTTACCAATTTATTTCATAGGTCATTCCAAGATTTAATTATTCAGCAAATATCTTCCTACCTACTTTGTAACTTTCTTGTTGGCTCATGTAGTCCTGTTCCTTCTATATTTCATCATGAACATTTGTCTTACTCAGTTACTCTTATATTCCTGCAGATTGATTGTATGAGTAACTTGTCTGAAATTGATGATCTTGCAAGCACTTTTGCAAAGGTTAGCAGCTTCCCTCACCAACTTGACTACTTCCATTGGTGTGTTCAATTTCAAATGTTTCATAACTTTACTTTTAAGATATCCAATTATCTACCTTAGTCTTAAATGATTTAGTGTGTCCAAGTTGGCGAATGATCCTTTCAGTAGCATGTTTTTGAAGGCTTATTACTATATGCTCAGTGCAGTTGTTTTCCTGAATTGTTTTGTGATTCTTCCTAACTTATATTATATTTAACTAATATGTTCTGAACACAATGGCCGATTGTGTCAAATTTAGCAATCTTGGAAACAACTTTGTAAAGATTGTTGGAGTACTATGTGATACATTAGGGCACTCCCCTCCCTTTTCGGCTCTAGCCATTCCCATAAAAGAGGGTTAACCACACCGTATTCTCAAATTTTTCTGGTCACAGGTTCAAAAAAGGGTATGAATCTCAGAATTCCATTTTTAATGTGTCTAAACTCTAAAATTCTAATGTACTAATATTTCATGCATAAATGCAGCAGTAGGTAGAGTACGATGTAGAGATCTGCGAACTTCATGAGTCATGAGTTAAATCGAGTATCCTCATTCTATGTAGTTTATAGTAGGGTGTCGGGACCCGGTTTTCCAGATCCGAAACCCTCTGAGTCTTCCGCACTAGTTTAGGATCACGCTAGTGCACACAATGACAACGTCGATGAAATATCATAAATTCAATGAAATAACTAAGAAGGTAGTAGCAGAAAATAAGTTAACTTGTCCTACGGACAATCGAGTGGGGAGCACATCCTAGTTCGTAAAGTTTTCGAAGTACTCCTCGTAGAACTCTTTATTAACTTGGCCTTCAACTCCTCAACAATGTATAAAGCCGTAAGTACATAAAGTACTCAGCAAGTCGTAGGGAACGGTATGCAATTAATATTCATATAAGGCTTGAACAAAAAGATAGCTATATTGTTCTTTTGTAGAAAGCAAGTGTTGGTAATAAATACAGGGAATAGATTGTAAATCATATTTGGAAAGATATAATAAATAATCATTTGTATTGAAACAACTAGTGAACTTCCCATTCACTTTCTAACCATTCCACTATCCAAACATTTTATGAAATCTCTGTACCTCATGTGAAATTACTAGACATTGTCCATAACCAGGGACACGGCTGTTCAAACAGTTTTAACACTCTGTAGAGGTTGTACAGTTTGACTCACAAGAGATAATCAGCTTATCATGCCAGCTATCACACGCTTCTTTGGGCGTGCGACTAAGTAATTACCACAAGGCCTTTATAATACTTCTTCTCAACCCAGTCCTGTCTGCTAAGGTTTCACCACCAAAAGTTATCGCACCTAGACGGGGGTCCCCTATTGCGCCATGTGAGTCTACTCATCCATCCTGGAACCCACACCACCACATGACAGTACCAAGTTAAGACATTGCAAATTAATCAGCTAGGATCATCCCATACTGAACATGTGGTTGTACGATATGACCCAATTCAATGACGCACAAGATTAAGTCCTTAGTGTTCACCCAGACGAGACTACCTTATCCCAAATTTGCAAACTGCACCCCCTTTACTGCATGGTCACTCGTCTGAGTATAAAACCATTTTGTTTAACCAAGACCAATGGCATTCCCTGCCATGGCACATGTTATAATACAACTTCTCAATTATATTAGATCAATACTGTAGTATATATATACTACATTACAAACCCTAACAAGAGCTAATGGGCCTCATGGGCCATAAATACATATGGGCCATATACACATATACATAACACCCCCCTTCAAACTCAACATGGGTCAGGAGGATCTGAAACATTGAGTTTGGAGAGATGGAAGCGATGTTGTTCTCGAGTTTGAGCTTTAGTGAAGAAATCTGCGATTTGAATCTCAGAAGGTACATACTGAAGAGCAATAGTTTTCTGTTGACAATGAGAACGTATGAAAGATGCATCCACACCAATGTGCTTAGTCAGCTCATGCTTCACTGGATCAGTAGCAATCTATATAGCACTAGTGTTGTCACACAGGAGAGATGCAGGAGTACTGCATGATACACCAAGATCGACTAACAACCAACGGCCAAACAATCTCAAGTAGTAGTGGCCAAAGCTCAAGCTCGCCAAAGACTAGACCGTGAAATCTGCAATCTGCTTCTTGGATTTCCAAGCAATAAGTGAAGACCCAATAAATATGCAATAGCCTGAGACAGATCGTCTATCAACAGGATCACTCGCCCAAGTCGAGTCAGAGTAAGCATGAAGTCAAGTCGAGTCGATCGAGAATAAAAGAGACAACGATCAACGTCCCTCGTAGATAACGCAACACACGTAGTAGGTGAGCATAGTGAATGCACGCGTGTGCGTAAACAAACCGACCGAGCACATGAACAGAATGAGCAATGTCGTATGCAGTGGACGCAAGGTAGACAAGGCTCCCAACAATATGACGATAACGAGAAGGATCTTCAAGCAAAGTGCCATCGTGAGGACGATCTCAAGATGAAGCTCCATAGGAGTAGCAGCTGTCCGACTGTCAGTGAGACCAGAACGAGCAAGTAGATCCTGAATATAGCGCTGCTGAGATAGATAGTAGCCATCATCTGTGTGAGTGAACTCAATCCCCAGAAAATAATGTAGAGGACCCAAATCTGACATCAAAAACTGCTCATTGAGCCGTTGCTTAACAAAAGCAATATATTCCTTGTCATCTCCAGTAATCAGCATATCATCAACATAGAGTAAGAGCATAGTACGACCACGTGGAGATGTATGAATAAACAATGCAGATCATGATTACTCGGGAGAAACCAAAGAAGCTAATACAATCTGAATCGAACCTCTCAAACCAAGCACGAGGAGCCTGTTTGAGACCATAAAGAGCATGACGAAGGCGACAAACATGACCAGCAGGAGCCACAACACCCTGAGGTGGAGCCATATAAACCTCCTCCTTCAAATCACCATGAAGAAAAACATTCTTCACATCCATCTGAGAGATAGTCCAAGAGCGAACAATGACCCACAATGACAAGAGTGCGAACTGCTACTATATGAGCAACAGGAGCAAATGTCTCATCATAATCATGACCATATGCCTGCTGAAAACCACGAGCAACTAGTCGAGCCTTGTATCTCTCAATGTAACCATCGATTTTGTCTTAACTTTAAAAATCCACTTGCAGGTAATAGGAACAGCATGAGCAGGTAAAGGAACAAGATCCCATGTATGAGTACGATTCAAAGCAGCCAACTCCTCAGCCATAGTTAACTGCCACTCAGGATGAACAACAGCCTCCTGATAAGTGTGAGGCTCAGGCACAACAACAGTAGAAAGAAAACCATATCTGTTAGGAGCAGTAATAGTAGTACGATCACGAAGCTTATACCGAGATGACGGTGCCGGTGGGGGATCATCAGAAGGAGTATCATCGGTACTAGCCATGCCATCAAAGGAGGAAAAAGTAGTAAGCTGAGTATCAGGAGAAACCCTAGACCGACGAGTATAGTGAAGAGGAAACGGTGATCTGACTAAAGATGGAGAGGAAGACTCCACAGAAGGTGTATCGATTTAAACAATGGGCTAAGATAAAGAAAAGAGAGACTCAATGGGAGAGGAGGACCGAGCGGCGAAGAGTAAAAGTAAGGATGATCCTCAACAAAAGAAACATCACGAGAAATACGCATACGCCGAGCAGAGGGATCATAACAACGATAGCCCTTATGCTCAAGACTATATCCAAGAAAAACACACTCAACTGATTGATCTGTTAACTTGGTGCGCTCACGAGGCGGAAGCAAAACATAGCAGGTAGAACCAAAAACTCGAAGATGGTCATACCGGGGGGAGTGGAAAACAAGAGCTCTCCAGGACACTTTCCCTCAAGGCGAGAAGTTGGCTGCATATTAATGAGATAGACAGTAGTAGAAACCGATCGACCCAAAATGCTGTGGAACATGAGATGCAAGTAAAAGAGTACGAGCAGTCTCAATAAGATGACGATGTTTACGTTCAGCAACACCATTCTGAGCATGGGCGCCAGGACAGGAAAGCTGAGGAAGAATTCCCTCATCGGAGAGAAATTGACGAAAAGCATGGGACAAGTACTCCCCCCCTGAATCAGAATGAAAGGTCTGAATAGGAGTGGAAAACTGAGTGTGAACCATACGAGCAAAAGACTGATAAATAGGCAGGAGTTGAGAACGATGTTTCATAAAGTAAACCCAAGTATATCGAGAATAATCATCAATAAAAATGACATAATAGATATGACCACCTTTAGAAGCAAAGGGAGCAGGACCCCAAACATCAGAGTGAACCAACTCAAAAGGATGATTAGACCGAGATGTACTAGTAGGATATGGAAGTTGCAACTGTTTACCAAGCTTGCAACCCTTACAATCATAACTAGTGTGCACAATGACACGACCTAGGACACCTTGACGAGCTAATGTAGAAAGACGAGATCCACACAAATAACCAAGTCGATGATGCCACTGAGGAAAACTAACAGAAGCTGAAGCTATGACTGAAGATGCATGAACGGAAGAAGATGGAAGACTCAGGCGAGCAAGGAAGTAGAGACCCTGAGAATCTCTAAGGCGATGGCCAGTACCAACAAGAACTCCTGTTCGATGATCCTGCACATAGCACGTAGAGTCATCAAACCCAACAAAATAATGCATATCAGCAAGCTGACCAACAGACATAAGATTCATAGAAAGCTGAGGTACAAATGACACTTCTGGAATAGTAAAATGAGAAGTAGAGAGGGTGCCCTGATGAGTGACTGAACATGAGGTGCCATCAGCTGTCTGTACACGGGAACCATCCAAAACAGGTCGACATGATGCAAGGTGAGACTTATTCGGTGTCATATGAAAAGAAGCTCAAGAATCCAAAACCCATGGAAAACTAGTACCTGATACAGAAGAAAAGGCTACAACAAGACTGGCAGACCCACTAGGAGGAACATCAGATGAAGGCCGCCGAGCTTGAGTCCAAGAGCCCGGTCAAATCTGTCGACTCAATGGGTGGCAAAAGTTGAATCCTCAACAGGTGTAGGAGTAGTGGCAGCAACCATGCCACGGCGACGACGATGAGATGCGGGTCGAAGCTCTGGATGAAGGCGGTAGCACCTCTGAACAGGATGACCAGGCTTCTTGCAGTGAGAGCATATAACCTGGTTGGATGCAGCATCAGGGAGTAGAATAAGCTGATAAACCTCCCGACGAGGTGGCGCGAGAACAGACTGAGGTGGTGTCAATCCGAATAACAAAGAGCGAAGTCGAGTCTCCTCAGCAATCAATGCAGCAAGGGCCTCCTCTATGGTTGGAAGGATAACACGTCCCAGTAGTTGAGCACGAATAGAGTCAAATTCTGGGCGAAGGCGCATAACAAAAGTGAACATTAAATTTTGCGCATCATGACCCGCCTTGCCTGCACAGCCAGCACATCCAGTACAAGAATAAAGGACCATGGAGGTCAACTGCCGTGAAATGCGAGTGAAAGAACTGTAGTACTCCTCAATAGACATCTCCTGCTGATGTAAATCATGAAGAGTTTGTAAAAGAGAAAAGCGACGTGCCGCACTGGTCTGCTCATAACGATGCTGAAGATACTCCCACATCTTGCGAGAACTTGGAAGATCAATGAAATCCATCCTGATTGAAATTTCAGCACTGTGACATAAGATACCCATAACACGATCATCGAGATTTCGCCATATCAGAGCTTCCTTCACATCGCCTTCTCGGTCGGAGGCTCCGCCGTAATATATGAGAGAAGACCAATGGACCGAAGAAGCATGCGGACCGATGACGACCACTCACGATGATTTTGACCATCCAGCTTGATATCCGAAGCTAGAAGAGCACCACCCATACCGAGAGGAACATAATTACCATTAGCCATTGCACGATCAGAGAACCAGTCAAAGATGCACGCAGCGATACGGAGACGGCGGAGCACAACTGGTCCACCTGTACTTAAATCACCGAGGCGAACCGAGCACCAAACGATCGATCGGACCGAGGCGAACTCCTGGAACAACCGACTGATGCTTAAATCCCTGAGGCGAACCGAGCGATTGCTCAAGCGCCCCTTCTCCTCCTTCGTCCACTGCGAACCGAGCGAGTGCTCACGCGTCCTAAGCGCGCGGCTCTCTCTCTTCCTCGCCACGAATCAACATTGCTTCTCCCTCTCTGCTATTCCATGAGAGCTCTGCTTGTGCTCCTCGTATATTCCTCCTCTAGTCTCCTACTCACCTCCGGGATGATTGGCCCAAAGCAGCTTTTCCACCCTCTCTTCCTCCATCTTCCCTCTCCCCTCCTGTCATCTCTCACCATTCTCACTGTGTGATCCGACGGCGTCCCAGCGGCAAACTAGATTGCCAGTGACCCACGATTCGGGACGCCGATCCCGGGTCGTGGATCGTGGGGCGAGGATCCAAAACCGTTCGGGAAATCCGGTCGCCGCCGAAAAAACGGCCAGAACCGGATTTCCAGAAAAAACCTGCATAAAATTCGCTTGAATTTGCTTAAAACCAACCGAAATTCAAAATTTGAATTTGTGAAACCGGGAAAAACCGGCCGGGATTTCTATCTCTAGTGGGGGCGACCCGTGATCCCGATGACTATGGCAGGGATGCGGCGACCATCTTCCTACAGTGGCCGTGTCGACGGAAATTAGCCGGACATGGGGGCGGCAGCGGCGCAAGTGAGCTGGAGTGGGCCGGCGGCGGCCTCGTCCCTAGTCTCACTCGAAGCCTCAGCCTCAGTCACTCGCCTGAGTCCCTTGGCCTGGGCGAATGAGCCCGGGCCTGCCTCCGACCGACTCGGCGTCGACTAGGTGACGCCGTGACAACCTTGCCTCAAACACACACACAAAAGAAACAAGAAATGGTTTGTGTGTGCACACATTTACATTTTTTTGTGGTGCCCCCCCCCCCGCCCCACCCCCACCCCCACCCCCGAAAAAAACAACTAAACACACAACTTATGATCTTCCAGTGTTGCTGATCAATTTGGCCTGCTATTTTTTTTGTCATTCATTCTGTGGATCGGTAGTTTCATTCTAGTTTTGGTTTATCCAATTTTCCCTTTTATTTACCATGATGCTTTATTGCTGCTTCCTCACACTGCATATTCATCTATCTTCAGTTGAACCGAAGTATTAATGGAACAAGGAATCCTGGTGTTATTGGTGATAGACGATCAATTTCTAGGGAAAGTAAGTAACATTTCTGCCCTCTATTACTACTGAAGCTTAATATTGGATAAGTTCATCTGTGCTCTGTGCGATCAAAAACATAGGTAAACTTAATATTGTACTGAACCATATTCAGGCATGTTTAATAGGGAAGAATGATAATCAAACCTGTAAACATATTCCAAAAAGATGTCTACATTTGATAATCAAACCTGTAAACATATTCCAAAAAGATGTCTACATTTCCAAATCTTTGTTCTTAAACGAGTTGTCTTCCTGAGCTAAATATTGTGTTTCTTCAGATTCTTTGACTACTGACTGGGTTCAGGATGCAGACCTCCCGGATTGGGTAGATCAGAACATACTAGACAGTGGTGAATTTCAGGACAGCAAACAATGGTGTTCACAGCTGCAATCTTTGCCTCAGTTTGGACAGTCGAAACCACTGTGCCGAACATCTTCATATCCCCAGGAACCACTACAGCACCGCTCAAGTGAACCTATTCTTGTAAACAGATCTTCTTCATTTACATCCTATCCACCACCAGGCGGTGGTGCTGGATTATCTTATCCTGCCCAAGGCCTTACACGGCACTCGAGCATTCCATCACCTGGTACTGGTCACCAAATGGGTTCTCCAAGTTCGTCGCTTTCTGGTTCTCCATATCATATGACTGGTCTACCTCATGGACTGCGTTATGGACGAAGCATGTCTTCCACTGCTGCAGATCTGTCAGTGAACAACATCCTGCAAAATGACTGGCCAAACCAAGCTGGTCCTCTTGCTTTTGAGCATCTTAATCTACGGCCCAGTTTATTGCAGCAACAATTATCGCTTCCAAGTAGTTCAATGTCTTCATTGCTATTTTGTCAGCAGCAGCAGAGATTGCCACCAGTCCAGCCATTCCTTCACAATTACCTAAACTTGCAGCCTCACCTATTCTATCACCATCATTCTCCAGATATAGTAGGCAAGTTTGATCATGTTCCTAATGTGCCTTCACCAAGAGACAAGAGATCAAGGTCAGGGAGAGGTAAACACAGTAGACGCTTTTCTCAACAACCTTCTGATACAAGTACCCAGAATATTGATAATGGGGGGATAAATTTCAGATCCAAGTATATGTCATCCGAAGAGATAGAAAGTATTTTAAGAATGCAGCACTCTGCAAGTCACAACAGCGATCCTTACATTGATGACTACTACCACCAAGCTTGTATAGCCAAAAGATCTGTCAATTCTCAGTACAAGACAAATTTCTCCCCTATGTCAATAAAAGACTTCCCCTCAAAGTCCCGATCTGGTGGTGATCAACATTCATATCTACAGGTTGATGCTCTTGGAAGAGTTTCGTTCTCTTCTATACGCAGGCCTCGCTCTCTTCTTGAAGTTGATATTCCTTCATCTGGTGATGGTTTGTATGATCACAAGTCATCTACGAGGCCACTGGAGAAAGAGCCAATGCTGGCAGCCAGAATAACTGTCGAAGATGGTATATGTCTTCTTCTAGATGTAGATGATATTGATCGGTTATTACAGTCTAGCCTGGCACAGGACAGCAGCTTCCAACTGAGCCGAAGGCGACAGGTTCTCCTTGAAGGCTTAGCTGCATCACTTCAGCTTGTTGACCCTTTTGGCCCCAACAAACCTGGTCATTCATCTGGATTGGCCCCTAAGGATGACCTTGTTTTTCTTCGCATTGTTTCTCTCCCTAAAGGACGTAAGCTTTTGGCACGTTATCTTCGACTCCTTGTCCCTGGAAGCGAGCTGACCCGGATAGTGTCCATGGCTATTTTTCAACATCTTAGGAGCTTGTTTGGGGGTTTACCGTCAAATTCTGTTGCTGCAGAAACAACAGTTAGTCTTGCCAAGACTGTTTCCTCTTGTGTGCGCCATATGGAACTAAGTGCTCTCAGTGCCTGCCTTGCTGCTGTTGTCTGCTCATCGCAACAGCCACCTCTCCGCCCTCTTGGTAGCTCTGCTGGTGATGGGGCTTCTCTAATCATCAAGTCGGTACTGGATAGAGCAACTGGGCTACTGGCTGATCCTCATTCTGCAGCCAACTATACCAGATCAACCCGTTCTCTTTGGCAGGCATCATTTGATGCTTTCTTTGGACTTCTAACAAAATACTGTGACAGCAAATATGAAAGTATTCTGCAGATGTTCACCATGCAGGGTTCCGATTCTATGGTTGAATCTGAAGCCTCCAAAGCAGTTAGCAGGGAGGTGCCTGTTGAGCTGTTACGTGCAAGCCTTCCTCATACTAATGAACAGCAACGCCAGATGCTGCTAGATTTTGCTCGGAAATCTATGCCTGTAACTGGTAACCGGTTTTAGTCATCCTGGTGCTAGCTAGCAGTGGACATATTACTTCCGAATCTGTTCCCAGTTAACACTACTCAAGAGACTCATGTGGCCTTTCTTAAATTGCATGTGCAGCTTGTCTTCAGATGGTAATTATAATATTTGCAGACATGCTTTATTTGGAGACCTGCTTTGCTTTGTCATAAGATGTGAGCTTGGAAAAGTTCCATCGGCTCGATGAAGTTAGCATTCCTCAGACTGTGACCAATGTTTAGTATCAAGATTAATTTATAGAACCAACAATCTCCTTAATGTGGATCATTTCACATAGCACCCACCTGATGGCTATAAGCCAATAATAGATTATGCATGTATGTATCCTGTTGTAACTCTGCAGTGATGAACCAGACGCCTCTTTGGAGGAACTTAGTTTAACTTTTATCTTCTCCCAATAAAGAAGGTAGTGAATAGCAATGGCTGTACAAGTTCAATTTTTACATCCATCCCCTTCTGTTTGTTTCTTGATGGGGTATCAAAGGTGCAAAGATGTCATCTGGTGAGTGGTGACGGTGTAAAAGCGCAATTTACTCTATTTCTAGGCTTTCGGGAAGATATTCTAGTTTCGTGACTTTATAAGCTTAACATAATTTCGGTTGCTCGGGGGAAATGGATGTAGTTAATTCCATTTTGTTTTTGTGCGCTATATCTGGTGCATGATGTTACCTGCTGATGTTTTAATCCACTGCTGAGTGCATTGCACGAGTATATATATATATATATATATTCAATTTATGTGTAGAGAATTTAACTTAAAGATTTAGTGTATTTTACGAATTTTTTTTGTAATACTTTGAAGTGTCTGTGTAGTTCGGAATCCAAAATTGGTGGCGCGATGACACAAACAGCCCCCTTTGGAGCGAAATAATTTTTTTTGGGGGTTTAGGGTTGTTATGCGCGTTGTTGTCCTGATTGTATTGTTTGTGGAACCGATTCTTTCGAACAAAGATTACATAATATTTAATAATTGAAATATTTAGGAAAAGATATTTAAATTTGAAAGATTTTATAATTTAATTGTGAATTATATGACGCGCTGGATTTGGTTACGTACATTAGAAACAGCAACATGCACGAATCAACAAACCAAAATACATCTACGACACATGTGCATGTTTTTATAATCCGAAAAAAGGTTGATTGGAACAAAATCGATTAGTCAGGGCGGTCCATCGGCCCCTTTCCCTTGTCTCTGGACTGCCCGCGGCGACTGCCAGTTTCGAAGCCAGCTATGTTCTGCGAGACAGGTTAGACGATTGAGTGATGTTAGGTAGCACAACATAGAACCAAATTAATAATCATAATGCAAACTGAACATAATTTAACTCTTCGATCCAGACTGCGCCCGGCAACAGGGAGCGCTAAGACGTCTGCCAGTCTCATTAGCAGGAGCATTCCCCTTATGTGCTGCGTGCTCAGCTCGGTCATACTCAGCTTCTTGTTCAGGGGTCCTCCACTACCACCCTGCTTTCCTGCTCCTCTGATGTCTTTTCAATAGGGTCAGGCATGTAAGGTTTCCAGCGTTTCAATGTTTTAACTCGTATCGCATAGTTCAACATGTACTTCTGCTCAATGAACGCCCTATCGTACATATCCGGGTCATCAATCCATTGGAAGAAGTTGCATCGCATCTTCGGCTGCCATTATGCGTAGATGTAGTTGGGGATTTGTGGAATGAAACGTAAGAAGTGAAAAATTTATGTGTGTGCAAGATTCTCTTACGAGGGCATTCCCGCACGTGTAGTAGACCCGAGCGGTCGTCGTCGGGTGTGTGGACCGAATGATTTTAGCCGATTCTTCGCACACACATTGCTGGTGTGGGAACTCTGGTGGTACCGGCAAATCCTTCATAGAACAATCCGGGTAGGGTTTAGCCCTCTCGGCAGGCCACTTGCGCTTCCGCAACATCTTCGCATAGAAGTTTGCTGACGAGTCCGATATCTCATTCTGTTGTGTGAACCAAGCTTTAGTGAAGTATTGGGTGTGGTGGTGTAGTGTTCTCCTCCAGCTCTCTTCTCCTCTAGTTTTCTTCTCCCTCCTTTTATAAGGGGTCTTGTAGGTCTGAAAAGGTGGTGTGGCGGAGTATGGTCTTTTCGGTCTGAAAAGGTAGCATTGCAGGGTGTTGTCATCTCAGTATGCAAAAGTGGTAGTATGTGGCATCTCGTGGTGTGTTCTTTTCGGACTGAAAAGGTGGTGTCACAAAGTATGGTCTTTTTAGTCGGAAAAGGTAGCGTCGCAGAATGTCATCTCGATCGGCAAAAGTGGCAGCGTGTGGCATGACCGGATGCGACCTTTTCAGTCTTAAAAGGTGGTATGGCAAAGTGTGGTCTTTTCGGTCTGAAAAGATGGCGTCGCAGTGTGTTGTCATCTCGATCTACAAAAGTGACAGTGTGTGGTGCGACCGGGTGCGGTCTTCAAGGTCTTAAAAGGTTGCTTGTCAGAGTGCAGTCTTTTCAGTATGAAACGGTGGCATCGCAGTGTGTGGTCATCTTACTCTGCAATAGTGGGATGTAAAGGTTAGAGCAGGGCTGTGTGGGGTGTCGCGATGCTGACTCCCTCACATGGTTACCTGTAAACACAAAACAAATAGTATCAAAACACGAAACTAGCATAATGCAAGTTGTACATAAATTAACATTTACATGATATCACTAATATGTACAAGAACAAATATCTATTCGCGGGCCCTCTTGGGTCGTAACCCACGTGTGGCCCCTGCCCTTGCCCAGGCGGCTGCACACGCTGGTGCGAGTACGCAATGGCTTTAGTGGCCGAAATACCTTACCGACACGAGTAGCCTGAGGGGGTGTCACGAGAGGGTGTTGCATTGGCTAGCTCGATTCAGGCGCACCGTGCTGCTGTGAAGCCTCCACAGAGACCTGGCTGCTCCCACTGTGAGAAGGCCCACCGCCACCCTGATCGAAGTCGAAGTCCCAGAGCGTGACTCCTCGTGCAACACCACCTCCTCATCCCAAAGCAGTGTACAACCTGTGAAACATTACGTTATGCATGTAAACATGGCGAAAACGATGAAATAGTATGTTATGCATGCCAACAAGATAGTTATACCTTGTCACACGAGGGCAAAGGACGGCTCTGCATACTCCTACCCCGTGTACGGGTGGAACTCAGGACCCGTCAGAGAAAATTTACGTTATTAACTAGTGGAGTTCGAAATAAACAACCAGACGTGAGTGTTTCATGCTGACCTACGAACTGTGCCAGGGTACTCCCAGCACGGTGCCACGAGGACTCACCCGCCACGTCTAGGTGAGGAGTTCTGGGGCGTGACGCACCGTGGTGCACCCCCCGTCCATGCATAGGCGGGTCCACCAGCTCCCTCAGCCTACGGCAAGACATAATCTGGATCCCTCGTCTTGTCTTCTCGACGAACTGGTCCATCTACTCTGATCTCCTGCGTCATCATGCTAAAGCGCTCCTCGAGTGTCATACGACGCACGGAGGTCGCCAGCTCGTGCATCTCCCATTGCATATCGCCTTGTACACATAATTAACAAGTTAGAAACCGAAAACTTGTGAAGCAAATAAGATGTATGGACCATTCAATACGTACCACACGATGAAATGCGGAGTCCGACTGGGTGGGATACGTGTCGGGCATCGTAGCCTCATGTCGTGGTGGGTCGTCCACAAACACAGCGAACCCTCGTCCGACTGGAGTACCACTCGATGTACTCCTCATACATCCTAGGGTCGTAGGGAGCATCTCCTGGATGACATCCTCCAAGGCGCGGAGCCAGCCCTGAACCCAAGGGAATATCCTGTCCGCCTAGGAAGTCGTAGCAGGTACTCCATTCCTGGTGTACCCGTGGAACACAAAACGATTATTTCATAGGTACGTAAGGCAAATGGTACAACAAAAGTAAAACGTGAACTTACCTATGGACATTCAGTGCCAACCATTGCCCCTAGGGGACTGGAACCTCCTATTGCAGACTGAACTGACGCGTCACCCAGTGCGCGTGGTACTCCACGAATACATCACGCACCAAGCTCCTCCATGTGTACCGGTATGCGTGGTCTCGTGTGCATAGGCTCAACAGGTCTCAGGATGTGCGCACGTACACCTTGTTGGGAGTGTATAGTGTCCATATGACACAATCATCCGTCAACTGATCGAACATCACAACGTAATCCGGGTAGGACGCATGCGTAATGATTGCAATGAAGGTAACCTTTGGAATAGAATAACAGAAACTTAGTACAAGAAATTGAATTACATTACAAAAAATAATAAATATTCAGAAAACTTACCCGTCGGCGATACCACACTGTACGCATGGTCAGCTAGTCCACATCATTGTCGTTGGCATACATGGCGATTGTGTAGGCTGCTAGGTTGTAATGCCCCAAAGTTTTGTTACCAATTTTAAATTTAATAAAATTATTATTTTATTAATTTTCTAAAATTTAAAACTATTTTTATTGTTTTTCTGAATTCCTAGTTTTTTTAGTCAAAAAAATTATTGAGTTTTCTGAGTTTTGAATGGATTTAATGTTAAAAAGAAAATTTTAATTAATTTCTTGGATTTTCTAGACTTTAAAATGACTTTTAACAATTTTCCAAAACTAAAAATAATTCATGTGAAAAATTAAAAGATAATTTAAAGTTGAAAATAATTTTATTAAGTTCAAAATAAGGCTCACGAGTTGTTTTATTTCGACTACTTACTCTCAAAAGAATAAGGCTAGTCGGATAAAGTGACCCCTAAAGGAAAACAAAACTGGTTGTATGAAAACACTTGTTTACCTGCCAGTCGAGAATCTAACTTCTTGACTTCATCGTCATGAGAGGCAGTGCTTTTTGCATAGCCCCCCTCCCAAGACTTAACCTCCTGTATTTTTCTTTGGTGATACGAGAAATCTCGTGAACAACCATGCTCTTGCCTTTGACCTCGATTTCGAGCTTCCCCATTTCGACCTCTTTTTCCGAAAAAGAATGAGGGTTAGAAAAAGAAAAGAAGGTTATAAGCGGTCTTAAGTTCAGCACTTACCGTTTATTTGTCCCTACAACTTTTGAATTGCAGAGTTTGCCTCCTGAAGCTTCTTTAGAAGGGCCTCTTTTTCTTCTCTTAGCTTTTTTGTCTCGATCTTCTCGTAGTCGAGCGAATCAACCAAGGACTTTTCGTCGCTCTTGAACCTACAGAGAAAGAGTAGACATGAGCATAGGACAAGCGGTTGTTATCCAGTCGTAAGTTTTTCTACGATAATCCTCTGGTTGTAAGTTCTCCTACGACCATTATCAAGTTGTAAGTTTTTCTACGACATTTCCCTGGTCGTAAGCGATAACCCTCTAGTCATGAGTTTTTCCATGACCATTATCTGGTCGTAAGTCCTTCTACGACCAGTACCTAGTTGTAAGTTTTTCTACGACTACGAGATCCTAAAGAAGAAATCAGTCCTTAATTACCTTTAGGCTTTCCCTCATATCCTCTGCGGTCAAAACCACAAGGATTTGAGGAGCCGCCACGTTTGGTGGCGGGATTTCTTGCAAATGAGCTTGACCCGAGCGTCAATTTTCGCTTGTGTGAGATCTGCAGGAGCAAATAAACTTTCAATAACCAAGTTCAAAATCAATAGAAAGAGAGCTAAATTAAAGGTTTACTTACCCTACTCGTAATCTCTAGTCGGGTCTTGCGTCCCCGAGTACTTCCACATGGGATGTGTTCGTTTCTTCAGAGGGCTAATGCGGTGCGTGATGAAATCCTTCACCACGTGCCAACCGGTGAGCCCCTCCCCCTTCAAGTCCTTGATGGCTTGAATGTAGTGGGTGATCCAGCCAAGATTCTCGGGAGTCGAATCCCAGGAAGAAATATTACCGGCGGTGTTCCTGACGAAAGAGAGGCTATCTTCACTGTCCGTCTCCCAGTAGAACCACATATTCTTCCATCCCGGCCATGACGACAGGGTGAACATCTGAATGTACTGCTTCGACTTTCCGTCGTGGAGCTTCAGACTACAGCTACTGGCGACTCCCGCCAGCTGGGTCATCTCGTAGAAATACTGGAACAACTCCAAGTCGACTGAAATCCCCAGGTAGGCCTCACACAAGTATACGGACACACCTAACATTGTGATGGAATTAGGAACGAGGTTCACCAATTCCATCCCAAAGTGTTCGAGTACAAGCGTGAGGAAAGAGTGAGCAGTAATCGAAGACCACAATCACAGTACGCCTGGAAGACGGGGATCTGCCTAATCTCCCCCGACGGCTAATGTTGAACAGAAGCTCCAATCCACTTCACGGACTCCTTTGGAAGTTTAGTTTTGACAAGATGACCAGGTTTAGATGATGAATAAATAATTAAGTTGGATTATTATTGTAAGTTATGAATGGAATTAAGGTGCATTGGTTGGATTGTAGAGAATTAATGAGATTGGTGGAGATAGTGTGGTGGATCAATAGACTGGATAGATTGATTTGGAGATTATGATTCTAATCTTGGAGGTTGTCTTACTGATTTGTAGTTGACAATTCTTCGACGTCAATCCCTCACACCTCGTCACTCCAGATAAAACTCTAGTTAATACAATAGTATTAACAAGATGTTTTTGTTGAAAGACTTTATGCTTGGACAAAGCTTAGACCGAAAATGTTTAATTTGGGGAATTTAGCCAAATAATCAACTATGATCTAACATGATGCTAAGGTATTGTTTTTACCATGGAATTTTTGGAAAATGAATTAACTTGGAAAAATAAAATAAAAACTAGTTTGGATGCTTGGATGGTGTACGTTGATGCACGAGATCGAGTCATTTCTATGATCGAGGCCCAGGGGTTATTTTCGAAAGTCGCTCAAGTCAGTTAAGAACCGGTCTTCAAGCCGTATCTTGCTAAACCGCATCGTACTACCACATGGGCAGGACTAGGCTAAATAATTTACAACATTCCATTATAGTTGTGTTATCCGATTGCATGGGTGTCTTTACGACCTACTTTTATGTATTCTCACATGGCGCAAGAGGGAGCTTAAATACGGCAGATGGTCCAATCCAAAGGAAGCAAAACCTTAGCGAGACGGGACTACGGTGGGATGACGCATTGTGAAGGCCTTGTGACAATGACTTAGCCGCACACCTTCGGAAGTGTGTGAAACGGACATTATAAGTCAATTATCTCTTGTGGTTAAAGTTATACAACTTTTTGCATAGTGTAAAACTATTTGAATAGCTATGTTCACGGTCATGGACATGCTAAGGAAAACCATTCAAAGTTAGACTTTGATTTTGTTTTCAAAATACTTTATCAAATGGTTTTTGGTTGCATATCCAATCGAAAAATTGAGCGGGTTGCCATGTGATAGGAAGGTGTCCTTCACCACTATTGGATGAATGTTATCATACTATAAAACTCTCTTTTACAACTGATTTCTGATATAGAATAACTGTTTTGGAACTTAGTGCAAGTATTTAAAGAAAATATGGCTTTATGCAAATTCAACCCTATAAGCCTTCCATTGATATATCCCTGCATACATTATAATCCTGTTATTATGTGTAACTTGCGGAGTATGGTTGTTTGTGCTCACTCTTGCTTAATAAAATATTGTTCAGATAAGAAGGACTTTGCAACTGTTGAAGATCTCGATTACTTGCCACTACCTCATTCGATTGCCTATGACAGATTAGTTAAGATCTATTACATCTTGTTCGTCTTTCGCGGTGTTTGTTTATTGTTGGCTTGTAAGCTTTTCTGGTAATAAACTCTATTATTTATTAATAAAGTCTTGCGAATTATGGATATTACCATTTTTGTTTACTGTGTGAGCTAGCCACTGATCATGGGACTAGTTCAGAAATACACATAGGATTTGGTGTGTTAATCCGGGTCCTGACATAGGTCCAGCTGTGGTTGTCTGATCTTAAAACGCTCGAAGGACCACAACTGAAGAAGCAGTGGGCATCCGGTGAGGATGAAGCTATCGCGAACCCGGTGGGACACGTCGCACAAAGTGCGGTACATCGCGTACAGCACCGTCAGGCCCCAGGCGTAGGGCTAGATCGCCTCCACCTCCCAGTCTGCCAGCCCGTGTGCGTACATGTGAGGACCCCGGCTTATTAAGCTTGCAATGCTTAGTCACCAATTGACCCTAGCATCACAAACAAAATAACCCGTGTCTTCGAGATATGTATACTTTCCAAAAATGCAGTATACACACCCCTTTACAAAATCCGTGCATTAATTTCATTCAAGACATAGAACCAAAGCAACACTTAACAAATCAAAAGACATACATAATAGAGTTATTACAAAAGGAAGGTCGACCGGCCAAAAGACATACAATTAACTAATTAGACAGCAGAAGCGAAATGCCATAAGATGACGATAAATAAAAGAGCCAATTAGTGCGCCTTACCCACAAGGCAACCAACCGGACCGCCAAGCTAGTCGTCAAACCCGTAGCACATCTCACAAAAGTGAGGCCCATGGGGCTCACCTTCCTCCTTGCAACAAATAGTTAAGCAAAGCAAATGAGTACAAAAATTGTACTCCGCAAGACTTACGTGTAGAGTAACAGACCTATACATAGTTACATGCAAGCTTATTTAAGTGGAGGAGACTCTAGACTCATTTTCAGCATAAAGCAATTTTTCATTTGCAATAATGTAATAGATTTAAAGCAATTTTACAATCTGTTTTTATTCGACAAAAACAACGATATATAAGTAACAATAACAACAAGACATCCTGAAAGTGGCTAACCCAATAGCCACCACAACAATAGTATGAATTCCCCATTCATACCACCTACATCAAGTTTTAGTTAAAAGTTATAGTCTAGTTCTCACGAGGCGTATCCAAGCGTGTCCATAACCTAGGACGAGGCTATTCGAATAGTTTGAACCCTGCAGGGGTGTACCAATGTACCCACATGTCAGACCGCCTTTTTGCCATGCAATAGAGCACACTTCCTTAGGTATGCCGGCAAGGCTAAGTCCTACGAGACGTTTCCAATATTGTGCATTAACTACGAGTCGCCCATATGGGAGGAAACCCTATACGTTGATGCGGAGTCATCAAAGATGCTCACCTCCTTATAAAGGACAATGCTCCTTGCAGTGGGTAACCCCCACTACTGCTCACCCAAACACACAAGTTTTCTTTTTCAACACAACGCACACAATCACCATGCGACCCGGAGCTAATACACGCCAAAGTACTAAGTCAAGAGAGGTATCATATCCCTCTCATATGGTCAGTACGCAAATTGCTCGGTACGGTGGCGCAAGTAACTCGGTCCTTGATTGACTTGGGCACCATTCCATCACACCCTAAGATCACACCATCAACCATTGTGCCCAAGTCTCAAACATTTCATTTTTATTTTCAGTTTTTGACTTTATAAAGTAACAAAGCACAAAGTGCTGAGCATAAAGATAATAATAATTTTGTGTGATCAAAGTTATCGACTAAGTCGATAACCGCCCAAAACTACCGGTAGTAAGCATTTCTAAGCATGACACCGAAAGACGATAAAGAGCATGATAAAACCACCGGGCTCTAATTCACCAGCGATATCAATAACTTATGTTTTGTGGCAGGAGATAACAATTTAAGGGCACCCATGCAATAGGAATAGCTACCTCTAATCGAGAAAATTACTTTGACACAAAAGCATGCATACATACGATTTGTAAACAAAGTATTAGACTTGAAAGTAATGGGACATTGATGAGTAAACTACTTGTCTTGCTGAGGATTGTTATCTTGCTGCAGAGGATCACTCTCGAATACAATAGGATCGTCAGAACCTACCGAAAGAAGTCGAAAGCACAATAAGAACGAATAATACCGAAAAGACCCAAAAATTCAAAGTCATTCAAAAATCATGAAAAATTCACAGAAGGTAGAGAAATATTTTAGGTGAATTAAGCAACAAGAATCAATTGATTTGGATGCTCTATGCAAAAGTTATGACAGTTTGAAAGTCAGTTTTCCAGAAAATCCAAATAAATAAGAATCTATCACTGTTCACGGCATCTAAAGTTTTCGCAAAATTTTCTAGAGTAGTGGTGGACATGAGGATTACAAAAATGGATAGCGAATATTATTACATGACCAAAATAATTTGGTTCATCTTATTTGGGGTTTTTATGAATTAGTTATGAATTTTCAAAGTTAAAATCATTTTATAAAGTAATAGTAATTCAATTTTGGAGCATTATCCACAAAATATATTTTCTGTGACAGTGACAAGGTTGAAGCCTATTTTAATATAAAGTTGATTAAAAATGAAAAATAATAAAAGTGGTTTCACTATTTTTTGAGTTAAAATGAATTAGTTATGCATTTTTGAAGTTAATTGTATTTTTCAGTTAACAAATAAATCATTTCGGGATTTAATAAATACATTATTACTTTTCTCACGGACGCTAACTCTAGCCTTGATCACTTACAGTGGGGCCCTCGATCAACCGATGGCCGGTCAAAGTTGACCCGAATTTCACGAGAATGACGTCGGGCGTGCTAATTACGCCTTGGATATAAAAAAACGTACTCTCGGTTTCAGGGCGTAGGGAATACGCTTTGCTTAAGGGAAAACGTACTAACTAAGTCTACGCTACCACTTAGCCGGCTAAGGGGCCCACATGTCATAGACCATTTGCCAAGCATTAAATGTGCTAATCCCGGATTTCCGACAATGATCTCGTCATTAATACTAATCAATATACTAATTACGCTTCCACAGGAAACTGTCGGTTTCCAACAAAATGGGCAGCGACTCCCTCTCGCTTTGCCGGCGGCTCGCCGGTGCTGCAGTCCAGGCTGGAGTGAAACAAGGGCAGGTATGGGTTGCTAATAGCTCGACGGTTCGACTGGCGGCCGAAACTTGGTCAGAGGACGGCTGTAGCGGTAGCGCGACAACCGAGTGTGGCGGCGCAAGAATGGCCGAGAGGACACACCGATCGGATGTCGCAATAAACAAACGAAAGCACTCCTAAGCTCCTACAAGGTAATGCGAAGCTACGAGAGCTGAAGAACTGACCAGAGACCCACGGAGGAGCTCCGGCGACGTGTGACTGAACAGCGGCGGTATGGTCTTCACGAAAGCACGGCAACCTGAGCAAAAAGAGAACAAAAGACTGATCGGAAGCACTTAAGTAGACCTAGGAGATGCTACTACCGAAAGGAATTGATGAACAACTCACCCGATTGAAAAATGGACTGGGAGAAGTGTGGTCGGCCGAAATATGGGTAAAGCTCCAAATTCAAATGTCCCTGTGATGGATTGACCAAATTGGTCGAGGGGAAATAATTAGATGGCTCAAAGGCATGGGATGACGCAATTGATCGAGGGAGAAACTCACCAGAGTCAATGATGACCTAAAGACAGCCGCGGGCGCGCTCTGGATGCAGTGGGAGCACGAGCTTGTCTTGGGTCCTACAAGCAATGACAAGAGCTCCAATGAGCGAAAATGGGGAGGGCATGAAAAGAGCAAGAGAATGGCGTGGTCGCGGCGGCGCTTACCGGGACGGAGTGCAAGCTTGGCTTCCCTCTCTCCCACGGTCGAGGAGAGAAGTGGGAGGAGAGAACGGGGTAGGGTTAGTTTTGTGCGAGACTAAAGACGGAGGAAGTCACGATGTGAGTGGGCGATGCTCGGGGATAGTCCATGGACGGCGGTGGGGTAACGTCGTGGATGGGAACGCGGCAACATGCAGCGGCCGCGTGGAGCTTAGCTCATGCGCGCGTCTGACCGAGGTGGAAGAAGCACCTACGGCGTGGGCCCCGCTTGTCGGCAACTCGGCGAAGGGGTACGCAGAAGATAGATCGGGAGCGCCGGATCGCGATCGAACGGTCGTCGCAACCCGGTGCCGCGAGAGGGTTGGGTGCAGCTGGGCGGTGCGTCGGGCTCGGGTCGGTGCAATAGCGCTTGGCTCGGGCCTGATGAATAGTGCTAGGTTTTAATTTTAGATTTGGCTAAATAATAACCAGCTTGACTGAGGCTTTAAATATATAAATAAAATTCTGAAATTAATCAGGGGTGTTCCTGGGATGACCTAGCACCCACAAAATTTTTAAAACCACTGCTCATGAGTTTTTTGCTTAATTCAAATTCAAACTAAAATGGGTTATTTATCGTGTTTGAAATTTATGTGGTTCTAATTAAAGTCCAAGAATTTGGTAAAAATTATATTAATTCATAATAATCAATATAGTATTTGAATAAATTATTTCCAGAAGGTGTTCATAAGTTTTATTAGTGATTTTCTTTTGGGAGTTCAGACGTGAGTTGTAGGTTCAATTTGTTTTGTGATTTTCCAAGTGCAATAAATTATGCAAAAGATTCAAAAACTAAAATCACGCTAATGAGATGCATACTAATCATCATTAATTAATTTAGGGATGTTACAGTACCGGATCATGTGCTTGTCGACGCTGTCGTTGTGGGACCCTAGGAACATCACCCACCCGAATAGCCACAACAAGTAGGCCTCGAAGTGCCTCCTCACTATGTACCCGGGTGCGTCCTCTGCCATATGCTCTGGCTGTAAGAAGACAGAGACACATCACTAAGTTGCACAAAGCAATTAAAACGAAAGGACAAGACTTGTAAAAACTTACGTAGAACTGACAGATCCACTTCAGCAATGGCTTGTGGGTGCAACTGAACTACCTGTAGACCCCCTGGAACCTCGCGAGTAACTATGTGTGTCATGTGGCTAGGACATCGTGCGCGCCAGGGCGAAGCCTGTACAGGGCAACCCGGTCACATCCTGAAGCGTCAGCGCTATCTCCCCGTACGGGAGGTGGAACATGTGCGTCTCCAGCCTCCACCGATCAACCAATGCCGTCAGGAGGCACCGGTCATACGAAAAGCGCCTCGATGTAAGATCGTCACCCACGCAGTCCTGGTCGTCCTCCAACTTCGCCTCCACCATCCACGCTAGTGAAAGGAGGCATGTCGCTCTTAACCTGTGCCGAAAGGATTAAGAACAAATGTGAGTCCATACAAAGTAATCAGATTGCAATTGAGTACACGAAGGTCACAACTACACGTACCTCATAACCCAACGTGGGTTCACCATCCATGCCATCATGGGCGTGCGCAGCCGCAACGCATCAAGCTCAATCGTCGCCTCGCCCTCCTGGGGGAGGATGGAACTGAGGTGGCTACGGTGATATGCATCAATGGCTGGGTCAAGTAACTTGTATGACCACTGTGCAACATCTCTTGGATCTGTCATACCTGAAAATTCAGTGCACACATTGTAAATACTATGAAACATATACAAAAAGTAATCGGAAACAACATTAACATAATATTTACAGTGCACAAATGAAAACCAAAATTAAGTTGGGATTATTTGATTAAGCTCTACATACCCTATTTAACTACTCTGTAATTTTTTTTATAGATTTTCTATAGGAATATTGATACTTTCCTTGTTTGGAAAGTGTCTCCAGCATTTACAAAATATTTATCGTGTACAAATGAAAATAAAAATTAGGTTCACAATATTTTAGCTCAGCTCTATATACCCTATGTAGCAACTCTAGATTTTTTTTTTACAGTTTGTAGAGGTATCTTGCTATTTTTCTAGTTTAAAAAGTATTTTTGGTATTAACAAAATATTTACCGCGCACAAATGGAAATCAAAATTAAGTTGGGATTATTTTAATTAAGTTCTACATGCCCTATTTAGTACTCTGTAATTTTTATAGATTTTTTGTAGATATCTTGCTATTTTCCTTATTTGAAAGTGACTCTAGTATTTATAAAAAGTTTACCATGTAGAAATGGAAACAAAAATTAAGTTCACAGTATTTTAATTCAGCTCTACATACCCTATGTACCTACTCTAGATTTCTTATAGAATTTTTAGAGGTGTCTTCCTATTTTCCTGGTTTAAAAAGTATTTTCGGCATTAACAAAATATTTATCGTATAAAAATGAAAACATACAAAATTTTCTTAGTATTTCTTGTAGATTTATTCTAAATTGTTCGAGTATTGCAACGTAAATAATATATATACGATGAACTAAACTATACACGACTAAAATGGTATACTACATCAAACAACAATATAGCTAAAATTATTTAATCCATTGAATTCTATGTAGCTATTTTTATTTACTAACTTACAAGGTTTCAAATTTATGTACAAAG
This sequence comes from Hsuehochloa calcarea, assembly GCA_036346395.1. Lineage (NCBI taxonomy): Eukaryota > Viridiplantae > Streptophyta > Magnoliopsida > Poales > Poaceae > Hsuehochloa > Hsuehochloa calcarea. The sequence goes on from CM070602.1 coordinate 7,474,974, forward strand.
TTACGAGAATATTTACCTGCAAAATAAGAGATCGGATCTGCTGCTCCCTCTCCTCCGCTAGGAACTGGCAGGGCTTCGCTGTGTCTTTTCTCTCTCTCTCTCTCTCTCTCCTCTCTTTCTTCTCTTTTTTCCAAAATTAAAATGACTTTTTCACCGAATTTTAGGGTATATATAGTCAGTCTCTGTCGTTAATTGAACTGACGATAGGAAACCGCGAGTTCATGTCGTCATTTCAACTGACGATTTGCACTCTTCAATACAAATCGTCAGTCCAAATAGCAACCGACAGTAAATAGGTTTTTACCATCATTCTAAATGGCGACAGTGGTATATTTTTTAAAAAAAATAAACATCTATTCTTAACATTATCTTTTAAATTAATACCATTTTAAAATATCTAGCTCACCGTTCCTCGTCCTACACGACAGAGGGTTAGGTTTTTCATTTTTCTCGACTCTTTTAAAAATTATTTTTTAATTAATATTATTTTTAAAAACTCTAGCTCACCATTCTCATCCTACACGGCACAGACCCACCACCGCAACAGATCAGAACCACTCCCGGAACAAATACTCCGTGCTCTGTCAGTTCCAAAATCGGCGGGGCATTGGTGTCACCGCCGTCTTCTCACGAAATCCCCATCCTCCCTCCCCCCCTACACACCAACCGCGTGATCTGCCTCGCAAATCCCAGGGGTAAAATCGTAACAACATAACTCCGCCTGCCTTTCACTTCGAGCCCATTGTCTCCACACTACACAGCAATGGCGCCCTAGGGTTTACCGCTCCGATTCGCCCGCTCGCCAGTCGCCACAATGCAGAGCTCGCTGCTGGCAACGCCTTCGCCTCCTTTGGTCCAGGCGGGCTCCGTGAGCGTCAGCTGTCGCGCTCGGCCCAAGTCGGCATCGGTGGTACGATGCCACGCGGAGGCGGCGGCGGCGACGTCGGTGGGCTGGGCGCCGCCGGAGCCGTACACGGGGAGGGACCCGGAGGCGAAGAAGCCTGCGTGGCTGCGGCAGCGTGCGGCGCAGGGGGAGAAGTACACGAGGCTGAGGGAGTCGCTCGGCGAGCTCAAGCTCAACACAGTCTGCGTCGAGGCCCAGTGCCCCAACATTGGAGAGGTAGAATTAAGCACGGAATGCTAAAAGATATCAAGATGCAATGCGTTGTAATGCGGGTAAAGTTGTTAAGTTCTGGTTTGGTTTTGTGATGATGGCATGCAGTGCTGGAATGGAGGCGGTGGCGCGGGCGGAGAAGGGGACGGCATTGCCACCGCGACAATCATGCTCCTCGGCGATACGTGTACCCGGGGTTGTAGATTCTGTGCCGTGAAAACCAGTAACAAGCCTCCACCACCGGACGCCCTGGAACCTCTGAAAACAGCCGTGGCAGTTGCAAGTTGGGGGTATGATCACTGACAATTATTGCCATCTTAAGATGATACTACAAATTATCCGAGAAATGGTGTTCTTTGCAGAGTAGACTATGTTGTGCTGACAAGTGTTGATAGAGATGACCTTCCTGACGGTGGAAGCGGCCATTTTGCCCAAACAGTGAGAGCTCTAAAGGTTTGTCCATCACGCTTGACAGCCTTAGTGTGGTAATTAAATTAGTGAATCTACCATGCTAAGGTTTTGGGGTTTTTATTCAGGAATTGAAGCCCGGGATATTGGTGGAGTGTCTAACTTCAGATTTTCGAGGTGACCTGGAGGCAGTTGCATCTTTGGCAAACTCTGGTCTAGATGTGTTTGCACACAACATTGAAACTGTGAGGAGTCTGCAGAAAATAGTTAGAGATCCTCGAGCCGGGTAATGTGCTTCTGTGATTTTCCATTTTAGTAAAAAACATTGGCCTGTTGCTTAGTCTATGTGGAATCTTAAATACTAGATTTTCAATTCATCACACCCATATAGAGTTCTGGATCATCTTAGGTCATACAATACTCTAATGATTGTTAACCTCCCACTCATAATTTTGAAAACCTGATATTGACTGATAATCCTAGAAGCATCAAGCAATTACAGAAAATCACTAATGTCGTCATATTGGTATCTGGTAATGTAATTGTTATCTTATTTCCAGTCTCTTATCTCTACAGATATGATCAGAGCTTAGCAGTTTTGAGACATGCAAAAAATTGCAAAGAGGGCATGGTAACAAAGTCCTCAATCATGCTTGGTCTAGGTGAGACAGACGAGGAGGTGAAGCAAGCCATGGCTGACTTGAGGGTCATCGATGTTGATATCCTAACCTTGGGACAATATTTACAGGTATGACTGTATGATCTTTAATCCACTTTGCCAGTACTGTTTATATCCTTCTGGCCTTCCTTTGTTGACACCCAAAGCTCCTTGATTATACAGCCCACAGAAAGACACTTGAGAGTCAGAGAATATGTGGCTCCTGAGAAGTTTAATTTCTGGAAGGAGTATGGAGAATCTTTAGGTTTTCTTTATGTCGCTAGTGGACCTCTGGTGAGCATTACATACAGCTGGTTATTCTTTTAGATAATATCTTCTTAGAAAAGGAATACTACCATTTCCAAAAAAAAATGATAATTTACCAATGCTCATTGTTGTGTAGAAAGAGAAACTGCTACAATTTGTATTTGCACCATCAACAAAACATGTCTTTCTTGGCATCCCTGTGTTGTTAGTTGTTAACTTGGTAGAAGAATTGCATGCAATTTGCCGTTGCTGCTATCAACAAATGACAGGAATTCAATTTTGTGTTTGTTGGACTTTCTCAGGTGCGGTCGTCATATCGTGCGGGTGAGCTCTTTGTCCAAAATTTGGTCAGACGGAAAAAAGGCAAACTTGCATCTATTGCATCCTAGTCAGATACTTTCCAGCTGATTCTATTCTTTGATGATAGTTTTGCACGGAAAATTGTACGCTGAGGCCTGCAGAGAGGGGAATAATCACCCTCAAAGTTATATGGCATTGGCACTTATCTGTAATCATTGCCTAGACTTGTTACTTTAATCATACTGTAATTTCTCCGATCACTCAATCTGCCGCAGGCTGAAGTTGCCAAGATTTTTATTTATATCATTTGCTTAGACAGGTGTGTATCATGTATGGAATCTGATCAAAATATGAACCCATTTCCACACTTATTATTATTGTCTGTAATGCTTCTGTTATAATTTAGGGCCTAGTTGGTAGAGCTCTGGCTCCCGGATTCTCAACCGGAACAACCGGTGTCTAGCCAAACGTCCTGTCTCCATGTTTTTTATAATTGGGATCAGGGGAAGAGTGGAGCAGCATATACATGTAATTTGCGGAGTGACCTCGAGCTCGTTCCCTACCTAGATCAGTCACCTGGTTACGAAAATACCATTGTAGTTGGGATGGAATTACCCACCAAATGCTATTGAACAAAATCCCACTCACCACCCCTCTTGATCACGTCTCTCCCCTTCGTGTAGTCTCTCATTCCCCACCTTATTCTCTTCTCGTCTCGTGAATGGAGTACCCAAAACCCTAGCTACTAGCCCTGGGCTCCCTCCTCGCCACCGGCCTCCACCACAACGACCCCCTCATCCTCATGATTGACGGCCACTACAAACAAAAGTAGTATTTTTGCAACTACTTTGTAGTCCTTGTTGCCGAAGTTGCTCTGGCCCTCACCACCGATTCATGCTCCTGCAAAGGTAACAGCTAGCTGCCGCCCCTCCTCTTGTCCTCTCTCCTCCCTCGGATTGTGTAAAATCATAGAAAATTATATAGGAAAATGAGTTTGATTTGTCCCCATTTTGTTGAAATGTGTAGGATTTGCCTAGATCTCGAAATGGTTCCTATACCTAAATCATATGAATGAATGATTTATACCATGGAAAGGTTCCTTTTTGTGCCTAGATCTAAAATAATTTTGGTGCCCAGATGTTTAACAATGTATGATTGTAGAAAGGAAAGTTGCAAATTATTCCCATATTTTGCTATACAAGAATGAAAAATCAATAGCAACAGCACTTGTGTTACTATGATGTACCATATTCTAAACACTTATTCGATCTGCACATACTGGATGATGCTTTCTGCCAATACTTTCATGTCTAAATCCCTGCTCTTTGTACTATTCATTGTTGAAGTAGTCTAGTTGTTGCAAAAGAATTCAGAAAGCTTTAGGATGATGGCGATTTTTTAAAAAAAGAAAGGTCCAATTAGACGAGAACTATTGTGTTTTGGATGATGCCTAGCAAATGCATGCTCCTTTTTTTGTCCATGAACCAGGTGAATGAGTGATTCATGAATGAACCATTTGGATTTCAGTTTCTCGGTAGTTTCAGAGAACGATTTCTGCTCTGCTATAACTTTATTTTAGTGGTAATTACTAGTTAGTCAATTGGTAGTTTGTAATGTGCTTTTTGTGTGTGTGAATTAGAACTCAAATTGAGTTATGATTTCTATGTAAATTGGTATACAGGAGACCACAAAGGAAAGTTTACGTCATAAAAAAAAAGGAAGAACAAAGGATCTCCGCACTGAATTGGCATAGTAGTGGACAGAGTAATTGAACACATGCAGTTCTGTTCAGATTGTTGTTGTAACTTCAATAATTGAACTGATGTGTAATGATCTTCGAGAATGTAACAAAGGCAATAAATTTTGTTCTGTCGTTATTTTTGTTATTGAATCGAGCTCGACTACCTTGTAATTTTTTTAAAAAAAAAATATGTGCAAATAGAAATGAGTAGGATACAAATAGACTTGAAGTGTTGAAACTAGGGTAGCATGGTATTTTTCCTTCTATCCTCTCTTTCAGGGTTTTGGGAGCCAACTTCTTATCAAACGCTTCTCTCAGTCGGCTTCAGATTCCAAAAGGAGTGGAGAGCAGGAGATGAAAGAAAAAAAAAAAGAGAGAGAGAGAAAAGCATAACACTACCAAACAGACTGTTATAATGCTATTATAGTGTTTAGTTTGTTTGCGATTAGCTTTGTCTGATGAAGCGGTGATGATGGCTGAATGTAGGCTGGAGTCCCTTTAATCGTTACTCATTACGTACCTATAAACACGATTAGGCCGTGAAACCTTTTTCTCAGGTGTTTGACCTTGCATGCGAGGCAGTGCAGTATACCATGTGCAGCCTTGCGATAAAGACACTTGCACTGGCCGATGCTTATGGCCTATAGCACCTATAATGGCTTGTAGTTGATTAATAATTATGTTTATGTTAAGTAGATTGCATGTCTATTAATTACTCCATGATTACTTACGTTGATTGTTATTTTCTATACGGCAATTATCAATTGTTAAGTTTACAAACATGTCGAGGGACTGACAAATAAGGCTGCGAGAGGGTAGTCTTATCTTACCACTTCATACAATGAGGTAACCATACCAAGTTTGGCTACAAAGCAAACAATTGTCACAAATTTTGGCCAAACTTGTGGCACGTTGCACTAACATGCCCTTAGACCATCGATATGTTATAAATAGTATTGTTGCTAGCCTATCACAACGGGGTGATGGCGCAGTTGGCTAGCGCGTACGTCTCATAGCTACATTATGTGAGTAATCCTGAGGTCGAGAGTTCGAGCCTCTCTCACCTCAATAATTGACCGAGTAATGATGAAATGTTCTTGTGACATCTGGGTCGTCACAGATCTATCTGATTATCAGATGACTCGAACTGGTCCTGAACCTGGTCTTTTTTCCTTTTTTTTCCTTTTTCAATTTTAATCTGGACCGCTAAATTTCCAATCCAACGAATACAAGCGCACCAGCGCCGCGCCGCTCCCAACCGCCGGAGTGTCCACTGCGCTGCGTGCGCTGCTGCCCTACCAATCCTCGTGGTTCCAGACTTCCAGTTACTTGAACCCAACCGCCGCCGCCGCAGCGCGGCCCGCAACGATGCCTCTGCCAGCACTGCTGCACCCTCCTCTCTCCCTGCGCCCTCACCTCCTCCGCCGCCGCTCCCAGACCCTACCCCCTCTACTCCGACGAAGCCCCACGTCCAACCCATCGCCTCTGCCCCTCCTGCCCAGGCAGCGGCGCCTGTCCCCGAACGCCTTCGCCGCGCAACTCGCGGACCCGCTCGCCGCCGCAGGTGCCATCACACCACAGCAACCATCTGCCCTTGGTTTTTTTTTTTTGGTTCTTCATTGACGCGTGCTGTGCCGTGCCGTGTCGTGTCGGTGTTGGCCTGTGAGTTTGTTGTAACCGTGGAATGTGGAGTTCGCTGCAGGGGTGGAGGAGGCGGTGGTGGACTTCATCACCGGCAGGCGGAAGGCCACCGAGGTAGCCCAAGCGTAGGTACCCCCATCATCGTTGCCAATGTTCTAGATAACGGTAAACGGTTAACCAACGGTCACCCCACCTTTTAGTGCTTATACAGTAAGCGATCTTGTAAACGATTTTACTATTTAACATTTAGAGGCCTTGTAAACGTTTTTACTATTTAAAATTCAGATAAATATATGCATCTATTTGTATTAACAAAATAAGCATCTAATTCATTTTATTTCATGCATGTATAATGAAACTACCGGGCTATCAACAATTGTCCACATCAATGACATGAAGGAAAAAAAAGATGACATGATGTGAATCTAATTAAAAAATCATAATTGAATAAATGAACAACTCAAGTGGCAATGAAAAGCAAAGCTAGCATTCATCTCATGTATGTCATAATGTTCCATGTCATATGGCAATTTTGCAACTTTACCTAATAAACGGGCATGTTAAATGTTAACGGCCCTTAAACCAAATAAACGACCTGATAAAACAGACAAACCTTGAAATGTTCATAAATGTAATGGGCAGGGGGGCCTTTACCGTTTTAACGGTTGTTTACAAGGCCTTAACGGCCGCTATTTAGAACACTGATCGTTGCTTAATGCGTCATCTATTCTTTCTTCCAATGCTGAAATTAACCACATGATATTCTTTCCAAGTTAATCGATTTCCGCTTTCCAGTCAAGTGGTCAATCCTTTACTGCTATGCAGTATGTAATGAGCATCTGTGAGATGGATCTTACTTTTTACAAGTAAATAGTTCATCTTGGAAACACTATCCAATTCAAGTGAGATTTGTAAAATAAGCTCTTTTTCGCATTATTTAGTTTTATATGTTTGTCTGATTAGGGTGTGGAGAAGTGTTGTTCGGAAAGGGGATACTGTGGTTGATGCCACATGTGGGAATGGCAATGATACGTTCACTCTGCTTAAGATGGTAGCCGATGAAAGAGGGCAAGGGCGTGTGTATGGGATGGACATTCAGGACTCCGCGATACAGAACACTTCCTCTTTTCTGAAAGTGGCTGTCGATAGCCATGAGGTATGCATTTGAAGCAACTGCAGGAAACCTAAATTTGTTGCTAGATTCTTTTACATCTACTATCTGTCTCTGAAAAGGAGAGACAAAAATGAACAAATATTAAAAAAACCATGCACTGATAATGTCACTGAAAGAAAACAAAGATAGAACAATACTCACATAAATTTGCTGAGATTTTTTCGTCCAAATGTGTTCTTTGTGTTATTCTGCTTGGACCTTAGTATATAGAAACAAAGGATCGTTGCCATAGTCTCGTGAAATCTCTTTGTGGTTCTATGCTTGTTGCCACTTTTTTTTCCCAGATGGAACTAGTCAAGCTGTTTTCAATTTGTCATAGTAGAATGGAGGAGATTGTCCCGCAAGATTCTCCTGTCAGGTGATTAAGCCCTTTTGGTTCATTGTTATACCAAGTTTCAACTTGTTTAGTGTTATGATTCAATAACAGGGTATCCTTGAATTGGTAGATCAAGTAATTAAGATCTTAAACATGTTGATTTACTAATGGCACTTTGTTTTGTAGGCTTGTAGCATTCAACCTGGGCTACCTTCCAGGAGGAGATAAAACAATAATCACTGTACCTAAGACAACTGAGCTGGCCATGCAAGCTGCCAGCAGAATTGTTAGTTCTGGCGGACTCATAAGTGCCCTTGTATACATTGGGCATCCGGGTGGAAGGTAAATGCCAACTGCTAATACCGTGTCCCATGTACTGTGGGCTTGTTCATTGGTTGCTGATTACAAAAATATGTATATATGTATGATAGGCTTATAGCTAAACGTGTTGAATAAGGAATTTGGTATTTGATGAATTAACACACAAAAAAATTGCTGTTAGTATTGCACGGTTTTAACATATCAGCAGAATCTTGTTGTTTAACAGTACTTCAATCAGATATTATTTAAGACTGTATTTATTTACTTTCTTTCCCCTCTGATCCGTAGGGATGAACTGGATGCTGTTGAATCATTTGCATCAAGCTTGCCTGTTGACAAATGGGTGAGCTGCAAGTTTGAGATGCTCAATAGGCCAATTGCTCCTGTACTTCTTCTCCTGCACAAGAAATGATCGCACTTCCGGTCAAATCACACGATGTTGGGAATGCTGCATCTGCATTTGCCAATGAAGCTAAATGCCACAATGCAGTGATAGGAAGGGCTAAGGATTCGAGATTCTCATGGTATTTGCAGGGGATTCGGCTGAGTCTTCTGGCAGCTTGGGGTTTCGATCAAATTTAACATTTTGAGAGCTTCACAACTGTATGTTTCACGTGCTGCAGTTTAATTTCCACTGAATTCAAACAGTAACTCATGATATATGGTGTATTCTTTCATGACTTGACAGTTTACTTCTCCCTCTCTGCTCAGTTTTTGACATGCGGCAATGGTGTATGGTTCTGCTGCCTGCTTGCCATATGTGCAGCGGGCAACTTCACAAGTTTATTATATGTGCTGAAAACGTGTCTTTAAAAGAATAATAAAGAGTTAAAGATGCACACATTGATCCTTAAGTGTTTCTTATCAAATAGGTAGGTGTATGATAATTTCCAGTAGCGGACGTTCCCCAGGCGGCAGACCTCATTGCATATTACATGTCATGCCTAAAAAATCCCAGACCTTCTATTATCAATAAAATAACAGCCTTTGTATTCACAGATGCAATAACAATCGAGAACAAATATTTGGACACCCAGATAAGCCAGTGACAGGGACCACGACCACATAAACTAAAATTTCATAACAAGAACTTATAATAGTCTAGTTATGATACTTACATTGCACAGAATAAAGTTATGCGCTTTTGTGCCATCCTAGATTTTTTCTCGATTACTTAATCCGCCGTACATGCAGGCACGCGTATAGAACAAGATTAAGGATTGGTGTTAGCCTTATAACTTAGAGAGGTTGCAGGTTGCAAGCTGCTATTGAGTCGATGATCCATGCGCTGCTCACAACTCTGCCACCAGAGGCGCAGGCCAGAGCCTGAGCATCAGCTTGCCTGCGATCATCAGCGTTGATGACATCCTTGGATTTTGCCTTCTCTTGATTCTCGACGCTGTAGACGATGAAGATGGAGGAGCCATTATCTAGCAACTTCTGCTGGTCTCTTGAGACGGGCTTCCTTTGCAAAAGAGTTCCACCCGCTGCAACCACAAGGTCTTGTAGGTAACCTCTGTAGGACTTGGTGTAGTCTCCATGGAGGTAGAACCGAATGCCATCGAATATCTTAGGTCGCTGCAGAATAAATAAAGAATGTGAATGCTATAACATATCCACATGAGCAGATGAGCAATCATGCACAAGCTGAGAAATGCTCTAATCCAGTCTTTGATGCTACATTGTGCCAAATTGATGGCTCCAGGTGTACAAAAAAATTCCTTAATCCTTCCTAGTGAGGAAAAATGACTAATGGTACTTTGTGATGTTTGCTCTATAATCAAGCTAAGATTGTTCAAATTGCCGTACTGATTTTATTCAATTGCAGCTCACATGGTGCTGTTTTCAAGATCACACTAGCTTTATTGATATCAATTATCAAAAGCTGATTTCTATATGATCCTAACAGAACAAACGTGAAAATGGTATTGCCAATATTTGAAAAACATCAAGTGAGTGTTATATACGCAGATGCTTGTACTGTTGTTACTGGCCACTAGATTCTAGAAAGCCTTCTGCTGATTCCACTACTTGTGTCAGTGTAGTTAATATAAAGCAAGTAAATGGGGTATATAACAATGGCAAAGAATGTCTACCTTGTTAACTATTCTTTGTCTTCCTAACCTGGGACCCTCACTAGTCCCATGAACATCAATCAATACTTCGAATTTTTGTTCCTCAACAGGTTCCACACAATCCATGCAAGTCTTAACCCCTACAATATAAGTCAGCTGTTAGCAACAAAGGGCATTAATATCACTACAATTACGAGCTGTTCTGCATGGATATGAAAACATCCGCCTCAGTAGCACAATGGCCTTACAGTCTATAGAGACGATCCATTTGCCATTCAAGATTGCCATCAGAAACTTCAGTGTGCGCTTGCATGCACCAGACAGGTCAGTTGATGCAATAACATGGGTAACACTAGGACTCCAACTTGTTGAAATAGGCACACCAGCTAATTTTGCAAATTCCGATACAATTCCCTGTGTAATTTGCTCATTTTGTTTCAGTTAAAATTCAAAGTAAACAAATGTCATTGATTTGATCAGGAAAATAGGATGAATATTAGAAAGGACCTTCTCAGCAGCAGAAAGGGCTGAACAGCAGAGAACCCACTTCTGTGGTGATACAGATGGCCATTTCCAGTTATTACCACAGTCTTGACTAGATCTTACTTGAGATGGCCTGAAAAACCAGTTATCCTACAGTAAGTACTCGTATATTTGGCAATCTTAGACCACTGTACTAACATGTTTCAAACAGCAGGTTCTAAAGATACCCTTTTGGTGTTATTCTCCTTCTAGATTGCATTTGTCGCTCAGAAATTTCATTAGGCAACTTTGAAGACTGATGTAAAGGGCATAGCATCACAAAGTTTTCCTGAAAGTGAAAAAATTAATTAAAGCAATAAGATACCAATTTAACTTTTTCAATGTCAATAAGTTATTCTGGTATAATTAAAACCACCAGTTTCAGAACACATTATGAACTTACATTATCCCATCTACACTCTGGGATCAATTTAGCACAGGTGAAGTGGAAGCTTTTTCGACAATTCATCTCAAAGCATCCAAGAGCAGCACCTTTAATTCCACAGCAAGCACATTTGATCCTTCTGCTTCTAGCCAACTCAGTCGTAAGATTAAACACAGACTCATCTTCAAAGTATACATCAGGAGCCCTTCGGGAAAGTAAAAAAATTAAATACAAATCAGCTAATATATATCAAAAACAAAACTTCTTCCAATATAATCTTGGACTAGATAGGATAACAAACCACTCCAGGCAGTTCTTGTGAGAATGTATAACATTAGCCCCTCCATTAAACTCTGCAGGGACTTGTTTTCCATTATGGTAGTTAACCATCTCTCCGGACTCCTTTAAAAAACATAGATATTTGTTTATCTTTTTCGTTCAGTAAGAGGAAGAAATTGGAACTTTGAGAAAAAGGCATTTGCAAATCAAGTTATCTGAACATACCTCTGTGACATCATCAGATTGGCAGAAAGCACATGAAACCTTAGAAACGGTATCCTCACATTTCTTCAGGAAAACATTACGTGCAGTGCATGCTTGAAGCTTTCCAAAGTTTTTCATTCCTGAACAATCTGATTGTTTGATACTTTTTGTACAATTGTTCTTAACTGATACATTCTTTACTGAAGGAGCTGTGCATTTTGCCACATTACTTTGGCATCTCCCAGGTAAAATGCTTGGTGTATTTCCACCAATGTTTGATTTCATGCTCTCAAGTCCAATCTTACTGTTCGGTTCTCCACAAAGTTTGCTCTTTTTACTTCTACCACCCAAGGGTTTGTGTTGGGTGCAGTCTTTTATGAGGCTGTGAAGCTGCGGCGTTTCTGTTTCATTCCTGGAGACCGAAAGAACACTTATCTTTTCAGCTATAACACCATCAGACATTCTTTTGACTCGCTTACTTCTTGGTTCACAGTTACTCTCTGTAGCCTCTACTGTACTCTCCCATGCAATTCCCAGCTCCCTTCCGTTTTTCTTTCTTTGACTATTTTTGTCCTTTTTCTGGGTCCTTTCTGAAAGCTGGTTGTCAGGTGCTTCAACCACCAAACCATCTTCTTTAGGAAGAAATGCCTTCGGAGAGTTATCATTGGAACAAAGAAACCGATTGCTGTTGCTAGAGGCCTTGTTTCTTCTACTTGAAGTATCTTTCTCTATAGTACTGCTGTTCTTCTGACATGACTTTGCAGCAAGACTTTTAGGGTTGTTGGAATCTTGTTGATTGGCATCAGATTCTTTTATGCTGAGCTTCCCACGATTAGGCAAATTTGTGTTCTTGCTGTTCCGAGCTCGTGCCTTCTTTTTCTTCTGCTTCATTTCTTCAGCACTGACAGACTGAGCTGCATTACTTGCATGACCTAACTTATCAAATGAACCACCAAGATGCATGTCTTCACCATCATCCTTTTCTGTGATTTGATATAGTATATTCTTAAACGTACCCTGAACAGACAAAACAGCTTAATCAAATACATGCTAAATGTATATAAACTTATATTATAACAAGGACGAAAAGGAGGAAGAACATAGTGCTTCTGGCTTCCTTAGACAAAATACCTGCTTTTTCAATGGAGTGGAACACAGCTCAGGAGAGCAAGGTCTTTGGGTCCATTCAAATATTTCACTATCGAAGACTTCTGTAGCCTCAGCTTTGCTCTGCAACTCATGTAGCCAAATGATAAGCATAAAATTTCAAACAGAAGTTAACAAAGATAATCAGAATAACTTACATTCGGAGTCATATTAATGGGGATTTCATCATCAGAATCTTTAATATCACTAAATGAAGGTGCATTGTGACGCAAGGGTGTATCCAATGATAGTGGATCACTTAACGTTTCAGCAGTACCACCTTCTTCTTCCCTTAGCCAAAAAAAGGGTGACAATGAAGGACTTCCCGGTCTATCAGAAGTCAATGCTTTATCTTTACCCTCTTCAACATAACCATTCAGATTGTTTTTTGGCTCTTCAGGCTTCATAATCTTCTCAGGCCTTATTGGTGTGTCAGATTCAGGGAATGGTGTCACATGTATTCTTTTGTTAGTAGAGAAAGAAGGCTTTGTAGTAGGACAAGATGCAAAAGCTGTAGTAGCCTTCGTTGTGTTCTTTTCCTTCTTTGATGGTACCTTCTTATTTTGTACTGTTGATTTTTGCAATCTTTTAGACGTTTTCCTGGTGTTAGCAGTAGCACATGCTGATCCACCTTCAAGTAAGAATAACAATGTAAGCTCAATATTCAAGAATAATTATTCATACTCTAAAAGTTGATTTTATAGAGAGCCAAGCAGCCAATTATCCAACAGACAGCATGTTGAAATGAATTCAACAAATGTGACACAGAACAAATAGATGCAAAACAATCACTGTAGCTAAATCAATATTGAAAATTAATGTTGCCATTGCTATCTTGCACATATGCTAGCAAACAGAAAGGCAGCTTATGATACGTCGCAAAATTACCTGCAACTTTCGCCGCTGGAGTCACCTGTGTTGAGACAACATTAATTCCTGTTGCAGCCTCCATGCTTTTGAAAATGCTGACAAGATTGTCCATGTGAGGTGCTGGTCGTATTTCTACAAGCAAAACCAAGCTTTAGGCTGAGTTTCAGACCAACTAGAAATCAAGGTATACATCAGAACTTCTAGTAAACGTCATTTTCATTTAAACCGGCTCCTTAAAGGAAAGATACCTGCAATTTTATCAAAGGTAAAATGGACCAGTGCTGCCCCCAAGGCTTTCATATGTAATTTTTTGAGATTTTCAGTAAATTAGGAGTGCTAGGCAGTTTAACCTGTGTATTTGTGTTGCTATCCTCGTAATTAAGCAGACTCAACGCAACAACCACACCATACTAACCTCTTCGGCGGAACGGGACCTTGCACACGGGGCAGCTCGAGGTGGATTTCATCGACTCCATCAGGCAATCGCTGCAATAAGTGGAAAAGTGGCACATAAACCCAAAATGGAAAAGAGCATCCACGCCGTTGTAAATTTGCAAGTAAATTACAACGGAGGGGCCAGGAAGAAGGGACTCACTTGCAGAAGATGTGATTGCAGGTGATGGATACCGCCGAACCGAGCAGGCTCAAGCTGCCAAGATCAAAATTTTCAATTAATACACAACAAATCGTAATTCCCATACACACAAAAAAAGTTTGCCCATTGGGGGAATCGGAATGGATAAAAATATCACTAAAATATCAAGAAAATGAGAGAGGATAAAAGATCCAGGAAGTAGAAGTTGGCAGATCCACGTATTGACCACGAGACTACAGATGAAACCAAGAAAAGGCAGAGCGTTGTGGCATACCAGATGGGGCACTTGAGCTCTCGTCCCATCTTCTCGAGGCTCCCCATGTCCGCCATTTCGATCTCTCGATCTCCTTCTGGGCTCTGGAGTTTTTGTGGTTTGGGGGGTTTCAGATTTGGGAGGAGGGGACGGAGATTTTGGGGGATATTTTATCTTGGCGGGAGATTTCCCTCCAAAGTTTCAATTCGGCGCACTCCTTCTTCGGGAAGGAGCCGGCCGGCCGGCCGTGCCTTTCTGTCGTGGTGGGCTCGGGTTTTTTTTCCCTGGTATGTGGGCCTCTCGTGTTACTCCCTACCAGTGCTTGATTTTTTTAAAAAAAAGAGGTCTTTCTTTGCTGGTTGACGAACTTTAAAGTCTAAGTAGTGTTCAAAACTTTATGGCCAGAAATTTCACAAGAAATAATATAATATTAAAATCATGTGAAATTCATATGTTCCAAACGGAGAATCAAATAGTGAGCACAGATTGTGCAAAATCGCTAATGCATTTGCTCTAGATAATTTATGTTGCATCCAGTATCTCTATTCAAGTCTTAAAATCTTATAATTTTACGATTCTAGATTTATTGAACCGATTTAATCCTACATAAAATCTTAATTTTGAAAAATCTTAATAATCTTACGATTCTATGAAAATTTTGATAGGACCAGGACGTAATAAAAATGCGATCCTACTTGATTCTGCTTATCCTAGTAATTAATTTTATTTAAAAAAAACAGTAGCATATATCCTTTCAATCGTAAAGTTTCACCTTTTACCCATTCATATAAGCTATTATTTGTATAGAAAAATTAGTCAAGCAAATGCTTCTAACGTATATTTTTTTATTAAAAAAAGATATTTGTTGAAATACATAGTAGATTTGAACTAATGTACCTTTTTAAGAATACGATAGGATCTTATATTCTACGTTTAAACCCACAGTACGACCCTATTGAAGCATCTCCAATTCAATTCAATACCCTAAATACTGACAACCTTGGTTGCATCAATCATACATTGAGATATCTAAAATGCTTTGCGTACGACGCCCCGGCGAGCCCTGCTCGCGCCGCCCCCACGCACATCCACCTGCCGCCGCCTCCTCTGACCGGGCCCGCGTGCTGCCTCCCTCCTCCCCGGACGATCTTCGTGGCGCCATAGCCCCTGTCCCTTGTCTCGGGACTGCCCACGGTGGTGGTGAGTGCTAAAGTCATCCATGTCCTGCAATTATATTATATAAGTAGACCGTGCAGTCAAAAACATTACCAGAATGCAAAATTGTAAGTAACTCGCGTCTTTGATATGGAGTGCGCTCGGGTGATCGAAAACGCTACAACGGCATCCGGTCTTAGTAGCACGAACCTTCCCCTTCCCATTGTGTTGGGACTACCCACGTCAGTGACGTGTGTCGAAGTCCTCTATGTTTTGCAATACGGGATGGACGATTGCATGATGTTAGAAGAACGAACTACCAAATACAAAATTAGGACACAAATTGTACACAATTCACCTCTTTGATATGGAGTGCTCCCGACGACGAGAGAAGCTATGACGGCCACCGGTCTCAGTAGCAGAAGCCTTCCCCTTGTCCATCGAGCGCGTCCTGGGCTCCCGGTGCCTTCTCAATAGGGTCTGGTACGTAAGGTTTCCATCGCATAATTCAGCATGTAATTTTGCTGGATGAACACCCTATCGTACACCTCCGGGTCGTCGATCCGCTGAAAGAAGTTGCAACGCATCTCGAGCTGCCATTACATGCATATGAAGTTCATATAATCTAGAATTCAGCGTAGGGAGTGCAAAATCAATGTGTGTGAAAGATACACTTACGAGGTGGTGCTCGCACGTGTAGTATGCCCGGTGAAGGTGGTCGGGTATGTCGACTGAATGATCTTCGTCGGCTCTTCGCACACACACTATTGGCGTGGGAACTCTGGTGGTACCAACGCATCCTTCATCGAAAGATCTGGGTATCGTTTAGCCCTCTTCACAAACCACTTGCGCTTTTACAATATCTTCGCGTAGAAGTTGGCCGAGGAGTCCGACATATTGTAGTCCCATCAAATGTTTCACTGTAGATGAAGGATTTGATACAACGATTTGAGGGGTAAATGATTGTAGTGTCTTCTTTTCGAATTACAAATTGAATCTGCGTTGGGTTTAACTAACAACTGAATACACCATATGCGTACTAGATGTCTCCTCGTCGTCGTGGTCGAAACTGCTCTAATCTGCTATGCTAGTTGATGCTATTGTCGACAATCGGGTGACACACCACGTGATCGAAGAAGGTGAAGTCGACTTGGTCAAAGGAGCTTCGTTTACTTAGTCGAAAGTATCCGACTATCATATTTATTTCATCCTCCGACTTGGGAGAGTCACGCACTACAAGGAATAAGAACAAATTGAAGACGATGAACGAGAACACAATGCCCATAAGCACACGCGCTAGCGATGACTAATCTTTCTTGAAATAGATCTGATCTGTTATTTTTAATTATGTTTTGTGACTACAAAGTGCCATAATAGCACCCTCAAACCCTAGCACGAAAACACTAAAATCGTTCTACCAAATCACCGTCGCCAAAAGCCTCCCATAACTCTTAACCTCTTCCGGCTTCTATATGCTAGAGCCTTAAAATTGTGTCCTTATCACCACGAACACACAATCATATCTCTTCCTAAAATCAAGGGACCCGAAACCCTTCAAATCATGAGTTTTCTAAAATATCTAAACCTTCCGGTTATAAACACCTTTCATAAGTCATCACGTGTCAAAGCCTTCAGGACGACACCTCTCGTAGCTTCTCCAAGCATTATGCATTCACCTTTGATCTCCATGTGCCCCAGCGTAAGCCCGACCACCTCGTGACATCCACGACCACCTGAATCTTTGATTTACCTATCCTAGTTCGTGTCCTCCTCGTCATCGACAATGATCATCTCCACGCCTAACCTGCACATGCAAAGATCAAAGAACGTTTCCCCAGCACAAGTTCACCAACTTGACCAATAGCAGTTCACACACGCATATCACACTCTTATCTATCAATAAACACGAACTAGATCATCCATGACCTTAATTTACATGCTTTCAGAAAACTACTCGAGAAATATCTCATCAAAAGTTCTTGATTCAAATTTATCTAAGCTGCCTGTTTTAAGAATAAAACATTTTGATCAAAAGACTCGAAAATGCGAAACAGAGGGTTTTCTACCAAAACGAAGCTCACAAGGAGTCTTGCCTAAAGATGGTCTCAAAAAGACACGATTTGCAATATAGCAAGCTGTAGCAATAGCTTCGGCCCAAAATCTCCTCGGTGTGCTATAGTCATCTAGCATCGTCCTAGCTATTTCGACCAAGGTCCTATTCTTCCTTTCTACCACGCCATTTTGTTGAGGGACGTGTGGAGAGGAGAACTGATGCTCAATACCATGCTCAGCACAAAAAGAAGCAAAAGAGGTATTTTTGAACTCCGTGCCATTATCACTGCGGATCGCTCTCAAGGCACCAGGAAGCTCAGAAGCCAAACGAAGAAAAGGGTCATGAAAATAACCAAAAGCTTCATCTTTTGAAGCAATAAAGAACACCCAAGAATATCTTGAAAGATCATCGACTATGACAAGAATATATCATTTTCCACCGACTGACCGGACTCTAGCAGGACCAACAGTATCCATATGAAGCAACTGTCCTGGTCCGTCAGTCATAACCATAGTCACAGAAGGGTGTGAGGCGGCAACTTGTTTGCCATGCCTACTGAGGCGCATCTGACATCCTTGACTTTGAGTTTGGGCAAACCTCTCATGAGATCAAGGTTGCTAACTAGCGTCAGATGATCAAAACCAATGTGCCCCAAACGTCGGTACCAAAGCCAGAAATCAGAAGAAGATGTAAGCAAACATTTAAGAGATCCAGCAAGAGATTCTAAAAAATCAGCTCCAAAAATTCTACCAACTCTAGATATTCCAAACACAAGCTCACCAGTAGAATCGAGCACACGACAAGCATTTTTCTTAAAAATAGTCTCATAGCCATCATCAAGAAGCTGAGAGACAGAAAGGAGATTATACCTAAGCTTGTCCACAAGAGCTACATCCTTTAGGATGAATTTGTTGTTCACCCTAATTGATCATGTTCCTTCAATTCACCCTTGTGTATCATCTCCAAAAGTGATGAAGTCATCACCTGTTGCCCGCGTGAAAGAGGTGAACCATCTTGAGTTTCCGGTCATGTGGCGTGAACACTCGGAGTCGACAAACCACGTGTTCTTCCCCTTTCCGCGGTAATCCTGAAAATCAAGGAACAGAAGAGCGATGTGTCTCAATACTGGGGTTAGATAAACAAGATTTAGGAATCCAGTACTGAGACACACGTCTACAAGGAGTATACAAACCAGAAGTACTATCCTTGATTTTATCTAAAATTCTGTTACGAGCAATGTTTAAATTTACATGGGAATCAACTTTGTCGGCGGTCGACCAGCGTTGTTACAGCGGTCGATGGCGACCAAATCGGTCGGGCAGGTGACCACCAAATGGTCGACCGCCACTGAAGAACATGAGAATTAGGATATCTAGAAACATAATGATTAGCATGTGAGAAAAATCCTAATCCAGGTTTATTCTTTTCAGTGTTACCATGTCTCATAAAAACTCTAGGTTGCCTAAATGAAATTCTATCAAGATTTTTCTTATCATTTTTCAACATACGCCAACAGAATTCAATCAAATGCCCACTTTTCTTGCAATAAGTGCAATGGTACTTGGTACCACTAGAGGAAGCACCCTTTGAATTAATACAAGGTTGGGCAAAACCTGCAGATTTAAAAGATGTTTTTGCAGGTTGGGTTTTGAATTCAATTAAACCTTTTTCCAAGACTTGAATGACTTTTGGCTTTGAATTGTCTTGAAAAGAATTAAATCCTAAACCTTGCTTCTTATAAGGAGTTTTAGACTTGTCAAGAATCATGTTTAATTGTTTCTTACCTTTAGAAAAATTATCTAATGTATCATGAAGGTAAGCATTTTCTTTTCTCAAACTAACACAAGCATCACAAGTTTTATCCATAGATTTCTCCTTATATAAAGCAATTTCAAGCTTAAGAGCGGAACACGAAGCACAAATAGTATTTTCAATATTGTCCTTAAGCTTAGCATATTTGACTCTAGCAACTTCTAAGATATCTTTGATTTCACGTTCTTTTTCTAAGCATGAAGTACAAGGGCTAGAATCAAACACATCAAAAGCAATCAATTTACTAGATTCTAAACATTTTTCACAAGGAGCACTTTTAATTTCATTTAATTCAGATCTAGCATTCTCAAGTTGTTATACAGAAATATTATAAGCAGATTGTAACTTGGCAATTTCTGAATGCATAGCATTACAAGATAAACATTCATCAGGTTCAAGAGTCTTAGCATTTTTAAGCTCTACTTTCAGTTTGTTAATCTTTGACTATAATTTCTTATTTTTTGTCATGACAAATTCTAGCGCTTCATCTTGACTAAGCAATTGCTCAACTATAGAATCATATTTAGCAGAAAGCTCATCATAAGAAAAAGATACCTCATCATCATCAATATCGTCAGTGTCAACCATGAAGCACATGCTAGTGAAGTCCTTGGCCTTTCCTTTCTTTTTGCCTTGAGGGATCTCCTCCTCCTTGTCATCCTCACTCCCGGAATCCACATCGCTCAAGGATTGATCCTCAAAAGCGGCAAGGACCCGGTGAGCGGCCTTCACAAGCTTATTAGCCTCATACCTTGATTTGTTGAAGGGAGGCTTCTTCCAAGTTGGCTTTCCTTCCTTATGATTGCTCTTACCTTTCAGCTTGGGGCAATTTGCCCGGATATGGTTGAGCTCACCACATTCATAGCATGTCACCGGACCACCTCTCTTTTTGTTTCTCACATTATTGTAGGCCCGTGTGAATTTTTTAGCTAGGAGAGCTAACTCTGTCTCAGGAATACTTTCAAACTCCTCCTCATGAATTGCAGATAAACAAGTAAATGAAAAATCAGAAAATGATTCAAGAGTACCATCAGAAGACCTTTTGAGAGGATCAGCTATCAATACCATGTTGTCTTTCTTAGTATGATCAACTCTCTTAATTTCATGAGTCTTGAGTTTACTATAAAGCAATTCTAAAGTAAGACTTGAAAGATCAACATTTTCTTCTATAGCAGTAGCCTTCATCTCCCACTCCTTGGTGTCGATTGCAACCAAGAGATGGGTGGCATTTTCAGATTGAGAATATTCAATATCAACAGCTTTCATTTGATTAATCACTTTATTAAAGCGACTGAAAATGTCATCGATGCTCTCTCCAGGACGCATCTCGAATTTGTTGTATTCACACTTGTAAACTGTTTGACGCACCTTTTTGATTTGGGACGAACCCTCATGATATGTTTCGAGAGTGTTCCAAATTTCGTGCGCAGTGGCAAGATTGCAAATGCGATCATATTCTTCTTTACCAAGCGCACCATATAAAAGATTCTTGGCTTTGTTATTGTTTGCCACAAGAATCGCTGAAGCCGGTGTTGTAATTTCAGGAATAATAAGCGGGGCTCGAACAACATCCCAAATAGCTTGTCCCTCGCTCTCAAGAAAGACTCGCATACGATTCTTCCAATAGGCATAGTCGTGCCCATCGAAGATATGCGGTTTAGTAGAAAACTTATCCATCGCCTAAAGTTCAGTGACCGGTTAAGATCAAGAGTGAACTAACCGGGCTCTGATACCACTTGTTGGACCGAAAAGGCGACTAGAGGGGGGGTGAATAGGAGCACGCTCACTTTTTCCCAAATAATGAATTCAACACAATTTCACTCCAATAGCTATTAGGAAGCTATGAAGATCAATATACCAGTACAGCGGAAGACTAGTATTGAATCCAATTAAATCCCCTAAGCAAAATAACAAAATCAACTAAGATTAAAGAATCACAATGCACGCGGTCGACCTCGGACCCAAAGGTTGGACCGATTGTCGGCGGTCGATCATTGTTATCTTGGCGGTCGGACCGCTCCAAAATCGGTCGACCGGATGATGATGGCTGGTCTGACCGGCGGCTCAACCGATCTCAAACAAGAAAATCACCATGACGAAGTTGTAATTAGGTCAAACTTTTGATTCTCAACTCCAAACTTTACGAAACTTTGCACACACCTTCTCTATGCTATTGAGGACCTATTCCAATCGAATATTATGATAATTCTTGGATAGATCCTGAACAGTTGTCAATTGAATAATGAAGGTCTAAAACCGGCAAGAACGAAAACTTGATCCTAAAGCTTGTTCGTGAGTGATTGATGATCAAGATGATTCTAGATAGATTCACACATATCACAGCAAGCTAATTTACGTGAAAGAATCAATCACAAACTCGCGGATCAAAGAAAACCCTAAAATCACGAAATGGAAAGCAAGAACGAAAAGAGACTTATCTCAAGCAAACCTCATGATAGATTAAGAACGTGATCGTTCTTGGATTACACCCACACCATCATGGATCGGTGGTCAATCCAAGATCACGAAATTCACCTCAAACCATGAAAAGCCCTAGCCTCCACCTCAACTCCCCCTAAGCCAATTAGGGTTTTGAAAATAACAAAGAGGTGAAAAGCAATGAGAGAGAGAGTGCGACCACCACCTCCTCCTATTTATAGTGGAGGCCTAGAACTCTCTGAGGTTTGACTCAATTGGGCTCCGTTAAGGCCCACTAACAAACGGGTCACACACGCACGCTTCGCATAGCGTCGTCTTTAACCTTTTGACCTAAACCGCTTCACCATGCGCCATGGATTTGCCAATAGGTCACCCTTGTCCATCTTGTGTCACGCTTGAGTCATTGACCTCACCCGGCATCGTCGATCGTTCTGGACCTCAACTCTCCAAGTCTAGTCCCGATCCTCCTTGCCGTTGACCGTCGTTGACCACCAAGCAACCTGCACAATCATAGACAAGCAAATACAAATTTGGGAACAAGTTCTTCACAACTTGACCCATGTTAGTCAAAACATGCATCATGCAAACCATATGCCACGATACCAATGACTTTGACCTAACAAAACAACATCGCCACGAGGTTGGCCGACGTTCAAGTAGAAACCGGTCCGACCGCTCCATGTGAGCCGGTCGGACCGCCCCTAGGGACTTAGCCGAAATTCATGCCCTGAAATTCTGAAACCTTCTGGAAACTTAAATTGAATAGAACTTCTTACTGGAGACTCCAAAAATCATGAGACCAAGTGCATTGGGATCCCCTCACTTGCCTACAACACCTATTTTTGGCCCAGCCAGTTCTGAACACTTTTAGATCACTGCCGGTCCGACCGATTTGGGACCGGTCCGACCGCCCTGCTAGGACCGATCGGACCGCTCCTGTCCAGAATGCTTGTAACTTTATCGAAAACTTGTGAAACGACAAACCGTAAACACCATTGCTAATTGTCACATCATACTAAGATCTGGAACATATCCCCCATGATATCCACAGTTAGGCCGACCCAAGCACAACCGAACTGACTGTGCCGTGCCGTCCAGACCGGCCCGTCGTTCGTACCATGCTGGTTCAGCCCACCATATGCCGTGCCGTATTAACAGGTTTCGGGCTGACCCAAAAAAACAGAGTCCACCTCTCAGCTCTAACGGGGAGTAGTTCTCTTCCGGGCGCAGCATTGAGGTAGGTATCCAACCAGGCGTCCAGGCGGCAATCAGGTTCCAGCAAACCGTCTCTGATGACCTTCACTCCGCTGATAGTCTGATACACTTGCAGCAGTCTTCATGATCATAGCAACAAACATATAATCAAGCCATATTTGCAACACATACAACAGCAAAAGAAACTGCAGGGAAAGATAGCTTGATCCAACCGCTAAAACATGATTGAGCACTTGGATTCACAGCAAAATACTGCGTTAGCGCTCTTTTTTAAGTAACAGTTACGCAGCTGTTGCTAATCCGGACAAGATGAACTTGCACATTGATGTACAGAGTAACATCGCGTGCGACAGCATACAGCAAACTTTTCTGCGGAAGGACAGTACAATCCAGAGCGGAAATTAACATAGCGTTAGCAGCTCGACGTGGATACATACAAGAAAAAATATCCATGCTATAACATCCGATGAAGGCAAGGGCTTCCTCGAAGAGTCAACCAACAGGATCAAGAATGGCTTGCCTAGCAATTCCAGCATTCAGAAAGAATGCATGGCTTCCCTTCAAGTTTGGTTGTATAACATTCATCAGGTCCTTGCTGAGAGATGCTCAAGGTAAAAAAGGCATACATTAGTAATTTCTTGCAGCATGTCTGAGGTAGGTGCAGGTTGGAGTAAAATAGGCAGCCAGTAAACTCTTACTCCATTTCTTACGTTACAGAGTACTTCGAGTTTCATCTCATGAGAATGTAATAACATCCTGAAATAGAGAGAGAAAAGAGATTTCAGCAAAATGGTAGAAATACAATTTGAACAAAGGGGGGAAGGGCTTTCACGCTTACAATGTAGATTACAAAAAAAAAACAGATTAAACATATTGATTGCATAATTCTGACAACGTTGAAACATGTGATGGAATGAAACAATTGTTGACCATATGAAATCCAACAGACGTAACGAAAACATAATTTGTATCCAATCCTGCTTTTTCATAGAGCCCTTGTAATTGTATCAAGTGGACATGCACTAGTTAAAAAGGTAGCGCACAAAGTGGTAAACATTAAGTCAAGTAAATTTCCTTTGAAAAAGGTCGGAGTAAATTCGACGATTTCTTTTACAAAATTATAAAATAAACCAGAGACTGCTATGATCCTTAGTTCATAACAGGGTAAACACCGCCAAAAAGAAGGCCGGATGGCGTCGGTTTGGTGGGATGAAAGATTATACTATAGATTGGGATGATAGAACCTTGGAAGAGAGACTAGATTAATTCATCTTTCTTGCTTGACTGATAATGGATATATGCCATCCCTTTTATAGGGACGACCCAACTTAAGATCTAAGAAATAATCTCTATTTTTAAGGAAACTTATCTCTACTAGATGGAATACATCTCTAAGTAAGTAAACCCAACTAACAAGGAAGCTAACTATTTTATCTCTATTTCCTAACTACTAACCGTGGGGCCTGACATGAATAGTGCGCGGTGCTACAGTACCATGTGAGCAGTAGCCCAGCCCATGACAACTACTTCCCTCCTTTCGCAACAGCTCGTGTTCGAGATGTGGCGGCTATAGCTGAAGCCCTAGGAGACCCCATATTGACGAGAGCAGATTGTTGCCTCCACACGTGGTTGCGGCAAACTCACCGGTCGCTGCGGCAAGCATGGCAGCAACCCTGGCAGCGCCGCGGTGGCCACAATGGACTTCGGTAGGGGCGCGGCGGGCTTCGGCAGCGTAATGGTAAGACGTGGAAGTGGGGCAGCTGCCGCAGTAGACTTCAGCAGCATCGCTACCACTGCGATCATCTTCTCTAATTTGGCCGGTGGTAGCGCCGCCGCAGTTGCTCGGAGGTAGCTCTGCCGCCGTCGTGGAAGGCGTCACCACCTCTACAGAAGGCATCACCGCAGCCGTGGGAGGCTTCGCTATCATCGCCATGATCATCTTCTCCGAGACAACCTTCATCTTCTCTTCGGTGGCCATCGTCTTCTTGGTGGAGGCCATCATCTTCTCACTGTCAACCTTCATCAAGGCCATCATCTTCTCACTGTCAACCTTCATCAAGGCCATCAACTCAGCAATAGAAGCCATGGTGAGTGGCTCTGATACCAAATGTCACGATCTTAGATCATTACGGGTAAACATCGCTAGGAAGAAGGAAGGACAACAACGACTTGAAGGGGAAGGGACTTTCGAGAAGGAAGATAGACAAAGACAGGGATGAACTATTGTTTCTTTGTTCTTCTTGCTTAATTGATAATGGATACATGCTATCCCTTTTATAGGAACGACCCGACTTGACCTCTAAGAAATAATCTCTATTTCTAAGGAAACTTATATTTATTAGATGGAATCTAAGGAAGTAAACCCAACTAATAAGGAAACTAACTATTCTATCTCTATTTCACTCGTCGGGCCCGGCATGAATAGTGCACGGCACTACAGTACCATATGTACTGATCACACGTGAACAATAGCCCCCATGACAACTACTGTTCATGTGTGAATAGTACGCTCCTTGCGGGATGCTATTGAAGACGACGAAGTCGAGAGGCGCCAAGACAAGAAAGCACTTGCAGCCATCTACCATGGTGTGAGCGAGGAGACACTTCAATCTCAACAGCAAAAGGGCGGCAAAGGAGGCATGGACGACTCTCAAGTCCATGTACGTTGGAGTTGAGCGCGTGACGAGGGCCAAGCTCCAAACCGCTAAGAAAGAATTTGACAACCTTCATATGCGCGAAGGTGAGTCAATCGATGCATTTTCCATGAGGGTCACCCTCGCTCTCAGTAAGATGCGAACGCTGGGAGAGAGGGTTGAAGACTCTTGTGTGGTGGATAAGGTGCTTCGTGTCTTGACACCGAAGTTTCTACCAACATTTGCACTCTCGAGAACCTCGAGGACTTGGATGTGATGTCAGTCGAAGAAATGTTCGGAGGCTAAAGGCGTTTGAGGAGCACCACATGGTTAGTGGGAGGAAGGTAAGAACTTGTTGCTCATCCGCACCCAATGGGAGTCCAGGGCCAAGAATAAGGAAGGCGGCTTCGGCTCCAGCAAGAAGAGCACCTACAACAAAGCGAAAGTTCGGTGCTACAACTGCTAGAACTATAGGCACTACTCTTGGGAATGTCCTGAATCAAGAAGGTGGTGAAGGATAAGGCATTTTTCGTTGCGGCGGACGTGGATGACGAACCGACGCTACTTTGAAGCTCAGTTGGAACTAATCTTGTTGTCTATGTATTCATCATGTTTATTTATGTTGCATGGCTTTGTTGTCGTATAGAGTCATAGTAGTGAGCTAAGTCCAAGAGAGTTGCATGTGTGGCGTCATGGCGTAGTGGACGGATCGGCAGTGAAGTGAGCGGATCGGCAGTCAAGTGAAGCCAGCAGTGTGTGCACATGCATGTGTTATTGGATCAATCATGTGTTAGTGGTTAGTGCATGTAGTTGTGAGGACGTGAGCACGTACACGTTGACGAGCATGAGACTAGCTCTAGATGTGTTCAAGTTAGTTGAAAAGGCATGCACGTGAGATGAGTTGGCCCTCCTTCAAAGTAGCTGCATGCATCCATCTAGATGTGTTCAAGTTAGTTGAAAAGGCATGCACGTGAGATGAGTTGGCCCTCCTTCAAAGTAGCTGCATGCATCCATCTAGTGGAGATAATGCATGGCGTTAGTCTTCTGCGCGTGGCAAGAGGTTGCGGATGATCCGCAATGGTGAGTCGGTATGTCAAGATTAGAGGGGAAATTGTTAGCTATAATCTTGACTAAGTTGAGTTTGCATGGTCCGTTTCTTTTTGCATTAGTGCAATTTCGGTTTTCAGTATTAGTGTGCAGCATTAGTGCAATCATGCGCTTCAAGGCAATGACTAGAAACGTGCAGCACTAGTGGGCACAAATTAGTAGCGTAGAGTTTAGTGCGTGTGTTTATTGCTTTGCATGTAAGTTTGAAGTCTCTCGATCTGCATAAAAGGAGAGCAAAACAGGAGAAAAACTGTGCAGTTTTGGGCAGCACCAAACATTTTGTGTGTTCATCTTCTCCTTGGAGTTTCTAGCTACTCATGTGTGTGTCCAGGCATTCCGTGTGTAGATCATTCCGTGTGCTAACACAGAAGTCATTTGCTAATGGATCGGACAAACTATTAGTTGATCATAATAAACATGAGCTATTTATTATGCATTATTCACATACTTTTTAGTGAAGTTTAGGCCAAGGTTATCTTATTGCAAAAAAGAACACTTTCAATTGCAGAACACATTTATCAAGAAATATGGATGATGCTTTGTTCATTAGTCACTGCTGGATTGTGAATTGGGAGCCTTTCCAACGGTCCTTCAGGATAAGATGTACAATAACGTATTGCCAGAGCTCATAATGTTCGTGGAGATAGGATTCCGAATTGAGTTCCACTGTACGGTCAGTCAGGCAATGTACTCAAGATCATGTAAATTGTAAACTGAGTCAAGAAACTTGGTATATACCGCTAGGTAGAACAGCAAAAGCCAGGTATATAAAGCAGCCAGCCAAAACAACAGCTTCGCAATACCTCCAGACAAGTTCACATTCAATTCAATGATTGGTTTTTGATACTTTACTTTTTAGTTATGACAACATAACTGAAATATTAACGAGCTAAATCTAAAATCGGTCCACATAAACTCTCAGAATATTTAACTCACGTTGTTTACTACAATGCGTGTTGATAGCGGTGAGCTGTTCATGATAGTGTCACAATTATGCGGGAATAAGGTTGGAGCAATAGGAAAGTGACCAAACCTTGGCATAGTGAACAGCAATTGCAGAAAATAACTAGACAAACATCGGATTGAGTGTGATGTGAAATTTACCTCTCACAGATGGAGCTTCCGAAATGCCACCCCCTCCATAGCTTAGAATGAGTTCATCTCAAGGCTATACGTCCGCCGCTTGAGAAGCATCCTCACTGCTGTCCGATACGGCTCCTCAAAGGCATCTGAAACCCAGCACCCACCCGCTGACCCAGCAGCCCCACTCCCAACTGTGTCCCTTGTTGCCTCCTCGCTCGGCTTGATGGCCACCAGTGTCGCTCCATTCAGCGCCAAGCCCCCGGGCAGCTCAATGCGCTGTGCGTACCACAGTCGCATGCTAAGCGCAGGCATGAGTGTCCGGTGTGAGCCCCCGGACGCTGATACCGGCTTGACCCGCAGCTCCTGCAGCTGCCACTTGTCCATGGTGAGCACTCCCTGCCCATCGGCGTCCGTCAGGTCCAAGCTCTCCAGAGTCGTGTGGTCGGCAATAATCGGCTGCAGCAAGTAATGCCGTGCCGACGCCGCAATCAGCGAGCTGATGGTCCACACCACCCGCAGCTTCAGCCCCCCGTTTGTGTAGAACGACTCCGGGATACTCCCTGACTCGTCAGACTCGCCACAGTCAGCAGCGGGAGCTGTGCCCGCACCGTCCTTGCCAACGGAGGACGGAGAGGCGGAGGCCGCACCGAGGATGACGCAGCTGCCGAGCGTGGACCCGAAGTCGGCCTTCCACTTGAGCAGCACACCGTCGTCCATGCCGAGCTCACCCGCTGGGAGCTCGATGCGCAGGCGGCGGAGCTCCTTGAAGGAGTGGAGCACCTCCGAGGGCGAGTGGTGTGACACATCGCCAGGAGGCGGCGACGAGGAGGGGTGGCGGGAGGAGGAGGACGACGACGCGGATGCTTGGAAGACGGAGGCGGAGTTGGCGGGGGAGAGGATCTGGAAGAGCACCTGGATGGGCTTGACGATGCCGCCGATCACGATGCGCGCGATCTGGGAGAAGACGGTGCGCGCTCGCCCGGAGACCGTGTGGGAGGAGGGCGCGGACGGGGAGAAGGAGGATGACGAGGAAGAGGCGGGGTCGTCGGGGATGACGCAGTCGACGCGGACGAGGACGGAGTCGACGAGGGGGACGAGTGCGTGGAAGCGGCGGGAGACGAGGGAGCAGCGGCCGAGCGCCTTGACGTCGCCGATGCGGTTGAAGATGACGAGGAGGAGTGGGTCGGGTAGATGGTCGAAGTGGTCGTCGCCGGAAGCCGATAGCCGGTGGTCATCGCGGGGGTCGCAGCGCCAGCGGCAAGATCCCGCGGGATCTTCGGCCATCTGCGGCGTCGGAGACCGGATCTGGTTAGGAGCGTGGGAGGCGACGAGGAGCTGGAGAGAGGGGGTGGACAGGTGGACGGCTTGCACTCTCTTGTTTTTTATTGGGAAAATGCTGTGTGGCCACTGAACCTTCCTGAAATCACAGTGATGGGTAGAGTCCCTCGCTCCCTCT
This sequence comes from Hsuehochloa calcarea, assembly GCA_036346395.1. Classification (NCBI taxonomy): domain Eukaryota; kingdom Viridiplantae; phylum Streptophyta; class Magnoliopsida; order Poales; family Poaceae; genus Hsuehochloa; species Hsuehochloa calcarea. Next base: position 7,504,196 of record CM070602.1, read on the forward strand.
TTAAAAGTCCTTTTTACAGTGTCGACATATAAATTCTCTAGTTTTTGTCGGTGCGAGGCCTATGTACCACAGTCACCTCTGAACATAAACTAAGCTCAACAAATGGGAGTATAAAGCTTGATAATTTGGCATGACATAGAATGTAAATTTTTCAATTGATAAAGACGAAAAGAGTCAGCAGTTACTAGCTTTTGTTTTAAAACCCTTTTACCTTTGTCCTTCCACTCGGTCTAAGTGGGCGTAGAGATTCCCGTTAGGCACACAAAATTAATTTTTTTAGATCAGTAAATTTTGTTTTGCACCACGTAAATTTACCATCCCGTCATTTTGCACCACCTTAACAAATATTATCACTTTGCACCATATTTTATTACCTTGTACTGCACTAGGAATTTGGCCATTACCTATCGAAATCTCGCTACCACGTCATTCTTCCTCGACGCCGACCACTGCCACTATCGTTGTGCCCCGAGCTATCCGTATCATGGGGTGTTCCACCTCATGTTCTTCGATTCCCCTCTGTTAATTGCGCCAATCCCATCGCAAGAGAGCCAAGTCGGGCTTCTTCACCATTACCGGCCGAAACAACCATCATCATCCATCTTTGCTCCGTGGTGCTTCCCCTTCAAGCTCCTCGGCACTCTCTCCCTCCTCTTTGTGCTCAGCCCGAGGCTTTGTGCATCAGCACGCTGCCCATGGAGCTCTTCTACCTGTGTTTTATGCACCGGTGAGTTCTCTGAGGCATGTTGATGGTCGTGCACATGCCCCTTTCTTCCCTCTTCTCCTTTGGCGCTGCTTCCTGCAGCAGTGAGCATGCCACTCACCCCTCAAGTCGTGATGATGTAGGCCCCAACCTCTCCTCTCCACTCACATTCTGTATTCCAAGTCGCCGGCTCCTCCCCTGTTGTTGCCTCCTCTGTGAGCCTGATCACACAATTGCTCAAGTCAGCCAAGTCCATGATGCATCCCACAAAAATACATAGTAAGAAACCCCGGCGAAAGGTGGTAAGATTTGATAAGGATGATGTAAAGTGACACAATAGTAAAATTACATGATGCATAGCAAAATTTATTCCTTTTGGATTCATACGATAGTTAATGAAATTTAACTGTTTTTGCGTAAAGTTCCTGTAATTTTATAGTGATTTTTTTTTGCGTTTTTAGATAGGACGGGAACAGGCAGAAGCTAGTGATCGCGGACGACCGTTGGTCGATCGGAGCGGTGCTCCTTGCAGTGCACGCACACTGCCCACGGCCTTTTTCCGGATTCTCGCCATGTTTCTTTCCTCCTTTCCTTTTGGGAGGCAACTTTCGGGCGTAGATTAGGACTGATGCGCTTTGGCATCTCCAGGGACGAGCGGCGAGTGGGAACACTACTGCAGCACAGGTGCGGGGGTGGCAAAATGACGGGTTTTTTGGTCTTTTCAGGTGGAATTCTGCTGAAAAGGATGGTTGTCACTCACCAATAACCGGCCAGTTGCTGCACAACTGCTGCAGCCTGCAGATGCTATGCTCGCAAGATGATGTCTGATGGTGATGGGACGGCAACCGCACGGGGAAAGCTGGTTGGTTAGCAGGATCCTCCCTGCGGAATCTCTAGGTCGTATCTATCTTGGTCCATTTACTAGTACATCGGAAAAATATGCAAGTGTACTCATTTCTTGGGAAATTAAACTGGTCTCGTCCGGGTCTAGCATAAATTATATTTTTCTTGTTTAGTACTCTCTTTTTTAAAATTTAGCAGACAAGGTGTTCGATAGAATCAAGCATGCACAGGAACACAAAGATTTATTTTTGAGATTCGGAAAAGGCTACGGAAGTTAAATCGCGATGACTCCATACATACGAGGAGTTTTTTTCACAATTTGAGTTACGGAGGTATATGACAACAATATTTTTGCATGAAACTTTTCTAGAATCTTCTTCTTTTTTGCTACAAACAGTAGCTGTTTTGGTTGTTTATAGTTGCTTACCGTGCTAGATGGGCATTTTCCCCGAATGCAAACTGAGTACATTTTACAGATTTTCATGCACGCGTGCACAGGCCCATCTGCACGCTTGGTTGGTGCGCGGGCGTGCATGGGCAGCATGTCAGATGAAGAAGCCTGTGCGGCGCCGCGGCGTGTACCGTGGCTCGCAAGAACAACCATCGAACACGCAGGTCAACCAGCAGCAATAGCGTGGAAGCGAGCAGAACGGTGGCTGGGCGTTCGGTAGGACGCGTCCTGGCAAAGTCGAGGGTACAGGTTGCTGCTTCGTCTCAACTCGACACTGACAGCTCAAATATACGCAATTCCATGATGCTCGAGGTGATTGGACGTCGTCGACAGCTGGTTCGATCTGAGCCGTCGGGCTCAAGATCGAGCGGCTATTCGGTGCGGTCTACTTCTTGGTCCGGTTGGACCGACGCCACCTATCAAATTAACTTCCATTCCGAATTGGTTGGAATCATTCAGGCTTGTACGTGACACACTTTCCACCGGTTCCTTTTCCTCTTTCGGTCCACGGTTGCATGGGACATTATCGACTTGTTAAATGCCCCAGCAGTTGACATCAATCACCTATCACGGTTTGAAGACGAGCAATTAATGTAACTGTTTTGATGATGAACAATTAATACAACGCAGGCATGATTTCTTAATTTTTTAAAATGAAATACTGGTTGATGTGAGTGTCGGGTGTGCTGTTAAAAGTTCCACCTCGGTAGCTTGTAGGTGCAAGTGCAACTCCTAATGTGGAGCTTGATTCTTTGGCCAGAAATAAAAAGTTGAGCTTGATTCGAAAATGATGCAGCAACGAGCAATAATTCCAAGGCCCGCACCAAGCAAATAAGGGCCATCCTTTTTACATTCCGCTTTGTTCCTCTTTCCTTTTCATTTGGGATCCTCTCTTATCCACACTACGCATCAACCAGTGCTGTTCTGGTTCTGGTGCTGCGACATCAATCTGGTGTAGAATCAAAAGGGGGAAAAGCTAACAACGGAATAGGATAACTATTAGGAAACAAATTCCAACACAATAAGAAAGGACCGGGTTTGTTCTGGTACTACTGTGTGTTGATAAATCTTCCGAAAACATGAAAATCCTGCAACATTTATATGTTTGAAACAGGGCCTTAAAACACAAAAAACTTTTGAATCTCACTGACTATTAACGAACCGGGTTTGTATTGTCCCGTTCCCCAGTATGGCGGCAAAAATTCTTGCGCCCTACCATTACGACGTGCACAGGCACCATACATCACATACCTAAGTACACAAAGCAAATGTAGCATCAAGCATGGGCCCTGTTATAGCCACCGATGCGCACGTTCTATTTCACTAAATATTGTTTGTGTTTGCGCGGACGGCATAACAAACATCAATGCGCCATCTAAATCATCAAATCTGTTATCAGGCAAAAGGTTGCTATTCGATATTATTATATCCAAAGTTTACCAGGCGTTATACAAAATGGACCTCAATAGCCGAGCATATCCAAATCTAATTGAGCCAACGAGCTTTATTTTTTAATGACATGTCAAAACCCAATAAACTCATGTGCTAATCTGCCAACTATTATTGTACAAAAGAGGGGGTGATAACCTTCTACATTCGAGAAATAGAAAGGAAGGAATGAGGGTTGTGATGGTGGTGTTTTAACTTTTAAGCCTGTATCATGGGGAACAGCAGCAAAAAAAGGCAATATTTTACATGTGATTTGGCCACTCTATGTCTCATTCTCATCTAGGAAAACAAAAATGCCTAAAAAATAAGCCGCATAAAGAGCTGGTAGGTTGACCAACAGGATTCCACTGGCACCTAAATTGCAAGCACAAGATACGTTAGAAATGAAGAGAATTATAGTAAATAAATCAAGAAGATCAACAGCGTAATTACTGGAGCAAACATGTATTTCCACATGAAACATAGAATCCTTCATAAGATTATCTTTGTACCGATTGGCAAAATATAGATGCATTGTTAAATAGCTTTTGAAGACTTCCGCATAAAAACTTAAGTGTCCAGTGAAGATTTGTCATAGTAGTATGATCTCAGGGATTGAATGAGATGTTCCCTCAGTGACTCTGGAATTTCTGACCTAAATTTTCTTCCAGAATCACTTATTAGCTGCTTTCTGCATTATAGGAGAAAAGTATACAATATTAGACCCATTGAATGATGCAAGCAAGCTACCCAGAAGTGCAACGATGACCATGCAAGTAATTGTGCACAAGGGAAATGCAATCTCATATTTGGTATATGCTATGTGGTGGGGCTTCTGAATGATAACCAGGAAACCAAAAAGTAGTGCAGTGCGGCTGTACCAATAACCTTCTCCCACTGTGAGGTATCAAGAACATGGACTAGTTCAAAAACATTTCAAAAATATTTAAGCTTATTAAGATCTTGCATATAAGAAACGAACTGAAGGCAACTATAGAATATTATGAAGAAAATGTCATGCAATCAAGTCTAGCTATTTTCTCTGTACAGCAACCTTAAGGACTAGTAACAGAATTAAAATGGAAACAATGAAAGAATCATATACTCGTACTGCAATCACGCAGCACTACAATGGCACAAGTAAATGGTCTCACTTAGTGAAGTAATAAAAAATCCTAATAATGTAATAATAAATGTGGATCGATGTTACATTGTGCAGTGCAGAACATTAAGGAAACATTTACATATATAAAGATCTCATGAGCAAAAGAACAATAGAATAAAAGCATAGAACCATCCCCATATATAAATATCTCACAAGCAAAAGAAAAGTAAAGTTGAATAACAAAAAACATCAGCAAAGGAAAGCAGTTTCACCTCAATGCATCACTAACTTGAGGCATGCCTGCACTTTGTACACGCCGCCTCTTTTCGGAACGCATGAAATTACAGACAAGATCAACCCAACCAGACGACCGAAGCTCAGAAGATGCTGATTCAGCAAGCCTGAATATTTTAATTAACAAAACATGCAGTAAGCATTATGAAATCATTACTAGCTCACAAAATGAATTAACACCAACACATGAAAGAGAGCTCTTCTGCATCCAAAAAAATCAGGGAAAATTCGAGATACAAGATAAAGTTTGTAAAATGGGGAAGCATCTAGTGCAAATATGCTAACTCAATAACTAGCATATGGGACCTATGGGTCACTGAATGAGGTTTGGATGGATTAGATTTAGAGGGATTTGAAAGGGCTGAGATTCTTCATGCATTATTTCTCAATCTCAGAGGGTGTTATTTGCAAAGCATCCATTCATGTCACCCTGAATTCTATTCCATCCAAGCCCCATGCCATGTTAGCATCCTTAAGTTGATACTTTCTATTTACAATAGACTTAAATGAACCATATCCCGTTCTGGCTTAGTTTCCAAAATTCACCAATTATCCATTTGTAAACAACTTAGGCTCCATTTGGCATTGCTGTTGTTTTTGAAAAGCACTTTTTGCTAGTTTTGGATATAACAATCATTTCGAAGCATCTTTTTTGGAGCCATAACCAAAAATTCTTACTATAATTGGTAAAGATTATCATAACTAACTAGATTCCATAGTGCAGTACAGCACAGCACCGCAACTACAAACTGGCCCTTAATGAGACTTTCCATAGATATTACTAGTTCACAATGCATTTTTTAGTGATGTGCAAACCAAGGTAGCATGAAATTTGCTATGTTTAACATATCTGCATAGTATTCTATATGAAGTGGATTCAGTTTAAAATATTAAAAATCAAAATCAGTAAGTGATTTAACATGGAAGGTGTGTAATGTCCGAAAACTGCAAGAGAAAAAGAAAGCAACTGAATGGTCAATCAGTGTTTTGTCCATTAGAGACTTACATTTCCTTAAACTTCGCTTCTTCAAGAGGGTGTTTCAAGCATGCACTATCCTTGGCTGAAGCCACCACATCATTTACCGAGTTAGCAGACACTTCATGGTGTAAAACTGAACTTCTGGAATTTCCCAAGCTACAAATTTTCTTATCCAATGTTGAGGTAATGGTACTAGATGACTGTTCAGAATATTGTTCAACACATGTGACCTTAGCATCACTGGTCTCTTCGAGATCAGTGCAATGAATTGGATGTCCATTACCATTTGCATCCTGCAACATTCTTTGTGAATTAACATCCATCGTATTGCAAGAAATGCTACTTTTAGCATTACTTTTACTTGGTTCGGCAGATTTTCCAGACTCACACCCATCCAGTTCTGACAGTGTTACACCTTCATTAACTTCTGGCTTATTTCTTGAAATGAGGTTTGCTTTGCCATTTGATGTAACCTTTCCAGTTCCAGTATTCTTTAAGTGGATCGGCTTGACATGTGGACCTGGTGCAATCTTGCCATTCTTCAGGGGTAGCGGTGCAATATCTTTAGTAGAACATGATCCATTCTGTTTTACTAATGGTATCTTCAGGGTCTCACTAGATGCGGCAGTTAATATGCCATTTCCATTGGTGTTGGAAGATTTAACTGCACCAGAAGAGTAACCATTTGTACTAGGTTTTTTATTTTTCGTACTCAGTATATAGAATAGGATATAGACCTTCTCAGACAGAACATCCTGAGAGCTTGAGATGGAGACATGAGAATCATTACAGCAATACCAGCGACCAATAGCATCCTGCACGTAATGCAAGTTCCAAGCCACCATTTAGCTAGATGTTAGGGCAATAAACTTGAAGAAATTTAAATACTGTGGAATAGCCTATTACCTTAACATATGCATAGTAGTGACCAGACTCTGGGGAGAGCCCTGAATGGACAATACTACCAAAAAGATTATATACTGGCTGTGAACCCTACAAATCCATGCAAAGCAATACAATTAAAATAAACTGATGGGATACTTGATATGAAATATTGCTAATAAATGTTAAAAGAAGACAATGAGCTAGAAAATCTTGAATATTTTTCAGAAAATAGGGAGAGGAATCCGGTGTTACTCAGCAGGATCAAATTTTAATTGTTACAAATAGAAGCACTGCTTTATATGATGAGCAATGTTGGGACAGACTACAAGGGGAAATGATATCACAAAGGAGCTTGAGTGATCTACGACTAAATACAGAGACAGTGAATTCCAAGTGAAGAAAAATCATGCAAAGGGATATCAGACTCATAGTCCAGCTGTAGTCTGAATCTGCAGCACTTGCCTTTGCAACTTTGTGACACTCTTGTAAGACCAACACAATCCAGAATTTCTTGAAGCTAAATGACATTCTTAAAATAGATGTTATTCACAGCCAATTTGATTGGCACCTATTTTGCTGCATTTGTAGTTTCATGCAGTTGAAATTGGTCATGCATTAGTCTCAAACCGGCAGGAAAGCTATTACTACAACATTTACTATGGAAAGCAATTCCACTCAAAGTATTCATAACAATGTAAGAAGCATGCTAAGCACTAGTTAAAAAGTCCTTTATTTGACACTAGATGTTTCATTCATAATCTCGTAGTTTCCGTGAAGAGCAGGGGAGATTGTACAAGGGCCTAGTCATTAGGTGACTTTACTCTTAGTCTCTCATTGCATTGAAGGCATTGACATAACAAATGTTTTTTGTACCTCACAAACACCTTCTCTCACATTCACCCAGAGAAACAATATCCAAAGTTGGATTATACTTACCACCAAAAGATTAAAAAAAGGGAGCGTCTATGCTTCAGGTGATTGAAATTTCTTTATCCACCAGTCACCTTTCTTAGCCGTAGGATTTTGATCCAACGGATACAATAAGTTTCTGTGTTGAAACAAAAAAATTTCTAAACTAGACAAAAGTAAATGTAGGTGAACCCTATAAATACAAAAAAATCTAAACTAGACAAAAGTAAATGTAGGTGAACCCTACAAATACAAAAGAAATTCTAAACTATACATAAGTAAATCTATGTGAACCCTACAAATACAAAAAATAAAATAAAAAACAAATAGAACTAAAAGTTACAGTAAAGTTGTGCTAAAATTACACATCACTTGGTGCTGTAATTTTAGACTTAGTACTGTGCAATTGTAGGTGACTGATAGATAAGAAAATTTCAGGCAACTGAAAATTAGCAAACTCGTAAAAAAAAGGCCACAAATAAATAGTGCCTCCAAGAGTTTACATGATACTTCAAACTTTATTGTGACTAACTTTATAGCTCAGTTGTAGATAGCGTAATAAAATCTCTTCTATATTCAGTAGTTTTCCTTTCCGAGCCATGAAGTTTAACTCGTGTCCAAATATAATGGTTCTTCATTACTCCAACAGTCCAACTTGTTGTCTACACCAACTAAATTAGACAGTCAGGAAGCAAGAGCATTGTTTTATGGCCGCAAAGAAACAAACAGAAAAATAGCTAATGAATAATATGACAAAATTTAAGCTACCACTTACTCATAGTTTATAAAATCAACACGAGCAGACAGGTATGCTGTAATTAAGATATGTAGAGTTTGCAACCTTAAAGAGAGTTACTTATTAATCATTATTCCTTAAGTTCTTTTTTTTGTCTCGCACAGAATTGGCGGCCTGGTTTCACTGGAGCGGAGAAGAAACACATAAATAAAAGAGAAGAAAAGAGCTGGGTATATCAAAACAGAAGACAGAAAGTTACTTCCCTGTAGTTCACTTGGGGCTATTAAACTTTGTACAAATATACAAGTGCTAAAAAAAGGCTCCAGGACTCAAATTTTCAAATTGCTAGGCATAGTGATATATATCTAGGCCTTTTACACATTACCGATTAAGGATTAAATAACAGTACAAACAAGGGCCCTAACCTGAGCAATTGTTGCTTAACCAATCAACCACTAGCTCAGATAGAACCCTCAGAACTCAGCAATACATCTTTACAGATGAGCTTGATTGTAAAATAGATTATTTTCATCCCTTTTTTCAGTTCATTGGTTATTTAGAAATCATGGGCCTTATCAATGTTCATTATTTTGAAGTTTGATGCAGTGAACCTCAGAGTTGATCTAACACATAGTTGCAAACAATGTTCCTGAACTAACTAGATATTGATGGCACCCTGTCGTAGCATAACCACAACAATGTAGCATAGCAAAACTACATCAATCAAACAACAAACATGTGGTCACTGCTCAATAAGCGGCCTATTACAAGCAAAGTAGATTGCTTTTATGACTAGTTATATATTCATAATACTGCCTGCCTGGGAAACGTCCAACATATACTCTAAACAATGTGACAATCAACGGTCATGTTGTACCTGGTTTTTATTATTCATGAAGTTGGAAAGAACAAGAGCCTCCTTGAATTCTATGTTCTTGTTGATCTTCCCGCCATTTATTCCCTCAAACCTCTAATAACAGCACCCCAAAAATGAAAACAAACATGGATCGTCACCAATAGCTCTTAACCAAGTCAAATAAACAACAATAAATTCTTTGCAGAATACAAATATCAGGAATGAAGATTAATAACCTTAAGTTGTATGACAAGCACCTTAGGTGCCCTGAGTATGAACATTTGCTTCTGCGCTGAGGTGAGCTTCTTGCATCTGCAATACCAAAATTCACATTTCAGTAAGGCCTGTTTGGAACACAGGAAAAATATAGGAATCCAAGTGCAAAACTACAGGAAATGGAAATACAGAGGGAAGCGGGGAGTGGGAATAGGTGTTCAGATGAGTAATAGAAAAAAGACAGGAAACTGTAATTGCTTCATGGAAAAGCAATATAAAAAAAACGCTTTGCATATACGGGAACTGGAAGCCACAACAGCAGTTAATAATAAATGCTCCACAAATTTTATTATATCACACTTAGCCCAGCGACTAAGTGATGCTGGCACATGGAAGAGGCCACATAGCAGCATTTGTGCATACCCAAGAAGGATGTAACACAGTGGTATCAGCACGTAGTGGAGGCAATGGTAGTGGTGTGTGGTGCGGCAGTGCACAGCAACAGTGAGCCTATTTCCCAGTCCATTTTTTTTTGATCTTTTGCATGCCATGCATTCTATGCAAGGATAAACTGGCCCATCCGGGCAATACCTCACTGAGGCAAGGTTAGCTGTTTAGTTATTTTTCCTTGGTGTAAAATGTGTACGCTTTCAAGAAATGCATAATGATTGCTTAAATTCTTTTATAATATTTACTACAAATTATTTGATGGACCGCAACGTTACAAAATCATGCTTAAACAAATGTTGCATACATGGGAGAGCCATTTGGCTCTCCGCATAGGGCAAGCTTTTCCTTGCCTGTGTGAGAGTTTGCTTGGCAACACAAGGTCCGTGGAAATCTACCAAACAAAATAAGCTTGCCCGGCAAGATTAGGCGGGCAGGCAAGAGATCAGATCACCCATTCTCACGTAATTAAACTTCCAAGAGGTTTATACCTTGAACTAATGTTTAGTTTCCTGTGAAATCATGAAAAACGGAAATGATCATACGCATTTCCGACAGGGATTCTTGCATTCCAAAAGGGTGAATAGTGAAAATTCCTACCGGATTTGGAATCCTGAATATTTCATTTGAAAATCTAGGGCATCGACATTCTCTCTAAAAGATTCTTCCATTCCAATCAAGTACATAGTGAAAATTCCTACCAGATTCTGAATCCAATATTTTTCCTCTGGAGATCCTACATTCTAAACAAGCCCTTACTAAGAAAAACTCAATAATTTATCAGCAATTGACAAGCCCAAAAAAATACCTTTCGCAACTGTACTTGTTTGCACCATCCAAGATCTCCGGCTGAAAGAAGCGGGCAAGGGCGTCACCAACAGAACTGCTCCAGTGCAGGTCTAGGCTGATGTCCATGATATCGTCGGTCTTGTTTGACTCTCCCTTGCACACGAGGCACTTCACCTGGCTGAGCAGCGCCCCGCCAAATGTTTCCTTCATCGCCATACAGGGCCTCTGCCCCCGGTCCCCCTCCTGGCCACAGTCTCCATTGGCACTTGCCGCATGGAGGCGCCTGCGTATGCGGAGATCAGCAGTGTGACAAGCGTCTATAACGTAGCGGAGGAACTCGTGCGCGTCCTCCTGACGCCCCCACCGGAAGTGCTCGGCGAAGAGAGGCATGCAGCGCATGATTTTCCCCGGTGAATCCAGCGCCCCTGCTTCCGCCCGAAGCAGCCGCGCGATCTGCCATTCGAGCACGCAGAACGCGCACTCCTTGTCCCTGTACGGGAACACCTTCTTGCCTACAAGCAAACGGACCAACAGAAACATCAGCTGCCTGACGAATTAAACGAATACAAGTAGACTAGGGGAAAGCGAGAGCTAGGGTTTCGTACACAGATTGGAGTGGCGGGAGGAGAGGCAGAAGGTGGCGAGGGGAGAGGTGGAGGCAAGGCACTGGAGCACGCTGTTGAGGTAGCAGGTGTTGCCGAGGTTCTTCAGCCCGGGGGGAAGGCCCGAGCGGGGGCGCCGCGGCGGCGGCGGCGGGGGCGGCGGCTCCGAGGTCGGGGCCATCATCGGCTCGGAGGGGCGGGGGCTGCGGGGGTAGCGCTGCCGAGGGGCAGCTCGAGGTCCTCCTCTCCACGTAGCGCCGCCGCCGCCGCCCACACCTCATCCGATCGCATCGCCCACCAGCGAGCACCGCAGAGGAGTGGCCACCGTGGTGGTATTGGAGGTCCCGACGCGATCTCTGGGGTAGGCGCGGCCGGCGAGGGGGAGCTGGAGCGGTAGCAAGGGCAGGACCCCTCGAATCGAGGAGGAGGACGAGGGGAGGCGAGAGGAGGGAGACGTCACGGGGACTTTGGGTGGATTTTTTTATCGCTTTTGCCGGCTTCCGGTCATCCGAAGTTTTTCCAAGGGAGTCCGAAAATTTGTTATTTTTCGATCACTGTTTTCACCTTTAGATTTTTATCTAAATATAAAAAATATCATAAGAAATAAAAATCTAAACTAAACAAAAGTAAATTTAAGTAAACCCTACAAATATAAAAAATATAATATATATAGAATAAAACTAAAAGTTACAATAAAGTTGTGTTAAACTTGCACATCATTTGATACTGCAATGTTAACCTTAGTACTGTACAACTGTAGGTGCCTGATAGATGAGAAAACTTCAAACAACACAAAATTAGCAAATCCGTTTTTTAAAACCCAATCACCTACAATTAAGCGGTACTAAATCTAAAATTGTATTACTAAGTTACGTGAAATTTTAGCGTAATTTTACTGTAACTTTTAGTTTTATTGTTTATTGTTTTAAGCGTCTCTGTGATCTTTCTCTAGACTACTTTGCCCTTCGTCTGTTTGGCTGCGTTTGCTACGTTCTCCTTGCACCTCGAGAACGCACCAAACTGATCGCTTAGTCTGTTGAGTGTGTTTTTACGGGATACAGTGCCGAGCACAAGGGCTATCGGTGCTGGGATCCTGTTGGTTGACCGATGCGGATTTCTCAGGATGTGACTTTTGACGAGTCTCGTCCCTTCTACCCACGTCTTGCCTCTCCTTCGGTTTCCTGTGTAGAGTCCCTGTCTTTTTTGACCTTTCCAGATACACCCATCTCTGTCTTGCCCTCGTCCATCCGTCCCACTAAGTCTCCACATATATCTCCTGAGGTCTCTCCACCGTTGTTGCCTCCTACTTCGTCGCATGTGGCTCCTCAGACTCCTCTCACTCTCTTTTACACTCGTCGAACTCGTATTGAGGCTTTTCCAGATGAACCATCTTCCCCGGATGTTTCATCTTCTCCTGATGTTCCATCTTCCTCTGATGGGCCATCATCTCCTCGCTACGGTCTCCACGATCGTTGGTCGATTCGGCCTTCTGCCCGTTTTGGTCTTGCTGGTGCAGCTACCCATGAGCCCGTCTCCTACCGGGATGCTGTTACTCATCCTGAGTGATAACATGCTATGGTCGAGGGGATTGCTGCTCTCGAGCGTACTGGTACTTGGGATCTTATTTCTTTTCCATCTCACTCTCGTCCCATCACGTGTAAGTGGGTCTATAAGATTAAGACTCGCTCTGATGGCTCTCTTGAGCGCTGTAAAGCGCGTCTTGTTGCTCGTGGCTTCCAGCAGGAGCATGGTCGTGACTACGACGAGACTTTTGCTCATGTGGCCCACATGACCACTGTCCGCACCAGGGATCCAAATCTCGCTACCGGTTGAAATACCGGCCGGAGGTAACAGAATCACGTGGCATCGGAAATTTCAAAAACCGGGCGAATTCAAATTTTGATTTTTGAACTCCAAATTTTACCCGAGAATCGACCTGCATCGGCGCAGAACTCATCGAACGGGAAAACCGGAAAACCTAATTTGGGGAAAATGGTAATTATGAAATTTAAATTTAGAATAATGCAAATATTAATGGGAAAATGTTTCAAGATGTACATAAAAGTCATCCTTGGTTGCTTCACTCTCCGAGCGATCCTCTCGTCCAAGTATTCTAAAGCATGTAACACAATAAAAACATAAGCTAATGATAATGAACGATAGCTTGACTAGCATACAAAAACAATAATGAGAAGTAATTCATACCAATACATTGTCGAAACGCGAAGGTTGTGCAATGTAGTCGTTGTTATCATAGAGTATAAGTCCTTCAAATTGTGCTAGTGAGCCTTGTATTGATCCCAAGTGTGTGTTTCGTGTGCATATTGTAACCAATGATTGTAAAGTTGTTGGTAATATGTGGGTTCGACCCATCGTAAACGCTTCGCATTGGTATTGAAGGACACAAGGCCGTAATGGAAACTAGGATCGAAGAGACGTCCGACAAATGAGAATCATCTCCGTAAGGCAATAGATTGACATCTCGACGCCCGTAAGTCCGAGTGGATCTTGAGCTAGCATGCGATTCATAGGAAGAAGAGTCATGTGGTCGAGATTGATCTTTTGGCGACCCTTACCCTCGTAGGTCTTATGATATTGTTTTGAAGCATGACAACCGTGGTCTTCATCCCGAGTAGCATGCGTGAAGTTTTGCTCGCATGTGAATTCCAATGGTTGGTCTTGCCTCGCATCATGAGCGATCCCACCATCGGCACCATCATCGGACGACGGAGAGCTACTATCACGGCACTCTTGCATCTGGACTTCATCGGATGGCGGACTTTCTGCTTTCTTCGTCGCTTGCCACAATATCCTCCTCAATGGCCTTTTTCTTCTTCCCGTCGTGCACTTGTTTCCTGTTTGTGTAAGTGAGGCAAAGTCTTCACCAATTTTTCAGTTGGTTGGCTACAATATTTCCTTTTCCCAAGATGACTCTTGCCAATATTTTTCTTTGCCCATCGCTTCAATGGTTCATCATCTAGTGCTTTATTCAATTCCTTTCGGGGATAGCATCAACTACAACCAGATGGCATGGGGGCTCACCTTCCTCGCCTAGTAGGGGCTCTGATTGTATCATGGAGCTATCAAGCCACTCGTGGATTGGGTTCTCTCGTCAGCATGCAGTGGCATTGATTAGATCGCCAAAAGGATCTACATCCCTATCTTCATTTCTAGTCTCATGCTCTTGCAAGCTGAGCCTCAGATTGTAGTGGACATACACGAGTTTATGTAGTTTCTTGTATCCAAGACGGTTCCTCAATTGTGTATGTACCAATGCAAATGTGCTCCAATTTCGTTCACATCCATCGGATTTAAACACATTATGAGACAATCCGCAAGGCATATTTTGTTAATGTCGGTGTCTGCGCCCAAACGTCATCCACCATGTAGCTACAAGTAACATAAAATTTGTGTTAAACTAATAGTGATGGGTCATTTTCCATGTATATGTATGTTCATAACAACCTACTGCAGAATGACGACTAGCACTCATGTGAGCCTCATTGGAAGCAAATAAACCTCGCCGACACGGTATTGTTCTAGCTCGCCTAGAGCCCGATCAAGGCCCTCGGGTGTATCGGCTAGTCTTTGAATCGCCATTGTCGGGGAAGCGACGAGGGTGGATTCTTCCTACATTATAGAAGCGGTCTGCGGGTTCAAGAACGATGTCAGTGCAAACAAACACACTTAGAGAGTTAGAAAAAATACAACAAATATGTGATATTTATTTGGATTTAGGAAACTATGAACTTGCTCGAACTATGTACGTGCGGTCCTTCATCATTGCAATTCTCCTATTAACAATCTTTATGACACGACAATAAGTGGCATCATCTTCTTTCAAGACGCCTTGAAGTTCAAATTGAGTTCGTGACGTCTTTTCAACCATTCCCGCCATCATTGCAAGCGAGTTTCGCTGGTCGACATATCCGAGTAGTCAGAAATTGGTTCTACCAATTTTATGACCCAATCCATACTTGGACCACCATTGTCTACTTGTGAAGCAGAATACATATATTCTCCTTCCTGGTCGTGCTCAAATGGTTGGAGCTCCATACATCGACACCATCCACTTCGTGAACTTTGCTTTTCTATCCCTAAAACTTTTCAAGAAAATGAATGTGGTTCCAAACCTTGTGGCGTTTGGACGAACTATCTCCCTCCAATTTGTTGGCGATTTCATTATGGAGGCGATCGTGGTTGTATAGGAACCGACAAATCCTCTTAGCCGCCTTGACAACCGCATCAACCTCCTCGAATCGACCAATATCCTTCAACATGAGGTTGACGGTGTGCGCCGCACATGGTCGCCAGACTAAAGTTGGGTACTCTTCAATTACCAGCTGGCATGCTTTCTTGTAGTTCGCACCATTGTCACTCAATCTGCATGACATGTTTAACTCCAACTTCTTCCACAACTCTACGAATCTCACGGTACAAAAAGTCAAGATTTTGTATGTCACCGCTGCATTCATCGACTTATGGAAAAACATTCTTCCATTGCAAGACAACATAAAGTTAACGATACTCATTTGTGTAGGCCCACCAAGAATCACACATAATAGAGACCCCATATATGTCCCGCCTTCTTTGAACTGTGATACGTACTCCTTGACCTCTTGTTCGTTGGCATCAAGATATGTCCCATCGATTTCATGCCCTCTTGGTGACGGAACCCTTGGCCAAGTTCTTGTGTCTCTTTGATGGCGACGAAAATAAGGACACTCGGCCTTAACTCCAAAGAATGTCATTACTATGGAACCACTTTGACCAAATTTTCCCAAGTTTTGACTTTGCTTCTCCGCAAGTGTTGTATCAATGCGGGTTGGACGGTGCCCGATCACAAGAAAATATCGGATCAACTCTCATGGATCGTGACTCGCCAAACATCCTTGAAAAAGCATTGCTTCTGTACCACTACCTCTGCCACTTCCACTTCCCTTTCCACTCCCACTTCCCGCACCACTTCCACTACCACCACCATGTTCAAACGTCGCACTCGCTCTAGCTCTTTGTTGCATCCGATGTAACTCTATCGACTCCGACGAGCCCATTCCATTTGCATTTCCTCGTTATCATCAAATGCATCTTCATATGATGGACCACGAGCTACATGTGCTCTCTTGCGCTTCCTCCATTCGCAATGCTCATCTTGAAGAGATTTCTTTCTTGCCTTCGCTTCTTCAAGACTTGCCAAGATGAGCCTTCTGACTTCCACGAACCCCATTGCAAGCAATAACATCTCCGTGTCTCCCAAGAAGATGTTGTTTTAGGCGGTGACACCTCACTTTGATTTTGTTAGATTGCAATATCTGCACTTCCAACCAAAGACCTCCTAGTCTTTCTCCATGGTCCCAAACATTGATGGATTTAGAAGTCATCACCTACAATAATCCGACGGGATGAAAATTGTTAGTCATGGATCATATTGACAAGTGATTTCATCTTCCGTATATGGATATATGCTATGCAAAGTTATCAAGGCATATATGTTGTTTTGTGAATGGATATCATTCGTAGTCTTGCATACACCGATACACAACATGCATGGACTTACACATTGATTCACAATTTCACACAACATGCAAGGATAGCATTATGTGGTCTTGCATACATCGATACGCACAAAGATGCTATAGCCTTTCACATGACCACTAGTAATCCAAATGTGCAACCCTCCACAAATGCTAACCACTAGTAATCCAAATGTGCAACCTCCACAAATGCATTCAAGATGGTTTTCTACACTACAATCTCTACTTAGTCCTTACTCCCTACAAACAATGAACTCAAAAACTCGATAAGTAGAAAAACTTTCTGACTGGCCGCTTGTGCTTGTGTTCGCGCTCCCTTCCTTGTGCTTGCCCTTGTGCTTGCTTGTGATGGGTGACTTAGTGCTTGCTTGAGCTAATGGAGAATGAGAGGAAGAGATGCTACTGGAAATGGGGAATGAGAGGGAGGAAGAGGCCAAGAGGAGGCAATAAGTGAGCAAATAAACAAATGGTAGTGGGTGGGGCAATTACTAGCAATAAGTGAGCAAAAGGGATGAGGGGCTCTTGCCCACATGGGAGAAAGCAAGAGAATCAAAAGGAGCCAAAAAAATTTTCGGCGGTTTTTCCGATCCACGGGACCGAGAACCGATCGTCCGAGAACCGCAAGCACGGCCGGCGGTTTTATCTCCGTCCGCACTATTCTTTCGGTGGCGTCAGTTCGTCATTGGTCCGTTTCTCAGCTTGATGTGAAGAATGTCTTTCTTAATGGCGAGTTGCGTGGGTATTCTGTTCCTGAGGGTATGGTCAGTCGTCTTCGTCGCTCTCTCTATGGCCTTAAACAAGTCCCTCGTGCTTCGTTTGAGCGTTTCTCCTCGATGGTCACTTCTGCGCCGCTTCTCGCCTAGTGATCATAATCCTCGCTCTTTTGTCTACATTTCGTCTCGTGGTCGGACTCTTCTTCTTCTATATGTTGATGATATGATCATCACCGGAGATGATTCTGAGTACATTGCCTTTGTCAAGGCTCGTCTGAGTGAGCAGTTCCTTATATCGGATCTTGGTCCTATTCGTTACTTTCTTGGGATTGAGGTTACTTCCACTCCAGATGGTTTCTTTATGTCCCAAGAGAAGTATATTCAGGATCTTCTTGATCGCGCTTCTCTCATCGATCAACAGATCGTTGAGACTCCCATGGAGCTCAACGCTCATCTCTGCCTTCGATGGCGAGCCTCGCTCGATCCGACTCGCTATCGTCATCTTGTTGGGAGTCTTGTCTACCTTGCTGTTACTCGTCCGGATATCACTTATCCAGTTCATGTTCTGAGTCAGTTCGTTTCCACTCCCACTTAGGTCCACTATAGCCACCTTCTTCAAGTTCTGCGATACCTTCGTGTGACTATCTCTCGCTGTCTCTTCTTTCCACGCTCCAGCTCGTTACAGCTTCAGGCTTATTCGGATGCTACTTGGGCAAGCGATCCCTCTGATCGCCGGTCTATCTCTGTTTACTGTGTTTTTCTTGGTGGTTCTCTCATTGCTTGGAAGACGAAGAAACAGACTGCAGTGTCCCGTTCGAGTGCAGAGGCTGAGTTGCGGGCTATGACTCTCTTGACAGCAGAGATTACTTGGCTACGGTGGTTACTTAAGGATTTTGGTGTTTCTGTCACTACACCGACTCCTCTCTTGTCAGACAGTACAGGTGCTACCAGTATTTCCCGTGATCCTGTGAAGCATGAGCTCACAAAACATATTGGTGTTGATGTTTCCTTCATGAGGTCTTGTGTGCATGATCAGGTGATTGCTCTTCAGTATGTGCTTTCAGAGCTTCAGATAGCGAATTTCTTCACGAAGGCCCAGACTCGAGCACAGCACGCCTTCTACCTTTCCAAACTCAGTGTTGTTGATCCACCATGAGTTTGAGGGGGAGTGTT
Source organism: Hsuehochloa calcarea (assembly GCA_036346395.1). Taxonomy (NCBI): domain Eukaryota; kingdom Viridiplantae; phylum Streptophyta; class Magnoliopsida; order Poales; family Poaceae; genus Hsuehochloa; species Hsuehochloa calcarea. Next base: position 7,522,859 of record CM070602.1, read on the forward strand.
AGAGATATATATGTGTTAGAGTAGGACTCTAGATATGATTTGATTTCCTTATCTGTAACATGTACTTGTGTATATATACTGGCCTATTGGCCCCCCGATAATACAAGTTGCTATTCCTAACAGGAATGCGTGTGTACCGTGGTGTTCTGGCCCTTGGATCTTTACATGTTGCTCTCTTGCGTTGTTTCAGGAGCTCTGGCGCCACCTTCTCGCAAATCGTTGGAAGGTGGGTGTGTTGGTTTCATCGTTTGCATCTCATTCATAAAATTTCATTTCATACGTTCCGGACTTCGCGCATGCATACGCGGTCTATTCGTGTGCGTCTCTGCCTGTGTATGTGCCGTGCACGTGCCTTGGTGCGCCACACATGTTTGTGCATGCTCGCTCCTGCATACATGTGTTTCTGTGGCTTTTCAGTACTCACGCGTGCCCAGATTCTTGCGCGATCATTGGGCCGGGTGTGTGCACACGTGCCATACTGCCATGCCTCTGCCTCTGTGTTTGTGTCTGATTATTGTTTGAACTTCGTACTATTTTGTTGTGAATTTTGAAGTTTGGTCTGCAGGATCTCTGTAACACCCCAGCCCAACACTGAGCCTGGAATGCCACCAAACTACTCTTATCATCTATTATACATCAACACACTATGAAATTTCAGCAAGCATAACAACATTAAAACCCGTCCACGGGTCGCATTAACACAAGCATAACACTATGACAATCATAAATAAATTAGACCTAGGAGCATAGCAAAATAATAAACCAAGATTAACATAAACCAAGCATCTATGGTTATTCAATACCATCATGTCCTAGATATAAATATTCATGTTATTCTAAAAGTTTCTCATGTTCAATGAATCAAATAATTGGGTGAAGTGCATGATTCCAAGTCGCTAGCCCTTCCCGAGTAAAACGTCATCACCGGGTCACCTAAAAACAACAATAGAGCAAGAATGAGTCCAAGACTCAAGAAATACATAATAAAGCCATAAACAATAGTTTATTAACCATAATCAAAGTTATCATCATCATCCATTTAGTTAATGCCATTGTCATTCTCAAACAAACAAGTCATATTCCATATAGGTAAAGTTGCACAATTTAACAATTTACTTAGATATGCGAATGCACCAACATGCTCATGCTCATATGCATCTCATCACCGATACTGGGTATAGCGGAGTGTTCACCGTCGATGACACACTCTATCCTTCACTCCCATGAAGTCCCCACCAAAGTAGGATTTTATCTAGAGCTCTCCGACTAGTCATGTATCTTTCTCACCGACCTCACCGAATAGTTACATGACTTTCTCACCGACTGCTCATGCAACCCCTGTCATGATGAATGTAAATGATGCGACATCTTTATTTATTCATCAACATAGTCCATCTCATTAACTCAATATCTCCTCCTCATTATCTCAATATCATAATCTCATTCACTCAAGGTCATCAATATCATGTATAAGAATAAGTGAACGAAAGCATAATAAATAGCATGATAAGTAACAACAATAATCATGGTGAACAACCCATTGTTCACCACTCTACCATGTACTTGCCTTCCGCTACCGTGACGAGTTAGGAGGCAACGACGAATTTCTCCACTCCCGCCCCACCGCCTACACAAATATTCATTCAAATAAGAATAACAAGACAGGGCGTGGCTACAAGCGCTTTTACCATAACCTCTATCTAATCAACAAAACCAAAAACTCAAAATGACGAATTAACTAATCACCAATATCAGCCCTTCGAACAGCAGATACGAGAAAAATCGTAATTAAATATATGTAAATCCGAATGACTTGAAACCAGTGCTCAAATACTCTTAACGCATAACACTACGAAACTCTAGTTGACTGGATCTTTTGATTCGGCCAAAACAGTGGCCTAAACAACAGATGAAAACACAAACAGATAACTGTCCAGATTACAGAACAGTAGCAAAGAAAATGGTGTAACTTTCAATATACTGATCCAATTGAGGTGATCTTTATCAATTCAGAAAGATAATTTCAAGGGCTACAAAAACCTAGTTGGGTGGAAGTTCTGAATCGGACTCTAACTAGATCAAAACCGAGGGGCAAACCAGCAGTTCCAAATTCTCAGGCAGACAGGACAGTGCGCGATTAAAAATTCATATCTCCTAAACCGTAAGGCGGAATCTAGTGATCTCGGTGCCAAAAGAAAGATAAAGACATCAGGAACAAAACTCTAGAAGACGAAAATAACAGATTCGGCCTCTAAGTAAATCATAATGGCCCGACAAGAAAATCTGCCAAATCACGTCAGCTCTCCTGGACAGTCGCGGTAAAACTATCATATCTCCTAAACCGTAACTCCAAATCAGATGATCTCGGTGCCAAAAGAAATCTAAGACAAAGGGCTACAACTTTCTAAGAGGTGAGAAGATCAGAAAACGTACAGAACTTACCCAAAACTGACGATCAACAGTGGCGCAGGGAAGAGGTCGGGAGAGGCGGCGGCTCAAGTGGGAGGAATGGGGAGAGGAGGAGGGGATTAGGGTTTTGGGGTGGAACCCCCTTTATGGCCGGCCACACTTGGGCCCCTCCTGGACCGCGGCCCAGGCCCAAGTTGTCGAATAAAAGCAGAAACCCCCCTTTATTTTCAGGTATTTTTCTCTTCTTTTATTGCCTTTTCTTCTCCTGGCTAAATTCCTAATTACCTGATTAATTTCCGGGGTATTACAATCTCCCTCAAACATCCAAGCCTCTTTGGGAGGAGCGAGAAGTTGGACGTGATACTGGATAAGGGTATCAACGACTCCAATATTGTTGTTGCCTTTAGACGCCCGAGGCCCGAGTGGTTACCACAACAATCGTTTGTCATTCAGGTTAGCATTCTGCTCAATGTATCTTGGTATTTTTGAGAAAACTTATTGTCTGAAATTGAACAGAAATGCTGCGATCCTATAGCAGAAGTATGTTATAGTATTTCATATTGTTTCGTTGCATTGCATGCTCTTATTGATCTCGTATCGTAACTCATTTCTTTTCTTCATTTATACATTTCTAGCATTGTGGTGTTCTCTGGACCAGAAAAACAGTAACAAAGAATTTAATAGAATCATATTTGATCATTTGAACCTACAATGGAAGTACTACACAAAAGACAGTATTTGCCATAATAATTGGAGCAATTAGTAAAACTATGATCTATGTCTTTGTAATATACACTCAAGCTTGATTTTTTTCACATTACTTCTGTTGTGGACTCTCATGAAAGTTGATTGGGCTATGATTCACATTGTTTTGATAGAACATTAGGAAGAACCTAATATAGGATGTAAACGGGCCTAGTTTTTTCTTAATACAGAATGTGAATTGCTGTTTCATATTCTATGTTATTTCTGTTCTAGGAAATCTACGTAAGTACATATTGTTCATGTAAAAGATGGATATAATTTTTAATTTGATTTTTTTTGTTCACACCTTTTTTCACTTGCCAGCCGGTATGAGCAATCAGCACTCAATGACACCGGAAATTGCGGTGCATGGTTTTCCGGCTGACAACTTCACACGGTCAGGGAGCAGAGGGATAAATCTAAGCCGGTTGTCGCTTGGTGTGGAGCTTAATGAACCAGCAACATCAAACTGGACTTCTGGTACCAATGTTAAGTTTGAGGTGGGCATCTAGTCAAATCCAGTTGTTTGCATTATTTCCATTTTTGCACAACTTTTCTCTATCGGTTGTCCTCCCCCCAGCATATCCACCCTGTTAATAATGAGGGACTCCCCATAGCCAGGGACCATGATGGCTTTCCTCTAACATGCAGGTGATAACCGTATTTATTAAGATGAGCATTTTAATATAGTAAAAGTGTTTATCATTGATTAATATTCTCTTATCATGCAGTGGTAACCTCCATGACAACATGATTATCTTGAAGCAAGAGTCCGGTTATGCAGATGTTAATGATACTAGCTTCTTAAGAGTAAGCTCGTGTTTACCTTATTTTACCATCTTTACTTCATTGTAATGTCCACTTTATCGAAAATTTCCCATTGACAGGTTAATTTCCAATTGGAACAAGGATTGCCACTTGTACCAATATCATTGACCTTCAGCAGAGTTAAATATGCAGTTTCGAAAGGCATTAAATTGGGGCCAACATTTTTGGTTACTAGGTACTGCATCCGCCTACTATTCTGCAGCAAATTTTTCTGTGAAAGTTAGTTAATCTCTTTCTATCTCGCAGCTTGACGGGCGGTTCCATTGTGGGGGACATGGCACCATATCAAGCATTTGCAATAGGTGGACTTGGTAGTGTCCGGGGTTATGGTGAGGGTGCAGTTGGTTCAGGAAGATTGTGCCTAGTTGCTAACTGCGAGTATACGGTTCCATTGGTATGTAAAAAATAATAATCCATATATAATCCTAGAAACAATTTTTGCAATTTGTAAGTCAAACCTGGTAATCCCTGAAGGAATTAGAAATTGGACCCACACTTGGAATTGATAACAAAATGCAATCAAATAGATGTGTATAGCTTTACTTGGACCTCTCTCTGTCTCTCTCTCATGTCCTTTATGCTGTGTTCACCTTGTTCCCATTTTTACATATTGGTCTCTATTCCTTTTCTCTTGGTGCATATACCGATCAAGTTGTGGGGTAATAGGTGGTGGCTGCATGCAAGAGAGATAAATCAGATACTGCAAAGGATTATGATGAGGAATTCATAATTTAAGGATATGTTTTAAGAGTTGGAGTTGAGAAGTTGGGATACATTTGAATTGCTCTTGCTCTCAATAAACGTACTAAGCTAAAAAAAGCGGTTTGAGGAGGATAAGACTTATTCCTCCGCGCCCGACGCTATAGTTCAAAGTGAGTCTCGAACCTAGGTGGGTGGGTTCACAACCCTGTGTGTCCACCATTGAGAGTCATCGTGAACGTACTAAGTTTGATACTAGAAGAAAGAGAGAGAAATTGAAACCATGTTGGGGAAAGATAAAAATAAAAAGCCGGCCTGCAATTTGTTGTTATATGATAAATTAGCAAGTCCTGTATTTCTAAAATTTTATTTTTAAACAAAATATATTTTGTTAGTGGACGAATTTATCCGTTCTGTTTTTATTGGCTGGTGCAATTTTGCATCAGTTCTGCATCATATGGAACCAGAATTCCGAAGAGATCATGTGGCCATATAAGTTTCAGCTCTTTAAATGCAACCAGGACAATGAGGTCATTTCCAGTGGCTGCTTAGGTTGTGCTAGACATACGTTTTGCTGGATAGAGTTACACTGGATTGTCTCATCAATATTAGGTTTTTGCATAGCGAGCACGCCTCTTACAAAGTTACAATGTATCATTATATTGCTAGAAGTGGTGTCACGAAGAGTTGGCAACTTGGCATCAACACATGAATGTGTAATTCGCTTTCTTTTGGCTAGTTGAATGAAGTAGCAAGGTATTTTAACTAAGCTGTTTACCTGTTAGCAAATGATAGGTTTGTATTAATGTCCCTTGATTGCTAAAGGTTGAGGCTTAACAGGCACCTGTTTGCAGTTTGCATTTGAATTCCTGTGACAGTTTAATTGTTTTAGCCCAAAATTATAAGTAGCTCATGTTGATGATTGGAACTACTGTACTAGAAGTTTGAACTGTTGAAGTTGAGTGGTGTATAACATTTATCATCGACACAATTTCCATTGAATGTACATTTGCTTCAGTAAGCTAGTAATCAAACTCTAGCTAGAGAGAAACAATGATCATTGGATGGTTCCAGTAGAAATGGAAACCATTGCTGGTGTTTCAGTGAAAGCTAGTATTGTGACTTAAAAGTTTTCCCTGGAGTTGTATTGAAGCTTCCACACCAACGGAAATTCATACCGGTTCATATTGTGTTCATCTTCTTGTGGTCTGATAAGTGTCTAGTGTTCATATTTCATAATAGCCATGTGCTATATTGTCCATTCAGATTAACCATAAAACACTGAAAACATCTATTTCTGTGAAGGCAAAGCATCTGGTAGGTTCTATTTTCATGGACTGTGGCAGTGACTTAGGATCTGCTCGTCATGTCCCTGGTAAGGGCATCACTTCCTCTGTGTATACTTGCGTACTAATTTATGTTTGCTTTTAGGAGAAAATGTGGTTAATATACTTAAGACATGCTTTGATGTTTTTTTGGGGAAAAAATAAACAGTATAATTATTAAAGTAAAGTGAGGGGCTTGATTTGCATTTTGCAGCCACCCGCTACTCCACCACTAATTGCATTACTTTAAGATTTGTGCAATTTTGTGTTTTGAAAGTATGGAGGCATTCATCAAATATTTTAAACTAACTATTAAATATGGATCACAGATTACAAATTCAGTAATTTACTAGAAGCTAAAATTATGGAGTAGTTCATCTAGATGAGGTGTACCCATTACCCAGTGAAGAATGAACTAAGAAAATCAATGCATTACCTGTTTTGACTTAAGCGTATTGTACTGTACAGCACACAGAAGAAATAGAGTTATAGTAGATTTCTCAAACAACCTTACAAACGCATGCTCACCCCTAGTTATAAAACACATAGTGCATAACTGCATATCCTGATGCTGAGTCTCACTTAATTCCTGTCTTGACATCAGACATGATAATTTCTGTGATTATACGCACATCCTTCCTTTCTTCTGTAATGTTGTGTTCATCAATGATCATTCATCAATCAATGGCAGGTAATCCAGCTCTTCGGCAGGGGAAACCGGGATTTGGTGTTGGATTTGGATATGGAATCCACTTCAACACAGACCTAGGTCAGATCCGAGTCGGCTACGCTATGAATGCCTTCAGTCGCAAGACCATCTACTTTGGTATCAACAACGGTGCTGGTTCATAGATTATAACAAAAAAAAAAACAGATTCTCACATAGCATAGAGTTGCCATCCAAATTGATTCTTGCAATAACATACAACACTTCCCCATTTTCCCATTTCAACGGGTCACCTAAGCCGTTGTTATTAACTTCTTGTGGCTTGTGCGAGACTCCCAGTGAACTCATCCGGACATGCCACCGAAATCATTTTGTACGTATATCGGTATATGCCGTCATTCGGAAGCTGTACAGTTGAGGTGTATGAGCTGCCCTTTGTTATTTAATGTTTGATGTTTAACGGACAGGCCATGAGATGACATGTACAAACAGCAAACACTGTGGTCTGTGGAGCACTGGAGATGCCATAGCGTCTTATTCTTTGATATGAAATGCACCATCCCCCGAAGATGTGTCATACTCAAGTTGAGTGAGAAATGTATTTTTTTTCCCTGTCACGAATTGTACAAAGTTAGGAACTGAGCGCTACTCGGTTGAAAGAGGGCGTGGAATGACCCGTCCACCCGGGTGCCTACTTTCTTTCTTAAATGAATGCTAGATTCAAGAGCTCGTAGACAAATTTAAAAAAGACAAGAGTTCTACAAAGTTAATCTGGGGATCTGGGCGCATCGGAAACAAATGTGCATGCTGATATGTTCAGCTCAATTCATCTACTATTTTTACAAATCTACCCTAGGGACGCGTGGACGTTTTTTTTTTCTTTAATTCCTACGGGAACTAAAATACTTCACGTGAAATTCCAGATGGGCTAATTCCATAGATTTCTTCTCGCGATCTGACTTCTCCTGCAGCTGAGTCATCACTAATTTCACTTGCCTTTTGGTTGGGATGTGTTGATGTTGCTATTGTACCAATCCAGCCCTATCAACTGTCAGTACTGTGCACACCGAAAGGGAAAGAGATATTATAGCGCCACTCGATTTTGTGAAGTTATCACTACCCACATAAAAAGATTACCCATTTTCTCGCCAATGAAAGAGCCAGCTTCACTTCACTGCCACACATGTAGTTCCCAGTTTCCAACTTGTTGACTCCAAAATGAACCTTTTGACGGAGGCAGTGAAGGTAGATCACAACATTATATGAAAATCCAAATTGAAGAGAATAAAGACTAAGTACAGAAGAAACGAATCACTAAAAGGCTTAACATAATTAACTTTGCATTACGATCGAAGCTACTACTAGCTCAATTCACAAGGCAAAGATCCAAGCCTGCCAAAAAAAAAAAAGTTTGCAAAATACTACACCAGACGTGTCCAAACCAAGAAACAAACAACCCAATAACCACGCGATCCACCGCACGTTTACACCGGCGAGGTGGCCTCGAGGAGGTCCTCGCCGAGGTCGCCGTCGACCTCGTCGCCGGTGATCCGGTCGAGCACTAGCACGGTCCCCATGGCGAACGCCGCGTCGAAGCCGGCCCGCACCCACAACACGAACACGTCCCGCCCCAGCACCACGTGCGCGCCCTCGTCCACCTTCCTCCGGACCTCTGCCACCACCACCACCTCCTCCTCCTCGCCGTTGACGGCCACCACGCGGCAGCAGCGCCTGGGGAAGGACCCGTCGACGCGGAACTCTACGGCGGCGGGGCCAAGGAGGTCGACGAGGACGGCGGCGGCTCCGGAGCCCACGCCGAGGATGGAGGAACGGCGGGCGGAGAAGAGCGGCTTCTGGCCCTGCGCGGCGCCGTCTCCTAAAAAGCCATCCCAGCGGTGGTGCAGGCTGGGGCGGCGGCGGCGGACGGTGAGGACGGGCTCGCCGGCGGGGCCGAGCAGCGCGAGGTCCCCGGCCGCCGCGCCGCCGCCGCACACCCCGCCGCGGCCGTAGGTCTCGACGCGGAAGGCGAGCGCGCCGGTCCGGTGGTCGTACGCCTCCAGCCCGTCGCCGGGCGAGAAGAGCGTCGTCTTCCGCACCGTGATCTCCCTGTCCTCGCCGTCGCAGTGCTCCTCCCCCACTATAACCATCCCCTGCGCCATCTCACTCCTCTCTAGCTTGCTCCGCGCTTCTTGCTCGGCTCCGCCTCCGCGCTGTGCAACTCGGCAGTGGTATGGTTATGTTGGGCTGGGTTGTGTATGGGTGGAGACGGTGCGCGCTGGCTTTGAAGGAGGTGAAGGGTGTAGCGTCGTAGTGATCCCGGCGTTGCTTTCGCGTCGCCTTTTCCCGGTGGGATATGTTGGCCAACGCTTCGTCCACGACGGTTTTGTGGGGGTCAAACGATGAGGTTGATGACAGGAATTCGCCGTCCGTCCGACCGCGGCAGATTAGGAAAGAGGTTACCGGCTCGTTACGAACATGTAAAATAATTACATATTTATACAAAGTATCGGTATCACTTGATACTGATCTATACATGTAACACTAGCTCGACGCTAAGCCTCAGAGTCCCCCGGTGTTGGGTTCCGAAGTTCCAGATTTGGCACCGACTCTGTCCCTCCTTCCGGGTGCAGGACTCGGTGCGAGCGTTCTCTGCGACATGTGTGTTTTTTTAAAAGAAGGTAGGGCCCGGAAAATGGATCCTCAAAGATTTAACGCAGAGAAATCACAGCAACACTATTGTATTATTGTTGTTGTACCGCTGAGTACTGTTTACACACTCACACAAAAAATATTTACACAACCTATGCAGTAAACAGAGGATCCGTATCATGATGATTCGCAGTGTCAAACTGTGTTTTTTCTAGTTAACTACTATCCACCATACAAACAATAGGTTAAAATAAAGAAGTAACACAGAGAAATGCAGATGCCATGTAATGACAAGTAAATTGAAGTTGCCAGCATGTAAATAAGAGTATGACAAACACTCTATGATAATTTAGAAGAGCTCTCTAAAATCAAACAGAGCAGCCATTAAATTGCACAACTTTCATAGGTCAAAACCCAAGTGCAACAAACAGTAACACATCACAGATCACACAAGTTCTTCAAATTATCCATAAAATACAGTAGGCAACCATAATCAAATAGGAAGGGAGGAAGACGGAAGATGAAACTCAAACAAACAGGCCAAACAGTTGAGCTTTTCTGGAAAACGGCTTCCGGCTGTGCTGCGGGGCTGAACGGCTTCAGGCTGAACAGTTGGACTTTAGAGGATTGGTGTTTAACTGTCTAGCTTTTAGGTAGGTTGACTACATCTTCCGAGATGAAAAATGTCTAAAATGCCTATGAGGACAGTAATAACTTGTTTGGTGCTGTTTAACGCAATTAACAACATTTAACAAGAACTAACGACAGTTGTCGATAATTAACAACAACTAATAAACATTTATTACAACAAATAATTATTATAATGAATTCGACAACAACTAACGACACTTAACGACAAGTGCCGATAACTGACGACATTTGACAACAACTAACGATAATTCAAGAACATGCAATTTGCTAGGAAAAAAGTACACACCATCATGCGCCTATTGTTGATCTTTTATTTTTCGATTGTCCAACAAGAAGTGAAAAGGATAAAAAAGGTGCATAGCAGTAACAGAAGAACTAACCATTTCTAGTGCTCCCATAATCACTCCACTTAACACATTGCAATACTGAAGGCCTTGGCAAGTATCAGGAAGCTCGACAAAGTCTACAAGAGGATTGTCCTCCAATACAAAGCTGCAACTTGTACCCTCAGCGTCCCAATGGGTTACAGTTGCAGTCACACCCAAGAACATTTTGAATCCAAGTTGTTTTAAAAGGAAAAAAAAGTAAATTATTAGACCATAAACAGATTTGTACTCTAATTTACCTCACCTTTTTATCCACTGATAGAGTAGCTTGGCCAATTCAAGCCCATATGCAGAACTTTTTACTGCCTCTTTTATTTGCTCATATTCACAATTAGATCTGTATAGCGAATAAATATATTCCACAAAACCAATAGGTACCTTAGAGAGCTCATTTTTGTTGTTTCTTGTATGTAATAAAAATATGTGAGGGGCCAAGCTAACATTTAAAGATCCAGCTCTTCACGATACTTTAGATATGAAATAACACAAATGCACATGCTAATTGTTCAAATCTAAGAAACACTGGTTCTCTGCACCGGGTACTTTTGAAACCATTTGTCCAGTAATATTTTTTTTGTCATCATTAATCCTTTCCTTACTGGATTTCATTCGATCACATGGATCAAGCTTGATCCAATAATTATCGACCTACTGAAATACATCATTAATGCTTTACAATCCCCACGTACCCAAGGCCATGCAAAAAAAAAAACAATATGCGGTTTAATGTAGCATTTTACCATGTGAAAACAAAGTATAATAAGCAGAATGTGCATAACAGCATCCGTGTATTTGCAACAAGATTGTGCTACATACATCAAATATAATTTCAAGCGCAACACATGCAAAAATAAGCTAGAAATTGGGATCATATTTTTCTTTAAAAAAGATGGCAATTTCAGCTTTTGCAGCTCAATAAGAGAAGCGAATATTTACCAGACATCTCATCCAGAGAAACATAGAGTGGCAGCTTTAGCGGCAGCTCGCAGCGCAGGACGTAGCCCTTCTCCCACAGCAATCTCCTAGGCCTATCCTCCCACACAACCTTCGGCCCTACCACCGCTTCCAACTCGTCGCTCTCAGAAACAATAAATCATATCTCCCTAGTGCCTGCATCCACACAGCCTCCCACCATGCCATGGCTGGCCCTCTCACCTAACAACCGCTCCCTCAGCGCCCGGGCCAACTACAGAGCCCTACGGGCATCCACCTCAAAATTCACGCTACCCACGAGCAGCACCCCCCACGATGTCGAACCCCCTCGCGAGCAATCCCCAGATTTCGTCTGCACACCGCACCAGAGATCGTCAAATAAGACCATGGGTGCCCTAGTTAGAGAGTATAAGTAAGAGGAGTGATAGGTGGGTGAGTATGATTAAGGCAGGGAATTGGGGGTTTTGCCTCTAATTGATTTTGCAGCGGCGCCTCTGCTCGGTGGCGGAATGCTTGGACCTCGGGTTGGTGGGCGTTTCTGGCGCTCTGTGGTCTCCTCCGCTGCCGGCGTCGAGTTCCACTGTAGTTTATTATGGGATTCAATGCCACAGTTTATCAATGGATAGGGAGAGAAAGCCGAGGCGATAAACCAACTGACTTATATCGTTGAAGCAGAAGCCGAAGCCGGGGCCTCCTCCGCCGTTGGAGGAAGAGGGCTAGGCTGAGGCTGTTGCAGCCACGGCGAGGTGGGGATGATGGCGCTTCTGCATAAGGGAGGCGGCCACGCCGCCTGCCCTAGCTCGCCTCGCCTCACGTGGATCTGAGCTGATCTCCTCGTCGTTCTCATTCTCGTGCTCCCCTGCCTTCTCGGCGGAGGCGGACTGCAAGGGGAAATGGACTCCGGTGGGATTCCGCTTCCGCGGAAGGGACTCACGCATTTAGCAGCGTGGCTAGGGAGGCGGTTTGGCGAGCACGGAGGAGAGGGCGAGGGAGGTGGGGATCACAGGACGGGCACGGGGTGGGAGGTGCAGGTCGGATGGGGGAGGAGACGACATAGGCTTCTGTGGGGAGGCGTAAAAGCGAGGCGAGGTAGGCCAGAGAGGCGGTTTGGCAGCGTGGCCAGGGAGACGGTTTGGCGAGCGCGGAGGAGAGGGGCGAGGGAGGTGGGCGAGGGGCACGGAGATCACAGCGACGCGGAGGCGAGGAAGGCGCAGATCAGATGGGGGAGGAGGCGGCGGAGGCTTCTGTAGTTCTGCGCGGGGCGGGGGGGGGGAGGGTTGGCGACGCGAGCATAATAAGCGAGGAGGTGGGGGTAAACTCTAAATTATAGTAGTTAAGATTTTGGAACGGGGACTACGAAAAACCGCAGAAGCTTCTTGTGAGCAGTTTCTAGCTTTCGCGTGTTGTAACACGTAGTCACTTTTCTTCGAAATAACTATAAAAAAACTGACTATTTAAAATAATTTTTAGTTTTTTTAAGTGAAAATCGGAAACTAGAACTATCCCAAAACACCCAGTAGAATCGGGCACCACTGGCCCAAGCGCGCGCAGCGCATCGACCACTGCGGCGTGTCCGGCGTCGGAAAGGGAGGAGGTTTCCAATTTTTAGCGACCGACAAGCGGAGCCCAAGGTACAGGCTTTTTTTAAACCTGACAGGTGGGGCCCACGTAGAGGACTCTGTTTCCGACTCGTTTCGGGTCCGGTCCGGTCCACGCCACGCCACGCCACGCCATCCGCATGGACCGCCGTCTCTTTTCGTCCCCTGCCGCGTCAGATCGCTCGCCTCTCCCGGTGCCCTAGCGAGCACCGCCACCGATCCCAACCAAAATTGCGAAATCACCCGCGGCGGCAGGATGGGCGACGAGGCCAAGTACCTGGAGACGGCGCGGGCCGACCGGTCGGTGTGGCTCATGAAGTGCCCCCCCGTCGTCTCCCGCGTCTGGCAGGCCGCCTCCGCGTCCTCCTCGGCCGACGCCAACCCAAACCCAAACCCCGTAGTCGCCAAGGTCGTCCTCTCCCTCGACCCCCTCAGCTCCGACGAGCCCTCCTCCAGGCAAGCCCCCGGCCCGCTGTGCCCTCCTCCCCCGTGCATTGGATTGGTACGGATTTGACCCGTAGAGTCGCTTTGAACAAGCTGATGACCCTACGGATTGGTACTAGTGGTGTAGTTAGCTGTTGAGCGTAATGCCGTACGCTCGAACAAGTTGCGTGCCTGTTTGAATTAGGTGCCTGCATTAGCCATTTGGTGATTGAATGGACGGGTGATTTTCAAGCAAGAGAAAATATTTTTCATTTCGAGTTAATTGCGTAATGCTATACTCCGCACACACAATGTAGAGGCAGAAGAGCATAAATGCCTTATGCAGACTGAAATGGCTGTGTTAAAAAGGCTGAGAGGTTTAATTTGAAGAGCTGGATGTCATACTGCTCTGTCCAAGTGTTAATTGTTGCTCATTCTTTGTTTGTTTCATACTCATTATTTCCTGCTTGTGGTACCTATCGTTCTTACATGATGTTATTGGAATGACAGTTTAAGATGGAGATGGCTCAAACTAACACCGGCAATACACCAAAGAGTTACTCCTTGAATATGTTCAAGGATTTTGTACCCATGTGTGTTTTCTCAGAGGCTAACCAAGGTAGGAACCAAATTCCCAGCTTGTTAGCTTTGTAGTGCTCGCATGCACACCTCTTGTCTCTGTGTATTTTACTGTCCTGACGGACACGATTTGGATTCGTTCTTGTATGTTAGAGATCCATTAACGCTTGGTTCTACCTATGTACTTCTTAGTTTAACACAATGATCTGGTTTTGGTGCAATAATAAGCTTGTGGAAACAGTCAAGTATACCAAAACTATAAGTGTATGCTGCATATATCTAATATTGCACACATGTTGCGCATTTTTTCTACATGAGAGCTTGAGCTAGCCTCTTCAAACATTTTATCTGTACTTTGTAGTTGTGGGATAGGAATTCATTAATATCTACGAATTGTCATCCCCAAACTTTTGGCCCCATAGTCATAATAAATTATTTCATGCAGTTACTTTTGCCATTATCAATTGTGTGACCTAAATGATTTAATTTGCCATTGTCTGGGTTTTGATTGCACACTACGAGATCTCTGTTGAATTTTAATGATATTACTTATGCCATCTTCATAATTTCGTCGCCCTGTTTGCCTACGAGTCCTCGTGCGGGTATATAACATGCTATCTTTTTCTTGATATATCTAACCATCTTGGTCAATTGCGTCTGTCCTTAATATCTTAAACTGTTAGACATTTTAATGTTCCTACTTTTGGGGCTTGCCCAGAAGTTTTGAGTGCATGCTTCATACTTGGAAGCAGGATTTGGAAACTAGTAGGTGGCTAGGTTGTTATTGTACTTCCTCTAGTCACAAAAAGGAAGTCATTTTGGGTTACATGCAGTCAACGTTATGAACTTTGGCTATCAATATCTTTTTGAATATTTAGATTGGACACATGAAAATGACATGTAGATTTGTCACGAAAATTAATTTTATAATAATATAATCTTATTAGGTTTCACAAATATATTACAATTGAAATGAGTGATCAAAGTTACATTTTGAGGACCGTGTCGATGTCCAAAATGACTTCTTTTTGTGACTAGAGGGAGTATTTACCAAGACTAGTATTTCCTAAACCGTTTGATTCATGGTTTGACATTTGTTTTGGGTTAAAGGGAAATTAACATTGATCCTAAGCGACTTTCGCATAGTTTGTGCATATAGACACATCCTTTTGTGCATATAGGCTGTCCTTTGACAAAGTTATTTCACAGAAATAGGCAAAGTATACTGTCGTAAATTGCTCTGTCTAAAGCCAACAGTTTCCAGATTGATTTAATTCAACTTTTTAAAAGCCTAACCAGTTGACTTAAGGTGGGCTACAACTGGTAACAGGTCACTGGCAGGTTACTGCCTGTAACCAATTGGAAAAGTCCCCACTTACCAGCAACTCTGCGGTTTTTGGTTCCTAATGAATTTTGGGGTTCTTCTAATAGCATCCTATTAGTTTTGAGTACAACTGAAGTATAACCTCTGTTTGTTGCAGGGAAACTTTCATGTGAAGGAAAAGTCGAGCATAAATTCGACATGGAGCCTCACAGTGATAATTTGGTGAACTACGGAAAGTTATGCCGTGAAAGAACACAAAAGTCCATGGTTAAAACTAGAAAAGTGCAGGTGGAGTGCTTCAGTGGTATTTGACCTTATTGTTACTTTAAAGTATTATAATTTACCCTTGTGTTACTACTTGTAGGTACTTGACAATGACCATGGAATGAGTATGAGGCCAATGCCTGGCATGGTTGGTCTGGTACCTTCTGGTTCAAAGGTATTTTCCTCTTCCAATATGACAATTTAGGACGATTCATTGTGCTGTTGTCTTAATGACAGAGATCAACATTTGCTAATATGTCTAAGTGATTTCATATGTGATGTACAGTATTTCGAATTTGTATGGTTCTGTCTTAGGGATCGCAATGTTGAAATTACATAGAACATATATCTGTTTTTGTGGTACCTCTATGCTTAGGTCTGACAAAACAATTTTCAGTTTTGAAGCTTTTCTTTCCTTTTTAGATCTTCATCACTTTGTCAGTCTCTTCATCTTGAACTATCAATTATAATTTCTCATGACATATTCAATTTTGTGTTTGTCAGGAGAAGAAGAAGCAAACACCAACCAAACCATCTGATGTCAAAAGAACACGGAGGGATCGCAGAGAATTGGAAAATATTATATTCAAGCTTTTTGAG
Source organism: Hsuehochloa calcarea (assembly GCA_036346395.1). Taxonomy (NCBI): domain Eukaryota; kingdom Viridiplantae; phylum Streptophyta; class Magnoliopsida; order Poales; family Poaceae; genus Hsuehochloa; species Hsuehochloa calcarea. The sequence goes on from CM070602.1 coordinate 7,538,938, forward strand.
AGGCAGCCCAATTGGGCACTAAAGGCACTAGTGCAAGAAACTGACCAGCCGGAGGTATTTTTTGGACTTATATTCCTAATATTGCTAGTAGGAAAAAGCACCTGCTAAGATAAATTAGTTTCAACTATAGATATTTTATTTTTTGTTATCTCAGTAACCACTCAGGGATTGTTTGTGTTTGGCTTTATGCAGCAATTCCTGAAGGAGATACTGAACGATCTCTGTGTGTACAACAAACGAGGACCGAACCAGGGGACGCATGAGCTCAAGCCTGAGTACAAGAAATCGACAGAGGACACCGATGCTTCTTGAAGATGCTAAGCATATTTGACTGCTGTTCTATAACTGAGACACAGAACCTGTTGGCCTGATGTGCCGGACGATGAGTTCTCTATTGATTACTCTTGCCGAAACATCAGAATGCGTCGGTTACATTTGTTTGCTTTTTAAGAGGCATTGTGCAGGGATAAGCTGATGCATATTGATTATTGAAGAATTTTTTTTTGAGAAACCACATGAAAGAGTGAGTTTCATGCTAAATGTACCTCATGGGAATCTTTTTGAAACGCCGTACCTCATGAGATTCACTACGAGGATTTGACATGTATAGAGTTCAGCAGTTTAGGGAAGAGGATAGGTAGACATGTAGCCCGCTTCAGAGCATATTTGGCACAACTGTAGCTTTCCTGAAAAAACAGAGCTGAGCTAAAGAACTTTGTTGTTTTGTTGTTTATGGTGTTTAACTGTCTAGCTTTTAAGTAGACTGGTTGCAATTTTTGTGATGAAAAATGTTTGAAATGTCTGAAGCAAATAATAACTTGCTTGATGATATTTAACGACAATTAACGCATTTAACTAACGACAATTGGCGACACTTGCAATTAACAATAATTATCGTAATTGATGATAATTAACATAATTGACTGTAATTAACAACAACTATAGACAATAATTATTCCATAATTGCACCAATATTCAAAACGAAAAATGATATATTTCAAGATCAAAATCAGGACCAAATAACTACTTGCAAACAGGTATTGCCTAATGAAGATCAAAATCAGGACCAAATAACTACTTGCTACACTTGCAGGTACAACTGTCTGTAGTTGGTACTCATTCTAGCCATGTCCTATAGCACTCGAGCCAATTTGAACTGAAGGTTAAAGAGAATATCACTTTTCTCTGAACCTGAGAATGAACACATATAGATGCATGCGACAATTTGATCTTGCAGAGCAAAAAACACATTACAATTTGTAAGTTCCAATTTGTAGATCAAAACTATCAAAGTTAGTGATACAATAGTAAATTATGAATACTTGCCAACATTTAAAAAAATGATTTCACCAGGATTAAAATTATGCTGAGCCTGGAGTTACAAGGAAATAGCAGAAGCTCTGCTATTAGTTCATCGAAGAGTATTAAAATCACAAAGAAAGGTCTCAAATTACAAGACGGCCAGGACCCGGCGAAGGTGGCCGGCCCCAGGAATGTCAATGAATAAAACTTAGGAAAGAATTGTTACACGTTGTGATTTTCCCCCGGAACTAGCGAATCCATCTTTGTGTCACCGCTCATAATCCAAGCCCGAGCTTCCTCCTTTATGATAACCATCGTTCCAGCAGCCTGGATTCTTTCATGCTTGAAAATTCTTCGGTTACATTCCTTCCAGATTTGGCACATGACAAGGGTAATCACTGTGTTGAGGCCAGATCTGTGTGAGCTATGCTCTCATGGGTTCCTACTTAGTATTTGCATTAGTTGAGAAATAGGGGGAGAAGCCTGCGCGCCGCGCTTGCCGACTCGGTGCTGCGGCGGTGCGCGACACCTCGCCGCGCCCGCTAGGAGTGACGAAGTTTGAGTAAAATCTCAAGGGGGCTAAAGGTGAAAGCTACAGATCATTGTTCAATTTCATCCAAGTTCAGTAGCATTTAGTTAATTAACTTTTGACCAAAAGAAAAAGATTTATACATTGTTAAAACAATTCTAAAAACGTAGGGAAGCACAAACTAATTCTAAGAACTCACACTTCAGTGCTATTTTAATCTTACCATATGATATGTTCTTAACAAATACTAACATCAACCAGCTACTTGGATACTACCCCTGGAACAAAAAGTGGTGTATGCCCAGTATTCACATGCAAAGTTTAATTAACTTATTCAACATCCGTCGACTTGGTGATGCGCCGGTTGAGGACGCCGAGCGCTCGAGCTGCAGCCGTCTCATTTCCCGCCTATTTTCTGTTCACCAATTGGGCCTCCAACATGCCAATAAGTGCTGCAGCCAGCCCATCAAGGTACCACACGGCCAAGAACAAACCCTTCTACGCGTTTACAGGATTTGTTTGGTATATGACTCCTGCTAGTCACACCAAAATTTTGGTAATACTAATACCTAAACAATACTAAAACTGGGCAAATAATTGGTGTTTGGATCGTAGTCATGCCAATTCACGAGCAATGTCAAAATTGATGTGTTTGGATTGCAGTCATACAAAAAATTATCAAAACTGTGAGTATCGTACGTGGGCCTCGCATGATATCTATTTTTTTTACACTAAAATATATCAACATGAGTCTTATTTTGTTGATTAAATGACAAAGAACATAATAATTTAAACAGAACATAAATCCAATACTCAGTTTATGAAATATGATCATTTCAAACGTATTTCAAACTAGTTTATCAAACTATTCTTGTAATTAATGCTAGCCAACCATTTTCTGCCACCCATCGGAGTCAGCAGATTCTAGCTGAACCAAAATTTGGCGAACGTTCGGCCGCCCGCGCGAAGCCTGAAAAATGGCACAAAAAAAAAACTTAGACGTGATCAAAATTTTAAAGGCAACGTTAAATATTAAAACGGAATTAAACGCTAACCAAATTTTAGGATAATACCAAAATTTTAGTCTGACTCGGTTTGACCTGAACCAAACAGGCCTGCGTCGCCCAACCGAGCCTTTTCTCTAGCGCCGCCTAGCCACCCCAAATCCACCGTCGGTGCTAAGGGGGATCCCAGGGTCCGGCGGCCGGACCTAGTGCTCGAGCCCCAACTAGCCCCGACGGTAGCTTCGCCCTCGGGTAAACAAAGCAGCTCCTCCTTTCTCTCACGAAATAGTATTCTCTCAACCTCGATATAGATTTTCAGATTGTTTTAGCATCTACCATCTCAAACTTGTTGCGACTCGCGATGTTAGATGTTTGTTCCAGTGTAATCGAAGAAGGGGTGTTTGTCTTGTTCAAATCTTTCTCTTTTTGCGTACCTCTTCTTCTTCAACACCTTACGATGTAACAAGCAACTACGGTTCGGGGACGGAGCACGCCTGGCTGGCCATTGCGCCATGCACGCGAGGTGTTTGTTCAAATGTCTCAGCAGCGTATCTATGTCACTTGATCGTTTGCATGCCTCCTCTGTTCAAGATTTAGTTTTTGTTAAGGGTATTTGTGTTATTTTTCTATTGTTCTAGGATTCAGTCTTGTGTCCTTTGTAGTCTATATATTGCCTGTTGGGCTGTTGCAATACACACATTATCAGAGCAAAGGTTCAAACCCAGCCTACAACCTAGCCTTCATCCTCTTCCGCTGCCCGCTGCCTCCGGGAGGAGCAATCTCCACTCCCAGGGGCGGTCACATTAGTCGTAGCGTTTCCTCGTAGAAGAAGAAGCAACAGCAGCAACATCTTTCCTCGATTTGGATCTAGATCCATGTCTGGATCCATCGCCGCCTCAATTTTGCGCTGCTGGAATCGTTCCCCAAGGACCATCTCATCGAGCTGCTCCGCGATGCTGCCGTCGGCCATGGCGACGTGCTGGAGGCTGTTCACCTCGCGGCAGGCGCGGACCCGGCCCAGCGGAAGGTCTTCATCCACGGCCTCGGCTGGGACGCCACCGCAGAAGATCTTCACCAAGACCCTCCGCCCTGGCAACGTCTTCGTCTTCCCTGCCGGGCTCGCCCGTGCTCCACCGCTAGATCCCGCCGCCGGATCCACGCCACCATAGCCTCCCGAGCTCCCGGCAGCGCCGCCTCGCTTGCCGCTCTGAATCCGCTTCTTTGTTGCATGACAGGCCTTCTCTCGGATCTGTGTTGCTCAACAAGCTCCTCCTCTCCGCGGCCGACTCCTCCAATGCACTCGTCACCGCCGCGACGGCGAACCGCCTCGCTAGGTTGCTCGGCATCGCGGCGGAGCTGCCCCCCGCCGCCCGCGATGAGGCCGCCGTAGCCGCCTCGTCTGTGCCGTTGGCTGTTGCCTTTGCTGCCATGATCTACTGCTATGCCGTGCCGCTCTCCCGCGTCGCCGACGCTGTGGCCTCACTGTCCCACGAAGCCGCGCGCGGGGACCAGGCAGCATTCGACGTGGAAGTGGAGCAAGGGGAAGCAGAAGGTGAAGACGACGAGAGGGGATGAGGAGGTAGGGGAGGAGATTTGAGAAAAGAGAGGGGATAAAAAAACTAGTATCTGCTGCTCCTTTGAGTTCTTTTTCTTCCATTGCGTCCATCCAAGTTCGTATCATTTAGTTCGTCTAAACCATGCTAGTTCACAAATTCATTGTCAGTCAGCTGATTACTTTGTTAGCCACAGTCTGTCCTCTTGGATCGAGAGTGACGTTCTTCTTTCCCTTTTGTATGGCAGCAGCCGCCGCTCTTCTCCCCAAGCCGCTACAGATCGTAGAAGTTGTTATGATGCTGACGCTTCTCTCTGAGTCGCCGCCCCGAGCTTCTTATACCGTTGTGGTTTTTCCGCATTGTGCCTCCGTTGCTTTCTTGTGCACTGCGCCATCGCCGTCTTGGGCTTCGATCTGCGCTGCTATGCTAAATTCATCTTTGGCTTGATTTGACAGCTCTCTCTAGTCCTGTCGGTTTCATTATTTTCTTCACCGTGTTGCCGCGGTCGACTTTGCTCCCGCTTACCTCTACTTTTTCAGCCCCTGCACCCTTGTGCTTTATAGGCTGTCGCACGACCCCGGATGGGAGATCTTTTGATACTCGACATATTTTCCAAGAGCTGCACGCTACGACGATATTATCAAGACTTGGATTTTGGATTTTTCCTACTTTTGTGTCAACTCTTTCCAAATGCAAGGCGTATGTTATGGGTATTTGTGGTATTTTTCAATTGTTCTAGGGTTCAGTGTTGTGTCCCTTGTACTCTGTATATTGCCCATTGGGCTATTGCAATACACACACAATATTCATAACAGTTTCCACATGCCATTGAAGTGTTTGCGATTATCTCTGGTGGGCATTGGGTATTATGCTTCTCCTTTTGAATGACCAGATTGCCTTGATGTAACATACACACTGGCCTTGGATTGAGTGCAGAAAATTACTGGAGATGGGAAAAAAACTAATAGATTGCATGATGCCCATACTGTTGATTGTGGATCGTGGATCGATATGGTAATGGAATTCTTACCTCTGTCCAATGTGTTAGCTTAGTATGGTAGGATTGCCTAGAGGACCTCAAGGTCGTTCCCTGGGTAGTAGTGTGTTAGGCTTCTATCAAACAATGCCCCCGATGTGTAAGTGCAATAGTTCAATCCATAGCAGAAGTGCTTTAGGGTTACAGAACATATTGCTTTCCAGTCCGACATTGGTTGTTATGTTTACCATTAGCACTTTGCGATCCGTTTTATTATGTTTACCATTAGCACTTTGCGATCCGTTTTATCTCCATAATTGAATACCAAACAAAGTCCCACGTTGTGACATGTAATTGAGAAATTGATAAGGGTGGATTATTACTTTATTACCATTGAGATTATCAACCCTTCAATCATGTTGTCCCATTGCTATAATGTGAGGTGATAAAGAGTAAGCATCTCCTCAGAAAAGATGCGTCGCCTTTGAGAAGGAAAATGACATCCCCAGTTTTTATCAGAACAGGCAAACCACAATCGACACTTATCGCTTGGTCTTCCCCTGTACGTGCCCAGCAGTTTAGATATAAAGTGTTTTGTCTAATGCCTTTTAATTATTCTGTTATTTGAGCAGTTAGCGCCTTTGCCCTGTTCTTCATCCTTCCAATATTGTTGTTCAGATGATCAGTTGGTATCCTGATGCATCTTTTTACTCATATTGTTTTTTGCTGTAAAAGATTACAATGAGTGCATAAAAGCTCAAGATAATAGATCTGGTTGGGAAAAATGTTGGGTGAAATTGATTGCTCTGATGTTTTCTTGATTTTAAATTCAATGGGTATACAGGGAAGTTTTCCAATGATTTTATTTGTGGTTATACCATTTAACCTTCTTTTCTCCATGCATGTAGATTCACCATGAATTCTGTCGGCACTGGATTGCTGAAGGGCTTGAGGAGGGTCTTAGAACAGCAAAGGAAATCAGTTGGTGGGTTATTTTCCATTCTTATTCACAGATTACACCTAGTATGTAATAAGCTGTGATCGATGATATCATGATATGTACAATTACACTGAGAAGCAAGCTTTTTGTCTCTTTGTAGATTTATGCAGAAAATCACGAGCTTGGAGTTCTACTGTTTCTTTTTCCGATCTTGATGAGAAGGGTGGCATGGGCGATGATGATGACTATACAGATTCAAGGAGAGAGTTAGAACCTCAAAGCGTAGACCCCAAGAAGGGCTGGGGATTCCGTGGTGTGCATAGGGTATTAAGTATTATATGAAACAGTGATTGGTGTTTTGGTTTCCAGGAGCATAATTTGACACTTATTGATACGTTCCATTATTGCTAGGCTATAATGTGCGGCAAAGTTGGACAAGTGCCTGTGCAGAAAATTTTAAGGAATGGGCGTACAGTAACTGTATTTACTGTTGGAACTGGTGGCATGTTTGACCAGAGGGTAGTAGGGGCTGAGGATTTGCCGAAGCCAGCTCAGTGGCATCGAATAGCTGTTCATAACGAGCAGCTAGGTGCTTATGCTGTTCAGAAGTTGGCGAAGAAGTACGTGGTTTAAATAAGAAGATTTTTTCATTTCTCTCCATTTTACTATATAACCTTTGCCAGTGCTTTAGCTTGGAAATTTATTTTTACCGTGGATAGTGCTATCCAAGGATAAAAATCTCGCTACCAGCCAGTTTACCGGTGACTGGCCGGTTACCGGATTTACCGGAAAAAAACCGGATGAAATTCGTTTGAATTTACTTAAAAACCAGTCAAAATTTAAAAACTAGAATTTGAATTAGCTAAACCGGGAAAAACCGGTCGGATTTTCCGTTACCGGACCCGACCGGTAAGGCCGGGGTAACCGGCCGGGATTTTCATCCATGGTGCTATCTTCATTGTTGCCTTATTTCAGTTCTGCAGTATATGTTGAGGGTGATATCGAAACCAGGGTCTACAATGACAGCATTAATGATCAAGTCAGAAATATACCAGAGATTTGTGTTCGACGTGATGGTATGTTGATCCAGAATTCAACTAAAAATTTAACTATAATTCAATTTCGTTGTAGTAATTTTATATAGTGAGAATTAATTCTGTCAGAATAGTTTTCATAGGTAACTTGATGTCTCTTTTCTTATATTTTATTTGCTAAAAATTCTTTTTACTCTGTAATACCCAACTGTACACAGCTGTGCCATTCTGCTTTCTGTAATTATGCTGCATTTTTATCCCAATAATGTTTTCTATTTGTACTTTTTAATTATTTTATGCACCCCATTGTGCAAAAGCTCATCTTCCAAAAAAATTATTCTATGTACAGGCAAGATTCGATTGGTTAAATCTGGGGAGAGTGCTGCTAGCATATCATTAGATGAGCTAAGTAAGTTCACTAACTGTCTTAAGGTTCTGATTTATAAAATATTGCTTGTACTTCTATTGACTAAGAATTATTCACACAGATGTATTTCTGTGTTTTAGTGTTTACCATGCAAATCATAATAACAATAACCTTTGGATGCAGGAGAAGGATTTTTCTAGTTACAGCAAAGTATGTCAGCACAAGCAGGTCAGGAGTAGACTTCTTGCTTGAGGCATGTTTTGAATGTGTTTTTTTGTTAGTTTCAGGCTTTCTTCTGTACTAGGTTTTTTTACTTTTGAGTAGTGTCACTGTCCACAACCCCTGCTGGCTGCAAGTTCTAGGTTTTCATTCATTTTAACTTTAACTTATAGTGCCAAGTTTGCATTATCTGAGAATACCTTCAACCATCAATCAAACATTCCTCTCTCTGATTGGCGCCACTGTCTTTCCATGATTGATACAAATCCATCATTGATCTGTACCTCCTTATGTTTTTTTTTAAAAAAGTAAAAGACGATGCTTTCTTGCTAGTAATATTTTAAAGTACCTTATAACCAAGCTCACCCTTGCCCATAGCTTGGTATTTTGTGTAATTACATACTATTATCGTGCGGTTGCTTGATTACCAAGAGGATTTTAATATAAGAGGAGTTCATATTGTGAGTGCTGTGGACAAAGGCCCTATCCTGCTATGTTCAAACGACAGCGCCTTCTCGTCGAATCCGAAGGCCTCTATCTTCATCGAATCACCCGTGTAAGGCCCAGTGTTTTTTCTACCGGCTGCAAAAAAAATTTCGGAGGGGACTGGTAAGGCTGGTTACCGGCGAAAACCGTAAATTTTGGATAATTTTGGTCGAAAATTTTATTTTATTTTTTTAAAATTTCGAATTTTAAACTTACAAAAATAATCAAATTTGAACATAATTCATGTAAATTTGAATTTTTTTGAATAAATTTTACCAAAACCGAAATTTCGCCACCGATTTTAATTTCTACCGGTTACCGACGGTAACCGGCGGAATTTCGCCGGTAGCGTTTTCACTGTCTAAGGCCTCGATCTTCATCGAATCACCCATGTAACTTACGCAGCCGAAGCAGGATACATCAGTGAGTATCTTCATCTTAAGGAAACACGCTCATACAACTTTCACATGTTGTAACACTAGGGGTGATACCGCATTTTCAAAAACTGTCAGTCCCTGTCAATGACATGCTGCAAACCTGGGATGGTAGAGTAGTTTCCTTATTTAACTTGTTTTTAGTCTGTTTGTACCTGTTGGCAATAGACAGTTTTCTCTGGAGTGCTCCAGGGGAGCACAGGGCTATATGAAGAATAGCACAGTGACACTCAGTTAGGTCAAGTTCTATGCAAAATTGTCTAGTTGATATGTTGAGAAAGAAAAACATTGAGCAGAAACTGCAAAGGAAAATAGGCAAAGTAACTGCTCACTCTCTCTACATCATGAGAGGTCGTTGTTTTTCACTATAAATCAAGAGAATCAATTGAAGACGAGAAACAAGATACCAAATAAATATTGTAGACTCGAAGACAAGGAATGCTGTTGTCCTCATTAAAAGGAAAAGGAAAACAGAAAAGCAGTTCGATCTATATTGTGTGAACGAAGCTTGCATACATGAATTCATGCATAAATGTAGTGGTATTGAAACTTCATATTAATAAGATCGAATCATATTTACACTTGACATGTTGCCGAGGAATATCAAAAGTAAATTTATAGGAAATTAACTATCCCGTAGATTGAGAGAGTAGCATCCAAAGGCGGCTAAAAGCATCATGGTTGATGTTCCTCACTTCGAAAGCTTGCCACATTAGTTAGAGCGGGTGTGCTTTTGATGGTGTTGTAGGCCTCACCTTATCTCTTGACGTCCTTCTGAGCATCTCCCTCATGCCATCGGCCACCCGGACCGCCGGGCTCGACAGTGCCATCCTGCAGAATGCCATATGCGCTTTGATAGCCTCTTCGATACCTTCCTGGCCTCTTCTATCTCTACGGAGTTCATCCCCTACAGCCTCTGAACACAAGCCACAGAGCCATCTCCCTCCAAAGTTGGCCTTGACATTCGTTATGTATTCCTGGGTGCAGTCCTCTTTCAGGCTGCAGCATGCACATCTCACTGATTCAATGTCCATCTTCAACGCCGATGGAAACTAGATGTGAAGAATAGGAGAAGCATAGAAATAGAGCAGGAGAAAGAGGGAGGGAGAAAACAAATAGAAGAGAACAATAGGGACCTCAGGACTAGGTCGCTACTAATTGTATGGAACATTTGAAGCACCTGTATTTTTCCTTTGGTTTGTCTCGCTTATCTTGATTGATGGTTGAAATTTTGGGATTTGCCCTGGCCCATAGTTTCTTCAGCGGTGTACTAGCTGGTGAGAGCATATGATTTGCTTTGATGGCTACCAGTTTACTAGGTAAAAATGAAGATGTAGGGAAACCTAGTATGCATGGCTGCAACTGTGTCGAAGGTACAGGCAGGAGCAGATGTCCGTACGTAGTCTTGGTTAGCTAATACAGTAAACTTGGTCCAGTTGTAATTCTACTGTTCTCTTCCTGTAAGTCGTTGATCTGAAATGGCAGAGTTGTTTCATATGCGATATGTTAACCACAGTAGTCTTGCTTAGGTTGATTGTTGAAATTCTCCACTCCTAATTTTGCTCAACTCAACCGATATTGTAAACATATACTTTGCTGGACAGGTCATAACTAGTTGTGCCACATTATGTTGAGAAAAAGGGGATACATGCAAGGATCTACCATGATGCTGCTTTGTTGAAGCCTTGAAGTATGGGATGGTTCTCACATCTCTGCCTGGCCAAAGGTATTAACATTTGCCGGTGTAGGCATGTAAACCTTGCCCTGGCCTTCCGATATATCCTTCTTTGGCATTGCGTGGAATCTGGCCCAATTATGCCTTATTTTATTGATAAACATGTTTGCACTCATCTTTTACCATGGTGTTCACGGTGAACGGTTTACTTTGATGGCCCGTACGTCTATCACGGCAACAGGATGATGCAATGATTATTGAAGGTACACAAGGGTAGATGCGATGCGCTCAGCAGTCAGCATTACTGCATGTAGCGCAAATACAGTCTTTTTGGTTGGGTTTCTGAAAGTCCTGGATCCCTGTATGGATTAAGAAATCTGAAGGATTTATACTTGAAACTATTGCGATCCAAACATGCCCGAAGTTTTATCACACCTCCAGGATTTATCCTGTGACGAGTTCAGATCATCGGATTGATGATTGACTTGGTTGAGTCCAAATTAAGTTAATAATCATTATCTTGTTATACCCAACAGCGGTGAAAAAAGATTAGTAAATCTAGTGCGTAGAGCTGGTGAGACGGTGTTTGAGAGGGTACAAGGGAGTAGATGCGCATGAATAATAAATAGCTCTTGCGCTTGTTTTTACATGCCTGGTGTGAGGACAATTTGTCCGGCTGTTTAGTACTTTGTACAGAGAGGGATAGTACGACAGGACAGCCTGAATTTCACGGTGCCTAGCCTAGATGCTCTGCAGTTTACCGTATGCGAGGGCCGAAATCATCGCGCGCGTACGCCGCGAGTAGCAAGAAATTGGAATCCTCCGGGCCACCCGAAGCGGGAAGAAAGTTTGGATAACTACCACAGCACCGGATCCGGATTTACTTATACCATTGTTGCTTACTGCTAGATGATTTGCGTCCCAACAAGAAACTCCTCCCCTCACGCGTGCCTAAGCGTTCCTACGTAGCCTGTGCCGCGTAGATCGAGTAGCGTTCCTGTGCATGTATGTGCTGCAGCTAGCTAGCAACTCCTCGCCCCTCGATCGCCGCCTCCTTAATTTGCCCAAAGTTGCCGCGTTTCGTCGGGCGCGTACGTAGTACACACGGGCACCATGAGTCTGAGACAGCGAACCGCTGGCGCTCGTCCCGGCGCGTGGGCGGACGCGCGCGGAGACGAAGACGTGCGTACGAGGCTCGCGGCGACCGACCCCTCTCCCCCCGGGCCACTGCCGTAGTGCGTGCCGTGCCGTGCCGTGCCGCTAGGGGCACGCACGCACGCACGCACGCAGGCCATGTGAGGCGCGCGGTGGCCGGGGTCACGGGGCGGGGGCAGCAGGCACGTGGCCGCGCCGTGGAGTTTCGCGCCGCGACTCCGACAGCTCGGTGGCCACTCGACAGCGCCTGGCGCCCGTAGGGGTACTGCTCACTGCTCCTCCACGTGAAGGGCGCCCTGCTGCGGCACGCTGTTTCGGCTGCAGGGAGATCCGTCGCCGTACGGCCACGGACGCCGCAGAATGCATGCAGGGCCCGTACGCCGCCGTTGGTCGGAGATGCACGGCAGATCCGTACGCCGCATTTAGCAAACCCAACGGCGTCCAGCCGCCGTCTCGTCGGAAACCGTACGTTGCATTTGAGGCCGGCCGGCGAGAATGGCATTTCGGAAGTACGAGCTAGCGCTTCATGTGCATGCATGCATGCATGTTACATTCCAATCGAGTTTACCAATGGATCGACGATCGACCTGATGCTGAGAGATGCAACGCAAGCCGTTGATGCTCGATCTAAACACCCTATGTATTATCGTTGTGTTTGTTGTCTGTACCACAGTATGGACCGGCTGGGCAGACCAAATCATGCGTGCATGGACATAATTCTAGGATGCACCAAGAATTTATCTACAGTTGGGGTTGGGGTCCCCTGCAAACTTGCAACACCCAGTACAATCCATCGTTTTCAAAGCCTAGGTTTCCACGACCAACGGACCTACGAAATGGACGAGCACGTACGTACGATCACATTCTACGAGACATTGCTATGCACTCAACAACTCCTCATAATTATTGGGACTCGAACGTCGATGGATGGTCTTTAGCCGCGCGCACAACATGCATGGATGCCACGCTGGTTAATTAGTAAGCACAAATTATCGTACGTAGGTTCATTACTCTACGTGGCAGTATATGCGTACGTAGCTAGGTTAAACTTAATTAGTATATGCTTGTAACACCCCGTTTTTCAGATCGCAAATAGTGTTGGTTATTCAATTTTGAGTTTCTTTGATTTTCGTTCGCCGCTTAAAATCCCAAAATTCTCGAGCCCTCTTTAACATAGGGTTTGTGTTTCAAACCCATCCTCAAAATTTCGAATTCAAAATTTAATTTGAATTTCATCTTTTTCAATTTTGGGTTCCCCTAAAAAGCCTTGCCCTTATTTGAGCCACTTTTTTTTTAGTGACCCACTGACTTTCATTGCGGCCGCCTTTTCCCTTCTTCTTCCGCTTCCGACCACGGCCCGCTCGCCGTTTCTCTTTCTCTCTCCCGTTCGCCCGGCCCACGGCCTGCTCCCTTATCTCCTTCTCTCTGGCCGTCTCTCTCTCTCCCCTTATTCCCTCGGCTCCTTCGGCCGCGTCGCCCGATTCCTCTCCCCGAATCCCCTCGGCCGCGTCGCCGCTTCGTCCCCCCTTTCTTCTCCCGAGCCGCGCGTCGTCTCGCTCCCTCGCGCCGCCGCCTCTTCGCCGATCCTTCGTCTCCCCGCTTCATCTCCTTCGAGCGCGTCGCCGTTCTCTCTTCCTCCCTCGCGCCGCCGACCCCTTCGTCTCCTTCGGCCCGGCCCATCATTGCGCGCTTCCCCAACTTTTTCCCGCCTCCAATCGCTCCATCTGCGCCGCCCCACCTCGCGTCGCCTCGCCACCAACTCCACCGGGCCCCAGCACATCGCCGCCCATACCTCCGTGTCGACAGCTCCGTCTCGTCGCCCACGTCGTCGCCCACTCCGCAGCACCATGCCGCGTCCCATCGGCGCCATGGCCGCCCATGCCGCCTCCGTCAAACCCGGTTCCGTCTCTCCCCCTCCAGCGGCTATAAAGAGGCCCGAGCCCCTCCACCTCCTCTCCGCGTTGCTCCTCCTCTCCCCGTAAGCCCTCCAGACGAAAGCCCGCTTGGCTTCTTCCTTCGACCGAAGCCTCTGCCTTTGGCGTGCCCTCGTTGCCGCCTCGGGCCTAGACCCAGTCGCCGGCGCTGGAGCGCCACGGCGACGACGCCCGAGCCTCCCGGCCGGCCACGGCTCCCCTCACCAAGGTCCGCCGTCGCCAGGCTCCTCCCCACACCGCCCTCGACTCCGACCCCCTCCGGTGCTTCCCGCCCGTCAAAATCCTCGGTGAGCTCTCCACCCTCTCCCTTCTTCACCGCCTCTGTGTGGCCGCCGCACCCGTCAGCTTCCACCACTGCCCCTCCTGGCTCAGTGCAGCTCCGACCGTGCCACCACCTCCCTCCGCCTCCTCACCCAGCCAGCATCCCATTTTGAGCAACCCTAGATCCCCACCGGCCTCCAACCGCCATCGGCGTGATGCGAGCTTCCCGACTCCTGTTTCTCCCTGCACGCTCTCCACGTGGCCGAGTCTCCCTCCTTACCACGCTCGGTGATTGCTTCCACAGGGATCCATTTAGACAGTAGCAATGATACTCGAATGTGGCTGCCAGTCTTCCCATCTTGTTGAGATCATTTGTCGATTGTGGTATTGGTTAGTTGATTGAGAATGTTGTCAGCTGTATTAGTGTGGGTGCCGAACTTTGTTCTTCAGGCGATTGCCGTCAAGACATTGGGATGATTAATCTGAGTGTAGCTCTCCCATCTCAGTATTTTTGGATTAGTAGTGATTGTCATAATCATCATATTTGATGAATCTTTTGTGATTGTCATTGATCATTGATTTTTGAGTAATGGTTGTTAACGATTAATTTTGTGGTGATCATTGTATGAGATCAAAAATCTTTTGTATGTCGATGAACTTGTGATTATTATGCGTAATTAATCCATCCGAGTTTTGTCGTGGATCGCTATTAATTGTCGAGTTGAGTGTTGTTTAGCAAGAGGCATTGTGTTGATCCAAAGAATGAAGAGCTTCATTTGATATTGCTAATAAATGCCTGTTGGTTATCCGTCGATTGAGTTGTTGTGTCGTAGAGGTTGCGATTATTTGTTATCTATATGTTTCGATTGTCAATATGTGATTCGTAATTGCTTCCCGAGATCGTTGCGATAGAAATGAGGTTACAATCGATCCAACGCTTAAGAAATGTTGCAATGGATTAATAGAATGTTTTGTTGGTAGTAACTTGATTTTTGATTAATTATTTGTGATTCTTGATCCTCGATATAAGAGTCTTGATAGCAATTGAATTGTTAATTATACTCCACCTTTGAGGGTTAGTCTTAATCTTGATAGAAATCTCGTCTATTGGATTTGTTAATCAATTGTTAATTGTTGGTTAGTGTCGTCGAGAGGACAATGATTGTGGAAATAATGATTTTTGGTGAAAGCTGGAAGTATTGATTTGATTGCTTTGTTTGGAAAGGATTTGTGGTTTGGCAATGATTAATAATCTGGCAATTGTATAAGTTGGTGGTTGGATTTGTATAGTTGGTAGTAAGTTGAGTAGCCAGCAATCGAATCGTTGAATATTATCAGGCATCTGTGTTTGGTATTGAATTTCTATTGGATTTGGTGTTGATCAAGTATTCTAGATTGGTATAGAACCGGTAGTCGAGTTGCTTTGTTGCCTTGTCGCCTATATTGGTGGTCTTGCTGTCTTCTAATCCGCAGTAGAGCATTCCGGCAAAGCTACTTGGACCATACCTTCTTTGTATCCTCCCTCATGGCAGAAATCTTCTGCCATTCCTCCTTTCGCCCAACTGGACGTTTGACTCTGTCAAACATTCCGGTGTCGCCCAAACCATTCTCTCAAGCCGTCCTCCGCAATCTTTCCGAGGCTCTTGTGTTTTATTTGGTCCCTTGGATTCTTGTATTTATTTGGTTTTTCAATCGTTATTGCGTAATTAGAAATCGAAGTCCAGAAGAATCGACGGCTCAAGCAGATCCAAGACTCAAGCAAAGACGCTGACCAAGACTTCGAACCTCTGTCTAATCAGGCTTTGAGTAAGATCAAGGCCACGGTAAAATAGCCCAGGCGAGTCAACACTTTGATCATATTGATCCCACATTTTATGCAAACTATATTCTGTTAAATTATCAAATTGCATGCTTAAATTTTTATGCAAATGTATGTCAAATTCTCTAAGGTAGTTAAATGCCTACTTGTTGATTAATAAATTATTAGGCCATTCCCTTGAAAGTTGAACTCCCAGTACCCTTGTCACCCTAGTAAATATCTGGTAACATACTAGTTATAGGTCGTACTTAAATGCCATGCTAGACTTGTTTAAGTACCGGGGTATTACTACCCCAAATCATCATCCTTTAATCATCATCAATTGTTTTGGGCAGTCATTGGGGAGAATGACTGAGTTGGTTGGATAACTTATTTTATACCTCTCCAAAACTCTAAAATTTACTAATACCCATCTGGGCGGATGGTAAGCTGGCGGGTAAATGGTTGGGTGCTAATGTAGCCCAGGATATTTTTGTGGAGGGTATGTGGTAAGAACCGCCCAGATAATCTTAAGGACTTAATCCTGTGATGACCTCTTATTGTAAAACAGTACAGCCACAAGTCTATAATGGTGTCGACCTGGCTAACTAATTGGTGTTCACCGGTACGAGCTGCACCACTGGAGGGGCTCCCCAATACCGTGAGCCCAAGAGGCTACGTATTGGGGAATGTAACTTACGGGACCCTAGGCGTAAGTTGCATGGCGCAAGAGGGGGTCTGGGCGTAGTGGATGTCGGGTCCCACGGGAACGACACCCCGCTCAGGTGAAACCTTAGCGGGTGCAAAGAATATCGAGGATGCCTTGGAAAGGCCTTGTGGTAATCTCCCCTTGATTCACATGTCTACGGAAACGTGTGTATATATCAAGCTGATTATCTCTTGTGGGTAAAGATGTACAATCTTTGCAGAGAATAAAAACTGTTCGAACAGCCGTGCCCACGGTCAAGGGCGGGCAGGCGGAGCTCATAAGAGTTAGTTCTATTTCAAAAACTTTGGTGGGTGGGATGAAAAATGTGCGGGGCTCACCTAGCCCTTGATTGGTTTTTTCCTGGGTATTCTTGCCCGGTGTTGGTAATAGGTGGGTATGACCACCAAAGAAAAAGAAGCATGAGACAGAGTTTCCGATGGAGGGAACCTCTGCTGTTATCAATTATTGCACAATTAATCTCTTTAAAAATGCATTTTGGTCCAAATGCTAAGTGACAGGATTTTCTAATATCTGTACTTATAAAAATGGCTTTACGCAAATAAAAGAACCCGAGCCATCCTTGTTACACCTTGCATGTATATTATTGCATCTGTGTGTGTGGGCTCGCGAGCACGGTAGTTGTGCTCATCCTCGCTCTTTCCCCAAACCCTCAGAAACAGGAACCCTGGAGCTGGCAACCGCATCCAGGATCCAGAAGTCGAAGACCCGGAAAAGTTGAAGCGTAGTCTAGTCCTTAGTTGTTCTAGTCTCACCCCGCTAGCCGACTTCGTTGGTTCTTGTGTGCCTCCTATATTGTCTGAAGTTTTCGGATAATATCGGGTGTACACGGGTTCCCCAGTCACTTGCCTGCGGTAAGATGTGCCCTCACCCCTTTGCTTCCGTTGTTGCTTCCGCTATCTTTTGTAATGTATTCTTTTGGCCTGTCTGGCCTTTATTGTAAAAATTGATCCAAAGCGGTCTATGTAAACTCTGATGTGTAAATTAATGAATGAAATAAGTTTGCGCCATGTATGGTTTGATTCAGCAATGTACCTGTGGAGTGCTAGCTACTGATCCAGGGAATAGCACAGTGATTTCACAGAGGATTTGGATTACAAAATCCGGGTCCGACAGAGCTGGTATCAGAGCATATGACTGTAGGAATCTTAGTTAGACTGGTCGAGCCTAAGGACTTGAGTGCTATTTTCAAAACCTAAGAAAAGCTTTGGCAAAATATAACGTATTATTTACTATGACTTACCCTTCTTAGTTCTTCAACTTTCGTTGATTTCACTTAAATTTTACTCAGTCTGACTCTCCACTTGTTTCAAAAATTGTAGATGGCGACCCCTTCGTCCGATGGTCCGTGGGACTTGTTTTCTCACGAAGAAAATGGAGATGAGTGTGTGGATTTCCTTCGCCAACTCATGTACCACCTGGACTACAACCGCAAGCCTATCTTCAGAGGCCGAAAGACCCAAACCCAGGACCAAGAGTCATGGACCGTGGAGGTTTTCCTCTATGCTAGAGAGGGTGAGTTCATCGCTCACACCTTCAGCTCCGGGACCACTCACAGTAGCTGTGACGATGCAGTTCAAGACGCAGCGTGCTTCGCCTGCAAACGCCTGACCCGGATGCACATCGACCTTCTGCGGGAATCACCTTTCTACTATCATCTGCCTCTCCTGGAAGGTCAATCCAACCCCGAAGTCTGCGTCTTCGTGTGGGAATAGTTAGGCTAGTCTAGGTTGGCTAGCAGTACTTGCATTAGCAGTCCCTTGGTTGCAAGTGCTTTTGTTTCCTTCTTTTGTAGACGTTGTGTCTGTATCCTGTGTCATGGCTTCGTATGGTCTATATGCTGTACTGTAAAAGTCGTGTAACACTTAACTCCTTTAATATAATGCAGCCATTCTAGGCTTTGTATTGTATTTGATTATTCTCCTCGTTCGGTTTTGAGTTTCTTCTGTGTGTCTTAAAGGGCCAGTGAACCCTCATATAAATCCTCCTAACCTAGGTTGTTCTCTCAGATGGCACCAAAGAGATCAGCAGCCGAAGGAAGTGGTGTCAGTTTCCAAAGGAAGAAGTCAGCAATCCAGCCACCAAAGGCTCCAACTTCAACTCCAACTCCGCTTTCCAATGGGAGTAATTCCGCTGGACAGCCTGCAACGGTCAAACCCGCGGCTAGCTTTAACTGCTTCACTTGCGGAGAAAAAGGGCACTATGCTAATAGATGTCCTCAGAAAAAGCTTCGTCGTGCAAGTGGTGCAGAAGACAACAAAGCAGACCCTGCCACCCGTCAACCTCAAGAAATACCCAAGGACGATGGTACCGTTACACCAGGAAGACCCCTGAAGGATAACACCTGCTTTCATTGCAAGAGTCCGGGACACTTCGCCAACAGATGCCCCCAAAGAAAGCAAGACCAAGGAATCAAGTGTCACTATTGCGGCAACCCAGGACACCGCAAGAACAGATGTCCCAAACGGAAACATGAAGAGTCAGCGAAGAACATCATCATCACCAACCTCAGCCTTAGCAATGAAGAATTTCTCAAAGGTCCCAGCGAAAAGCAAGTTGTACCTGCTGAAGTTCTACCAGAAGACCCGGAAGCCCCGCCAACTGTTTGTCTTGAATGTGGCAAGTCAGGACATGTTGCCCAATTATGTCCTCCATTAAGACAAGGTGCAAAAGGAGCATGCTTCACATGCGGGCAATATGGACACTATTGCTACTCATGCCCGAAGGCCCTCTCGTCCTCATTGTGAAACACCATCAATCGGAAGATTGCCCATGAACGGATAGCTCGCACGTTGTGGAGAAAAAGGACATCAGTCAGATCAATGTTTCAACTGCCCCAACTGTGGTAAGAATCACCAGCCAGGAGAATGCCCGATGAGTAAAGTCACGTGCTTCCTCTGTGAAGGACAAGACCACTGCCCCAAAGATTGCTTCTTGCGTCCGATCCTGACTAAAGCAATTGAGTTGCAAAGGACAAGTCTTCAAGTTGCTGCGAGACTCGTCGTAAGTAAGGATGGCAAGGATAACCACCATCTGACCTTGAAAGAGGAAAATCAGGTTGTGCCAAAGTGTCAAAGTACCTCAGAAGAAATGGAAAGAAGTGAATACCTTCTTCGTCTTCCCCAGCCTGCAATGCGAAACCCAATCGCTCATCTTCGTTGTTTCAACTGTGGAGAAAAAGGTCATTTCATCAATAAATGCCCTCAATCAGTCACCCCGGTGAGGTTCAACTTCAGAACTACACCAGCTCGAGGACAGATTTCAGCTTCAAGCAAAAGTCGTCAGATCCCGCTGGCATCCAAAGCCGCGTCCGTGCCAAGTCAAAACCAAACCAGTGGTGTTGTAAAGGACAAGTTTCCTGACCACCGTGAAGCTCAGGAATGAAGTTAGCAAAGACAGCTAGTATTGAGCACCTTTCATTTTAAGGTGGGTAGCCGATCCGCTCAGAAGAATCAAGGATGTGATGTGTATGTAAAATTTGTACCAGCGCATGTTATGCTGGAGCCTTGCCCTCTTTTGTGTCAAAAGAAGCTTGTTGTAAGGCTATTTTTGCCAACCCTTTTAAGTTAAAGGAAATTGTGGTACCTGGTTTACCCGGAAGACCCTTATTTTGCTATCTCAGTAAATCCCCAAGTAGAGGATGCTATGGTAAATTTCAAATTCCTAGCCAGCCTCCAAGTGCTGCAATCCAAACTTTTGACTTCATCCTAGAGATGGATTGGTTGGCCAGATGCCAAGAGATGTTAAGCTGTACCAACAGAAAAATGGTGCTCGCTAGGGATCGCTCCCCGGATTGGATCATGCAAGCCATAACCTCAAAGAGTATCATTGGAATCAACACCTGTAAGTTCAAGATCACCCGGAAGAGTTTGTCAGATACCAACAACCTGCTCCGCGCCTCTCAACTCAAGAAAAGCCTCAGAGTGTTTGAAGAAGCAAGCCAGACACCCCGGATCAAGAAGCCGCTTGAGAGCCGAAGACCATTTGAAGACCGACCTCCCTTGTCTGTTTTTCTGAGCCACCCGAATCTCGGGGACGAGATTCATTTTAAGGCGGGTAGGTTTGTAACACCCCGTTTTTCAGATCGCAAATAGTGTTGGTTATTCAATTTTGAGTTTCTTTGATTTTCGTTCGCCGCTTAAAATCCCAAAATTCTCGAGCCCTCTTTAACATAGGGTTTGTGTTTCAAACCCATCCTCAAAATTTCGAATTCAAAATTTAATTTGAATTTCATCTTTTTCAATTTTGGGTTCCCCTAAAAAGCCTTGCCCTTATTTGAGCCACTTTTTTTTTCGGCCGGCCCACCAGCTTTCCGCTGCGGCCCGCCTTTTTCCCTTCTTCTTCCGCTTTCCCGGCCCACGGCCCGCTCGCCGTTTCTCTTTCTCTCTCCCGTTCGCCCGGCCCACGGCCTGCTCCCTTATCTCCTTCTCTCTGGCCGTCTCTCTCTCTCCCCTTATTCCCTCGGCTCCTTCGGCCGCGTCGCCCGATTCCTCTCCCCGAATCCCCTCGGCCGCGTCGCGCCGTCCCCTTTCTTCTCCCGAGCGCGTCGTCTCGCTCCTCGCTCGCTCAGCCGCCTCTTCGCCGATCCTTCGTCTCCCGCTTCATCTCCTTCGAAAGCGTCGCCGTTCTCTCTTCCTCCTCGCCGCCCGACCCTTCGTCTCCTTCGGCCCGGCCCACTGCTGCGCTCGCCCCCAACTTTTTCCCCGCCTCCAACTGCTCCACTGCAGCGCCGCCCCCACCTCGCGTCGCCTCGCCACCAACTCCACCGGGCCCCAGCACATCGCCGCCCATACCTCCGTGTCGACAGCTCCGTCTCGTCGCCCACGTCGTCGCCCACTCCGCAGCACCATGCCGCGTCCCATCGGCGCCATGGCCGCCCATGCCGCCTCCGTCAAACCCGGTTCCGTCTCT
Source organism: Hsuehochloa calcarea (assembly GCA_036346395.1). NCBI lineage: Eukaryota > Viridiplantae > Streptophyta > Magnoliopsida > Poales > Poaceae > Hsuehochloa > Hsuehochloa calcarea. The sequence goes on from CM070602.1 coordinate 7,560,243, forward strand.
CCCCCTCCAGCGGCTATAAAGAGGCCCGAGCCCCTCCACCTCCTCTCCGCGTTGCTCCTCCCTCTCCCCAGGTAAGCCCTCCAAACGAGAAAGCCCCGCTTCGGCTTCTTCCCCTTCGACCGAAGCCTCTGCCTTTGGCGTGCCCTCGTTGCCGCCTCGGGCCTAGACCCAGTCGCCGGCGCTGGAGCGCCACGGCGACGACGCCCCCGAGCCTCCCCAAGAGCCACGGCTCCCGCCTCACCAAGGTCCGCCGTCGCCAGGCTCCTCCCCACACCGCCCTCGACTCAGACCCCCTCCGGTGCTTCCCGGCCCCGTCAAAATCCTCGGTGAGCTCTCCACCCTCTCCCTTCTTCACCGCCTCTGTGTGGCCGCCAGCACCTCGGCTTCCACCACCGCCTCTCTGGCTCGGTCAGGCTCCGACCAGTGCCACCACCTCCTCCGCCTCCTCACCCACCCAAGATCCCATTTTGAGCAACCCTAGATCCCCACGCCTCCAATCGCCATCGGCGGCGATCGCTGAGCTTCCCGACTCCTGTTTCTCCCTGCTGCCGCTCTCCCTGTGGCCGAGTCTCCCTCCCCTTACCCTGTCGGCTGATTGCTTCCCTGGGGATCCATTTAGACAGTAGCAATGATACTCGAATGTGGCTGCCAGTCTTCCCATCTTGTTGAGATCATTTGTCGATTGTGGTATTGGTTAGTTGATTGAGAATGTTGTCAGCTGTATTAGTGTGGGTGCCGAACTTTGTTCTTCAGGCGATTGCCGTCAAGACATTGGGATGATTAATCTGAGTGTAGCTCTCCCATCTCAGTATTTTTGGATTAGTAGTGATTGTCATAATCTGTCATATTTGATGAATCTTTTGTGATTGTCATTGATCATTGATTTTTGAGTAATGGTTGTTAACAGTTAATTTTGTGGTGATCATTGTATGAGATCAAAAATCTTTTGTATGTCAGTGAACTTGTGATTATTGTCTGTAATTAATCCAGTCCAGAGTTTTGTCAGGGATCGCTATTAATTGTCGAGTTGAGTGTTGTTTAGCAGTAGGCATTGTGTTGATCCAGCAATGAAGAGCTTCTGTTTGATATTGCTAATAAATGCCCTGTTGGTTATCTGTCAGTTGAGTTGTTGTGTCGTAGAGGTTGCGATTATTTGTTATCTATATGTTTCGATTGTCAATATGTGATTCGTAATTGCTTCCCCAGATCGTTGCGATAGAAATGAGGTTACAATCGATCCAACGCTTAAGAAATGTTGCAATGGATTAATAGAATGTTTTGTTGGTAGTAACTTGATTTTTGATTAATTATTTGTGATTACTGATCCTCAGTATAAGAGTCTTGATAGCAATTGAATTGTTAATTATACTCCTGCTTGCGAGGGTTAGTCTTAATCTTCGGTAGAAGTACTGTCTATTGGATTTGTTAATCAATTGTTAATTGTTGGTTAGTGTGCGTCAGTAGGACAATGATTGTGGAAATAATGATTTTTGGTGAAAGCTGGAAGTATTGATTTGATTGCTTTGTTTGGAAAGGATTTGTGGTTTGGCAATGATTAATAATCTGGCAATTGTATAAGTTGGTGGTTGGATTTGTATAGTTGGTAGTAAGTTGAGTAGCCAGCAATCGAATCGTTGAATATTATCAGGCAGCTGTGTTTGGTATTGAATTTCTATTGGATTTGGTGTTGATCAAGTATTCTAGATTGGTATAGAACCGGTAGTCGAGTTGCTTTGTTGCCTTGTCGCCCATATTGGTGGTCTTGCTGTCTTCTAATCCGCAGTAGAGCATTCCGGCAAAGCTACTTGGACCATACCTTCTTTGTATCCTCCCTCATGGCAGAAATCTTCTGCCATTCCTCCTTTCGCCCAACTGGACGTTTGACTCTGTCAAACATTCCGGTGTCGCCCAAACCATTCTCTCAAGCCGTCCTCCGCAATCTTTCCGAGGCTCTTGTGTTTTATTTGGTCCCTTGGATTCTTGTATTTATTTGGTTTTTCAATCGTTATTGCGTAATTAGAAATCGAAGTCCAGAAGAATCGACGGCTCAAGCAGATCCAAGACTCAAGCAAAGACGCTGACCAAGACTTCGAACCTCTGTCTAATCAGGCTTTGAGTAAGATCAAGGCCACGGTAAAATAGCCCAGGCGAGTCAACACTTTGATCATATTGATCCCACATTTTATGCAAACTATATTCTGTTAAATTATCAAATTGCATGCTTAAATTTTTATGCAAATGTATGTCAAATTCTCTAAGGTAGTTAAATGCCTACTTGTTGATTAATAAATTATTAGGCCATTCCCTTGAAAGTTGAACTCCCAGTACCCTTGTCACCCTAGTAAATATCTGTAACATACTAGTTATAGGTCGTACTTAAATGCCATGCTAGACTTGTTTAAGTACCGGGGTATTACTACCCCAAATCATCATCCTTTAATCATCATCAATTGTTTTGGGCAGTCATTGGGGAGAATGACTGAGTTGGTTGGATAACTTATTTTATACCTCTCCAAAACTCTAAAATTTACTAATACCCATCCGGCGGATGGTAAGTCAAGGGTAAATGGTTGGGTGCTAATGTAGCCTGGATATTTTTGTGGAGGGTATGTGGTAAGAACCGCCTGATAATCTTAAGGACTTAATCCTGTGATGACCTCTTATTGTAAAACAAGATGCGACCACAAGTCTATAATGGTGTCGACTGCTAACTAATTGGTGTTCACCGTGCGAGCCGCACCATCGGAGGGGCTCCCCAATCACCGTGAGCCCAAGAGGCTACGTATTGGGAATGTAACTTACGGGACCCTAGGCGTAAGTTGCATGGCGCAAGAGGGGTGCAGGCGTAGTGGATGTCGGGTCCCACGGAGCGACACCCCGCCAGTGAAACCTTAGCGGGTGCAAGAATATCGAGGATGCCTTGGAAAGGCCTTGTGGTAATCTCCCTTGATTCACATGTCTACTAAACGTGTGTATATATCAAGTCGATTATCTCTTGTGGGTAAAGATGTACAATCTCTGCAGAGAATAAAATCGTTCAACAGTAGTGCCTACGGTCAAGGGCGGCAAAGCGGAGCTCATAAGAGTTAGTTCTATTTCAAAAACTTTGGTGGGTGGGATGAAAAATGTGCGGGCTCACCTAGCCCTTGATTGGTTTTTTCCTGGGTATTCTTGCCCGGTGTTGGTAATAGGTGGGTATGACCACCAAAGAAAAAGAAGCATGAGACAGAGTTTCCGATGGAGGGAACCTCTGCTGTTATCAATTATTGCACAATTAATCTCTTTAAAAATGCATTTTGGTCCAAATGCTAAGTGACAGGATTTTCTAATATCTGTACTTATAAAAATGGCTTTACGCAAATAAAAGAACCCGAGCCATCCTTGTTACACCTTGCATGTATATTATTGCATCTGTGTGTGGGCTCGCGAGCACGGTAGTTGTGCTCATCCTCGCTCTTTCCCCAAACCCTCAGAAACAGGAACCCTGGAGCTGGCAACCGCATCCAGGATCCAGAAGTCTGAAGACCCGGGAAAAGTTGAAGCGTAGTCTAGTCCTTAGTTGTTCTAGTCTCACCCCAGTCTAGCTGACTTCGTTGGTTCTTGTGTGCCTCCTATATTGTCTGAAGTTTTCGGATAATATCGGGTGTACACGGGTTCCCCAGTCACTTGCCTGCGGTAAGATGTGCCCTCACCCCTTTGCTTCCGTTGTTGCTTCCGCTATCTTTTGTAATGTATTCTTTTGGCCTGTCTGGCCTTTATTGTAAAAATTGATCCAAAGCGGTCTATGTAAACTCTGATGTGTAAATTAATGAATGAAATAAGTTTGCGCCATGTATGGTTTGATTCAGCAATGTACCTGTGGAGTGCTAGCTACTGATCCAGGGAATAGCACAGTGATTTCACAGAGGATTTGGATTACAAAATCCGGGTCCGACAATGCTACGTGTGTTTCTGTCTTAGGGGCGGCGCAGCTTCCGTTCTTGGTAGATGGGAGACCTCATCTCATTTACATTCATGTCCATGCATGTCCCCGGTGAAGCAACGATGTTGGGATGCTTCTTAGTGCCTACACAGTACATACATCTCATATTTTTCTTCTAATTTCTTTTTTTTTTAAATTACAACCGGATCTAGTATTCCATATTGACATAGTTTCTCATGGGTCCACTTGTCTGTGGTCATTCACACATCATGAGAGGTGATGTATCATGTATGAACATATGTCATGCGTTGTGTCAACTTAATTATATGGTGTCAAAGTTATGTCATGTACTCATGTTGAAGCGGCGATGGTATTACCTCGTGTCGAACTTGCAGTACACTAAGCTATTATCTCGAGTGTGATAGTTATGATCACTATGTACTCATGGTTTGAAGTGATGGTGGTATAACTCAACATATATTCCTTTATGTATGCATGTACTATCCGTCTATATTATCCGTGTCCGATTCGAATCCGTCGTACATCCATCCCCATGGTATAATGTCCAAAACTCCAAATTCATATATGTATCCGGTATGATTGTATCTGACTTTGAATCTGGAAAAAATGGGTTAGGATGCAGTATAAATAATATCCGTCCAAATCAGACCTGTTTGCACCCCAAGAGTCCTTGACAAACTTGATCTTTAAGACGGAGCTAGATATGTTGATTTTCTTTGCCAACTAAACACTAGTCAAATTGTAAATTCTCTCTTATTACTTGTAAAGGTCCCTAAACATGCTACTCTGTAATATTAGATTGGACCTCCCTTCATTTCGTCTGGTGTTCTCGGCAATAGAATGCGATGAGTATTGGCTCACTGGATATTCATCGTCGTGAGCTGTTAGTGAGCTACTAATATCATATAAGATCGAGTATAATGCGCGTCGCATTAGAGCTCTTAGAGTACTGCTTCTTGTCCTCTAATATGACTTCTTCATTGCCATAGTACTAGGCGATATATAGATGCCACTCTGGACACTCTACCATGCATTTGTTTTCGACCATACTCATCATAATATTAGTACAGTCGAGCTATAAACTCACTGCAGAAAAGGAGCAGAAAATATACATGTCAAGCTATAAACTCACTGTCTTAGACGTGTCAATCTACTGATTGGTGGATTGACACATGGACTAATAATCATGTATGTGTTTATATATCTATGTTTTCTTCTTACCAGGTCGCACGGGTTCTTAATTGGGAATGAGTCACATGCTTCTGTTCTTGATGTTGGCATGATAGATCTGAAGTCCACTTCAGGAAAGATCGTGGGCTTGAAGAACGTACAACATGCCCCTACAATAAATAAGAACCTCGTTAGTGGCTCCTTTCTATGTTGAGATGGGTTCAAGTTGGTCTTCAAGTCGAATAAAGTAGTCGTGTCAACATTTGGACTCTTTATTGGAAAAGGCTATGAGTGCAGTGGCTTGTTCTGTTTTTCCCCTTCATATTTTTGTAATAAGGTTGTGAACCATATTAATGACTCTACGAATGGTGGAGAGGCCAATGTGTGGCACTCACGTTTATGTCATATAGATTTTGGTTGTATATCTTGGCTTTCTAGTTTAAATTTAATTTCAAACTTTTTCATAGTCAAATGTTCCAAATGCTAAATTTGTGTGCAAGCGAAGCAACCTCGAAAGCCTCACAAGGCTGTAGAGGAAAGAAATTTGACAAAATTGAAACTCGTACATTCATACTTGTGTGAGATGAATGATATATTGACAAACAGAGGAAAACGATATTTCATGACTTTAATTGATGATGTCACTAGATACTGCTATGTGTATTTGTTGAAAAATAAAAGATGAGGCATTAGACTACTTTAAAACTTATAAAACTGATGTTGAGAATCAATTAGATAGAAAGATTAAAAGAATTAGGTTTGATCGTGGTGGAGAGTAATTTTCTAATAAGTTCAATCAGTTTTGTGTGAAACATGGTATTATCCATGAAAGGACACCTCCCTATTCGCTCTAATCCAATGGGTTGCCGAAAGAAAGAATTGTACCTTGACTAACTTGGAGAATTTCATGTTAGATACTGTGGGTATGTCTAAGGCACGTTGGGGGAGGCTGTGTTGACCACGTGTCATATCCTAAGTAGAGTCTCCACTAAAAATAGTAAGGTAACTCCGTATGAAGATTGGAAAGAGATAAAATCATCACTTGGGGTGTTTGGCGAAAGTCAATGTTTCAATAACTAAAAAGCGCAAACTTGAACCTAAAATAGTGGATTGTATCTGTCTAGGATATACTCATCATAGTACAGGCTATAGGTTTCTAGTAGTTCATTCCGGGATATCTGACATGCCAATCAATATGATAATGAAATCCGTCAGAATAAAGAAGAAGTAGAAAAACCCAACACCCACTTTTCCGAATTACCTCAGTCGTAGAAAATCCGAGAAACAGTGCCCTATGGACCAATAGTCCATGGCTTTTACCCAACCAAACAGCCAGCCAAGAGAGGGGAGGAGATAAGATAAGGGCAATGTGGGCAAGGAGCAGTAGATAGAGAGCGACCCAGCCAAAGCCAACCAAAGTCAGCCGAAGCCCCCACATAAAAGCCCTCAACCATCACAACCAAACCCATTTCATTTATCCAAAAACAGCCAACAACCAGCCCCACTGCCACCACAAGGCAGAGCAAGCCGAAGCAAAGGACCAAGCAAAGCTAGACCCATTCACCACACATCCCCCACACAAGGGAATCAAGGAAGGGAAGCTGAAGGCCAAGAGACAAGAGGATGGGAAAGTAGAGGAAGACCAAGACTGCTAGTGAATGACCATGGCAACCAGAGGACCACCCAAACCAGCAACCAACCCACCAAGTCTCAACAAACCCCCAAACTGCCAAGTAAGCCCACCAAGCCAACCTTAACATCAGTATCACACAACACTTGCACAGCACACGAACACACCCGACTGGACAAGGTGACCCAGAGAGAAGGTACGCTATGCCTTAGTCAGCATGGATACCACACACCAGTGACAATTCGTTAGAGCCACCGTGCGCGCTCAGAGGCAGGGATGAGCTCCCCGGCGAAACATCCCCACCCCGAGTACCGCCATAATAACCCTAACTGAGCTACCCCAAGCATGCGTGGTAAAGAATAGAGCACGAAACTAAACTAAAAATTGATAAGATATGAAAAGGGGAAAACATGCTATTTCAGTTAGGGTTGAAGCCGAGGCCGAAGCCAATGCTCAAGGAACCATGCCTAGCATGTCCCCAAAGCCCATAGCAGCCTCACACAACCACCAGGCAGTATCATGCCAAGAAAACATGCCACCACTAGAGCCATCACCATTTCAAGAACAACCCAAGCCACCACATTGCCATCGCAAAACCCCCACCACAACCGAAGCTCAACTCCAAGCCATCACAGAAGCATCAAACCACCACCACACCTCACTAGGCCAATGAACAAGCCCAATATACCCAAAGAACCCTCACCACAGAGCCACCGCCGAAAACCCACCAAAGCCATCGCCAAGCCACAACTATGCAACCACCAAAACCTAAACATCAAGCCGTCACCGAAGCCACTAGCACCATGTCTAGAACCACCAAACCGTAACCCTCAAGCCGCCACCGAGGCCATACGCTCACATGCACAAGCCACCACTGAAAGCCCCAAAACCCACCAATAGTGCCACCCAGGAACCCAAAATCAATCAGGGGAAATTTGGCACAAATCGATATCGGGAAAAATCATAATGCGGGTAAGGGAGAAAAGGAAAACCGTCGAGTAGCAGTAGCACGGAGAGCCAGAGGGAAGGTAGAGGTCGGCGAGGACAGGCAAACTGAAGCCCAAAACGCCACCGAAGGGGTGGCCGACAAAGGCACCCGCAGGAGCCACTCGGGAGGAGCCAGGGCCAGCAACACAGATCCGGCATGGGACCCGCAGAGGCGGACCATCGGAGGAAGACATCAACCTTGGGGCGACGCCGAATTTGGAAGAGAGGAGGGGATCCGCCGCGTAGTAGAGGGGGGAGAGAGAGGGGCGAGTGCAAGCGTGTTGTGCGTGAGTGTTGTGTTGAGTGCAGAGTGTTGTTGTGTGTGCTAAGTGTTTGTTGCGTGTGCATGTGGGCTGCGTTGTGCTGTTGTGCGTGTTTGTTGTTCTGTGCTGGGTTGTGTTAGGCGGGTGAGTTGTGTTGTGTTGTGTGCGGGTGCATGTAGTGTAGTGTTTTATGTAGTTTAGTATAGGGTCGTGTGACTGCAGTGTTTAGGGTATGTGTGCATAGGTGCAGTTAAGGTGCATTTAGTGTTTGTGTTGCATGTTGACGACGTATGTCGTTAGAAGTAGATTAAACTAATTTAAGAAAATCCCGGGGAACCAAAAAAAAGCATCCCAACCTCTCGATTCCGAGCCAACCCAAGCTGAGGGAGAGCACGTGAGTTTCTCAACTTTAAATCCTAGCTCTAGCAGGCTGTAGGAAAAATAGCCGTTGGGAAGCACTAGTCCATCATAGGTTTGAAAATTTTAATAAATTAAAATCTGCCGAAGAAGGGAGCAACTAATTAATTTAAGCATAGTAACACCCAAACGACTAAGTATTTTTGTTATACGCATCTACCTTATATTTGCAGAAGACGAACCAGCTCGGGCAGGAATAGCTGATCTAGAATTCGTTGACGTCGATCTTTACTACGAATATGAAGGCAAGCATATTTCTTGATCATCAACCTAGTTATATTAAATGTAAAAGTTACTTCTATATCATCATTATATATGTGCATTAAAATCATCTCCCAAAATCAAATCAGTTAAAAGAGATAAGAGAAAAAAAGAAAGATGAAAAAAGAGATGAAAGATGAGAAAAGAGCAGTCCAACTGAGAGGAGTAGATGGGTTGTAAGAGTATGTATTAAGGCCCTTGGCATGAAAGAGAGGGAAGAAGTGGGACACTTTACATATGGATAATATATAAGGACCAACAAAGCTCCAACTCGGACAAGGGGTCGTATTTAAGTGCCAACCATTTTTTCGTTTCGACGGGCAGAAAATGGTACCTTGTTACGTTATTATACTCTCCATATTAGGTAAGTAATATAAGTGTGAGTATGATTTAGAAACCCAGGACCAGTAGAAAAACTCTGGAAGTGAGGGATCTAAGGCGTTATAGTAGCGCAGGTGGAGTGTTGGGTGCGGAGATGACCGGCCCAACCAATATTATGAGAACTCGGTGGAGGACTGGGTGAGTGCCCCAGGATACCGATGAAAAATAATGGGTAGAGACTTAATAATGTAACTTGGAAAACGTTCTGTACTCTGAACTTGATACCACATTACGGGAGACCTAGCGTAAAGAGAGCTCATAGTAGCTATAGGTAAAGTCGTGCAAAGTCTACACAGTACTATATATAAAACCATGAATTCATGCATGTCTCCTGGATTGGAGTCTATGGTGACCGCAAGGGGTCTATCTTCTCACCGAGTGGTTACTAGTCTTTTTAGAATTAAAACTGCACTTAAATTTTGGCAAATTATTTTTCAGAGAAAGAGGTGAGCTAAAAAAATGTGATAATCAATAGAGAAGAGTCATAGAGTGCATCCTTGCTAATAATTGCTTGTTGAGTACACTAGTACTCATTCTTTCTATTATCTTCCTTTAGTCCAATCGAAGATTACCCTGGGTGGGATAAAGGATACATAGGTGTCGAGGAGGGCGCAGGAGGCGATGGAGCTTGCTACGAGGACCAGGGTGAGGTGGACACCTTATTCGGCGAGTGGGACGAATAGGCGACCGATGGAGCAGGGCAGGCAAGCGAGGGGATATGTCCCTTTTGCAGTCGTATTAATATTTGTATTTAAGACTATAGCCTTGCGTGGCTACCAGCTGTAAGAAAGTACAATTTCTATCTTGTTGTTCTGCTACGTTAACGTTGGTAGGGCCTTTTATTCGTTGAAGCGGTGTTCTACTGGGCAAACGAATAATAATTAGTATACCTAAGTGTGATTACCCTCGGGGTAATGACACAGGGCACCGCATATACTAAAAAAGAAGGTGGTGATTTCTTTGATAGTTACTCACCTATTGCCGGATTAACCACTATTCGAGTACTACTATCTTTGGCTGCTTCACATGGTCTTATTGTCCATCAAATGGACGTAAAGACATCTTTCCTCAATGGAGAGTTGGATAAGAAAATTTATATGGACCAGCCTAATGGATTTGTAGTACCTAGACAAGAGGGCGGTGTCTATAAGTTATTGAAATATTTGTACGGCCTCAAACAAGCACCTAAGCAATGGCATCAGAAGTTCGATATAACTTTGACATCTGCAGGGTTTGAGGTAAATGAAGCCGATAAATGTGTATACTACCGCTATGGTGGGGGTAAAGGAGTAATTCTATGTATGTATGTTGATGACATACTTATCTTTAGGACAAACATTGATGTGATTAACGTGGTTAAGTCATTTTTATCCTAGAGTTTTGACATGAAAGATCTGGGAGAAGCTGATATTATTTTAAACATCAAGTTGATCAAGGATGAGAATGAGATTACCTTGTTGCAATCCCATTATGTGAAAAAGGTATTGATTCATTTTAGCTATATGGAATGCAAACCCTCTCCAACACCCTATGATCCTAGTCTAATACTTCGAAATAATCAAAGACTAGAAAATGATCAATTGAGGTACTATCAGATTATTGGTTCACTCATGTACTTGGCTAGTGCTACTCGTCCTGATATCTCTTTTGTTGTAAGCAAATTGAGCCGGTTTACCCATAATCCGGGAGATGATGATTGGCACGCACTTGAGCGGGTTATACGCAATTTGAAAGGTACAATGAGTTATAGAATTCACTATACTGAGTATCCTAGTGTATTTGAGGAATATATTGATTCAAATTAGATTTTTGATGCTGATGGGATAAAGGCTACGAGTGGATATGTATTCACTCTAGGTGGTGTTGCCATCTTATGGAGGTCTTGCAAACAAACCATATTGACGAGATCAACCATGGAGGTAGAACTCACCGCTCTAGACACAACTACTGTTGAGGCAGAATAGCTACGAGAACCCTTGATGGATTTACTCGTGGTTGAAAACCCAATTCCAGCTATCCTTATGTACTGTAATAACCAAGCAGTTGTCATAAAGATGACAAGTGCAAAGGATAATATGAAATTTTCAAGACATGTGAAAGGTTGTTGAAGTCTGTCAGAAAATTGAGAAACTCTAGAGTGATAACTGTGGATATATCCAAACAACTAAAAATCTAGCAGATCCCTTTACAAAGGGAGTATCACGGAATGTGATTGAAAGTGCATCGAAGAAGATGGGAATGAGACACACATGAGTTACACATAGTGGTAATCCAAACCTATGTGATCGGAGATCCCGTGAAATAGGCCTTGGGAAAAACAAACTATTTGGATAACAATAGAGTACATTCTTACTTTATATCTCACTCCGTTGAAGATGCAGTACTATAATTACTGTAAGGCAGGATGACTTTGTCTTAATGTGTTATAGAACTTAACAGCAAAATACCGTCCTACATGGTATTCTTGTAAGAACACACATATGTGAGCCTAACTGTTGGTCGAAGTCCATGAGATGTGGGTGATATCTAAGAAGCTTATGAAGAGACACATGAGTATGACCTATATGCTCCACCCGAGGTGGCCAAGTATCAGCAAAGGCCTTAGGTGAATCTTGTCTGTGCAAAACTGTCAATTCAAGGCTTAGTCCATTGTGTAGTTGTGGGCGAGTGTAGCTTGAGGTTCTAGGTAGATACTCAACCTTAACCGATCTCCACCGAAAAACTGGTATATCAACATCATTTTGGAATTATGGGAAACTTAATGGTGCTTTGGGATCTGGTGAGGGATTGTTTGAGTGTAGAGCTTGGCCTAAATAATAATCTTCATAAATCCTTAAAAAAAATCCCAAAGACCCACTCATGCATGGTGGAAGTTGAGACGTTTAATACCGTACTGCTAGTCTAGGTGTGAGGAGACCAACTTATAAGGTTGAGTTGGTCTTACCTAGTTGAAGCAAGCAAAAGAAGAACATGAGCACGCGTGCTCGCTCGCCTCACCTCGCCACGCCATCGCCCGCATGCATAAATGGTCTGGCGATTTCGTGTTCGATTGGGTGTGGGGCAGCTGCTTCTTTTTGCACCTAAAAAGCATGCATGACATATATACATATTGGAAACCGAATGTTTGAATTACACTGATTATGCGAGGCTTTTATGGCACACATTAATTGTGATTAATTGTGTTTCCAAAATGTTTATACGTAGTTATTGCAACAGTTTCCACCTATGTCGCGGATTCCATATGAGGATGAGGGCGTCTCCATTCAGTGTAGACGAAATAGATCAACCTTAGAATTTTTTGCCCTGTCCTCCTCTGTGCCGAGTCGCCTTGTCTACTCCATACCTTCGTCGACATGCACTGATGTGAGGAGAGCAGTGTCTCCGAAGCCGGCGTCCCTTGTGACCCTACACGGGCTGGTGTGAATCAGGTTTTTGGGAAGCGTTCGTGCGACTTCTCATGGCTTCCTCCTTCCTCCATCACCCGCTTCGTGTCGTCTTCTTCACATCAGACTCTACCGCAATCTCTGCCGTAGCGATTCTCTGTAAGTCGCGGTAATATCACTTGATATGGCTAGGTCTTGCTTCCTAAAAATTAGTCATGTGATAATGATAATTCCTACTTCTGTTAGTAGTGTTATTGTTCTAAGTTTTGCCTTGTTATCGTATATATATATGAGATAGATGTATATGAGTTCATGATATGCTACTGTTCATAGTTTCAAATATGCCTAGTATATATGCTACTGTTGCATCAATTATTGTTTTAAGAATTAAAATAATCATAAAAGTGTGCATCTTCCTAACATGTTTTCCCCCTTCCTTGTTAATTCTTGAACTTGCTTTGTTCTCTCTTTAATGAAATTGACAGAGCTCCTACCTTATCGTTAAAAAAAACATATAATTCTATCTAGAGTCATATTTCATTTTAGCAAGTTACATATCATCCATGCCATTTTACCTCAACAGGAAAATGCAACTATTGTTTAGGTTACTTAAAATTTCTAGATGACTGCACACATGTTTTAGTGCATGTGAAGCAGTTAAAAGTTTCATGTTTGCTCGATTCTGTTTTTCATAAACCCTGTTTTAGTTTTAGGATCTCTTGGATGTTGCATATAGGTGAAGATTCTTTCTTTAGAATAAACAGGTGAAGATTCCGAGGACCCTTTGTTTTGACATCCTTGTCTTTTTTCTCTTTCAGGGTTGCAGCTTCAAAAACCCTGTGATATTTATTGGAACTGGAGAACACATTGATGAATTTGGGGTTTTTGATGCGAAACCATTTGTTAGTCGTCTGTTAGGTTAGCAAACTACATTCAATATTCTTTGTAACTTAGTGATTCTTCTTTCTACTTTACCAACTTTGTGTATTTGGTAGGCATGGGAGACTTGTCTGCCTTGATGGACAAGATCCAGGATGTTATGCCTGCTGATCAACAACCCGATCTTCTGCAGAAGCTGGCTGAAGGGACCTTTAGACTTCCGTATGAGCAGTTCCAGAATCTTCTGAAAATGGGTCCTACTGGCCAGGCTAGCTATTTTGTTAGTATTTGAATATGTTAACATCTGATCAAATTTAGTATGGTACATTATAGTTAATGTTTAGTTTCAGATTAAATGCTCCAATAACACAGCAAGATTCTAACTATGTATACTTCTGTTATAACATTTTTAAGCATGCATTGTCTAATTCTATCTTGCAGGTCTTCTCTATATTGCCTGGATTTAGTTCTGAGTTGATGCCGAAAGCAAATGAGAAGGAAGGCCAAGCAAAGATTAAGCGGTACATGACGATTATGGATTCGATGGCAGACGCAGGTGAGCTAGTCTAACTATATAAGTCTCTCTTTTGTGTGACTAGATTGGTGTTCTGAAACTTCTTTGGCCCTCATCTACTTTGTAGAGCTTGTCAGTACAAACCCAAAGCTGATGAGTGAATCACTCAGCCACGAATTATTCGGACCACTCGGGGATCTGGCAGGCTCGTGAAAGATGTGATGGACATGCTGGATGAGTACACGCGGCTTGCCAAGACGTGGAGCAAGATGGGAGGGGCTAAAGATTCAGAAGAAAGGAGATATGAATGCGCTGGCCTGAAACCAGAATCTTCAGCAATTGACCAAGGCCCTCCCTGCAAACGTGCTGAAGCAGATGGGTTACAGTCTCATGAAACAAATGGGCTCGAAGGACATGGGCAAAATGTTTGGAGGCCTGAGTGGTGATCACTAGTCCTAGTCTTGCAAATATAGATAGATAGGCTGTGCAAACGCTTGACAACCGTTGAGTGCCTGGTTTTCGGTGTGTCATCGGCTTGGCGCTAAAATACAGCTTTTCTTACATGGAAACTGCTACTTGGGACTGACTGTACTGCGGTTTGAGTGTCTTGCATCAAGTTTTGCCAGAGGTGGTGCTCGCTGTATCGTAGAATTTGCTCTCTGTGGCTCTCTAAAGACCTCCATCCTGACAAGAATAGTTTCCATTTTGTTTTCCCAATGTTTCTCTGGAACTGACATATAGGTCACCAAAATAGAGGATTAGCTTTCTGAAACTTTTGAAACACTGCTACTGATGTGCATATTAATTTCAGGAATATGGACTTACTGAAGTTGTTTGCCTGTTTATTACTCGCATCTTACTTTTCGCGTAGAAGTGGTATGCCCTTTGCTCCTATTTTCGACGACTACGGAAATGAGGAGCCTTATCTTCTCTGATGAATTAATTATTGCTAATAATATTTGCTGTGCTAAGATTTTAGAACTGGAATTTGTAATGTGATAAATTTCCGATTGCCGTGCATTGTAAGCGACGTTTCATGCTCGATTAAAAAGATGTAAGGAAAGGAGTAACGCACCATACTTCATAGTAATGCCCTTTTCATCTAAAAAGAAAGTAAAGGTGACCTGTCATGGCACTAAATAACTGTGCTAAAAACAACATAAAGCTCATACATGGAACATTACCTTCTTACTGCACTACAAAAAACACTTGTCTGATGAACCAAAATTTTGCAGTTAGCTACTTATCTCTAGTTTTTTTTTTGGGGATGCGACACTTTGAAATATTAGATTTAACAAAAGATGCATCTTATAACTGTAGATAAATAACCTAACGAATTCAAATTGGAAAATCCTACTCATTTCAATAACCATGCAAAAATGAGTTCTCACGCAAATAAAAAACCGAAAGGAACTATCTCAGATTAAATTATTAATTGAGATTTAAAAAAACACATGGCAAGTCGCACGTGCCAATTTTATAAAGAGAGATAGCACACGATTTCATTTACCACTACCCTAATTGACTCTCTCGGACCAACAAATATGCAAATATGTAAAAGAACCTTATCTCAAACTTCGAAAACCTTCCTTTTCCCATGCTGAAACCGAAAGCCCGTAAAAACCTTCCAAAAATAAAAGGCCAAAACATACAAGATTCAAATTTCAAAACGCCCCTAATCAAATCTCCTACCAAACCGAACCCATCCAAAGAAACACAAGAAAAGGCAAACACAAAACCAAAAACCAAAAGACTTTCCAAGAAAACACCAAAAGCTAATAAACAAACCCCACAAGGAGGATCCAGCAAGTGGGCCCACACCCAGTCTAAAAGAGTCACCTTCCCACCCGGACGGCCCACCCTCTCCCTCTCCTCGCGCTCCTCCAATGGAGGCCACCCCGATCTCCGTGAAGCCGCCGTCGCCGGCGGCGCCCCCGGCGGCCACCCCGATCTCCGTGAAGCCTCCGTCGCCAGCGGCGCCCCCGTCGACCGCGGAGCCCCTGGCCTCGCCGCAGGCGGCCGGAGTGGCCGAGGTGGAGCCGTGCGGCATGAACCAGCTCGCGCTCACTCCCAACCCCAAGCGGTGAGGGTTCGGGACCGGACCGGGGGCGCCTCGGTTTCATGATTTGGGCGTTTCCTGGGGATTTTGGGTGATCTGATTTGAGGGGTTTTGTGTTCGAGCAGGCAGAAGGTGGAGGAGACCGCGGATGGGAACGGGTGCAAGCATTGCGCCTGCAAGAAGTCCAGATGCTTGAAGCTGTAAGGAGCTCCTCTTTCTTCGATTATGTGGCGATTTTGTTGTTATGTTTCAGGGTGGAGTCTGTTTTTCCTAGGACGCTTCAAGCTTTTAGACATTTAGTTAAGGGTGTAATGGAGATGGAAATGTTGGGTACTATGCGATTTGCATCCATTTAGGTAGTATAGATGTGGGATTGATGCGAGGTTTTGCTGGTTTGATTCCCTCTGATTCGATATTGCGGTCAGACATATGGTTATAGCTAACAAATCCATGTGTTGTTGGGTTCTCTAGTGCAGTTGTTTGAACAGGTTGCAGCTTGCTTCTCTTAGTAGGCAGTGCAAATGTCAGGAAAATTTTCAAATTTAACTGCTCCCTGTGGTGTTATTAAAATCAAAAAATAAAATTTCATGCTGGAAAGCTTATTGCTTATTTTGCGTATGTTTGTGCTATTTGATTGTCTCAATTCCCCTTCATAGGTTACCTCTCGTACTCCTTTGATCCATATAGCTCATGGCGCAGCTTATAACTATGTTACCAACCTACAGCAGCTACTATGGAAGCCACACATTTGTTTGTCCTTCTGAGAAGTTGGAGTCGTACTTTTTTATTCTACCGCAACATATTATGTAGATCAACATCATCAGATTGAGTATATGATGATTAGTTCACATTGCTTTGAATCTCTATGCCTGCCTGTGCTGTTAATTTGCTTATGAACTAAGGACTGTAATTATGATTGCTTTGCTGATCCAGTAACATAGATCATCATTATTTGCATATGCAGCTATTGCCCATGTTTTGCTGGTGGTGGTTATTGTTCTGAAAAGTGTGGATGCCAGCCATGTTTCAACAAGGCTGCTTATGCTGAAACAGTTCAGACCACTCGCAAGGTGCTACTTTCACGACAGAAACGGATGTCGCTGAAAATTAATCGAAGATCTGAGGCTAATGCTGAAGCTGTGGTTGTTTTCTTAACTCAATTATATTATGTCACATTGGTTGAACTTTCCTTTTATGTATAATCATAATTTCAATACTTCATCACCTACAGGAAGACGCACACAATTCTTCTTCTTCTACTCCGCCAAGGCGAGGTTGCAATTGCAAGAAATCAAGTTGCCTAAAGAAATACTGTGATTGCTACCAGGTTTCATCTTAACTTGAGTACTTTGCTAAAGCTTTTGGTACATCATTTGTCTCAAATTCATTCGTATGAACAGGATGGGACTGGATGCTCCTTATTTTGCCGATGTGAGGATTGCAGGAATCCTTTTGGGAAAAATGGTACTTTCACAAACTATTGTAATGTGTGTAATAATCCTTTTTTTCCTCAATGAAATGTGTGTACCTGTGTAGATATCCCCTTGTGCAATTATCATGCACTGGTTAATGACTGTTTTCCTACTGCAGAAGGTATAATCGTGGAAGAAAGTAAGCGATTTATATACACTGGCGCAGACCTGGATCATAGCGAGGATGAACATGACTTCGTTGTGGAGCGTTCACCTCGTCTACAATCACCAATCTCAAAGGAATCATCTTTGCAACACACTTCACCTCACCACAGAGCCTCCAGTAGAGATGCGCACATGTTACCGCAGGCGCTGTCGCAGTGGCAGCCCCGCTCATGGCATTGTTCAAAGAGGCAGAGCAATGATCGGGTGATTGATGACTCTGGAGAGTACAAAAATTCAAATAACGGCTGGCAATTATCGAAGCATGAAGACAACTACAGCATATCAAGATGCATTCAGATCCTGAACAGCATGGTCGAGCTATCACAGGTGGAGAAATCGGTTGCCCCTGATGTGTTCCTGCAGCCGGGCAACCGGGAAATATTTATCTCGCTCGGTGGTGACGTCCGGGCCCTGTGGCTGAAGCGCAAGATCCAGCACCTGACTTAGAACATGTTTTCTAGTGTTGTTTTGGCACGGAGATTGGGGGGAATATCAGATCATGATTTAGATTATGCATGCCGGGCTGGTCGGCTGAAATGTGCAGGATCTTTGGCTTTTCTTGTATACTGAGATGTATCCCAGATTCCCATCATCTGTCTTTGTAGAGAGCTAGCGGCTGCGCACTTGGTAACCGGTTAATAATAAATGATTTATGCACCTAGAGCTATAGTATAATGGTATGCCTGGCACTTCAGCTGTTGCCTAAAGTTTCAGCCTCCGTTCAGAACGTCGGGTTTTTTTTTCACAATTCCTACGATAATTGAATTGTTTTTTTTTACGAAATTCCTATGGAACTCCTACGATAATTGAATTGCTTTTTTACGAAATCCCTTTGGAGCTCCTGCATGGGAATATTCTGCATTGCAATTCCTAAGGCCTTGGGGATCCATTCCGCGTGCGCGCGATGCGTCCCTCTCCGGTCCCTACGGTTCAGTGATCTCCCCAATTTTAATCGATTTGTTCGGGGACAAGGTTACCACTGTTCCTGGGGCTAGGAACGTTCACACAGGTCCAGGCGTCGTGTGGTAGAAGAAGAGTCGTCCGTCCCCACGTCGAGTGACGCCGCCACCGTGCTGCGGCCACATCGGACAGGCCCAGCCGACCTATGTCACTCACATCTCGCGTCGCCCAGCCGCATCGTGAGCGGCGGCGGCGGTCAGCGCACACCGTTACACCGCAGCCAAGCCGGTCCGACCACCGCGCCTCCCGTTCCACTGGCTGCAAACCTGCTGACGATGCCGCCGAGGGACAGCCCTGTGCCCCTGTCAGACCGCTTGCAGAATCTCCAGAGGGCAAGAAATAAAAATCCATATTGTTTTTGTAATATGGTTATTATCATCACTTAGAGTACCGATCATGCTGTGGTGTCATCTATATAATTCTATGACAAGTTGATAACAATTTGCTGACATTTGCCACGGACGCAACAAATCAGGCCCAAATGAGCATGAAACTGCAAAATAAAATGACCAAATCATTCATCAAAACGTCTGCTCCAATGCAATTACCCCATACAAGGGACTTGCTCAATTTTATAGCCCGATTTCATCACAAAAAAAAGTAAAGTCATACAAGCTTATTATGGCATTCTGAATTTTAGTACAAAACACGCAACACAAGTTTTGCCCCAGTAAATAATTTTGAACACGAATATCACTTGCATGCACCAAATGGGGGCACCATGGCATCTTTCGTTTGTTGATTCATTGGGGCTAACTGAAGCTCTTGCTGCAAACACGAAGCAGGAATTAGGGTTTAGCAGTCCACAAACAGTGCCATGTAATTAAGAACTACATGAAGAAAAAAGTCTTTCAAACACCATACCTACTCATGTAGCTTAACTAAGTCACCTTAATGATGATACCAGGGATCAGTTTCCATTGAGTGCGTCAATAAGAAGATTTAGCAATTGAGTGTTTTCTGATATGCAACCTGCAGGCAGCCGAAAGAAGATTATGAAACAAATGGAACAAGGCGTGTTAGAAGTAGTGGACAATTTGATATATATTCAACATTATTTTCTCTTACGTCCTGAAATATTTGAAAAAAAAGGAGCACTGAAACAACAAACCAACTTTTGTGTGACTAGCATATTTAGATGCCTGTGTAAAACCCCATTATTTAATTTCTTAGTTGTGTTCTTACGTTCTTGTTTTGGTTTTTTGAATCATACACCATAGTGTTATGGCATCCTAAACAAACCAAAGAAAACGTCCTTGTTTACTTTACTCTGAACATCATACATATCAAGTAAGCATTTACAGCCAAGCTTATATGCAGCTTCAACCCAATTACACCAACAGCGCAACAATAGACAATCATGTTGCATAAAGCCCAGTGTTCTCCTAGGCACCCGCCTAGACCGACTAGGCGCTAGGCGCAGCCCTCTCTCCCGTGTAGCCCGCCTAGGCGGCCGCCTAGCCCGTCTAGACTTGCCTAGGTGGCAATAGGCGCTAGGCATTGGGCTGCCGCCCGACTAGGACCTAGGCGAACACTGATAAAGCCCCACGAGTTTAGTTGAAGAACTAAATGTTTGGGCACTGTATAAACAGTCAATTTACTAGTCTTCAAAATCAAAATAGTAAAAGCATAAAAGTATCAATAGTTGTTAAACATACCGAGGTTGAAGTTTTCAGCAACTCCCTAATTGTCATTGTAGCATAGGATGATGCTGGTAGAGTAAATGCTAATTTTATGGCCAACTTGCTTGGGAATATATCTGAGCTGCCAATAGACTTGTTTTCTACTAAGCTAGTTCCACTAGTTGGCATGGAGGTATCCAATGACCCAACCAACTTGCAATCAGATGACTGGGAGCCGGAAATACCACTCGATACAGGCTCATTTGTTTTTTTTTTTGCTTCTGTAGGCTTGTCTCTGGACGGAATATCCAAATCATTTTCTGCTAAACATGTGCTATCATCCGTGTAAGTCATGAGTTCCCTGCAGTCATATTGAAGCATTTAGTGCAACGATGCAGTCATGTTGAAGAATTTTAGCAGAACAGTGCTAGAATTTCTACAAAAAAAGTGAAGGACTACATGGCAGTGTTATTCCTCTTAAAATCATTATGCAAAGAACAAACTGAAACTTCAAGCAAGCTCAAGGAACCAAGAGGTCAGATAATGATTCTGATCAATTAACACAGTAAAAAGTTGATGGAATTACACATACCACTCAAAATCAATAGGTCGCTGGAACACCCGGCGGTAACCTCCTTTCATGCTTGTAATTGAAAACTCCCTTACAAATGGTGTTTGCATAATACAGCACAATAATTAGGATGCAAAGTAGCAGATTAAAACAAGCATGTGCAATGTGTATGAGAAGAATACTACAATGGAAAAAAAAATAGAGAACTTGTGATTGCAGAATGCACTAGACCGCTCTGTTACAGGTGCCTGCAATTTCAATGACTATGGATGATAACTAAAAGAGGATTTTGCGGGGTACACACCAGACACCACACAAAGAAACTTACTTGACACCATGAGCATTCTCTGATAAGCTAATACCATCCTGAGACATGAAAGCCAAAACGTTAGGATACTCATCACAGAAGAAGCTATGTGATTTTCTTTTCCATTTTTCATTATAATCTTTCACTAAAAACATATCATAATTCATAGTCAACATATTCCAACAGGCAACGACACTACAGTATCTGATTTTGTAAAATAGGCAACCTAAAATGCTTGCACAGGAAATTCAACAATGCACAAGTTTTAGCTATAGCAAGCAAGAACCTCTGAATAAACTATGAAATACACATTGTAGGATAGCATTACCTAGCATTACCTTTTAGCCATTTCATGGTAAATCTCAGCAACTTCATTCCCTGGGAACAATGCTTGTGAACTGCATATTAACATATATAAGCACAATAAAAAAATTCGAGGAGACACAATATAAAAGTTGAATGTTCATATGTGGGATTTGGTCATTACCCGGGCAAAGGAAGGATAACATCTTCAAATGAGTAGATCCCTTTCAATAAATCTTCAGAATCAACTATCTGCAGGTGAAACAAAGGTGCATGATTAGGAATTTTAGGAGGAGCAGTTTTTGTGCATGAACATGTATGTCACATTGTTTATAGCAAACCTTCACGGACTGGATTAGTTCTTCTGGAAGTGTTTCAGAACACATATCAATTTCAGATGAATTTGTATGGTCATCATCAGCTTCTGAAGTATCCACTGAAGTTGCTTCTCCAGGAGGGCTTTCTTTGCTATAAACTAAGTCGCCTTCTACAATCTGTGAAATGCCTGTCAAGTCACCAGTTAGAATATGAAAAAAAAAAAGAGGAAAAAAAAGTTCAACAGAAAAAACTACACAAGATGGCCCACTTCAAGAAACAAATCAAGGTTAGCCCAAAACATCAAACTGTAAAATGATTCAATTAAAACTAAGTAGCTGTAGAAGGATGAAGTAGACTGACCATACTTTTCAACTCTCATGCTGGCAGCATGATTCCACAGGTTACTTTGGTAACTATGTACAAACCTACATGAATAGTCAACATCAAGTAAAAAAAGTAGGAGAAAAGCATGAGGATTATTCAACAAAACTCAGCGAAAGGACAATAGAAATGCTTCAATAGAGCAAGTGGCATGTAACTTAAGCTGCAAAGTAGCAAGGCATGCACAATTCTATTGGCTAATAGGTAAACTGGATGTACTACTGTTGATGGCAGATTACATCGAAAGTGATTCTATTATAACTTTCTATATTCTATTACTACCATATTCTTAGATTGGAAAAAAAAAACAGTCATGTACCTTAATTTGCAGTAATTATTTAACAGAAACACAGAATCAAAATTTAGATAAAGGCATGTAGCATACATCATTCTCAATGTTCTTGGTATACCCTTTAATGCCTGTAGATAGTTACCAGGGCATTTCTTCAAACATTGAAGCTGGAAACAATGCATGGAAGAATATATCAGTTTAAATTTCCGAAAAAATGTGCTTTACAACAGATACTTAGAACAAAAGGGCACCCTTGTTCAATTAATACCAGGATATGTAATGAAAAAAGAACTACACTTACAATAGCCCTCTCAGCTACAAGATGTCGAGGGAAGTTCCTCAGTGCAATATCAATATCACCATGTTCCTTGTAATGTTCACGAACCTCCTTTATGTCATCACGCTGTTCGGAGTATTAAGTTATGTTGAACAAAAGTTGACACAACTCAACATGCAACTCCTAATTGGACAAACAAAATATTTCAAGGATATCTCCTTCCCTGGGATCAAGGATCAAGTTTACAGCACTTTTCCACTCTCCTCTAAGCAAAGCAGCTCCAACAAGGTGGGTTGGTACTGAACCACTTCCAAAACGCTAACCAGAGAAAATAGATAAACTTGATGAGCTTCAGCAATAACAGGGAAATATATTTTGAAGTACGAGCAAAAGCTCCTTGCTTTGTACCTGCAAACCATAGTAGTTGATAAATCCATTCTTTCCTAAGCCATCCACAGCAGCCTTTATTATGTCTTCTGATTCTGCAACAACACCCCTGAACAAATGCAGGAAAACATAAGTTCTTCACTTGATCCGTTTTCTTTAAAAAAACTACAAGGTTTGGTGCATGTGGACAAAAGTAGCATAGCACACAGCAAAGGCCGCAACTGTAGAGGCACTGTTAGTAGTGGAGTAGTGAGTAGTTGCAAATCATGTCATCCATGTACTTTAAAATTTGTGTGATTTACTTTTTGGGGAGGGCATTGGAGCACTTCTCTATACTAAATTATAAGGAGAAAGAGAAGAAAAGGCACCTCAGAGTAATTGTAAATCGATTTCCCATGAGTTGACCAAGAACAAGCCCCTCCTTCACATAACTAGAAAGGGTTAGTTAGTTAGTTGCTAAAGTATCAGCATTTAGAACCTATTGTAGTCATATCTACAAAGAGGATAATTCAATAATGTATTTGATCACCTACCGGAAGTTTCCAACTTTAATTCCAAATAGTCGATTATTAAGTGCAGCCAATCTGTTTGATGGCACCTTGAAAACAGTCACCTAATAATTTTAAAAAAGAATCAGAAAAGTAGCCATTGCAAGAAAATGATGCAAAGAG
Source organism: Hsuehochloa calcarea (assembly GCA_036346395.1). Taxonomy (NCBI): domain Eukaryota; kingdom Viridiplantae; phylum Streptophyta; class Magnoliopsida; order Poales; family Poaceae; genus Hsuehochloa; species Hsuehochloa calcarea. Next base: position 7,583,856 of record CM070602.1, read on the forward strand.
TCATAACCATGAAACAGGAACAAGAAATTATTTATATATAGGAAAACTACATAACCAAATCTATCAAATAGCCTGGAAATCATCAACATAACCAAATATATTTAATAGATTGAACTAATGATATTATCTAGAATACATGTAAATTAATAATTTAACATGCAATATTCCATAGCAGAGCAGCTATCATTTACCTACCTGGTTGTAACACGATAGTAGTCTATATAGTCGGCTTATAGCTTTAGCTAAAATCGTCGAAGTATTTCCTTCCACACTTATGTGTGATATTTTAGTCAATTTGATCCAAAAACACAATCCATGATTCTGTAAGGAAAATTCAGTGAGCTGGTAAACATATGAGAAATAAATACCTGTTGCGTGGTGACGGCACGTTTATCCTTTGTCCCTGCAAATCCAAATGAGCGTGACTGTGAAAAGCATAGTCAGTCATTAATCAATTAGCAAAGAAAGGAAAATGAAATAATGAATCCAGCCATTCAATACAGAGAAACACAAACACAATGTTATGAAATAGCAACCAAGATATACCTGAAGTCCTAACATTTTTCCTATTACTCCTAATGCTTCTTGGGTGTCCTTGTTCTCTTTGTAAAGGTGAAACCTGATCAATGTCCCAGAATGGTAGCTCCAGTTACAACACAAGTTTGAAGGAAAATTAGACGCATCACAGAACATTATATTCCTTACTGCACAACTATACAAGAGCACTCTACAGCTACATTAGTTGTGTTACCAAATTTAAACAAGTAAAGCCTATCAAGTAAGTCATACATGTGGAATGAATAATACAAACAACAGTTAAAAATCTCAGGACAACAAGTGAAAGTCAAACATAATGCCCTCACCTCAGGAGCTTCCCAATATGATCTGGCCAATTCGTCGACCCTCTACTATCAAATGGCCTGTCATCTCTCCAATCAGAACCACTCATGTTCTTCCTCTTCCTTCCTCTCCCACCGCCACCCCGCCCTCCCCCTGCTCCCGATCCCAACCGCACCCTAATGCACTTCTGAACACCATCGCTGTGTTCCACCGTGTCCGTGACCAAGAACTTGAAGAAGTTATGCACCTCCTACAACCAAATAAATGCCCAAATCACGCGGTTTCCACACAACTCAACAACCCAAACAATCGGCAACTGGGATCCGAACCCACCGATCGATGAGCCTTGTCGGCGTCAGGCGAGAGAATAACCGGCGAGACATCACTCTCACACCCAGCCGACACCCTCTCGAGAAGGCCCCTCAACGCATCGCAGTCTGCATCACCGCAGAGCGCACGGAACGACTCGAGAGCCTGCGAGTGGTCCGCGTCGGCCGACGGCGCCGCCTTCTCCTCCTCTTTCACATCCACGCACTGCAATCCATGAACGGCATGAAATTCGGATCGGGATCGGGCGTGTGAATTTGTGAGCCAAACGTCGCCACGGCGAGGTCAGAGAATGTGAATACCTCGTGGGGGGGCGTCGAAGGAGGTGAGGCGGACGAGGGAGCCATCGCGGGCGACTTCGTGGACGATGAAGTCGGAATAGCGGTGCTTGAGGACGCCACGGAAGCCGGGGAGGGAGGAGACGAAGCAGGAGATGCCCGCCTCCGGCTCAGAGAGGGAGCTCGAGCGCGCCATGGGAGATGGACTGGATTGGGGTTAGGGCTTTGGGAGGGAAAGGGAAGAGTAGGGTTTAGTGGAAGGGAAACGGCCAGGGCAAATTTACACGTAAATCGAATTTTTGGCTAATATAATGTTTTCGACCCGTATTTATAGCACGTTTTCGACGGGTATTGCCAGTATTAATCAACTGTGAGTCGTATTTGTAAATTTGACACTGATGTCGTATAGTTTGGAGCCCTCTCTCCGCCCGCCATGTAGCCCATTGTCGCACGATCGCCATGCGGCAACGCCTCCCGCGAGCCACGTGCCTCCTGCAGCTCCCGACCTCCCAGCCCGCCGCCACCTCTCCACCACCGCATGGCCACCGTGTGGCAACAACCAATGGCTCACCACGTGTTAGGGTTTAGTTAGTTAGTCAGGGTAGTTATGTTAGTTAGAGTCAGTGATTAAGGTTTCGTTGCGGTTTGTAAAAAAATTTAAATATAGTAAATAAGTTCAAAAAATTATAAAATTTTATGTGGAGCCTCTCGACACAGTTTAATTGCTTGTGTAAATTTGTCATAATTTTATTCGTTCAGAATTTTTCTCGCTATTTCGTGTCAGTATACTTGCCTACTTATCTTCTATTTAAACAGCGACAATGCATAGCTTTGTGGAGACGTGCTTGTATATAAACAAAGTGGTAGAAAATATTACATTATGACACCAAATAACACGTGATACAATATGACTCACTTTTCTGAGCCACTACTCTTTGCCTGCTGCGGCTGTGTCCGTGTGTGCGCTTTGTTTTGCACCGAGCATGACCCGTGGAACACGTTCACCGGTCCGAAGAGCGTGTGTCGGTTCAGAGGGGGTACAGAGACCGTTGAGGCGGAGGTGGACCAACAGGCTGACTCTAGAGCAGAGTCTGGTAGGTGTACATGTCGTCGTGATGAGGCATGCTGACCTAGGGGACACCTCCGAAGAATTCATTCACAACGGAGTCTATAAAATCACTCTGGCGGTACGATGCCCTCTGGCCTTGGAGGTACGGGGTTCGCGCGTACCTGGAGGAACTCTACCCTTGCATACGGTGGGACAACAAATCTGGAGGAGCTCTGCCCTGCGTACACTCCAAACCCTGGCTGCCATTGTCCGTACCATAGCGTTGTGTACTGCTCCCTAGCGGAACTGGGAGGCCTATATCGTCATCATCATTCGACGCAAATTGGCCGTCACCCTCACGACCGTCACCCCACGACCAACTGAAGGCTGCAAGACAAAACAATGTTAGTACAAATAAACACTCGACGTAAACTGAGAACCTCGTACCTCTCGGATGTGCAGTACAGATGACCGAGGGGGAGCGCAATTGGATGTGCAGTGCAGATGACCGAGGGGGAGCGCAGACTGTACCAGACGCGGACAGCAAAAGTGATTCATCCCGACAGATCTGCGGCGGGAGAACGACGTGATGTTAGCGGAACGTAAGGCATAACCAATAAAATTGAACGTAGATTTGTACATATCTTACCTCCCCGCCAACCTGGACCACGGGTGACCGACGGGGAACATTACGATGCCAACCGGACTCGCTAGGCCGTGGTGACCTAGCGGGTGAGCACGCCCCCTTGTTGGCCGATGCGCAGGACTTTGTCCGTCGAACGACCACAGCTCAAGTTCTTTATTATCTTCTTCATCTCCGACGAGATGTGCTTAAAATTTTTTATATCCCTCCGGGTTATATCTGGGCTACGGATGGCGGCCTCCGATGCGCGATGGACGCACTACTCCTGCGCAAACTATAGTGACATATGTAACAGGTTCACCAACAAAGAGTGCGAATATCGTCAATGAAACGACCAGATGTTGTGTCTTACGACGGCGTCACGCCGAGAGGCATTGTGACGATCGAACGAGCGGCGGAAGGTCTGTTGGTGCGTCTCCTCTATCACCGGCTCTGGGCGCCCAGTGGAGGAATGGTGAGTCTTGCACGTGTTCGTGACATGTACCACTCCATGTACGCATCATACGTCTCAGGGTCGTACGGACGCGTGAAGGATCTAGACCCGCTATTATGAGTTAATGGAGTGTTTTGGTGATTAATGATAAATCTATTTGTGAGACTAACATTTTGTGGATATCGTGGGGATATACTCCAGATCTTATGATGATGTGACAATTGACAATGGCGTTAATGGTTTGTCATTTCACGTATTTTCGGCACAGTTGTTGTGATGTCAGGCCAGAACCGGTTTGACCGGCCAGGGCGACGGTCAGACCGGTCCCAAATCGATCGAACCGGCCACAAGCGGCGGTTGGACCGGAAATGGCAGTAAGTGGTATTTTGAGCTGGGCCAAAAAATAGAGTATACAGGCAAGAGAGGGGATTCTATTGCACTTGGTCTCATAATTTTTGGAGTCTCTAGTCAAAAGTTCTATTGGTTTGAAATTTCCAGTAGGTTTCGGTTTTCCAGAGAGGAAAAACGGCTAAGTCCCAGCTGGCGGTCAGACCGGCCTAGGGTGGGCGGTCTAACCGGTCAGGGTGGGCGGTCAGACCGGCCCTAGGGGCAGTCTGACCGGTTTTCACTTTGATCGTCGGTCTTCGAGGCGGCGATATTCGTTTGTTAAGTCAAAGTCATGAGTTTCAGAGCATATATTTTCCATAATGCATATTTTGACTAACATGGGTCAAGTTCTGAAGAACTTGTTCCCAAATTTGGTTTACTTGTCTATTGTTGTGCAGGTTGCTTGGTGGTCAACGACGGTCAACGGCGAGGATGATCGGGACTAGGCTTGGAGAGCTGAAGTCCAGAATGATCGACGATGCCGGGTGAGGTCAATGTACTCAAGCGTGGTGCAAGATAGACAAATATGACCTATTAGCTAATCCGAGGCGTAAGATGGCGCAAGGTGTAGCTAGTTAGGTCAAGAGGAGATAAAGAGGAAGCTTTAAAATGCGTGTGTATGTGTCCCGTTTGTTTTGGGCCTTAACGGGAGCCCAATAGGATCAAACATCTAGAAGATCTAAGCATCCACTATAAATAGGAGAGGGTGGTGGCTGCACCACCTCTTCGTCTCTTTTGTAATTCTTGTAAACCCTAATTTTCTTAGAGAGAGCTTTTGTGGAGGTTAGGGTTCTTGATAGTTTGATGTGATTTTCGTGCTCTTGGATTGAGCATTGTCCTCCATTGATGGAGTGGCTGTAAGCTCAGATCATATCAATCAATCAAAGGAAAAGTTTGATCAATGTTTTGTCTCATTGCGTTCTTTCTCTATTTGAAGATTTTGGGTCTTTATTTGATCTGAGAGTTTTTGATTGAATTCTTCACGTGATCTAGCTTGCTGTAACGTGTGGGAACCTATCTAGGATCATCTTGATCATCAATCACCCATGAGCAAGATCTTGAATCAAGTTTTCGTTTTGACCTGGTTTTGAACCCTTCGTTGATCAAATCAAAAAGGATCGCTATTCTTCCAAGAATTATCATAATCTTCTATTGGAATAGGTCCCTGATATTATAGAGAAGGTGTGTTCCAAGTTTCATTAAGTTTGGATTAGTAGATCAAAAGTTTCATCTATTTTCATCTTCGTCATCGGGGCTGATCTGTTCTGTTTTTCAGTTGGCGGTTAGACCGCCCATAGCCACCGGTCAGACCGGTCGGGAATCGGTCCGACCGCCAGTTAGGTAGTGGTCCGACCACCAGTAGATTGTTTCTCTCTAATCTTTGTTGATTTTATCCTATTGCTTTGGGTTTTTATTGAATTCAATATTAATCTTCCGCTGTACTGATATACTGATCTTCATAGCTTGCATAGCTACTGGAGTAAAGTTTTATTGAATCAATACTTGTGAAAAAGTGAGCGTGCTCCTATTCAACCCCCTCTAGGCGCCTTTTCGGTCCAACACATTTCTATTGTTATATCTAGTATGTAGTCTCATTTGGATATAAAGGTGAATTCAACGAGGTATGCATTCGACATCATATTTCTTATATACTGTTGCATTCATCGGATCCAAAATATAGGTTGAAGTCCACCATAAGTCTAACTTGAATATGTTCATATGTTCATATTACAGATTTGTGTATGCACACATTTAGGGGGAGTTCACTCTATATTTTGTGGTTTCATTACTATTGAATCATATTTCTTTATCCACATATATTGAAGATCTCTACTTTGAAATATATCTTTTGAGTATATAAAACTTGTGTAGTTCGTATATACTCATATCGCTTTTTATTCAATTATTTGAAATTGTGTTGTGGGACTAATGTGTGTGCTAAGATGTGTTCAAGGCTTAGTCCTGGAGTTTGAATGATAACATGAAAAGAAAATGCAAAGATGATAAAAGATTGACACGGCTCAAGACAAAGGAGTCATGCATTGTATTTCGAAAAGGTTTTGGAAGAATTTCAGTGGAAATCGGTTTGACCGCATTTGGTAAGCAGTACTACCTATGTGCGTTAGTACTGGAGTTCATTTGTGGAACTACCGCTCTGCGGTATGACTAGAGTTCTATGGCGGAACTACCGCAAAGAGGTATGACCGCAATCCCTGCGGTACACGTTTTCTAGATAGATGCATTTTTAGAGTTTATTTGCTCTCTTGGAAGTGCGATAGTACCAGAGGTCATTGAGCGGAACTACCATAATCCGGTTTAACCGATATTTGTGAAGCGATACGTTATTTCCAGAGAGGACCGTTTTTGGACCTCAAGTGGAAGCGGTAGTACCGCCCTTGTATTCGGTATGACCGGAGAGCGGAACTACCGCATAATCAATGGCGGTAGTACCACACCTATCAGTAATAGGTTGTTTAGAAGTATTTATTGCAGGTATATCTTGGTAATTAATATTTATCATTGTGGGACTAACATTTTTCATGAGTTGGATGAATAGGTTATGTTATAGGGTGATGAAGACTTTGGATTGCATTATGAGTTGATCGTCATCAAGTTAAGGTTCAAGAAGAGAATGCATCATGTGTTGATGCATATCAAGATCTCGAAGAGGAGATGATCATTAATTGATCATCAAGTCAAGAGAAGACACATCATGTGTTGATAGAGATCGAGTAAAGGATGTGTCATGGGTTGATTCATATCAAGATAATGACCTGGACTTGAAGTGAAGATATGTGTCATCAAGCATCAAGAAGATGCTCAAGGTAAGATATGACTTGCTAGGGCTAAGGATGTGTTCTAGTCTTTTACCGGTCTTGGTGTTTGTTTGGAAGACCGGATTGCTAGTATAGGTTTGTCATACTATTAAGAGGGATCTTGTCTAGTAGCTTGAGTCTCATCATGTGTTGATAGCTTAATCTCGCTTGCTCTAGCTCACCGTGGCATCATGCTATTATTTGTAAATGTGTTTTGCAAATAGTCGAGGCTCATGCTTTTTATCCTTGTAGCATGTGACTATATTTTGCAAAAGTGTTTTGCAAATGGTTGAAGTCCATGTACGTACTCCTTGTGTCATGATCTAAGTTTGCAAATGTGTTTTGTAAATTATTGGGATTCATGCATTTTTCCTTGGCATGGTCTAAGATTGCTTGTTGCTATTTATTTCAACTTAGACCTTGGTAGTGGCTCTTTGGAGTTGTGCTTTTGATTTGATCAAATGTGTTTGAGATCAATCGAATATGTGAGTTGTGTAGCCCTCTGAATAAGCTTTCTATAGAGCCCTAAATCACTCAATTCTGACATCGGAGTCAAAAGTTATGACCTTTTTACCCAGTGTCGTATGTGCTAAAATTGGATTGTGGTAGTACAGCCTGAGAAGAGAGGTACTACCACAGAACGGTAGTACCACCATTGCACTGCGGTACTACCGCTCCAAAAATTTTAACACTAATTTTTTAGCATTCAATGCACATTTCGACCGTTGAGTAAAAATCGGTAGTACCGGCCATTGTACTGTGGTACTATCGCATTTTGCTGAATTTGATGTTTTTACTCCCAACGGCTAGTTTTTGTTGTGGGGGCTATACATACTCCTTTGACCGTTTGAGAAATAATCTTTGGCATCTCATTTCACTCATTTGAGCTAGTGTGAGGTTCTCCTCTCAATTGTGCATGTGTTGCACCTTGTGAGCAAGGAGAGAGATCTCTAGTTGCATGTGTTACATCTAGAGGTGTATTTTGTATCCATGTGAGCTTGTGCATTCGTTGCACGTGGTGAGAGTCAAGCAAGGGGCTTGGCTTATTACTCTTGGTGTTTGCCGACACCTAGACGGCGTGGAGGCGTTGTGGACTAGTGATCTTCTCAAGAAACTTATGAGAAGGCCCGGCGTGTTGTGAAGATCGGAGCTCACCTACCCGGAGCGGGAAAGAGCTGCCACTAGTGAAATTGAGGTGTTGGGCTTAATTCGTGGAGTCGGTCTAATTAGTTTGGGCTTACCTCAACGTAGATTAGGGGAGACCGGTAAATCTCCGAATACCACGATAAAATATCATTGTGTCATTGTGGTTTGCTATATTGTGCTTTACTTTGTGCAATTTATATTCCTCGTATTAAATTGCTTTTATGTCTTTGAATGATTGATATCATTATCAATAGTGTATGTTGTTGGTGCACTTAGTAAAGACTAGTTGATTTAGACTTTAATTGTGCAAAACTGAATTGATTTACAATTTCACATAAAACTCAATTTTAGCCCAAAGATTTTAAAACTGCATATTCACCCCTCCTCTAATCGGCCTCCTCGATCTTACAACGCGGGAACACAAGACATCCACGTGCGCCCTCTCCGTCCATGCAGTTGTCCACTCGTGTTGGACCGGGAGCCAGTCCTGAGTATGCCCACCCTGCCTCGATCTCTTGTATTTCCGAAGGATTGATGTTAGAAAGGGACCACGTAAGAACTATAAATATAACTCGAATGAAGTTTGACTCACAGGTGTGCGGCTCGCGACAAGGGTCTGCCGTTCGGGGGGAGAGGCATGACCGGTGCGCACCAATCTGTCGCATTATGTGCTGCAATGGGTAAGACTCCACCATATGTGCGAACACTAGGTGGCAGCCCGTCATCCACAGTACTACGTCCCGGATGCACTGCACGGACAGTCTGTGCGGCGTTACCGTCTGCACGAACTATGGATACCATGGATTCCATATGATGTCACTCTCGTACAACGACTCGAACTCGTTGTGGTACAACGAGTAGCACCTCGCTGGCCTTGCGTTGGCCCAGCGCAGATGGCTAACAGTCCATCGTAAGCCCATGGTGGGCCCGTCTATCTGGTCATGCGGAGCGGGGTACGGGTGCACCGCTATCTCGTTGGACGGCCGCCCAACAAGGAAGTGCTCCCAACTCCACAGCTGCAGGAGCACATAGCAGACGGCCAGGCTGGGGGTAGAAGCGGTGCCCCGTCGCGAAGCATCACACAACCTTCGGTATATGGCACAAAGGATAGCTAATCCTCAGCTATACTGAGACATCGCCCCAGCCTCTGTGTCAACCAACGACTCGGCGAGGCAGATGTAGCTAGGGTAGCAAAAATCACCCTATGTGGTTGGAAACATGACCCAACCAAAGAGCTGGAGAAGGTAAGCAACGAATTGCGTCCGAACGACCTCATCAGGTGTACCCTGTGGGCACTGACTGAACTGCCTCAGCCAAGTCCGAGGTATACCACGTATACGCTCTAGGAGAGGTTGGTCGAACCGCTGCTCCAGCTCAGCCTTCCAGTCCTCACCCAGAGGGCCCGGAACAAGCGGCTCACCCTGGATCGGGAGACCGGGCAAAAGCGAGACGTCCTGCGGGGTAACCGTCATCTCACCCCATTGAAAGTGGAATATGTACGTCTCGGGCCTCCACCTGTCGACAAGTGCCAACAACAGGCTAGCGTCTAAGGCGATTCGACGTCCGACGAACATCAGCCTCACAAAGGGCAACAAGCCCGTATCCCGGAGGATAGGGACGTAGCATTGTCCAGCTCCCAGTAGTCCCTCCCCACCCGAAGCACCAGGGGCGGATGAAGGATCTTGACCCACCATTATGAGTTAATAGAATGTTTTGGTGATTAATGACAGATCCAAATATGAGACTAACTCTCTTGTCTAGTATTATCTTGTGTAGTCTTATTTGGATATAAAGGTGAAATTCAACAAGGTGTGCAATTGACATCTTAATCTTATATATTGTTGCATTTCTCAGATCCAAAATATAGAAAGAACTCAACCATAAGTTGAACTTGAATATGTGCATATGTTTCTATTACATATTTGTATATGCACACATTTAGGGGGAGTTCATGCTATATTTTATGGTTTCATTAGTATTGATCCATATTTCGTTTTCCACATATATTTAGGATCTTTACTTTGAAACATATCTGTTTGAGTATAAAAAACTTGTGTAGTTTTCGTATACTTATGTTTTGAGTATATAGAACTTGTGTAGTTCTTGTATACTCATGTTTTGAGTATATAGAACTTGTGTAGTTCTCGAATACTCATGTTGTGAGTATATAAGAACTTGTGTAGTTCTTGCATACTCATGTTGGAGTATATATAACTTGTGTAGTTCATATATACTTATGTTGTGTTCCTTTATCTACATTCAATTTATGTGCAATTGAATTGGTTATCATCAATTACCAAAGAGGGAAAGATTGAAGTATCTTGTCCCGCCATTATGAGTTAATGGTATGATGTGGTAATTAATGATAATCACATTGTGGAACTAATATTTTCCATGAGTTAGATGAATAGGTTATGTTCCAGGGTGATGAAGACTTGGGATGACATCATGAGTTGATTGTCATCAAGTCAAGGTGTAAGTGAAGAATGCATCATGAGTTGATGCATACGAAGAGCTTGAAGAAATGAGAATCATCGTGTGTCGATGATGTTCAAAGAAAAGACCCGTCATGTGTTGATGGAGGTCTAATGAAGGATGCACCATACGTTGATGCAAATCAAAACTTGGAGTAAAGGATGCATCATGTGTTGATGCACATCAAGTCAAGAGAAGACCCATCATGTGTTGATGGAGGTCAAGCGAAAGAATGCATCATGTGTTGATGCATGTCAAGACTCGAGATGAAGAAATCATCATGTGTTGATGATGTTCAAGACAAGAACGCGAAGTGAAGAAGATCATCATGTGTTGATGATTGTCAAAGTCAAGGACCCGGACTTGAAGTGTTGATGTGTGTCATCAAGCTTCAAGAAGATGTAAGGCAAAGGTATGACTAGCTAGAGCTAAGGATGTGTTCCTAGTCTTTTACCGGTCTTGGTGTTTGGTTGGAAGATCGAATTGCTAGTATAGGTTACCGTACTATTAAGAGGGGTCTTGAGTAGTAGCATGAGTTAGTCATGTGTTGATAGCTCATTGTGTTTTCTCTAGCTCATCTATGCATGGAGCTATTATTTGCAAATGTGTTTTGCAAATAGCCGAGGCTCGTGCATTTAATTTTTGTAGCATGGGACTATAGTTTGCAAATATATTTTGCAAGTAGTTGAAGTCCATACACCATAGCCTTGTGGCATGATGATATTATTTGTGAATGTGTTTTGCAAATAGGTGATGCTCATGTTTGATTTCTTGTAGCATGTGACTTGAGTTTGCAAATGTGTTTTGCAAATGGTGTAAGTTCATGTACCTTATTCCTTGTGGTGAGTATTCTAAAGGTTGGTAAATGTGTTTTGCAACTTGTTGAGAATATCACCTATATTCCTTGTGGGAATTGCACTCAAATGGGCGAATGTGTTTTGCCATTTGAGCGAAGCCAATGTGTTTGGCCTCTGTGGTCTGGCGGTCTGACCGCCAGTGGTCACCGGTCTGTCCGGTGGTATATCGGTCAGACCGCTATACAGTTGGCGGTCCGACCGATTTCATCTTGTGTTGATTCTCTGTGTGGTAGTACCGCCGTTGAGAAAATGATACTACCATAGTGCGGAAGTACCGGAGTTTTCGCGATACTTTTATTCCAGAGAAGCACCTTTTGGAGGTGTGCCAAATTTCTTCAGGCAGTCTGACCGCCCAGCCTTGGCGGTCTGACCGATATGGCGACGGTCAGACCGACCATTAGTTGGCGCTCCGACCGGCCGTAAGTCCAACGGCTAGTTTTATAGCCGTTGGCGCATGGGTGGTCCGACCGGCCATTAGTTGACGGTCAGACCGGCCCTGCATAGATTCGAGGGAATCTTTCCTCCAACTACTAGTTTTTTAGTGTGGGCTATAAATACCTACCTTGCCTGGTTGGGGGAGGTTGCTGATGTTGCTGAGGTTATTATAGAACCTCTATTGAGTCATTTGAGCTAAGAGCAAGTCTTTCTTCTCTTTTGTACATGTGTTGCACTTAGTGAGATTTGAGAGTAAATCCTAAGTGCATGTGTTGCCTTAGGTAGTGGATTGTGTATCCACTTGAGCTTAGACACTTGATTAGTTCAAGTGAGAGTTGAGTCTTATTACTCTTGGTGTTTGCCGACACCTAGACGGCGTGGAGGCGTCGTGACCGGTGATCTTTCAAGAAGCTTGTGAGAAGGCCTGGCGTGTTGTGAGTGTTTTGGTGCTCGCTATCTCCAGAGTGGAGGATGAGCAACCTTATTGCAGCGAGGTGTTGGTTCTTGTGGGAACCGGTCCAAGTGGTTGGACTTACCTCGGAGGTGTTGGCTTAATTAGTGGAGCCGGTCCAATGCGGTTGGGCTTACCTCAACGTGGATTATGGGAGACCGGCACGTCTCCGAACACCACGGTAAAACATCATTGTGTGTATTGTGGTTTGATCTTCTTGTGCTTTACTTTGAGCAATTTACATTACGCGCTTTAATTGCTTATATATCTTTGTATGCTTGCTCTCATTGTATTGTATTCATATTGTTGGTGCACTTAGGGAAGCCTATTTGATTTAGGTTTTAATTGTGCAAAACTAATCCGTTATTAGCTTCCACATTATATATTGGTTTTAGCCGAAAGAATTTTAAAAACCGCCTATTCACCCCCTCTAGTCGGCCACCTCGATCTTACAGCGAAGGGCTATCGGCGTCACCGACGATCCATAGCTTGCACCAGTGGTCCTCATCGTAGAAGTGTTCGAGAAGCTTCAACAGTGACATGACATGCAACACATGGAATAGATGGAATATTAGTGAGAAAGTGGCTAATGACCATAAAAGATTGCAAATTAAACATGCTAGCTTTTAATTGCAGAGTAATTTTCCTGGGGTGATAAGCTAGCTTAATTAGATTATGCTCCTATGCTCTTCGGTGAATGCAATTCTTATTATTTGACTTTGCTTTACGACCAAACTAACACTACAAATTAATGTACATTAATTTACTAATTAATTACTACTAATTATTTCGTAACTAGTTAAGACTATAAATTAAAAATTATGACTAAACTACCTGCGAACGACGGTGGTTAATAACGCTGAAATGTCCAAAAAAAATATTATCGACACAGCAAGAGAACGAGCGACTGCGAAATGAAATAAACGAGCAAAAGAGTAAACAACTGCGAAATGAAATCGCGCTCGCTCGCTCTAATTTATAGCCGCTACGGGAAAGAATCCTTATCCCCCGCGCTAATTAAGTCATACATTTCAGGGGAGACAAAGATTTGATGGATGAGACAAGGAGGTTACGAGATATACAAGTGATTGATGCTTTCGATGGAAAAGAAATGCAGATAGAGAGAGGGGCTCATTCAGGGTAAACAACACATGTCACGGTTTTCTATTGATTTTTTTGTTCTCACAACACGAAATAGTGAGAAAAATTCTGAACGAATCAAATTATAGCAAATTTACACAAGCAAGTGCACTATATCGGGAGAATCCACGTAAAATTTTATGATTTTTTGAACTCATTTACTATATTTAAAAATTGATACAAACTTACCACTAAACCCTAAGTAAACATAACCCTAAACCTAACTGCGACATGTGGTGGGATCCGTTGTGCGGCAACGGCTAAGGTGGCGCGGGTGGGGAGAGGGGGAGCTCGAGGTGGCGCGGATGGGAGAGAGAGAGGGAGCTGAGGTGGCGCGAGCGGGAGAGAGAGGTGGCCACATAGTGGCGTGGGGAGCGTTGCCGCATAATGACCGTGCGGCAACGCGTGATGTGGCGTGCGGGGAGAGACTTTGTATGGTGGTCGTATGGCAATAGTGTCATTCTACATATACCTCTCTGTAATTGTTATTTCTGCGAATACCAGCTGAAACTCACGTAGATCCGAATGGTAACGTATAATATTTGAAGTTTTGAACGGATGTCAACTCAAATACTGCAGATGCTCTCAGGCTTATGTACCGTAAAATTGCCAAAATACCACTGGCTAAGTCTAGATTGCCAAAATGCCGTTGGGCTGTGACAATGGCAGGCCTGGTCCCACACGTCTTTGACATACTTAGTGAAAGCAACTCAAATCACCCTCACTTCATTTAGTCTAATACTTTTATCTTTCGATGTCTTGACTAATAGATTCTCTCGAGTAATAAGTACAACAATTTGTTGCATTTATCTATTGTTTCGTCGTTTGCCATTAGATAATAATCACTCAGGCACTCACACGAACACTACGAGTCTACGACTACTGTTAAAAAAAACCTTATTATTTGGTTCCAAAAGTACTTCAGAGTTGGATGGGGAATCCTGACCGAATTACAGGCTGAAATGCCTAAGCATCAAACTGTTACTCCACCAAAATCCACAATGTATCAAGGGCACAGAGATCGTGTGTAAACTTTAAATGGACGAACAGCACGAGCTGAACACTAACGATAGTAAAGTGATCGATTCTCCCAGAATGCCCAGGGATACAGCTTTCACCACTGCAGCCAAATATCAGTGGACAGTTTCTCTGATGGTGCAAAAGAAAGAAAGAAAGAAAGTACAGATGGTGGCAGAGGTGTTCATTGTTAAACAAAACAGAGCTTCAGAACACAGAGAGCACATCGCCTTCCATTGTTTGCAGTTTGCACACCATACAGGCGAGCCAACTTATTTGTGAGCTTGTAATTCAAAGCAAACCTAGCAAGCATCTAGATCCCTGCATGGAGGAGGTTTCGGCTCATTGTGCAAGGTGGTATTCCCTCCAGCTGGGCCACAGTTTTTCCGCTCTGGATGTTGTGTGCCGCGCTGCAAAAGTCATCCGATCATCAAAACCAGCGCATTAATCTAAACCAAAATACCGGGGCTTGACATATAGAACAATCAAACCAAGTAAAACATGTCGTTAAACAAAGTAAAATAATCCAATTAAGTTAGCTCAAGCTTACAGGGGGGGTTTCTCCTCTTCTCAACATCTCAACAATCTCAACAACTCGTTTTGGAGTGAGGTCCTCCTGGAAAAAAGGGAATGTAGAAAAAGAAGCTCAGGGTTACAGAACACAGATAAGTTTTGTCAAGTCCTCTTCAATGAGCAAAACACAGGTAAGTTTTGTCAAGTCATCTTTTGTTAGCACTTGTCTTTAGTACTACACTACATCTATTGCGTGAAAATTTAGTTTAGAAAAAAAAATTAACCACAGTAACATTGTACTTATCTAACGCCCCCCAACAAAGAAGATACAGTATAGGAGCACAGCAGCTAATGACATACAAGTTTCTTCATCAAACCAAACAGCCCTTTAGTTTCTTCAGTTGACAATGTTTTGTTCTGTGCATATACATGAACTTAAACATAACGATTGCTCTGAACACACAAGTACTCTTTTATCACATCCCCTCTCTGCTAATGGTAAGCATTACACCTACTTTTTGTATCTGACCAGGTGGACCAGTTACTAATTCTTACAAGATCAAGATGTGCTGTGGTGTTTCTGCTAAAATTTCCACCACATGATAGCAGCACAAAGTCGATAATACTAGGTCCTATCCAGTAAGTGTAGACAATAATGGAGAAAATTTAGGATGTCAGAATAGTGCCAATGCATATGTATTGATACTACCTGGAAATAGCAAAATAAACTTACATAATAATTGTATGTGTAGCCATCTGAACCTTTAGAATAGTCAGCCACAGTAATCATGGGAGCATTCACACAGCAACCCTGTGAACACATGACAGAAAGGTGAATAAAAGTTGCTTTATACAGGAAAAATATAAAACAACCAAGCATTTAAAATCATTCATCAACAAGACACTATAGACCATTCCTACAGCTAAACACTTCCGAGTTCAGACCCAACTAAAAAACACTATTTGCTGGTATCGGAGATAGCATCTCGTAAACACGGTGTTACCATGCACTCCATTTCTCCAACAGAAAATAAACCATCGCTTGTCACCTCTGCGAATGAAAGAAAAATGTTAACAAAATCACATGGACAGCAAAAAGGAGTTCATGCTCAGAGGTTTGTGGTAACAAATTAGAAAGTGACATGCTTAGTTAAGTTAACAGGATAGGTGGAGTGAATAATACAAACCATTCCGTTTAACTCCAAGGTGCTCTAACAAGGTTTCTTCAATTTCACGTGAACCACGGATCATACAAGGTGTAGTTCCACACACCAAAAGGTGATATTTACCCACCTACATGGCACAAAAAGATCAACAGTATCATGAGGTGCTTGTTGGGCTAGTAACGAGTACAAAGTAGGCAGTCATGCATCAAGATACCTTAGTCCGATTAAACATTGTGTAAAATGTAGCAACTTCGTAGACCCTGATAGGCGCAACTTCGACAATTTTAGCAATCTGAAAAAACCAGAGGCAATATTGTCAGGAATATACAAAAATATAAAAACCTAACTTTTCCAAGATGAAGGGGGAAACAAGAGAAAGGTAAACAAAGAATAACACTACTTCATAGCATACGTGAGATCAATGTGTTAAAGACTATGGTACTTGCCGCAATAGTGTCAACCTAACAGTCATGGTGAGAAAATGGTAGCCTCCAGCTTTTAATCATTATCTGATAATATGCCCTCAGAATAGTATCACTGTATCAGCTATCACATGAATATTTTAAGACTTCTATAGCATCAGGTGCAGAAACACAATAATAATAATAAGAGATTTCAACTAACGTGTTGACAAACAAAAGTGTTATTCCTTGACCATCAATCCCCATTCTCCAACACCTTACTTAAAAGTATGTCTCCTAGTGAGGCCATTTTTCTTGACATTTGACAATATGAAGGATTAGGCCACAACACTATACTTAATTAGCCACAAGTAAAATTTGTTCTTATTACACCAGTTAAGGCAACTCTTGGCAAGGAAAGTGTCAAAATTGAAGACCATTGACATTGAGCAAGTCATTAGCTAAACCAACTGCCCAATATGCACATAGTATTTTTCTGTGCACCTATGATGTAAGTGCTTCAGTGTAGGAAGGTATAACAACTATAGAATGGTG
The DNA here is from genome assembly GCA_036346395.1 of Hsuehochloa calcarea. Classification (NCBI taxonomy): domain Eukaryota; kingdom Viridiplantae; phylum Streptophyta; class Magnoliopsida; order Poales; family Poaceae; genus Hsuehochloa; species Hsuehochloa calcarea. Next base: position 7,600,784 of record CM070602.1, read on the forward strand.
TGTGTTATAACAAGTTTATAAGTGCACAAAATGAAACATAAAATAGCATACTAAAGGTGCGAAATAGGTAACCATCACAATCTCATACAAATTTGAACTTACAGCGTCCATTGCTGCAACTGGCACCCATCCACGATGCTGCTGCTGCGCAAGATCGAGCAGTGGAATAATACCAGATTGCTTGTAGTTGCTCGGATAGTGAGACAGTATCTCCTTAACCTGAATTAAACATTGCAAAAGGGAATTTAGTCCAGATAACTAACTGTAACCAGCTCTGTACCACCAAAATTAACACCATTCAATAAGCCCAATTCTCCAGTCAGACATAGTACATTATGCCCCCATACTCTATCACATTTGCTTATTGGTACGGTGTCAAATGTTTTTTTTTATAATCCCTTCACAATAACAAAAAAACCAACTCAAACTTGAGACTATCATCCAAGAGTACCAACCAATGCAAGAACATCGCATTACCACTGGAAATGCTATCCTAAGAACCATATATGAACATCGGAGAACACAAGTTAACAAGGTCTCTCACAGTTACTCCAAACCTAGGCAACTGATCCAATCCTCCCTTACACGCGCATCGCAGACAACGGGAAGAGCAATACCTTCTTCATGTTCGCCTCCGTGAACTCCCACGGCATGTCCGGGTTGTTTTCCGGCGAGTCGATGTGCTGCAGAACAACACAACACGTAAATCTAACTCACTCTTCCTCAACGGCAAAACAGATCAGACCAAACGTAGACTCGGATCCGAGAGCGCTCACGTAGTTAAGCGCCGTGGAGAAGGACCTGGAGAAGTAACCCGTGGCGGCAGCGGCCGATGCAGAGGCAGCAGCGATCTAGAAGGAAATATTTTCGCGAAGGAGATCAGATTATTAGTCTGGGGAGGAACGGTGGGAGAGGGATTTGCGAGGGGGAGGGGCACTAACCGGAGAGGGAGACAGGCGGCGGGCGGCGGCTTCTGAGGCGGAGGCGAGCCCGAGGATGCGGCGGGCCGCGAGGCGGGCGGCCGGCGGCAGCATGGTGGCCGGCGTGGGGAGGCGAGGGAGGGGTGGTGTTGGTATCTGCGTGGGGCCTGGCCGCTCGCGAGGTAGAAGACGACCTGTCTCGACTCTGGAGTGATTCGCTCGCTACTACATGAACACAACCAGCCCAGTTGGCCTATCCCAGATTGGGCTTGAGAATAAGGCCATAGATCAGTGTGTTTTCCTTTAAAAAAAATCGGTTCGCTGTTCAACTTAGTATGGAAAGACAGCCTGGCCCAACCAGTGAAGTTGTGCTGACCTTTGGGCTAACTTGGCCGTCCGTAAACGACCAGACCCTCTCTCTCTCTCTCTCTCCGATCCCTGCAGCACAACCTGCCAATTCATGCGCGCGACGGCGGTGACGAGCGGCTACAGCAAGAACGAGCACTTGAAGATGGCAATCATGAAAGTCCTCAGGATCGAGTGATTTCCATAGATGGCAATTACTTGGAGCCGAAGTTTATAAATCACAATTCACCACCCCGGCTCGCTTCACTCTCTCTCTCTCTCTCTCTCTCTCTCTCTCTCTCTCTCTCTCTCTCTCTAAACCCTAGCTTTTCCGCACCCATGGCGTCCCCCTCGACGCATCCCACGCCTGATCTGCCCGCCGGCTACACCTTCACCCCCCAGGACGACGAGATGCTCTCCGTCTACCTCCGCCGCAGGATCGCCGGCGAGCCGCTCCCTGGCGCCTTGGGCAAGTTCTGTTGGAAATTAATCCAGACTTGCTAAGTATATGGTGTTAGAATCCATATTTAGTTTTGGTTTCCTAATGTGAGTCTAAGTAGGTTTCCTACTCGGGAACCGAGTGGGATCAAATAATCCAAGTGCCCAGCCTATATAAGGGCACATATGGTCTTGTAACTTGAACATCAAGAGCAATAGAGCAAGAGATATTCAGAAAGGCTGCTGTTGATCCGGCGGCACAAAAATCTTTCTTGTGTTCTTGTGTTCATGTTCGAGGGTTCCATTGTGTTCGCGTGTGTTCGTCTTCGGTTTGGGCCAACAATTGGTATCAGAGCAAGGTGCGAGGAGGAGCTGTGCGGCGCAGACGGGTAACGCGTGGCTCGGTCCGGCGACGACTGTTCTCGGCGGTTGCGGCACTACCCCTCGGCGCACGAGGTGTGGCGCGTCATGTCGCAGCAGATGCCATCCAAGCAGAAGTTCGTGGACAGTGATGACACCTCGGACACGGCGGCATTCAAGGAACCGGCGAAGGTGAGTTCGGTAACCTTCCAATACCCAATGCTCACTGAGACCAACTATGGCTCTTGGGCGGTGAAGATGAAGGTGTTCATGCGCGCACAAGGGGTGTGCAATGGTGGAAGGCAAAGAGTCGGGTCGATGAGCGCAAGGACCAGATGGCTCTCGCGCCATATTCCGCCGCGCCCGAGGCCATGATGATGATCTTGGCCGAATATGAGACGGCCAAGGAGGCTTGGGAAACTCAAGGAGATGCACGCCGCCGACCGCGTCAAGGAGGCACGAGCGCAGACTCTCATGAGTGAGTTCGACGAATGAAGATGAAGGAGACCGAGTCCATCAATGACTTTGCCATGAAGTCACCACCATCGTCAATGAGATTCGTGTCCCTGAGACAAGATGGAGGAGCGCACCGTCGTGAAGAAGTTTCTTCGTGCCATGCCCGGTTCTTGCCGATCGTCTCCACCATTGAGCAATTTGTCGATATGAAGACGATGACGATTGTGGAGGTGGTTGGGCGACTGAAGGCATACGAAGAACGCACAAAGGGACGGCGGCACAACAAGGAAGGTGAACATCTACTACTCACTCGTGATGAGTGGGAATCCAGGTCCAATAAAAAGGACGCCAACAAGAATCGTAAGTTCGACAAGACGAAGATTCGCTGCTACAACTGCCGACTACTACGCACTTCGCTCAATGCCGTAATCCCAGAAAGGAGAAAGCGGAGACGCATTTAATTATGGCCGATGCTGAATATGAGCCGGCGTTACTCTGATGCTAAGTTGAGTCCGGGACGTTGAGGAGGTGTGTTCGCCGTCCTGAGTCGAGTCTGTTGAGTTGAGTATGGGACGTTGAGGAGGTGTGTTCGCCGTCCTAAGTTGTGTCCGGGATGTTGAGGAGGTGTGTTCGCCGTCCTGAGTTGTGTCCGGGATGTTGAGGAGGTGTGTTCGCCGTCCTGAGTTGTGTTCGGGATGTTGAGGAGGTGTGTTCGCCATCCTGTGTCGAGTATCAGTTGGACAAGTCGTAGTTGAGACCGACTGCCGCAACAAGTTAGAGTCGACAAGTCTAGATTAGGGGGGATTGTTGGAAATTAATCCAGACTTGCTAAGTATATGGTGTTAGAATCCATATTTAGTTTTGGTTTCCTAATGCGAGTCTAAGTAGGTTTCCTACTCGGGAACCGAGTGGGATCAAATAATCCAAGTGCCCAGCCTATATAAGGGCACATATGGTCTTGTAACTTGAACATCAAGAGCAATAGAGCAAGAGATATTCAGAAAGACTGCTGTTGATCCGGCGGCACAAAAATCTTTCTTGTGTTCTTGTGTTCATGTTCGAGGGTTCCATTGTGTTCGCGTGTGTTCGTCTTCGGTTTGGGCCAACAAGTTCTTCCATGAGGCCGACATCTACGCCGCTGAGCCCGCGACGCTGGCCGGGGACTACCCGCCCGCGCCGGCACGAAAGGGCGAGAGCAACAGGTGGTTCTTCTTCAGCTCCGTGAGGCCCAAGAACAGCCGCGGCAGCCGCAAGTCTCGGACGGTCGGGGACGGCAAGGGCTCCTGGCACTCGGAGCGGGCCCGGAAGGACGTGGTCGACGGGGAGGGCCGCCTCGTCGGGCACCGTCAGAGCTTCTCCTACAAGCCCAAGAACGGCGACAAGTCGGAGTGGCTTATGACGGAGTTTGGCGTGGATCAAGAAGATGACAAGGGCCGCCGCGACGAACCCGTGACGGTTCTTTGCAAGATCTACCAGACCCCTCGTATGCGCCGATCAGCGTCGAATTCGTCATTATCGGGGTCAGCGCGAAAGAGGAACGGGACGGACGAGCGCCCAGATCAGGCTTCATCAGCTACCGTGAGGCAGCGGCTGTTTCCTTCTCCAGCTGCACCAACTCCGCCGGCCGCGTCGCAAGACAAGGACGCTACATTGGAGTCTCCTCACGACTTCTTGATGTCCGTCGAGCCAGAGCCAGAGGCAGAGGAGTCTCAAGGCGAGACATCACCGTTGGATTACGGCTTCTTCATGGCCGACCACGCCCGTTCCCCGCTGAGCTTCTACGACACACCCCTCCTGGGCGACGGTGACGATTCCCGCATCCCGCCATGCGCGCCGGATGCCGAGACGCCTGGTTCTTGGACAAGGGGCCACACCACTGAGCCTTGCATGAGCGGGCTGGAGTTTCCTGCAAGCTTTCCCACGGACGACGAATACTGGAGCGACGCTGCATTCGCACAAGATGCGTCCTACCGGTGCGGCAAGTCCTCTGCTCGACTCGCCGGCGGCATCGACCCCGTTGTGCAGCGGAATGGACTTCTGCCGTTCATTGCCTGACGACTCATTCAATCTGAAATATTGAATGTTTATTCGAACTCCGTTTGTGATTTCTTGTGGTGCAACCGTCGGTGGCTGCAATTTTGAGCTGAGAACTGGCTCAAGTTCATGCATTTTCTCGATCCTTTTGCGTATACTTCGTCTGTTCATTAATTTGCTATGATGATTTCACCCCTCATCATGTATCTCTGAATGTAAGATATCCCAATTCTGTTAAAGATGTTGAAATTGGCTGCAACATGAATGACCAATTCGTTCCTTTTATCGCGAATTTATGTGTATTTTGCATTGTTCTTCTCGCATTACATGGGAAAATAGCGAATTGCTTGTGCACGGATTACATCAGCTCTGCATCTTCATTCAGTTAGAACTCCCCGAACAGTAGCCTCTTCGTCCGTATTGTTTGGTTTTACGCTTTCATGCATGCTCAGTCATGCTCTCGGCTTCACCAATGCTCAATCTGCGCCGGTGTCGATTTATAGCGTTTACAAATTTGCTAGTCTGGCTACGGGATTTGCAAGAAAATATTCATAACATGTACAAATTGTATACGTGCTGTTCTTCTTCAAGCTAACGGCTCTGTCAGTTTGCCGTTTCAGATTTCCTCTTTCGTGATTCATAACCGTAGTCTCACGCTCAAGCACCATCATACACAGGATCAGAGATCAGTCAGAGTGCAGAAAAAGAACCAAAAGATGGTATATTCAGAGCGAGAGGCCGTCGGACTCCTCGCCCTCGTCGAGGGTGCAAGTGTAGACGGTGTAGAGGGACCAGATGAGGCCGAACATGTTACAAAAGACGGCGGAGGAACGACGAAGTAAAACAAGATTAATTGCAGAGAGACACGAGATTTAACGTGAAAAACCCTCCCAATGCGAGAGGGAAAAACCACGGGCGCCAGCCAGCAACAATCTTCACTATATCGGGGTGAGGTTACAACACCGGGGATTTACAACTCTCATATCTTATCCCAAACGGCGGCGGCTTACAGGAAATATATATGTCTCAGGGAAACCCTAATTCGACTAGGATCCATACCGCGTCCCTGGTGCACGGGCCTTACACTATGGGCCGCTTCAGGACTCCGCTCCGCTCCGGCCCTAAGCCTCCGGCGACGGGCCTCCGCTACGCTTCGTCCAGAAGCTGGCCTAATTGATGTATAGAATTTGGATTACAAATCAACATACTCTACTTTGAGACAAATTCCTTCCTGTAGCATAAATCAATCCTTCACCCTGAACACAACAAAGAAAGAAAATACTTTCGGCGCCACACAGCCTCTTGGGCTAAGTTGTAATACCAACTAAGCTTGAGCAAAGCTCAAACTTAGCAACAGGAACTGGCTTTGTCAACATATCAGCAGGATTTTCATGAGTGCTAATCTTGCATACCTTTAGCTTACCCTTTGCAACAATATCTCTGATATAATTATATTTAATCTCAATGTGCTTTGTCCTCTCATGAAACATCTGATCTTTAGTGAGATAAATTGCACTCTGGTCATCACAAAAGCAGTTAATGCAAGAATCAAATCCAGCAAGCTCAGCAAACAAACCTTTCAGCCAAACTGACTCTTTACTTGCTTCACAAATAGCCATATATTCTGATTCAGTGGTGGACGCGAACAACAACATCCTGCAAATGTGCCTTCCAGCTCACAGCACAGCCTCCAATGGTAAATACATAACCTGTGAGCGACCTACGCTTATCCAGATCACCAAAGATAATCAATCAACATAGCCAACGAGTTCCTTTTCATTCCTGTCAAACTTCAAACAAGCATCTGATGTGCCTTGCATGTACCTGAAAATCCACTGAACAGCCTTCCAATGCTCTTTACCAGGATTAGCCATATATCTACTGACCATACTTATAGCATAAGATAGATCCGGACGAGAGCAAACCATGGCATACATCAAAGACCCAACAAAGACTAGCATACGGAACTCGACATGTACTCAACCTCCTCATCGCTGCTAGGACATTGTGAAGTCGACAATTTAAAGTGAGGTGCAATGGGAGTACTAATGACTTTGAATCATGCATGTTGAAACGATGAAGCACTTTCTGAATATAATTTTGCTGACTAATAAACAATAAACCAGAAGCACGGTCTCTAGTAATTTCCATACCTAGAATTTTCTTAGCAGCACCAAGATCCTTCATCTCAAATTCACTGCTCAACTGAGTCTTCAATGCAGTGATTTCTTTCTTGCTCTTGGCAAAGAATCAAAGATATCATCAACATATAACAACAAGTATATAGGTGATCCATCAACAAATTTAATGTAGACACAAACTATCATAATCGATCTTTTAAAGTTATTTGATAACATAAATGAATCAAACCTCTTATACCACTGACGAGGAGACTGTTTCAAACCATATAAGGACTTCTTCAATTTGCAAACATGATCCTCCTTACCAGGCACTATGAACCCTTCTGGCTGGTCCATGTATATCTCCTCCTCAAGATCTCCATGCAAGAATGCTGTCTTCACATCTAGCTGCTCAAGCTCAAGATCACGCATAGCAACAATACTAAAGAATGTACGGATGGAGCTATGCTTCACAACTGGGGAGAACACATCATTGTAATCAACACCCTAATCTGATCAAACCTTTAGCTACTAACCTTGCCTTAAATCTTGGAGGCTCACTAGAGATAGACCATCCTTCCTCTTGAAGATCCATTTGCAACGCACGGTCTTCTTATTTATAGGCAAGCGCACCACGTCCCATGTGCCATTTTTCTCCAGGGACTGCATCTCTTCTTGCATAGTTGAGATCCACTTCTCATGATCTCCAGAAACAATGGCTTCAGTAATGCGTGGCGCTCATGAGTGTTCTCCACTGCTCAAAGACAACTAAGAGCATAATGAATCAAATTACACTCTTCAATTAATCGGGATCGAGGACCACAACTCCTCTTTTCTCTGCGAAGCGCAATAGGTCGATCGTCTTCTTTGCAAAGCAGAGATGAGTCTTGAAAAAGATCAATAGTATCATCAATAAATTCATCTCCTCGATCATCCACGTGCTCCACCTCGCACGCTCATATTCTCGCTCATCATCGATCCGTGCGTACAATATCTATGTGTAAACTGTCATTAAACATCACAGATTCATTAAACACGACACTTCTGCTTATGAAGGTCTTTCTTGTTTCAAGATTCCATAGCTTATATCCTTTTACTCCAGAACCATAACCAAGAAACAGACACTTAATAGCTCTAGGCTCCAGTTTTCCATTATCAACATGAGCATAAGCAGTGCAACCAAAAACTCTCAGCTGTGAATAATCAGCAGATGTACCAGACCATACCTCAATGGGAGTTTTCTTGTTGAGTGGAATAGAAGGCGACTGTTGATCAAATAGCATGCGGTGTTGGCGGCCTCGCTAAAAACGCTTGCTCATCTTTTTGCGTTGGACAAAGATGCAACGAGCCTTTGATATGATGGTTCTGTTCATGCGTTCAGCCACACCATTCTGCTGCAGAGTGTACGGGATGGTGTGATGCCTCACAATGCCTTCCTTCCTGCAATAATCATTAAACTCATGCGAGCAAAATTCACCACCATTATTAGTACGAAGTAGCTTTACCTTCTTCTCAGTTTGCCTTTCTATCATTACTTTCCACTCTCTAAAAGCAGCAAATGTATCATCTTTACTTTTCATAAAAATAAGGCCACACTTTTCTAGAGTAATCATCAATGATAGTAAGCATATAATTTGCACCACCATACGAGGTCTTACGAGAAGGCCCCACAAATCAAGCATGTACATACTCAAGTATACCTTTGGAGCGATGTACTGAGGTATTGAACTTTACCCTCTTGTGCTTACCAAAATGCAAGGCTCACGTAAGTTCATCTTACTCTGAGTGCAACCATCCAGCAGGTTCCTCTTCATCAATTCTGCCATACCAAGTTCACTCATGTGTCCAAGACGCTTATGCCAGAGGTTAGTATTATTATCAGAGACAGTAGCAGCCGTAGCGGAACCACGCAATGTACTTCCTCTAAGCACATATAACTTGGCGTAATTCATATTACCAACCATGTAAACGAGAACCTCTTGATACCTTTAAAACTCCACCGGCGAAGTACTTGTACCCATCATCATCGAGTGTGCTGAGGGAGATGAGATTTCTTGCCATCCTTGGTATATGTCGCACATTGTCCAGTGTGCGAACCATGCCATCATGTGTCCTGATCTGAACAGATCCAATGCCCACGATCTCACATGGGTTGTCATCTCCCATGCGAACGATATCTCCACTCTGCACAGACTTATAAGAACTAAACCATTCTCTGTTAATGCAGATATGAAACGAACATGCCGAATCGAGTATCCATTCATCATGACCAAAGAACACAACCAAAGCAAATACGACAAGGCAATCTCCAGAATCAATACTATCAGTACCGGAGACAACAGAGGCATTACCTTCAGATTTATTTTTCTGTTGGTATGCAGCATTCCTCTTCTCCTTATTCTTTATCTTATAGCAATCCTCGATGAAGTGGTTCGTTTTCTTGCAGTACTTGCAGAACTTCTTATCCCTGGTCTTAGAACGTCTTCTACCATGCTGGCTCTTATTGCGATTGTTGTTATCATAGGACTTCGCCGATCGCCGACCGCAACGCCTCGCCCTTGGAAGACGACGGCTCACCCTGCACCATACCTTTCATCTTCTCCTTACTCTGGAGCGCCTCATAAACCTCCGCTAGGGTTAGTTCATCACGGCTTAACAATCCCTAAGCCTCCGGCGACGGGCCTCCGCTACGTTTCGTCCAGAAGCTGGCCTAATTGATGTATAGAATTTGGATCACAAATCAACAGAACACGCCGAGCAGGATCCACCCCAGCAGCCTGTTGCTCAGCCCCAGGCTGAGCCCGGTGCCCTCCGTCGACATCGATCCGCTCGTCGACCAGCGCAAGCGCCGGGGCCGCCGACACCGCCATCGCGCTCGCCGCGGCGAGCAGCGACGCGCCGTTGACGACGGCCGGGGCTGCCGCCTCCTTGCCGTCCTTTGAGTAGCTGCACCTCACCCTCTCGGCTCTCACTCTCAGCTGAGGCAGCCGTGCAGTTAGCAGCTCCTTTGTGTCACTCAACAGACTTCACATGCTGCAGATGATTGACATCTTTGTGATAAATTGGTAGACGATGAGCTTACCTAGAGCCTGCGACGGCCTGGCGACGGCGGCGCGTGCCACGATGGCGGCGGCCGTGGTGGCGCTGATGACTGCCATGGGTTATCTCTCGTTAGCTAGCAACACACTGGTCTCGGGGGGAGAAGCCTACTTTCTTGGTGCTATTCTTCAGGCGATTTGTGCCGAGTGTTTGGTTATCCATGCGTGCATGCTCTATCCTCTCCGAGCCAATGAGCGCTCGCCACCTGGATACATAAGATCCCCACAGGAGAATAAGCAGAAGCTTCCACCCTGAGATAAGTGTAAGTGTAGACTCCAACCACCAACTTTGATACAGCAAATATAAATGGTGGCCGTCAGGTACAACACCACACATCTTATATAAATGGTGGACGTTGGCTACAACACTACACATCTGAAGCCTGAATATGTAATGCTGCAAAAAGCATTAGGATCCAATCCGAACATATGAACCAGGGGATTGCACAGTGCACAGCATGCATGTACATGAGCCATAGATAACAGATGCATGCTTGATACCTCTAACTTCTAAACGGAAGTAGCAGACATGTTCTCACAATTCCAGTAGACATACTAGAATTCAAAGTGAAACAAACTTTCCTCAGACAAAACTCCATATGCTAGAGAACAAGTCTTTGACAAAAACAGATAAACACAGGTCTAGAAAAACTGACACAGACCAACGCATGCCCTGGGATCCTTCACTTGAGAGGAATGAATCTCGAGGAGTGGGTAGCAACGATACCAGACCTTCCATGCTTGACGGGCTTGTAGCTGATGGAGAATTCAGCAAGGTAGTGACCAATCATCTCAGGCTTGATCTCAACCTGGTTGAAAGTTTTCCCATTGTACACTCCAATTATGCTGCCTATCATCTCTGGCACAATGATCATGTTGCGCAAGTGAGTCCTGACAGCTCTGGCTTCTCACCAGCAGGTGCCTCCTTTTTCTGTACATGTTCAGAAAACAACCAATGGGCTCAAGCTCTTACAATCTCAAACCAATGGTATGGGCTTAAGCTCTTACAATTTCAAACCAATAGTACAACAGACAAACAACAACAGCATTAATACAAAAGCAAGATACAAAACCATTACCATAAATTTAAACACATGCTTATCCACATGATCACATCAATTGATACCCGTCATACTTTTGTAGTTTTTCATTTCCTTTTCTTTCATGCTACATTAAGAAAATAGATGCTTAAACACAATAATTAGAAAGCGTTAAATATGTGTCACAGTGATTCTAATAGCTACAAAATATAGTGCAGAGACTGCTCAGAACTAATATACAGCTTTGTAGTGGAGTGCTCAGTAGTTGGGTCTAAAGACCAATAAGATATCACCATCCGAAGGTTTAATAGCTCATCATACGTCTGTTATGGACTCACATTGGGGTCAGACGTACAAACGTCGCAGCGGCGATATCCAGTTTCAATTCATCAGCAGCCAAAGTCAATACAAAGTCCGGAAGCAACACAAACCAAGCAGAGTCCGAGTCAAATGACTAGAAGCAGTCTGTGTTGGTTACAATGAATAGTTTCCTTTTATAGATTACTTCCGAATTAGTTACAGATTGCTAAGAGTTGCCTGTATAAATAGGAGGGAAAATGTATTCCTAAACTCAATCAATAAAGTATATTCAAAGATAGTGCGCAGTTCAGAGCTTCCTTCACGACGGCTGAACCGCCCGATTATGTTACGGAGGGCGACTACTCTTCTTTACCTGAACCTCGATGCTTGCTTCGTTCTCATCCGAGAGCCCACGAACATCTACTTCCTCCTCTTGCGCACCACCGAAGATCTAGCCATATCAATTTGGTATCACAGCCTACCACCGCGCATAATTCGCTACCTCCGAGTAATGAGTGAACCCAAGACCATCGATGACCTGAGCCGATAGCTTGATCTGATTCTCAAGCAAGTTCTTGGCGACAAGACAGCGCTACGAGATGAACTCCACGAGCTGCACGAGCAGCAGGCAGCTAATGCAGCGACCATCACAGCACTCCAAGCAAAGGAAGATCCAGAGCCTGCGGTCAAAAGGAAGCCACCTCAACTGATGGGATCAATTGCCGTCAAGGAAGGAAGGGAAGTGAGCGATATGGTGCACCTCGATACCATAAGCTCAATTTTTCGACCTACAACGGACCCACTACCCTAGCTTAATAGATGCGAACAAGTTTTTCGCGCCAGCGCACAATAGAAGAAGAGAAGGTTTGGCTTGCGTCTTACCACCTCACGGGCATTGCTCAACACTGATTCTACCAGTTGGAACGCGATGAAGGTGTGTTGGTTTGGCCACAATTTGCTGATTTTGTTAACATAAGATTCGGCCCTCCCATCGGCAGTAACCCGTTGGGTGAACTCACGCAGTTGCGTCGTACTGGATAAGTGGAAGACTATCCACGTCAATTTTTATCTCTTCTTTGCCGCGTCGATCCACTCTCGCCATTGCAACAAGTGCAGCTTTTTATCGCTGATTTTTTGAAAACATTACGCACCGACATCTAACTTCAAAATCCGACAAAGTTGCAGATGGCCATAAGTCTTGCAAGAGCATATGAAGTGCGGATTCAAGAGGAACCTCATGCCGAACCAAAACTTCTAGTACGGCAGAGACCACCAACTCCGTCGACACCAATACTGGCGACAAGTACTCGGCCAAGTCCAGGACCTTCACAGCAGCTAACTGCAGCAGCACCACCTCCGGGTCTTTGCCCAACGCCACCGCGTTTCAAGTTTCGTCATTTATCCACAGAAGAGATGGCTGAGCGCCGCGCCAAAGGGTTGTGTTACAATTGCCTGGAGAAATTTCATAGAAATCATACTTGCTCAATGAAAGGCATATACATGCTGGAAATATAGGATGAAGAGGTAGACGAGGAACCGATCGAATAGGCTGAAATCTCTTTGCATGCTCTCACCAGAATTCGGGCAAGCTGCACCATGCAACTTCAAGTACACATAGCTACGAGAAGGTTATATCGATTGGTGGATTCTGGATCCACCCATAACTTTATTGCCGAAGGAACTGCACGCCGCCTGGGACTGGCATGCGCAACTCGCACGGGTTTGAGTGTAGCTGTTGCTAATGGAGATCGCATCAAGTGTGCCGGACGTTGTCACGACGTAACCTTCTCTATCGACAACGAACCTTTCAACATCGATCTATTTGCAAACACGCTGGATGCTTTTGAGTTGATTCTCGGAGTTCATTGGTTGTGAATGCTAGGGCCGATAGTCTAGGATTTTGAGCTTTTATCCATGTCATTTTGGTGCAGGGATCGAGTTTTGTTGCAAGGCGTGGCTGCACCGGAGCCAATACATTCACACAACATTGGAGGGGATGATATCATGTCTGCTTTGGAGTATGAGTTCGCCGATCTATTCGAGCCGCCCCGCGGTTTGCCACCAGTGAGGCATCATGACCACCGTAGTCGTCTCAAGTCAAATGCAGAAGCCGTAGTTGCCCGCCCGTACCGATACCGACAATTACAAAAAAATATGAAATAGAGAAACAGTGCGAAGACATGCTTGCACAAGGGATCATACAAGACAGCATGTCGGCATTTTCATCTCCAGTTCTCCTTGTTAAGAAGCATGATGCATCTTGGCGATTTTACGTTGACTACATGGCCCTCAATGAGCAGACACTATTAAAGATAAATTTCTCATTCCAGTTGGAAATTTGTACTTGTGTTTTTTTATGACATTTTGATCTACAATACATCGTTGGTGAAACATCTCCAGCATGTTCGCGCAGTTTTTCACCTTCTCCGTCAACATCGGTTGGCACTGAAGCGTTCTAAGTGTTTCTTTGGAATTACCTTGGTGGCTTATTTAGGCCATATCATTTCCAGCAATAGAGTAGCTATGGATCCCAACAAGCTTGTCGCGGTAGCAGATTGACCTCTCCCACAGTCTGTCTGAGCATTGAGAGGGTTTCTCAGACTTACCGGTTATTATCAGAAGTTCATCCAAAACTATGGAATCATTGCGGCTCCTTTAACAAAGTTGCTCAAAAAGGAGTCATTTGGATGATCGAAGGAGGCCACACATGCATTTGAAGCACTCAAATTGGCACTTACGTCTGCACCTGTTTTGCAACTGCCCGATTTTGCAAAAACATTCATGGTCAATTGTGACGCATCTGGCTCTGGGGTTGGCGCGGTGTTGCATCAAGGTGAACGGCCTATTGCATTTTTCAGCAGAGTCGTACCGCCTCATCAGACCAAACTAGTGGCATATGAGCGGGAAATGATTGACCTTGTCAAGGTGATGCGTCATTGGCGACCTTTGGGGTCGTGAGTTCACCATCCGTACCGATCTTTATAGCCTTATGTTCTTGCTCGATCAACGTTTATCCACGATACCTCAGCATCATTAGGTGAGCAAATTATTTGGCTTTGATTTTACTATGGTATTTCGACCGGGCAAACAAAATGCGGCTGTCGATGCGCTTTCTCGTCGTGACGAGGGTTTATCAGTTCATGCACTGTCATCTCCACAGTTCACAGTTTTTGATCAGATCCAAGCAGAAATTTCAACCACACCGGAACTTTCTTCATTGCATGATAAAATTGTTTCCAGACAAGCCGACGATGGATGGAGTTTTGTTGATAGCTTATTGGTCTACAAAGGGCACACCTTTCTCTCAGCGCCTTCGCCGTTGTGGCCGCAACTCATTGCCAACTCCCATAATGCCGGCCATGAAGGTATTCAAAAGATGTTGCATCGTTTACGAACTTCTTTTCATAGCCCTGGTTTGCCTAAATTGGTTCGGGAATTTGTTGCCGGTTGCATTGTGTGCCAGGCTGCCAGCGCAATAAAACTGAACATCTTCACCCAGCTGGTCTCTTGCAGCCCTTGGTCGTTCCTACGACAATTTAGGCGGATATTTCTATAGATTTTATCGAAGGTCTTCCGAAGGTACATGGCAAGGCTGTAGTCCTTTCAGTTGTTGATCACTTTTCAAAGTACGCACATTTCATTACTTTGGGTCATCCGTATACGGCCAGTTCTGTTGCTCAAGCATTCTTTGATGAGATCGTGCGCTTACATGGTATTCCATCTTCAATTGTAAGTGATCGCAACCCCGTCTTTACAAACAATTTTTGGAGCGAACTGTTTCGTTTATCAGGCATTAAGTTGCACTTAAGTTCGACATTTCATCCACAATCCGATGGACAGACAGAGGTTGTGAATCGAGTGATTGCTATGTATCTTCGTTGCTTGTCTGGCGATAGACCCAAAAACTGGGTACAGTGGTCAACGTGGACTGAATTTTGCTATAATTCTTCTTTTCAAACAGCTCTAAAGAGTACTCCTTTTCGTGTTGTTTATGGACGTGACCGTCCGACTTTGATTGCTTATGACGACTAGCTCGTGTGGTTGCATGTGTCCTAAATAACTATCAATCTTCTGTAGCATAAATGTGTAATCAAAACATTCGAGCCCATTTCAAACAGAAAAGTCAGTACCAACGTTCGGATGTTGCAGTCTTGCAGAAAAGCACTCAAGGAATACCTCTCCAATGACATGAAATGAAACAATACATTCAGTTGGGTACAGTACAACTTGGCATCTATCACTAAATGCGATGACATATCTGCTACAGTATATCCAAAAACCTTAAATTAATCATCTCACCTACGAACCTGAACCCAATTTGACTCTTTAAGAGTTTATTAGCAATATTTTACTAAAACATTTAAGTGCTGCAAGCAGTACAGGACAAGATTTTAAAACCAAATAGCAGGGCAATCACTTAAACATATTTTTTTCTACTTCCCTCATCTAAAATATTCAAATAGTAACAGTGAAGACAACACAAAAGACAAAAGTATAGTATATGGGACACTACGTCCGACAGGAATCTACTTAGTCGAACGACTCCACCAAAAATTCTACTTAGTCAAACGAATCCACACAGGAATCTACTTAGTCGAACGAATCCACATTATACTCCAGATACACATGCTAATTGCTAAGTTAGAAATAATACGCACTCAACTCAACGTCTGTAAATAACCCATTCTAGCATGTGGCACAAGTATAGAACACAGTGACCATTATAAGAAGCAAGCAATTCATCGAACAATAGAGCAGAGAGAAAATATGTGCATTACCGCCTTGCGCAGCCTCTTGATGAGCGCCAGGGGCTTCCTCTTCAGTCCCCTCTGGAACCTAAAACAACACACAAGTACAGACCAATTAAAACAAACGAACTAGTTGATCTTCCCTTCGAGAGATTTCACTCTTAGGACACCACTGGATTTACCTTCTGCGGGCGCGGGCGGGGAAGAGCTGGACGAGGTCGTCGGTGGACATGTCGAGGAGCGCGTCGAGGTCCACGCCGCGGTAGCTGAACTTGCGGAACGTCCTCTTCTTCGGCTGCCCTCCGGCGGCCACCTCCCGTCTCCACGTCCGCTTGCAAGGCCATCACGCAGCACAGGGATTAGCTCCGTGAGAGGGAAATATGTTGATTAATCCTTGTTGTTTATTCTCTTATTTATTGTTTTAGTTTCTTTTGCATTAGTAGAAACGTTTCTGATTCATTTTTATTTGCATGGCAGTCATGATAGTGTATTGATGTGGGTGGCTGCATGCAACGGCTGCTAGCACTCAACGTTTTGCATGTAACGTTGTACTCTTTTGATCAGTATAAATAAGAGAGAAAATGAACAGAAAAGCTACGGCAGATCAGTAGCACAAAAATCAGTCTGTGTTCTGTTTGCTGTCCACACTAGCGTGTGTGTTTTTCGTGTCGCAGCGCCCGAGCGTTAAGTGCGTGACACCGCGAGTGGGCTAACAATTGGTATCAGAGCTAAAAAAAAGTATGGAGATCCTTGATGCGACGGCGTCGGCACCGGTAAGCGCACCGACGAAGGAGAGTTCCGCGGTGTCGCTTCACTACCCTGTTCTCACGAGGAGCAACTATGCGACGTGGGCGATGAAGATGAAGGTGTACATGAGAGCCCAAGGCGTATGGGACACCATCGAGCCCGGCGACACCGACACATGCAAGGATCAAATGGCATTGGCGGCCATTTACAAAGGTGTTCCAGAAGATACGCTTTTCCTGCTGGCTGAGAAGGAGACGGCCAAAGCTGCGTGGGAGGCGTTGAAGACCATGCACATGGGAGCCGAGCGCGTGAGGGAAGCCAAGGTGCAGACCCTCAAATCAGATTTTGAGGTGCTGCGCATGAAGGAATCGGAGTCGGTTGATGACTTCGTCGTCCGGTTGACAACAATCGTCAACAAAATCCAAGGACTCGGTGAGAAGATGGAGGAGAGCTACGCGGTAAGGAAATTTCTTCGTGTTGCCCCCGCCAAGTTTCTACCGGTAGTCTCCCCAATCGAGCAATTTGGTGACCTCAAGGCAATGACGATTGAAGAGTTGATCAGCCGCACGAAGAACGATGGGTATCTTATGGTGTTGGGGCCGAAGATCAGCACCTACTACTGACGAAGGCCGAGTGGGAGGCTCGATCCAAGGAGCGCAACGGCTTTGGCAAGAAGAACAGTGCATTTGACAAGGCGAAAGTGTGTTGCTACAACTGTTAAAAGTACGGGCACTTTGCTAGAGAGTGCCACGAGTCGAAGAAGACGACGGCTCTTCTTGCTTCAGCGGACGCTGATGACGAGCCAGTATTGCTTTAAAGCCAACAAGGAGTGTTCATCATGTTTTATTTTTTCTTGCATGTAGTTGAGTCCGTGTACGATTACTAGTGCACGATTGCATTTTTTTAGTTGTTCGTGTATATGGCACAGTAGGAGTGCTGCATGTGTCATTTATTTCTTTGTGCACGTAGGAGGTGTGTTACATACGTGCGTATATTAGTGTCATGGTCATGCATGTAGGTGAGTCAGTGCATGGTGCATGTGTGTGCGCATGAGTTCTTGTAGGTGTGTCCAAGTTCTCATGTGTGTAAGCTCTAATGAGAGTCTTCGTCGCTGTCTAGTTGTGTTATCGGCGAAAGACAATTGGAGCTGAGGTAGTGGTCAAAAACGTCGGCGAGGTGTGTCACCGGCGGTGAAGAAGTGAAAGACGCCGGCAAGTTGTGTCACCAGCGGCAAGGTATGGCGGTGCGAAACCGTCGGGAAACGAGTCGGCATGAGGCCGATAAACGGCGATGGTATGGAGGCCGTCGTCGTAGGAAGAATCGAGGTCGAAGTCGCCCGGTGAGTCGTGTCACCGGCAGCGAAGTTGTGGCATGACAAGAGGTTGCAGGAGATCCAAAACGGCGAGTCGACATCGTCGAGATCAAGAAATCGCATCAAGGATTAGGGGGTGTTTGTTGATTAATCCTTGTTTTTATTCCCTTGTTTATTGTTTCAGTTTCTTTTGCATTAGTAGAAACGCTTACGTTCATTTTTATTTGCGTGGCGATCATGATGGTGTGTTGATGTGGGTGGTCGCATGCAACGGCCGCTAGCACTCAACGTTTTGCATGTAACGTTGTACTCTTTTGATCAAGATAAATAAGAGAAAAAGGAACGAGAAAAGCTACGGCAAATCGAGAGCACAAAAATCGATCGTGTTACATTTCTTTGTCCACACTAGCGTGTGTGTTTTTAAATGTCGCAGCGCTCGAGCGTTAGCGTGCGTGAACCGCCGCGAGTGGGCTAACAAAATACGCAAGGGTTTGAGGATTCATGGCGGGTGCGAGTTGTTCGCAGCTCACCATGGTCATAAAGGGCCGTGTTGTGGGAAGAGGGCGATCAAGCGAGGAGACGTGGCGTGTTCAAAGTGCGGGAAACAATGGAGGAGGCTGCATTAGGGTTTGGGAAAGGCGGGGAATGTTGCCGCTGGTATATATAGGTTGGGGACATATGCGATTCAGTCCTTTTCCAAAGTACTTAATGTTATTGAAAATGGCCATGGGCCAATCGACTTTACTGTAGCCAGTCCAACTTACTGTTCCTCTTTTAGATAGCTACACAAAACCTTCACTTCTGTAGTCACTGAGATATTTTTCTAAAAAAGACATTGTTGCAAGTGGGATGGTTTGTGCCTAATCCAGACTGCCCACCCTCACACCAAAGCTTATGCGGGCACATGCCTGGATAACGAGATGGTTCGGCTCGACTTGTTAAAGCTCGTTAAGAAAACGAGCTCTGCTCGGCTCGGCTCGTTAAGCTAACGAGCAAAATACCAGGCTCGGCTCGACTCGTTAAAAAACTCGAACTCGACTCGTTAGGCTCGTTATCAATAAAAATCCATGCAGACCATCTCTGTTAATCAATGATCATACTATCATCACCATGCACCATCTCTGTTATGCAATTAACCCGCTTCTAGCATGTGAAAATGTTTGATTCATTCTGAAGCCTCTAACATAATGCTTGATTCATTCTGAAGCCATTAAATATATGTCACTATGTATTACAGGAAAAGCTACCATTCATTCTGAAGCCCCTAACAGGACAGGCGAGTGGTGGTCTACGGGGGCGGGTGAAACAGGGAAGGAACTGGAAGGCCAAGGCACGAGCCCCGAGCTACCGAGCATTAGGGATGAGGGACTTAGGGAGTTAGGGTTGCGCTGAGCCCAGTGGCCAGTAGTCTGGGCTAGGAACTGGCCAGTAGGCTGCTTGGTGGTCAATCGAGATGGCCTGGAACTCTGGACGGGTGGTGAGTGAACGAGTTAAACGAGTTAACGGGCAACTCGCGAGCTAGCTCGGCTCGACTCGTTAAGGGACCGAGTTCGAATCGAGTCGAGCCAAGCTAGCTCACGAGTTTCGAGCTTTTTTCCACCCCTGTACATGCGGCAACCCGCCAATGTTTGTGTGGGCCGATGCGGCCGACATAGACGTACGTAGCAATGTGTCAAGCGACAGTGGACGACGGCCACGCCTTGGGCTTCCAGCCGCACGGAGACCACCTCGAGATACGCACGTTCTACCTCTGCCTCTCCTCCTGATGCCCGCGGCTCTCACTCGTCTACCTCCCCGCCATCGGCGGCGCCACGCTGGAGCTCAACTACCATGCGCTCCCGCCAGGGAAGCGGCGTACGCAAGCGCCGACCATGTCTGTGGGTGCACGATTCGAGGTGTATGCTAGCAAGGAGATAGCGGCGGACGACGTCTTCAACCAACGCCCGTGGACCTCTCACGTGTCTACCTCCCTATCATCGACAGTGCCGCATTGGAGCTCAAAGGTCATGCACTCTCGCCAGGGACGCGGCCCACGTGAGCGCCAACCACGTCTATGCCGCCAAGGGCGCGCGGTTTGAGGTGTACGCTAGCAAGGAGATGATGGAGGACGACGTCTTCAGCTGGCACCGCGGAGGCGGGTGACGCGTGGAGTGCTGTCAGGCAGCGTCGATAGCATCAGTCGCGAAGGTGGTGGCTCTTGCGAAGGGTGGCGTGCTGATGAGGAGCAAGGCTCGGGCATCGATGAGGGGGATGGGATGTGGGATGAGGCTAGAGGGGGTATCAGAGGAGTCTGCGAATGTGGGGTGGGGATGCAAGTGTAGAGCGTGCGGGAGGAGTGGGAGGTAGTCGGAGATGATGGCGGTGAGTGGAAGGAAGAAGAGGTGGTGGTGGAGATGGATACGGTGAGGTGGGCGCTAGAGATGGGGGCATGAGACCATCGCCGAGCATAGGGATGGGGAATTGGGGATGAGAGGTTGTGGGCTATGTGGGTTAAATTGTGGGCTATGTGGGCCGCTACTTAAGTCCACATAAAAGAGTAGTTAGTCTTCGGTAACTCACTTACTGTTTATTGTGGTGCAGATTTAGTGGGATCGCAGACAGCCCGCACCCACTTGCACCCATGATTGTTCTGTTCATAATCGTATTATTCAATGTTATTTGCTCGTTAGTAACTCTATAAATTGTATTTTAGAACTAACATGTGCAATTGCAGGACTACCCAGTGGCGGAGCTAGGATTTTGACGATAGGGTGCGAACTTAAGATACATCTATTCTAACAGAAAGTTCAAATGACATAATACGGAAGTTCAAATGTGACAGAAGTTCAAATGACACAGTTGGTACTAATCAAACAAAACGGTTTGCTCTAGCAATCTAGCATGCCATTGTTGCACAAGTTTTTTAAAAAAGATTGAGGATTTAGTATTTTTAGAACCTACAATAGTCAATAGTTCGGCTGATGTGGCACTGTGCTCCCAATCTCAATCAATCAATCTCCTAGCTCAACAGACGATAGCTCACCACGCCCACGCAAGTCATCGTCGGAGTCTTGGAGACCGAAGATTGGGTCACGGATACCGGAGACACCTGACGCCGATCACCGGACAACACCACAGTCGGCACGGGAGCACAGCTGCACGATGCCACTGCGCCCTCGCACATGCTGGCCTGGCCACTAGGGTTGGCCAGCTGCAGGGTTGCAAGGAGTTGGGCGAAGGAATGAAGGAGATGGGGATAGGGATGGGGTTGGCCAGCTGCTAGGGCAAAGGAATGAAGATGGGGAAAGGGCAATTTGGGGATGGGGTTGGCCGACTGGAGCCTGACATTTGCTAGGCAAAGGAACGAAGGGAACCGGAAGGGTTGGAAGACTGCTTGATTCATCTGGAGAGTGGAGACCCAACCTGGGGGCTGGGGCATGTCACTCACAGGGGCTGTCGGGTTGGGCTACTTGAGTTAGACCAAACTATTGTTCAAAGCAAGCAAAAAACACATATTTATATTAAAAAATTATAGGCACACGTTTGAAGTTAGACTAAACAGTTCTAATAGCTTAAGTCATACACACATTTATAGTCAGAACTCAGAACCAATGATATTTTTTTTGGTAAATCAACCATAATATATCCATGAATGAATTGATTCACGTATCATCGTGTCCAAGTTAGATACTCGTGTGCTGCAACGGATAAAAAGAATCATATATAAGATAGGATACGCTCTTCGAGAGCGAGCATAAGTGGGAGGAGGAGCTAAGAGTTGTGGCGCAGGAAGGGGACGTGCACACGGCCGAATGAGCAATTATGGTTGGAGGTGAGGAAGGAGGCGGCACCGCCTCCTCCTCCGGCAGCCGCGTTGTTGCCAATGGGGAGGATCGAGAGGTCCGAGTGCGCCTTTCGCGTGCCGCAGAGCTGGCCATTGTGGATCTCTCCATGCGCGAGCAGCACAGATGCCACGATGTTGGCGAGGCGCACTCAATGGCGCATCTGATTGATGCCGTCACAGGCGGCGTTACAGACGTCGCGGAGTTTTGTTCAGAAGTTTTCTCTTGTATTTTCGTAGCGGTTTTTTTAGACCGGGAGGGTGTGGGGCACGCACGGAAGGGTGAGAGGAGTCGACGTGAGTTTTTTTTTAGGGGTGAGACGATCATCCTACTGTACGGGAGTAAACTCCTTTTATTAATTAAGAAAAAAGTACTAGTTAAAGTCAATGGTAATACTGACAGATGGAACTATAGAAGTATGAACATAAGTAGACATAAATGGCTAGAATTTTAGTGATGCAGGGGCTGATTTTGGTATGGATTAAGTAATGAACTGTACCTGATTCCCCTTACAACTGCGAGATAGGCATCATCACATACTACACCTAGGGGTGGAAAAAAAGCTCGAAACTCGTGAGCTAGCTCAGCTCGTTAAGGGCTCGGCTCGACTCGGTTCGAACTCGGTCCCTTAACGAGTCGAGCCGAGCTGGCAATTTAGCTCGTTTTCTTAACGAGCCGAGCCGAGCTAGCTCGCGAATTGCCCGTTAACTCGTTTAGCCCGTTCACTCACCAGCCGTCTAGAGTTCCAGGCCATCTCGGTTGACCACCAGGCAGCCCACTAGCCAGTTCCTAGCCCAGTCCACTGGCCACTGGGCTCAGCGCAACCCTAACTCCCTAAGTCCCTCATCCCTAATGCTTGGTAGCTCGGGGCTCGTGCGCTTGGCCTTCCAGTTCCTTCCCTGTTTCACCCGCCCCCGTAGACCACCGCTCGCCTGTCCTGTTAGGGGCTTCAGAATGAATGGTAGCTTTTCCTGTAATACAGAGTGTCATATATTTAATGGCTTCAGAATGAATCAAGCATTCTGTTAGAGGCTTCAGAATGAATCAAACATTTTCACATGCTAGAAGCGGGTTAATTGCGTAACAGAGATGGTGCATGGTGATGGTAGCATGATCATTAATTAACAGAGATGGACTGCATGTATTTTTATTGATAACGAGCCTAACGAGTCGAGTTCGAGTTTTTTAACGAGTCGAGCTGAGCCTGGTATTTTGCTCGTTAGCTTAACGAGACGAGCCGAGCAGAGCTCGTTTTCTTAACGAGCCTTAACAAATCGAGCCAAGCCGAGTCGAGCCAGCTCGTTATCCACCCCTAACTACACCGACGAGCTCAATGCGGTAAGGATTCCTCACTCTCGTCGGTCTCGCCCTCTTCGTTAGTACTAGAGTGCTCAACTGGCTCCCAGTACTCGGTGATTGTCCCATCTTCGGTAACCTTGTAACCAACGCCCATGCAGTACCGCTGCTGGTGCACGGCCCTGGCCATGGCTATGTCTGTGTTGGAGTTCATGGGCTAGACCTATATATAATTCTAATAAATTATAGAAAAAATCGCAAAGATTGAGTCATGCATGGCGGAATGTGAAAAGTTTAGTACCATATTGCTAGTATAAGTAAGAGGAGATCAATATATAATATGAAGTTGGTCTTACCTAGTTAAAACAAGCAAAAGAGAACACATGCACTCGCTCGCCATGCCTCGCCATCGCCTGACGTGCGCGTGAATGGTCCGACAATTTTGTGATCGGTTGGTTGTGGAGCTATTGCTTTTTTTTGCACATCAAAACCTTACAAACCATGCATACAAATTTAAAACTGAAAGTTTTTATGGCGCGCACTAACTGCGTTTAAAACAAAGTAATGACATCGGTTTCTTTTTGGCTAGCTGCTTATTCTACGAGGGAGAGAAGTATCCTCTCAGACTGAAGAACAGAGAGAGAGATATAATTACCGTTCTGTTGCCCTGTTCCTATGTGTTACGCAACCTCGAATTCTCCATCCCTTTTTCGACGTGCACCAACGTAAGTAGAGCAGTGTCTCTGAAGCCAACGTCCATCATAATCATTTACGGGTTGGAGCGAATCAGATTTTTAGGAAACGCTCACGACTTCCTCCTCCATCCTTTTCACGTCATTTTCTTTGTATCAGATTCTACTACGATCTTCGTTGAAGCGATTCACTGTAAGTTATTCGCTCCACTGTAAGTTGCGATGATATAGATAGACAGTAAAGCCAATAGGCTTAGCATCCTTGATTATGTTTACACAGGGGATTACAATATATAGAGGCCCAAGGGGCTGTTCACATAGCCACATAGGGTGGCGAACGGTGACTTAAATAGCAAGAATAGACTAGCACAAAGACCAAAGGGATTAGCGGACAATAATCTAATAGACTAGCACAAAGACCAAAGGGCGAAAGACAAGAAATCTAATAGACTAGCACAAAGACCAAAGGACAAAGACAAGAATCTAACACTTCACATGATCGGACGTCGCAGCAATGGACATTGACCGGAGCGAAAGTCTTGAAAAAGCGAGGTAGGCGGCCCCTTGGTGAAGACATCAAGAACCGAGAAGTAGTGGGTACATGAAGTACGGGACAGCACCAATAGCAACACGTTCCCTGACGAAATGGAGGTCGATCTCCACATGTTTGGTGCGTTGATGTTGCATGAGGTTGGTGGAGAGGTAGACGGCGCTCACATTGTCGCGAGACGAGGCGAGCCTTGTCAAGAGGATGATGGAGTTCTGGAGAAGCCGCCGCACCAAGAAGCTTCAATGACGCCGTAAGAATGAATGCGTGATCGGCCTCGGCCTAGAAGCGAGAGACGAGGTGCCGCTTAGAAGACCAGGAGACAAGGTCGCCCTCCGAGGAATACAAAGATAGCCGGAGGTGGAACGGCGTGTGTCCGCAACCTACCAATCGAGATCGGTGTAAACAACAAGTTGTGTTGGGAAGTCCGAGGAATGGCGAGGCCATGATCAAGAGTCCCCGAGATACCGCAGATCCGTTTAGCGAAACAAGATGACTCTCCCGAGGATCGTGCATGTGAAGGCAAACTTGTTGGACAAAGATATGCAATGTCGGGCCCGTGAATGTCAAATCTTCAAGAGCACCGCGAGGTCGCGATAAGGCGTGGGATCGACAATGAGAGGACCAGCGAAGGCGTATATTTTGGCACAGGTGTCAACGGGAGTGGAGCATGGTTTGCAATCAGCCATGCTATGACGAGTCAAAATGTCCAGTGCATACTGACGTTGAGAGAGGAATAAAGAGTCACCTCGTCATTTGAATCGCCATGCCAAGAAAATGATGAAGAGGCCAAGGTCCTTCATGGCGAACTCCTTCATCGAGCATCAATAACTCGGCGGAGAAGCTGCCGAGGAGGCGATGAGAATAATATCGCCCACGTAAAGCGGCGAGATAGACAGATCTACGAACCATGGCGGTAAACAAAGAGAGAGGTGTCCGAGCGAGCTTGATGAACCCTAGGGAGAGCGGAATGATGCAAAGCTACTGCACCATGCACGGAGCTTGCTTGTGCCATAAACGGATTTGTTGAGTCTGCAAACATGCCGAGGAGAGCGAGTTGGTGAATCCGGTTGGTGGAAGCGATACGCCTCTCGAGAGGTCCCTTGAAGGAAGGCATTCTTGACGCAAGTTGATGAATCGGCCAATCCCGGAGCGAGCTATAGTGAGGACAGAGCGGACGGTGGCGGTTTGACAACAGGGTCAAGGTTTCATCGTAGTCAATACCGGGCGTTGATGAAGCCACGAAGAACCCAACGAGCTTTGTATCTCTCCAAATAACCATCGGCATGGAGTTTATGTTTGAAAACCCATTTTCCGGTGACCACGTTGGCATTGGCGGGCGAGGACAAGCTCCCAAGTGTTATTGTCCATGAAGGCGGCATATTCTTCTTCCATGGCGCGACGCCAATGAGGATCAATGAGGGCATCGCAAGATGACCAGGGAATGGGAGACAGACCCAAAGATGAAGAATACGAGGTCAATGTATCCGATCTTCCCACGAGTCATCATACCATGGTTGTTGTCAACCGGTGTGGCGGCACAAAGACCAACCGAGGACCATCTTTAACATACCGTGGGGGAAGGTATGATCTTTGGCGGCGGAGAGGAGCGGCGGCGGTGATGATGGTGATGGGTGGAGGCGCCGAGTGTACACTTGGGTGACAAAGCGCTTCAAAAGTTCTTGCCATAGGATCTGTAGGGGATGGATGGCGCTGGAGTACACGTGGTGACCGGCGGTCTCGGTGAGAGCTTGACCAGAAGCGATCTGAGGAGCAAAGAGGCGCCGAATAAAGAAGGCCGGTCAGCGAGAGCACCGGTCAGCAGCTGAGCGCAAAGACTGGCAGGCGATGGCGGCCGGTGTGTGAAGCTCTGGGGAGGCGCCGGGTCTTGGCTGGCGAGCGGGGGCCAGAGCGGAACAGGAGCATCCTCAGATACCTCTGTGCGACTGCGAGAGGAGGCGAGCAGGGCACCTGAAGTTGTACTGCAGACGAAGAAGGAGCTAGCAGCTCATTGTTAGTTAGAAAATCAAGCTCGTGAGGAGTGGAGGTCCGGTGTCGAGAGAAGGGAAAGGTCGTCTCATCAAAGATGACATGACGAGAGATGATGACACGGTTAGTGTTGAGATCGAGGCACCGGTATCCTTTGTGATCAGGAGAGTAGCCAATGAAGGCGCACAGGGAAGAGCGAGGGGCAAGTTTATGAGGGGTGGTTGCGGTGAGGTTGGGGTAGCAAGTGCAACCGAAAGTACGAAGATCATGATAGGCGGGCTGGGTGCCGTGGAGAGCAAAGTAGGGTGTGCTCATGTCTAGAGTCTTAGTGGGAAGGCGATTCAGGAGGTGGGTGGGTCAGTGCAGGGCATCACCCGATAAGAAGGGGCATGGAGGCTTGAAATAGTAGAGCGCGGTGACATTGTTGGTGGTGCGAATCATGCGCTCGGCTTTGCCATTCTGCATGTGAGTGTAGGGGCGGGACATGCGAAGCACAACACCTTTAGCGAGAAAGAAGGCACGGCGATAGAGTTGTCAAACTCACGCCCATTGTCACATTGCACGATTTGATGGTGCAACCAAACCGAGTATGCACATAGGCAAAAAAATTAGAGAACACTGTAAAAGTATCGGACTTGAGGCGCAGTGGAAAGGTCCAAAGAAAATGGGAGCGATCATCGAGGATAACTAAGTAATATTTGAAACCGGATGCACTGGTAATAGGTGATGTCCACAGATCACAATGCACTAAATCAAAATTCTTAGCTGCTCTAGAGGAAGAACTATGAAATGGTAAACGAACATGGCGTCCAAGCTGACACGCATGACAGAGGGAATCATCAGCAGGCTTGCTGCAGACTATGGAAGAAGACTGAGCAAGACTCTGAAGGGTAGCTGCGCCGGGATGACCGAGACGACGATGCCAGGTAGTCGGGGAGGGAGTTGCCACCAAGGCGCAGGGACTGGATGGAGATGCAGGAAGCTGCAAGGTGTAGAGGGGTCCCGAGCTGTTACACCGAAGGAGGGTGTTTTTGGAATGGAGATCCTTCACAGAAACACCAAGAGGGTCAAATTCAACTGAAACAGAATTGTCAGTGGTGAATTTGCGAACAGAAATAAGATTTTTAATAATATCAGGAGCTAGAAGGACATTGTTGAGGCAAAACGGGCCGGGAAGAGTGGAAAAACCAGTGCCAACCACTGGAAGAATGGCACCGTTGCCAACAACAATAGAAGATGGAAAAGAGGAAGATGGCGAAGCTGTGATCATACCAGGGTTGGAGGCAATATGAGAGGAAGCACCAGAGTCAATCACCCATTCCGAGGAGCTTGGTGGTGGTGACAGGGTGACGGTGCTGAAAGCGTTGGCAAGATTCTCAGCAGTCCATGGCGACCAAGTGGAGGTGGGAGCCTGCTGAGGCGCCTGGTAGTATGCCCCGGGGGATGGCGATGGAGTGAAGTATCCCGGGGGCATACCAGCAACCAGAGCTTGCTGTGGTGATGGGGACTGGACGACGCGAGACGGTGGAGCACGAGGATTGCCAGGAGTGGACCCGGGCCACATATGAATGGACCCTGTCCAGGGGTTGAGGACAGAGGGCCACTGCTGGCCACCTTGAGACTGCTGGTGCTGGTTGCTTGAAGAGCCACCCTGTGAGCCGCCTTGGCCACGTCCGCCGCGGCGGCGTCGACTGCGGCTGTTGCCGTTGCCTGGCTGCTGCCCCCCGGCAATCTGATGAGAGCGCGGAGGAGCAGAGGGCGGAGGAGGAGCCGGCGGCTTGCTGGAGGATGAGGCGACGAGGGCCGAAGGCGGTGCTGAAGGTGGCGCCATGTTGAGCTCGGCCAGGCGGAGATCAGCACGGACATCAGTGAAAGAGGGAAAAGGCTTCTGTCGAGTGACGAGCTGCGACATGAACTGGAAGCGTTCATTGAGTCCGCGCAGAACGTTTAGCACCAGCGTACGGTCCAGAATGGGCTCGCCAAGGTCGGCAAGGGCATCCGCCATATTCTTCATCTTGCGACAGTATTCGTCGATGGAGAGGGCGCCCTGGCAGAGGGTGCGAAACTCGGCGTCGAGCAGCATGGCGCGTGACTCGCGGTTGTTGAAGAACTGCTGTTCGAGGCCGAGCCACGCCGCCCGAGCAGGGATACCGTCGCGCTCGTGGACGACGTCGAGGAGGTCGGGGGAGATGGTGTTGAAGATCCACGAGACGACGACGCAGTCCATGCGAGACCACGCCGCATCGTGGGCATGAACGACATCGCTGAGGACATGGTCCTTCAGGGCGAAGCGACCGAGGGCGAGCAGGATGTAGCCACGCCACTTGGAGTAGTTGGAGGACTGCAGGTCGAGGACGATGGGAATCAAATTCTTGATGTTCTGCACAGCAGCAGCCTGGCTGTGGAGGCGAGCAATGGCCACGGCTTCAGAAGTGACAGAACGCAAGTCGTCGTCGTCGGAAGCGTCGTCGCGGAGCGATTCAGCGCGGAGCCGTTCGCGGAGGGCGGAGGCCTGCTGCTCCAGAGCGTCGGCCTGCTCGCGCTCCGCATCGAGGGCGGCGGCGGCGGCGCGGACGCGTTCCTGAGCATCGGCGGTGGACTTGAGGAGGGCCGCCTCCTCCTGGAGCTGCTGGGACCGCTCGGCGTTAGAGTCCCGCAGGGAGGCGGCCTCGTCTTCCAGCTTCTTGACGGCGGCGAGGGCTTCGTCGCGAAGCTTTGCCGCGGCGGCGGCCGCCGGGGCGCTGGAGCTCGAACCGCCGGATGGAGGAGCAGCCATGGAGAGGAGAGGGGACGGGGCGCGCGCAGCGGCCGACGAGGGGCGCGCGACGGCCGTCCGTCGAGGGGGCACGCGGCGGCGCGGGGCGCGGAGCGCGAGGCGTGTGCACGACGCGAGGCGGGCGCGGGGTGCGAGGCGGGTGCGTGTGGTGGAAAAGCGGAAGCAGGGGAAAGGGTACAG
Source organism: Hsuehochloa calcarea (assembly GCA_036346395.1). Lineage (NCBI taxonomy): Eukaryota > Viridiplantae > Streptophyta > Magnoliopsida > Poales > Poaceae > Hsuehochloa > Hsuehochloa calcarea. The sequence continues at coordinate 7,630,003 of CM070602.1, forward strand.
GACCAGATTAGTCTTCTGATACCAAGATAGACAGTAAAGCCAATAGGCTTAGCATCCTTGATTATGTTTACACAGGGGATTACAATATATAGAGGCCCAAGGGGCCTGTTCACATAGCCACATAGGGTGGCGAACAGCTGACTTAAATAGCAGTAATAGACTAGCACAAAGACCAAAGGGATTAGCAGCACAGTAATCTAATAGACTAGCACAAAGACCAAAGGGACAGCACAGTAATCTAATAGACTAGCACAAAGACCAAAGGGACAGCACAGTAATCTAACAGATATCATTTGATATAGCAGGGTGGGTGTAGTGTGTAGTCCGCAGTCAGCCTGTCGACAGCGCACGCGGCCACGTGTGGGTATATGTCCAGATTCCAGAGTCCGAATTGTCACCTAAATGTGCGATGATCCCCTTCTTCTCCTGATGCATCGACAATGTCAACTCATGAATCATGGTTTTAGCCGGCCTACTCTACAAGTAGTAAGGATCATAATCCGTTTGCTGATGCTACTTCGGTCAAGAAAAAGTGGTTGCTTTGGACATTGACAGTCTCACGGCAAACCTTTGGCCTTATATATTTAGAGCAAAATAAAATTATAATATTACGAAAGCATTTTTTAGACATATCTATGTATACCATTTTCAACTTGCTGATCCTAACATCTATTTTTTAAAAAATATTACTAGTCAACACTTATTTTTGAGTAGTGAGAGACTGAAAGTAAGTGCCAGGACCCAAACACCTCAGCTTCTACACTACTCCCACTCGCTACTGCCTTGGACCTGGCAGTAGGGCAGCAATGTCCCAAATAGTAGATAAGAAGAAAAATACAGCTCATTCTAGCACCAACACAACGGTTAGGAATGAAAAAAAAACAAGTAACCATCATTGCTCTAACAGCGAGGTAACTTACAAACTGTACAACTTTCAAAAGACTTGCAAACTATACCAAATGGATATTTGCTGGCCACAAAGCACGTGAATAGAGATGAAAAAAAACAAGTAACCATCATTGCACGTGAAAGCGCAGTCGGAGGTCAAGTCTTCTACTCCAATTTCTCCACTTCAATAAGTATCAGGCGACTAACCTGGTCCGATATCGCCTGAAACAGCTACCAGTTGGTGGTTTACCTTGCAGCGAGCGACTGACCCAAAAGCCCACCAGTTTGCACCACTTTTTGACGAGACTCGTCAAACTGGGTGACTATATTTTGGGTTCCAAATGTTTTTTAAGAACAATAGCAACGTGACATATGGTATTTAATCAGAAAAGCACTCAACTTAAAGCGATCTAACTGCGGCAAACACTCAGAATATATCCCTCTTCCCCTTTTAAAAATAAAAGCTTCAAATTACAGCCCATGACAAAGCTCAGACCCAGGATCAACATCTGTTACAACAAGCATTATTTTGACTGTATGATTGTATACAGGCATCACATCACCAGCGTCCGTTGGCATGGCGACGATACACAGAGACTCCATTTACCCCATTCGCCAAATTAGTGTAGTCCCCCATCTGGTGTGGTAATCCATTTGTGTTAACTCCAACATTCATCGATGGATTAGGAGGGCCATACAGCCAAGGCTTCGACGAATTCATGTCAGACAAGCCATTATAATACATATCCAATGAGGGAAATTGTCTTTCCCTCGTCCCTTGAAGAGTGCTCATGTCATAGGCCCTAGGGAATCCCTCATCATAGTAACGCTCAGTCAAATTAAACCGGCCGGGACTACTAACAGAAGCCATTTCCAAATCTGCCAAGTTGCCTCTTAGCGAAAATGGCAGGCCAAATGCATGGTAATCATGACCTCTAGACTCTGGCATACTGCCATTGTGCTCGTCCTCGAGCAAATCGTTAATGATGTCAAGGTGCGGAAATTCTTCCACTACTGGCGCCTGCGGTTGCTGCATGACAAAACTGACAGGAATCTCAGATTGGAACTGCCTAGGTGGTTGCAGTCCTCCAAACCAGCTGGGTTTTTCTGTTTCAGTACCGCGTGCTTGCTGATAAGTACAACCTTTCCAAGGTTGTTGATATGCATGACTGTTGGTGGTTCGTTGGTAAGGAGAGTCATCCCTCCATTGATGCTTATTGACATTACTGTCACCTTTCCATTGTTGCCAACTATCATGTGCTTCTGACTTGCCCAACCCAGGCATAAATCCATGCCTAGCTGACAACTGATCATTCCTTCCAGCAGGAGGCGTCATTACAGACGTAGTTGATGCATATGTTGACAGTGGCTGTGAAAGGGCAGTACCTTGGCCCAGAGAAGCTGACTGACATGCAAGATTTGCAGAGGTTGTACCCAGACCAGGCCTACCAATGATGGCATTACGGTAGGTCTGTGGAACATAAGCTGGGGCAGATGGGGAGGTATCGTTTCCTGACCTTCCAGCTACTTCACTCATCGAGCGTGAAAGCAACGTGGAAACTTGAACTTGTGGAGTAGCTGGTACAGTTGATCTTGGAGTAGGAAATACAGGGGCACTTGAAGGCCTCGTTGTTGTCACAGCAACCTCAGAAACTGAGGCAGATGTGACCTTTACAGAAGTAGTCTCTTCTTGAGCTTCTGCTTTGGCTGTGGAAGAGGTTTGTGGCAATTCTAAGGAAAGTGGAGCAGCTTTATCAACTTGTGGTAATCTTGAGGGGACTGGACTGGATTTATCAACTTGCAGTGATCTTGAAGGAAGGGAAGCATCTTTAGCACATGTTGGTGATTTGGGGTGAACTGGAGAAGCTGTATCAGCTGGTGGAGATTTTGGAGGAACTGGAGTAGCTTTATCAACTGTTGGCAATTTTGGGGGAATTGAAGCTGCTCTATCAATTCGTGGCGATCTTGAAGGAAGAGGAACATCTTTATCTATACCAACTGGGGTTGATTTTGAGGAATTCGGAGACGCTCTATTGGCTTGCAATGCCGAACTTGTTACATGATCTTTGTTTGAAACTGGGTCAACTTTTGTACTGGCAGGAGCGATACCAGGCACAGCTTCAGTACTCGTGGTAGCTGGCATGCCTGAGTAAGCTTCCTCCGGCACCCAGTTGGTCACAGGGACATCCTTATTTGCAATTCCATTAGGTTTTACATGGGCCGTAACTTCTGAGGAATACTCTGGGCTCTTCAGAGCACTAGGTGGCTCCTCCAAAGAACTGGATGAGGAGGATGACTCACTTGTCTTTGTTTGAGAATCCATAGCTTCAAAATGAGCTTTGAAAAGTTTTCTCCCCTCAATGTTCTTCTGAAACATACATAGATAAAAACAGGTTACAGAAAATGAATTGGTTGAAGTTTACTATTAAGTAACTAATGAACACTCCAAATGCTTCCCATTTCAAAGCAAGAAGACAAGACCCAGGTAGCACATCCATTCCAAGTGAAAACGAGATGAAAATGGAGCAGTTGAGCTTGACCCAAAAAAAACAAGTATAATCATACTAAATCCATGGACATCATAGACCAGCAAAACACCACACAAAAATTTAGGAAAGAGCCTAACATAACAATTTTGATTCGACTTATGAGTTTATCTGGACTGAATCAACAGCCATAGGCACAAAAAATATAACATTAACCATTTTGCATTTAATTTCGAGCCGTCAACTTCTATAGAATGACAGAAGAGTAGAGTAAAAAAAGAATATTCTAGATAATAAGCATTTACGATATGTATCCCATTCAAAACCAATACTCGTCATTTAGATCCTTCAAAACCTCAAAGGTCATGCATTTGTCAATTATACAGCAACTGAACTTCGAACTTCATAACAAAATAAAGGCAAATATTTTTTGAAAGAGTAACTTCACCTCATGCAGACGCTGACCCAGCCTACGAAGTTTATCTTTCAAGGTGAGTAGAACAGTATCCTGGTCCAATTTTGGAGCTGTGCCACAGCCAAAACTATTGCAAGCTGAACCACCAGTAGAACTTGAGGGAAAACCGTCACCTTCTTCAGCAAAGTTGATAATGTTTATGCCCTTGTTACGCTGATTTTTCCCTCTGCACACAAGTTCATTTAGGGCAGATGCCAATCTTACAATAAGAACAATGTGAAACTTACATAATAGTATTCACCAACCTATTTGGTGACAAGTGATTTTTGCTGTCTGGCAAATTGTTTCCTTTGCTGTGAATACCGTTAACAGCAGCAAAATCAGCCAAAAATGCTGATGAGTTAGCCTTCATAGAGGAGACTCTCTTTCCATTCATGGGTCTAGAATTCTTGTCACCTGAGTTTGGTTGACGCACCATTACTGAACTATCAAAATTATCTGGTCCATCTGAAGCACCTTCTTCCAAGGTAGCATCAACCTTTGATGTCACTTCTTCTGCCTCCTTAGATGGTAAGCCATCACTATCATCAATTGCAATTTCATCATTAAGTCTTTCCAGAATTTTCGCTTCAGATTTCTCATCTCTTTCCTTGTCTTTAAACCTACGATTGTTCTTCTTTTGTTTGGCCTGAAAAGGGATTAATTCAAGAAGATCACACATGGGAAAATAAACAAGACAATACAAGAGCAATGAAGGCATCAAGCTATCAACGATAGCTAAGGTTAAAAAAAACTAGAAATTTAGAACACAATTGACAACTCAGTTACTCAAACTATATATGCAATGATCCTACTAAATGTATAGGCTGATGTTTTAAGAATCAAAGAGAACTTCAGAACAGCTATATCAGGCACTAAACTATCCATTGAGCAAGACACAATAGTCAGTGTTCATCCTAATAACTTATTCATCACAAGAAAGAAGGCTGTTCTTCAACAATAGCAGTAGTACAAGACTTCAGAAGATAATTCAACGTTACTAAATCAGGACTCAGTGCTAAGTGCTAACTCAGAGGACTCAGCACTAATATTAGCATCTTGAATATTACGCAAAGGGAAACCAGATGCTAGGGTAGCGAACTGGCGAAACAGAGGTAAAATCAGCGTTACTTAAATTGACGAGAGCTAATAACTCTAGGGTATCCTCGCAGCAAAAAATAATGCTAGGGTAGCTAGCAGAACATATGAAACCATGGTAACAGAAACCAGAAAGAAAAGCATTCCTGGTCAAATTGAGATGGCCTGCCATACAGCTATAGGTTAAACAGCTCTCTCCAGCTTGGGCAATTTTATGCAAGTTTTGGCTGGACACCGGGCCAAGTGCAGTACAACTCATAATGCCGAGTTTATTAAAATTCTTTTAAAACGAAGGAAATGGAAAAGTCTAGTCCATGGTTATTAAGACGCTAAGTGACGCCTTGGACGCCTAAGCGACGCCATACGAGGACGCCATTCGTAGAATGGAGGCTGCAAACGTGAAAAGAAAAAAAGAAAAGGAGGAGAAGAAAACGTGAAACGTGAAAAGCCCAGCCCATCAACTCATCAAGCCAGCCCCCCCCCTCCCCCAACGGCCAAGATCTAACCGGCTAACCTAGCCGCCTCTCTCTCTATCCTATCCCCATCCCCATCTCCCACGTCTCTCCCCCTACCTCCTCTCGGCGATCTGAAGGGGCGGCGGTGAGGCGAAATCGATGGCAGGGAGGCAAAATTGACGGTCACGGCGGTTGCGACAGCGCTATGGGGTCATCGTGGAGGCGCAGCGCGGCGGCACAGATCTGGAGCAGTGGCGGGAGATCCGGAGGCGGCGGCTTTGCACGGTGGCGGGGGTCGTCGTCGTCGTTCCACAGGTCCTCGGCGACGGGCTTGAGGAAGCGGTCGACGAGGGCAACAGGTGGCCCCCGCACCTTGTCGACGAATTCCAAGATCCAGGTGAGCTCCCGGCTCCTCTCTTCTCTCCTTCTACCTCCCTCTCCACCGACGGCTCCGAGCAAAGGAGGTGCGGGCAGGGCACGGGGAACCGCGGGGAGGTGCCAACGAGCTGTGCGACGGTGACGGGGAGCCAGGAGGAGGGGCCGCGTGGGGAGAAGGCGGCAAGGCGGGGGCGACAAAACAAAGTTTGATGGTCGTCACTCAACCCCCTAAACTATAAAACTAGGTATTTTACCCCCCTTGAACTCAAAAAACCGGAACAAATGGCCCCTATGGTGGTTTCAGAGGTGGTTTTGCCACCGTGGCAAGATGGCGTGGACGGTGATGTGGCAATAGCTTCTACAAAAAAAACTTGCACACCAAGCCCCACACGTCAATGACTAAAGCTTTATTTTTATTTTTTTAAAGCCACTTGGTGTAGGAGAGAGAAATGAATGGAGAACAGGATGTCTTCTTCCTCATGTACACAGATAAGGTAAAGGATCGACCACGCAGTGCTCAGGCGTAGCAACTGGCTGCCGTGGCAAGGCCTGGGGATGGGCAAACGAATGCACACGACGCAACAAAGCTAATGGTGGTGATGGTTTAGCAAGAGGGGCACTAGAGTAGCGTTGGTCGAGGAGATCTCCTCTCCACCGTGCCACCATTACTGCTGACCACCGAAGCTCGATCTCTTAAATCAGTGAGCCACCTCAACGTTCGTTCGCGTCACTTTGTGTTCCACCATCTTCTCATCCAAACCCCTAAATTAATTTGATAAATTTACTCACAGTAGCCGGCAATCGAGTTTCTTCTCCCTCGTCTCCGTTCGAGTTTTGCCGTCGTTGTTCGTCTTCTACGGGGAGACTCCATCCAATTAACTTATATCAGAGTTTCCTCTTGCCGTGTTCTACAATTTGACGTATGCGTATCTATTCCTCCCAACCTAAGTAGCATTACCTGATTACCTCCACCATGGCCAAACCACCATTGCGGTTGCCACCCATCACCGGCACCTCCTTGCTGCCCAACTCCCCGAACCGCCACCACCATCGGCTCCGCATTGTCGCAAGAATTCCATTTTTTCCTTTCCCGGGACCTGCCACCCCTGCTTTGTTGCTCTCGTACCTAGCCCAAGATACATTTGTTCCTTCTCTCTGTCCAGAACCAGAGGACGAAGATGACCCCTCTGTCTCTCTCTTTCTCCCTATGACAAGTAGGATATTGCTTTTAAGAAAAGAAAATGTACTTGACTATGACAAGTGGACCCCACTACTTAAAATAAATTTTAAGCTAAAGTCATCGCCACGTCATCATCCACGTCATTTGCCAGGTGGCAAAACCGCCTCAGGGAGTATTTAGACGGTTACACATAGTTTACGGGGCTCGATACCTGCTATTATACTTTAGGGGGTTAAGTAGACAAACCACCTTATTTCTGGGGTGTAAATAGACTTTTTCCTAAAAAGAATTAAAAAATCAGGGACAGGAAATAGGTAAAAAACTAGAAGGATTTCAACCAGTTCCCAGCAGAAACCATATGCAACTTGACCGATTTTTTTAACATCCCAGTGGCTGATTCCAAGCAGTTCCTACCCGAAAATCACTCAAAGTCACTTGGCAATAACAGAGAAGGATATGAAAAGTAAGACACCGAAGAAACTGCAAAATTTAGGATGCAACTCAAAACGTTGTTTTGTCATGCATCAAACCCAATCAAATCAATAAGAACTACAACGACGAGGAATTATAAATCCTAACAACAATCACTCAGTAAATTAAGTTTCATAATTCTGGGGAGAGATTATTGTTCCAGAAAACTATAGCTATTAGCTACAGAGTTGTTTCCCTACGTGGCATTGCTAAATACTAACGACAATATGACATACAAGATTCAACATAAGAAACTAAGGGGGTGTTTGGTTTGAGTGATCACCTCATCCTAGATGGGTTGGTCCATCATGGGATCATCTCATGAAATTTGGTGGGATGACACCATCCCTCATTTGTACTAGCCTTATGCTTATGAGGGATGAGGTGATAATGGACCAACCCATTCCATTCCTCAAACCAAACAAGTGGTTAAGTTCAGAGCTAGGATCGGATAGTCCATTCACCATCTGGTTCCTCAAACCAAACACCCCATAAGAGAATAAACTAAGGCATATAAAGAATGTGACCTGCTTTTTCTTTGCACGCTTGTCTTTTTCATTTGTACCACCGCCACGCTTCCCCTTCATCTCATTTTCAAGAAGCCCTGCTGCCTCCTCCTCACGAATTAGCTCTTCTTGCCTCTTCAAAGCAACAGCTTCTTGGTATGCAACTTCAATTCCACTGACACAAACAAAATGTAAGACACTGAAGCAACAAGTAGTTGGTCACTATTAAAGGTATTCAACTACCCAAATTTTCTTTTCAAACAGACTTTAATCTTTTGTGTGTAAAGAAACAACAAAAGGACAACATTTTTAGTATTTTATTGTAATGTATTTTGTAAAACCTAAAAAAATGATAGTATAAAAGTATTTTTTGAGACAGTTCTACTCATATCATTTTCATGTGGTCAACCTAAAAATTCATCAAGATATTTGTTGATCAAAGATAAAATAGTTTGACTGCGCACATTCTAGGACAACACTTATTTTATTAATGGAGTAAGTATTTTATTGCTAATGGTTATAATATAAGTTTAAGTAGAAGAAGATGTGGCTTAATATGGGATAAGTACCTTCTAGTACTTTGGGGTAAGATCCAATTAAGCCTTGAATATTCAAATCGGGCCAACTAAGCTAACCCTTCAGCTCTATTTTCATCTAGTTTGATATGTCAATTTTGTTTTGTCTCTTGTATAAATCTTGAAACTTTAAGGCTTAAGTAGCTCTATTCGAATGTCCAAAACTTTGAATAAACCAGCCCGCAAAGCTTGAGGACCAAATAAGTACTTGCCATTTCTGTTATTGGCCAAGAGAACAAACTAGATTGAAGTAATGAGAAGATAAAAATACAAAACAATTGTTACCTAAATATATGAGATAGCACAAATGTTTCAAGTATCTTCCAACCAAGCTCAGTTAGGCGTCTTTCCTCACGCTCCATAGAGATTTTGTTAACCTCGCCAGAACTACCATCCTATGAAGATGGGCATAATTATAAAATGATTAGGTGCAACTTTACTGCTGAAGTATAATAAAGGTGTACAGGATTCAAATAAGAGCACTTCAGAGTTCAGACATAATAACTGTTAGAATATGACTCTAAAATAGAATAGGACTCTCTTTTGGTTTCCTTATCTGTATATGGCAACCCCCTTGTACTATCTATATATATTACCTATTGGGCCCTATTGAATACATACATACGATTCATAACATGGTATCAGAACCTAGGGCACTAACCTAGTTCTCCTTCATTGCCATCCGGCCATCATGTTGCCATCCGATGCCGCCTTCCGCCGCCGAACCCCGGCGCGTGGCCGCTGAGCCGTCGTCGCCGAAGGTCAGCGTCACCGTGCCGCTCATCCCCGCCGCCGCCGTCCGACGCCTCGCCGCTCGTTCGTCGACGAAAGGAGCGTATGGTGATCCCGAGCCGTCGCCGCCGGGTTGACCATCGCCGCCGCTTCGAGCCGCTTCGTCGCCGAAGTCGCGTCACCGTCGCCGCCGCCCTCGCCGCCTCAACTCCGACCGCCACCGCCGCCGTTTGTCGTCCGACTCACGAGGTCTTCTCGCGTCGCCGTACCAGCCGCCGATCTTCGCCGCTTGCCATCTGCCGCCATCGCCGACGCCGCCTTCCGCCGTCGTTGACGCCGCCACCAGCAGGGGGAAAACCTAATTCCCCCGCGAGTGCACATGAGGCTCATGCGTGACTAGGCCGGGCCAGTTAAGAAGTAGCGCATGTGGCTAAAAAAAATCGATACGTTGATCTAACTGCCGCGCCGTACAGCGCCACCTGTTAGACTTCGTTGTTTTGGTCGCCGTGCCGTCTAGCGTCGCCTACCAATGACTTCTGTTCCATCAGCTGCGATCCCATTCTAGGGAACAACGCTTCATGGAACGAACTACAGGTTGTTCTTCACTAATGGAGATCACGTTCGATGATCTCCATCTCTGGGGACATGTTACTGGTGCCCGACCTTGTCCGCCTCGCGGCTCAAATTTTCTCCCGACAAATTTACTTGCACTTCCTGCAGCAGATGAGGCTGCCAAGAAAGAGACGGGGGCCGCTATTGCTGCTGCTGATGAGGCCTTTCAGTATGCCATAGATGCTTTTGAGCGTTGGTGTGCTGATGAGACCCGTGTTCGAGCCATCCTGGTGGTCAGTGTCGACAACTCCATCCAGCCAGACATTGTTAGTCTGCATGCCACTCGTCAGATCTGGTAGTACTTGCGCGAGCGGTACCAACAGAGTAGCGATGCTCAGTTCTTTTCACTTCAGCGTGAGTTAGAGACGCTTCGGCAGGAGGACTCCTCCGTTGACGATTTTTTCCGAGCCCTAGCCAGTCTTTGGCGCCAGCTGGATAAGCTGGCTTCTCCGCTCTGCTAGGAGTGTCATAAAGTGCAGAAGGCGGATCGTGATTGCCTTCGTCTTTATGATTTCGTCTGCCATCTTCGCCCAGAGTTTGAGCCTGTCAGGGCTCAACTGCTGAGCCGTTCACCACGACCGACAGTCACCAAGGCTCTTTCGACGCTTCGTGCTGAGGAGCTTCGCCGCGGGTTAGCAGCACAGTTTATTCCGGCTGTGCTTGCTACCTCTTCTTCTTCGACTACACCGGCGGTTTCTGCTTCGACTACAGTTCCTCCTAAGATGTCTGCTTCTGCTCCTGTTTTTGCACCAACTAGGGTTTAGTGCAATTATTGCAAGAACTTCGGGCACAACTATCAGCGTTGTGCGGTGCGAAAAAAGCAGAACAAGACACGTGGAAGTCCACGCTCCAAGGGAGGGCAGGGAGGCCCTTCCTCGACTGGAGGGCAGACCAGCACGTCAGGACCTCAGCGAGGTGACTCTGTTCAGCAGTTTTGTCAGGCTCTACTTCAACAGCTCTCCCACATCTCAGCAGGTTCTACCAGTCTAGCTCAGATGTCTCCTCCAGGTACCTCTTGGGTTCTAGATTCTGGTACCTCTTTCCATATGACACCGGACTCCACATCTCTCACTTCAGTAGGACCTCCTGTTTTTCTCATCTCTGCTCGCACGGTGGACGGTACTACTCTTTCTCGCGCTTGTCGAGTACTCTTTGTCCATCGACTTTTTGTTCCATTGCTTCCCATGTTCCCCAGCTTACCATGCAGCTTCTCTCGGTGGGTCAGCTAACCTATCTCGGTTGTAGGGTTGGTTTTGACTCACACCTATTTTATCCAGGATCGACAGACAGGGACGGTACTTGGGACTAGCCGGCGTCGTAGGGATCGTCAGGGTCTCTACATCCTTGATCGCCTCCACCTTCCGTCCACTTCAGCTGCTCCTGTCACTTCTACGTCTACTTCCACCGCCACTGCTGCCACCACCTCTGGTGTCTTTGTGCAGTAGCATCACCGTTTAGGTCACTTGTGTGGGTCCCGCCTTTCTTCATTAGTTCTTGGACATGTTACTGTTGACACGGACATGTTTTGTCAGGGTTGTAAGCTAGGCAAGCAGCTACAACTTCCTTATCATTCTAGTGAGTCTTTGTCTTCTCGTCCTTTTGACTTAGTTCATTCAGATGTATGGGGACCTGCACCTATTATCTCTAAAGGCGGGCATAAATCTTATGTTATCTTCATTGATGATTATTCCCGTTTTACATAGATTTTCCCTATGTCTAATCGTGGTCAGTTTCTTGCGATCTATCGTAGCTTTGCAACAATGGCTTGTACTCAATTTGATTCTGTCATTCGTACTTTTCGCTGTGATTCTATTGGCGAGTACTGTTCTGGTGCTGTTCGATAGTTTCTTTCTGAGCAGGGCACTCTTTACCAGTCTTCTTGTCCTGGTGCTCATGCTCAGAATGGGGTTGCTGAGCGCAAACATCGTCATCTGATTGAGACTACCCGCACTCTTCTTCTTGCCTCTCATGTTCCACCACGTTTTAGGGCTGAGGTTGTTTCTACGGCTGCATATCTCATCAATATGCAGCCTTCCACTTCTCTTAAGGGTGTCACCCCATAGGCGTCTCTACTCGAGCCCCCCAGTACACTCACCTTCGTGTTTTTGGTTGTACTTGTTTTGTTCTGCTGCAGCCTCGTGATCGCACTAAACTATCGGCCCAGTCAGTTGAGTATGTGTTTCTTGGTTATAGTTTTGAGCATAAGAGTTATCGTTGATGCGATCCTTCTGCTCGACAGATCAGGATTTCAAGAGACGTTGTCTTTGAAAAATCTCGACCTTTCTTCTATCGAGATTCGCCTTCTTCTCCTGTTTCCACTGTTGAGTCGATTTCATGGTTGTCTCTTTCGGACTCTTCATCCATTTCTCCACTATCACAGTCTTCCCCTGGTCTGCCTCCAGTGGTTCCTCCTGTACCTTCGCCTTCAAGGGTGTCTCCCGCAGATCACCTCTTTCTACAAAGACCATCGCCTCGCTTTCTCGGTGTTCACTACTTCAGACGTCCTCGTCTTTCACCAGTCTCCTCTTCTGTTATCTTGCCGACACTCACATCTGATCCTCCTGATGATGCTCCTTATTACATCCTTCGTGACCGGATATCCCTTCAACCTCCTGATCGTCTTAGATTTGCTCCAATAGCTCATGCTCTCTCTGTCACTGAGCCAGTTCGTATCGTGAGGCTGCTCCTTATTCTGAGTGGCAGCTTGCTATGGCAGAAGAGCTTGATGCTCTTCGACGTACGGAGACTTGGGATATTGTATCGACCCCTGTGCATGCTCGTCCGATCATGTGCAAGTGGGTGTACAAGATTAAGACCTGGTCTGATGGTACTATTGAGCGCTACAAGGCTCGCCTTGTGGCCCGCTGTTTTCAGTAGGAGTATGGTCGGGACTACGATGAGACTTTTGCCCCTGTTGCCCATATGACCACCGTTTGCACTCTTGTTGCGGTTGTTTCTGTTCGCCGGTGGTCTATCTCTCAGCTGGATGTTAAGAATGCTTTTCTTAATGGTGTTCTGCATGAGGAGGTCTACATGCTGCCACCACTTGGGTATTTTGTTCCTGATGGGCATGTCTATCGTGCTCTTTATGGTCTCAAATGCGGTTCATGCACGGTTTGCACGCTTAACCTCGATGATTACCGTTGTTGGTTTCACCGCCGCCGCACCATCCTGCTCTTTTTGTCCATGTCTCCTCTCGGGGTAGGACACTGCTTCTTCTGTATGTTGATGACATGCTCATCACTAGTGATGATTCCTCCTTCGTCACATATGTGAAGAAGCATCTCAGTGACCAGTTTTTGATTACTAATCTTGGTTCTCTTACATACTTCCTTGGGATTGAGGTCTCTTCCATGCCTGAGGGCTACTACCTCTCCCAACAGAAGTATGTCCAGGATCTTCTTGACCGGTCTGGTCTGACTGATACTCGCACCGCTGAGACTCCCATGGAGCTATCCCTCCAGCTTCGTGCCACTAATGGTGATCTTCTTGAGGATACTACTCGATATCGTCATCTTGTTGGGAGTTTGATGTACCTTGTGAGCACTCATCCTGATATTGCTTATGTTGTTCATATCTTGAGTCAGTTCATGGCCCGTCATACCCATATTCACTACAGTCACCTTAGTGTTCTTCACTACTTGCGTGGGACTATCTCTCATCGTTTGTTTTCCCTAGCTCCACCTCACTACAGCTTCAGGCGTACTCCGATGCGACCTGGGATAGTGATCCTTCTGATCGTCGTTCTCTTCCTGCTTACTGTGTTTTTCTTTGCTCCACCCTGATTGCCTAGAAGACTAAGAAGCAAATTGCAATTTCTGTTCGAGTGCAAAGGCTGAGTTGAGAGCTATGGCAGCAGTGACAGCAGATGTTACTTGGTTGAGGTGGCTACTTGTAGATTTTGGAGTACCTATAATGAGTCCTACGACTCTTTTGTCTGACAGTACAGGTGCTATCAGGATTGCCCGGGACCCAATGAAGCATGAACTCACCAAGCATATTGGTGTGAATGCTTCATACATTCGCTCACAAGCGCAGGAGGGAGTACTTGCTTTACAGTTTGTGCCATCAGAACTACAGGTTGCTGACTTCTTCACGAAGCCACAAACTAGGACACAACATTTGTATTTTCTCTCCAAACTCAATGTGTGTGATCCACCATGAGTTTGAGGGGGGTGTTAGAATAAGACTAGAATAGAATATGACTCTCTTTTGGTTTCCTTATTTGTATATAACTACCCCTTGTACTCCCTATATATAATGTCCATTAGGACTATTGAATACATACATACGATTCATAACAATAATATCATATGATACATACAAGATTACAAGCTAACCAGTACCCAGACTACCAAGATAGTTCGGACAACATAATAACTCCATCCCAAAGCATTTGTTTACACAAACTAACATATCATTCAGAAAATGTCACATACTAGGCTGTTATGACCAAAACCGGGAACCTTCCTTACAATGAAGGAAAAATTGGACAAGCAACAACAGCTAGGTGTTGTGTATATCACAACAGGTTGTTGTCCACTCCAGAGCTGTCAGAAACTAGGCAACATCACCAACAGATTGCAAATACAGTAGATAAACTACTAAGCTTAATTAAACTATATTACCAAACCAGTAAGCACAGATATGAGAAACTAACAACAAAAATTTAACCTAATAGAATAGATCAGGGGAGAAATCCCGTCCGGTTAACCGGTCTTACCGGTGGGAACCGGGAGAACCAATCTCAGCCGATTTGTTTCCGGTTTAGCAAATTCAAATTTCAAAATTTAAAATTCGGCTGGTTTTTAAGCAAATTCATGCGAATTTCATCCAGGAATTCCGGTAACTGGCCAGTTACCGTTACCACCGGCCGGCTGGGATTACCTCCGGAAACGGTTTTTTGATCCTAGGAATAGATCTAGGAGCAAAAAAACCTATATTTACTAAGATGTGTAAACTGAAAAAAAAGACATGTTGAAATATATCAAAGCACATTATTCCTACCTTCATGCGGCTCTGGGAACATTTGTCATCCTTTGGAGATACAGCTTGACAAGGCAAAGGTTCTAAGGCTGCACTCTCGAGCAAAGTTATAACATCACCAGCCAAAACAAACATGTCCATATCAACATGAACCATGGGTGCAGGTAGTTCATCCAAGTCTGCTAAGTTTGTTCTCCCTTTCTTGCCCTTGCTCTTGTATTCGAGTGCCTTCAGGCCCGTATACAAAGAGTCCATCACTAATGTTGAAGTAACCTCTTTTTCTACAAAGAAATGTTTCACCAATACTTTTAGTATGACATCAGTCTTCTCCCTGGACATGCGACGTCTGGTGCTTGGGTCAATTGCTGACCAGAAGGCACGAAAACTGCAAAGCCAACAAAGATTTCAACGTGTAAAAGAAATAAACAAGCAAGCAACATTAATAACACTAGAAAAGCTAAAAGGTCTAACCTCGACCATCTCATTTTGTCCTCAATGAGCTTGCTAAGTTTATTTCTTCGTTCCTCAACAAAACGTCGGTAAGTTTGTTCTATATTTGTCGTATAGACACGGAGCAATTCTCTTCGATACGGACGATCAAGGCAACGAAATGGTCTGTCCACTTTCTCCCTTAAAAATCAAAATACAGCAGGCTGATGTTACATGATAGTCCACGCTTGATTTATCAATATCAAGAAGAAGCAGAAGTTGGCAAGTTTTCTAATATATATAGAAGTAGCTGAGCATAATGATGATTTGCTGGTCCGTATGAGTTACTGAAAGCTAGGAGATTGACCAAAAGAACGAGAAACTGGAACAAATGCAATAGATGCCCACCGCGGGAATAGTCACAGTAGAATCAATAGGAATGCATTGCAGGAAAAAACAATACATTCGGATAAATTGGCAGGCTACATGTAGAACTTTCAAATATTTTGTTCCAGCGACGAGGACATGAAGCAATAAAGATGGACATGCTCAAATGAACAGACCTAACGGGTTTCTTCTGTGGACATGAATTAGAAGCACCATGGTGAACACATTAGCTACCAATCGTGAGCATGGACAGGTTAGCTACCTGATAACTTGAACTTGAGCTATGATTTCAAGAACATCATCGACAAGAAAACTGTCCTGAATCTTTGACAACTCCATAAACTTTTTCCATCCCCAATCATGCTCCTTCTTCCAGAACCTATGCAAAGTATCTACAAAATTTACTTAATTAACACCTGAACATGGCGACAATCTAATTATTGTAGCTTCCTAGGGAGAAAACAAACCAAGTTCAGCTCACCTGAGTATTTAATTTTCTTAGGATCTATATTGCCTACAGCAATAGTGAACTGTGCAAAATGGCTCCATCCTGAAATTGTCATATTAGATTCAGAAATCTAATTTCCCTGATGTGTGCAAGATAGCAGCAAACACGCAATATCAAACCTGGGAGAAGTTTGTCATGATTAGCAACACAAAGAAACAATGACAGGTGATTGGAGACATCACATCCTTGAGGGTATACAAGAACATACCTGTGAAATAACAATTGGAAACAATAAAGGCATCAGTATATGGGCATACAGAAAATAACAAATACATGGCAGAAAATGAGTTAGGATGCTTTTGGATTTGTTTATAAAGTCCTCAGCAAAGCTATAAAGCTTTTTTAAGCTAAAAATGAAAAATCCTTGGTGGCCACCAAGGATTCAAAAACCGGTCCCAGCGCAATTCCCGGCCGGCGGCCGGTACCGGTAACCGGCCTACCGGTTTTTTCCGGTCGAATTTCGTTAAATTTTGCTTAAAAATCAATCGAAATTCGAAATTTGATATTTGAATTTGCAAACTCCAGAAAAACTGGCCGGGATTTCCATCCCTGGTGGCCACAAAAGCCAAAACCATGGGATGTACGGATGCACCATATATGTGGAACAAGATACACTATGTTAACAGTTTCTAACAGAATAACTAAAACAGAGATATCAGGGTTGTGAACTGCCAGTCCTCACTCCTCACCCCCTGCTCCCCACAACCACCCACATGAAATAAATAACTGTAATAAAAAAGTAAACCTAACATGTCAAAATATTATGACGATGGCACATAGGAGAAAAGGATTATGTAGCGTTCTCCAATTCCCAACTTAGGAGGAATGTTTTCCATTCAGAGTTCACAGAAAAATGCTAAGCGGAACCCCTACTTTGTGTCTTCTTCCTTTCCAAGCTTGATGTGGGGTAATCATATTGATAAGCTAAATGCAATACAATGCCACAAATAATAAAAGTTTGCATTCTTGGGAAAGAGTCAATATGTCAGCAAAGCATGTACATGATAGGCTCTAGGGTCATAATCGTACATGACTGGGGTGAAGGAAAAGATAGCGAGATCAAAATTGGCACAATTACATTCTCTAGACACCAACATGAGAAAACAAAAATAAATTATAACTATGACAAACTAAATAATATATGCAGGATAACAGGATAACCGCCACACAGGAAACAAACTCTTGCATGCAATGTCGTCACACGAGACAAAAAGGAAACGTAGATTGTAAACCATAAAGCAGTAAAAACCATGCATGATGGGCTGTATCTAGCACAGTCCAAGTGAAAAGCGACCAGTTCATCAAAACATATAGGGTAAATGGCAGATTTCATCCCACAGTGCACAAGTCACTTGAAACTAGGTCATTTATCAAGACTAATGTTTAAGTTTTCTGTGGTGGGGGGTGGGGGCAGAAAAGAGAAACATACAATGTTTTGTAAACAATTACCAACAAGAACTTTACCATTTGTAACCACCAGCTTCAAATGGCTCGCTTTTCATTTCTTTCTTCTTCTCCTTTGAAAAATTTTCAATCCTCCAAGTATACCGCCCGTACAAGTCTGAAGGTTTGGGGCCTGATATAGTAGTTCAGAAAAATGAGCTAAAAACAGGGCCAAAAAACAACTTCCAAAGAAAAGCACAGCATGTTATCTTTGAAAGTTAGTTCAACCAATAACATGTCAAAACTTGAATCAGGGCAAGAAATTGGATTTGTCCATAAAGCAAAAGCAAATGTTGACAGCAACATAAACATAATTCGGGCAAGATCAGCTACAAATCAACTATTTAAAAGACTTATTCCAATTCACTACTTTACACAAAATGTAGACGACATCAACAGGACAACTAAAGACATTGTGAGGCGGCATAAAACAGAAGGTAAATGAATGATTTCAGTGTATAGAGGGGCAAAGAATAATTCAGAATTGATTTGTGGAAGCTAATTAAGATGGCCAGTTGAAGGCGGCGTGGAGTGACAAACACGGAGCATCAGAAATCATTAAATTGTATACGCAAGATTCAACAAAATATTAATCGCATGATATCTCTTTAGTAATTTAGTACCTTCCAAATTTGAAGTTGTGTTTAGAAAGTGAGCTGATTAATCATCAGAATAATTGCAGAAGGTAATAATCAAACATTACTTTCAAAAAAAATACTGTCCAATCAACTAGGTACATATGGATACCCTCAAAAAAACAAATAAAACATGGTCATAACATTTTTTCCTTTACAGGAGAATTAGTGGCCAGACAGTTTTATATTTATATGATATGCATCGAGCTCTAAAATGCATGGGGTCTGAGTTCGATCATAAATGTCTTGAATCATCTAACATCCTGGTCTAATCATATCACTATTTCGTATTTAGTGGAAGATATTAAGATAAATTGAAGTTTTCTACATTCATACAATGCGAATCAGATAGGACAAGATTTCCTAATGTGAGAGCCAATGCCAAGCATTGTCCATCATCATGCCCATGTAACGTTTAAGTGAGCAATCAGCAATTATTTTAATCGTAGTTATGGTAGTCAAAGTCCCAGTATATATCCACCTTGGATGCTGTGGCACTGCCTAATGGATCAATCGGTACTGTCTACACACTTGTGCCAATGCACATGTCACACAAAGCACGGTTACTTTCTTGGATCTTACTTAATTGGCAAAATAATATTTTCCACTTTTGAAAAAACAGATGATTATTGTGCCAACAATGCATCTCTTTGACTGCACTCTAAATTCTAGTCCCTCCATTTCACAATATAAGTCCATTTTTGTTAGGAAATCAAGTGCAGTGTATTGCAATTTTACCACCTTCTACCCTACTTCTAAAGCATTGAGAGAGGTTGAGTGATTGAAATATTTCATTTAATAGGGGTAAGTATGGTCCAATCTCACTAATTAACTATTTCAGTATTTCTTAAATCGTCTGCCTCCTTGGTCGGTGAGCACAGGGTGGATGGACTAATACTGTGAACTGGAGGGAGTAATTTGGCTAGCCACCGCCCGCCACTACCTTCAGCCAGGGATCCAAAACCCGGTCCCGCCGGCCAGCCGGGAACGGTTACCGTTCAAACCAGAAAAAAAAAACTGGATAAAAATCGTTTGAATTTGATTAAAAACCAGCTGAATTTCGAAATTTGAAATTTGAATTTACAAAACTCGAGAAAACCGGCGGATTTCTAATCCCGGTAACCGGCGGTTACCTACCGGGATTTTATTCCCTGCCTTCAGCTGACAATTCACTGATCGATAACTGAACAAACTGCACACTCCACCTTACGGCTATAAAATTGTTTCATTTATGACACAATGCGCTAACATGCCTACTTTCATCTGGAGTCATTTTGTAATTATAGACTTTTTAATATATAAACTAGAGCTTTTGTAAAATGCTGGGAACTAGCTACATGGGATACAAGCTCCACTCTTGCAACTGAACAAGACATTTTGTGCAGGCAGGAGGTATATCAAGTTATCAACTAACCAATCGAAATCGAGTAGTTGCACCATTCCCAACGTGCCAATCATGTTAAGTTCAAATGGCATTGCAGCAACACAGACAAAATAATTTAAACTGTGCGTGGCAAATTAATGTATGTTAAACCAGGCAAGTGCATTCACACACCAGGATCGTCGTCGTCACCGTCAGTGTCCCAAAAGGGCGGGGACGTCGAAGGGCTCTCACTCTCGCCATGATCACAGGACCGCCACTCGACAAGGACTCACCGGACAGGCTGCGGTCCTCGTCCCTCATCCCAGCCGTGCTTGTAGCAGAATCATCAGTCGCCGCAGCACCAGCCATCCACAAAATCCTTGGCTACTCCAAGCAACCTTATTCGCAGCTGCATGTATGAACGACAACAGCATCATATTTTAGCCGAATTCAACATACCGAAATGCTAACAAAACCAGTAGTACAAAAATCTCCCATCCGGGGAGACTGTCCCAACGAAATCAAGTCGATTATCTCCCGAGAACCATTACCAAACCCACACCAAAACCACCCATAAACACGCATATCACAATCCAACCAATACAAAACCTTCCAATTCGCGAAAATTCCCGTCGAATTCGACTAAGAACACGACACAACCCGAGCTAAAAGCACCTCCCGGGGGCAAAAAAAAAACTAGCCCGTCATCCGATCAGCCAGCTCCCCGACCAAACGAATCCAACCAACGTAACCACTCGAACCCTCGTCCCCGAGACGCGCCACCGCCCACATCGGGGGGCCCGGGCGCGCGGCCCCTGATCTAGTAACGGCCCGAGAGCCAGGGGTTTTACCTGCCGAAGCCGCCGACGGGAGAAGAGTGGGCTGGCGCGGCGGCGGCGAGAGAGGAAGCGGGGGAGGGGAATAGGAGAGAAGGGAATATTTTTTGGATTGGGGAATTGCGATTTGCAACAGCGAGATGGGGAAAAAAAATTTGGGAGAGACGCCGACTTGCTGAGGTGTGTATGCCGGTATGGCCTTGGCACGGTCTGACCTGATCTCCCTTACTTTCACTCTTCCGTCTGCGACGCGTGTAGCCCGTGCGGATGGGGCGGATGGACGTGTGAAAAACCGAAAAAGGAAGGAGTCGGCTCGGGCGGCATGGCCGATGGCCGATGAGCGATGGCGAGAGGAGAGGTTTCCGTTCTCCCTTTGGGGACTTTCCGCCTAGTTGGACCATGTTTTCCCGCGGGCGGTGGGTCCTGCGCTGCACACGCTCCAAATCGTGGTGTTCTGGGGGCCATGATGTCTCTCGATTATGAACGTTTTGCGTCTGTGTGTTTTGCTTGTGTATCCAGGGCAGGTGACAGGTAGATTTGATGTCGCGGCGCTGTAGGTGAAATACCACGCGTTAGATGGGATGAGTTGGGTTTTCCTTTCAAACCGCGCCACACCGGGGACACCAAAAATACCACTCATTGTTATGACTTAAACAGTTGAGTTTTATCCGATTGAGTTCTATAAAGTTCAACTAATAAAAATAGTGTATCACCGTGTTATGTAAAATGTCACATGTTATATATTCATATAATTTATATAGGGTAGGTCAGGCTTAAGAGTCTTTCTTGAAAGTTTTCATAAACTTTCTCGGTAACAAATTTTCTCAGCAGAGAGAACCGAGACTAGACATATATCAGTTATTTCCTCAAGCTGGAAATGGTTGAACGGTGAGACATATCAACAGCCTCTCTAAAATATGCTCTATTTTTTTCAACACGTGATTGAACTATCTGAGTCAAGACGGGAAACAACGATGTAACGAGTACACCAAACAATATCCACATGACAAGTGCTTCTTGTTTGCTCCAAACTAAATGGGGCAATTGATAATGTACCCTCTACTTAGATGGCTTTTGAGTATATACCCTCATTCCGGATGTAATTAAAAATGTACCCTCCGCTTACACGGATACTTGGTAAAATACCCCTTTTGCAACATTGTATTAATATTCGTTGTTTTTTTTTTGTTTTGGCCACACTAAATTGCCATATTGCCCTCTCTCGGGTCCGTTCTACTCTCGTGCTGCTCTGACGCGGTTGAGTTCTCTTGAGAAAATAAAAAACATGGAAGCGTGTGATGGAAGCGGGAGCGGCGCCCTCAAGAAGTCGAAGATCCTCCTCAGCGAGATCCTCCTCTGCCTCCCCGACATGGCATCACTCGTCAGCGCCACCCTCACCTGCAAGCGCTAGCGCTGCGTGGTCTTCGACCCTGCCATCTTCCGCAGCTTCCACTCCCTCTGTCGTCCCCCACTCATCGGTTTCATCTTCGCCGACCACGGCAATATGCTCGTCTCCCATCGCTATCCTGACCTCTGCTTTATCTTCACCTCCTATCGTCACCCCAATCTAGCCTCCGTCACGGCAAACGGTGATTTCTTCTTCGAAGACCTCCCCGACATCGATTTGGGCGAGGAGGATGGATACTAGTACGATGAGTGGCGCCTCCGCGGCCGCGACAGCCAGGACCTCGCCGTCTATGACCCCCAACGCACGTGCAGATCACCAGTGCTGAACGAGTCGAAGCAGGGGCTGCAAGAGACCAGCGATGCGGCCGACACATGCAGCCGCCGTGCTCGCCCTCACATTCGAGTTCCACATCGTGGTGGATTGGCTCGAGGACATCCTCCTGTGGATGCTCCGCGTGAAGTGCGATGAGTGTGTCGCCGTGAACTGCATCCTCACCACGCACCGCCTGCTCCGCGATGAGACCGGCGGCACCCTCGTTGACTTCCTCAGGCTGGCGCACAACACAGGCGTTGCCATCCTCCTCGGCAAGCACAAGGGTGGCTCAACTCTGGGCGGTGGGAGGCGCAGTTCGCGCACGCGTTGCGCCGCTATGGTACTACGTCGCGGTGGACGCTGCAGGGCTAGCAGACGCCAGCCTGGCGAGGGCCAAGGTGGGGGAGATGTTCGCGCGGGAGATCAGCAACACAATGACGTTCGAGGGCGGCGACTGGTTCAAGCGGCACAAAAGCTTCGCGAGGTGGCGGTGGCGTATGGAGGATGGCGAGTTCAAGCGTCGGCATCGGCGACCACGAGGGGATGTTGGGGCGTATGATCGCGAAGCTGTTCGCACGGGACAAGTACAACGTGCATGCGTAGGGCAACAACAAGGGGCTCATGCTCCGGTGGCTGGACCAGGTGCTCTACGTCGTGATGGCATTAACATCACGAACGGGGTGGGGTGGTGGCCGGGTGGGGTTGGGAGGACAGGGAGGGAGGTAGCACAGGAGCGAGCGGAGGAGGGAGAGAGGTCAAGATGGTAATGTCGTGTGACCAAAATGCAGATATTAATTAAAAAAATTGCAAACATGGTATTTTAATAAGAATCCATCTAAGTGTACGATATATTATCAATTACACCGAAAATAAGGATATATGCTCGAAAGCTATCTAAGTAAATAGTATATTATCAATTCCTCTAACTAAATCGATCAATACAGCAACCAAACTATATCTTTTTCATGAGCAAGAACAGAGTCATCAATCACACCATAGGTGCCGACGCGGCGCCGGCCGGCCGCTCCAGGACGCCGGCGTGGGCGAGCAGCGCCCACAGCTGCGTCATGAACTCGCCGCCGGCGCCGAGCATCTCGGCGTGGATGTCCACGTTGTCGGACGGTGCGAGGAACAATATAAACTCCGCCCAGAACTCGGCCAGCACCTTCCACCGCCGCTCGTTTTCGCGCACGGCCGTCCTAAGCTGCCCGCCGAGCAGCGCGGACCTCTCGATGATGGTGGCGGTGCCCGCTCTCTCGGACACGCCGCCGTCTTCCAGGTACCTCTGCTCCTTGTTCTCTATCTCCTCTAGCCGCTCAAGTATGCTGTTCTTGTTCTTGCAGTCGAGGAGATGGTCCCGAGCCTGCTGCACCGCTGTGTCAAAGATCTGCTCGGCGTTGTAGCTCGGGTCCGGCAGCATCTCCGGCACGAAGGCCACCAGGTAGGCGCAATAGTTGGACAGCTTTGTCGCGATGAGCCGGTGGTCGCCGCTGTCATCGGCACGGCGAGGACTACTAGCCCAGTCGCAGCGAGTGGTCACGACGTGCCACACCAGGATCTGGTCGGTGATCTTCGGAAACCTACACGCCCATGTCAGCTGCGACAGGCCGTGCCTTTGCATGGTAGAGACGCCATTGGTGAGTTGACAATGGCTCTCCTTGAGCGAGTCGAGCACGGCTCGCCTGACCTGCATAGGAAGCTCCTTCCTCCTGCCTCGCTTCTGGCCCTGCCTCCTCGGCTCCACCAGGTACAGCGTCAGCCACGACAGAACGTTCAACGGTCGGTGGTTGAACCGCTTCAGGAGAACGTACTGACCGACATTGTCCTCCCAGTACCTTGCCTCCGGCGGCGTGATACTCTCCTTCCACCAGAGGTGGCCGCGCCGCCGCTTCGACCAGGGCCGATCGTCGCGCACGTGCCAGAACACGGTCTTGACGTACCTCCAGTTGTTGGAGAAGCCGGCCAGCGCCTGGCACAGCTGGAGCGCCGCGGTGATCACGACGATCACCACCGTGACGGAGCGGTCGAGGTCTTTTACGCCGATCCGGAGACGGCGGTAGGAAGGGCCCAACGTGCCGAAGAATGCCGCCCACATGGTCAGGCCTAGCACGGCGACGGCTATGCAGATGTAGGTCTTGGCTCCCACCAGAACGATGTTCCTGGTGTAGAAGAAGTCGTAGAGGAAAGCGAGCTCTGCCTCGACGACCCGGAAGGCGGCGGCAGGGCCGGTGGCGTCCTTGTGGATGAGGCCGTGTAAGACGAGGTCCCGCGCCTTCTGCGAGCCGGCTTCCGCCGGAATGTACCCGTAGAACCGCCGCTTCAGCAGCTTGAACAGTGCGAATGCGAGGCAGAAGTCCTTCGCCCTGTCCTTCTCAACGTCACTGTATCCCTGATCATCGATCCACCGGTAAACTCGGTCGATCGTGACGACCGACCTGACGAAGCTCCGCTTCACCATGTCGTCCCGGGCTAAGCGGCCGCCTTTGTGGCTCACCCGCACCATGGTCTCCTCGCCGTGGAAGAGATACTTGTACCCTTTCATGGTCTTGGGATCGGCTGGCTGCTGGTCGGCGGCGAGGGACTCCTCGACGTCCATGTACTCGGCGACCACCTTGACGGACTGGTCGGGGAGGCTGGCCTTGATCATGTCGACGATCTTGGCGGCCGTCTTGAGCACGTTGAGGCTCCAGAACGCCCAGATGGCCGCCCGGTAGCTGGTGTTGCGGCCGGTCGCGTTGACGATCAGCCAGAGCACGAGGCCGGTCTGGAGGACGTGCTGCAGCAGCAGCTTCTTGCGCTGGTCCACGTCGCGGCGGTTGTGCACGGGCGCAGCGTACGCGCTCGCCTGGATCAGGAGCAGCGCTGCCGCCCAGAGGACGAACGTCTCGCCGCGGAAGGGCCCGTTCTGAATGAGGCCGACGGCGTAGGAGACCACCACATATGACAGCGTGTACGCCATCCACATGATGCCTCGGAGCAGCCTGTCGCTGCTCCGGCGGCGGGTGGAGCCGTACAGCACCAGCGCGGCGAGGATGAGCGCGCTGAGGAGGGCCACCGCCTCCAGGCGCAGCAGCCAGCCTTGCACCGTGCCAAGGCTCTCGAAGATGCCGCCAATGGCGGCCTTGTTTACCTCCATAAATGGAGGCGCTTGATCTTGACTGACTGGATACAATACAATAACCCGTGATCTTGCAGTAGCTGAAGCAAACCAAACTCTCTACCATGGAAGACTAATTATTAATGGTTCGATGATTGATCCTTGCATGAAGAGGAATAAATGATGAAATGGGGTTGAATCGAAAAAAATGATGAAAAAAAGAGAGATGGGATTGAAAGTGGGCTGCAAGCCTGCAAGATAACTTCTTTCGTGGGTTGTGGCGGTGGCATTTGATGCAAGACAAGAATCTTTACAAAGTTTCACAAAACATTTGGCAGAAAACTTTCTCCAGTCTTGAGCCTGTCTGATATCAAAAAAGCTCAAGATTCTTAGCAGCTGGTGAGCGTCGTTCCGCCCAGAGCTATGAGGAGCAGCTTCCATTACCGCCGACCAAATGATAGGTAAAATGACACCGAGTGAAGTAAAGGATATATCCCATACATGGGTAACGTAGATGACCAGGCAGCAATGCAACTTGCAAGAGTAGTAAAATTAAGGAAAAAATCTATTTTTCAACTCCCAACTATCGTTCGAGTCCGATTTTCAACCTCAAACTCTAAAATCATGTAAAACACACTCTTGAACTCTCGAAATCGTCAGCTTTGCCCCTTTTGGCCCCTTCCCACGCAATTTTATGTGATGTGTCTGCCACATGTGTGCACATCATCTAACAAATCAGAAAAAAATACAAATAGAGAGGGTCAGAGAGAAGGCATGCAGAGCAGAGAGGAGAACAAGGAGGGGGAGAGCACACGCGCGGTGTGTTCGGTGGCAGCGAGGGGGCGTGGAGAGAGGTCGGCGACCTGGAAAATGGATCCCCGCAGGGGAGAAGAGGCTAGGGGTGGCGTCGTCGATGGCAACATCACCCGGACGTGGGTCTACGGTAGCGTACGACAGCCGGACTTGGGAAAGAAGTGGCCACATATTAGGACCCGGGATTAACACTCCCAAATTCTCTGTGTATTACTGAATCAGTCCCATGACCAGTGGCTAGCTCACACAGTAAACAAATATGGTAACATCCATAATACGCAAAACTTTATTAATAGTCAAAGTTTAATTACTAGAAATACTTACAAGCCAACAAATAAGAACACAGCGGAAGATAAATGAACAGTAGTAAAGTTCAGCTAATTTGCCACAGGCAATCGACTAGGGTAGCGGCCTAGTCGTCGAGATCTTCGACAGTTAGAAGTCTTCTTCTCTGAAATTTATTTGCATTAAGTAAGAGTGAGCATAAACAATCGTGCTCCGCAAGTTACACCCAATAACAGAATTATGATGCATGCAGGGATATATCAAAATCCTCAAGTTTTATAGTCAGATAACATTCACACAAGAGTGGTGAAGGATACCCTCCTATCATATGGCTACCCGCCCAATTTTACATTTGGATAAACCATTTGATAAAGTCTTTTGATAACAAAATCAAAGTCTAACTTTGAGTGGCTTTGCTGAGTATGTCTATGACTGTGAACGCGGCTATTCGAATAGTTCTTAACACTCTGCAGAGGTTGTACGGGTTTACTCACAAGAGATAATCACTCTGCAGAGGTTGTACATGTTTACCCACAAGAGATAATTACTCGTAATGTCCGTTTTATATACTTCTGAATGTGTGCGACTAAGAGATTATCACAAGGCCTTTACAATACACAATCCCATTGTAGTCCTGCCTCGCTAAGGTTTCGCTTCCTTTGGATAGAAATCCAATGGATTTAAGCCTCCTCTTGTGCCATGTGAAAATACATAAAAGTAGGTCATAACGACACCCACGCAACCGGATGGCACAACCACGGTGAAGTCATACAAATTATTTAGCCAGGTCCCGTCCACACAGGACATGTGGTAGTACGATGGGGTTTAGCAAGATGCTGGAGACAGTGTCGCCGGGGAATGGTCGACGGTGCCGAAAACGACAGTGGAAGGCGGTTCGGTTGGCGACGAGAGAATCACTTTCCCGACCAGGAGAAGACGAGGGGGAGGGGCGAACTCCAGGGAAAAGGAATGGAGCACGACGTAGAACGTCTCGAGGCGAAGCTAACCGCGGTGACAACGTCGCCGGGGGATCAACAACGGCAACGGAACGCAAGGAGGAAAGAGCTTCAACCAACGGTGGTAAAGCTTCGATTGTGCATAAATGAAAGCAAGAGAGGATGACGAATTCAGGGAGGTGGAAGACGAAGTCAAGGGGCTCGCCGTGATGCGGTCAGCGCAACAAGGCGAAGGCCAGAGAGGGAGAATGGAGGGGGAGTTGCTCACGGCCGAACTGGAGAAGAAATGGAGCTACTGGTGGTGACTACGGTTTGGGGGAAGAAAAGAGAAGAGGAGGGCGGAGGGTTCCTGGGGGCTTCCATTTATAGCGGCTGAGGAGGAAAGAGGGAGGAGTTTGACGGCATGGGCGCACGAGCAAGCTTTGGCAGGCACAGGGCATGGCGTGGCCGACGGGATTCTTGGAGAGAGAAAGGTTGGTGCGGGATTGACAGCGTCGGGACGGGCCTTCAATGCGCGTGAAAAAACAGGGAGGAAAATGCGCCAACGACGACGACTTTTCAGCGGCCGTGACGCAGCGCGGACGCAAACGAGACGGGGTGGAGAAAAGGGCAGGTGAGCGGCGAGGTCAACAGGGCAGGTGGGGGAGAAGACGGGCCGGGGAGGGGAGAAGACGGGGCGGCGGGGGCTGACGCGGGCGCGAGTCAACAAGAGCAGGTGAGGGAGCAGACCGGGGTAGGTGTGGCCAGGGGATGGGGCGACGAACTGCAGGGTGAGCAACGTGAAGAAGGAGGTGACGGGGAGGAAGAAAAACAGGGAGAGGCGCTGACAGGTTGGACCGCCATGGGGGTGGGAGAGAGAGAGGGAGGTGTGGCTGGGCTGGCAGGCTGGGCGAGAGGGAGCGGGCCGAGGAAAACAGGACGACGTCTGGGAAGGGACTTGGGCCGGGAGAGAGGAAGGGAAATGGGCTGGGAGAGATTCGGTCTGAAAGCAAAAAATGAGATTTAACTGATTTTTGAATTTCAGAAAATACAATAAATCAAAATAGCTTTTAGAAAATAGCACAGGGAGTAAAAAAATATGGTAAAATTCACAGAAATTTCCTAATTTAACGTTGGCTTTTAATTTTGCACATAAATTATTTAAAATTTTTAATGACAGGAGAAACATTTTTAAATACCAGAAGATTCAAGAAATTACATAAGTTTTTGTTTTTAACTTTAAATCCAAAGTAAACCCAGGGACTCAATAAACTTTATTTTTAACTTTTTAAATATAGGAAATTGAGAAAAACAATAAAACTCTTTTGAAACTCTGGAACTTCAATAAAATAATAACTTTATAATTTTAATTTTGGTAACATGCCTTTGGAATGTTACACCACAATCCACCTATAGAACCAAAGGTTGCATTCCAAACCCAAGTCATCAATTCTCAAAACACAATCACGATTTTATAAGGTTGGGAACTGGCTTGAGATGACATAATTTAGTATCATACCTTTTTCTTTAGGGTCTACTCATGAGAACGAATCTATCCAACTCTATATGGGTCTGTTTGGTAGGGCTTCGAAATTTTTCAACTTCTACTTCTGATTCGCAGAGGATCCACTCATTTGAGAATATGGAGCTGGTTGGGAGAAGCGTTTGGTAGTAGGTTGGCTCCCAAAACCCTGAAAGAGAGGATTAAATGAAAAAAAGAACATACTACCCTGGTTTTAACACTTACTCCTTTCTGTTTATACAGAAATTTATCTACAAATTCCTCGGGACCGAGTAAATTTAAATGTGATACAACGTGATATTGTACTTGTAATGACAACAAACCAGAACACTCCATTATTCCAACGTGAGTCAACAAGCAATTTAACAATAGTAATTCCTAGATACCCATGCATTCATCCTTACATAAGAAGCAATCCATTTGTCCATTCATCCAACCATACATAATTAACATCACATCTGTCCGGTCCAACTAGAATAATTACCTATATATACATCACTGCTGCTAAAATGAACCGAACAAAATTGAAGTAGCTACCATAACATCAGGCTAAACTAGCATGAAAACTAGCCATAGCTATCTTGACAATCTTCTCTTCAGTTTTGCTTTCAAAACCTCCATTCAATCAGCTTCAGACTGCACATGTACAAACCAGCAACAATTACAAGCATAGTACCAATACTCAATTTATAGGATATCCTATGCAACTGTACTGATCAATTACCTTAATAAATTTCCCCAAAAAGAAGACACCTTAACGAATGGCAATGCACATGACTAGAAGATCTATACTGGTATATCTTCGTATAAAATTCAATGTAAACATCAATATTTTATATGATTGATGTTGCTTTCTACAGTTTCAGATCATTGCACAAACACAAACCAAATACAGTACTGTCAGGTATCGAGGCATGTATATCAACTGATTGAACAAAAAAAATGCAACACAAGCTTTCATCACTATGTCTCGTCACTAAAATTGTGATTCCTACCAACATAAAAATGAAAGGAGAAATGATCATTGCTCTCTTTTGCAATACAATAGCAAACTTGTTCTTCTCAGCTCTTGCTTCCTTCATGTCTGGTAGGGTGCCCTTCATAAAAAACTGCAGTTCAGTAGTATTCATCCGCCATCAACAAGTACCAAGTAGTTGATCTATCATAGTCAAGAACTACTACACTATTACATAGAGGATCATCACAGACAGTTTTTGAATCGTTTGTGAAAAAGTGTTTGTGATGATATGAGGTCATCACAGACGGTTTTTGAACCGTATGTGAAAAAGTTATCACAGACGGTTCTGAACTGTGCTAATTGATTATCACTGACGGTTCTTGTTCAGAACAGCCTGTGATAGCTTTTTCACAGACGGTTATTGTTTAGAACCTTTGTGATAGCTTTTTATATTACAAAAAAATTGAAAACAAGTGCTGAAACTTCGGACGCTGTTTTGAGGCCCTAAACGACCTTTTGTGGGGATCACTTTGTTTGAAGCCTCCTGAGCCTCGCGAATGAATTTGATATGGTTTTATGGATTTTTGGATTGAACTTTTCGTTAGCTTTCCAACGAGTCAAAGAACGTTGCAATCCGAATTCGTATGCAAAAGTTATAGCTGGTGTATCGAAAAGTGCACGATGTGAGGTGGAGGCTGTGGGTGACGAAGTCGGGGGAGACCGGCGATGACGAGGCCGGGGCGAGGTGGAGGAGGCGGGGTGACAAGGTCGTGGTGGGCCGGGGGTGACGAGGTCGAGGGAGGCTGTGGGCGATGAGGTCGGGGGAGGCCGGCGACGACGAGGCCGGGCAAGCGGAGGAGATCGAGTGCGATGATGTCGGGGAGCCCATAGGCTATGAGGTCGGGGGAGGCCGGCAATGATGAGGCCGGGGCGAGGTGGAGGAGGCCGTGGGTGATGAGCTCGGAGGAGGCCAGGGCACAAGGTGTGAGGAGGAGAGAGTACGACAGAGGAGGAGATGGAGGTGTGAGGTGTGAGGAGACTCGGTTAATATAAAGCGAGTTTTGGAAGCCCGCCCATTAAGTCCAAATTTTCATTTCCCGCCCAACAAAACAAAAGTACTAGAGACGGTTCTTATTTGGAACCGTCTGTGATATATCACTATCACAGACGGTTTGTAAATAGAACCGTCAGTGATAATTCACAGACGACCGCCTGTGATGTATCACTATCACAGATGGTTTGTAAATAGAACTGTCTGTGATAATATGTTATGTTCTAACAAAAAAAAAACCACTACATATTCATCAGTTCATCAAAAATTGACCAAAAAACCACAAGTAGCCCCCCATATTATCACTTCATAGAATGCATAAAAAAACAGATTCATCGGTTCATCAATACACATTTGCTAGGCAAAAAAAAGAGTGGAATGAACCGGTGTCGGTGACCAACAGTGAAGAGGAAAAGGAATGTAAGAGGATGGGGCAAGGGCCTTGGGGGACCGGCGGTCGACGAACTTTTAGGTTCTAGGCGGTGGAACTTAGGGACGGTGGCGAATTTGAAGGGAAATCGTGGCACAGGGGTAAGGGGTGGCACATATATGAGGGATATGGCATTGTAGGGGTTAGGGCGACATGCATCTGGAGGGAGGTGGCAGCATGAGGACACGGTTGGCGCAGGAGGCCGATGGCCAAGGAAGAATCCGACAACGGTGATAGGGTTGTCGCTGGCACTTTCCCCACTGTGTTGCTCTCCAGTCGCTCGTGCTCTACTCGACTCGATGCACTCATACCCTGGTCGGATGGGAGGGGACAGGGAAGGCCGAAGGGGTATATTCAGTGGCATTTGTGAGTAATTTCCCAAAACTTACGAGATAGTTTAGCTTCTTGCCCGCAGCTCCCCACGAGAATCTACCTTATGGTCGCTCTGAAGAATGCATGTACGAGCTGCTCTGCTCCTAGCTAGCTAGATCCGGATTCTCCAAAACTGGGAGCAGAGGCATTTGGTTGGGCTCCAACTGGTCTGGTCGAGAATCTGGAAGTTAGAGCCATACCAAACTGGCACATTACAAGAGTGGGTGATAGCAAAATAACTAGATTGACTAAATATGATTACAGTTAAACAATTCCCAAGATAGTAACTCCGACTCACCACTCTTAACATCTCATCCGAAAGAAAACCATCATATGCAAAGCACAGGCTTGGATCAAGCAAGACATTATCCATGAACTAAACAGCAGTATGAAGTAGTTAATACTTAATACACATATGAAGTGCCATCAGAGAGCACTAGTCCTTTCAGAGTTGAAGGATCGTTTTATTTAGGCGAATACTACTATACTATAATATTACTGGGCCACGTGTAGCTCAAGCTTGCCCGTCAGTTCATCCTTCATAGCGCCGACAACCCTGTCCTTAACATCTCCTTCCTTCATGAACAGGAATGTTGGCATGGCCTCAACACTGAATTGCTCAGCAATAGGCTGTTTGTCACATAAATCTTTGTTAGGAAATCGGAAGACAAAAACAACACATAAGTTGTACTACGATGTTCTGTAAACAGTGCCATAGGTTCCACTACCTTCAGTTCGTCAACATCGACCTTCAGGAAAACTACATTTGGAAACTTCTTAGCGAGATCAGCAAAAACTGGAGCAATGACGCAGCATGGTCCGCACCATGATGCAGTGAAGTCAATCACCACCTGTTACGAAAAAATAAGGTTAACATGCAATTGAGAAAAATACGCGGAACATGCTTGATAACACTGTTGCTAATTCAACAGATAAAGGCTTATCAGATCATGCAATTCAAATTATAGTGCTTTAGAAAAAGATATACATTAAATGATTGTGATTATTCCTGAACTTCTGGATTGGAAATCTGTTACAAAATTACAAACTACCAAATAATCACATTCTTGATTCAACAGTGCATAAATTTCATAAACATTTCATGATTTAGTGTTCTAGTGAGTTATCTTTTTCCCCCAAGAACACACAAAAGATTTCCGCGCCATTGCATTAGTAGAAGAGAAGGAAACACACAACTGGACGACGAGGGCCAGTGAGTTATTTTTGTGGTCGTTGGTTGGGTACAGGTCCGATGACCGAGGGTTGAGCACTCTCCCTTGACCAGCCAGCGGGTCCGCCAAGGTTTTGTTGAGAGGAGGGAGAAGACTAGAGACTTTTCTTGCTTATTTCTTTGCTTCCTCTTTGAATTACATGCTGGGTTCCTTTTATAGGACCGAATGATTAATCAATCGTATCCTGAAGGATATCGATTGCTAACTCATGTATCCTGAAGGGATACTTACTAACATATCTCCTAAACTTAAGGGATACTTGCCAAACTAACAAATCTGATTGCCTAACTTCCGTGTGGTTTCCTTGTTACCGAAGTTGCTAAACTGGCGTTGCCTTGGACGTGCTTATCCTCTATCGTAACCTTATGCACCTAGCCTTGCTGCTGTATCATAACAACTTCACCACCGTTCACAAGGCAGCTCGAGGACGGGCTGGCAGGTGGTGGCCAAGGACTAAGTCCGTCATGCAACCACGTCGATGAGAGGGAGCGATAACGACCTTGCACCATGTGGAAGAGGATGAATGAAGCCTCGATGAACAGCAACGAGTACAGCGGCCCTCCGTGCTTGACGTCGCATAAGTTGCTGGCGGCATGGGCAGCCGGCGTGGGGCGTGGGGCAGCAGGGGCACCCTTCTTACCACGGAGAGCAACGGTGTTGGCAGAGGCGCGATGGAGTCGCACTCCCCTACAAGGCATCCGTCGTGTTATGCACCACTGCAGGAACGACGTCAGTTGACAACAAGGAGAAGATCGCGAAACCGCGACAATCTTCCTCCCTAGCAAGGGCACCGACGGTGGCAGCGCTACTTGTAGTGGAGGCGTTGCTGGTGGTGTTGGAAGTGTCTCCGGCGGTGGAACAAATAGCACCGGTGGTGGAGCCAAGGGTGTTAGCAGCGCGGTTGACGCCGACAGCACCTCAGCCACCTCCAGATGTGACGCCGATAGTGGAGGCGCGGCCGTGAGCGGAGGTGTCGCCGGTTGTGGTGGCACGACCAGCGCAGCGGTATGCTGCCTCTTCTCTTTCATGAATTCCGCCTTGAGCTCCATCGTGAGTCTCGTGCACTCTTGGATTCCTGAGCGAAGTTCAGTGTAGAGGCCCCTCATGGCCTTGAGTTCTTCGGCATCAGAATCGAAACCCTCGTCGCCCATCATGGTGGAAAGGGTGGCGATTGGCTCTGATACTAAATGTTGTAGTCGTTAGTTGGGTACGGGTCCGAGGACCGAGGGTTGGGTACTCGCCCTTGACTGGCCGGCCATGCTGCCGCCAAGGCTCCGAGGCCATGTTGAGAGGAGGGGGAAGAGTAGAGACTTTTCTTGTTTATTTCTTTGCTTCCTCTCTGAATTACACGCTGGGTTCCTTTTATAGGACGGAATGACTAATCAATCGTGACCTGAAGGATATCGATTGCTAACTCATGTATCCCGAAGGGATACTTTCTAACTAACATATCTCCTAAACTTAATGGATACTTGACTAACTAAAACATACTTACCAAACTAACAAATCTGATTGCCTAACTTCCGAGTGGTTTCCTTGTTGCCGAAGTTGCTGAACTTGCTGCCTTGGACGTTCTTATGCACCTAGCCTTGCTGCTGTATCATGCACATAACAGTTATCTTGATCATTCTTACCATACAAACTTGAAAAGACGCTCTGATCTCTGTATGAAAAATTGGTGCAGCAGAACTAATAGGGGATATTGCACGCAGTAGCAGTTTTTACAATCTTAAAAGAAAAGTACGAAAGTATTCTCCAATCTCCATACATCACACAACTTCTGAACCAACACTAAACGCAAATAATGTTGCAGCAGTTCTAATTCTAAGAAGAGCTATGTCATTTGCAACACAAAAGTATTACAAAGAATTTATACTGCAGATGATGTATTTACAAAATATGCATTATCACGTGGGATCAAGGCAAGAGTACACACTTCTTTTATTTTTTTAAATATCAACACTTTACACTGGTTTCAAACAAAGCAAAGGCAAGACCTTACAAAAGAGAGGTAGTTCCCTTCGCTACAGCTTCTCATATCTGCTGCCATCGCATTTTCCCGGCCAAATGGATGGAACTGTGATTAACTGGTTTAACGAGGCCCTGCTCAGAAAGTCCAGTAAACGAGTTCGCATGGTTTACACGAAAATAAATGATAGTTTTGCTGCAATCCCTCCTAAGGTCAGAAAAACACTATATCCCTAACACCCCATCAAACATAAAAAAAAAATAAACGCGAAAAAAACCAACTTGATTAACGTAAATTGCTCGTCAGATGGCCGATAAAAATATACAGGGAAACAGCCCAGGTATTACCATAATCACCAAAACAGTTTAGTTTTAAACATTGGGTACACAAAAACACTCACGCTCGTGCAGAATCTTAAATAAACCCTACGCTAGGTGGTGTATGCATTGATCTTGCTCGCTGCCTTGCAAAGCTAGGCGGAGAAAAGTCAGGGAGAAGAGATCGGCAGATACCAGCTTCTTGGCGCTGTTAGCCTCCTCGATCTGGATACTCCACTCCTCCAGGCTGTGGATCGCGATCACCGATTCCTCCACCTGAGCCGCTCCTGCAGCCGCCGCCATCTCTCTCGCACTCTCTCCTCGGCAAGGACCGCTTCTTTCTCACGCGAGGACAGACACCCACTCGTTCTGTCCTCTCTCCCCTCTCGTCGGCTCGCCTTCCGAGAGATATTGTCCTGGATGGAGGAGGAATCAAGGATTTTATCATATCTGATGACATTACGAATATGCCCTTTCTTCCTAAAAAATTACAATCAGAGACCTTGTCCGGAGCGGGGTGCCTCCGTTGTCCGATCTGAAACGGACGGTCGGGTTGGTATGCCCATACCAAGGGACAACCTTCTAGTGGTGTGAATGGCTGTACTGACATCAGACGGTCGGATCTGGAACGAACACTACGCACCTTCATTTCCAATCTTTCATTTTACTCGTTTTGCAAACATACACGCCGAACAGCAATTTTTTAAAGAAAGATTCACTTATATTAATACTTGTAAGTGTCAGTATGTTGCGACGAAAATATAACTATAAAAGTAAGTTAAATAAATTATTTTGAAGCTATTTTTATGGTGGCCCGAGTGGACACACGGTGCAAGGAGAGGGTTAGGGTGATGGCGGCAGATGCGGGGAGCCATGGTTGGGGAGTGAATGGTTAACCATTTTGTTAAACAAGATTTTGGCGTGAAACAAGAAGATGAAATAATTAATGCGGCAATGACGGTGCCGGAAGGGGAGAGAAGATAATTTATGGGGAGCAAAAGGAAATAGGGTCAGCAATACCGTGGTCAATCATTACATTTAACTGAACTCAATTCACAAATGACGCACCATAATGCTAACCAGTATCCAGAAGAAGAATGCAATCTCAAAACGCATTCTGGAAGAGAATGAAGTTGATTAGGTACAGTACAATCCTTGCCCATCTTAACCAGAAGTGGTCATCTGATGGTTTTACAACCAAATCGCCCACAATCGCCTAGTGCTTGCTTCTTAGCTACCTCATGGGCTAACTGAGCTATGACGTGCTTCAGCTTAGTGCCAACGGCAAATAGAAGATGCAAGGAGTATCAAAGTAGGGAAGCGTCCTATAAGACAATAGTCCTTAATCCTTACACACATTTCAAAATTTATTTGCAGCACAATTGTTTGCCTTCAGACAAACCACATCAAGAATGACTGAAATCGCTAGTAGATGCAATGCAATCCACCATTTATATTAAATTTTGCCTCAAAAATATATATTAAGCTTAAGAAGAGTAGGAAAACAAAAGAATTCTGAAAGTTCCACTCCATTGATTAAGCAAAACAAAGGTATGTGTGTGTGTTTTTGAAGTTCCAGCTGAAGAATCTAGATCCGAGTTAATGGAGTATTTTGGTAATTAATGACAATCGTTACGTGGATTAACATTTTTCATGAATTTGTGAAATAGGTTGAGTCCTATGATATTTTTTTCATGACTTTGGATGCCATCATAAGTTGATTGTCATCAAGTTAAGATTTAAGAAGAGGATGCATCATATGTTGATGCATATCAAGATCTCGAAGAGGAGATGATCATGTGTTGACTATTAAGTCAAGAATCTGGACTTAAAGTGAAGATGTGCGTCATCAAGCTTCAAGAGAATGTGCAAGGCAAAGGTAAGACTACCTAGGGTTAATAATGTGTTTCTAGTTTTTTACCAGTCTTGGTGTTTGGTTGAAGACCGGATTGCTAGTATATGTTGTTGTACTATTAAGAGGGGTCTTGACTAGTAGCTTAAGTTTGTCATGTGTTGATAGCTCGTCTTGCTTGCTCTAGCTCTCGTTAGCGTGTTGCCAATATTTGTGAATGTGTTTTGCAAATAGTCGAGGCTTATGCATAATCCTTGTGGCATGTTACTTTAGTTTGTGAATGTGTTTTGCTAATGGTTTAAGTCCATGTACCCTATTCCTTGTGACATGATTCTACAAGTAGGCAAATGTATTTTGGCAACTTGTTGAGAATCTTACTTTCATCCCTCGTTTGCATCACGTATCAATTGGCAAATGCGTTTTATAAATTGAGTTGAAGCGGAGTGCAATATATGTTTTCAGCCTTGTTGGCAGTGGGCGGTTTGACCGGTGGGGTGTCGGTCCGACCGCCATGTGTTGGCCGGTCTGAATGGACCTTCGGGTCATGTGATCCGGTTAGCTTTTTCCAGAGGTGTTTCTCTGGTTCTGGTGGCTCCTCTGTGGAGTGGCCCGACCGCCATGTGTTGGCTGGTATGACTAGACCTCCGGGTCAAGTGACCCGGTCATGTTTTTTTAGAGAGTGTGTTTATCTGGTTTTAGCTTGCTCCTTTGTGGAGCGGTCTGACCGCATCCTTGGCGGTCTGACCGGGTTGGAGCGGTCTGACCAGCTATTGGTTGGCGGTTAGTCCGGATGTGTGTCTAATAGCTAGTTTTATAGCCGTTGGAGTAAGGACGGTCTAACCGGTCATTGGTTGGCGGTCAGACCGAGTTTTCCTATTTTTCTGGAATCATTCCTCCAACGGATAGTTTTCCTTGTGTGGGTATATATACCCCTTGTGGCCGATTGTGGGGAAGGTTGCTGGTGCCATTCTCATTCTTTTGAGCAAAGAGTAAGCCCTTTACTCTCTTTTGCGCATGTGTTGCACTTAGTGAGCTTCGAGAGTGAAACCCTAGTGTATGTATTGCATTAGGTAGTGGATTGTGTATCCATTAAGCTTAGACACTTGATTCGTTCAAGTGAGCGTCTTCGATTTGTTACTCTTTGTGTTTGCCGACACCTAGACGGCTTGGAGGAGCTGCGTCGGTAATCTTCTCAAAGAAGGTTGTGAGAAGACCCGGGCGGTTGTGAGTGGTTTGGTGCTCGCCATCTTCAGAGTAGAGGAAGAGCAATCCCGAGTGGATTGAGGTGTTGGTTTGTGTTGGAGTCGGTCCAAGTGGTTAGACTTACCTCGGAGGTGTTGGCTCAATTGTGGAGCCAGTCCAATTTGGTTGGGCTTACCTCAACGTGGATTAGGAGAGACCGACAAGTCTCCGAACACTACGATAAAACATCATTGTGTCATTGTGGTTTATTCTCTTGTGTTTTACTTTGTGCAATTTATATTCCTTGTATTAAATTGCTTACATGTCTTTGTATGATCGTTATCATTCAACAGTCTTATATTGTTGGTGCACTTAGTCAAGACTAGTTGATTTATGTTTTAATTAGGCAAAATCAAATTGATTTACAATTCCGCATAAAACTCAGTTTTAACCAAAAGTAATTTTATAATCGTCTATTCACCCCCCTCTAGTCGGCCTCCTCGATCTTACACCAGCACAGAGCTGGGTTTATATTAAGAAGATGAGATTACACAAAACGTAGAAAACTACTGAGGCTAGGCAATGAGCTAAAAGTAGCAAATGTGCATTGAAAGGGATGCATATCATCTATTCATCTCATCACTAGGTATAGCGTCCTGCTGCATCTACATGCCATATTGATAATGTAACATGTGATATCACAATTAGAACATCATTAGAATTCTAAAAGCAATTTGTTTAAACCTCTGTCTATCATCAGGAACTGCCACAAAATAGGGCCTAGAATAGTGCAAACCTTATGATAATTAAATGTTGTCTATGCACCTAATCAGACTATCAGAGTACCATGGCACTTAAATTAGGACTCACATGCTCAAACTTCCAACTTCCTAATGGATAAGGCGTCTACATGAATCCTACCATCACCAAATAGTCTGTACTCATAGCAAGCCAAACCAATATTGCAAATATGAATATTCTATGAAAAATAACTTACTATTTAACTAGTTGCTACCACCACACCCTTAGGAAATGGTACAGATTCTACATCGTCCTCATCGTCTTCTTCCTATTGAGGAAAATGATAATTGAGTTAGATATAATATTAACAAATAGGATATGAAAGAGGGCAATAGTTAGTATGTGAAAACGTACCATAAACATTGGAGATGTCATGTCATTTTGAGAACCTCGTATCCAGCTAGAACCACAAACTAATGCCTCAATCATAGATGGGCACAGAGCACTACGATAATCATCAAGAACTCTACCTCCAGCACTAAAGGTTGACTTAGAGGATAAGCTGCTGGCAGGTACCGTCAAGAATTTCTTGGCCATCTTTGACACAACCAGTAACCTATGAGCATTCAATCTCCACCAATCAAGCAATTTAAAACCCGTGTATGTTAAAGGGTGATTTGGTTCATCTAGATAGATGAGTAACTCTGATTTAGATGGCTCTGTAGAAGTAAATCACAGAAAGGTCTTAAACTCACTTGAAACTGAGACTAATGACCAACTGTTATCAGTGGTTGAAGATGACTCAACCCTGTTGTTGGCAGCCTTCTTTGTGGCGATGTTGCATCTCATGTTGGGCATAGAGATCAAACAACTTGTCACGAATATCACTTTCCTCACTAGCAGCTTTGGATGAGTCATACATCTGTGTGAAACACCAACTAACAAATCTCATCTTGAACCTTGGATCAAGAATAGTAGCAATAACCATAGCATTATTTTTTTTCAGTCCAATACTTGTTGAACTTATCCAACATTGCTTTATCCATACTCCTTAAATGTTGATCACTAGAACTACTTGTGGCCCTCAATGCAATCTTAACATTCACTATATGAGGATATAAAATATTTGTTGTGGGGTATAGAGATCCTGAAAATACAGTAGTTACCTCTACCAATGCCTTCAATATTGGCTGAATCTTATTGTATAAAGTCCATTGTTCACTCGAAGGAAGCCACTTATAATTAGCATCCGAATAAGCATAGTACAATAATGTGTCCTTATAAGAAATGCTAACAAACAACATTTTATATGTTGAACTCCACCTTGTTGACACATCAAGACTCAACCAACTTTCAAAGCAATAGATTTACAAACTTATAAGAATTTGTACATGCGGGATGGAGACTTCTTCAGGTATTTGACTGATTCTCTAAGATTTATCAAAGATTCCAATAGTGTCATGCCATCATTCACTACCAAATTCACTATATGACAACAACAACGAATATGAAAATATTTAGGAATGAACTGTGTTGTTCCCCTAGCAATAAATTTGGCCATCAAATTCTTAGCGGCAACATCATTTGAGGTTGCATTACCAAGAGTGATAGTCATAATTTTATCTTCTATCTTCTATTTTCATTCAGTAATGCATTCAAACACTGCCTGAGCTATCACATTTCCTGTGTGTGGAGGGTCCAACTCAACAAACTTCAAGACACAGCATTGCATAGCCCAATTAGCATCTATGTAATGAGCGACCAAACTCATGTAGCAAAGGTTTTGATTTGATGTCCACAAATCACAAGTTAAACTTATATTGTCAACACCTCTGAGACTCTTCCTAAGGAGTGATTTCTCTGATTCACAAACCCTTATGCATTCACTTCTTATGGTCTTCCTACCGATAAACTGATATGATGCATTCTATACCTCATCAACACATTAAACCAAATGTGTTCTACCATCTTAAATGGATACTCATGGACAATTATTA
Source organism: Hsuehochloa calcarea (assembly GCA_036346395.1). Classification (NCBI taxonomy): domain Eukaryota; kingdom Viridiplantae; phylum Streptophyta; class Magnoliopsida; order Poales; family Poaceae; genus Hsuehochloa; species Hsuehochloa calcarea. The sequence goes on from CM070602.1 coordinate 7,670,898, forward strand.
TCTCAGCAATTATTCTATGGGTTTCCTCATAATCATATTCAGTGGGAGTAACAATGAGAGATGAACCTGGCTTGTCTGGATCATAGTTGAGTGTACCTTGAGCTTTCTGTCTCTCCACTTTGTTCAAATAGGGTGTGCACTTTGGTACATGCCTTAAGAGAGTTGAAGTTGATCCCCCTGGTTTGTAAGCAAAGAGCCCATAGCAAAACCTACACTTCGTCTTTGTCTCAGTCTTCCCTTTCTCCTTCTTGGATGGAATGTTAGCCACCTTAAAAAACTCGCAACAATTTGAACACTTTCTTCTGCACCTTTCGGAAGGAGACACTGGAATACCCTTCTGTCTTTTGGCTCTTCTCTTTGCCTTGGGAGATCCAGATATACCACCATCATCTTCTTTCTCACCATGAGTTGTGGAATCAATGGACACATGTGAAGGTTCGCCCTCAAACGAACCATCAGGAATGTCGTAATCACTATATTAGGAATCCTGCACAGATACAGAACATGATATATCAGGAATGCATTGTTGAATGAAGCAATCATATTTCCTAGTTAGCATTTAAAGTTGGTACATAAATAATCAACACAAAACTTCTCTATCCTGGCCAAAAGGGGGGTCAGTACATAAGAAGTTCGAGACACTGGTCATATCAAGACTACCATAGACCTCCAAAACTAACCAGCACTATTACTAACAGAACAAATGGAGTTAGCATGAATGCAAGAATGCAACCTACAGACTAAAATTCAAGACTAAAGTGCCAACTGAACAGACCAATAGGATGAAAAAAAGAAAAGGAATTACATCATAATTATGACATCACTCAATGTGCACTAATTTATGATCAAATACAACCAAGATGTAAACCACATCCTTTAATGGTGACTGATTTAACAATCACCAGACTAATTTAGTAATTTCAGCTGATCTTCGCGGGAACTCATTTACAGTTCCCACTACAAACTGTCCAGTTCGAAGTTAAGAATTTAGCACGAAAGCACAAACATATTAAGCACTATAACGCCTACAATATCACATAAAACTCCAGCAAAACTACAGTCCCCGGAGAAGATTGCAATTTGCAAAGCTTCAAAGGTGCCTCATTTACTAAGCTCTCAATGTCATTGGTTAAACCTAGCCATAATCCAACATGTAAATCTAATTCAATGGATAATCCAGATCAGAGGAGAGCAATCCAAAATGAATCATGACACTCATCGGGGGACAACCGCAGTAGGGGTCGGTGCTGGGCCTACTGGTTGGCTAGGGCGATGCGGCTTTCTAGCGGACGCCGGTGTTGAGGCAACAGAGGGTGAAATGGAGTTGGAGGCGGACGACCTCCTCCCTCCGCAGTTCTTGGACTCCAGGCTCGGTTGTTGATCCATCTAGGACTCCAGGCTTGGTTCTTGGACATCGGTGTTGGACTCCAGGCTTGATTGGATCCGGAGGCGGGAGGCCCTGGGCGAAATTTGGACACCGGGGTAGGAGGCCGCAGCCGGAGCAGGATGCCTAGGGCTAGGAGTAGGGCCGAGCTTGAGAGATCGGCCCGGACCGGAGCCGGGGCGGGAGAGGGTGTGTGGCCTTGAGTTGGGGCAGGGGGCGTTACCTCGAAGATGGATGTGGGAGAAAGCAGCGGGGATGGCCGGCGAGCAGCCGAGGTGGCCCCCGAGGAGATAGGGTGGCGGCGGCTGGGGGCCGAGGAGGTGAGGAGGGACACGATTAAGGGGAAGCCGCCCATCGAGGGGGGGAAGCGAGGCGCCGATGTGCAGAAGTAGCATAAGCGAGCGATGCGGGGATTGTGGATTGGATTAGGGTTTGTGTAGTGTGGGGTTGTGGGGTGCGGGTCTACAGCACTACGCACAGTGGGTTGGGCCTGGTTTTCTTAATGAGCTAAATGAGCAACTCACGAGCCATTCGAACTCGGCTCGTTAAGAAAACAAGCTAAATTGCCAGCTCGGCTCGTTAAGGGAGCGAGTTCGAGCCGAGTCCTTAACGAGCCAAACTGGCTCACGAGTTTCAAGCTTTTTTCACCCCTTATTTATACCCAACTTGACCCAGTGTCGATCTTCGTTATACGCATCACCATCATTGTCCGGGTGAGCTGACTCATTAAACTAGATATGTTCAAGTCTCGGGTCGACCCTAGAAAAGCCTGATCAGCTAGGTCCGAAGCCAGAAATCCCTTTTTTGGAAAGAAAATATTTTTATGTAATTCCTTTTCAGAATAAAATATTAATATTTAATTCATTCCGTAAAAAATATCAATATCTATTAGTTTTATTATTGATGTCGGGTTTTTTTTGGGCTTCAACCCCATCGTCTCGATTTTCTGGGCTCGGGCCAGGACCAAATTGCCCATGAACATGTCTAGTTAAAATCTATCACGGGTAAAAAAAATCTAGCTAAGAACTCGCTAGGGAAGAGCAAACTAGAATAAGTTGGTCTAGGAGAAAAAAATAATTAGAAATTAGACTCCCACCCACTCACCGATGAGAACTTCGGAGAAGTGGTAAGATGAGCCAGTGGTGGATCAACGGACTTGCAACAAGTGGCAGCAACCCGTTCCTCTCCTCTCCCTGGCATGGCTGGAGTTTGGCCGAGCAACACTTTGATGTTGTGCACAGTGATCGCATAAGAGATTTGTAGAAGCAGGGCGAATTTCCGAGGCTCACACCTAGGCTTTAAGTTAAGGCGCAAGAGCGGCAAATAGATACCACAGCTAACAAAAATTCCATATTCGACCCCTGTGCAAATGATTCTCATATTCAGATTCTCTGCTGTTACTGTAGAGAATACCGTGTGAACAATGTTTTGAGTCTAGGTAAAATAACATCTAAAAGTAGCAAAACACCGCATGTTTTGTTATTGTAGCTCTCAACATAGAATTGTACGGTGGATATAATACCATAATGTAACTGTATTCCTCTGCATTAGCATGTGCTAATACTGATGATCTTATTCCTTCTCACTACATGCTTGAGGAGGATATCGACCCTTCCATTCAGAGTTCAGAACAGTCACCAACGAAGGCGACACATCCTACAACGGTACGCCCACTTTTTCTCCCAAAAATCAACAGTGAACTCGTGTCCTGAACTGGCTCGACGTTGACAAATCCTTATAGGTGCCGCGAATCTGTTAACTATAGTAAAATTCAGGCTAAGTGGGTCACGCAAAATTGAAAACCCCACAACTCTCCATGACAAGCAATAAGCAAAAGGCAAATTGGAACTAAGAAACTAGGGTGAGTTATTCAGAATCATCAATTCATCATGCAATAGGTATATGCCTGAATGCAGGGAATGAACTCAACTGCAGGCTGAACCGCTCCATATCTCAACAAGCTGCCTCCAAACGCCCACTAACTGCATGTAAACTAGGCCCCCGATCAGAAAAGGTACTTGGACAGGACATACTTTGGGGCGGGCCTACTGTCCCCCAGCCAGTGCTGCATGTGCACCCCAATGGCGTCCAGGTGCTGGCTGCTCCGGCCATGGAACCCAACCACCTTCCCTTTGGTCGTCGCCGACGAGAAGTAGGCCCCGACCTCCTGGCCGAACGGTCCGTACTTCCCTCGGTTGCTGATGAAGGTGATCGATGTCAGAACTCGAGGCCCTTCCTCCCTGTTCGTGTTGTAGCAGCCGTATATGCATGTCAGGACCTCGTGTGGGTAGTCCAGCTTGATCTGCAGATGCATTTGGATAGAGCTCATTATTTATGCTACTGAAGAAAAATGAACAGTTCTGCGTTGCCAGTAAATTGCATGATATGTTATTCCTTGGCAAGTGAAGAACTTGATTGATTCTACTCACCCTATGGGTTATGTGGCCACTGTTTCCATGCCTTGCAGACCAGATGGATTGGTCACCCCTGTCGTACTCGATCTGTATCGATCCGATAAACACGCCTCTCATGACATAGATTTGCTTCACGCCGGTGTAGACACCGTCGTCCCATGGCCGGCCTCCTTCCCCACCCCATGGCCCTGGTCCCATTGGAACAGGTTCTTTCACTATGCCATATGCAACCTGCAGAATGATTCAAATGCATCACTCACCTCTGTAGCTACGGTATATTGTAAAGCTTCCATACTAACATACATGATTCAGACAAGAAAGTAGTTACCTCATCGTCCATTTCACTCTGTGCTTGCGCAAGCATGTCATACCGCAGAGCTGGGCTCATCCCGGTCACTGGTCTGCTACTAACTCGCTGTGGTGCCACCTTGCCTTCCTGAACATGAACTCCAATGCCATCGATGTACCATCCCTCCCTGCCATGGAATCCTACAATCCTTCCATTGGTAAAACTGGTGGAGAAGTAGGTACCGTACTCATCCCCATATGGTCCATATCTCCGCCTGTTCGTGTGGAATGTGAGCGATCTGATCACCGTTGGGCCCATGATCATTGTCGAACCATAGTACCCAGTTATATGAGTCAAGACCTCTGAAGGAAAATCGAATACTATCTGTAGAACAAAAGTACCAAGTCATCGCAATCCTCTATATAATTGTCCAGCAAAAGAATTGCATTGCTGAAATCACATTACCTTGTCGGGTGAAACACCTCCACTGAATCCATGCTTGTTGCCCCACACCGCCTGCCCATTTCGATCATACAATACCTTCATAGAAGAAATTCCCACTGCGCGTGTCAAATTGATCTGCCAGACACCGGTGAATACGCCATCATCAAAGATGGTGCCCCCACTTCCACCCCAGGGACCATACGTCTCAGGGCTATTCATAGTTGCAGCTCCCTTCTGTCCGTATGAGCTAGGAAAAGAAACCATCTGCAAAGCAAAGTTCAGAATTTAAAGACTACAGTTATCAGACACGAATAATGGACACCAGAATACAAATGCCATAGACTAGTTTGACACCTTATTCCAGAGAGCTCCATCATTGTAGTCCGGAGATGGATTTGTATACTGCTGCTCAGGGTAATTGCTAGTATAAACATTGTAGCTGTCACCTCTATCTCGCACTGCAAGGACCATGTCATGTCCAGTACCATCCTCAACGAAACTATAACCGTTTCTGTTATATGCACTTGGAAGCCTTTGACTTTGAGGTGAGGCTGGAATATTTGATGGATTTGGAACATGCACTTGCTTCATATAAAAGCCTATTGAGTTGAGATACGACCCAGACCTTCCGTGAAAACCAATAATCTTGCCACTGCTCACCGGGAGTGAGAAAGGTGTCCCATCTTCAGTGCCGAAAGGCCCATACTTGGAACGGTTGCTCTGAAATGTCAGTGATCTTATGATAACCGGAGTCCCACAGACTGATCCATAGTAGCCACTTACAGACACAAGGATTTCATCAGGAAAATCTAGCTTCACCTGCAGATTATACGTACGAAGTCTGAACAATATTGTTCAGAAATATGAAAACTAAAGAAGCACTCCTCCAAAGTAGAATGATGATCAGAGTAGACTTGTGTTGTATAAGCTCAGCTATGTTCAGAGAAAAAGCCGGTCAGTTACCGGCGGTAACCAGTTTTACCGGCCGGTTCCGGTAGAAAAAAACCGGCTGGAAACATTTAAATTCAAATTTGAATTTTTAACTCCATAATGTCCTTTCCCAGTTGGTTTAGGTATTGTTATGCTAAATTACGTATTGAAACATTAGTTTTTAGTATATTTAACACTATTAAAACAATTTTATCTTGGATGCTCCCTGGATTCTAGGTTTTAAATGTATATTGGATAGATGTCAGACATTGAATGAGCCCACACCATCATTATTGCATTATGCCCATGCCATATATCTAATTAATATTTGTATTATTCCAAATTTTAAATTGCTAATTACCAATTTTATTTGTTTTCCGGTTTTTCCGGTTTTTTCTGGTTCCCGGGCGGTAACCGGTCCGGTTACCGGTTTCCCGAAATTTCAGTTCAAATTTCATTTGGCAAATTTTGTCCGGGTTTCTACCGGGTTTTCGAAATCGGCCGGTAACCGGCCGGGATTTGCCCCGGATCCATTTTTTCTATCCTTGGCTATGTTCATACAAGCAAAATAAACGTGAGCCCAGAATATAAAACTATGGCCCAAGTATCCTTCAACTTTATCAGAATTGTATCTATAAGTTCATGTTTGTAGGATCAAGACCAACAGTCATAGAAACTTTCTTTTCAGATTGTGCACACAGGAAATTTTGCAATCATGTTAGGAAAAACTGAAAATGTTCTGGTAGGGATTTAATAAACTAGACCTTCTCTGTTTCAGATCCTCCATCAGTACTGCCATGCGTCTCTGACCAGACCGAGCTTCCTTTCAAGTCATACTCGATCCTTATGGAGTCGATAGCTGCACCATGGGTGATCACAATCTGCCGTATCGTCGAGTACACACCGTCATCCCAAGGGTATCCTCCTGTCCCTCCCCAAGGACCAACCACTATGGGGTTCTTTCCATTACTGCTTTTGATGCTCTATTAGACATGCCCACCAAATCTTTGTGAGAGCATAATCACGGCATTTGAATACTAGAAATCATATGAAACATAATGAAAATAATGTGTTTAAATTTCATTGCCACTCAAATCAAAGTGCTGTTACAACCAGAGATAAAATTCCCGGCTGGTAATAAACAGGCCGGGGTCCGGGATCCAAAATCCCGGCCGGTTTTTCCGGGTTTTGCAATTTCAAATTTCAATTTGAATTTCGGTTGGTTTTTAAGCAAATTCAAACGAAATTCAACAAGGGTTTTCCCGGGAAAACCGGTAACCGGCCAGTTACCGTTCCGCCCCTGCCGGGATTCGGTCCGGTAACGGTTTTTTTATCCCTGGTTACTGTCACTTAGCAAGCTTTCCATGGAAGAAAAAGGTATCAATGTGATGCGAGTTCTGTTCTGGAACCTAAGAAATTCTAGGGGCCTACAACTGCCAAGCTCCAAAATTGGAAAATGAAAAAAAAAATCAAATGTTTCAAATGTCACAGCGATCCCATAACCGAGCAACATCTGAAGGCTGTGTAAGACTGAACAATTCTCCACAATTCCAAAAAGGCACCATGATAACATGTTAGCTCCTATTCTGGACAATTGTAGGACAACATTTCTGAAGATTCTACGGATGCTTAGAAACTCATTTCTCTGTTGTTGACACTAGACCAGACCACACATATGTTTTGGAAAACAAACGAACAAATATGCACACAAGTTCATGAGCAAACAAAATAGTGTACCATTTTTTGTTGCCCGAATAGGTTCAAACACTCGAGAGATGGAGAATCAAGATTGTGACTCCTACTACCCGTCTGCTACTACGCTCTGGGCTTATTAAGACAACAAGAAACACCAACCTGCCAATTTATAGGATGACTGGAACAAAGAAGGCCAAGGGAAACCGGCCACTGTCACAAGCAGGCAGCCGCGTTAACGGTTGAAGAGACCTGAAAGCAACCCAGGGGAACTCGATTCGCTGACCTACTGGAGCCAATTCACACAAAAATGAAAAATAACGCAATATTTTCCCAACCTCTCATATTCTTCTTTTCCTTCTCTCCCATGCCACGCCGACTTTGCATGATTCCTAGTGTTAATTTCGCGATGGAGAACTAAAGAAGCATGGACTTCTTTATATCTATTCTCCAGCAGAATGTTGTTTCCTTTGTTTTATTAGAATAAACTTTGCTGTGTGTGGATGGGCTGAATTCGGCTAGTGGTGCGAGTGAAGACCTGGGGCAAAAGAAATGCGAAATAATTTTCAGAAAAATTTAGCAGGATTCCTTATTCTACCTTGGTGTGATGGGCACTTCTGACGTGTTTTCTTAACAAGAGGAAAGGAAATGGGGGACTTCACCGTATTCATGGTCTCACACTGCACACTGAAAACTAAAAAAAGGAGGTGAAACTACAGAACTAATCCCAGATCCCTAATTTTGCAAATGGCATGGCGTCGAGTTCGATGTCTTGTTGGTTCCGAATGCTTGCATGCAAAGAGGAATTTGGTGGGTTTCTGTACCTTTGTGAGCTGGAAGGCACTTGACTTCGGCACGGTTTTGGCGCGCCGGGGGGTTCGCGCCGTGAGTTGAGCGCGTACACGCGTGACTCCCCAAGCGGAACTGGACGCGACCGAGCTGGGATGGTTCCAGCGGCGTTGCCGTCAGCATCAAACCGGCCTCCGTTTTTGCGGCTGGGACGGGTGGTTCGCTGCACATGGCGCCTTCAGCGTATCGTGATCGGAATATGTGATGCCTCTTTACCGGCACCGCGTGCGCGCGGTGGAGGAGTGTTTCCCGCCGACGTGGAGCAGCAAAACGCACAGGATTGATCCCCTCTTCTCCGACTCCGGGAGCGGAGCACAAGGTGGTGGGAGTGATTGTAAACTGCATAAAGTGAACACTAACAATACCCTTCGGTAAACAATTCACGCCCCGTGGAACGCATGGATTTTCCTAATCCTCTGGGAATTCAACTGTTTTCTATATATAAAAAAATTGTGTTCCAACTTCCAAACGAGTTTTTATTTTCTCTAGAGAAAAAAGTTCGGTTGGTTTTGAGTCAAGATTAATCAAAGAGCCATGATAAATTGCTAAGCATAGCTTGTACAGTCTTAACAACATATCCCCGATAAGGGTTTTTGCTGAAGGACATCTCCTTAGGAATTTTAGGACAATTTTTTTTCAGTAATAAGTTATAAATAGCATAGAGGGAATTAGCAAGTTATAAAACCTGATGAATTAACTACCATGCTTTTATAATTATCTATGTATCTATCTATTATATTATTAAGACAGAGGAAAAAGAAATCATCAATTTAGCTTTTAAGGACTAGAAATTATCACGTTAATAAGAGGAAAAGAGAAAGATTCATATCGTCAATTGTAGCGAGTCCAGGTTACAATGTTGCAAATTAATCAGATGCATATGAGAGTTTTTAAAGTAGTATGAAAAATACAATTGTATTTTCAATCATATATAAGTATTGGAGTTGGATAACCGATACAATACTCTGTTTAGAGATATTGTAATAGCTAGCAGCACAGTTAGGAATTCGGCTAGTTGTAAAAAACACGATTGTACAACACAACCACAAATTTTGGAGAACTGTTGAACCAGATGCATCCCTTTTTATTACGACAGGTTCCCACCTCTAATACAAATTGAGTGAAAAAGCCATCCGTGCAACCATGTACAACATAAAATTCCACAATACAGTACGAGCTGTGTGATTCACCAATACAAAGTAAAATTTGGACATCAGTACATCACTGAACCAGCGTAGACCTAGAGCTAGATCCTAGAGGCTACAACAAAGAGGCAGGACACTTGAAGAAGGCAGTGAACCCCACCACTTGTATAAGATCATGCGTACATTTGTATCTGTTTGGGGAAAAGGATGGTCCCTGGTCAGTCACTCGGTATAAGGGATTCAAGAGGTAAGGTGAGATCACATTAATATAATTATATAAGGATGCCCATAATAACAGTACTGGCCAAAGCAAGCCGACCTGATCTTACCTGTAATCCATCACTTATTATATGTTCATTAATCCAACAGTTCCAACATACCATTCCAAGAGGGAACTTTAGGAAAGGACTGCTTCCTCTTAATTCCCTCTATACCAGAAAAGTTGCCATTAACCTGAAACAATAAGTCATCAAATTCTCAGTCCTCAGATATACACAACGTTTATCCGATGCTGTAAAAGCTTACACGTTGGTAACTTCCAAAGCTATAACAGTCAGTAAAAATAAAAACTGAAATCAGATATGAATAAATTGAAGATAGAAGAAAAAGGTAATGTAGAATATTTGTCAAGCATAACCATATCAAGCTTTGAGGCAGATCAGTTTGAAATCACAAAAAATGACAAAAGCTCAAATAAAGAATATGTAAAACCTCTTGTAATTTGTAGTACCTTGAAGCATTGTTTGCTAACTGTGTCACAAATAGGATAGTCATGAGGGCAACAATAACGGTTATCCTTGCAGCAAACTGCATTATCCAGTTCACAACAGTTCCAAGAAAGGCATAATCCCAAGACACGCCAGGAGCAACAACAGGTGGATCCTTCAGGGCAGTAGGTAAGAAGGCTGCATTTGGTTGGACCAGGGCCTGGTGAAGGAGGAGGATTCGGGCTTGTTTTTGTAGGGAACGACGGCATCATGTTTATACCACAGACACCATAGGAATTACCAGTGTTTCGATGCATATACATATAGCCCTTCATTCCCCAACTTTCACCCCAAGAATTTTTCACAATCCAATAATCCTTGCCACCCTTGGAACAATATCCCACAATTAACACAGCATGATCAAGAGATGTTGGGCATGGACCATCGAAGATACCCTGAATAAGAAAATATTAAAAGGAAAGTACAACGAATGGTAACATTGTATACAATAAGTTAGTGAGAGAGCAACCAAAACTTGTATTCAAACCTGGGAGTATAGCTGAAATGCTCTAGCGCTACCACATATTCCTACGCTAACAGGTTGCTGGGCAACAGCTTGAAGTAACATATCTTCATTGTTGGCAGGTACATCAGTGTAGCTATCTATTGTTACCACTCGCCTTTTCAGCTGCAAAACAAGCAGACAAATTGTAAAAAATATGACACTGTAGGTGTCTAAACATGCTCTTGAAGGAAGTTTTCTAGACCTCCATCTTACTTTGTTCTTGTTACATGTTCCATCTGTTTCACGATACGGGTAATCATCCTCCGTGTCAATTCCACCATTTTTAATCACGAACTTAAAAGCATAGTCCATGAGCCCACCACCGCAGCCACTGTTGTAAGATCTGTCACAGTCGATTAGTTCCTGTTCAGAAAGGCTGACCAGAGAGCCTGTCTTGATCTTGTTTATTCCTTCCATGGCACCTGTAGCTGAGAAGCTCCAACAAGCACCTGAACAACAATCCACACCACATTAACTTGAAGTGCTGGTGTGGTTTAGTGACTGGGAATGAGGTAGCACCAAGCCACCAACAATTATGACTTATAAGTGAAAAAATATACTTTAAGGATCTTGTATGAAGGAAAGGCCCTTCGACAAAAGGAAACAAAACCTAGATACAAGTCCAAAGGCATGATTTTGTGGAAACAGCCTTGTTTCTTTGTGCCAAGTATCACTCCTAATCCTAACTTGTAAAACAAGATTGCTGAGAAGTATCTTATGAGGCAGGCTGTCATCTCGATTTGCACCTTTCCAATTTTACCAGAAGCACTATAAGATAATCCGAACCTAGAACACTGGATTGCTAGAAGCATGATCATTAATGTTTCCAAGATTCTTAATTAAGCCATAAGGCACAACTGTACTATATATTGAAACATAATACATCCATCTCCATGGTAGAAGCTAACAAAAAATATAAGCAAGTTCTCTTGTGTAGGATGCATAAACAGAAACACCTAAGAAGTTTAATTTGACATCTCATTAGTGCGCAATGGAGAATCTCATACGGAGTTAGAGGCGTAACTCTTTATCTCTGATTTATTTATCTAGTTTTACTGTCAGTATACTGTGGTAGTCACTTCAATACCTTTGATGCCTTCTTCAATTTAAGGATAGCAAAGCTTATTGACTTCGGATGTAGTGCTGGAAAGATCTCAAATGACTAAAAGACGATATAGCTTGGAGAAATGTAGTCAGTAGAATCGCAAATTGGGTCCTGTAAACAAAAAAACGTCTTAAGTAGCTTGGTTTCACCAAGTTATATCACAAAACTAACCCGATAAATTTTTCTAAGATCTTTTCTAACCGGACAAGATGATAAGCTCTACAGGTGGGATAGAATACACTACAGGCAAGCATGTTGCTAAATGCTAAGTGCTAACCAACCAATCTACCACCATGCTTCCTTAATGAGTCCTGAAAGTGCGAAATTAGCTTTGCATTTGTCAGCTTCTGCTCCCGTTTAATCTTGAATTCGTATCCTTGGATTTTTCGAATACTTTGTGGCTACTGGATAATGCATCGGTCAAATGGATCTTAACTCACGGTGTTTACTGCATTTGCTATACTAACCAATTGATTTCTAAGTTCTAACATCAAATCCCAACAAACAACCGTAACAACAAGTTCTGATGGAGAAAGATTAACTCTGCAATCTCAAGTGTAAAACAGATCGAGATGCATGCGCTCACCGCAGCTGCCCTGGTCCTTGATCTTGGTGACCGCGCCGCTCTGCCTCCAGTCCAGCGCATCGGGCACGGCCCCGACGCCGCCAGCGAGACCCGTGTACGGCACTCGCCAGAGCGCCCCCGCCGCGGCGTCCTCCGGACCGACGGCGAGGCGCCCGAGTCGCGCGGCGTGGAACTCATCGTGCGTCAGGTCGGCGTAGGCGTTGAGGGCGAGCGTGTAGGACGGAGGCGCGCCCTCGCCGTCGCCGGCGTTGTGCGCCGCCACGAAGGCCGCGTTGTCCGCGAACGCCGCAAGCCGCGCAACGCGCTCCCCCGGCGTCGCGTACGCCTTGCCGTGCTCCGCGCACCACGCCTCGAACAGCGCCTCGTAGGCCGACAGGTTCCCACCACCACCGCTAGCAGCAGCAGCCGCCGCAGCCGCCGAAGCCGACAGCAGCAGCGGCAGGAGCAGGAGGTAGGAGACGGAGGGCATTTTCGTAATCCCCTTCCACTCCTTCGCAAGAGCATTAGTCCTCGACTTGTTGGCTCGTGGCTCCTTTTTATTTTATTTTATTTTAAAGGGCTCCTATGGGTTTTGGTAAGACTTCATATGATTTTACAGAGAGAGAGAGAGGTAAGGTTTGGGTTTGCTGAGGAGGGATTGGACTGGAGATCGGAGAAGAAGAATTCGGTCCTGTTTGTTTTGGCTGAGATTTTTTTTTGCTTTTAGTTTAAATTTGTTGTTTTTTTTTTTGCTTAAGTAGCCTATAAGCATTACATTTATAAGCAAAGCCTGGTTGTTTGATACTTTGTCCTTTTCGGTCTCTTGAGATAAGACTTAAAATTGAAAAGTTTGTAGTACCATTGATATGAGTTATCATTTCTTCGTTCCGTGATAAAGGCAGCGTGGGGGAGATGGAACCGCCTGCGAGGAGGCGCGCCGCCCTTCCTTCATGTGAGATGTTGCAAGCGGTTCGTGTGGAAGAGGGGAGGAAAAACACGACAAACCGGAGGAGTGTGACCTTGTATTTATGATGGTGTTTGGTGGATAATTTTGATGAACTTTGATGGCAAACACACAAATTCAACTCGCAAAAGAAGAAAGAAAGAAAAAAGGACCTCTCAATTAGCTTGTGGCTTATAGATTTAAAGTGGCTTAGATTTTTTATAAACTAATAAAAAATTCACCTCTATATTTAGATTTACCTTTTTGCCTTTAAGGTAGGGTAAAAGACTAAACAAATCAAATCAGGTCGAGGAAGAAGAGATCATTTTGACGAGAGCACTGCAAGACAAACTTGATGGCAGATGGGTCCCGGCGTGATACACGTGTGCACAGCAGAATGGCTGAAACAGACGGGGAATTCAATTGGGGAGCAGGTTCGTTCGGGGCCTGCGTCTCGCCACAGCACTGGCAGTGCACACAGTTCTCCCGTTCAACCAGTGAGAAAAATCATCCTCTCGGATAGGATTTCGTGCGTGCTATGCAACAACGTACTTCTATAATCTGAGTGTGAAATGCATGTTTTAAAAAAGAGTGTGCAAGCTTGTTGATCTCCGGTTTCTTCTCAACTTGGTGATACAGATGTTGGACGCCTCTAATGATTCTCTATTTCTCAAAGATGGACGCAACAGACACTGATGAGGAGAGGAGGGTCGGTATCTGGCTAAAGGTCCATTGATCATGTTGGGATTTATGGGCTTAACCCACATGTAATTTTGAAAATCCTAAAAAATATCAAAGGTTTACTCATGCATGGTGGAAGGTGGAAAGTTTAGTATCATATTACTAGTTTAGGTGGAAGAAGACTAATATATAAGGCGGAGTTGGTCTTACCTAGTTGAAGCAAACAAAAGAAAAACACACGCGTGCACGCTCGCTCGCTCCGCCACCGCCCGCGACGTGCGCATGAATGGTTTGACGATTTCATGTCCAGTCGGTTGTGGAGCTACTGCTTCTTTATACACCTAAAACCATTCATATGAATTTGAAAATGAAAGTTTGAATTGTACTATTTCAATGGGGTTTTATGGCGCTCATGAACTGTGTTTAAAACAGAGTAATAACATCAGTTTCTTTTGGCTACCTGTTGGTTCTATATGAGGGAGAGAAATCTCCTCTTAGACTGAAGAACATAGAGAAAGATCAGTACCAGAATAGAGAGTCATGTTCCTTTGTGCTGCGCAACCTTGTCTACTCCACCTCTTCCTCGGCGTGCACCGACGTGAGGGGAGCAGTGTCTCTGGCGCGGCGTTCCTCATGATCCTACACGGGTTAGGGCGAATTAGGTTTTTGGGAAGCGTTCGCGTGACTACTCACGGCTTCCTCCATCACCCATTTCACATCGTCTTCTTCGCATCAGACTCTACCGCGACCTTCGTCGGAACGATTCTCTGTAAGTCGCAGTGATATCATTTGATATGGCTATGTTTTGCTTCCTAAAAATAAATTATGTGATGATGTTGATGCCTACTTCTGTTAGCAGTGTTCTTATTCTAGACTTTGCCTTGTTAGCGCATATATATGAGAGAGAGATTTGAGTTGATGATCATGCTACTTTTCATAGTTTTAATATGTATAGCATATATGCTGTTGTTGATTCAATTATTATTTTAGGAATTATAATAATCATAAAAGTGCGCATATACCTAACAATCCAAAAACCTGATAGACACTTTGTGATGGATGGTTTTGCCGAGGCAATGAAACCGAAGAAATTCATTAGCGTGAATTTCAAGAGATAGTAGACATGGGTCCAATTGTGGCTCTAGGCTATGAATGTATTTTTTTTTATCGTGATACCAGGTCCTGTAGGACCTTGTACTGCTACACAACAAACAGAGTACGACACGGCTACGACAATATTTGTCGAGTGCATTCTAAGCGCATTATCTGACCAGCTTTGTGATGTGTATATGCATATGAAGAACATTGCAGATCCGTGGCATGCACTCGAACACAAGTTCGCTACCTCAGATGTTGGACATGAATTGTATATCATGGAGCAATATCATAATTACAAAATGGTTGATAATCATTCTGTAGTCGAGCAGAGTTCATGAACTACAATTCGTTGTGAGAGAACTCGCCCACCTTGGTTGTCAATTGCCTAACAAATTTGTGGATGGGGGCATTATTATCAAATTGCCTCCAACTTGGAGGAATTTCACATCTCTGAAACACAAGAGACAAAATATTTTTGTCGAGGATCTGGTTGCTAGTCTTGATGTTGAAAATAAGCCTCGGGCAAAGGACGTGACACCAATGGTGCACGAGGGACAGTCTAGAGTGAACATCATGCAACATATTGACAAATGGAAAGACAAGATTGTTTCGATCATCAACTTCAAAAGGACCAAGAACAGTAAGAAGAAAGTGAAAATGAAGTATATTACTTGCTTTGTTTGTAGCGAGACTGATCATTGGGCCAAGACATACCGCAAACGGATAGGCAAGAAAAATCATCCAGTGCAGAAGAAGTCTGCTAATGTGATTATTGGCGGGGTCGAAGCATCTGAGTATGGTAATTTACCTAGTATCTTTTCGACATGTTAATTTATTGATTGGTGGATTGACACCGAGGCTAAAATTTATGTATGTGCTTACGCATCTATATTTTCTTCTTACCAGGTTGCACGGGATTCTTCCGTCCTAATGGGGAATGGGTCACATGCTTATGTTCTTGGTGTTGGCATGGTAGATCTGAAGTTCACTTCGGGAAAGATCATGCGCTTGAAGAACGTGCAATATGCCCCTACAATAAATATTAATCTCGTTAGTGGTTCCCTTCTATGTCGAGATGGGTTCAAGTTGGTATTCGAGTCAAATAAAATAGTTGTGTCAAAATTTGGACTCTTTATTGGGAAAAGCTATGAGTGCGGAGGCTTATTCTGCTTTTCCCTTTCTGATTTTTGTAATAAGGTCGTGAACCATATTTATGACTCTACGAATAGTGATGAGGCCACTATGTGGCACTCACGTTTATATCATATAAATTTTGGTTTTATGTCTCGTCTTTCTAGTTTAAATTTATTTTTAAACTTTTTCATAGTCAAAGGTTCCAAATGTCAAATTTGTGTGCAAGCGAAGCAATCTCGAAAGCCTCACAAGGCAGTGGAGGAAAGAAATTGGGCAAAATTGAAACTCATACATTCATTCTTTTGTTAGATGAATGGTATACTGACAAAAGGAGGAAAAATATTTTATGACTTCAATTGATGATGCCACTAAATACTGCTATGTGTATTTATTAAAAACAAAGGATGAGGCATTATACTACTTTAAAACTTATAAAGTTGAGGTTGAGAATCCATTAGACAGAAAGATTAAAATAATTAGGTCCGATGGGGGGAGTGTTTTCTAATGAGTTCAATTAGTTTTGTGCGGAACATGGTATTATCTATGAAAGGACATCTCTCTATTCACCCCAATCCAATGGGTTGCCGAAAGAAAGAGCCACACCTTGACTGACTTGGTGAATGTCATGTTAGATACTGCGGGGTATGTCTAAGGCATAGTAGGGGGAGGCTACGTTGACCACGTGTCATGACCTAAATAGAGTCCCCGCTAAAAATAGTGAGGTAACTCCGTACGAAAGTTGGAAAGAGAGAAAATCATCACTCTCATATTTGCGTACTTAGGGGTGCTTGGTAAGAGTCAATGTTCTAATAATTAAAAAGTGTAAACTTGAACATAAAACAGTGGACTTTATCTATCTAGGATATAATCATCATAGTACATGCTATAGGTTTCTAGTAGTTCAATCCGGGATATCTGACATGCCAATCAATATGATAATAAAATCCCGATATGCTATTTTCTTTGAAAATATATTTCATATAGAGAATTCACATAGCTCTTCTAGTTAAGCAAATGATTTAACTCCTAAACCTTTCGATCCAATTGAGTATATTGAACACACACAGAACATGTACATGAGAAGGGTAACAATGTTGTAGCTCCTCGACGGAGCAAGAGACAAATGAGTGCAAAATCTTTTGGTGATGACTTCAATGTGTACCTTATGGATGATGTTCCCAAATCTAATTCAGAGGCATATGCATCTCCTGATGCAGAATACTGGGAGGATGCAGTTCATAGTGAAATGGATTCCTTTATCACTAACGGAACTTGAGAAGTCATCGATCGTCCATTTGGTTGTAAGCTAGTTGGATGCAAGTGGGTGTTCAAGAAGAAGCTTAGCCTGATGGTACAATCGAAAGTACAAGGCTTGGTTTGTGGCTAAAGGTTATACTAAAAAAGAAGATGATGATTTCATTGATACTTACTCACTTGTTGCCAGATTAACCACTATTCGAGTACTACTTATTTTGGCTGCCTCACATGGTCTTATTGTCCATCAAATAGACGCAAAGACAACTTTCCTCGATGAAAAGTTGGATGAGAAATTTGCATGGATGTAAGATCGAGGTGGCCGACTAGAGGGGGGTGAATAGGCGGTTTTAAAAACTTTATCGGGCTAAACCAATAAATAAATGCGGAAGCTAATAGCGAATTGGTTTTGCACAATTAAAACCTAAATCAACTAGGCTCAACTAAGTGCACCGACAATATGAACACAATATAATATGAGCAATCATACAAGGTATATAAGCAATTTAAGCAAGAATGTAAATTGCTCAAAGTAAAGCACAAGTAAACACAAGATGACACGATTATGTTTTACCGTGGTGTTCGGAGACTTGCTTGGTCTCCCTAATCCACGTTGAGGTAAGCCCAACCCGCGTTGGACCGGCTCCTCAAATGAGCCCACACCTCCGAGGTAAGTCCAACACTTGGACCGGTTCCAAACCGAACCAACACCTCGCTCAACTATGGTTGCTCTTCCTCCACTCCGAGATGGCGAGCACCAAACCACTCACAACCGTCGGGCCTTCTCACAAGCTTCTTGAGAAGGTCACCGAGCACGACGCCTCCACGCCGCCTAGGTGTCGGCAAACACCAAGAGTAATAAATCCAACTTTCACTTGAACTAATCAAGTGTCAACGCTCACGTGGATACACAATCCACTACCTAAGGCAACACATGCACTTAGGGTTTACTCTCTAATCTCACCAAGTGCAACACATGCACAAAAGAGAATAGAGGTTTGCTCTTAGCTCAAGAGGCTCACAAAGAGTTCACAATAGTTCTTAGCAACATCAAGAACCTCCCCAACCGCCAAGGTGGCTATATATAGCCCACACACAAAAACTAGCCGTTGGGAGACAAACCCTGAAAAATCGGGAAATCGGAAGTTCCGCCGCACAAAGGCCTGAACTACCGCAGAGAGAGAAAAGGCACCGCAACGGCTATGTCGACGAGAAACTAGCCGCTTGATTTTTAGTGCGAACTACCGCCAACTAAACATCGGAAGTTCGATTCTTCTAAGTTCCATTGAACACATAGCGGAACTACCGCACATTGAATTTTGGCTAAGTCCCCAAAATGGTGCTTCTCGAAAAAACCAACCGCGGATTTGAGCAACCGATTAATCGGAAGTTCCATGAGTTACACACCGAACATCCGCACTCGGAAAATCGGCTAAGTCCCTAAACCGCCGCTCTCGGAAAAATCAAGCGCGGAAAATCGGACGGTCCGGGTGCGGAACTTCCGCCGTTAAACTACGGAACTTCCGATTTTCCGACGAAATCGAAATGGCTTTTTCAACAACTTCAATTGCAAAACACATTTGCTAATTGACAAGCCATGCCAACAAGAGTCACAAGCAAGATTCCCAACAAGTTGCAAAACACATTTGCCAACTTTTGGAATCATACCACAAGGAAAAAGGTACATGGACTTACACCATTTGCAAAACGCATTTGCAAACTTAAGTCACATGCTACAAGGGTTGAATGCATGAGCATCGGCTATTTGCAAAACACATTCGCAAATAATAGCTCCATGCATAGATGAGCTAGAGCAAATATAATGAGCTATCAACACATGACTAACTCAAACTACTAGTCAAGATCCTCTTAATAGTACGGCAAACCTATACTAGCAATCCGGTCTATCAACCAAACACCGAGACCGGTAAAAGACTAGGAACACATCCTTAGCCCTAGCTAGTCATACCTTTGCCTTGCATCTTCTTGAAGCTTGATGACGACATCAACACTTCAAGTCCGGTCCTTGACTTTGACAATCATCAACTCATGATGATTTCTTCACTTCGGATCTTGTCTTGAACATCATCAACACATGATGATTTCTCCATCTCGAGTCTTCACATGCATCAACACATGATGCAATCCTTCACTTGACCTCCATCAACACATGATGGGTCTTCTCTTGTCTTGATGATCAACTCATGATCATCTCTTCTTGATAAGCATCAACTCATGATGCATCATTTACACCAAGCTCTTGACTTGATGATCAACTCATGATCATCCCAAGTCTTCATCATCCTGGAACATAACCTATATATCCAACTCATGGAAAATGTTAGTTCCACAATGTGATCATCATTAATTACCACACCATACCATTAACTCATAATGGTGGGACAAGATACCTCAATCTTTCCCTCTTTGGTAATTGATGATAACCACTTAAATTCTCATAAATTTAATGATGATAAATGAGAGAACAATTGAGTATATAAACTACACAAGTTATATATATACTCTGACATGAGTATACAAGAACTACACAAGTTCTATGTACTCATAACATGAGTATATACGAACTACACAAGTTTTGTATACTCAAAGGTTTTGTTTCAACGTAAAGATCCTTAGTATATGTGGAAAATGGCATATGGATCAATACTAATGAAACCACAAAGTATAGGATAAAACTCCCCCTAAATGTGTGCATACACAAATGTGTAATAAGATCATATGCACATATTCAAGTTTGACTTATGGTTGAGTTCAATCCTATATTTTGGATCCGAGAAATGCAACATAATATAAATTGAGATGTCGATTGCATACCTCGTTGTGTTTCACCTTTATATCCAAATGAGACTACACAAAGATAATACTTGATAAAAGAGTTAGTCTCATATTTGGATTTGTTATTAATCACCAAAACAATCCATTAACTCATAATGGCGGGTCTAAATCTTTCAATGGATCAGCACAAGGTATCATGCACACAAAGTTCCTTGCTAAAATTTCAGAATGTCATATTCCTTAGCATATTCTCTCTCTTCCAATTTTTGAATTTCTATCATTTGATGTGCTGGTAAACCTTTAGACATTCGTTCTCCTTCATATGAACTCCGATTTCGTCAATTGTCATTTCTAAATTCATATTAATTCGGCCCCTTTCTTTCGGTTCTAATTTGATATTTTTTTAGAATTTATTTGTATTTCTTGTATTTATTCGCCTCGTTTTATGCGTATAGATTCCGACATTTTCAAGTTTCCTAAACCTGTCTGTCAAAGCAACTCAAATCTTTAACGAATGCAAGTCGTAGATCTTTGATCATATTGTACCTATTTTTACAAAAGTATATTGTTTTATATCAACATGCATTGCTAATTTTATATAAATTTTACTTTGTGCTTCCTTGAATAAGTGTGGATGAAATATATCCTTGGACACCATATGATGAGTTGATTTTAGTTGAACATATTTTATTTACCAACATGGGAAAATGTAAATATGCTTAGTCATGCTTAGTTACGATGGGATTCCTTATCACATGTTCATAAACGATTAATTTTGACCTAATGATATATGGAATTATAGTGCGATGTCGTCGTTGTAAAATTTTATGGCATGGCAGGGTTTGTCATTGGTTTGGGTAAACAAAATGATTTATACTCGGGCAAGTGATCATGAGGGGATGCGTGATGCATAGTACGCGAGGTACATTGTAGGGTGCGAGAGGCACATAGGTGTGCGAGGCACATTGGATGAGGTAGTCTCGCCTGAGTAGTCACTAAGAACTTAACATTGTGCACCATTGATTTGGCCATACCGTACAACCACATATCCAGATGAGGTGGACATGGCTAATTAATTAGTAATGTTTTGATTTGGTTATGTTTGGGTTGTTGATTTGGCGCAAGAGGGCCGGATGGCGAAACCTTAGCGAGCAGAACTGGGTAAAAGCAGAGCTTTGTAAAGGCATTGTGATAATGTCTTAGTTGCACACCTTCGAAAGTGTGTGAAACAAACATTATAAGTTGGTTATCTCTTGTTGGTCAAGTTGTACAACATCTGCAGAGTGTTAAAAACTATTCGAATAACCGTGTCCCCGGTGATGGACAATGCTTGGTGATTGCACGCGAGGGGTAGAGTAGTTTTCATAAAATGTTCGGATGGTGGTATGGATGGGAAGTTAACGAGTAGTTCACCAGTTGTTAGTTGGGAAGTAAACGGGTAGTTCACTAGTTGTTTCAAAACACTTGTTTACTTATGTATTTAATCTTTTGAAATTGTGCTTTTCAATCTATTTACTGTATTTACTGTCAATACTGTTTTTTGCAAAATAACCATAAAGTTACTCTTGATCAAGCCTTGAATGAATACTATATGCATACATTTCCCTACGACTTGATGAGTACTTTATTTACTCACGGCTTTGCGCCATTGTTGATCAGTCACCGAGGAAGACCCAGGGAACACAGAGTTCTATGAGGAGGAGTACTTCGAACATTGTGCGAACTAGACTTTGTTCTCCACTCGATTGTCTATGGACATGTCAAATGGCTACCACGAATTGTTTTATTCCACTGCAAGTTTACTCTTTTGTCTTAAACCCTGCGTGACAAACTTTGCAAACCTTGTCCATAAGGTCCGTTGCTACTAAGTAATATTAATTTGTCTACTTCTTAGATATTGTGTTGTATGGATATAATTTTATCAATGTTGCCACTGTGTGAACTAGCTACTGATCATGGGACTAGTTCATAATGCACAGAGGGCTCAGATTCATAATATCCAAAGTCCTGACACTGGTGTACTCGAGTAATATAGTAATTCCAATTAGATTTCTAATGCTGATGAGATAAAGGCTACGAGTGGATATGTATTCACTCTAGGAGGTACTGTCGTCTCATTGAGGTCTTGCAAACAGACCATACTGACGAGGTCAACCATAGAGGCAGAACTCACAGCATTAGACACAACCACTGTTGAGGTAGAATGATTGCGAGAACTCTTGATGGATTTAGCAGTGGTTGAAAAACTAATTCCACCTATCCTTATGTACTATGATAACCAAACAATTATCATAAATGTGGCAAGTGCAAAGGATAATATAAAATCCTCAAGACATGTGAAAAGGCGATTGAAGTCTGTCATAAAATAGAGAAACTTTAGAGTGATAGATGTGGATTATATCCAAACAGCTAAAAATCTACCAAATACATTTACAAAGGACTATCACGGAATGTGATTAAAATTGCATCGAAGGAGATGGGAATGAGACCCACATGAGTTATACATAGTGGTAACTCAATCCTATGTGATTGGAGATCTCGTGAAATAGGCATTGGGAAAAACAAACTGTTTGGGTAATAGTAGAGTACATTTTTACTTTATATCTCACTCAGTTGGAGACGTAGTACTTCAATTACTATAAGGCATGATGACTTTGTCTTAATGTGTTCTGAAGCTTAACAAAATATCGTCCTACATGGCATTCTTGTAAGAACACACCTATATGAGCCCTACTATTGGTCGTAGTCCATGAGATGTGGGTAATATCTAAGAAGCTCATGAAGAGACATAGAAGTATGACCTATATACTCCACCCAAGGAGTATCCTATTGGTGGCCAAGTATCAACAAAGGCCTTATGTGAAACTTCTTCGCACAAAACTGCCAATTCAAGACTTAGTCCATTGTGTAGTTGTGGGCGAGTGTAGCTTGAGTTTCTAGGTGGATGTTCAACCTTAACCGGTCTCGACCGAAAAACTGGTATATCAACAACACTTTGGAATTATGGGCAAATTCGTGGTGCTTTTGGGATCTAGTGGGGGTTGTTGGAGTTTATGGGCTCGGCCCACATATAATTCTAATAAATCCTAGAAAAATTCTAAAGGTTCACTCATGCATGGTGGAAGATGGAAAATTTAGTACCATATTGCTAGTCTAAGTGGAAGGAAACCAATATAAGGTGGAGTTGGTCTTACCTAGTTGAAGCAAGCAAAAGAAAAACACACACGAGCTCGCCTCGCAACGCCAAGCCACGTCTAGCCTCACCACACCACGCCATCGCCGCCGCTCGCGACGTGCGCGTGAATGGTTCGGCGATTTTGTGTCCTGTTGGCTGTGGAGCTGCTGCTTCTTTTTGCACATCAAACCCATGCAAACCATGCCTACGAATTTAAAACTAAAAGTTTGAATTACACTATTTCAATGGAGCTTTATGGTGTGCATTAACTGCGTTTAAAACATAGTAATGCCATCAGTTTCTTTTGGCTAGCTGCTGGTTCAATATGAGGGAGAGAAGTCTCCTCTCAGACTGAAGAACATAGAGAAAGATCAGTACCAGAATAGATAGCCTTGTTCCTTTGTGCTGCGCAACCTCGTCTACTATATCCCTTCCTCTACGTGCACCGACGTGGGGAGAGCAGTGTCTCCGAAGCCGGTGTCCCTCGTGTCCTGTATAGGTTAAGGCAAATAAGGTTTTTTGGAAGTGTTCGCGTGACTGCTCATGGCTTCCTCCATCATCCGCTTCGCATCATCTTCTTCGCATTAGACTCTATTGCGACCTTCATCGGAGATATTCTTTGTAAGTCGTGATGATATCATTTGATATGGCTAGGCCTTACTTCCTAGAAATAAATCATGTGATGATGTTGATATGTACTTCTGTTACTAGTGTTTTTGTTACCGTCTTTGCCTTGTTAGGTATATCAAAGTGGGAGTAACTACACCCGGGAGTAGAAAGTATTAATCCTATATAGGAAGCCTTTTTTCTACTCCTGGGAGTAGTTACTCCCTATTCCGTATCTCACAACGTAGGGAGTATTTTGCAGAAGGTATTTATAAAATATGCTAAAAACTACAGACGCTCTTACAAATTTTTCATATAATTCGCATTGGAGTATCTTATAATTAGTATATGAGTATACCCAAAGTGATAAAAAAGTATGCCAAGTTGTTTTAGGTGGTATATCAAAGTGGGAGTAACTACACCTTTAGTAGAAAGTATTAATCCTATATATATATATATATATATATATATATATATATATATATATATATATATATGTGTGTGTGTGTGTGTGTGTGTGTGTGTGTGTGTGTGTGTGAACATATCTAATGCAAATGGGTAATTCAGTGCTAAGATGCTAATACCAATCTTGATCGTTGGATCTGGATCTTGACCGTTGGAGGAGGAAGCATGCATGGTGTTTAATGAAGACACATTAATGAAGGTGCATTGAAGGTGGGAGCATGCAAGATGATTAAATGATTTGGAGGTGGGAGCCCGCATTAATCTTGGTTGTTTAATCCAGATCCAACGGTCAAGATTGATATTAGCACCTTAGCACTGAATTACCTATTAGCACTAGATACATTCCCTATATATATAAGTTGATGATCATGCTACTGTTCATAGTTCCAAATATATCTAGTATATATGCTGCTGTTGATTCAACTATTGTTTTAGAAATTATAATAATCATAAAATGTGTATATACCTAACATATCAATCGGGCCATTGAGTGTTCTTTACAAGCAATACACGCGCACACGCATACAAAAAAAAAAACTATGGATGCTTCAACTCTTTGTTTGGATCGATTTACTAAGAAAGATATGCGTGTGGTGCTTCTACGTGCTCCAAAAACTTAATTGTACAGATCTTAAAATAGTATTGTTGTAGTCAAATCAGGCCTCTGATATGATTTCGGATGTGCCGAGATCGCCTGGAGTGGAGGTGGAAAGGGCCAGCGCTCGCGTGTAGCTCTCCCGTCGGATCTTCGTGGGATGCACCAGATCGCGTGTGGCCGTCCCTTCTCCCTTCTTCCCTTTTGAGCCTTATCCCCGTCTGGATATCTTCTTCTCGCTGCTTCTCTCCATCAAGCCTGCCAGCCGCTTTCCTTTTCCCCTCCCTCCCTTCGCCGCCAGTCCTCCCTCCAACGCCGTTAAATTGTCTTTTGCATATAGATTATCAAGTCGTATTCTTACATAAATTTTCTTTTTTTTCGATCAGGATGTCTCCTGTGTATAATTGTGCCACATTTTGAGCAATTACTCAGGCTGACAACTATTTTATTTGGATTGGATATATGTTATGTCAAAATAGTTTGGCATCTGAAGTACCAAATAAAATCCCGAATATCCTTTAGGGTCTCTTTGGTTGATAATTTCAGGAATGCCACACATGCCTTAGTGTGCCTCAACTACTTCTACTCAGATTAGGGTAGTGAAAGCCTAACAAACCAATGACGACTGCCTAATATGGTAGCATTACTCTATAGGTCTTTGTAACGTTCACTTCAGAGCTTAAAAAATCATGCCCCAAAGTCTACATGAAGATAATTTCATCTTAGGCTAGGTTCAGCAAAGTCATTCTCCACATGATATTTTAATTTAGTGATATCGTAGTTTGTGCGTTTTGAAGTTTTTTTGTATATTGAGTTTCATTTGTGGTTGATTTGTATGTAAGCATTTATACCATTATCCTTCAGAAAAATTTGAACACCATCACCAACCTTCCATGAGTGGTTACTATAAATTATTCTCATTTGCACTTTATATACATTCAAATTAGCTGTACCCTGTTTGTTTTTTTAAGTGACATATATTATTTATGGTTATTTTCTCCACAGTGAGGACGAGACTTTCATATCAGCTGATGATTTGCGGATAAATCTTTGGAGTTTGGAAAATAGCAATCGAAGTTTAAATATTATTGATGTTAACCGGTATGGCTTCCGATTCTACAAGCTCTTACCTGTGCTGAATAGATAGTATTTTACTTGGTATACCTATATAGGTAGAATAAAAAACATTTACAAGTTCAACTCACATAGTAAGAAAAGGATACTCTCATGTACCACGGTAGCAAA
The DNA here is from genome assembly GCA_036346395.1 of Hsuehochloa calcarea. Lineage (NCBI taxonomy): Eukaryota > Viridiplantae > Streptophyta > Magnoliopsida > Poales > Poaceae > Hsuehochloa > Hsuehochloa calcarea. The sequence goes on from CM070602.1 coordinate 7,696,979, forward strand.
TGATGTAATTACCTGCATTATGCTAACATTACTCCTTGCATGCAAATAGCATGGTATTGGACTGAAATTTGCTTAGTGAAATGAATGTGTGTTATCAATGGGGTTCTTAGGTCAAACATAGGTTTTACAGGTCTATTCTAACTGTCCTTTGTTGTTTTAACACATGTTTTAGAGGTGTCATTTGTTTGAATAATAAATTTGCTAGTAGTTACATTTTAATTCTACGATGTGCAAAGGGGATAATATCGACTGAGTTCCACCCTACTCACTGTAATACATTGGCATATGGTAGCTCAGAGGGCTCCATTCGACTTATTGACCTGCGCCAATCAGCCCTTTTCGATATTCATTCCCAACTGTGAGCTTTCATTTGATACTTACTCTTTTCGATATTCAACATACTGTATTTAGGAGGACACCAGGTAGATGTTGACATGTCTTGATTTGATTATATTAAAGTATTGACCTGCGAAAATCAACCCTTTACAATACTCATTCCCAACTATGAGCTTTCATTTGATACCTACTATTTAGGAGGACACCAGGTGGATATTGACCTGGTCTTGAGTTTATTATCTTAAAGTTGGTTTGCATTGTTTTTCTAGCTATCCCTGTTTGAGAGGAATTGTTTGTGACGTTCTGGAACGCGCCATGACGCGGAAGGACGTGTATAGTGTTCACTTCATTTGCCGGAATGTCCAGGCGATACATCGCCCCGAAATCCTTTGCAACTCCTATTTTCTTAAGCATCTTCACATTCCTGGCAACCTTGCACCGGCTCGCCTCCGACTCCTCTGCACCATTGGCGTGGGTTGCCTTCTAGTTTCACTTGTAAGGAAAGAAGAATCGATGCGCACTGCAAGGTTTACATGGTGAACAAGGTTTTGAGGTGACCTGCAGTCTTCACAAATCACAAGTAATGTCAGAAAAAAAACTTGGTTAGACCCAATCACTCAAAGTGTGGCATGTGGTTTTGGTTTTTTTTTAGAGGGTACAAGTTAGACACACACCCACGTACACACGTATGTGCGTCTCCAATTACACATGCTAAAAAATTTCGGAGTCACTGGAATCTCACATAGCGCGAACACATATTTTCCCACTAAATGCACATATGTATCAAAGGCGGATAAACAGGGTGCTCAACGGCCTCTGTTGGGGTGTGCATGAGTCGATCGACACGAGAGAGAACCTAATGATCAAGATCAAGCAACTAATAATGGCAAGGCCAAGAGTGATAAAGAGCACACGCAAAACCAATGTTCACTGGCCGCGCCCGCCTGCCGATCGTGGCCTGAGTGCTCTCCGTTCGACGCACCCGCGCCCACCTGCACGCTTACGAAGGCCGTCGTTTGGTGGTCCGACACAGGAGCTGCAGATTAGGTTCAGCGTGCGCGTGCGCGTGCGCGTGCGCTTGCGACTGTCCACAGGCAGGACAGGAAAATAAGTGCAAGGAGCAGTCGTACAAAATTACAAACGGCCATAGATACCGTCATGAGCTCATAAAAACCGCTGTGAACATCAGTAGCACGCATCTGATACATCATACATCGTAGAACAGTATGACAGCAGTACAGTTTACAATTTCACGGCCTAACGTGATTTTTTTAAATTTTTTTGGAGATGCCACGTGAAACTTTACTATTGCTCAAAGATGGACGCCGTATAGCTTTCACGGCTTCAATTAGTTAGATTCAGGTGGACAACATCAGTTCGTCTGCTCTCCACGCGTAAAAGAGCTTCAGCTTGTTCTGGCCTCGAAATGATCTTTTTTATTGATACAGTAATTACTTCGATAGACGATAAATAATCCATGTCCACCAGTAACTTCCTGCTATTCCTTGAAAGAATGCAAGATTTTGGAGACCTCAAAGCTCGTCCTGAACATGAAACCAACAGAGTATAGATGTTAATCAACTGTTTCTTCTGTAACTTTGGCCGTTCCTAGATAGCAAATGATGACGCTTTGCAACTTACATGGTAGTCGTCCATATAGTCCCTACGATAACGCTGCAGATGCAGATGAAAGAAAGATGTCAGTTGTGATCGATAATTCGATATAGCACCATACCACTGGCACTAGACATATGCATCAAAACACCGTGTAGCTTTGAAAGCTTAGCAGTTAGTACTGAACTGCAAAAAGGGAAAAATGATCCAATACGAGTATATATATATATGGCAAAGAGAAGAAATGTACTCTTTTATATTTCTCCCTGTAATGGTCCCTGCCGCGGTGCCGATCCCTCTCTCTCCTTCGTTTCTCGCCTTCCTCCCGTGCCCGTTGAGCGTCCTGTGGAAAAGCAGTCCCTGTTAACTTCTTTATGAATTGGAATTGTTGAGTCCCGACTCTGAAGAACGGTGAATAAAGAACGGTAGACAGTCGACTAGAAATAAATTTAGCTTCCACTCTAACCTCATCTTCTCTAGCCTTCCTCCGCTTTTCAGCTCCTTCGAAGGCCTCCTTTTCAGCCTGAAACATAGAGATAAATTAAGACAGAAAGTTCCCAGGAGATAAATGTTAGAGATATGTATATATGTTAGAGATATATGTATCATTGTGTTATTCCCTATTGTTATGAGGGGTTATTTGCATATGGATTAATACTTTCTACTCCCGGGTGTAGTTACTCCCACTTTGATATACCACCTAAAAGAACTTGACATACTCTTTTATCACTTTGGGTATACTTATATACTAATTATAAGATAATCCAATGTGAACCACACGAAAAATTTATAAGAGAGTCCATAGTTTTTAGCATATTTTGTAAATACATTCAAATTCGCACTAAAAAGGAGTATATCTAAAAAATTATACATACCACCCCTCCACCCCTGAAAAGGTGTGAATGCCATCTAGGTAGTCTAATATACTCGTATACTATACATACATACCCTCGGTTGCGCAAAATACTCCCTACGATGTGAGATACGAAATAGGGAGTAACTACTCCCGAGAGTAGGAAAAAGGCTTCCATTTGCATATTGTATTTGTCTATATATATTGTCCCTTTGGACCATGATAATACAAGTTGCTATTCCTAACATGGTATCAGAGCCCTAGGCTTACCTCTCCGGACGTGCAACTCGTCCTGCCCTAGCCGCCTCTGCCGGCTTCCCTCCCCGAGACCGGCCTCCAGCGCCGTCGCCGTCGTCACTTGTGGTCGTCGTGACGCTCCTCTGCCGACTTCCTCCGAGACCGGCCTCTGCGCCGTTGCCATCGCCGCTATGGCCGTCGTGCCGCTCTCTGTGCTTCCTCCTCGAGACCGGCCTCCGCGTTGCCGCCATCGCCGCTGCGGCGTGCGTGCCACTCGACCCCGCCACCGGGCCGCGCCGGTGACACCGCCGGCCTCCCTCGCTTGCGCGCCGCCACCGCTCGGTCGCCGGATCGCCGCCGCCGCCTCCGCCGACGCTCCGATGATCGGATCGATCGCCGACGCCTCGCCGATCGGAGCCGCCGCCAAGACCTCCCACGCTTCGACGCCGCCACCTCAACGCCGCTTCGACCTCCCGCGAGGGTCGCTGCCGATCTCGGCTCCTCCGACGCCTCGGTTGCCGCCGCCAAAGTCCTCCCGCCGCCGACACCACCGCCATGGCCGCAGCGAATGACTTCCACGCCGCCCGCCGCCGGGACGCGAGGGCAGCCGCCACCGCCACAGGGGAGAGGGAACCCTAGCCCCCCCGCCCAATCGGTCTAGTTGGGCCGTTTGGGCCGTTTAAGAAGGGAGCCATTTTCGGAGAGAAAAAACAACGCTTGCTCGATCGCGCGCCGCCGTCGCCGCGCCTATTAGACTATGTTACCTTGGTCGCCGCACCGTCCAGCGCCGCCTACCAATGGGCACCGTTTCCCTCCCTCGCTGCCCGGTGATCTTCGATGGTATCAATTACACCGACTTCGTGTCTCGCATGCGCATCCACATGTGTGGTCTTCGTCTCTGGGGCGTCCTCTCTGGCGATGTCACCTGCCCGCCTTGCCCTACTCCTCCGACGAGCCTCGTCGTCACGCTTCTTCTTCGACGGTGTGCGAGTCATTGCCGAGGCTACCGCCTTGTTGATGAGAAGGTTGCCTCTGCCTACCAAGAGGCTCTGGATTCCTACATGGATCGATTGACCGCCTACACTCAGTGGTGTGACGACGACGCTCGAGCTGCCGCTGTCTTCATCGCCAGTGTCCAGCCTTAGTTTTCTTTTGAGGTTGTGGGACTTCCTTCGGCTGTCCAGATGTGGACTCACCAACGAACCCTCTGGAGATGCTCTCTACCTGTCAGTGGTTCGCCGGAGTACTCTCTTCAGCAGGGTGATGCTACTGTTGACGCCTTCTACGCTCAGAGTTCTGCTGTCTAGCGTCAGCTAGACTCTCTTCGCACTGCTGGTTGTCACTCCTGCTCGTCCGCTGGTCAGACGCGTCTACGACCGAGTTTCAGCCAGATCTACGAGTTCCTTACTCGCATTCGTCCTGAGTTCGAGCAGAAGCGTGCCTAGCTTCTTGCACGCCACCCTTGTGTCACTCTTTTGGAGGCTCTTACCGAGATACGCGCAGAGGAGACTCGTCTGAGTGGTGCTGGTCTGATGTCACTCCCCTCCGTGCTCGCTGCTCGTCCACCTACTACACCGATCGCTCCACGCGTTTGACATCGCCTCCTCAGCGGGCCGCCACGGTGGTGGTGGCGCGACTCCATCTGGCGGTGACCGTCCTCGCTGCTCCTACTGCGACAAGGTCGGCCACGTTGAGTCCCAGTGCTATAAGAAGCAGCGGCATCTTTCACGCCATTCTTCTCCTAACACTGGAAACGGTACTTCTACATCGACGTCTGCATCGACTCCTTCAGCAGCTCTCATCGAGGTGAGATAGCGGACTTCGACGCTTTGCCGCTTCAGGTTCTCTCTCGACAGGTTCTACTACTGACTCTTTCGGGCAATGAGAAACCACCTCCTACACAGTCAGGTACCTCCCCATGGATTCTTGATTCAGGAGCATCATTCCACATGACTTCTGATTCTTCCATTTTGTCTTTCATTACACCTCTTGATTCCCCTATCAGTGTTCTCACTGCTGATGGTACCTCTCTTTCTGTCTCTGGTCGAGGACCTCTTATCAACTCATCATTTCATGTTCCTTCTGTTGCTCATGTTCCTCGCCTAACCATGCAGCTTCTTTCTGCTGGACAGATTACTGACCTTGGTTGTCGGGTCATTCTTGACTCTGACTCTTGTTGTGTTCAGGACCGCCACACGGGGGCTCTGGTTGGTTCTGGCCCTCGGCGCCTTGACTCACAGCGTCTCTAGGAGCTTGACTGGCTTCACCTTCCTTCCGCTGCCACCGTCGCCACCAGTCTTTCCGCTTCCGCCACTTCGTCTACCAGCTCTTTCCAGCAATGGCATCACCGTCTTGGTCATCTGTGTGGATCTCGTTTGTCATGTTTAGTCCGTCGTGGTCTTCTGGGGTCTGTCTCAGGAGACGTGTCTTTAGATTGTTAGGGCTGTAAGTTAGGGAAACATATTCAGCTTCACTATTCTCATAGTGAGTCTGTGTCTCAACGACCATTTGATCTTATTCATTCAGATGTTTGGGGTCCGGCTCCCTTCCTTTCGAAAGTGGGCCATCAATATTATATCATTTTTATATATGACTTCTCTTGCCACAGTTGGATATATTTTATGTCTTCTCGTAGTGAGGCTCTGTCTATCTATAAACAATTTGCTATTATGGTTCGCACACAATTTTCCACTCCTATTCGTGTATTTCATGCTGACTCTGCTGGCGAGTACCTCTCTCGTTACCTGCGTAGTTTTCTTGCTGAGCAGGGCACCCTCGCTCAGTTCTCTTGTCCTGGTGCTCATGCTCAGAATGGTGTCGCTGAGCGTAAGCATCGTCACCTCCTTGAGACGGCTCGTACCTTGATGATTGTCGCCTCTACCCACCTCACTTTTGGGCCGAGGCCGTTTCCACTGCCGCCTATCTCGTCAACATTCAGCCCTCTTCTGCTCTTCAGGGTGAGATCCCAGTTGAGCGTCTCTGTGATCTTACTCGGACTACTCGCCTTTCGTCTGCTTGGTTTGCGTTTGCTCGTTCTCCTTGCACTCGAGAACGCACCAAACTAATCGCCACCGTTGAGTGTGTTTTATGGGATACAGATCGAGCACAAAGGCTATCGGTGCTGGGATCCTGTTGGTCGACGGATGCGGATTTCTTGGGATGTGACTTTTGACGAGTCTCGTCCCTTCTACCCACGTCCTGCCTCTCCTTCGGTTTCCTCTGTGGAGTCCCTGTCTTTTTAGACCTTTCCAGATACACCCATCTCTGTCTTGCCCTCGTCCACCCGTCCCACTGAGTCTCCACATATACCTCCTGAGGCCTCTCCGTCGTTGTCGCCGCCTGCTTCGTCGCTTGTGGCTCCTCAGGCTCCTTTCACTCTCTTTTACACTCGTCGACCTCGTATTGAGGCTCTTCCAGATGAACCATCTTCCCCTGATGTTTCATCTTCTCCTGATACTCCATCTTCCCTAATGGGCCATCATCTCCTCGCTATGGTCTCCGCGATCGTCGGTCGATTCGGCCTCCTGCCCGTTTTGGTCTTGCTGATGCAGCTACCCATGAGCCTGTCTCCTACTGGGATGTTGTTACTCACCCTGAGTGGCAGCATGCCATGGCCGAGGAGATTGCTGCTCTCGAGCGTACTGGTACTTGGGATCTTGCTCCTTTTCCATCTCACTCTCGTCCATCACGTGTAAGTGGGTCTATAAGATTAAGACTCGCTCTGATGGCTCTCTTGAGCGCTATAAGGTGCGTCTTGTTGCTCGTGGCTTCCAGCAGGAGCATGGTCGTGACTACGATGAGATTTTTGCTCCTGTGGCCCACATGACCACTGTCCGCACTCTTCTTTCGGTGGCGTCTGTTCGCCATTGGTCCGTTTCTCAGCTTGATGTCAAAAATGCATTTCTTAATAGCGAGTTGCGTGAGGAGGTCTACATGCATCCGCCACCTGGGTATTTTGTTCCTGAGGGTATGGTTTCTCGTCTTCGTCGCTCTCTCTATGGCCTTAAACAAGCCCCTCGTGCTTGGTTTGAGCGCTTCTCCTCTGTGGTCACTGCCGCTGGCTTCTCAACTAGTGACCATGATCCTGCTCTTTTTGTCCACACTTCGTCTCGTGGTCGGACTCTTCTTCTTCTATATGTTGATGATATGATCATCACCGGAGATGATTCTGAGTACATTGCCTTTGTCAAGACTCGTCTGAGTGAGCAGTTCCTTATGTCGGATCTTGGTCCTCTTCGTTACTTCCTTGGGATTGAGGTTACTTCCACTCCAGATGGTTTCTTTATGTCCCAAGAGAAGTATATTCAGGATCTTCTTGATTGCGCTTCTCTCACTGATCAGCGTACTGTTGAGACTCCCATGGAGCTCAACGTTCATCTCCGACCCTCTGATGGCGAGCCTCTTTCTGATCCGACTCGCTATCATCATCTTGTTGGGAGTCTTGTCTACCTTGATGTTACTCGCCCGGATATCACTTATCCAGTCCACATTCTGAGTCAGTTCGTTTCTGCTCCCACTCAGGTCCACTACAACCACCTTCTTCGAGTTCTTCGATACCTTCGTGGGACTATCTCTCGCCGTCTCTTCTTCCCACACTCCAGCTCGTTACAGCTTCAGGCTTATTCGGATGCTACTTGGGCCAGCGATCCCTCTGATCGCTGGTCTATCTCTGCTTACTGTGTTTTTCTTGGTGGTTCTCTCATTGCCTAGAAGACAAAGAAACATAATGCAGTATCCCGTTCGAGTGCAGAGGCTGAGTTACGAGCTATGGCTCTCCTGACAGCAGAGATTACTTGACTACGGTGGTTACTTGAGGATTTTGGTGTTTCTGTCACTACACCAACTCCTCTCTTGTCAGACAGTACAGGTGCTATCAGTATTGCCCGTGACCCTGTGAAGCATGAGCTCACCAATCATATTGGTGTTGATACTTCCTTCATGAGATCTTGTGTGCATGATCAGGTGATTGCTCTTCAGTGTGTTCATTCCGAGTTTCAGATAGCGGATTTCTTCACGAAGGCCCAGACTCGAACACAACACGGCTTCTACCTCTCCAAACTCAGTGTTGTTGATCCACCATGAGTTTGAGGGGGGGGTGTTAGAGATATGTATATATGTTAGAGATATATGTATCACTGTGTTATTCCCCATTGTTATGAGGGGTTATTTGTATATTGTACTTATCTATACATACTGACCCTTTGGCCCATGATAATACAAGTTGCTATTCCTAATAATAAACACCAAGGATCAATTTAATAAACATGTCTTATGCCTACCTCTTTGTTTGCGCCCCAAGTTTCGTCTACAACCATTCTCGCATATTCCGGGTCATCACAAATCAAAATGTTATCAAAAACTGAACCAGCTTTCACCTGTATGCCATATAGTAGTTAGTCTAGGCAGGATTTACATCATTCAACACAACCTAGGATTACAATAGAACAAACATCTTTAACCAATAACTGTATGTGGTACCTGCCAAACTTCAATTCCAACGTACTGCAAAGGTTTCAGCACGTATAGATCTGGGTCATCCTCAAATTCTGCGAAAGATGTATATAGTTCACTTAATGTTAATTTTCAAAGTTTCAAGGGGTGAGGTTCAGCTCAAAGTCAGATATGCAGTGAAATTAACTGTTAAGTACAAACAAACAGTATCAGACATAATATACATGAGAATATGAGAAACATTATTATAGTACTGACAAAAGATGGGGCAATTGTTTCTCACCTGGATTGTCAATCCATGGTGTCTTCCATTTTCCCTTGTAGTTAGGGTTCTTAATTTTCTGTAAGCAGAAGCATGTGAGAGTACATAATTGTTAAAAGAAAAAGAAATTCATGAGGAGCTACCACTCAAGAAAACAAACCTTGCGTTTCCATGGTCCCTTGTATTCTGGATTTGGTATCATTCTGGCCTTCCATACACCGTCATCGTCGTCATCCCATGACTCAGGCTGATTTAGTATAAAAAGAAAAAAAATACATCTCGTGTTATATTTATTAACAATAATATACACAGCCATAGAACCACTGCGAAAATGTTCCTTTAGTTGTGCTGGGTTCAATATTGCTGCTAGCACCTCAGCAAATATGACTAGGTTGTTTCTAAAGAACCAAGCAAAATGAATCAAGCTTGAATAGGTAAAATGGAACTTTTGTTTACACTCAATACTTTTCATAATATAAAGAAAAAACATATGATTGAGCATCCAAATTCGAATAAATTAGTGTGTTCTCAAGCATGAATATGTCAATTAAATGCTTAAATATTAGAAGTTGGATTTATGTCAGAACTCAGAACGCATAAGTACATACCTTTTTGTCCTTCGGGTCAGGAATCTCTTTATGAATAGAATCATAGCCCTGGGCAGTGCAGGTAAAAGTTACAGAGCGTTCTTGATCTAGATTAACTTCACAACAGGAAATACGACAAAACAGACCTCTGGCTTAACTTCATCAGGATCTTCAATATATTCCCTGTCATCCCAATTTTTTGGCTGCAAGAAAGACATATCTAAGAGAAGGCTTTGACAGATATTTCTCATCATAAAATTGCTTTGATCATGCACAGCAAAGCCCAAACCTTTTTTGCGTTAACTTCTTTGATCTTACGAGGAGGGAGGATGTCCCAGTCAGTGTACATACTCCCAAACTCTCTCTCCCGGTTATCAACAAGTAGGCTATAAGAGGCATCAGACCTAAGAATAAATGTGTAAAAATGTGTCAACTTGTCTGTCTCACATTTTAGATCTTTCTTGATAGGATAGTTTTGCCCTTGGTAAGAAAGTATAAGATGGAGCTTTTTTGTCTGATCGCCACATATATCAGGCCCAAACATAAAGCTGCAGAAGTAAACATCAAGATAGTTAGCAGATGCAACTCAGAAGAAGAGTAGACATAGTGAACAAATACTAACAATTCAATAAGTAAAGCAATGAGGCCTGGATCATAAGTCACTGCAGCATTCCATAGTGTGTAGGTTAACCTCTAGTTCCAGATTGTCCTCCAACCATTATTTGGCTGGTTACTACCAGTAAGCCAGTAGAGTACTAACAAATTTTACTGGTAAGGATTGTAATTTGGTAATCCAAACGGCATACATGTTGGGATTTAAGGCATATTCAGTGATATTTTTGCATGTAAACAAAATGTTTTCACGATATTCAGTGATTTTTTAAAAGGAAAACATTACTGCCAAAATGAACAAATTGGACTTGAAGCTGTCTATTTACAGTATGTATCCCTTTTGCTGGCCAAGCCATGTCGACTTCATCCAGTACTGGCCTGGTTATCATTAGTGGCCACTAGAAACATGTACAAGTTCCTAAGGGTATACGGATCAACCAAAAACACAGCAATAATGTTACTTTAACTATGAAGGAAACCTCATAAATAAAGTGAATTTGGAGGCCAAAAACAGGGAAGCAAATTGACCTGTAAGGAGTGTCACCACCAAATTTCTTCTGGTTGACATAACCGGACATAAGCTTGATGTAAGCGCCACCACATTCAATATCCTGTTCAATCTTTATCGAATACTGAACCACCAGCGTCCGGTTCTTGTTACTCAATTCTGGGAACTTTGCTGATATAGCGAAATGCCTAGCATCTAGGGTTGTTTGTATACCTAAAATGGTTGCAAAACACAAATGACCACATGATGCATGAAACAAACCATAGCATAAATAAGGCTCCACTTTTATGGGTTGAAAGTTTAAGCATAATCAAGAGAGGGCATTTAAGTTTTGAAGTGTTTATGATGAAATGAAAACAGGGACCTAGTGAAACTAGTACAGTCTGAGCTCATCGTCTTATCAAATTTACTTCAAAATACATACTCATTATTAATTAAAATAGCACCAAAGCAAGACCCTCACCTTTATCGTCAGGATCTCCAGAATAGCTTCCTGCTGTATGTTTGAACGTTCCGGCTTTGCCTTCGCTCCTTTTCCAGTCAGATTTCACCCATCGGCTCTCCCACCCATCTAAAAGTGAATATATTGCACAGTTTTATTAAGCGCACAGAAATTCATCCGACAAAACTAATGAACAAGAAAGTTTAACTAATGCCATCAGTTCTTGAGAAGTTCATGGATTGCACAAAAAAAAATCACAGCAGCATGATTGCAGGTTAGTTCACACTACCACTGTTCTCTTGCAATTTGCGTACCAAAAGGCACAACTAACATTATAAGCTCTCAAGATAAGTTTACACTCTCTGAAAGCTAAACAATCAACGAATTTTCCTCTTGATCACACATCATAGACAGAAAATTGTTTTCTAATCTGGCAGGACATCAGTGGGGATGTTTCCCATCAATTAAATTTCACGAGAGTAGCAACCAGTAGCAAGCATGACGATAGTAGTGAGTAACAACACCAAACTTAGCGCTTGAACGGCTAAAACGAAAAGCAAACTAAGGAGCTCGTACAGGTACAGTACCATCGAATCGCTCCTCGAAGAAGACTTCACCGGAGGCGAGGATAAGCAGCGACGAGAGGGCCAGTACGCCGTGGAGGTTGCGGCGGAGGCGACCCATTGCCGCCGTACCTGCCGCTCGCTGGAGACCTGTGAAATGCAGTGCGCCTTTTGCTTCTCAATCCTACAGGTGTGAGCCAATATATTTGTAGAGGGAGCGAGCCGCAAAAGAGGCTTCGGTCTGGGGGGTATTTACGATAATGCCATTCCGGCTCACTCCAACTCGTAGACGCTACTCCGTAACGCGAGTGGCATTCTCGTGGTTCTTACGAAGACACGGGCCCAGGTTGTTTCTCAGTTCACACGCTCACACTCACACTCACACCGGTGGGGAAACTGAAAGTCGGCCAGGTCCTCCGTGGTGGACCGGCCAGGTAGACGGCGACGCGAACGAAGACGTGGACTTGTAAAAGTCCACTGTGGACCATGATTTCCACAGCCAGAGGGTGGGGCCTACAAAGACCGCGTCCAGGCCACCCAGCAGCAGCGAATCACAGCGCGGCGGGCGGACGACGAGGACCAGTTACATAGCGCCACATCACCAAGTTCACGTGTTTGCCGCGTGGCACCCTCCACGTTACAAACTATACCACTGCATCCGTGAGTAAATCCCCACAACCCCACAAGAATTTGTCGTGAACAGAAGCAATTGCATGTGAAAACTTATCAACTTCAATTCAAGCATGAATAGCAATGCTCGTGGCTTCATGGATTCTCCCAGCCAATGTTGCCGAATAACCATAAGAACATATCAACTGTTACGTATCACAGGATTGAACAAAAACAGCTGACAAAATCCGCAGCATGGCAACATTGTGCACCATCATTTGGGGCGAAGGAATTCGAAAACCATAGGAATCCATTGAAACTTCAGATTACTTCAACATTACATCTTCTTTCGACCCCCACAATTCACTTAACAACAAAATCCAGAAGCATACTACAGAAGCTAAATTAAAGCCAGATACAAATTACTGTGAAGTACGGAGGAACCATCTTCACCATCTCAAATGCTTAAACCTCCTGTACGCTCAAGCCTGGCAAGAGAAAAGCTCATAATCAGTTACTAGCAAAAGAGCCAGGCAATTTGCGCAAACATATAGTTCATAAGCAGAGAACTTTTTCCAGGATAGAGATACAAGGTAAGTAAATGCACTGAAGCAAACAACAGAAGCAAGCTTTCCGCTACTAGTAGTCATTATCTGCTTGAAGGCCTAATGAATCTTACTGAAATCGAATAAAGCATGTAAATCATTAGAGTTAAACTGTTAATCATGGGAACACGAAGTGCAAATATATAATTACAATATGGATTTTACCAGTGTTCAAATGATGTGAAGTGCAAAGTGGCATGTACAGGAAGTCAACAACACAGCCATAAGCTAGAATTCTCAATTCCAGAACAGTTTTTCTGTTCTGCGTTAGTGCTACATCACAGGAAAGCTGACTCCCTTTCTTCTGCGATATTTATGATCACAATTCACAGCTCACCATTAGGAACGGCAATTCTTTGCTGTCAGCCTACTACATATAAAATGGCTAGACAAACATCTTCACTAAATTTATAATACAGCAATGTCTCGTTCCATCCAGTCACACATTTCTAGTCAAAGCCACTAAGCATGGAGACATCTGGAGTTCTCAATATACAAGACAGGATTTAAAATCAAATTGGGCGGCTAAGCCCACTACATACCTGGGGGGAGTGACTGCTTCAGCTTGTTGGCCTTCTCAGTGTCGTACACACACAGCGTGTAGAGGTACTTGGAGCAGCGCACCTTGAACTTGATGGCATCCTTGCTCCTCTTGATCCTCACAGAGCGGGCATCTTTCCTCCTCGCCGTGAGAAGGAAGTCCTTGATCTCATGGATTTGCTTCGGCTATAGGCAAATGGAAAATTTAGAACCCACCCAAACACATCCCAAAAGAGTCAACCACTTACAACTAATCATCCTACCATGTCAGTATGTTACTTCAACATTGCAGTGCGGTACCATCAACTGTTATGTAGGAATCTAACAATGCCTTTACAATCACAACTGAAGAAAAAACATGTGAAGCCTTTACCTCTAACGAACATTTTACTGTCAATTATTGAATTATGAACTCTTCTGACTATTTCCCTTGAAATCATGAACAAAAATCATTGCATGCCCCTTGGAATTATCAACACTATTGACAATTTGAATTACTCACAGGTTATTGCTGCAATTCGATCTGCACTATAAAACTGTAGAGAAAGCACTAAGCTAGATCTGATGGAAAAAAAAAGGAATCAAAGTCGAGCTGGATTGGATACAAGGAGGAGAAGAAAATTACCATGTTGGCGGCGCTCGGGAGGAGGCGACGAGCCCTGCAGCTGCAAACCCTAGTTTTTTTTGGGGGGTGCGGAGGCGAAACGGCGGCGGCGGAGTCGAGCTGGGTTTTGTAGCCAGAAGCACCCACAGTTCGGGGCCTGCCTTTCTACTTCTATGGGCCGTACACAGAGGCCTAATTATGTGTGGGCCTAATAGGCCCAAACAAAGATGTAAAGGGCTAAGAACGGGCACGATTTTTTTTTTTTTTCTTTTGATTTGATGTATTCTGTCAAGGCTTGGGAAAAAACAAATCCCTAAGATCTGTCGAGATTTGAGAAGCTGGTAGGCTGCCAAATCATATGCTACTCGTCCGAAAAAATCAGAATAAAATTCTTTCAACTTGTGAATAAAAGAAATTCTTCCATTTATACCAGATCCGACAAATGAAATGAAGTCAGAGCAAAGCAATATATTTGCATTTGCACTTTAGTACATGAGAACAGTAACACCTCTGTAACAATAGCTGAATAGCTCCACTAATTGAGCAAAGAAAGAAACAAACAAAAAAAGATTCCTCATTTCTTCTTGCTGCAGGTCCAGCTCTGCAGTCTCCAGGCTCCAATGGTCGACGACCACAGTTGAATCAGAATCAGACGTGGTAACCTGACGCCCAGCTCTTGGCGTACTCGCCGTCCGCCTCCTCGCCGCCGTCGTCTAGCCGGAGCGCGAGCGCGAGCGCGAGCGCGGCCCACTCGAGCACGAAGATGGCGGCGCCGAGCCCGCCGACCAGCCTGAGGATGACCGCGCCGTCCTCCTCCCGGACGTAGGACCGCAGCTCGGCGAGGAAGTCGCCGGTGCGGGTGAAGGCGAGCAGCGCGGCGGCGCCCTGGAAGATGGCGGTGAGGACGGCGCCCGCGGTGTGCGCGGTGCCGTGCGCAGCGGCGGACCCCGGGGCGGTGAAGGACCCCGAGCAGCCGGCGGCGGCGAAGACGGCGGTGAGTGCGTGGAGGAAGACGAGGAGCAGGCCGCACGGGGACGGGAGGAGGCGGAGCGAGAGCGTGAGGAAGATGCAGCCCGACGCCGCGCCAAGCAGCGCGTAGTTGCACAGCAGGAACGCCTTGTGCGCCGCCATCGGCAACCACACCACCAGCTTCTTTCTCTTGCTCAAGGAAGTGGGAGGCTTGCGAGTTGCGAAGTTGCGAGTGCGATGAACTGGAGAGTGAGGAAGCGAGCATTAATAAAGTCATCGCCTCCTCGGTGGGAAGCGGATTTGCGACCGTTGGGTTGGGTGTGTGCGGCGACGTTAACGGCTAGTGCCAGCCTGCCTGCCGCCGGGGAGGGATGCAGACTACAATATCGCAGACGAGTACTGCAGCAATAATAGTACCGTTTATTACTGATGTACGCCAACTGTTGGCTAGCGATTCGACGAGCCTAGTGCTTTGGTGCCAATGGAAAAAACTGATATTTCCAGCAAAGAGGATGTTTTTGGCATGGCAAAAAAAAGGCAGAATGTTTGGCACAGCGCGCAGCATACTATGTCTCATGAAGAAAATCATGTGCAATTCTTAATTTTAGTTGATATATGTATTTGAAGGCTCTGCTCCTTTGAACCTTCCATGTTACGAAACTATGGGCCTGTTTGCTACGGCTGCAGTTTTTCTGAAAATCAGCTTTCGGTTAGGCCGGAGGGTTGCACGCCTGATCGCTAAGTTGAAAAGATTTGGTATTTGGCTGCTTGGCTTTTAGGTAGGCTGGATGGAGCTTCTGAGTTAGAAAATGTCTTAAATGTTCATGAGGCAAATTATAGCTTGTTTGATGTCGTTTAACGACAATTGATGGCAACTAACAACAATTAACGTCAAGTAACGATAATTGACGGCAATTAATGATAACTAACGGCAATTAACTGTAGCTAACGATAACTAACGACAATTAACGATTGTTACAACAATTGAAGATAACTAACGATAATTGAAGGCAATTAATGATATTTAACGATAACTGTCGACATTTAATGACATTCAATAATTCTATAAATAATTCAGTTATTAAAAAAAATGCGGACGAGGCAGAGAAACCTAGTCGACTTGGAAGTTGTTCATCAAAATTAAGGTGCAGAAAAATTGAATGATTTTGTAATCTCAAGAATTGTATGGTTCAACAGATCATTCAAGCATCAGCATCTTTCAATTGAATACCAACAAATAATTTGAGCATGTAAGTTGCAGCCAAGAGGAAGAGTATAAGTGCAAACCATTGTTTAGGTGTTTACCAGAGTAAACCTCATAGAATCAGTACGTAACATTCAAGTATTCATAGAAACAGTACACAACATTAAATTGCAAGGGACTGGATTCAGCATTGGCCTTGGAGGATTACTTGGTGCAACAACTTGTTGCGATGGCAATGAGCCTGCTGCATCAGCATAGTTGATCTTGAGAAGATTGGCCAGAACCTGGTGGTTTGCCTTCACCTTAGCAGCGTGGTTGGATGCGCTCACCCCAATGGCATGCTGAAGCAGCTCATTGTAACGGTAGTCATGCTTCTTCTTCCACGGACGTAATCTGCATCCGAACTCGCATTGCCTAGCCTTGCCACAAGCTTGCCGGCCTTCAGGCCCATGTAAGATTTCTCAGCAGTCATCGATATCTCTATCACTTAGTTCTGATGACTCGTCGGAGCTGCACTCCATGGCAGACCTGAGGGATACGGAAATATTCTGGTTAAAACATTGCATTGAACACTAAAACAGTGGTAAGTGCACTTTTTTTTCTTCGTAGAACTGAAATATCAAGTAAGGAAGTAAGCATTAGTAGTAGTGTGCATACGACGACAACTCACTGTTGTGTGTTAATTTTGTTAGCTATTGCAATAGGATCGAAAACATCATTATAATAGTAAAATTCTAAATTCTTATACAGAATCATGTTTACGGTTTATCCAAACCAACTGATCAAGAAACCTATAAGACATCTTCACTAATCACAGACTAAGATCAGCACACATGCATGATATACCTCATTCTCAACAACAACAAACAACAAGCGCTCTGAGGGAATAACATAAGAGACACCTTGTACTCACCCAACAATGCAAAAGCATGGAGGCACATTAAAGAAATACATACAAGACTACATTGTAAAAAAAATTTAAAACTATGCTTCCAGAGATTAAAGTGATCCAGTCCATTCTACTAAATGAGTGTTATATCAATATGCATACCAAGAGTATTCAACTGATGCAGCTGATCAAGCTTGCAGGTGGAAGAAATGTTGTTATCTGCATGAGAAATTACCAAGATCCAATGTGATAATAACATGAGACCTTTTCTTATAATTGCAATTATAAATGTGACATTCCCATGAGGGACAAAAATCAGATATCAACAAAGACAACCTTAGATTCAAAGGAGAAGAGGTTGGAGGGATGTTGGACCTTGGGTTGGAGGAGGGAGGCGTAGGCGGCGGCTCGGTGGAGGTGGCCGGAGGCGGCGGCGGTGGGGGAGGAGGAGGGCAGCGTCGGGTCGGGAGGAGGAGGAGAGCGGCGGCGGCAACTCGGGGCAGGAGGAGGGAGGAGGGCGGTGTCAGGGGATGAGGAGGGAGGAGAGAGGAGGGCGGCGTTGGGGAGGAGGGGAGGAGGGGCGGCGGCACACGAGAGGAAGAGGAGGCAGGTCAGAGGAGGAGGCAGCAGCACGCATGGGAGGAAGAGGCGGCGCTCAGGGGCGAGGAGGTGGGGGTTAGGGTTAGGGTTTGGTCGGGTGGGGATATTATGCGATGCAAAAAGCAGGTAAATACTTATGAACTTGAGGGGTAAAGCGGAAGGGGTGGTGGGAAGCAATGAAGCTACCCAGCAGCCTTCCGGCTTTCTCACGTTAAACGCGCTTCGCTTCCAAAAAGTCGGTGGAAAAAGCCTTCATTTGGAACGGCTTGCTTTTTCGAAAAAAGCCGGCCGCCCAAACACCCCCAATAAATAATGTGGATGTGTCTCGCAGACCGAGCCTCACATATTACTTCGATCCGATACTTGTGCCATGTTGAGAACAGCAAGAAGACCCTAATTCTCCGTGGTACCAAGACTAGTGCCATGTTGAACTCTGTGTTGGCGGATATTCACCACCTGAAGTGTGATAAATCTAATGCTGTGAAGTACTCCAAGAAGGCAAGAAGAATGACAACATCAGGCCATTTGAGTGGTGGAGAAACTTCTTTGGAGTTCTTCGCTCTCAAGACAGACTGCAGCCTTATAGTGGTGAGTCCAATAATTCTGACTTGATAGTTTGCTATTTGTGTGCTTGGTGTGAAGAAAAAACTATTTCCTTTCCAAAAGATGGTATCCTGTATTTGCTAGGTACTAATTTGTTTGTGTGCCGCAGAAGTAGAATAACCGAATGCGCTACGCTATGAATTTCTTACCACCCCTATGAAACTTATCTGAGACCTTTTCCTTGTCTGCTTTGATACGTACTTACTGAGTCCTTTGTCCTCATATCTCAAATTTGTTAATTTGATAGAGAATGAGAAATTACCCCTGTCCATTGTTTGATACTACTTTGATGCTGTGGTGCAGAAGTGGAATAACTGAATGAGCAATACAATGAATTTCGTGCCATCCCTATGAAACCATGTCAAACCCGTTCCGTGTCTATTCTCATGCTTGAGTTCTTTGTCTTCATGTCTTAAATGTGTTAACTCGATCATATATTTTCAGATATTATATTTCTCCATTGTTTTCAACTATAATTCTTTATTTGTGTTACAGCATGGTTCTCATTCAAAGAAGAGGCCCAACAATCTGGCTTTTGGAAGGACTTATGATCACCACATATATGACCTTGTTGAAGTAGGAGTTGAGAATTACAAATCAATGGAATCTTATGTGTATGATAAGAAACTGACACCAAAACTTGGGTCAAAGCCCTTCTTTGCCTTCACTGGGGAACACTTTGAGAGTGTTGAAGAGCTGAAGTTGAAGAGCTGAAGCATTTGAAGGAAGTGATGCTTGATCTTTTCAGAGGAGGGTGTGCTTTTTCTGTATCTAGGTTGGTGTGTGGAAAATAGATAGTCGCTTGAGCTTCCAGTAACCTTAATCCCGCTGGTGTAGATCAGATATTTGTGTGCACAGCAATATCTCCTATTACTGTCTAGATGATGCACTGTGCCCGCCGTCTAAAAAGGTCAGGCACATCTATTCCTAGAATGGAGCTGGTTGAAGTTGGACCTTCAATGGACCTGGTTGTTAAGCGGCACCGACTTCCAGTTGAAAGTTTGAAGAAACAAGCTATGAAGACTGCTGATCATGCTAAGAAGGTAAACCAAATGGAACTGACTGTCTTTTATTAATAAGAATATAAGATTATTGTTATCATGCTAATTAGGTCACAACTTTGGTGCCATTATCTCAACATTACACTCCCTGCCATCATGTTCTTGCTAGTTTTTTTTTTAAATCACTATGGTATTCACAGCTATCATGAACCTTTTTGCAGATGAAAAATGTCACAAAGGATCCAGCAGGCAAGCAAGTTAGGCGTAGTCTACATTCCGCATCAAAGAGGTTTGTGTCTATTTTGTTTAGCAGCAATTGTGAAGGTTAAACTTGCCAGTTGACGTGTTAATCTGATTCATGGTTTTGACTGAAAGGTTGCAAAAATGAGCTTATCGAACGACGTAAAGGGACTGAAGAAGGA
Source organism: Hsuehochloa calcarea (assembly GCA_036346395.1). Taxonomy (NCBI): domain Eukaryota; kingdom Viridiplantae; phylum Streptophyta; class Magnoliopsida; order Poales; family Poaceae; genus Hsuehochloa; species Hsuehochloa calcarea. The sequence goes on from CM070602.1 coordinate 7,716,490, forward strand.
GCGCCGTGAGGCCAAGAAAAATAAGGAGCGCTCAAAGAAGCGAAAGATCAACCCTGAGTGAAGAACGCTGAAGGTTATTCTTGGAAACTGGTCAGTTTAAGGATTTTTATGCGAACTCGTCGCAATTCTTTGTGTTAGGCAACTGGAGACCAAATTGCTGTTAGATTGACTAGTAAATAGTCCAGGACTATCTTGTAGGCTAAAAACCTTTGTAGTGGCTTCCACGGCAATATTGAGTACCAGCTCTTCTGTCAGACATAAGCATGGAATTTTTTAGCAACGATATGTTACAAGTATTTTATTTTACAGTTGTTAGTTTTGATATCAGCTGATCTGTGATGATTGATAAGAGTTTCATCCACACGAAATGGATGACATGGTTTAAGTTTGGTAACTCTGGAATCCGCATATGATTACATCTTATACCTGCATTTTTGTTTGTCTTCTGCCATTTATATTCTAAATATAATGGTTCTGCATGGCTGTTCCCAACCATCAAAGCAGTTTTCTTCCACGTGATCTGGAGTCTTAATTAAAACCATTTAGCAATAAAATTTCCCATACGCTATCCAGTCAAGTTGTCGAGCCGGCACGATCTGACATGTATAAGCTTTGATGCCAAGGTACTAGGGCGGTGAAGTTGTCTTAATCTAACCAAAGATTGACGTACAATTGCAACTTTATTTTTTTTATAACCATCGTTTTTATTTTTTAAGTCACAGGAATCTCGATTCCAGCTCTTTGTCAACACCGATAATTTTAGCTCAATAACAAACTTTGTTGAGCAAGCATTTTCTAGAATACGGCGACGAACTTAAAACTGAAGTTAACGCACTTAAAAAATGTATTATTATTGTTCAAGCATTTCTCCATGTCATTGTGACTACTAGTCCTCTCGTGGCTTCGATTTTCCTTCACCCATGCAGTGTTGGAGTCAGCTTATTCACGATAGTTTTATCGACTCGCTAACAAACTCACTGCTAATTATTTTACTTTTACATAATATATCATCTATACAATTCTATGTAATAATATACAATCCAACATTTACATATAATCACAATATCATTAGTGTTGTGTGTGTGTGTGTATATATGAACATATATAGTGCTAATGGGTAATTGAGTGATAAGGTGCTAATGATAATCTTGACCGTTGAATTTGGATTGAACAGCCAATATTAATAGGGCTCCCACCTCCAAACCATTTAATCACCCTGCATACTCCCACCTCCAATACGTCTTCATTAATGTGTCTACATTAAACACCCTGTGTAGCGTCCCGTTTTTCGGAGTTTTTGAAAATTTTAAAGGAGAACCATTTGTTTCTATTCGTCAAAAGCTTAATTTGGAAATTTCAAAAATCCATTTGCAGTTTAATATGAGTTAATCAAACTTCAATTAAATTAAAGTTGGTTTGATTGAGTTTTCTTGAATTTAAAAATCAAAATTATCATTTTAAGAATTTTCTTGGATTTATTGGATTTTAGAAATTTATTTTTGTTTTATCCGAAATTAAAAATTAATTTATTTGTAAAAGAAAAAGAAAATTTAAAGTTAAAAGTATTTTTATTAAGTCTAGAATAATTCAAGGAATTTATGTGAATTTTTTCAGAATTTTTGGAGTCTATTTGCTATTTTCTAAATTGCTTCTTGATTTGTTTGAATATCTAAAATGAAAATGTATTTTAAATTTTTTCTCTGTAAGGGCGAAACCCTAGCCGCCCAAGATCGCTCCCGCCTCCGCCCACTCTCGCGACCCGCTCATACACGCGCCTCGCCCTCGCTGTCGGATCTTCATCCGAAGCGCTCGTTCGCCAGCGTCGCCTCTTGCTTCTTGGCCGTTGGATCGAATCCGGCCGATCCGCCGCCGCGCTTTTTTCTTCGCGATCGTCTGATCGCTATCGCGACGGCTCGACGCTCGCGCTTCTTCCGCTTCCCACGTCCGACGGAATCGGACGGCGCCGCTTCATCTCCTCCCGCGCCTTTGGACTCCCACGTCCGACGAATCGGACGGCCTGCTCACCGCGCCTCCTCGCTCTCCCACCGTCCGACGGAATCGGACGGCCCGATCATCGCCTTCGCCGCGCCGCTTTCTCTCCACGATCGCCATGCAAGGCATGCGAATCTCGCCATGCGAATCCAGCTGCGTCGCGCGTCCGTCGCCTCTCGCGCCTCGCCCGCGTCGCCACGCCCTGCCCCGTCCGCTCGCCATGCTGTCTTCCCTCCGCTGACTCTATAAATCCAGCGCCGCGTCTCTTTCTCTCTTCTTTCTCCTCTCTCTCTCGGCCAATTCTCGCGCTTCTCCGTTCTTCCCCGCCTCGGTCGTCTCGCGCCACCGCTTTCTCCTTGCACCGACGCCACTGTCTTCCCGCTCCGCCGCCGCCACCACCGCGCCTCCCTGCTCTCTCTCTCTCTCTCTCTCTCTCGACCGTGGTCCGAGCCCACGTACCACCCACGTGGCGCCACGCCTCGGCCAGCGCGTCGGCAATTTCGCCAGCGTGGTCGCCACGTGTGCTGCTTGCGCAGTACCGACGTCAAAGTCCGATTTTTCATTGAAAATAATTCCGAAAAATCCGAAAACCCTAAATCCATCATTTTATGTGATTTTCAACTTCTTTTGGCTATAACTTTCACATCCGAACTCCGATTTGGGTGATCCAAATTTCTAAATTCATATAAATTCATCCTCTTTCATTTGGTACTGGTTTTGTAATTTTTGGAGTTCATTTGGTGCTGTTTTATTTATTTGTTGCTATTCTCGCACGTGTAGATTCCGGCGTTTCGGAAGATTTCTTCGACCCGACGACCGAAGACCCTCTCCTCGTCAACGAAGGCAAGTCGTAGGCCTTTGACCATGTTGAACCCATTTTACAAATGTATATTGTATTAGATTATCATGCATGGCTAGTTTTATTAAAAATGGTTTTGGGAGTAGATATTTACCAAAATGCCATTATGCCTCCTTGATAAATTGAAAATGAAATGTCTCCTTGAATGACATATATCCTTGGACACCATAGGATGGTTATTGCTAGTTGGACATAATTGTGTTACCAACTTGGGAGCGTATTATTGCTTAGACATGCTTTAGTTACCCGCGGTACTTTCGATCACATGTTCAATGATTATTGAAATTTGGCTAATGGAACTATGGAACAGTGGTGTGAGGCCACTTTTATTAAAAGATGTGGTGCCATGGCAGGGATTGCCATTTGGTCGGGATTGAACAAAAATGATTTATGCTCGGGCTTGAGGTAGGAAGCTAGAGTGGGTGTGTGATGCACATTGGGTTGTGGTAGACTTGTCTGAGCAGTCAACTAAGGACTTAACTTTGCAAGTCATTGATCTAGGTCACCTCGTGCAACCATAAGTCCGGTATGGGACGGACCTGGCCAACTAATTAGGGAAGTTTTGAGTCGGTTCTGTTAGGGTTGATTATTGGCGCAAGAGGGGGCTGTGATGGCGAAACCTTAGCGAGCAGAACCGAGGCAAAATGGAACTTTGTAAAGGCCTTGTGATAGTCACTTAGTCGCACACCCTCCTAAGTGTGTCGACGGGACATTGCAAGTGATTTATCTCTTGTGGGTAAAGTTTGCACAACCTCTGCAGAGTGTTCAAAATCTATTCGAATAGCCGTGTCCCCTGCTCTGGACATGCCCAGTGATTTCGCGCAAGGGGTAGTATTTTCAAAAATGTGGTTTGGTTCGTTGGAAACGCTTGGTTGAATGGTTGGGAAGTGAACGGATGTTCACCGTGTGTGATTCAAAAGAACTTGGTTATCTATGTATTATTCTTTTAAAATCCCGCTTTGCAATCTAATTAATGTATTTATTGTTAAATTTGCTTTCTCGCAAATTAACCATAAAGCCACCCTTGCTTAAGCCTCATCATGAATACTATGTGCATACATTTCTCTACGACTTCTTTGAGTACTTTATGTACTCACGGTACAGTATGCCCTTTGTCGATCGGTCCCAGCAGAAGAACCAGAAATGTTGAGTACTATGAAGAAGGCTACTTTGAAGACTTCGCGAACTAGGTCACGCCCACCACTCGATTGCTCGTGGGCATGTCGATTGGGCTCCACGTATTTTGAGATTTCACGCGGATACTCTGTTGTTGCTAAGCCCCGTGAGGCGACTTTTGTAAGAACCTCGACCATAAGGTCTTTCTTTGCTTTAATTAATATTACTTTGTCTCGCTTCATTAGTTCGTCGTTGAATGGTTATGAATGCATCATTGTTGTAACTGTGCAAGCTAGCTACTGATCATGGGACTAGCTTGGTATGCACAGAGGGTCTCGGGGTTGTGTGACACCCGGGGTCCCGACACCCTGCATGCTCCCACCACCAATGTTCTGCATTAAATACCCTGCATGATCCAATGGTCAAGATTGTCATTAGCACCTTAGCACTTAATTACCCATTAGTACTAGATATGTTCCTATATATAATCATTATTGGAGTATGCTCAAATAGATAAAGAGGTATCATCATACGATTTAAGTAGTATATGAGAAGCGGGAGTATGTACTTCCAGGAGTACTATATATATATATATATATATATATATATATATATATAGCATTTTCCAAAAAAAAAAATTTAGAGGTACACTGTACCCCCATGCCCGTATATTGCTCATAGCTCCGTAATTGCACCCTTCCAAGTTCTAGCTGCCATGGAGGCAGGGGCGGATATGGGCAACGGCCCGAGGCCCAGAGAAAATAGCAATGGAAAATTTTGTAGTATGTAAATGAAAAACGATATACACAGTAAAAGGGCCCTAGGCTTGGAGGCCAGCTCGAGATAGCCGGCCGATCGGCCTGAGCTTCCCTGCCTCCCAACCTCCCCACGCCCCCAACGGCCTAGCGTAGGGTGGCTCGGGCACCAGCCAGCTCCCGCGCCCCACCCCGCTCCCGAGGCCCCGACTCCTTTTCTTCGCCGCCTGCTCCCCAATCCCCATGCCCCCCATTTCTTCCGGCGCCCCGGCTCCCACCGCCCGCCCCGCCCATTTCTCCCCCCCTGCTCCCCGCTTCCCGCCAGCCCGCCCTTCATTCTCCCTCGCTTCTTCTCCCGGCTCCCCCCGCCACCCACCGGCCCGGCCCCGCCCCCCCGCTCTATTTTTCTCCCGTCCGGCTCCCCCGCCCGGCGCCTCTTTCAGCGCCTAGATCTGCGCCGGCGCCGCCGAGGCTTCGGCTCCTCGCGGCGTCGAGTTCCTCGCCGTCTCAAGTCCTTGCCGGCGTCGGTGCGTCGGCACGTCGGTGCTCCCGCCGCTTCGCGCCTGCGTGCGCCATCATCTTCCACCGCCGCCGCGCCGCTTCCCCATTTCTCCCGCCCGTTCTCCCGGCCATTGCTCGTGCTGCGACGCACGCCCATCTGCGCTTAACGCCTGGCGCCGCTCGCGCTCATGTCGCCGCCGCCGTTCGGCCAGTCTTTCTGGATTTGGTGATTTGGTCATTTGGCCAATTGGATGTCGGCTGCTGTGGTGATTTGGTCATTTGGTCATTTTGGTGACTGACTGACCGGTGAGTGGTGACTGGTGAGGTACTTTGGAAAGTTAATTAGTTATGATTCGGTATGAGTATGATTCTATCATTCAATGTATGACATATGAGTGAAGATGTTTCTGTTTGTGAAACGTTCATGTGGAGATGCTTCTGCTGTGAAATAATGGGTAGTATTAGTATGATGCTAAGTTTACATCTAATGAATCTCGAGATTGCATAATAAACTGGAGTTGTTCCTAGGCTTCGGAAAACCAATCGACGAGTTTGATGCAGAAATTAGAGATCAAGCTATAAGGGAGTTTTTGCTATTGGGTGCTTATATAATTCTGTCGATACGTGTTCTCGTTTACAATGTAGTTTGTGGAAACATGCTTTAGGATGGACCAAATCTTTGTTAATCTGGCTCATATTTCTTCTCGTGTAAATCACAACCAGATATTATTAGGAGGCTGTGTTAATGAGGAAATTTTTATCTGTTATTTTAACTTTCTATTTGAATATTTGATGTACTAGAATTAGAAATACATGATGAAGAGGACCAAGACATTGGCATCTTATTTTCCATCTCAATCCAATCAAACTCCGGAAACAATAGGAACAGGAGCCAATAACACCCCACAAAACAATCCCTGTATTGTTCTTAATTCGGATGACATTGTTGCTGGATCCTGGGCTTCAAAAACCAATTGAGGAGCTGGATGTGGACATTAGGGATGCCGCTAGAAGGGAGTATTTGCTATTGGGACCATGCCGACCAAGTGGCCATAAATTTCCACGGAAAATGATAGGTGGTAAAATAAGAAGCTTTCATGAAGAATGGTTCAAAAGGTATGATTGGTTGGAATACAGTGTTGCTAAAGATGTTGCCTTTTGTTTTTATTGTTATCTCTTCAAGCAGAGGAGACCTGACAACTTTGGTGTTGATGCATATACAAATGTGGGGTTTAGTTATTAGAATAATGCAATTCAATCTTTTAATGAGCATGTTGGTAAAGTTGATAGTGCTCACAATAAAGCTAGAAAACATTGTGAGGCTTTTAAAAATCAAAGGCAAAGTGTGACACATGTGTGGGCTGGAGCATCCAAGAAGAAGGAGGAAGAATATTTGGACCGTATTACTATTATTTTAGGTGTTGTAAGGTTTCTTTTATTGCAAGCTCTTGCCTTTCGTGGACATGACGAATCTTCTACATCAAATAATTAAGGAAACTTTTTAGAGATGCTGAAATGGTATAAAGAGAATTATAAAAATGCTGAAATATTGTTTGATAATGCTCCTAGAAATCATTTAATGACTTCACCATAAATACAAAAGCATTTATGCAAAGCTTGTGCAGAAGAGACCACTAAAGCTATTATGGATGATATTGGGGATAAACAATTCGCCGTCCTTGTTGATGAGTCTCGAGATGCATCTATCAAGGAGCAAATGGTTGTGATTTTAAGGTTAGTATGTGTTGTTTCGAATTTTGTATTGCTTTTTTATTTTAAAAAAAGCTAATCATATTAAATTATTAACTATGCTTCTTGTCCCATGTAGATATGTTAACAATCAAGGGCAGGTGATTGAGAGATTTCTTGGGATTCAACATGTTTCTGACACGACATCATCTTCATTGAAGGTAGCCCAAGATGCTATGTTTGCTAATCATGGCTTATCTGTCCATAGATTGCGAGGACAAGGATATGATGGAGCATCAAACATGAGAGGAGAATTCCATGGGCTGCAAAGACGGGTATTGGATGAAAATCCATATGTTTTTTATATACATTGCTTTGCTCATCACTTGCAATTAGTGGTTGTTTCCGTTGCCAAGTGTTGCTCTTCTATCTTGGATTTCTTTAACTACACCACTTTGATTGCCAACACTGTTAATGCTTCTTGCAAGAGACACGAACAATTGGCCCAAGAACACCATGACAATCTTGTGAACAAATTAGAGACCGGTGAAATTTTTACAGGAAGAGGGAAAAACCAAGAAACTAATCTAGCAAGACCTGGTGATACTCGGTGGGGCTCACATCACAAAACCTTATGCCGCTTTCTTCTCATGTGGGACGCGATCCTAGAGGTATTAGAGAATATTTGTGATGATGCCACTAATGCAAATCAAAAGACCACTGCTTCAGGTTTGTTAGAAAAAATAGAGAGCTTTGAATTTGTGCTTATATTACATCTTATGATCAGAATATTGGGCAAAACTAATAATCTGTCACAATGCTTACAAAAGAAGGATCAGAATATTGTCCGTGCTGTAGGATTGGTTGAGTCCACATTGCAGAAAACTAATCACATAAGGCAGAGTGGTTGGGATTAGCTCTTTGAAGAGGAAAAGACATTTTGTCTCCAACATCGCATCATTGTGCCAAATATGTCGGAAACGATAACTATTAGGGGTCGTTCGAGAGGTCGTGGCGGCCAATTGGTAACTTACTACCATCATTTCAATCATAAAATATTTAATGTAGTGCATGATCAAATTATTGTTGAGTTAAACAATCGATTTACTGAAAGATCTACTCAGTTATTGAAATGCATTGCTTGTCTTGATCCAAAGAATTCATTTTCCAACTTTGATGAAGACAAATTGGTTGAACTTGCTAAGATTTATGCCGACGACTTCTCCCAATATGATTGTGTACTCCTTAAGGACCAACTTGAGACATTTATTGCTGATGTGAGAGCTGATCCAGATTTCTTAAGTTGTAATGACCTTGGTGATCTTGCTGTGAAGATGGTTCAGACCGATAGACACACAGTTTTTCCATTGGTATATCAACTCATTGAACTGGCCTTGATTTTTCCTGTTGCAACCGCAACAGTAGAAAGAGTTTTCTCAGCTATGAACATTATCAAGACTGAGTTGCGGAATAAGATGAGTGATGAATGGTTGAATGATTGCATGATATGCTATATTGAGAGAGATATATTTGCAAGCATCAATGGTAACAAGATTTTACAGCGTTTTCAAAGTATGAGGACGCGTAAACAGAAACTACCTCGTGCTAGTGGTATGTTACATTCTTATTTCGTAATTTGCATTAAAAATAACATTGTGGTCTTGTGTCCCTAATTTACATATGCAATTTTATCTTTGTAGGTTCAGGTTCTCGTACTATTGTTGATGAAGATATGATAGGATCAAATGAACCAAATCTTTGTTAATTAAGCAAAAATTACCTCGTGCGGTATGTTAGATTCTCTTTTTTTACTATGTTTTATCTATTTTGTCGTATCGTTAAACATCGAATTCAAATTTTATTTCGATTGTGCATTTGTGCTTTACTTTTGTTATACCTCAGTGTTGATAGTATTTGATGTTAGTTATAGACTTATAGCCTTTTTGTTTTGGCCCGAGGCTCTCTCAAATTCTGGCTCCGCCACTGCATAGAGGCCACACTTGTGCTCTCTCTTGTCTTCCTCTTCGTCTCGCGCGCGCGCGCTCGGCTCACGCTAACTTCACCTCGATGTTTTCGCTTGGAGACTCCTACATTGACACCGGCAACTTTGTGATCATGGCTACTCCGGTTGTGCCCGTGTGGGTCGACAAGCCTCCTTACGGCATGACCTTCTTTGGCCGCCCCAGCGATGGAAGAGTCATCATCGATTTGATCGGTAAGTCGAGCCATCTGATTCATAGCAGTACCAGACGAAGAACTCTCTGAAATTGTTGCCAGAATTTGACTATTTCAGCGTGTACTTCTGAAGTTTGAGTGCATGTTCGATTTGGACTCACTGCCAACTCTTCAATTTCCCATGGTTGTAGCCGAGGAGTTCGGTCTCCCTTTTCCTCAAGCCTCCCTGCAGGTGAGCAAATCGAACGTCTCGCACGGCGTAAACTTTGCTGTCGACGATGCGACGGCGATCGATGTCGACTTTTTTGAGAGGAGCAACCTGGTTCAGTTCAAGCTTCTGAGCAATTCTCTGAACGTGCAGTTGGGTTGGTTCGAGGCGCTCAAGCCATGGATTTGCAACACCACAGGTCTGTGACATGCCCACTAGTAGTCTCCATTATATCATGACCACTCCCTCCCCCCCCCCCACACACTAGTATATAAGCAACTGACTGAAACAGGGTGCAGAGGTTGCTTCAGTAAAGCCCTATTCATCATTGCACGTTGATTTCACCGACCACCAAATGAAATTATCGTGCTCCCAATTCTCGGTGGAAAGGTCGAACGATCTGAATTTGGAACTCCCAATTCCCCCTTCAAGTTGGTTCGGCCAACATGGAAGAACAAGAACAAACTTATTTTAATATGTTATTTCTAAAAATAATGGTCTAAGAGATACAAAGGATGGGGCAATGGTACTTATGGCGCCCCTTCACGACTCATGCACGCACTACCTAAGGCCGACTGCACATACCGAAGCAACCTCTAATTCATAATTATTGTTCACGTTACACACTGTTCACATTGAGTATTGTTCACGCATTGGGCCTCCACGCGGTTTGGGTTGTTTTCTAAATCTTGGGCTACTTGGACCTTCCCCTTTAGCGCCGCATGGCGGCATCTGGTCGTAAACTCCGACCAGCGTTCCCTACCCTGCACGACTACAACTTTAGGCCAAAATCTGGTTGTGGCAACGGACCTAATAGTGGACCTAGTCGTGACAACTTAAAGTGACTTCCCTTGATCTTCCATGGTTCTCCTCCATTGCTTTGGCTCTGGCCTCCCTCTCCTCCTTTCGGTTCCAAAGTCTTCACAATGTTCAAATCTGATAATGCACAAAGTAATGCCATGAGGTAGTATTTCATTCTCATGAATAACATCATTAGGAATAGATAAAAACGAGTTGACCTCCATGTTATGCTTCTTTGCAAAAGTTTTCTGCCCTTTTGGTAAGTTTATGTTGTTCCGAAGTATAGCAAAGATTAAACACAACATATGGAGCAATACAAAGGATGTCCTTATCACATGCCCTTAAGGCTATATATATATGGGGCAAAAAGCTAGAGACATTTTCTTTTTGCCACTGTCTCATAATGATGGAGAAATGTGCATTATGATACATTCCGATGGTATAACCATATATATATATATATATATATATATATATATATATATATATATATATATGTGTGTGTGTGTGTGTGTGTGTGTGTGTGTGACACATGGTCGACCAGGTGACATTTACAACTTGCTTGAATGGGTGTGTGTGTGTGTGTGTGTGTGTGTGTGTGTGTGTGTGTGTGTGTGTGACACATGGTCGACCAGGTGACATTTACAAAATGCCTTTCCCATCTCTAGCACCTCTACGTAGCTTCCATGCTTTTGTGCTCTGAATGAAAGGCTGCGAGGAGACATGGCCATAGATTCCTCCAGCTCCCGGGAGCCTTCACTGACGGGACGGCGGTGGCTACAAGACCAAGGTTCAACTCGCCGTCCAAGGAGACAGCTACGTACCACCGATGAAAACAGCATCCGATGCTGACGTTCCACGGGAGAAGAAGAAACCGATCCATGGAAGGGAACGATCTCTTGGTACCCTCTCGTAAGCGCAGTGACCATGCGAATGAGATCACACAGCCTGGTGGTGTGGCCTCTGAAACCTCCACCTCCACCTCCACCTCCACGGCGCCCTCGATGAAGGCGTACTCCATGTCCACCGAGCCGTAGATCCGTGACTTCAGTTTCAGGTTAATGCGAATGCCGTATGGTGAAGTGTACTCGATGCACCCATCGATGAGCTCAGCGTCGTCGTCGTCGTCGCCCGCGGTGCTGCCATTGCCCTCGCGCGGAACTTTTAGGCTGTACTCAACTAGCACGCCGTGCGGTATAGATGTTCCCACTCGGGCAGGGTTCCGAATTTCGGCGGTGGGAGCCGGTAGGAATACAAATCGATCCCCAAAAAATCGGTTTGGGTGAATTTTGTCTAAAAAAATTGAATTTGTTTGAATTTAATTTTTTATTTAAAATCCCAAAAAAAAAAAGATCTTCGGCCAAACTGGTTTTACCGGCCACCCCGGTTAAAAAAATCTTGCCCTCGGGCTAGAGAGATCAAAGGCAGTGTAGGAGAACCCTTCATTTCAATTTAAGGGGAATTTACACGCTAAAGTTAATATAAAGGATTATATATTATGGGTCATGATCTTTAACCTTTCCATATATGAGCCATATAGTACAACGGTGATCATCTTAGGTTCAGTAATTAAAAGTAATAACTGCAGGTAGGCAACATTGCTTACTTGTATTGGTGTCATCCATAAGGTACATCTGGTACCACTCAAAGAAGGATGCTTGGGTGGGAGAGCGAGGCAGGAAATGGACACAGGAGAAGCTTTCCTCCAATTGAGCTCTTCATTTTTTTCTGTCACACTCCACGTTACACTCTCTGTATTTCTCCGCGATTTCCGAAGAAGGATCTAGCTTGGCGAGATCGAAGTCAGCGCCGTCGTGGTGAGACCCTGCACCCTCCATGATGGCGTGAGATTAGCCAGAGCTAGAAGGAAATATGACGACGGGGCAGGAGATTGCTGCTGTAGTAGAGTAGGAACGAGGGACTCGGGGGAGGCGGGCTGGCTCTGTCGTCTTTTGCGCTAGCTCGTAGCCTCTCATACATGATAGTTTCTGGTGTACCGTGAACACCGTAGATCAATTTGATGCACCGTAGATCCTCTGCACTGAAACCTTAGATGTAGAGCGCGGATATCTTGTTTTGTATGTATACCGCCCGTTAAAATCTTGCACGAGGTCGAGTTGAAGTTGGCGTTGGCAACGAACTAGTTAAAATGGATTACCAATCAGGTGACGATCGACTTGCGGCAAGCCGGAACAGTTTCGATCGACTTGACCCAGCGCCAGGCCACGAGTGCATGCAACTATCGAGTCCAGGTTAGATAGTAGTATACAGGAGCATATGATCATGCACTTACATTCAAGATCCAACTCAGCGCATCCCCATCACATCACATCACAATAAAAGCAGCTCGGAATCTCAGCCACGATGGAACAAAGGTACCTTAAGTACTAGGAAATCCTAGCCATGATGAAACAAAGATGCCTTAATTACTGCCAGTACTAGGAAATGTTTGGCTGGAACTAGGCATGTTTTAACGTTCGAGTAGCATGGCAAAGGAACTACTGGATACCAGGGGGGTCCAGAAATGTACACAAGGTTCACACTGCATAGCAACATTTATGTACATGCGCCAGTCAGGCACAGCTAATTCTGAAACGAACTTACCACCCATCATTGACGGCACCGCCACCCTTGCTGTTGTTCCACCCCCCATCCGCCTTGTCCCAGGAACTGCTGCCACCTCCTTGGCCCCCGCTCCCTTCAGCTTTCTCCCACGATCCTTCTTTCTTTGGACCAGCTTCTGACCCACCCCATGAAGGCTTCTCCGTGGTCATACCTGACCCTCCGGTTCCTCTTGAGGAATTCCAGCTATCTTCATTGCTCTTTTCCCAAGACCCTCCGCCGCCGCCTACAGATTCCCCTCTGCCAGTTGTCGTGTTGCCAGGAGGAGCACCCCACTGACCCAGGATTCCATCGCCAAAAGATGATTTGTTTTGACTCCGGGCGTTTCCATCATTCTTTCCTGCCTGATCACCTCCACCAGATGGTTTTGGCGCTCCCCAGCTGGGCTTGCCTTTTGCAAAAGCTTGATCTCCTTCAGTGGTTCCTTTGTTGGCATTCCAGTCGGAAGATTGAGACCAGCTACTACCTCGATCTTGACTGACGGGCCTTCTCTCATTGTTGTCATTCCAGTTTTTGTAACCACCATCTCGGTCTCTGTTTCCCCTGCCAGAGTCCCAATTACTACCATCTCGGCCTCCTGACCCAAACTTGTTACTTTGATTGCGATCACCTTGACCAAAGGGTCCTCTACCTCTTCCTCTGCCACCATCAAAATCCCTCCTGTTCCAGCGATCTTCAGACCTTTCTCCACCCGATTCATCATTTCTGTTACTTCCTCCGCTCCATGAGGATCCACTGTCCCCAAAATTCCTTCCTCTCCCTCTGCCTTGGTTCCCACGTCCAAAACCGCCCTTACCATATCCAGTATTATCATCACCATACTTTTGCTTGGTCCAATCAGGTCCCTGATCTCCACTTGAGGAACTTGGTTTACCCCAAGAAGATCCCTGATGCCCACCTGAGGAGCCAGCACTGTTCCAACCCCCACCATTCCCATTGCCCCCTTTACTATTCCAGGCATCAGTCTTTCCTTCTGTTCCAGAACTAATAGATGCAGCATTGCCCCACTTGCCCTCACTGCCAGAGGGAGCATCCTTTGCCTTAGTGTTCCAGCCATTATTATTATCATCAGCACCATGAGTAGAAGTCACCTTGCTTGCCCAAGGATCAGTTTCTTGTTCTTTGCCTACAAGAGAATAAAATATAAGCATCTCAAGGTACCACAAAAAAACTTTAGCTCAAAATGTCAAGCAGAGCAACAAATGTGAACACTATAATTCATCCCCAAAGCACCTTTAGTAGAACCAATTTTGCTTGCCAAAGGATCACTTTGCCGTTCTTCACCTAAACATGAGAACAAAAGATAAGCTTTTAGTACATCCAGCATTGAGCAGAATAAGAAATTTACTTGGCCTCAGAACTACCAGATGCAGCATTCTCCCAATTTCCACCAGTGCTACAGGAAGAGCCTTTTGCCCTGGTGTTCCAGCCATCATTGTTATCCTCGGCACCTGCAATAGATATATAAGTCAGTACACAACTATATCTCAAAACATCAAGTAGAGTAAGAAATATGGGTAATCCAATTATCTCTTCATCACCTTTAGTAGAAGTCATCTTGCTCGCCCAAGGATCATTTTGTTCACCTACACAAGAGAATAGAAATAAACACTTAGTAGCACATCGAGCAAGGATTTCTAGCACACTACTCGGCACCTGCAGTAGAAACCATCTTTCTAAACCCAAGAATCACTTTGTACTTTACCAACATTCAAGGGTAACAAATAGGCACAACACTAATCAACACAAGAAATTTGAGTAGAATATTCCCTTTGAACTTAAAATATTTATTTAGCTCTTGATAGCATTATCAAATGAAACTGAGATCCAGAACTTAAAGGAGCAAATGTGTACACATATAGACAAAAGTAGGACCAACCATGTACGTCTAATAAAGCTACAAATTTTGAAACAGGCTACACACCTCCAGACGTTTTTTTATCCTCTGAACTGTTCCAAGTGGAGGTCTGATTTTCATCACTTGGCTTGGTGCCTTCACTACCACTCCAAGGCTGACTGCTTGATGGATTTGGGGCATTCCAACTATCTCCACTGCCCCAAGAACCTTTATTGGATGCACCTTTATCCCAGTCAGAAGAACCTCCACCTACGGATTTTGGCTGACTGTTTCCCCAGTTTGGTGCATCACCACTGCTCCTTTCCTTTCCAAACTCAGAACTGCCTCTATCTCCGTTTGTCCAACCATTGGCCCTTCCTCTTCCTCGTCCGCCATATTGGCCCCTTCCTCTTCCCCTCCCCCTATATCCACCAGAATCTCCAGCTTCATTGTCCACCTGACTATCAGACCTCCATGAGGACCTTCCAGAACTGTCACTACCCCATGAGCTCTTCCAGCTTCCTTGGTCATTTCTGTCACCCAAATCCCCAGATTCTCGGCCCCTGCCTCTCCCTCGTTCTCGCCCAAACCCTCGGCCACCTTCAAAGTTTCCACCAGATCTGCTCCAGCTGCTATTCTGATTATCTCCCACAACATCCTCTCCCTTGTTCCAGCTTGATGGACCATCACCACCTGAAAATTTTGGTTTATCCCAATCATTGCGACCAACTTGGTCCGGTGCTCCAGCTTTGTTCCAGTTCCCACTTTCATTATTTCTTTCTACAGACTTAGCAGCTGAATCTTTTTCTTTGCCCCATGCTTCCTCGTGTCCTTCACCCACAGCAGATGATTTATTCCAGTCAGCAGCAGCGGTATCCCAACCTCCAGTCCTGCAGTTTTGGTTAGAGGTTTTAGCTTCGTTCCACCCAACTGTTCCATCACCATTATTTTCTTTCGACTTGCCCCAGGCATCATCTTGAGCAACAGGCAAGGTATCAGATTTAACCCAGGCATCATCATCCCCTCTCCCTGGAACAGATGAAGATGATCCGATACAATTAGCAACAGCAGTATCCCAAGCCCCACTTTTGTCTGCATCTTTAGAAACTGCGCCTTTTCCTTGGTCTTGATTTGACTTGCCAAAAGGTTGACCCCATCCTTGACTATCATCCTCTAACTTCTCTGGTGGCATTGAAACCTTTTCCCAGGTATCTTTTTCTTTCATATCTACTTCTTTGACTTTGCTACCCCAAGGATCTGAGTCATCACCAGCTCCCATGTCTGCCGCCTTGCACGCCTCACCCCAGTTGTCACTCTTTTCATTCTCCTTGTTGACTGCTGCTCCATCCCAAGAGCTGCCACCGACATCCGATCCACCACCTCTGGCTTGTTTATCCCATGCATTGTCACTGGAGCTTTCCTTTTGTGTAGTACTATTGTTCCATACTTCAACAGTTGAAGACGTTTTCTTACCCCATGGATCTGAATCACCCTCAGCAGAAGATGCTGTTTTCTTACACCAGGGATCAACTTCTGATTCTCCATCTGAAAATGTAAAAGTTGCACACTCAGAAAATCTATAAACACCTCAACTACTAGTAAATGAACTTAAATAATCTCATAAGCATAGAGAAAATTTTCCATACATGACTTGCCACTTCTGCAGAAAGATGATATTTCCTACTTTCCCAGAAACTTAAATGAAAAAATATCTTACGCATGAGTGTACACCCTAAGATTTTTCGTAAACTTCCATCTACAGCTAAGTTAAAACAGCAATATCATGATATAGTGATTGAAGCCATGCCTGCGATACTGATTTTGTTTTATAACACAAAGATGCAACTCAACTTAATAACTTAAAGAAAAAAGAAAATAGTTTGTCTGCTGCATAGTCAAAAAAATCATGAAGGTGTGCATAAGCAACAGCTTAAAGGGATGACTACAAATAGAACGTCCAGTGATTTGCTATCGCTGGACGCCTACACAGTCAATCTATACTTACCTAAAAGCCTCCTGTTCTCCTTCCCTCGGAAGCAATCCCCTATGACCTAACTCCCGCGTTTTTCATTCACTAGCGCACTACTTTGCCATATATGATATTTTCTAGGCTTACCAAGTGAAACAAGGGGCACTAGACTCTGAATGTGAGCATAACATGGTGCGGGACACAGCGACACGCATCATCCATGAAAGCATAAACCCTACTCTAGTGGGCAGCATAGTTGATGGAAAAGAAGAGATTATTTTAGAGGAACATAGATGTAGAATGAATAAAAGTCACAAATGAGAATTTCCTTTGGAAATGGCTGCTACATTGTTGTACGAATGGCTGCTTTATACATGGAGCCATGGAGGAACATTGGAAAACATAGAATGAATATAAGTTACAAATAAGAGCTTCCTTTGGAAATGGCTGCTACATTGTTGTACGAATGACTGCTTTGTACATGTATACAGTATACATCACATGACATTCTATACATGCAGGAGTATCTAGTGCAACGCCATGAAATGTAGGTTTATACATTGCAACACTTATATCAAAACTCAAAAGTTGCTGCAAAATATGGCAATACCAGTCACAACAATATGATAACATAGTTGCAACATATCTCGATAACTAAAGCAAACTTTGGGAATACTTATTACAGCAAATTAAGATAAGTCTGTAATATTTCCCAAATAAAGACCCCTATTATATGGATGTGACATATGTAAATGCCTTATGCCAAAAAAGGGTTCACACACACCAAAAAATCATGTAGGATGAAGGGTAAGAGAAAAAGAAGTTTCAACATTTTGGGAACACTTCTACAGCATAATAATCACCTTTTGCAACATTTTGTGATCAATAGTTGCACTTGCAACAATAATCCAAAAGATACCAGAGATGCACCATTTGTATAAACCATTTACAACAAAATCCAAAAGTTATTTTGTGGTAAATCTTGTTTAACAGGCCATGCCACATCTCATCCCACCTTAGTTCACCCCTCACTAAATTAAATGGATTTGTGTTGTAGCACTATAGTGGGCCCACCCAATCCCCTAATGGGTCCACTTCTTGCACTAAGTCAAGCCCTTCTATAAGTTACGGAATGGATAGCTGATGAGGTGTCTGGTACTTCAACAAGCATTTCCAACAGATTCAACGATGCAATACCATTGCGATCAAACAATTAAAAAAATCAATGAAGCTCCAAAATATGCTACCACATAGAAAAGCTCCAAACTACGGTACCAAATAGAAGGGCCTACAAGTAAATATTACCTCCATTCTGAACTGGTAAAGAGGAACTTGAAAAAGGTTGCCAAGAATCACTGCAGGGAATCAAACAATTCAGTGAATAACTAGTATAAATGCAAATAACAATAATTCAGGACATTTATTCCTCTAAATGATGTTTGTTAAGAGTATTGGTAGTATGTGTACTAGTATATGTGTTAATCTGTATGTGTCAAGGGTATTTGTAATTTGTTACGAAACGAAGGAGATTGCAAATGAACTAGATGTATGTATTGAGGCCCGAAGGGGCAAATATATAGTGAATACATGGACACAACCCTAGAGTAACACACAATACCACAAATACCCTTATATCTATCGGATAGCTAACAATCTCCTCATGCACACTGGTGGCAGCCATCCACAAGGTGGTACTACCTTCACAAACTGTCCATCGGCAAGTACTAAAGCCTTCACAGACGTCCATTGGCTACAAAGGTGGACACTTCCACATCATGTCTTCATTCGGAGATGATGAAACCGACAAGAATAAAGAGATGTCAAATCAAGCTGCTGAAGAGACAGATAAAATCTAAAATCACGCCCGCTACAAAGCAAGGCGAAGAAAGAGTCGTGATGATGACGATAAAGAAGGCCATTGGTCAAGAGTCACAACAAATGTTAAGATGTGTAGCAAGATAGCGACGACCAGGGATAAAAAACCGCCGTAATCGCGATTACGTCAGAATCGTTTACGGTCGAACCGAAAAAAAACCGCCGAAATTTTTAAATTTTGAATTTGAATTTTGACTCCATAATGTCCTTCCCTAGTTGGTTTAGGCATTCTTATGCTAGATTATGTATTGAAACATTAGTTTTAGTATATTTAGCACTATTAAAACATAAATGCGACTTTTTATGTACAACTTGAAACACTTTCTCATTAATTGGATTGCATCATTATTTGCTCAGGATTGGATTGATTCTTTAATCCTATACTTTCAAATCATTTAGTGACGCGATATGATTAATAAGAGATACGAAAAAGTATTTGCTAATAGTTTGTTCTACGACAGTTTCATATGTATGATTACTAGTATCAACTATGAGAGAAACATTTTCTCATTAATATTTGCATTGTTCCAAATTTAAATTTCATAATTACCATTTTCACCATTTCCGTTTTTCGGTTTTTTCGGTTTGATCGATTCTGCAGAATCGTCCGATTCTGATCGGTAAAATTTCAATTCAAAATTCAAAATTTGAATTCGCACGTTTTTCGAAATTTCCGATGCACGCGATGCCACGATATCATTATCACTTACGGCGGATTTCATCCGCATCGAGATTTCGATCCCTGGCGACGACACATGTCAAGTCGCGACAAGGCTACAAGAGGACCAAGTCGCATCAAGCCATCAACAACGATGACGATGAGGTGACCGCACTCGATCCAATTGGACGGACCACGGCAAACCCAAAAGAAAGGAAGCAAACGGCTGACTGACGAAGAAGATGATGGACTGGCAAAGATTCGACGACCTCAAGGAGAAATGCAGCAGACTTGGATGGGCTCTATGGAAAACACAGGAAAAGGACTCAACATACTAGCAGCAGCAAAAGACAAGATGCCATGATTAACGGGGATCACAGGAGATGGCACACACACCCCAAGTGACCCAAATAGCAAGCAACAACACGAAAGAAGGCAAACAGAGGCGGATGAAGCGCACAGCCGGCCAACACTAAAAGCAATTCAGCACCACAAGTCCCAAGCAGTAGCACACGAACAGCGCAGGTAGCAGACCACTAGGCCCAACAGAAGCTGAACGAACAAGAACATGTGCTACAGCAGAGGAAAGAAACAACCAGATATGGTGAAGAAACTCGCTGGAGAAGTAGGCTATGATGGTGGTGCTGATTTGAGTCAATGCAGATCCGGAGAAGCACAAGCTCGAACAACAGCCATCCGATTGAGCTCGGCGGTGAATAAGTACAACAGACCGTAGCAGCAATAGAGTCAGGAGCAGAGTGCTCTGGAGCAGGGCTGGCCAAAGTGGCAGAAAGGAGCAGAGCAGCTGGAGTGAGTAGAGTAGCTGGCTCCTAGTCCCATGAAGAAAATGGCCAAGTGCAGATTGGAGCTGAGCAAACCGAAGGCAGTGGAACAACCACGGAGCAGGTGCCGACGGCAAGAAGAGGAACGGAGCGAGCTTGGAGATGAAGATGGCCAGCAGTGACAACAAAGCCGGCGAGAAGGCCAGCCCCAATAGGAGCTGGTGATGGAGATGGCCGGCCAAGACAATGAAGCAGGCGAAGATGGCTAGCTCCAATAGGAACTGGTGATGGAGATGGTCCTGTGACGACGAAGAGACCGACGATGACGATGGAGCTCAAAATCGAGGAAGACGATGGCTGGTGATGGAGAGGGCCTTCTATTGTGCTACTACCTGCTCCCTTCTCTGCTCCCCGCCACCACCAAGATGAATAAAGGTCGACGATGGTGAAGCACGAAGATGATGAAGGCGACCTCAGAGCCAATGAGATAGCGACCAACAGCGACGAATCCAAGCTCAATCCAGCGAGAAACGAACTCGGCGACGACGAGCAGTGCCCAGATCCAAGCCCGGTGATGAGGAAGACAACGGTGGAGGCCAGCTCGATGAAGGAAGGCGATGAAGGGCGACAAGGGCTGCTGTTGTTGCTGCCGGTGACAACGAAGACAACCAGGAAAGAAGATGAAGGCCAGCGGCAGTAAAGATCAATGGATCCTGGGACAATGGCGCCAACGGCGATTCCGTCCGGATCCGTCGGGAAGACGATGCCGGCGCCAGATCTGGTCGAATTCGACCGGCTGCGACGTGTAGACGAGATGGCGACACCCCGGGCGACGATGGCAATGACGGAGGGTGATGGCGAAGGCGAGCTCCAACGATGAGGATGGCCAGATCTCACCCGGATCTAGCGAAAAGGATGAGCTCCGGTTGACGGAGAGGATGCCGAATCCGGCGAAGATGAGCCGACGGCGCAGGATTCCATCAACGGTGACGGAGATGAAGCTTGGTGTTGCTGCTGCTTGACGACGTGGCAAAGAAGGTGATGCTGCTGCTGCTGCTAGAAAACGACCGGGACTGAGGACGATGGCCAGCACATGGGATCTGGCCAGAGATGATGCTGCAGCAGTGCAGATCGACGAGGCTGCCCCCAGGAGCGAGATTTCTCCTCCCGGGGGCAGCGCAGGCTCGCAGCGAAGCGAAGGACTTCTGCTAGAACTGTCCTTCGGCTAGAACTAGAGAGCCCAGCACTCTGATACCATGTTACAAGATGAGGGAGATTGCAAATGAACTAGATGTATGTATTGGGGCCCAAAGGGGCAAATATATAGTGAATACATGGACACAACCCTAGACTAACATACAATACCACAAATACCCTTGAGGCCTTGACGCATACACATTAACACATATACTGGTACACATTACTAATACCCTTAACAATGTTATACACCGACTCTATACGTGGAAAGAGCCCAACCAGAAAGAATTTAATGAGCCATCACGTTGTTCTCTTAGAAGTTGAGAAATTTGAACCAGATAAATGCAAGAAGCAAGATAACATGCAACTGAGCAAGCAGTGCAAAAGCAAAATAGCAGATATATTAGTGACATCACAGAAGGGTGTACGAACATGTACCTTAAATGATCCTTACATAGTTGCGAAGTAAAGACAATCTAAAGTTCTAGATTATGTAGAAATAGTTAAAAGGGCACTAATTTGAACGGTCTAGCTAAGTAAGAAATTTGAAAACTGGCATTTTCCTTAAAAAATTATATTTCAAACTTTCATATGTTCAATTAGTTGCATGACAAAATGGAACACAGGTTATGTAGTTTCATATAAAGTCACTAAAAGTGACAGTTTTTAATTAGGCATTTACAAGGATAGTTAAAGAGTAAACCAGACAGGAAATTTTGTTACAAAATGAATGCCTACAAATCTCTCTTTTGTAGCGATACAGACTTGATTTATTCCTTTTCAACAACCAAGGAGGATTAAATAAGTATAGAAGAAAGAAAATACAAAGCATAGTTAAATAAGGACAGAGGAAAGAAATCTGGCTCATGTCACTTTTCAAGTATCACACAGCACAAGATAACTACCCTTCTAAAAGTAATTGCATATAAATGATAGCAAAACGATATAAGCACAGTTTGGTTTTCTAAAACTGGGTCAACTAAAGCTTGATGGTTGCTACCCTTCTCTAGCCAATTATTAACAGTAATTCGTCTGGTACCATTGAAATGGTAATTGAATTTGGTCCTTTTGCTTTTTCATGGTTGGTAACTGTGCAGTATCAACTCTGGCACACAAGTCCATTTTGAACTTTTTATGGGTAGCTAGGGGGTGGAAAAAGAGGGTTGTGGGTGGACACACATACTCATAAAATCTGAAGGCCGGGTTTAGGCCGGTTGTACAGATAACCATCAAGTACAAAATCACGAAAGGAAACTGGAAAACATGAAACAAACCTGCCAAAAGATGGCAATCCATTGTCCCATGAGGTTTTGTCTGCTTCTGAACCTAAATTTAGAATCAATGTAAGTAAAAAAACCCACAATCTACAATACCAAACTGATAAAAGATAATAACAAAGAATTTGAGTCTTATACACTATATAAACAGCATAAAATTATGTTTCTTACATTTAAACAACTCTACCAAATGGGCAGCATAATAGGCACCAGCCAGCAGCAAATAATTTTGGGGGAGATCAGGAGATGAGTAACATTTTCTCCTTAAACACACTGTACAGACCAATCTAGCTAATAGCAACAACTGCTGTACACATGAAACGTGCACTTACCAAATAATGATGTATCTTGATTTCCAAAAGTACCAGATGGAGCACCAGAGGAGTTATCCCTGGTATGCCATATAACACAATGAGGAGCAAAAATGGAAGTGATACTATGCAGCAATATGATGATTTATGCAGTCGCACAATACTAAAACAATCAACAAATGAAAAGAGAAACTTGAAACATGTGTAGATGCTTACCCCCTTTTAGTTGGCACTGAGAGCGACTCAGCTTGCACTGCAAACATAACACAGAGAAGTCAGGCATTGTCCAAAGAACAGCTCCAAGGGTACTGAGCTAACCAACCTGTAATAATTTTCAGCAGAGAATCTAGCTTAACAGTTACATCACTTCGAAATACTCGAACTACTCTACAGAGATAGCCCTTCAAAGGACCCTTTCGAATACGCAGCATCTGCCCAATTGAGAAAAGTTGCTCTCTTGTGCTCTTGTAAGGCCTTTCAGCTGGGTGATCAAGGAAATCAGAACGAAAAACTTATTTTCTGTTGACGAAGTTGTCGATCGTGGTCATTTTTCAAATAACATTGCATAATAAAAAATCAAGAAGCACTTACTGTCTCGTTGCTCATTTTGTTCATATGATATGACAGGTGACTCAGAAAACATGGGAATTGGATTGTTGTCCTAATACATAAAAACAAAGTGACACAAAGAACGGCTCCAATTCATTGATAGAAGAAAATACTGTTTCTAGTATCTACATACCAAATTTTCAGCAGTGGAACTTGCCAGTTCCTTCCGTTTCTTAATATTTTCACATGACCCGCATTGGGCACAGAAAAATCCATTGTTCTCAGTTTCACTTTCATTATAGATAAACAGTATTCCCATGTACAAGTGTTTAACAACTCCTTGCTTACCCTGCAAAATATATTAAACAGATCAGCAAGGGTGCCAAATGGAAGGAATCAAATTCTCAAATAATTATAGAAAGTGCAAAAACATAAATCAAAGCTATAAAGCATGTAATTACAACAACAATGCAACACATCATAAAAAGTACAACATAGCACCTATACCATGTTAAACTACCACATTAGCAAATAATTGACGGATGTACCATGAGTCCATGACCACATTGGATATTAAAAAATGATAAAATATTTCAAGTGAATGTTTTCTTGAAAAGAAAACAAGAAGCATACTTTTCCACATTGCCATAAAAATAATAAAGACTTTACAATAGCAGACTCCTGGTAAATGGAAAAATAAAATTTCACCTGAAATGGTCCTTCCAGAACTTTAACAGTGTCATTAATGGATATTATCTTCTTCTGATGGTCAACAGCTGTAAACATTTTGTCTACGCAGCCTTTCTTAATATCCTGCTTTCTAACAGTTACTGCAGATCCTTCAGGGCCACCCTTTAATATCTACGAGAAAATCACTTCTTCTTAGACCAAAACAAGAATGTGGAAATGACGTGTGCGTTGAAAGAATGTTACCTTTAAACCATCTTTCTCAACAGCAATGACCACGCCAAAATCTTTACGCCTGCTCATTAGGAAATAAAAAATAAGGATGGCGTCTGGTAATTAGTTGACAGTGACTAAAGATCATATAACAGATACTCACCCATAAAGTACGAGATCATGGAGTTTGAATTCATCATCATCATCATAATTTTCAGTAGAAGTGGAAGCTTTAAGATTTGATGCCTTGGAGTTGGAGCATTTCTCTTTAGAAGATGATGCTTTCATATCCCGTTCTCTGGGCTTGTTCCTTTTCTTTGGACCAAACATGCTCGAGACCCAATCCAAGTCATCGGCACAACTTCTATTGCTTGGACTAGAAGAGAACTTGAGAAGCTCAGTTTCCGTTGGTTGAATCCCCCAGTAAATCAAAGAACTAAGAGCAACCCTTTTATACAGGAAACCATCTTTGAACATCAAACCATCAAGCACTTCAAAAACATCACCAGTCTGACGATCACGTCTCATTTCAATATGAGGTCTGAAGAACCTAATAGGATCAATGAGATTATGGAAACAGTGTCAAAGCCTGGTCAGAAATAAATGATAGCAGAAGGCTATTGGGTGCAGGAAAAGGAAACACTGGAAATAGAATGAAAGTATTTACTCTAGTTCTTGTGAGCTGATGAGTCGCGGAGCAGGAACTGCAGCTTCTTTTAGTGAAATTGCACCACCCTGCAAAGGTCAATCCGTAACATAAGTTATGTGGTGGCGATTCAAACTGTCAGCCAGACAAGAATTATGCAAGTGGAAGAAGTGAAAAAATTGGTTGTTAACAATCACATGGATGAGCCAAACAATAGTACAGTGCAGGTAAACCAACAGTGTGGCATAATTAGTTACTCCGTCCATGATATTACACTTGAACAGAATGAAAATAGGCAATAGGTACCACAGAGTTTCACACGTCATAATTTCACTGTAGCACAACAATATTGGCATATCAAGTTTTGGTGACAAAGATGGAGCTCGAAGCTTGACGCAAAAACCCCCAAAAATACTAACTTAGATGTAATCCCAGGTTCTTCATTCTTGACAAATGGCAATGGAAGAATTTTGAAAAGTACAAACAAAACCATAGATAAAATCAGCTTAGTTATGACCTAATTTCATGACAAACAGGCAAGAGTTCCACAAGACAAATATGAAGCAACTTTACACGTTATAATAGCTTCAGACAAAATCAGCAAAGCAAGTGCAAATTGAACTCAAGCCAACCAAAAATGTTAGGCAGTTTTTACTGCCAAAAAAGTAAAAGAAAATACCGAAAAAAGGTGTAAGAGCATTACAAATTTTTTCGAAATAGCTTGGAGATCAACTCTCGGTATAAGCTTTATCATCACTCTTTTCCGTCCATCATCTGCACTCACGACCTACAAACTCACAGGGGCATTGCGATGTAAGAACAAAGAAATTAAGAAAATATGAAGATGGTAGATGCTTCCGAAAAGAGAAGTAATAACCCAGTTTACCATACCTGCGCTAGATCGCCTTTATAATTTCCACTCTTCATGCGCACCCAGGTACCTGGAGAGATTTCAAATGGTTTTGCACGACTGGATAGCAAGCTAGGAACTTCAGATGCAGGAACAGAACTAATTCTGCTTGCGTAAACGTTGCAAAATCCTTTGCATGCCTGCAGCAAGAGATGCCCATATGGTCAGTGGGTCATTTTACAACCTGGATACAAAGTACAGGATGTTTATGGAGAAATCTTGGAAGGGAAGAAAATTTTGTCGACTAAGCAAATTCTGTTTATTTTTTTAAACATCCATTGAAAAGCTCCTCTCCTTTCCAAACTTCCATGTTATTGAGTTGCACAGAAGAGTGAATTGAATTGAACTGTGCGAGAAATGGCAAAAATCATTGCTAATTTATGTCATAGATAAAAGAACAGGTTTTCAACCTTTAACAGAGCATGATATTAAAGCATTACCCAATATTATCCCAAACCGCATAATATAATGGATAAATGGATAGTGCATCTCATGTTATTTGACTTGTTCTTCCCATCATGCATATGTCTTTATTTTTACAATTAAAGGATCAAATTATATACCTCTGTAACATCACAGGCCTTCTCAGCTTCAACAAAAACAAATCCTCTTACATGATCAAGTGCAAATGCTGAGATAATTGGCAATTTGGTACCGAACTTTTGCAAATCAACAAACTTTTGCATGAAGCAGAAAGCCATTTGGCGCTCACGCCCAACCTGAAATGCAGTTAAACATATCAGCATCATATTCTAGCTATCAAAAGCTAGATCAACATTGGAGAGTCAAAAACATTGGAGAGTCAAACATTTGTCAATCACAAACCATGCATTTGACCCTCCAAATAGTAGGCTCTTTCAATGCACCATCCATGGTAAAATCGTCATCACATTCTTTGGTAGAGCCACCATAAGCGGCATATCTAACACGATTAGCATAACGGTCCTTGACGAATTCCTCAAGTTCGTCACCACTCAGCTCCTCTTCCTTTACCTTTCCAAGAAATGGAAGAGGGTGTGACCTTTCAGTTCTTTTGAGATTGGCAGTTTCTGTCTTTTCCTCAGTAAAGAACACTGCAGTGTTCATCAGCAAGATTACATTATCAGAAGATTCAAATAATAATCAGGTACAATAAGCTTATGTCCAAATGGTGCAAGATAAATTGATCATTAGTGCCTAGAAAGCACAATAACCTACAATGTATTGATAATTGTTAAAATACAACAACAATTTGATAGATCAGACAGTATAGACAGAAGATCCAAAGGCAGAAAATTTTAGATATTGGAATCCTACCTAGAAACATGAAGCAGCAAACCAACAAAAGAAAGGAACTGGCAAAAGGAAGTGTCAACTTAAGTCCTCACTATACAGTATA
The DNA here is from genome assembly GCA_036346395.1 of Hsuehochloa calcarea. Taxonomy (NCBI): domain Eukaryota; kingdom Viridiplantae; phylum Streptophyta; class Magnoliopsida; order Poales; family Poaceae; genus Hsuehochloa; species Hsuehochloa calcarea. Next base: position 7,743,497 of record CM070602.1, read on the forward strand.
CACCGCAAAAGCCAGTAGATGAAACTAATTATGGACATTATATATTCCTTGTTTATTTAATACTTATTATTAAGAAAATCTATTACAGTAAAATAATGACAATATCACATAAAACAATACATTATTTTTGCCCGTATGTATCCTGGTCAAAAGTTACCAAATGTTCTGAATGTTGATGTGTGCCCATAAATGCATTTCATCATTGTAAAAAAAAGTTCCAATGATTGACCAACCATGTTTTACTTGGTAACTCCCATCAAAATTCATAGAACAAGTTGATTAGGACCCACTATGGCTGAAGTGCTGCAAGCCAAATGATTGTATCTAACTTTACAACCAGTGTAAATAATATCTAGAAAATGCGAGGCCAGACATTCCACTGCAGCCTACCAGTTCATGTCAAAATCAAACTGCTATGCAAATCACCAGTTCCCCAATACAAAACAGAGGCTTTATCCCTAATGCAATGATCACTGACTCAGTGCCGTGTAGAAGCAAGCAAACTTATGTATATACTTGGGAGCCATATTACAATTCACAAATTGCTGTCCTAAAAGGTGGTTTAAACAAAAGAGACAGCATTACAGCAAGAAAGCAGGTAATGCAAGAAAGCATAACCCTCTCAAGTCCCACTTTCCTACTAACAAATATCGTATTAACGACAACGGTTTATACACATGCACAAACAAAGCACATGTCGGTAAATGATCCTGACAAATCAATCATCAGCTATGGTGTAGGTGAGGTCGGTATTTGACCATTGTAAGGTGTGGAGTGTGGATCTTCTTCCTCTTAATAGAATGGCAGCACCGCAGCAGTTATCCTGCTTCCACTTCAAAAGGACAAATCAATCAGCATGCCGAATCACTTACTACAAACATGTAAACTCTATTTTTCCATTCAAAGAAAGCCTAGATTGTAGCTATTGCTGCTACTGATTAGTCATTTCCTCATCCAGGCACTTCTATATGCGTCGTAACAGCATAAAAATGAAAACTTTCGGACTTCTATCTAAGGGTTCCTACCGAAAGGGGAAAACAAAAACCCTAAGCAACACAAATCCAACAAAGACAACAACGTAAAAAAATCCCCAAATAGGAGACCCACAGGAGCCGCATTGCTCAGAATCCAAACACCAACCACACCAATCAACCGATCCGACCGCGAGGCCACCGAACGGGGCTAGTGAATCGAAGCGACCGTACCGTCGTCGAGGTCGTCCTCGGACTCTGGCTCTTCCTCCTCCTCGTACTCATCGGCGACGCAGGCGTCGTCGTCGAAGAACTGGATCACGCCGGAGCGGCGGCGGCGCTTCGCGGTGGCGGAGGAGGACGAGGGCCCCGCGTCGCCGGGGCCCTTCCGCCGCTTGCCGGATCCGGAGGCGTCGGAGGCGCGTGGGGGATTGGCGGCCACCTGCTTGCCCTTCCCCTTCACCGCCATGGGGATGAAGGGAGCGGGCGAGTGGGGAATGGGGAGGAGGAAGTTGCGACCTGCTCGAAGAGTCGAGGAGGGCTTAACCCCAGGCCGCCTTCCGTTTCCCAGACACGGTCGTTTTCAGATGCCCCCCTCCAATGATCTGTAATTGTGCTGTCGGGAAGTTTGTGGGTGCGGCGGCCGTGCAGCCGAGTCTTTTTTTATTTTTTTTTAATTCTTTTTAAAAATTTATTTTAAAGATAACTTTTTTATAATTTTATTTTTAATTCTGACTCACTTGATCACATCATAACTTGTGTTATGACTAAATTGTTCTGTCACGCTACTAACTACAGTATGATCAAACTGTGCTGTTATATCATCGACCTCTTTAGACTCATCTGTTTCTGTGCTATGTCCTGTCAAACAGCACAGTTTAGACACGTTACGAGTCATGACGTGATCAAAATAATTATAATTGAAAATAAAATTAAAAAAAATAAATAAGAAGAAGAATTTTGCGCGGCCGGTGAGCAGTTTCGCAAGCAACTAGAGGCGGACCTAGGTAGGTACTGTAGCACCAGTCCAGCCCACCCTTCCACTTCAGTCCTCCGGGGTTTAAGGAACTCACTGGTCATCGCTTTCACTACTAACATCTCCCTTGTTCCATTTCCAGTCCTCTCGGGCAAGTGGCCAGAGGGCTCATAGTGGAAGCTAAAAATGTAATGCGTGAAAAATATACTATAAACACAAAGCAAAGTTGGGCTCGGACTTTGGATTGAATTATCCAATTGCTCCACAACCATCCTCTAAATAAATAAAAACTGCTACACAACCAAATATTGGACTATGAAATATGAATTAAAGGCACGAGTGGAACATGGGAATTTACAAGATTTCTTATGTAAGGAAATTTCACGAGGGATTTTACGGACTATATACCGCAAACAAGAAATTTGATTCAACGTTTATTTATCAGCCCTTCAAACCTTTTCAATGCCCATGTTCGAATTCGATACTACAATTACAAAATTGGTTAATATTCGATGCCAGAAAAATTCCATGAACACAGTCGTACTCTTATTTAAAAACAACCGAATGAAACTTCACTGCGCTAATAAAAATGTAATTATATCAAAGTTAACCCGGCTATTATTTCCTGCCTACCCTATTCAAAGGACATGGTATTTTAGAGTGTCTTCAATGCTTGTGAGTTGTCTCCTCACCCACGTAGGATCGTGTTTGAGGTGGGTGAGAGAGAAGCCCGTCAGATAGCACAAGTCGTCCCTCGTGTAGAGGAGGGCCACTCCTCCGAGCACCAAGACGAGAGGGACAACCTAAGAGATAGCATACCTGGTGTTGAAGTGAAAGACACCCCTCCACGAAGCATTCTGTAGGCTCAGTGGCGGAGCTAAAAATTAAAAGATATGGGTGCACACTAAAATAATATAGCGAAAGACGGCTCACGAAGTTTTATTAAAACTGATAAATGAACCATCTAATGGTATTGTTCCTATCAGGAAGTTCATGGACACATTGCTGCACATGTGGTAAAATTAACATTTGTCGTGGAATATAACTTGTTATACAATTTCATGGGTTTATCCGGATAAAAAAAAACACTTACAACGAATGTGAGTTTGATCAGCTTATCAAGAGAACGTAGAATCGATCCGCTCAATGTATTACTGGATAAGTCCCTGAAGAAAATAAAAGCATCAGAAATGGGAATTAATCTCTAAATTACTTTAGTGGTGATGTGGCAAGAAAATTCATATATAATCCAATTACATCACTTGAGTCATCAGTTAGAATTGCAATGTGGCCATCACCAATATCTTCAATTATTTGTCTAATAGTTTCCTTGGCACAATAGTTGATAATTTCCATTCACAATTAAGCTCACATAATTATGGTCTATCAAGACAACAACAACTACGCTACTCCTGGACTCCAACCAACATACAGAATATGAGCATAACAGATAGATACGAACGAGTCGAATATCCTACTTCAGTACTTCCTACTCGGCTACTCCTGCATGAACAAGCATAGCAACCCAAGTGCTAATGGCCAAGCAAAACTGCTAAAAAAAACCCCACCAATTCGACGATTCCTTCTTGCTGTTCTGCACTTCTGCTTCTCCTCTTGTCCTCCGCGAGGTCCTGCTTCTCATCTTCTGTGCTTCATCAAGCCTGACTTAGGCGCCACGCCCTCTGGCCCGTCCCGACGACCGAGTCCGCGCCATATGCATGCGCATGCCGCCGCTTTGCCGCCATCCTGTGTCTGCTGTCGTCGCGCCACTGCCACCCAGCCGCTCGCTGCCCACGCCTCACCGCCGCCTCCCGTGTTGTGCCGCCGGCTTCCCTGCCTTGGTCCTCAGCTCCTCGCGTTGGGGAATTCATAATTGGGGAGGACTAAGGAGAAATTAGGGTTGGGGAATGGGGAGGAGAGGATTGGAGACCAGTGGTGTATTAGGTTGTGGCCTGTGGGTTGGACTGTTCGAGTCTTCGATGGTGGTTTGGTGTGCTGGGCTTTCGAGTCTAATTACAGAAGATTGAAGAGTTGATCCCTGCGTGTTCTCCTTATTTTTTTGGGGTGCTGGTGCATACCGGGCACCTCACCTGGTTCCGCCCCTAGCGTGAGCACATGACTTGTGACACGATGCTAGCCAAGCAAAGATGGCAGCACGGGATCCGACTACGCCACGTGATCTGGCCGCCCTAGCACAAATTCAACCATAGCCATAGCACCCGCAACTACTGTAGGATAAAACTATGTCTCGTGATCTTTTTTGCTGGAGCTCAGATTTGGTCATAGCAGTAGCATCTGCGACTACTACTACGTGGGATCCAGCTATGTCAAGATATCCTCCCACCGCAGCTCAGATCTAGACATAGGTGTAGCGACCATGAGTATCGCATGGCATCCACCCACGGTGTTTGCCATGGCCCAGATCTAGCCGCTGATGGCTCAATTTGGCTCGATGTGACCATCGATTGTGAAAAGAGGGGGAATGGAGAGGTAAAGTGGAGAGGGGGGGCATGGAGATTGAGGCGGCTCGTGGTGGGGGACAAGAATGAGGGGGTAGAGATGAATGGGGAGAGAATGCGATTGTATATTGGGGCAGTGGGATAAAACAAGTAGAAATAGAAATAACGTTAGGAGAGTCTGGCATGCCGTATATAATGTTGGAAATGTGCCCTAGAGGTAATCATAGAGATGATGATATTTCATTATGTTCATGATTTTGATAATATGTTATCTTGTTCCTTGAATGAATCATTTGTTATAGATCAATAAGTATGTGACTTGTTGGTGGAACTCTTTAACTTATATGATGTCATTCTAAATGTATTCCTGGTCGGAGGTCACTGGTCGGAACACCAGTGACTCTATGACTAGCACATGTATTGATTGATGATCTTGTTTCACCGGTCATGGATATGAAGATATCGAATCAATAATGTGAGCACATGTTAGAGAACATGGTGTTGGATAGACCCATCATTGAGACACTATTGAGATTGTTATGAATCTTTGTGTCATTAGTTGGTCTCAAGTAATGATGATGTATAATCCTTAGACATGAGATCAGCATAGTTTTCTACATGTGTAATAGCACTCTTAGGGGTTGCCAAACGCTACTCCGTAACTGGGTAGTTATAAAGCTAGCTTTCGGGTATGCTATGAAACATGCGGAGAGATGTGACTGGTCGAGATGGGATTTGCCCCTCCTAACATAACAGGAGAGATGTCTCTGGGCCCATCGTGGTGATCGGATAAAGAAAGTGCATGGCCATGCCACTAGTGGTCGAAGTGTCGACCACATGATGTTATCCGACACTCGATCGAGAAAGTATTGAACAGTCCATGGATGACACATCATCTCACCTGGAGTTCAACCAGATATCATGAGGTGAAAGGAGAATGCATGAGTAGGTCGCTTAGTTTGATCAGTTACAGACTAGTCGTATGGAGATACGTGCTGGTCATAGACTTGTCAAACGTAATTACAGAATGGTAAGAACCTGGTCGTAAGGAGTTACGAACTAGTCGTGACCAATTACAACCTGGTCGTATAGAGATACGAACTGGTCGTAAGTGATGAGGACCTGATCACAGATCATATTACATCAAGGTTCGTCCGATTTATTCTATGTGTCTCTGGGAATCGTTATGTGCTGCTAGGTACCGCTAACGACTAGTGATCGAAAAAGAGTTTCCGAGTCATAACCAATTACACATGAACCTGTGGGGTTGCACACTTAAAGGGCAATGATCCGTTTTGGATGGTGATCCGAATTCGTATAGGCCACGAATTCCTAATGGGCTTCCAGGTCGAGACCCATCATGGATGCCTATATAAAGAGGGGCGGTGGCATGGGGTAGAAAAAGAGGATGATCTTTGGAAGAACTCCCGAAACCCTAATAGCCACGCCTTCTCAACCACGCTGCCGGAGCTAGCACTCCTGCGCGTGGTGATCCTGCCCCGTACGTGTGGATACCTCGGAGGTGTTGCTGCGAAGCATCAGCACTAGGACGATCCACGACTTGTGTTGATCACTGGAGTCGGAGAAGAAGTCGTGTGGTGGGTACGACCACTCGGAGAAACAGACGCGCGACGAGCACAACCACTCGAAGGAGGAGACGTGTCGTAAGTACGACTACGACTGCATCAACTTGCTACAACGACTCTACTTCCGCTACGAGTCGGCGCGTCTAGCAGTAATCTCTTGATCTATTACTTGCAGCGGTTCCTTGGTTGCGCGGTATTTTTTTTTGTTTGTGCTATCGTAGCATTCCCGCGTATCCCAACATATAAAAGATAGTGTTGTAGTTGTATCATATTGCCAGCTATGCGATTTGTATTTTCTCTCTCTTGTGCATGTGTACTATAGGAAGAGCAAGTCCAAGTTCTTTTTTAGTAACATATTGGCCACATCAAAATCCATGCTCCAAACTAGTCTTATATTTACAAGTATTATTAAATGGCTTGCCAACAATTAACAAAATTCCAGGTTGAAGCTTGGAGAGCCTGTGGTGTGGGGTTGAGAAAGGAAAGAATCCATCTGTAGTCCCTCGACTATTCAGTTCGTCCAATTTTCGTCACTCATTTACAAAACCGGGTAGAACTTGACCCGTCTCTCAATACCAGACAATCTTTACCCCTTTGCTTGTTTTGCCCATGGTTTTGACCCATCTGGAGTCCACATCAAATCCGATAAAAGCCCATTTTTGTCCCATGTGGCGTCAACATCAATTGTTGCTATTTCCAGGCCATCTTCCTTCTCCTCATGTTGCTCTCTTTCTCTCTTCTCTCTCTCGGTTGTTGCTCCCCCATCCGACCATCCTTCTCTCCTCCAACTCTGGCGGCAGCGGTGTCACACACTTCATGGCGCATGGTGCCCAAGTCCCCCGAGCGAAAACAGAACAACCGGTGACCTCCCCCGTTGCTTCCTTCCTCGCCTCCGGTAGCCTTCCTCGCTGCCATTGTGGAGACCCTCCATCGTTTCCCTCCTTGCTCGTCGTGACCAACGCCTTGGTCCACTTCGAGCTTGTCGTGACCAACGCCGTCGTCGCCAATTCAAGCTCGCTGTGACCGGCGCCGCTGTCCCAATCTGAGCTCGTCGCAAAGTTTGCCATGCCCAGTGCCTTAGTCCAATCTGAGCTCGTCGTGACTAGCGTCGCAGCCCCAATCGAAGCTCGTCACGCATGTGCCTCCATGCCTTAGATCTCTAACCTCACCTCCTACCCGCGAGCTCTGACGTCCAGAGCCCCCCCTCTTCATGGTGGAATGCGGTGGTGGTAGGAGGAGCAAGGAGCGACTGGTTGGAGCATGTGGCAGCCGACAGCAAGCTAGTAGGGAGGAGCAAGGGCAGTGGTGGTGGTCCGGTGCTGAGGTAGGGAGTGAGAAAACCGCCTTTCATAGCCTCACAGATTTGGCTGGCATGACAAATAAGTCCGCGGGCAACAAACGGATGTTGTGGTCATTTGATGGCGATGGAGGTTTGCGGGGAGAGGAGGAAGAGATATAGGAGGATTAGAGAGGAAGTAAAGGTGAAGAAGCTACAGGACGAAAGAAGGTTAGGAAGAGAGAGAAGACAGGAAGAAAAGTAAGAGGAGTGAAAAATGAGGATCACAGCTGGCCCTATAATTTGTTTTCATGAATCACTTAAAACCGTATTTGTTTTGGTTTTGACAATTAGAGGACATGCTCTACCTGATTTTGTAAATGAGGGATAAAAATTAGACTAACTAAAGAGTTAAGAGATCATAGATGAACTTTTTCCTTGCAGAAACAGTCTCAGATAATAGTGGCAGATGATGTAGAGACATGCGCTTAAGCATGTCTTCAAGTATGACCACGCTTCACATGAAAATGGGGAAAATATATTTTCTCAGGAGAATCTGGGCAGTCGATCCTTCATCCAACGCCCGCACAGAAGGGGAAGCATGTTTTCTCAGGAGAATCTGGGCGGTTGATCCTTCATCCAACGCCGCCCGCACCGAAGCCCATGTAGTCGTTTGATCCAGTTCCCACACCTACGAGAGCAACATAAGCAATGGCCGTTGCGCTTGAAACTACAAAAGCCCCTACCTGCTTTCCTCCTCCCGCCTAAACAAACCTCTCTCGAATTCCGCTTCCTCCGTCTTCCAAATCAAGAAACACCGCCCGGTTCTTGATTCCTCTACTTGCGCAGCAATGGAGCACTTCGAGAACGTGAGGTCTGTGCGGCTCAAGAGCCACCTGGGCACGTACCTCTGCGCCGTGGACGACGACGGCGGGGAGGCCGTTTCCCACGGTTACCGCCGCAACTCCCGCGGCACCGTCTGGGCGGCGGAGATCACCGGAGACGACTACGTACGCCTCCAGGGTCAGCAGGGGCTCTACCTGGGCGCCACCGATCTCCCGGCCGCCCTCGACGGCGGCCGTGGCACCGAGGCCTGCTGCAGGGTCATCCAGGGCGTGCCGTCCACCTCCAACGACAACGCCTTCCTCTGGGCGCCGCGGCGCGAGGGGAAGAACCTCACGCTCTCCGGACCCTACGGCTGCCTCCTCCGCGCCAGGTTCGGGCCGACGCCGCAGGACAACGCGGTCACCGTCGAGTTTGAGGCCGCTCCGGAGGAGAGCTCCTGGGTTGTCGAGGTCGTCCCGTCGGAGGCAGTGCGGGCGCCGGCGCGGGCGCCAACCTGCCGCGCCCAGTCCTGCGACGCCCGGTTGGAGACGACGTCAACGTCGGACACGGCGTCCAGCGCTTTCGTCAGGTTCTATTCCGACAAGGTACTCAAACGGAACCCTGATCCTGATTGCTTGGTATGTTCTTCCTCGAGCTGAAGCGTGCCGTTCTTGCGTAATCCCAAGCATGTTCCGATTTGTTAATTTATTCGAAAAAGAATGCATCCTTTTGAGTTGATACTGCCGATTCTTGCGTGACTGCAAGCTAGTTCTGCTCGTTAGTTTCTTGGGGTAAAAAAATGCTAATTTGGTTGATTCTGATTTCTGTATTGTCAATTTTTATTGGGAAAAAAATTCTGTTCGTGTTCGTTTGGTCCTGAATGAGTTGCAGTCTGATGAACTGGTGTTCTTGTGAAGGAAGAAATTTTCTTGGATTCGTCCATTACTTGTGATCGCATCAACCTACAGGGCTCGGTTAGTACTTGTTATGTGATCCAGGAGACCAAGACTAAGTGATTCATAATGCTGGCTAGGAACCGAAAAAGAAGCTTGAGGAACCACCAATTAGCGAGGAGCCCCTGCACATGCCGGTGCCACGCACGATCTTCTACAACACCGCCAGGGAGGACGGAAGCGTGGACGACTTCGACGAGGGAACCTGGAAGTACTTCACGTTCAACGAGCAGAGCCTCGCCGTGCTGCACCGCCGGCTGGAAGAGGAAACCCAGCGCGAAGACATCATCATCTGCCGCCGGAGAGGCGCCGTGCCGAGGCTGTTCCCCGTCGTTCTGGACCTGCCACCCGGCAACAATGACATGGAGTTTGTCCTGGTCTTGGTGTCCTCTAAAGGTAACGATGGGCCTCTCTGCTTCCCAGGCTGCTAAATTTTTGTTCTTGTTTAGCATCTGAACTTCTGTTAATGCGGCTGCTAATAATTCCCTGTCCTTGCTTAGTTTCTGAACCTTTCGTTAATTCATATTCTTGACATTTGCGGAACAGTTTACTTATGTAGTTGTCCTTCTATGTTTGCAGTGGTAAATGGTCTTCAATGGCCAAATGGACGTGGCCCAGCATCCATGTAGGAAGAATTAATGGAGAGTACCTCAGTGCTGCGATACGCTCTTTTTAGTGTCTATTCTTTAGAATTGTGCATAGAACTGAACATTCTTGTGCCTGCTGTAACATTTCACGTACCTAGGATGGAGCTTGCTTCTGCTTTGTGCTCAAGTCCTGGACAATAGACACGTAGCAAGGTTGAAAAAAACTGGTAGATATAGACGGAAATTTCAGAAAGGTACACGCGATTTTGGGGGAAGATCGATGTTGAATTGGGCTCATGAATAATATTGGAGTTTCTTTCAGTCATTCAACTCTTGGGAGTTTGTCTTTGTTCTAGTAGTACAGATGATGTTTATTGTGTACCGGTCTCTTTCTTATCAGTATCATTTGTTTCTGTCAGTTGCTTCAAGCTGCTACTTTGGCTGTGCTTGTTTGATGCTGATCTGACTAACAGGCTTTGCCCTAGATGAAAGTTCAGTTGTTAGGTATATTACTTTGTGTTGGAACTTAATTTGAAGTAAATCATTCAAAATTTTGATTACAACAAGCCAGGAAGTGAACACTCCACTTGGCAATTGTATATCCTGAACAAGTTCACAACATACTGCAAGAGTCTCTGCAATCAAGAACATGAAGAAAAGCCACAGTATTCCTTCAGGGAACGTTTTGCATCAACCCCAGCTATATGATATCTACAATCAGATCTCTCATTCACACTGTAACATCCACAACACCTCCTAGATATGCACATATACTTCTAAGGTAACACGTCCATATGCACGCTAAGTAAAAGATAAAAAACCTCGCGATATAAGGAATCAGCAAGCTATTTGGTCCCTGCAGGTTGCTATCTCCTCAAATACAGGCAGCCTCGACCTGAAAGGCGTCCATTCATTCGTCACAAGGTTTAGTCTCTCCATGATCTCTTCGCTGAGACTCAAGCAAACATCTAACGCTGACGAAACATGCATCATCGGGCCGAGCTCATGGAGCAACTGCTCAGCTCGGCCAACCACCTTGTCATCATCCGATCCGGAGATTCTGCGTAGTAGGACGCCCTCGAGAACTTGCCTTGCCTCCTCATGCTTGCCCTGCTTAATTAGGCAGAGCCCAAGGTTGCATGCCCTGTTGGCATCAGGCTCAATAGTTTGCGCCTTGCGGTATACCAATTCAGCGGCTTCATAGTTGTTCTGCTGCATGTAAGCCCAGCCAAGATTGCCCTGTAATGTACATCTGAAAGTTTCAGTAACTTGAGAGTGTAACTGAATACTGCATTGACATGCAAAATTACCAATCAGTAGGAGTAACATGGGAGCAGTAATCTATACCAGGATGCGAGACGTTTCCTGCTGGATGGAGACCTGGAATTTCTTGCCATGGGAGCGTGCTGTCTTGGTCGCCTTCCCGTTGAAGGCCTCGCCGAGGTATATCATCTTCAGCTTCTGTTTCAGTAGCTCTATCTGCTCCTCGACTTTTCCGCATTTCTGAATACCAAAATCAACGTCACATTAGAATGCAGGAATTAATCCTTGAACACTTTTACAAGATGTGCAACAAAATGCACCTTGTAGAGGTCGATGAGGAGGTTGTCGAGGGACTCCTGAGCCTGCCTGGAGCACAGGTGCCTGAATGATCTGATAGCTTCTATCGCCTCCTGGGCGCGATCCTGCTGCTTCATCACCACAGACATGTCCTTCAGTGCACTGTCCACCCTGTCCCCGGAGTTGATCGCCTTCCAGAACCACACAATCGCCATCTCCGCATCCTTCTCGACAAGCTGATTCATCCAATGAAGTCGTTTGATCCAAGTCAGCAATTAAGGTTGCAGAGACAACTTCAGCAAAATCTAGTTTAACTATTAATCCTGAATTTATCTGTGTAGTTGAGTGCTTATTTTTAACTATTTAGAAATTAATCAATCGTGAAGCACGTCATTGATTGCACCAGTGAGTCACTCATTCCGCCCGTTGGATCACTATCCATATCTGGTAACCATGTGCCCCAGTGGGCAACTTTTAGACTTTAGTACAATGAATGATTCAGTAGTGAACAGTACTGCTCAAAGTACAGAACCAAAAACAATAATAAGAACAATATTTCAGTATCAAGCTAAATCCAATCTTTCCAACAAGGATACGACAGTTAGTTGTCATTTACAAAGGATATAAACCACTAGCACCACAAATTAGCTGTAATTTCATGGACATGAAAATACTTACTCTATCTAGAATCAGAAAAAAAAGGTAATAATACATGAGGGAATTTCTTTCAGCACTAGGGCGAAGGCGAATCGACATAGAAAACATCCCAAGAGGCACCCGGAAACATTCGAAAGATGCTCGCTTTGATGCTAGTACTGTAACTGTACACTCCTACATGATTAATTAAGCTAGCTATGACAAATTGCCAACCAATGTTACTACAACCAACGTACTCAAGGAAAGGTAGAGAGAGAGAGGGTTTGCAAGAACAGAGAAGAATTCCAACCTGGAGGTGCTTAGCTCTGATGTACGGGCTGTCCCCTGCGGGCACCTTGTGGACGACATGGAACAGGTCTTTCTTCTCCCCTCCTCCTCCTCCACCTCTCCTCTTAGAAGAAGAAGAAGAAGACATGGTTGAACAGAACCTGAATCCTCAACAAGAGACTGAGATGAGAGCAAGTAGCGCACGGCTAGGTGGTTTCTTTCGCGGTTTGCTTGGTTTGAGGGATCTGGGGGTGGGAGCCGGCAAGGAAAGGGGCGGAGGAAGATGACGAGGGGTGTGGCGTGAATCCGGACGGGAAGGCGTCCGGGTTCCATAGAGGAGGTTGGATGGGGACTTGGCCTCTGATCCAACGAGCCTGAGCGAGCCACGTGTCAGGATCTGCGCGGGTGCAGTGATGTGCCCGCGGCGCCTTGAGCTCTTGAGTAGGTGTGGAAAAAAAAACTCGAAATTCGTGAGCCAGCTTGGCTCGTTAAGGGCTCGGCTTGACTCGGCTCGAACTCGGTCCCTTAACGAGCCGACAATTTAGCTTCGTTCTTAACGAATGGCCGATCGAGTTCGCGAGTTGTCTGTTAACTCGTTTATTGATATGGACTGCATGGATATTTAATTATCTGCATAGATGTTTATTGCTTTGCATGCATGTTTATTCACCTGAAGTGGATTGCATGTATCTGGACTGCATACAATGCATGTTTATGTATCTGGAGTGGATTGCATGGTTGATGGATCCGGTCATCTGGATCTGGAATGCTTTGCATGGAGGTTTTAGGTTCATGGATCTGTATGCATGTTTATTACTTGATATGGATATTTATTGATCTGTAGTCTGGACTGTATGAATCTGTATGTATGGATTTGGAAGACTGTAATGCTATGGATGTTTATTGATATGGCATGTCTGCATCTGCATGGATCTGTAATGATATAAATGTTTATTTGTGATATGCAAGAATGATTTGTTCTTTATATGTGCTTTCTGAAAATTTCAGGACATTTTAAGATTTTCATTGTGTTTATTGATAACGAGCCTAACGAGCCAAGTTCGAGTTTTTTAACGAGCCGACCCTGGTATTCTACTCGTTATCTTAACGAGTCGAGCTCGTTTTCTCAACGAGCTTTACCGAGCCAAGCTGAGTCGAGTTAGCTCGTTATCTACCCTACCCTTGAGAGAGAAATGGTGCGAATTGTGAGTGTTGAACAGGTCCAGTTGAGGTCGGATTGGCTGCGTCTTCTAGATGCATGCATGTCTTTTATTAACCACCATCCTTACACAGTAGAGTAGTAAAAGAAACTTACATTTTTTTTTCTTGAAAAATTAGAGCGTATTAAAATGTGAGTCACCGTGTACTACTCGAGTGAATCGTTGGTTGGAAAATCAACACTCCAGATCAAGTGGGGGAAGAGTTAGCGAGTAAAGATCAGTTTGGAACATGGGTATACGAAACTCTTATCTTTACTACTTACCTGTAGAGTGCATGTATGTTGCAGTGAAAATACAAACTTTCAACAAGATAGGAGGGTAAGAGAGGAGATGGGGACGGGTGAGTGGGTGTAGCGGTGGCGACGAAGTATAAGACAAGAAAGCGAGACGAGGAATGCGACGTAGGGGACTCTGCAAGCATCGAGGGACGGGCCGCATGCGGATGACCGGTGGCTTGGGTGGTTCTGGCGACAGCGAGGTCGAATGAGCGCGAATCAAGGGCGACGACGCCGACGTCGGTGCGAGGCGGGGCGGGGGGAATCAGAGGAAGAAGAGTGAGGCGGCAATAACACATATGTGAGGAGCGGCCACGTTAGGGGTGGCGACGGAGTCTAAGACAAGAAAGGGAGACGAGGAATGCGACGTAGGGGGCTCTGCAAACATCGAGGGACGGGGGCCGCATGCGGATGACCGGTGGCTTGGGTGGTTCTGGCGACAGCGAGGTCGAATGAGCGCGAATCAAGGGCGAAAACGCCGACGTGGGTACGAGGCGGGGCGGGGCGGGGGTGAATCAGAGGAAGAAGAGTGAGGCAGCAATAACACATATGAGAGGAGTGGCCACGTTAGGGACGCATCGTGGCTGACATGGTGGTCCAAGTGCGCGTGGAGGTTTCGTTGGTTTTTTTACGTACGTAGGGGTGTGATGATCTGCTCGCTGCGCGCGATGAACTCCTTCTTTTATTAGTTAAGATTAAGATTAAGAAAAATACTTTAGTGGTGATGAGTGATGTATTATGTCTCTGTCCTCCCCAACTCCCATCACTGAGTGAATCAGCAACGACATGTGGGCCCGCCCCTAAATTGTGCTATTTTGTTGGCTTGCGCGAGAATCAAATGCGGGGCTGTACAACAGGCAAAAGGCGGCAAAGGTGGCATTGTTCGAACAGGTGAAGGTGGCGGAGGCGCGCAAGGCGTAGGCCGACGCGCAGTTCTTCGAGCAAAAGCTTGTCGAGGATGCGAAACAGAGAGAGGTGGAGTCACTGGCCACTGGGGGCAAGGCTAAGGTGGAGTGCGTGGCGTCCATGATCGGGGCGCTCGGCGGCAACTACCACGCGCTAAGGGACTACCTCATGATTGACAGCGACATTGTAACACCCCAGCTCAGCACGAGCCTAGAATGTTACTAAAACAGCAAAGTAGAAGTTAAAACTTAAGATAACAATTTTAAAAGTTAAGTCATTACACTAAGTTTCGACAACACCTCCTTTGTATAGTTAACCATACAAGGGATCGTGTCGATTAACAATAGTATTAACATTGATTCTAAACATCCAACTTGCATCATAAACATAAACGACATCAAAATACAATAATTAACTCCATTACATATCTTTGAAAGCAATAAGACATTTCCAATAAAACAATCTAGTAGTTTACTAAAAAATAACATAGTCCAATTATTCATCTAAGAAGGTACGTGGAAGCGTGCGACTAATCAAATCACCAGCCCTTCCCATGCATGTCGATCGCTCAAGAGGTACCTAAAAATAAAGACAAACAACAAGGGGGGTCCATTTTGGTGCTTGGCCACCACCGTCGTGCACGCCCTCGCCGACGGCAAGCTCCGACCGTGCGAGCCCGTGGCTTCCTTGTGCTGGCACGCTTGGGCATGCACTGTTCACTCATCATTAAACCCTAATTGTTGTCTTAAAAGCTAACCAATGATTAGGGTTATTAACTGCTGGCTTAAAAAGCCCCCTTGACTCTTTGACCAGCGGGCCCGCAAATAGTAATGGTCAATTTTATTTTCGGTTTTTCCTCCGGAGACCGACAGGTGGGCTCTCGTGTGCAGTGTGCACCCTGTGCACCATGAATCGATGCACAGTGCATGTGACCTCCGGTCCATGCACTGTGCATATAGACTGAGCACTATTCATGGGTCCTACATGTCAGTGGGCCATTTTCTCTCTCTCCTTTCTATTTTCTGATTTAATTCCATTTCAAACTTCGGAAGCTCCGTTCTCCTCCGTTATAACTCCAAAAATTATACTATTTATTTCTAAAATTTTGTAAATTCAAGATCTTGATAATAGCACTGGTCTTGTTTAATTGGGAGTTTATTTATTATATCTTGTGTATTTATTTGTTCTCTTTGCTTATTTGTGCCTTTTCCAGTACGTTCGTCCGATTAGGGTTCAAAGAAACGGAAGATCTCCAACTTGATGAAGCACAAGAATATCAAGACTCTCTTACCTTTACTCTAGGCGAGTCAACACTTTGATCATTTTGAGCCTACATTTATATAAATTATATTCATTTAAATTACCAAAATTGCATGCTTTAGTTCTTTAATCAAATGTATGTTAAAACTTAAGGTAGTTAAATACCCATTTGATAATTAATTAATTATAATACAATCCTTTGACAATTGAATCCGTTATTCCATGTCACACTAGTAACTATGTGGTAAATACTAGTTATAAGTTGTACTTAAGCGACATGCTAGTCTTGCTTAAGTACCGGGACATTAAATGTCCTAATTATCATCCTTTAAACATGAAATTGGTTTTGGGCAGTCATTGTGGGTAAATGACTGAGATGATTGAGTTAATGTATTTTGCTCGTCAAAAACCCCCAATAACTTGTTGTTACTATCTGGGCGAATGATACGATGGATAGTATGATAGCGGGTGCTAATATAGTCCAAGGAATGTTGGTTTGTGGATGGTATATAGAATGAACCGCCCAGATACCTAAGGACTTAATCTTGTCACGACCTCCCGTGTAAAACAAGTACAACCACAAATCTGCAAAGTGCAACTTGGTTTAGTAAATTTATTGAACCCTGGAAATCATCTCATTGGTGACCGATCAAGGTGGTGCAAGTAGTGGATACGATCCAACTTGAATGAGACACCAAGGAAGGGTGAAGTTGCTAGCTACGCTAGTCGTGGTGATAAACATCCCGCACAACGTATGGGACCCACAGCAAATGGGGGCAGCCCATATGGGTGAGATGACAGAGGAGGCGAGATACTTTGAAAGGTTATTGTGACGATCGCTCAACTACATGACTATGTAATCATGTGAGGTAACGAGTATGATTATCTCTTGTGGGTACCGTGTACAACCTCTGCAGAATCTAAACTGTTTAAACAGTCGTGCCTACGGTCAAAGGCGGACATATGAACTTTACTAGAGTTGGTTCTATTTCAAAAATCGTTGTGGTGGGATGAAAAATGTGATGGGCTTACCTAGCCCTGAGATTGAATTTTCTGGGTCACGGACTCGGTGGTGTTAATAAGTGGGGATAGCCCTAATCAAAAGAAGCATGAGGTAGAGTTTCCGACGGAGGGAACCTCTGCTGATATAAATATTGCACAATTACTCTCTTTAATAAAATGCAATTTGGTTAAAATGCTAAGTGATAGGAATTTGTAATTATGATAATTGAAAATATTGCTTTAGCAAATAAAAGAACCCGAGCCATCCTTGTTTAGCCTTGCATGTATATTATTACATCTTGTGTGTTTGCTCGCGAGCACGGAAGTTATGCTCATTCTCACTCTTTCCCCCAAAACCCTCAGAAGCAGGAAATCCTAAAGATTACATATACTACGGGGGTCCAGAAGTTAGAGACCCAGGAGATGATGAGGAGTAGTTTAGTTCTTTTAGTCTAGATCTCGCCCCAGTCCAACTGACCCTGTCGGTGCTTGCGTGCATCCTATATTATCTGAGTTTTTGGGTAATATCAGACGCACACAGGTTTCCCCAGTCGCTTGCCTCTGGAGATATGTGCTCTCACCCTTTTGCTTTCATTGTCGCTTCTGCTACTTTTGTAATGTAATCAGTTTGGATTGTTCGACCCTTATTGTAAAATATGACCCGATGCGGTCTATGTAAACTCTAATGTGTTAAATTAATGAATGGTATGATTTAATTCACGTCATGTATGAAATGATTCAGCAATGTGTCCGTGAGTACTATTTACTGATCTAAGGAATAACATAGTATTTTCACAGAGGATTTGGATTTATGAAATCCAGGTCTGACAGGGCTGGTATCAGAGCATACGACTGTAGGAGTCTTAGCTAGACTGGTCGAGCCTAAGGACTTGAGTCTTGTTTTGAAAACTTAATAAAAGCTTTGGTAAAATATAACATACTTTTTACTCTTACTCATCTCTCTTAGTTCTTCACTTACCTTGATTTCACTTGAGTTTTTACTCGGTTTTGACTCCCTTGTTTGCTTCAAAAATCGTAGATGACAACTGTCGGGACCCGAAAATGCAATTCTGGACCCTCTGTGTATTCCGCACTAGTTCAAGATCACGCTAGTGCACACAGTATCAACATAGGTAAATATCGATCCACACAAGACGATTAATAGAATAAATGGCTAATTTGAATAGCAAATAATGGTTTTGACTTCATGGTTGAGTTTACATTTATTAAGCCACCTAGGGCTGACAATAGATAAAATAGCAGCAGTGGAAAAGAAATAAACTTGTGAATCCCATCAATTCACCATAGGCAATGATCGATCAAGACCCTAACGATCGACACCTTCAGAGAACTCCTCTTCAAAGCGCATTTATGACTCCTCCACTACATTGATTATTTGAAGTAAGTATGAGTACACAACCGTACTCACAAGACATATCACAAAATGCAATTTATAGATGATGGCTTATTCCAAAGGAATGACTTCTGTGATTTTTTTTTGCAGAAATGCAACATTTGCAATTGAATATAAATAATAGATGGAAAACATAATTGAAAACAAATAAACTCTAATAATTTATCATTTGATTTCACAAAAATACATAGTCTAAACAAGTTATTCACACAGTTATATGACTTAGATCACACAACTCCCTTCCCAAAGGTTTTATAAAAATCTACCCCTCATATGAAATCCCCGAGTATGTCCATGACCGCGGACGCGACTATTCGAATAGATTGACACTTTACCCACAAGATACAATTAGTGTAGCTAGCACTGACTATAACAAAACCTTTCAGAAACTTCATCTCAACGTTGACACTCCCGATGTGCTTTACTGCCGTCCAACCGATACACACAGCGTTTGGAAGCGACACACACTGTTGGACAGGGATGCGGTGAACCTTCCCGCGATGTGATAAACACACCTCCAGCCCATCACGCAGCTTAACCTACACCTGGGTTATCTATGGCAAGATTCCATAACCTACTAAATTAGACCCGTCCCATACCAGACATGTGGTTGTACAGTAAGGCTCAGTTTAATGACACACAAAGTTAAATACTTAATTGACTAAGGTAAGACTTCCAATTTCTAACTAAGTCACACAGCTTATCATTCCCAGCACACAGCTCCAACATATTACACAGAATCCACCACTTGCCTCAGTCTAAATCTTTTTCTATCCTGTTGATTAAGTGCAATACATGCCATCAACGAGTAATAGTATACAATACACACAGATTCATCACACAGTTTCATAATCACCTAGTCTAGTTTATAATTGCAACTCACATGAAATGATGATTCGTGGCATGGCTAAGCAATCTACTCGTATCTAATCAACCCACGTTGGTGCTACGATAATACCAACTAATAAAGAATCAACCTAGGATGACAAAAGATCATGGCATAACAATAGACAAGGTGGACATAACAATTTGGATTAATAACTAAACCCAAAAGAATTTAAATAAATACTTGAAATAGAATGCAATACATTGAAACAAAGTATTTTAAAAACTGGGTTCAACATGATCAAAGGTATAATTGGCCTTGTAATAGGTCTAGGTACTGATCTTAGTCTTGAGACACTTCTCCTTCTTCAAAAGTCCCCGAACAATTAACGTCTACGCGTAAACAAAATAATAAACAAAAATAAATAAATAACAGAGGCAAAATAAACTCCAAAAGTTAAATAAAAACTATAAATAAATAGATCTCGAATTTATATAAATTTAAAATTTGAATAAGCTCAATCGGAGTTCGGATGCGAAAGATATGGGCTTTGGAAGATTGAAATTAAAGAAAATACCCTAAATTGGAATTTCTGAATGATTTTTCTAAAGGAAAATCGGATTATTGCGCAATGTTGACGTCAGCGAAGAATTTCTAAAAAAGGAATAAATAAAAGAAATTATGAAATATGGGACCCACATGTCAGCGAGATGGCTCACGGTGGACTGAGTCTACTAAGCCATGGGAATCCGAAAGTGGTGGACCGTGCCACGCACGCACTGACGAAGCAACCACGTGGGCGACATGCAGACTCGGGTGCTGATGTGGAAGCTGACGCAGACTCGCCATGTCAGATCGACGGCGGCGGCGCTCGGGACCCAATGGTTCCGGCGAACGGTGGTGACTTGACGGCGGTGGAGGGTACCAAGTTGCAGCCAATGCTAATGCGGTCCCAGGGGTGAACTCATTGGCCACTGGGGTTGTCGGCAGCGACCGACGGCTAGCTCGGAGCGGAGGGGGCGGTGCGGCTATTGTCGGATGACGGTTCTGATGATGCTTCGGCGGCAGGGAGGGGCGCACGAGATTGCTCTGGTGACGGCGGGCCCAGTGGCGTGCTCGACGGCGACGAGGCGGCTACGGTGGCAGCGCAATGTAAAAAAAAACTGATAGCGGCGACAAAAACGTAAAGCTTGAATTACAGTGGCGCTAGAGCGACCGGGTTGCGGCGGCTAGGGGTTTTGGGGTGCGGAGACAAGGGCGAGCCCGGAGGTGCTTTAAATAGGGTGGAGGCATGCCAGATTAGGGAATCCCCAAATCAGGATTTTCTCGGTTTCATTTGAATTACGGGTTAGAGTCTGTTTTCGCCCCGATTTCTAGCAGATATGGGTGCTGGAGAATCGGAGATAAGATTTGGTAGCAAAAACTGGGATATTTTAGTTGGAGAATCCGTTTTGTCGGTTTGAGCTCGAGGAGCGGCGATGGCGGCGAGAGCGACGGCGCGAGGTTGACGACGACGCGGTGGAGACGAAGACGTGGGGCCGACCTGGCAGTGAGGTTAAACGGCGTGGCGCGGGCGTTGGAGCGCGTTCAGCCGTTGATCGCGGCCACGCATTGGCGACGCGCAGATGGCCACGCGGAGAGAGAGAGACCGAGCAGTGGGGACCACTGTCGGCCGAGAGGCGGGCGCAGTGGAGTGGTCAAGACGCGATCTTTGGGCAGCGGGAATAGTATTCGGTTTCGGCCCGACGCTGTTCCGAGAATTTTAAATAGATTTTCTATTTTAGAAAATACAGAAAGTCCAAATAGCAATTAGAAAGTAGCAAATGAACTTGGAAAAATTCCAGAAAATTCTATAAAATATGTCTAAGCACATAGAATCCAAATAAAATAGTTTTGGCAATTGTTGATGTTGGCATTAACCCTATTAAATTATTTTGAGATGAAGGTCTATATTATGTTTTAAATGAAAATACTAAAAAATTAATAGAACTTCAAATATTGTATTTTTCAACCAGTAATTATTCAAAAGATTTTTAAAAGCTCAGAAAATTGGGATGTTACAACAACCCCGTTGTCCGATGGCCCGTGAGACTTTTTCTCTCACGAAGAAGACGGAGGCGAGTTCGTGGACATTCTTCGCCAACTCATGCGACACCTGGATTACCGCCGTAAGCCTATATTCAGAAGTCGAAAGACCCAGAGCCTAGACCGAGAGTCTTGGGCCATGGAGATTTTCCTCTATGCCAGAGATAGTGAGTTCATCGCTCACACCTTCAGATCCAAGATGCCCCAGAGCAGCTATTTTGAAGCAATCCAAGACACGGTACGCTTCCCCTGCACCTGCCCGAGCCAAATGCACGAGGATCTTATGCTAAGTTCGCCCTTCCACTACTTTCTGCCTCTCCAGGAGGGAGAGTTCGACCACGAGATCTTCATCGTCGTGTAGGAGTAGTCAGGCTTAGTCTAGGTTAGCTAGCGATGCTTACTGTGCGATGTTTTCATGCAAGCACTTTATGTTTCTTTCTTTTGTAGACGACGTGTTTGTATCTTTTATCGTGGCTTATCATGGCCGATATGCTGTACTTTAGGAGTCATGTAACACCTAACCCCTTTAATATAATGCAATCACTCCAGGCTTTGTATTGTACTTGATCGTTTCTCCTCGTTGGTTTGATGCCACCCCAAGACTTGGTGCCTATGCAGAAGGCCGAGGAAGAGGCCGTGGTTGTGGCCATGGAAAAGATCTACCTCCCTCGCCACCAGCAAACCCAACAATGGCACAAGTTATGTTCCAGCAGACACAGATTCTTCAAGTTTTGCTCGCTAATCAGCAGACTGGAGCGGCCGGTCGCAACTCCAAGCTTGCAGACTTTCTTAGGACAAGACCCCTCACCTTCGCCGCAGCATATGAACCCCTGGAAGCTATAGATTGGCTCGGGGATACTGAGAAGAAACTTCAACTTGCCCGTTTTCAAACGAAGGCAAGGTGAACTTTACCACCCATCAACTGAAAGGAGCCACCGCTGCATGGTGGAAAAACTACTTCACTGCCCGAGGTGGTGACAGTCCAGTGTTCGAAGAAGAATAAGAAGAAGAAGCGAACCGAGCGATCGCATCTACGATCAAGCTCAACCACCCGCACGCAAGATAGAAAAAATTGCCGAAGTACAGCTAGAAGAAGAAGTTGAACCGTTAATCCAAGCAATTCCTTGGAGTGAATTCAAAGCTGCTTTCAGAACCAACTTCGTACCAGAAGGTACCATGAGAATAAAGAAGAATGAGTTCATAGCTCTTAAGCAGGGTCATATGTCAATTAATGAATACCTGACAACGTTCAATCAACTCGCCCACTACGCCCCCAATGACGTAGCTGATGAAGAGGAAAAGATTGACTGCTTTGTGGAAGGAATACGCGAAGACATGAGAGTTCAGCTTGTCCTCCATGATTTCCCCAGCTTCCACCACTTGGTCAACAAAGTCCTCATACTTGAAAATGAGAAAAAAAAACTGCGAAAGTCAGCTGCAAAAGAAAGATGGCATTTCAAGGGCCACAAAACAGCTTACCACAGAGATCAGCTTTTCAGAGTAGCTCATCTTTCCGACCACCAGTAACCTCATCTCAGGGAACTTCAGCTCAAACCTCACGTCCCAGTGAGAATGTTTCCCGTGCTCCTCGCCCCGCTGGACAGCCTGCAGCAGCCAATCCGATAGCTCATCTTCGTTGTTTCAACTGTGGAGAAAAATGTCATTTTTCTAAAAAGTGTCCTCAATCAACCACCCCGGTGAGGTTCAACTTCAAAGCCACACCAACTCGAGGCCAGACTTCAGCTGCAACCAAAAGTCATCAGACCTCGCAGGCATACAGAGCCGCTTCCACTACAAGCCAAAGCCAGGGCCATGTGAACCATGTCACCGCCGAAGAAGCCCAAGCAGCTTCAGGAGTTATAAGAGATACGTTCTCTGTCTAATCCGAGTAGATTGAATCTCGGGGTCAAGAATTCGTTTAAGGTGGGTAGGATTTGTAACATCCCATTTTTGAAATGGTGAATAGTAATTACATTCGGTTCTTGGTTTTGAAAATTTATTCAAATTAGCCGTTAATTTCAAATCTTCTAGCTTCTAGCTAAGCTCAGGTTTGTGTTTCAAACCTCCTTGCAATTTTAGAATTCAAATTTCGAATTTGAATTCATATTTTTGGATTTTGGACCCTTTCTCAATTTGTGCCCTCCCCTTCTTTGGGCAGCCCGTGCCTTCTTGGGTCGGTCCATTCCTCCTCTCAACCATTTTGGCCCGGCTTCCCCTTTGTCTCTTCTTCCCCACCCGGTCAACCCGACCACGCCGCCCGATTCTATCCCCTTTTTCTTCTCTCCCTGACACGTTTGTGTCCCTCTGCCACCCTCTGCGCCGCTCCTCGTGCTCCACCTACTCCCTCTGCCGCCCGTGACCTCGTCGCCTCGCCTCGTTGGGTCCCATCCCCGCCCATCACCACTGCATCGCGCACCCCCGCAGCCGGTCCGAATAGTGCGCTTGGTGCTACGCTTGCACACACGCTCGCGCCACCAGCTCCACCACCGCGTCAGTATGGCGCTCGAAGTCGTTGCCCCTCGCTGCGCAAGCACCTGCAGCCACCTACGTCCCGCCCCATCGCTTGCCAGTGCGCCATGATGCCAGCTCGGGACCAAGCTCCCTCCCAACGGCTCCTCCCTCCCACCGGCGCTTATAAGGAGCCCCTGTGCCCCTTGTTCTCCACCACACCGCCCCATTTGCTCTCTGGTAAGCCCACCAAAGCAGCCACCATTTTCCCCTTTTAGCCAAGCCGCCTCAGTCGGCAATCTGCCGTTCCGGCGCTGCCTTCACCGCACCACCCCGTAACCTCGCTCTTTCCCCCGAAACCCTCAGAAGCAAGAAATCCTAAAGATTATGTATACTACGAGGATCTAGAAGTTGACGGCCTAGGAGATGATGATGAGTAGTTTAGTTCTTTTAGTCTAGATCTCGCCTCAGTCCAGTTGACTCCGTCGGTGTTTGCGTGCATCCTATATTATCTGAGTTTTAGGGTAATATCGGATGCACACAGGTTTTCCCAATCGTTTGTCTGTGGAGAGATGTGCTTTCACCCTTTTGCTTCTGTTATCGTTTCCGCTACTATTGTAATGTAATCAGTTTGCCCTGTTTGGCCCTTATTGTAAAACCTAACCCGATGCGGTCTATGTGAACTCTGATGTGTTAAATTAATGAATGATATGATTTAATTCACACAATGTATGAAATGATTTAGCAATATGCCTGTGAGTGCTATCTACTGATCCAGAGAATAGTACAATATTTTCACAGAGGATTTGGGTTTGCGAAATCTGGGTCCGACAGGCACGCTTCCCAAAGACGGTGCCGCCAACTGATCACCGTAAAATGCATTCATCGTTTCCTGTCCAGCTACTTATTCGCTAGGTAGTTTTGGTAGCTTATCATCTTGTTATCCTAAGTTGTTAATTTAGAATTGTTAGGGCTTACACTTTTGTTTAGGTGCATCCATCTGGTTTAATCAACTGTAATAATACCAGATGTTTGTGCATTCGAGTTGCTATATATTTTCTGAACTCAAGATATGGTTTAAGACTTGTTTGTCGACTTGGTTTACTTATATCCGCATGAGTATGCATGGTTTGTTTAGATGTTTCTGCAAAACAATGCCAACTACGCTCGAACTGATGTTGTGATACAGATGCGCATGTCTAAATACTGGCTACATGGATTTTAATAAGACAATATGCATATCTATTATCTTTGGCATGGTAGTCTTGAGCATAACCCACTGCAAGAGCCGCAACGGTTATTCCTGCTGCGAGAAGAAGGTGGCTACAACTGTAGTGGACACCAACGCACGGTTAACGTGACACCTCCATTGAACACCAACCTGAAGTGCCTTGTGTCGACGAAATTGGTCCACGTGGCCCTCGCACCATGAACTCACTCTTCGTGCCCTGAGTGTGAGATAGCGACCATGACCATGCACGAGCCAGCTGGTCTTCTAATGGTTCGTGCATGACGTGGTCACCGTCAGCTTCCACTCACCAGTGGGGCCAATCGAGCACCTAGCCAAGAAGTCCCCCACCACCGCCGCTGGCAGCGGCGAGCCCCAACCATGTCCTGGTGTTCGTTGTCATGCCCATTTATGAGTATTAGTCGTGTCACGATATTTTTCTTCTTGGTTTTTTAGTTATTAGTATTGGTACCACAGAGTCAATTGATTTGTGTTTCTGTTTATAATTTTGTTGTCTTGATAGTCCTCTATATCTCATGGCATTGAAGTCATTGTGATGCTTGGAGATTGAAGTGGGACGTTGTAGGATCTTAAGATGATTAAAAGATTCTTTGCAATTTGATCTGTTTTTTGGTAGTGGTTAATTCCCCAATTCACGTATGGAAATATCACATTTCTTTGATTTCATTATATTGGCAGAATGGTTTTACATTATCAAAAAATTTTGTTTCCCCTTTAGAGTGTAGACAGAACACCGTGAATTGGTACATAGTCTTAATTTTGTGTTTAGCATGGTGTTAGTGTGTGATTATGTTGTGGTTTTGGTGAGAGTTTTATTTTTCTAACTTGAATCCTTGCATATGCACGATTTTATTTTCAAAATTCAAGGCTGATCACTTTCCGTGAGGTTGGTTGAGTGGGACCAGTTGAACATTTGTTCAATTATTCATTCGACTGTGCTTCCATCCTCATGCAAGTTTGGTTGTTAAGTAAAATCTATCCTTATCAACTATGACTGGCTGAGTTTTTTGTGATTAGTTGATTCAACCATAGCATAAACACGCCGAGGCCAGGATAGACGGCGGAGGTGTGACGTCTACAGTGGTGGATCTCGGTTGGGTGTATTGGCAGAACCGAGGGTACAACTTGTCGGTGTTTTAGAACCAAACTTACATAATGATTGTTTGATCTAGAGGTCTGTAAGACTCAAATCACGAAGAGAGAATGACACAGGGATTTATACAGGTTCGGGCCTTCTCCGGAGAGAATAACAACCCTACTCTTGTGTGGTTATATTGAGTATGCTGGTTACAGATCAAGAGAAAGACTGAAATACAATGTTTTGTACTCCTGATCGTGTCATTCTTCCTTTTGTCCATCCTCCTTCCTTCGGTGTGTGGTGATTCCTTCTTTTATAGCGTGCTCGCAGTGGACAACGACAACAATTTCTCTAGCCCAAAGGGCGATCAATGCTTTAGATAACGATGCGCTTACAGAGATTATTGTTGGAGAAGTAACGCTCCCACATAGCCAGCGCTTATCACCGTAGCGTAGAGATTAATCGTGTAGTTATTCCAGAGAATAATTGCATATACTTACTGTTTATACGCCTTAGTCAATTGGGCCTACTTGTCTGTAAGCTCGATCGATTATAGGGTGGTCGTAACTAACCTTGTCGTAGAAAGACTTATGACCATGAGGTGATCGTAGAAGAACTTACGATCTCGCTAGTCGAGAAGAACTTACGACTATGGGGCGTCGTAGCTAACCTTGTCGTAGAAAGACTTACGACCATAAGGTGATCGTAGAAGAACTTACGATCGTGTGCTAGTCGTAGAAGAATTTACGACTATGGGGTGGTCGTAGCTGACCTGGTCGTAGAAGGACTTCACCATGAGGTGATCGTGGAAGAACTTACGATCATGAGGTAGTCATAAAAGATCTTACGACTCCAGTTCCCCCCTTATGAACATTAAGGGTATACTCAAGAACCATATCATGGCGTTATTATCCATAATAAGGATTATAAATAAATAATTAAATAAAAATTTCTAGATCCTCGTCACAACTGTAGAGATGCAATGTGGGTTGGGCGGATCCCGGTCGGGCACCATGGTGGAGCCGAGGGTGCTGGTGGCTCAAAGTGTCGCCACGGATCTTGGCTGGACGCTCGGTAGACCCGAGGGCACAGCTCAGGCAACTCAATATGTATGGGGTAATATATTATTTTTGAGTTGCAGCAACACACGAGCAATCAACTAGTGTTCGAAATACTCCCTCGAAGAAAAAAAACATGTTGTTTTGGACATCGACATGGTGCCCAAAACATATTTTTGACTACTAATTTCTTATGTAATATATTTATAAACCCAAGAAAATTATAATATTACAAAAATAGTTTTCGAGACAATTCTATGCATATGATTATCATGTATTTGATCTAAATATTAGAAAATATATTGATAACCAAACTTTTCAAAGTTTGACTGCACGTATCCCAAAACGATATGTTTTTGTGACCTGAGGGAGTAGACAGGAAGAGCTGCATAGGTTTTTTAAGGAGACTTTTTCTTGAAGCGTATATGGTAACTTAAAAGAAATGAATAATGCTATATCCATACGTCCAGAGTAAACCATAGCATCGTACACTTGCCTTCTCTCCTTAGTCCTCATCCACACACCCATTACCGCTCTTATTCTCCAATATCTCCATATCCTCCTCCAGGTTCAGAGAAATCGAAGCACCTCCGTGCCCCATCTCTCTGTTGTAGTCCCCATATCCACGCGCACGCGCGCGCGCGCGCGCACACACACACACACACAGCGCAAGCATGAGGTCTACTACCAGCACAACGAGGAGTTTTTGGCTTATTTAGCCTCTTTTTGAAATGAAATAGAAAAACTAGCCCCCCCGCCTGAAATGACAAAAAATAGCACATCTACCGCGCTAAATTGTTGTGGAAGTCATGTGCGCGATCCCAGACCACGGTAAGCGACCTGCCGCACTCCCAGATGGAGGCACATGCCTGCCAGGCTCCCGAGCTCGGATGAACGCGCACATCACCGCCTGCACTAGGAGCGCAACATGCCACATGATGCAATCTGGGAGCGTGGAAGGTTGCCTACCGCGGTCTGGGATCGTGGCACATGGCTTCCATGGTAATTTAGCATGGTAGATGTGTTACTTTTGTCATTTCAGACGGAGGCTAGTTTTGTTATTTTGTTTTTAAAAAGTGTCATTTTAGCCAAAGACTGGCACAACAAGATCCGAGCAAGCATACACACGCTAGTCACCAATCGGTGTTGTCCCTTCGCTAGGCGTAGCAACTTCAAGTCAAGCCAAGCCGGTCGAGCTCCCTCGCAGTCACGTGTTCTTCCGCCCCGACATACCAAGCTCTGTCGTCGGTCTCTCGGTCTCGGTCTGAGATTGCCCCCGCTTGTGCTCGTGGGACGACCATCTACCGCATCTGAAGCATGCAGGAGGCCACTCCTTTTGTCGTAGGGGTGGCCCACCGGTCCCACCGACCTAGCGAAGTTTACAAGCAAGAGCACCCCTCGACGCAGTCGAAGGGTACCAAGTACCCTTTCGTACAGAACGAATGGTACAGAAAGGGCGACATGACAGTCTTGGATGAAGGGTACAAACACACCCTGGAGTAAAGGGAGTCCGAGAAGGTCATAGCCCAGGCACCTCGCACGGAGCGAAGGGAGTCCAGGAGTAAAAGCATGGTGGACAAGGTCCATAAAGATGCACCGTGCACCAAGGATACGCATAAAAGGATGCAAGGACCATGAAGCCCCTGTAGTCATATGGCCTTTTTAGGGGTAGTATTGTAATCTGATGCTCCCCTGATGTAACACTATAAATAACCCCTCTCTTCTTGTGGAAAAAGGGAGAGAACTATTGGGAATAAAAAACAAATCACATTTACTCGTATTAGCACCACTTCCCCTTT
This sequence comes from Hsuehochloa calcarea, assembly GCA_036346395.1. Lineage (NCBI taxonomy): Eukaryota > Viridiplantae > Streptophyta > Magnoliopsida > Poales > Poaceae > Hsuehochloa > Hsuehochloa calcarea. Next base: position 7,772,234 of record CM070602.1, read on the forward strand.
TCAAGGACCTCAGGGCTTCGCCCCTTCTCCTTGTGGGGAACCTTGGGGTCCTCCATTCTCCACTGTTTAGTTTATAGCTACGACACCTTTCGAGGAGCAGTAAGGCTCGTTGTACCTATCACCGTTGCAAGCAGAGCTCGCCAGATCTGGCGGGTCCGAGGCTAAAGGAGGCAGTACCACGGGCGGCAGGCAGAGAATAGGCAGTTGAGAGATGACATGGCGGTGGTGCTAGGTCGACCTCACCTATGCCAGATCTGAACTTGCCAGCGACAAGGTCCGGTGGGGATGTTGCAAATATTTTCACAATTTATTGTGAATATTTTTTTGCAATTGTTGCACGAAACATTTTGATTTGTTGCAAATCTTCTCAATATTATTTGTTGTAAAAGTTTTGATCGATTATTGCAACATAATTATTTCTTGTTGTAGCAAGGGTGTCGATTTGTTGCGCCATTTTGCTTCGACTAGTTCTAGCTGCGGCAACGATGTTTCATGATTTTTGTGTCGGTCGTTCCATTTGTTGCAAATGTTGTTCTAAATTATTGCGTATGTAGACCCAGAATGTTGCATCGTATGCAACATCACATATTTGTTTATTTGAAACTCGTGTAGTATAGAAGCACTACTGTACTAGGAGTATTTTGGGTTCTAAATATATTGCAGAAAGAAAATGTTGCGTGAAAAGAAGAAGATGGGAGTTAGACTACAACTCCACTGCTTAGTGAAGGCCACCTGGAGTTGTAGTTAGACGGAGTAATCAATTGCACAAACAAAGATTGGGTGCAAAGATACACCGACAACGAAGACACCAAGGTGGTGTTTTTTTTTTATACCATTTTTAGACAAGATAAAAATTCATGTATAACCTATATAATATAGGCAACCAATGATACACATTGCTCAAAGAAATTGTGCCAAATAATGGTGATTTGTAGTGGTTACCTTGTTGTTCCAACGCCACATGTAATTCCGTAAACTATTTGATAATAAAAAACGGCGCCTAAGGTCAGAAGCGCATTCGAACTGCTGCTCCCGCTCTCGACGTTCCGCTCTCGACGCCCCTCCGCGCGCCGGCCATCCATCACCGCCGTTTTAATTGGCCGTTCGGCCAACCAGTTCCACCCCTCCATCACTGCTCCTCTGGTTCTTTCCTTATCTCTTATCTCTCTGCTCCTGCTTCGACTGCGCCGTTGCTGCCTCCCAAATCTGATGTCGGCCTCGGCGGATTTCACGGCCGGACGCCTCCATCCGACTCCTTGTGCTACCCTAATTTCCCTCCCTCTGTTTCCTTGCCCGATTCACTTCCTTCTCTCGCGGGCTCCAACTATAGCACCAGTCCGCCGGGGTCTTCGCCACTGGCGAGTTATTGATGCCTCCTTTTCTCCATCCCTCGGCGAAGTCACCAACACGACCATGCCACCGTCGCCCCCCTGCTCTCCTCCACCTCTGTCTCGCCCTTGCGACCCCCACGTGTGGTTCTCCTCCACCTCCGGGTTCACAATGATGCCGACCCGTAGTTTCGCCGTCCGTGTCCAGCGTCTTCCTCGCCTCTGTCGGCCTAGGTGCGCCACCATCGCCTCTGCCTCTCGTCGGTGGGGAAAGAGGAGACGGGGGAGAGAGAAGAGGGATGGAGAAGAAGATGAAAGAGCAAGAAGGATAAATTAGTCTTTTCACATATAATTTGACATGGTTGACTGGCATGAGTGGCAAAAACGAGATGAAAGTTGAGATCTATGATAACGAAGAGACAAACAATTTCCCAACAGTATTTTAAAAATCTGACTAACTTTCAATAACAAATAAAGAATTAATCCATATGTTACATAGGACCTAAGTGCTGAGCGGGCACGTCGGTGCCTTCTACCCAAACACGAAGGGATCCAGCCCCCGTAAAAAAATCGGTGCCTCGGAGAAGATCTCTACATTGTTAATGGACCCGGAAACAATCTCAATTCTATAATCTCTTTCTAAACTTTTTTCTAGGACTACTACACTTTACATCAAGAAAAGACGATGAATCCACAGCTTCTACGCCCCCGTGGGACGTGTACTGCAGAGGGTATATATATACGGCTATTCGTTCTTTTTACCAAAGATTGGAATAACCTTCATCATCATCTCGAAGTGCGTAGAGGGGAAGGGAGGTGGGAAAAAGACACCTGATTCGTAGTTCGATCACATGCATCTGCTAGGATATACACGCTTTTTAAAGGATCTACATGCACGAGCAATGAGTAGATTACACGAACGAATCATAGATGGTCGTATTTGACTGGGGCTCTCCGTCTGGGAAAGAAGGAAAGTGTAGGGGCTCTTTCGAAAAAATCTCTCGGAACAAGAGGGGGGAAAAAGCATGTGCTACCTTGCACGTTTAAATGCCATCCATGAACCATGATCCATCCATGGCTAAAGCGAATCCAACACTTCTCTCGTGGTTGCATTATGCGGTTTCAGCTCCCCCGTGGCTGGGGCCTTGTAAGGTCATGCACAGTGTATCGGTGCTAGCTAGTTTTTTCTCTCTAGTATCGGTGCTTGCCCATTGTGGCAAGAGAAGGTGATGGGTGTTAGGAAAAAGATTTCTGGCATCCGTGCATGTAGATGTACCAGATGTTAACTTAAAAAATATGTATTACGGCTCCACTTGTTAGTGAAATGAGAGAGGAGAGAGAGCGTAGTGGGAGAAAAAGAAGTTAGATTTTATTTAGTTGTGGTCTTGTCTTGGAGAGAGAAAGAGATGTTAAAAACTGTATGAGGAAGACAAATCTAGCACCAATGTGATGTAATAGTGAGGTGATGAATACACCTGCAATATTATACATAGCCCAGAGAAGCAGTCCGCCAATGGTAGAGAGCACACTGGACCAGGCAGATCGGTGAAGGACATATTGCAGTCCGCCAATGGTAGAGAGCACACTGGGCCAGGCAGATCGGTGAAGGACGAATGTTAAAAGTGCGAATAAGTTAATCATGTTTACTTAGTAGCTACATTGAGTTGATCACTGCATGATACTAGGTGTATGTACATACAGACGGGAAAGATCTTTGAGTCCAAGACCCGTCTAATTCGTTTCCGTGAAATAATAATTATGATAGTTGGGGCCCTTGTCCTTATGGGTCTATGTCATCTGTCTGGTCTAGTCATATTGAATCATTTCAATGGATTTGAAAAGGACATCGCAACAAAGTGGGTAACTTAAGACGAGAGAAATTTGTACAACCTTTCAAAATCTGTCCATACATTGTGTTGTACATATTGATAAGAGTTGCGTTGATCCATTCCAGGAGATGCGAATGAAGTGGCAAATCTATATCTTTTCTGCCTGGTTCGGAGTAAAAGGCCTTTGTTCTGTATTTGGCATAACCTCTCTCCTAATTTCCTTGGCAGTAAGCTACAGAGGTGAATATCCATAAAGAAAAAGTAAGCTGAAGAAGTGAACTGATTGTGTGCATGCATCTGCAAGTACAAATATTCCTCCAAAATTTCGCAACCCTGTCATTTGTTTGCTTTCTTTTTAATTATTTCGAGAGGCATATGCCATTTTTGCCCTGAAATTTCATAACGATCTATTCCGGAAACCCCATCATTGCACCATGGAATGGATGATCCATACTGGTTTCTTGGCTCTTTGTTCATTTTTTTTCGCTGTACTTTGGCCAGCACATCGGTTGTCAATCTGATGAACAAAATTTGGTTTTTTGGTAAGGATCGGCGAAGTAAATTTGGCATCAAACCAAACATGCTCTAGTTCCTATATATGTCATGTATCCCTGCATCCTAGCCCCCACGAACGAAAGAGGCAATTAAGGGACGATGCAAATTAAACCAGTTGCTTTTCTCTTTGGAGACATCCGATAAAATTAAGGGACAATTGATAATATATCACTCCATAGAATAACCTTCTACGTTTTGTTAGTATAAAGATTGCAATTCACAATTTGCCATTATACAGAGTGACACTTAATAATTTTGCCACTTTGGACATTTTGTCATTGTCTTTACCCCCTTCTTCCTCCTCCCATGTCGGTGGCTTGCGTGAGGCGAGGCCGAGGGTGGCGGTGGAGAGGCGGTGGAGCCGCGGTGGCTTAGCGGCGGTCGAGCCCGAGCGCAGCGTGCGGTTGCTGGCACTCGGCGGAGGCTTGCGTGAGATGAGACCAAGGGCAGCGATGTCGAGGCGGTGGAGCGGCCGGTAACGGCACTGAGGCGCGGGAAATGGCGGTCGAGGGAGGCTGAGGGACTGGAGCGGCGTCGAGACGATGAAGACTGACAATGCAATGACTGCAACGCGTGTGGTGGCAAGGCTGAGCGCCAATGGCGGTGGTAGCGGCCGGATCTGGGCCGGTTCGGCCTAGAGAGAAGAGAGGAGGAAAGGGAGGAGCATCTAGAGGAAGAAGGGAGGAAGAGAGAAGGAGAAGAGGGGAAGAAAAGTGGTAAATTCTGAAGTATCACTCTATATAATGGTAAATCATGAATTGCAATGTTTGTAGTTGAAAAACGTAAAAGATCAATCTATGAAGTTGCATATTCTGAATTATCGCTAAAATTAAACCACTTGCTCTGGATGTCATCTGAAACTTTAGTACGAATCTCAACGCGCATCTGACATATGCCGCCATGCATTACGCCAGGTGGGCACGCACGGACATCTCCAACGGGAAAGAGAGAACTCAAGAAGCTGAGAGGGCGAGGAAGCCTGAACTGCAGGGGGTGCTGAACTGAACGGCCCCATCAACTTCCAAAGAAAGGAGCTCGAAATCAAACAACTCACGTTCCGAACCAGCTCAGCTCTCCTCCCCATGCATGGTCCTACAAAAGAGCGGCAATTTGAACTCGCAAAGACAAAGAGCAAAGAGCAAAGCTAGCTACTAGGACGAGGCAGAGAGAGAGAGAGAGAGAGAGAGAGAAGCAGAGCAAGCAAAGCAAAGCCCCAAGCATCAAAGAAGAAGCAAGGAAAAGAAGAGAAGGGGATAAGAATGTTAGGCGAGTATAAACCCAGCAAGATCACAGATTCCCATCAAGTAGACAAAAAGGAGCATTTGCGCGATCTAAATGCGTATTAGCCGTGCACTTGTGCTGTACTGCTAACTGCCGTCTTTCCCTAAGATCATTGATCTCGCGCATTGCCATTGTCATCATACAACTCTGGCCTCCTCTCTTCTCCTCCTCCTTGGCTCCTTTTCCTTTGCTTTTCTGTACTATCGGCTTCATATAGCAGCTGGTGGTAGGCCTCGTGCCTCTGCTTCTCCTATAGCTCGAGAGCATCATTGCTATTTCCATTCTCTCCCTGTGGAAAAACACTAGGGTCTTAGTGCAGAGAGAAGAAGAAGAAAGCTAAGGCAAAGGAAGATCTCTATATGGGAAGACGACCGGATAGATCGCTAGGGGCATTGGTGTGTTGCAGGTTAGCGGTTGTCTTCTTCATCTGCGCTTGTCTTCTGGTGGTCATGGTGGCGACAGATGCTGTGAACTTAGGGTCGAATGCGGCAGCTCCAGCCGGCGGTGGAGTCGCCGAGAGGCGGACGGACCTCACGACGAGCTCCCCGGCGCGATATTCAGGAGGAAGGCCGGCCGGTGCAGACGCGTTCCGAAGCAGTAAGAGGAGGATCCCCAAGGGGGCTGACCCTATTCACAACAGGTACCTCAATCCATGCATGCACTTGTCGTTTTAATTACTTAGCATTCATTTCGCCTCTCTACTACACTGGTATTCTTTGGTAAAGTTTATAGCATTTGCTAGGCCATTTCTCAAGATTTTTTTTGCATCAACAAATTAATAATTCCAACTAGTGCCTAGTGGTAGCATGGAGCGAATGGATTGAACTGAAGAAATGACACGAGGCAAAATACTCTGCTCATTGTTACTCTCCTGTTCTGTTCATTGTTAACGTATAGATACTCTGCTCATTGTCAGTTGTCATGCAATGAACAACGAGAAGTATTCCTATGCTTTCACCCGGCAAAAGGCTGCATATAATTCAAAGAAAAAACAATTGATTTGCACATAATCATTAGTGAATGTGTTTTTTATACTTTATTTCTTTTCTCTGTGGAAGCAGAGAAACGCCTACCCCACAGGCCCACATTACACCTGATAAATTCCTAATTTGTTTCATTCAAGAGTTCTTGATTCTTAGGTACGTTCTGGCATTTGGCAAGCAGAAAAAAACAAAGGAACAAAGCAAGTGTACTTCTGAGCTAAGCAAAGCATTTCAGAAGTCCCTTTACTGACAAGAAAAGCAGCACAGTTAACTTAATGCCCACCCGGGACACCTAAGCTTCCATTACTGGAACCTTACCCTCCCTGCTTTTGTTGATTTAGCTAGGCCAACTAAGATACGTATCACAGCCAAATGATTGGCAAGGTAGTACAATTGTCACCTCATAAGAAAAGAACTGCATATGCCAGTGGGTCTCACAGATCAGTACATAAGAGGGCCATGGTTCTAAACAAAACTAAGGAGTCCACTAAACAATCAGATACAGCACATTAGGTTCAGCTTACATGAACACTTAGCACTCACCTTCTGCTAGGTTTTGTATAGCTCCATGTTTGACAGAAATGCGCTTTCAGGCGTGCCGGGAAGACGACTATTGCACCGCGGCGGAGAGACTAGCTGGAGCCCTCCGGCGACGACTGAAGCATGCATCCACCGGCCGGTGCTCTTCTTGGCTTCTTCCAGTGAGCGTTTGGATGGGAAGGAGGATTTATATGATGATATGCAGTAGCTAGCTTAGGTAGCTACGATGAGATCCTTGGCTTTGTGCAAAGAGGTAGCGAGCTAGCTATCCTTTAATGGGAATTTTGGTAGTGGTGGCGGTATGTACAAAGTTGCAATCTTCCCTCACAAGAAATCAGTAATTTTTTTTGACCAAGATGGTGATTGAGATTTGATCAACCTACCTTTCGCATATTCTTCCAAGATTTGATTCGAACCTTTCGCATACTCTTCCAAGATTTGATTCGAACCTTTCGCATACTCTTCCAAGATTTGATTTGAATCTATGGGGTTTTTTTCTTCAACTTTTTGCGTGTGTGTGTGTCAGTGTATCGAACCAAAGACGTCGAATTGGCGGTCCTTGCCTTGCCCAGAGCTTTTCTCCTCTTGTAATCGCTTCTCCTGTGTGCAGCTTGCTCTGTTAAGTTGTCAGTAGGTCAGAGTGTTCTGACAAAGTCGATGATGTATATATATGCAATCACTGTATGTAAATCATTCGTCATGGTTTGCAATAGCTGTGCCTTGTGCATAAAAAATTCTCCAAACATGTATGCATTGCATGACAATTGTCATGGCATGAGACATGAATCTTGAATCATCTTTTAAGTAACAGATTCGGGAAAGCAAAAGAGAGAGGTGATGAGAGAAAAAGAGAGCTAAAGCTACCATCGAATATACGGCTTGTGCTTGCGAGAGTGGCGCTTTTCCTTTTACTTCTTTTGTTGCAGCTCTATATTTTTTGAAGTAACCGAGGAGTAAGAAAGAAAATAAAATAAACATGTTCCCGTATGAGCTTGAAGAAGCCAGCTTGGCTCACAGTACATGACGACACAGCTAGCTCCTAGCTCGCGCGCAAACGTACACACACCAGTAAGTGAGTCTCTCGTTGAAATAACATGTTTTTTAAATTTCAATAGCAAAACTAGTCCCTAGGAACGAAATAACATCTCTACCGTGCGATTTTACCGCGAAAACCACGTGATATGTACCCAAACCGCGGCACGAACATGCACAGTCCACCTGCCGCGCTGGCATGCCGTCCTGTTACGGTCTGGGTGCGCGGCAGGTGGTCTGCCACAATCTACGTACACGGTGCTTTTGCAGTAAAATCACGTGGTAGAAATACAATTTTTACCTTTTCATTTGCAGAATAGTTTTACTATTTTGTTTGAAAAAGAGCGTAAATAACCGAAAACACTCGGTAAGTCCAAATAAAGGTCAAAAGATTCATCAACATAGTGTAGTAAAATTTCCTTAAGATTTCCCCCTTAAAAGACTAGCAAATGAAAATGTATACAAGAACAGTGCAGTGCCTGCGTGCTCGCCGAGGTATCTGCCGCGAATGTATTTATGTGCACGTACGGCCCAATGATGCGTGGCGGTTTCGCCGTCGATCGTCCGACCGACGTGACATGAACTATGGTTCGCGCCTGACACGCGCGACACGAACACACGCGCGCACCAGGGATCCATGTAAACAAAAGCAGTCTCCTTCAGGCTCGGTAAGGTTGGGGGGTTTCTTATCGAGCAAAAGTAGGTCGAATTGACCGCGGTGACTAATCGACAGGAGGCCAGAAAGAAACAAGACGCCGCTGCTGCCTGCTGAGCAGTCGAGAGTGGGCACACTAAGCAGTAGACAGTATCGGACAAAGCATCCTTTGGACTGTCCACACCGGTACTAAAACTGTTTGTAAATACACTAGTGCAAAATAGATTATTCTAGACATTTCATTACAGACGATTTTAAAAGACTATGAAATTATTACAGACGGTCTGTAAATAGAATTGTCTGTGAAAATCGCACACGTCACAAACGGTTCTTAAATAAAATTGTCTGTGATAGTGGAAATTTCACAGACGGCTTTCAACAATAACCGCTTGTGATATACTTTTCCCGCTACTTAACAAATATGATATAAATCACAACAATGATATATGCGCACGCACACACACAATCTTCTCCAGCTACTTGATATGGTCCAGAATGCGCTCCATCTTCAACTCTACCATGCTCCAGATATATAATTATCACAGACGGTTTGTAAATAGAACCATCACATTAACAAAAACTGTCTCTGATAATCGTTTTTTCGGCTGTCGTCAACGCAGCATGAAGAGTATGAGACAACAGCTACGCCAACTTCATCAAGCCTGCAAGTTTAAGAAGTATGGCTGCTAGGAGATCGCATTAAGAGGCTATTTCGCTAGCATTCCTCCAAACATAACTGCAGCCCTCGGATGTGCCCAAGCAGCATAAGGAGAAGGATTCTACATGCTCACATCCGAGGTTTGCAGTTGTGTCTAGACGAATGCTAGCGAAGTAGCCTCTCCATACGCTCTCCTAGCAGCCACGCTTCTTGAATTTGTAGGCTTGATCGATGAAGTTGGTGTGACTGCTGTCCCATCCTCCTCATGTCGCATGGACGACCGTCGAAAAAAGCAGTCGCATCAACACAAAGGAATACTAACCTTAGATCATCAAGAACAAATAGCAGATCTAGCACACTTGAAAATTTAAGGTATTTCTTTCACCAACGCGCCCCAGAGCAGGCCGCCTCCTTCAAAGCAGCCACATATATATATCACATTTTCCACTACAGATAGATCTAGATCTGAGAGGACAACCAGATATTTAATGGCGCATATTACATACAGTTCTTGTTAAGAACCGTCTGTGATATGTATTACAGATAACATTTTTGAAGGAATGTCATTTTTTTAGTGATAATTCTGATATATGATGCTAGCAGGAGAAAAATAGAACATTTTTTAGATATGGAAGGAACTATCACATGCGGTTTAGTGGGATAAACCGTATGTAATATGTATCACAACCGGTTATAAACTACAATAGTCTGTGATATATAATTATCACAGACAGTTATTAACAAGAACCGTTTGTGATGTTTACTTATCACAAACGGTTTGTAATTGGAACCATCTGTGATGTGTATCATAGACGGATGTTAACAACAACCATCTCTGATAAGCACGACTGCTTTGAAGAAGACGACGAGTACGCTTAAGAAAGTAATCAAGCTCACCACGAAGCATGATCTTTTTTTCGGTTGCCATCCACCCCGCCATGGCCTACTTCATCGAATCTGACACACTCTACTGGCAGTCATGCATGCTTCTTGAACCTGGAGGGGCTGGTCATACTGTGATTGTATTCCAGCTTGGCACACTCTTACTTCATTAACATTCTCTTGGAATAGATCTTGGTACTGGTACTAGTCTTGGAGAATTTGTCAGGAGAGTGTGTCAGGCTCGATGAAGTAAGCCGTAGCTACCGTCTCATCACCTGATGCTGGGTGGATGACAACCGAAAAAATATCATGCTTCGTGGTAGGCTCAGTTGCTTTCTTAGGTGTACTCGTCGTCTTCTTCAAAGCAGCCATATCAGAGACAAACCAATACTAACCTTAGATCACCAAGAATAAATAGATCTACAAGCACACTTGAAAATCTATAGTATTTCTCTCACAAAAAACACACCCCAAAGCCGACCGTCGCCTCCTTCAAAGCAGTCACATATATATCAGAGATATTTCTCACTAAATATAGATCTAGATCTAAGTGGATGACCAGATATTTAAAGGCGCATATCACAGACGATTTCTTGTTAAGAACAGTCTATGATATGTATACAGTTTCACAGATGGTTATTGTTAAGAACCGTTTGTGAGGTCTACGATTATCACAAACAGTTGTTATTTAAAACCTTCTGTGATACGTATGACAAACAGTTCTTTTTAAGAATGATCTGTGATATGCACAATTAAATATCTAGCCGTCCCGATCGACTCCATACAGATATATCTATAGTGACTCCAGACAGAACCGTCTGCGTGGCTGCTTTGAAGGAGGCGACCGGCTCTGGGGCGTTCGGTGAAAGAATTATATACAATAGATTTGTAATTGTGTGCTTGTAGATATATTTATTCTTGTTGATCTAAGGCTAGTATTTTCTTCTAATTATATGCATTATATAATCTAGGTTTATCATCCAAGGAGAGGTTATTAACTGGTAGTTAAGATTTACAATATATATAACAATGATTGAGTAGCTTGTATATATACATTGACTTGCTCTGTATTGTGTAGTTGCATGCATTAATCTATAATTTGTTACATGTGTAGCGCAGATGGAACGAAGCTAGATGTACATTGCGAACCATGTGAGTGAAGAGTACATTGATGACGTGTCTACTTTTAGAAGAGCTTCCGATCAGGATATGTTGAAGGAGATAAAAATTATGTATTGTCCATGCATTGATTGCGATAATGTGAAGATGTTTACCAACTCGTCACAGATCGAAGGACACTTGATTCGAAGGGGTTTCAAAAAGGAGTATACATGTTGGACCAGTCACGGTGAAGAGCAGGTTATACCATAAGGTAGTAACATCGTCGAGGGAGACAACGATATGCTGCTGGATGTGGACTGTGCTTTCGATGAGGGTAGGTCGCATGACGATAATCTAGATCAGATGCTACGCGATGCAGAAGAAAACCATAGTGAGAGAGAGTTTGGTAAATTCAAGGGCTTAATGAAGGACTAGGCGAAACCTTTGTTCCCAGACTGCAAGCTGGAATACACAAGGTTGTCATCCGTGCTTGAGTTGCTAAAATTGAAAGCAAGCAATGGTTGGTCTGACAAGAGTTTCACGGCGTTACTGGGTCTCCTAGCGGACATCCTTCCAGAGGGAAACGTGTTGCCCAGAACCACCTACCAAGCCAAGAAGGTTCTTTGTCCATTGGGAATAGAAGTAGAAATAACACATGCATGCTCGAACAATTGTATCCTCTACCGTAAAGAGTATGCAGATATGCATATATGCCCGGTGCAAAGCATTCCGATACAAGCGTAAGAATCACTTCGATGATGGCGAGGGCATCGAGGTGAAGCAAGGATCTTTTGCTAAAGTGTTGTAGTATCTGCCTATAATTTCCCATTTGAAGCACTTATTTGGCGAACCGAAAGGACACAAGATTGCTGCGTTGGCACTCATAGGAGTGTAAGAAAGATGAAAAGATAAGACACCCTTCTGATTCTGCCCAGTGAAGAAACTTTGATAGGAGCTTTGAAGACTTTGGTGCGGAACCGAGGAATATAAGGTTTGGGTTGAGTATAGATAGAATGAATCCTTTTGGTAACATGAGTAGCCGACATAGCACCTGGCCTCGTGAATCTGTGTATGTACAACCTTCCTCCTTGGCTGTGTATGAAGCGGAAGTACATTTTGATGTCACTACTTAACCAAGGGCCGCAGTAACCCGGGATCGATAATGATGTGTACCTAGCACTGTTGCTCGAAAGTCTTGTGACACTGTGGAACAAAGGGGTACAGGTATGGGATGCGTACAAATGAGATAACTTCACTTTACACGCCATGTTGTTCTCTGAAGGGATTGCGGCAAGGCTACGATAGCACAAACAAAAATTTACCGCGCAACCAAGGAACCACCGCTAGTAATAGATCACGAGATTACCGCTAGACGCGCCGACTCGTAGCGGAAGTATAGTCGTCGTAGCGAGTTGATGCAGTCGTAGTTGTACTCACGACGCGTCTCCTCCTTCGAGTGGTCGTACTCGCCGCGTGGCTGCTCCTCCGAGTGGTCGTACTCGCCGCGCGACTTCTCCTCCGGCTACGGTGATCGTCACGAGCCGCGTATCGTCCTAGTGCTGATGCTTCGCAACAACACCTCTGAGGTATCCACACGTACGGGGCAGGATCACCACGCGCTGGAGTGCTAGCACCGGCAGCGTGGTTGAAAAGGCATGGCTATTAGGGTTTCGAGAGTTCTTCCAAAGATCATCCTCTCCCCCCACCCCATGCCACCGCCCCTCTTTATATAGGCATCCATGATGGGTCTCAACCTTGAGGCCCATTTGGAACTCGAGGCCTATACGAATTCAGATCACCATCCAAAAACAGATCATAGCCCTTTAAGTGTGCGACCCTGCAGGTTCATGTGTAATCGGTTATGACTCGGAAACTCTTTTCCGACCAGCAGTCGTTAGCGGTACCTAGCAGCACATAACGATTCCCGAACACACATAGAAAATCAGACGAACCTTAAAGTAATATGATCTATGATCAGGCCCTCATCACTTACGATCAGTTCATATCTCCATACGACCAGATCGTATTTGGCCCCGACCAGTCCGTAACTCCTTACGACCAGGTTCTTACCATTCTATGATTACGTTCGATCAATCTACAACCAGTACGTATCTCCATACGACTAGTCCGTAACTGATCGAACAAAGTGACCTACTCATGCACTCTCCCTTTGCCTCACGATGTCTGGTTGAACTCTAGGTGAGATGATGTGTCATCCATGGACTGTTCAATACTTTCTCGATCGAGTGTCGGATAACTACATGTGGTCGACACTTCGACCACCAGTGGCATGGCCATGCACTTTCTTTATCCGATCACCACGAGGGGCCCAGAGACATCTCTCCTGTTATGATAGGAGGGGCAAATCCCATCTCGACCAGTCACATCCCTTCGCATGTTTCATAGCATACCCGAAAGCTACATTTGTAACTACCCAGTTACGAGTAGCGTTTAGCAACCACTAAGAGTGGTATTACACATGTAGGGAACCATGCTGATCTCAGGTGTAATGATTATACATCACCATTGCTTGAGACCAACTAATGACACATAGATTCATAACAATTTCAATAGTGTCTCAATGATGGGTCTATCCAACCCCATATTCTCTAACATGTGCTCACATTATTGATTCGATATCCCCATATCCATGACCGGTGAAACAATGGTCATCAATCAATACATGTGCTAGTCATAGAGTCACTGGTATTCCGACCAGTGACATTCGACTAGAGATACATTTGGAATGACATCATATAAGTTAAATAGTTCCAACAACAAGTCACATACTTATTGATCTATAACTGATGATTCATTCAAGGAACACGATAACATATTATCAAAATCATGAACATAATGAAATATCATCATCTCTATGATTGCCTCTAGGGCATATTGTGGATATCGTGGGGATATGTGCATGATCTTAGGATAATGAGTCAATTGGCAATGGCATTGTTGGTTTGCAAAATCTCGCATTTTTGGGTTTGCTTCAATGCTGTCAGGTCACTGGCGGTCCGACCGGCCTGGCCGCCGGTCCGACCGGCCAGTGGAGCGGTCCGACCGGCAATGCTTGCCGGTCCGACCGCCCATAGGTTTTTGTGGGTTTTTGGAGCTGAGCCAAAAATAGGTTGTGTAGGCAAGTGAGGGGAGTCTCCTGGTTGTGGTCACATAATTTTTGGAGCTCCCAGTTAAAAGTTGTATTCATTTGAAAATTCCAGAAGGTTTCGGATTTTCGAGATAAAAATTTGGCTAAGTCTTTTCGGGCGGTCCGATCGCCGTTGTGGAATCGGTCCGACCGGCCTGAAATCGGTCGGACCGGCCAGATGGGGCGGTCAGACCGCTGATCACTTGGAGTTTAGCCTTTTTGGCATTGTTGTGATTTGAATGTGTTTAATGTATGAATTTCAATGCTTTATTGTTGCATATTGCATTGTTGAACTAACGTGGGTCAAGTTGTGAAGAACTTAGTCTCGGAGTCGATTTCTTTGTCTATTGCTATGCAGGTGGCTTGCAGGTCAACGACGTCAACGGTGAGCTGGATCGGGACTACACTTGGAGAGCTGAGGTCCAGAACGATCAGGGATGCCGGGTGAGGTCGTGTGACTCAAGCATGGTGCAGAATGGGCAAGATGGATCGAACAGGCGATTCGTACCGGTTGGATCAGGCGGTGCGGAAGTCGGTGTAAGTCCCTGGGAGGTTCCGATGGAATTCGGACGGGAGAGACTTGCCGACCTGATGAGAGCCGCTGATCAACCTACACGTAGTGAAGCAGGCGATTGCTTCAACAGATGTTTTTGTGTGTGTATCCCATGTGTGTGTGGGTCTTCATGGGAGCCCATGAGTAAACCCTAGCTCTCCATATAAATAGAAAGGGGGAGGTGGAAATACCCCTGAGAAGCACTTTTAGCCCTCATTTGCAAAGCCCCTTGTTAGGGTTAGGGTTTGGAGAGGAGAGGAGAGGAGAGAAAGATTGTATGTGTGCTCTTTGATTGAGCTCTTGTCCTCCTTTGAAGGAGTGGCTTTGTATGCAACATCTTGATTCAATCAATCTTTTGATGTTTGCTCAAGGGTGAAGTCTCTCTTGTGTTCTCCTCTCTTTTGTTGATTTTGGTGCTTCCTTGATTCGGGTGTTTTTGCTTGGTCTCTTGACCGATTTTATCTTGCTTTGATGTGTGGGAATACTCCTAGAATCATCTAGATCATCAACCCCCCACAAGCAAGTGTTGGATCAAGTTTTTCGTATTTCTAGGGTTTATGCACTTCTTTGGTAAAATCTTCAGAGATCGATTCTGTGAAGTGGATCTGGAGGATCGTCGCTAGAAATAGGTCTCAGATATCCTCAGGGAGGTGTGCTCCAAATTTGGTCAAGTTTCATTGGTTGAATCAAAAGTTGGACCAATTTTCGTTTTGGATTTGGGCTTGGTATTTCGGTTCTGGACTAAATCGGTCTGACCGATTTATCAACGGCGGTCAGACCGCCAGCCTTCGGACCGCCCTTTGGCAGCCGGTCAGACCGTCAGTGTTCAGACCAGTCCACCTGAGAGCAATTCTCTAGTGTTGAGTCTTGTGGTTAAAGGGGGTAATCGGATTCAGCACAAGGCTTCCTCTGTGCATTCACTGATCTTCTTAGCTTTCATAGCTAAAGGATAAAAGTTCGTGTTGAATTTGATTTAGGCAAAAAATCGAGAAAGCGCCTATTCACCCCCCTCTAGTCGCCTTTACGGTCCTACAAGTGGTATCAGAGCCGGTTAGCTCTTCTCATAGATCTTAACCGGTCTTTGGAGCCATGGCGACTGACAGGTATTCAACCAAGCCACATGTTTTTGATGGAGTTGATTTTGCATATTGAAAGGCCCGAATGCAGGCTTTTATCGAGGCTCAAGAGCACGCAATTTGGCTTAAGGTAAAAAAAACCCTTATGTCGTGCTAGCCGATGACAATATGATCACTCCAGATGTGGAGGCAAACAGCAGGGCTCGAAATTTTTTGATCCAAGGCCTTAGTCGATCTGAGTTTGAGCGTGTTGCTCATTTGCGGTCTGCTCATGAGATCTGGCGGACTCTCTGTGATTATCACGAGGGTTCCACTGCGATCAAGGAAGTGAGACAGAACCAGCTGAAGAAAATATACTCTAAGATCGAGCAAAAGCCTGGTGAGTCTTTAGACGAGCTGTGGGGAAGATTTTCTAAGATTCTTCATGATCTCCGCGCTGTTGACCTCGTCTTCACTGAGTCAGAAAATGCACGCCAGCTTTTGGGTGCTCTTGATGTGAGGGTTTGGGGGATGAAGATCACTTCCATCAATGAGAACACTGTCATGAGTGAGCTTACCATGGATAAGCTTTACTCGAGGTTGAAGACGCCTGTGATTGATTTTATCTCGCGTCTCCCCAAGACAGAGCCAATGGCTTTAGTGATCGACCAATCTAAGGGTAGCTCTTCTGATCCCTTGGATGTTAGCTCATCGGGTTTTTCTTTATCAGCTTTGTATTCTTTGAGCGATGAGCAACTTGAGAGACTACCTGAAGATGATTTAGCCCTCCTATCCACCAAATTCACGAGAGCATACAATAAGGTGAGGAGCAGGAGGAGAGGTGGGCTTATCACTTGCTTTGAATGTGGTGAGCCAAACCACATTCGCTCTAGGTGCCCCAAGTTGAAGGGCAAGGAGGAGACCGAGTCACGAAGGCATCCTCAAGCGAGGGATGCTAAACCCAAGAAGACAAACTATCACAAGTTTATCAGCCGGGTCCTTGAAGCTCTAGAGAATGTGAGCATGAGCGATGTGGACTCGGAGGCGGAGGACGACGAAAGTGACTCCCGTGGCAAGAAGAAGGCTCGTGACTTCACGGGCATGTGCTTCATGGCCAAGAACAGCCACGACAGCGACTCCTCCAACGACGAGGGTCCTTTTAGTGATCACGATGAGGTATGCCCTTCACTTGCTGACATGAAAAGGGCTTTGGTGCTTGCTGAACAGAAATTGCATAAGCAAGCAAAAATGATTAAGAAACAGGATACTATGATTGATAATTTGAACCTAGAAGTTGTTAGCCTCAAATCTATTAATCCTGGTGATATTTGTGATTCCTGCCCTAGCTTGCTTAAAGAATTGACAAGCTTGAAAACTGCTCATTCCTCTGTTGTTAATCAATTAAAAGATGCTCTTGATGAACTAGAATCTCTCAAGTCTAGTTCTGCTTGCATGGAGGTCATTTCTCTTGATGTGACTGCTTTGGATGCTATTCCTTTAACTTGCTCAAATTGCGCTTTGCTAGAATTAAAATTGGATAGCTCCTTGAAAGAATTGCAAAAATTTGATGCTAGTCACACTTGCTCTCATTGTAAGAATAATAGGATTAAAATGCAAGAAATGACTGAAATGGTTGTTTACTCTAGAGCTGCCTCTTGTGAAAATTGTCCTAAGCTTACAATTGAGATTGAAGCTTTAAACAAGACTCTTGAAGAAAAAGCTAAAATTGAAAAATCTATGTCTCTTACTGCTTCCAAGAAAGTCATTGACTCTAGCTCTTGTGTTTTGAATGCTGAAGTTGAAACTATGGTTGGTCAGATTCAAGAGGCTTTTAGAGTTAAATTTAAGGAGCAGTTGAATAGGATTAAGGAATCCTATTGTGTGTCTTGTGAGGCCTTTAAGGTGGAAGTGGCTCTTCTTAAGAGTAAACATGATGAGGCAATCAAGTCTAGAAAGTGCGCTAGATGTGAAGTTTTAGCCAAAGAGAATGATTACCTCAAAGTGACTCTTGAGAGGTTTTCTGGTGGGAAAAAGAAACTCAACATGATTCTTTATCAATCTAAAGTGAGTGTGAAAAACAGTGGCCTATGTTTTAACCCCCTAGAGCATTCCAAGAATCATCCACCAAAGATTGCTAGAATTGTGAAAAGTGGTCTGTTTGAGCTAGAACCTCCTAAGCCATCCAAGGTTGTTTTCAAATCTGCAGGTTATACTCAAACTCTTTCTAGCAAGAAAGGCGCTTCTAAGTATAGGTTGTTGTACTATTAAGAGGGATCTTAACTAGTAGTTTGAGTTAGTCATGTGTTGATAGCTCATTGTGTTTGCTCTAGCTCATCTAGGCATGATGCTATTATTTATGAATGTGTTTTGCAAATAGTCGAGGCTCATGCATAAACCGTGTAGCATGTGACTTAAGTTTGCAAATATGTTTTGCAAATGGCATAAGTCCATGTACCTTATTCCTTGTGGTGAGTATCCTAAAAGTTGGCAAATGTGTTTTGTAACATGTTGAGAATATTATTTTTAAAATCTGGTTGGAATTGCACTCAAATGGGCGAATGTGTTTTGCCATTTGAGCAAAGTGAAAGTGCATTGCTTCTGGAGTCTGGCGGTCTGACCGCCAGTGGTCACCGGTCTGACCGGTGGCAAATCGGTCAGACTGCCATGTGTTGGGCGGTCCGACCGATTTCCCCTTGAATTGAAATTGTATGCGGAAGCACCGCCATTGATATTATGGTACTACCGTAATGCGGAAGTACCGGAGTTCTCGCAGTACGATTTTTCCAGAGATGCACCATTTCAGTTGCTGCAAAAATTCCTTGGGTGGTTGGACCGCCCACCCTTGGCGGTCAGACCGATTTGGCAGCGGTCATACCGGCCATTAGTTGGCGGTCCGACCGGTCGTAGGTCCAACGGCTAATTTTATAGCCGTTGGCGCATGGGCGGTCCGACCGGCCATTAGTTGGCGGTCAGACCGGCTCTGCACTGATTAGAGGGAATCTTTCCTCCAACGGCTAGTTTTTGTGTATGGGCTATAAATAGCCACCTTGGCTGGTTGGAGGAGGTTGTTGCTACCATTGCAAAGTATTCTAGTGCTGTGAGACATTCTTTTGAGCTAAGAGCAAACCATCTCTTCTCTTTTGTGCATGTGTTGCACTTAGTGAGATTTGAGAGCAAACCCTAAGTGCATGTGTTGCCTTATGTAGTGGATTGAGTATCCACTGAGCTTAGACACTTGATTAGTTCAAGTGAAAGTCGAGTCTTGTTACTCTTGGTGTTTGCCGACACCTAGACGGCGTGGAGGCGTCGTGACCGGTGATCTTCTCAATAAGCTTGTGAGAAGGTCCGGCGTGTTGTGAGTGGTTTGGTGCTCGCCATCTTCGGAGTGGAGGAAGAGTAACCTTAGTGGAGCGAGGTGTTGATTCGTGTTGGAACTGGTCCAAGTAGTTGGACCTACCTCGGAGGTGTTGGCTTAATTACTGGAGCCGGTCCAATATGGTTGGACTTACCTCAACGTGGATTAGGGGAGATCGGCAAGTCTCCAAACACCACGGTAAAATATAATTATGTCATCTTAGTTTGTGCTTGTGCTTTACTTTGAGCAATTTACATTCCATGCTTTAATTGCTTATATATCCTTGTATGATTGCTCTCATTGAATTGTATTCATATTGTTAGTGCACTTAGTCGAGTCTAGTTGATTTAGGTTTTAATTATGCAAAACCAATTTGTTATTAGCTTCCGCATTATAAATTGGTTTTAGCCGAAAGAATTTTTAAAACCGCCTATTCAACCCCCCTCTAGTCAGCCTCCTCGATCTTACAAGTGGTATCAGAGCTTGGTCTCTCAATTTATTAGACTTAACCGTTTAGAGAGTAAAAGATGACGACTAGAGATATAGTGCACCTAGGTAAAGCACCTATTTTCGATGGCACAAATTATGCTCATTGGAAAATCCGCATGTCATGTTATTTTAGGGCCATGAGTCCAAAAATATGGCGGATTGTAGATGTTGGCTTTTCTCCTCCATTGGATCATCTTGCTCCAATAATTGAGGAAGAGAAATGCTTACATCTCGATGCTCAAGCAATTAACGCCTTATTTAGTGATTTGAGTGTAGAGATTTTCAATGAGGTATGGAATCTCAAGAACGCTCATGAAATGTGGACATATATTCAAGATCATTATGAAATGTCCACTTCTACTAGTGATGATTGCATAAAAGAATGGACGTAGGAAAAAGAATGCTCAACTTCTAGCTCCGACAATGATGAGTCCACAAGCCCCTCCACATCAACTCAATGCTTCATGGCTAAAGGTAATGATGGGGTAAACGAAAATGATGAACCTACCTATGATGAGTTGATGGATATGTTAGAAGAGCTCAATGAATATTTAGGAAAGGAGGAATTAAAATTTAAAGTTTTGAAGAAGGGGTATGTCTCACTTCAAAATAATTATGATGTTTTAAAATATGAACATGAAGCTCTCCTCCTAAATAGGCTAAATAGCTCTAAGGTGGATATAGGCATCGTATGTAATTTATTAGATGATATGCCATGCATAGTTACTACCTCGTGCATTTCATCTAAGGTTAGCATATCCACCTCATGTGAGAATTTGTTTGATATGCCTTGTTGCTCTAAATTAGATGCTTCTATTTCCTCCATATCTTGTGATACTAACATTGTAGAGGAAAACAAAGAGCTCAAGGCCCAAGTCATCAAATGAAAAAATGACTTGACAAGAAGCTACAAAGGGAAGGCCACTCTTGATGAAATATTGAACAAACAAAAATACTTGCAAGATAAGAGTGGAATTGGTTTTATTTTTAAGAAAATGGGGAATAGCAAGACAAGGCACAACACAAGACACATGAAGAATGTTAAGTGCCATGGATGCAATGGAAAGGGTCACTTTGCCTCGGTGTGCCCAAATCAAGTGGGTGACAAGTGAAGATCATCAAGAAAGAGGCAAACCGGCAACAAGCAAGTAAAGAAGGCAAAAGACGAAAATAAATATCGAACTTGCTACAATTGCCGAGAAAATGGACATCTTAGTAAGGATTGTCTCAAATGTATCTCTCCTAAGCCATTTATTTATAATGATCATTATTTGCTTAGGAAAGATAAAAATGACAATGTGTTTGCTAAAATAGTTAGTTCACCAAAGTTTATTACTAGGGTCATTTGGGTGCCCAAATCAATTGTGACTAACATTTATGGACACAACCAAGTATTGGGTACCAAAATGCGCTTTAATGCTTAATAGGTACTTAGAGAGGCATTGGAGGCTTGGCTTATTCATATAAAGATGGATTCCATCATATATCAATTGATGATGGATTGCCAATATTACAATATGCTGATGACACAATCCTCTTATTGAATAATGATTTAGAACAAGTAAAAAATCTCAAACGTATTCTTTGTGTCTTTGAACAATTATCTAGTTTAAAGATTAATTTACATAAGAGTGAGATTTCTTTATTTTAGTGCTGCCAAAGAAGTTGAAACGCAGTATACACAGTTATTTGGTTGCGAAGTGGGTGTTTTTCCTTTCATGTACTTAGGTGTTCCCATCCACTTTAGAAAATTAAGGAATAATGATTGGAAAGGGGTTGAGGATTGCTTTGAGAAAAAGCTTAACAGTTAGAAAAGAAAAAATATGTATGTTGGTGGTCGATTAGTACTTATTAACTCGGTACTAAGCAGCCTGCCAATGTTTATGTTTTCTTTTTTTGAGGTTCCTATAGAGGTTCTCAAAAGACTAGATTTTTATCGATCTAGATTTTACTGGTAGAGTGACAATCATAAGCAAAAATATAGGCTTGCTAAATGGAGTTTAGTCTGTTCGCCCAAAGAGCATAACGGTCTAGGTGTTCAAAATTTAGACACCAAAAATAAAAGCTTATTAGGGAAGTGGTTGTTTAAACTGCTTAATGATGAAGTAGTTTGGCAATCATTGCTAACAAAGAACTATTTGGGTGAGAAGAGTCTTTCGCGGGTGGTTAATAAGCCTGGGAATTTCCATTTCTGGTCGGGTCTTATGAAAATTAAAGATCAATTTTTTCGATTTGGTTCATTACAGGTTAACAATGGAATGCAAACTAGGTTTTGGGAAGATATTTGGTTAGGAGATTCTCCGCCGAAAGTTCAATATCCACTTCTTTATAATGTGGTGAGGAGAAAGGATGATTTAGTGGCAAATATTTTGAGATTGACCCCATAAATATTTCTTTTTGAAGACCTCTTATTGGGCCTAAATTACATGCTTGGAATGAGTTAATGTTGAGAATTTCTAATGTATAATTAAACACTCAAAATGACATTTTCAGGTGGCATTCGAATAAGTCTGGTCTTTTTTCGATACAGTCTTTATATGCGGTCTTGATTGACAATTGTTAAGCCCCCATTAGGAATTTTTTCTAGCTCATCAAAATTCCATTAAAAGTTAAAAAAATTCCTTTGGTGTCTCAAAAGAGGGGTAGTATTAACTAAAGATAACATGCTTAAAAGAAATTGGAGGTGATGCATAAGGTGTTGTTTCTGTATTAAGGAAGAAACAATTCAACATCTTTTTATTGATTGCCCCTTTGCACGTCTTGTATGGTGGGTTGTTCAATGTGCGTTCAATTTATCTCTCCCTGCAAGCATAGCTCACATGTTTAGAAATTGGTTAGCTGGTATTCGAAAAAAACTTAAAGTCACAACTTATGGTGAGAGTTTGTGCCTTATATTGGTCTATTTGGTTATGTTGGAATGATGTTGTTTTTGACAAAAAAAAAATTATGACTAATCCACTGCAGGTTATCTTATTGAGTGGGTATTGGCTGAGGGTTTGGGCAAATCTACATAAATCAACCCAGAAGGAGTTCATGTTAACGGGAAGCCGAAGACTAGATTTTGTGGCGAAGCAAATCCTCAATTTTCATGGGTGAAGGCTTAGTCACATGATTAGCAATGATTGAGTTTTCTTTTCAGTCGTCTGGTGGTTGTAAGGCTGCAGGCCATTATTTCCAGCTTGGTTCATGATACTTTAGTCTCTTTAATAAAATGAGTTGTGTGCATCTGTAATGCAGAGATCGGAGGAGATTTTTTCTCTTCTATTATTTTAAAAAATGCTATATTTAGTTTTTTAGAGAATACAAGGTAAACACACACGCTCGACACGCTACATACATGCGAACATGCGTGTGTTCCCAACATACATTGGAACTTATTGGAGACATGTAAGGCCTTACAGACCGCTGCCACACATTTTCCCACATAATGTGTA
This sequence comes from Hsuehochloa calcarea, assembly GCA_036346395.1. NCBI lineage: Eukaryota > Viridiplantae > Streptophyta > Magnoliopsida > Poales > Poaceae > Hsuehochloa > Hsuehochloa calcarea. The sequence goes on from CM070602.1 coordinate 7,795,112, forward strand.
TATGTGTGTATTTCTAAAATCAATTTACACCACTGTAAGCTTGAAACTTAAACTTTAATGAGCTTGATGTACACCCGCACATCTAGTCGTCTGACCACGCGTGGGAGAAAACTGGGCTTGGGCTGCTGGCACTTCAGCCCCTGTACTCCAAGGCGCTTTTATCGTTAGCCTGCAGCAAAACAAAAATACATGCAGGCAAGGACGACTCACTCTTTGCATGCTCAAAAATAATTCTGCAACAGCAGCAGCAGCTACAAGAGCTAACCAAACAACCAGAAGCAGCAGCAGCAGCAGCAGCAGCTTCTCGGTTAGAAATTCAGGAATCAGGACCAGCTAAGCTATGCACGCAGACAAACCAATCATCCCTGGCAAACCATACTTGAATTAAAGAAGAAGAAGAAAAGAACAGTCAGTTAAGCACCAGCCATCAATCCCTTGTTAATTTCCAACGCCGCCAGCCCAGACAAACAAGAGCCAGCCTCCCCATACCTATATATTTCCCTCTTTTCTGTTCTCTCACGTCTAAGCTATTTTTCTCGGCCTCGCTAGCTTTGCTCTCTACACTCTCCGTCCTACGTTTCGGCGTCCGTTTGATAAGCTACGTGCCAATGGCGGCAATCCTTCGGCTCAGGATCCTCGCCGCGGCAGCGGCTGCCGCCGTCGTGGCGTCGTCCCAGGTCGGGACCGTCTCAGCCGCCGACGGGCCCGCGCCGGCGCCCACGTCCGGGGCCAATCCCGCGACCGCCCCGGCCTTCGCCGTCGCCGCGGCCGTTGGGTACCTCTTCTGCTAAAGCCGCATGCGCTGATCGATTGGTCGGGCATGCATGAGTGATTATTGGTTAATTACTGTTTCAATCATGTGATTGATTTGTTCAGGTGGATTTCATTTTTGCGGTGGTTATATTTTGGGGTGTATTTGTACATGTATACGTGATTATATATTTATATATATATATATATATATATATATATATATATATATATATATATATATATATATATATGCATCTGCGTGTAGAATAAATTATTCTATGCTCCATCACCTTCCGTGGGTCAAAATCGACATCCCACTAAGAAAACCCACCACCTTCTCCATCCGTCAACCCACGTTTCTCTCTCCACCTGCCCTATACACTCAGCATGACAGTAAATCTATGATAAAGACGCAGTAAAAATATAAGGATTACAGTAGTCCTAAGCGTGATATTGTCTATCATGTAAAGAAGCAGTAAATAAACATGAAAGTCATAGTAATTCCTCAAAAAAAATATCAGAGTAAATCTTTTTGTAGCACTACAGTAAAAACACAAATAAGTCGTAGTAAACCTTTTGTAGTGTCGCAGTAAACGCACAAATGAGGTCACAGTAAATTTCTTCAAAACAGTGCAATAAATGTAGAAGGAGGTTGCACTAAACATTGCACGCCCGATATTCTTCTCTTATATCGGCAGTAATAGGTAGTGTATGTGACATTAATTCTAATGCCACTTTTACTTCCGGACCATCACATAGCGTATTGCTTTTTTTTTTCAGGCCACAGTCCCACGATCCGTACATGTGTGACAGCAACTTGCAACGGTGATAAAAGTAATTGTGATACATTTTTTTACTGCCCATCACACCTACGAGGACTTTTTTCCTCGTGTCATGATCCCACGCCTCCTACACTCAGCGATAAGGACATCCCTTCCACTGATACAACCATCCCTACTGCTTCTGATGTGTAAGGACCAATTACTAGAGTACGTACTCGACAACTAAATTATCAGGTGACTTCGTTTCTCGGAGTGCATCTATATTCTATGAACTCCATGATGCTACCTAAAGCACATGATATTATTTTACTTAGGAATCAAGGATCGGGAGGCAAGCTAAATGGAGATGATTACATCACCAAGCATGGAGATGATCATACAAGGAATGAATATTTATATGCTGAGGCTTAACGGAATCTAGCATGAAGACTATATATCAAGTTGTTTAGGCCAACACTTAGCTATATTTGAGTAAAGGAACTTGGTGCTGCGTCACCTATGCTAATGGGCCATGAGCCTTGTAATTCGGGCTGGACACCTAGGGTTTGGCACTATTCATACATGAACAGTACCTGCGGCTGCTAACCCCTCTCTTACTCCTTTACATAATGGCCGCCACCCTTAGGGTTTGATGGATTTTGTTGATTGAAGTTTAGCTTTACTACTTTATATTTTGTCCTCTTGTTCGGCGAGATCAACATCGATATTGTTCTTCGGAACCCCACTTATCAATACAATTTCAATTCCTATTTGCAATTCCAGATTGCCTATTTATCTTGTTCTTGCGTGCTTCTTCGGTGTATGCAGGAATTGATCTTTTTGATCAGGTCATCCGGGTATTCGTGCACGGTTGATAATGATTTATCGAGCAGTTCAGCGATTGCGTAGTTTCGAGCCTTGCGAGTTCATAGACAAGATTGTGAAGTTGAGCGACTACTACCGAACTTACCTTCTCATCACTCAGCATGACAGTAAATCTATTCGTAGTGTTGGAGTAAAAGGCATAACAAGATTGCAGTAAAATATCTTTGTAGAGCTGCAGTAAAAGGTACAATAAGGCCGCAGTAAATCGCTTTTATAGTGTTGCGGTAAAAACACAAGAATGTTGCAGAAATAGAGACAATGAGATCGTTATAAATCTTTGTAGTGCTGTAGTAAAAGGCATAATGAGGTCGCATTAAATCTCTTGTAGAGCTGTAGTAAAAGGGGGTGACAGAAGAGGCGGTCGGATGGTTGATTGAGGAGGGTGCGTGGTTTTACGATCGGTTGCGCTGTGATTAGACGATACAGTAATTGATTGGCTTAAGTACAATAAATATGAACTTTCGATGCAGTAATTTGTTTTTTACAACGTTAAAACATATTCATCATGTATATCTTTTTGTTAAGAACATTTTTTCAAGCAAACCGCTTCAAACAGATTGTAAATAGGATAAATGGTTTATGAGATATTCTCATTCAAAGTTTACAATTAATCAACGCTTCTCACTCCACCTGCCTCTCTGCTCTCAACATGACAGTAAATCTATTGTAACGATGTAGTCAAAGGCAACAGGAGCGTAGAATAATCTATTCTACACGCAGCAGGTGCAGAATAGCGCTACCGTGTGTATATGAAAATGATATGGTACTATTGAGAGTATGTACTCATACTTTTATATACCACTTAAATCGTAAGACGGTAATTATATATTATCGTGACAGTACATGAGAATTCAATCTTTGTCATGTTGTTGACCGTACAGTCTTCAGCCTTGATTAGAATTAATTAATTAAGCCCCTAAACCAATCTCTGGTGGAACAACCAGCTGGTGAAAGGTGGTGTAAACCACGAGATTACCAAAATTCATATGCGGCCAACAATCTCAAAACACCAAGGAAATTAATTTCATTTTATTCCACATGATACATTTTGGATGAATGGGTGTAAAGTACATACAAGTGTGCAGGATCTGACAAAATGCACCTCCTTTTTTCAGTACAATTAACTGAATAAATGAGACAGTAGCACATGGAGCGAAAAAAAATCAAAAGGGAAGATTTATGTATCGTGCAAACTTTGACATAATTGAGACGGTGAATCAGCTTCCGTGGTGGTTTGTGGTGCTTGTAGGTGTTACTGTGATGTCTTCTCGCTTTGGATTGGTGTTTGTATTGTCTTCTCTTTTTAATGGAAGGAAGCAGAGCTCTTGCCTTTTTAAAACAAGACGGTGAAATCGGGAGCGTATTTTAATTTTTCAACAATCTTGCGCCTAATTAAACACAGCATGTTAGCCACGAGAATATGGCAGTAAATCAGTAATAGCCAACCAGTGCTTCCAAACAGTAAGAATGCGAGTCATGTAGCCATGGCTCCGAAGCCAGCACTGTCAAGCGAGCACCACAAAAAGCTTGATTTCTTGACTACCGGCAGGCTTGTCATGAGTCATGACTCAACAATGGGTTTCATTCCTGACAGAGTTGTTATGCATTTCTTGACAACTAATTGATCCCAGATGAGCTGTTAGCTCACACGCTTAATTTGGGACAGTTTTTTAGATGTATAACTCTCGCACGATCATACAAAATCAGGTTTGTTCTTCCTCTGAAATTACCAGGTGATGCGCATGCAGTTGCTGAAGAAATCAAATCGCCAATATTGATCAGTGAAACTTTAGAAGACTGATGAATCCAATGTTTCTGACAGTGTAAAACAATCAATCAATTACAACTACATGTGTATATACTGATTACAAGATTTATATAAAAATGAACATGTAATATATACTCATTCATTAACACGGGAAGAACTGAACAAGATAACAAATGGCACGATGCGTGCCCATGGCCTTAGAAGAAGTAACCAAAGGCAAGTGCGGTCAAGGACGCAGCGGCCACGGCCGGGGCAGCCACCGACGCGCCGGACGTCGGGGCAGGAGCCGGTCCGTCGGCCGCGGAGGCCGTGCCGACCAGGGACGAGGCCACGACGACGGCGGCGGCGGCCACGGTGAGGAGCCTGAGCTTCAGAGTGGCAGCCATTTCCCTGCTCCTCGATGGATGCCGATGCCCGATAAATTTGCAGGTGGAGCAAGAAAACTAATTAAAGATGCTGTCATCACTTGGGGAGTTATACATAGTGCGTAGTTGGAATGAGAGTCTCAACTTGCTTACATGTGCAAGGTTGGTGGGTAGGGAAGCTAGCCTTGGAAACAAAGGTTTCTGGCTGGAACCCTTCTGGCCTTTCCTGGGTGATTGGCTGGAACCGGTTCTTGTTTCGCTGGCTTAAAATAGGAGAAAGATTGGCCACTGCCTAGCTGTTGGGTCCCCAATTGTAACTGTTGCATGCGTCCCCATTAGCTGGTGGTCTCCTCATGGGACAGCCATGATGAAATGCCAACCTGCACGCTGGCAGCTCGGCAGTTAGAACTTAGAACTGTGCATACCTATCATGCATGTCGTCTCTCCCACGTTATTTGGATTTAACGTGTTCGTTGCAACCATTGTACTACTAGATCAAACATAAGGCCCGATGTGACGAGGTGGGCCGGGCCGGGCCAGACTAAAATGCAAGCCAGCTTCGTCCTTCATTACCCATGTTCTAAGAGAGTCGAGCCGTCGGACCATGCACCCGCGAACACAAAATTGTGCGGCACAGTGCGCTCGCGGCGGACGTGAAAATGGCCACGGGATTGGGCCGCCGTATTCGACGGCACGTAAGGCACTCTCTCGCCGACGTCGGCGGCCCGGCGAACTGTAACATTCTCAAAATTTGCAACTCAGATTCAAAATCCTCAATCTTACCTCGGTTTGGACCGTCCCGGCCCAGTTTTTCTCCGCCCGCCTCGGCCCAGGCGCCCCCACCGCCTCCCCCATGCACGCACGCCGACGCCAGCCACTGGCTCCCCCTCTGCAACCCCCTGCTACCGTCGACTGCAGCGCCCCTCTCCCCGCCTAGTCCCCTCACCGCCCATCCTCCCCAATCCCCTCTGCTACCACCTGCCCCTGCCCGATCCTCTCCGAGCGCAGGCGCTCATGACCGACGCCGCCTCGGGACCGCATGTGCGCCCGAGCCTCTCTCCCCTCCTCCCCGCCTCCACCGACTATAAAAAGCCGGGCCTCCTCTCCTTCCTCCCCCTCCACTCCACCGCCTCCTCATCTCGTCTTCGTCTCAGCGTCGTTGCTGTTAGCCGCCTCCCGCCGCCGCCTTCTGGCGCCGCCTCTCTCTCTCCCTCTCTCCCGCCTCTCCCGCCTCATTCTCTCCCTCCCCCTCTCGTTCTCCGCGCGGCGGAGAACGCGAGGCGCCGTGCCCCGCGCAACGCCGTCGTGTTTTAACGCCGCGCCGTAGCCGATAGGTGGGCTCCGCTACCGCGTCGTGTCGCTGACAGGTGGGCCCACGGCGCTGTTCCGTGGACCGGTGCAGTGCCTCTGGTCCACGCAACAATGCCGTGGACCGCGCACAGTTCCTTCACGTGTCAGCTCCCTTGTTTTCCGGCTTTTCTGATTTTGTTTTCAATTAAAAATTTCATTGAAATGCTTCAAAAATTCATATCTTTTTCTTTATAAGTCCAAAAATTATGAAACTTGTTTCTAAATTTTTCTAAATTCAAGACCTTATTGATTGCACTGGTCTTGTTCAATTTGAAGTTTATTTATTATGAGTTTGGTATTTATTTGCTCTCTCTGTTGTTGTGCCTTTTTTGGTACTTTCGTCCGATTAGGGTTCGAAGACACAGGAGACCTCCACTTCGACCAAGCTCAAGAGTACCAGGATCCCAGTACCTTTAACCAAGGCGAGTCAATACTTTGATCATTTTGAGCCTACATTTATGCAAATTATATTTATTTAAAGTATCAAAGTTGCATACTTTAATTATGTAATCAAATGTATGTTAAAGCTTAAGGTAGTTAAACACTCATTTGATGATTAATTGAGTATTACCCATCCTTTGATAAATTGAATCCCTCATTCCATGTCACCCTAGTAATTATGTGGTTAATACTAGCATAGGTTGTACTTAAACGACATGTTAGACTTGCTTAAGTACCGGGACAATAAATGTCTTGTTTACCATCTTTTAATCATCAAAGTGGTTTTGTCAGTCATTGGATGTAAATAACTGACGTGTTGTGTTAATTGGTTTTCCTCCCCAAAACCCTAAACAAATTACTAGTACCACATCTGTGCGGATGGAAAGAGTGGTGGGTGCGGATGTAGCACGAGAATGGATGGAATGGGGTATGAACAGTCCAGATGGATTAATGACTTAATTTTATCATGACCTCCTGTGTAAAACAAACACAACTGCAAGTCTGCAAAGTGCAACTTGGCTTAGTAAAATTATTGAACCCTGAATGTCATCCCACGACTGGTGTTTGGAAGTGCGCAAACGGCAAGATGTATGCTGGCTTGAAAGGGACACCGAGGAGGGTGAAGTTGCCAGCTGCGCTAGTCGTTGTGGTGAACATTCCGCACAACTTATGGAATAGACCATAGGGGTGAGATGACGGAAGGGGCAAGATAGTTTGAAAAATTACTGTAACGATCTCTTAACTACATGACTAAGGAATCATGTGGGGTAACGAGTATGATTATCTCTTGTGGGTACAGTATACAACCTCTGCAGAGTCTAAACTGTTTAAATAGCCGCGTCTACGGTCATAGGCAGACATAGGAACTTAACTTGAGTTAGTTATATTTCAAAAACCTTTGTTGGTGGATTACAACCAGGACGGCTCACCTAGCCTGAGGTTGGATTTTTTTTCCTGAACCGTCGAGCTCAATGGTGTGAAGGAGCGGAGGTAGCTCCAACAAAATGATGTATGTGTTGAGTTTCGATAAAGAGAACCTCTACTGTTATTTAATATCGCATTTACTCTCTTTAATAAAATACAATTTGTTTAAAATGCTAAGTCATAGGAATTTAAAATATTGATAATAGAAAATGTTGCTTTAGCAAATAAAACAATCTGAACCATCCTTGTTAAGCTTGAATGTATGCTATTGCATACTGTGTGTTGGCTCGCGAACATGGTGGTTGTGCTTACTCTCGCTCCCCCTCCAAACCCTTCAGATGATATGGATCAAGGAGACTACGCGTACTACGAGGATCCCGAAGTCGATGGCCAAGGGAACTCTGAAGAATAGTCTAGATTCTGTAATCTATGTCTCGCCCCAGTCTAGCGGACTCGTCGGTACTTGCGTACAACCGATATTACCCAATCCTTGAATAATATCAATCGTACGTAGGTCACTTCAGTCGCTTACATGCAAAGAGATTAGCCATATCCCCTCTTTTGTTTCCGATGTAGCTACGTGCTTTTGTGTGATGTAATCAATTTGGCCCGGTGGCCCTTATGTAAAACTCGACTTGACGTGGTTTATGTTACGCTGATGTCTGTTTGTATTTAAATGACTTAATTCACGCTATGTATGAAATGATTCAACAATGAGTATGTGAGTATTATCTACTGATTCAAGAAGTAGTACAGTACTTTTGCGAAGATTCAGAATTTCAACACGGACTCGGCCGCACGGGACACGCATTCTGGTCCCGGTGAATTTGATGCGCCAGCAATCTGAGCTCTCTCTTTTACTGAGCTTTCGCCACTTGCACAAATCCCTTTGCCAAGATTGTGACGTCGATACTTGACAGCACTGGGGCATCATCTCTCAGAAAAAAAACAACAACAATATACAGATACGGAGCTTTTGCGCATCGAATCAGCAGTATGTGTACGCATGTATTCAGCCGCGGCTACGACGATTTTTTTGCGCAGAAGTCCCTCCGCTACCAGGGGCGTAGCCAGCGCTGGGCCAGACCTCGGGCCGACCCAGCGCGTTTTGGCCCAAACTCAAATTTACACTGATTTTTTCAACTTTTATTAGAACTTTTAGCTGATTTTTTTAGCTGGGCCTCGGGCCCCGAGGCCCAGCTCCGCTACTATGAATTTTCTTGTTTGCCTCGTGGCTAAACACCGGCTACCGTGCACAGTGGCAGGCGGCACGGGCGTCTGCTCAGCCTCACCGGTGAACCACCATTGGTATCTAGTCGGAGGTGAACAACATGACGTTTCTAGAACGATAGTTAGACTGGCGCAGGCGCAGGCAGACTTTAACTTATTTCTAGCTCCGCCAATGACGGTGCGGCTTTATCCAAGACCAAAAGACCGAATAAGCAACGAGACCAGGAGCCACTCGCGCGCTAAAAACAGAAGCACCCATAAGATTCAGGACCACAGACAAAGGATTGTCTCAAAGGATTGTCTCTGATCTCATTTCTGACCTCACTTCGTGCGGCGCGGCGCGGCTCGGCTGCTGCGAGGGGAAAGGAGAGGGGGAGGGGAATCAAGCCTTTTGCGCTGAATTGACCCGAAAAGGACGTCCAGGTTCAATGAACCCACAAAGGACCCGGGCCAATCCAGAGAGCCCCTACGCACGACACCAACTCACGATGCATCTTTGCAGCCTCGTGGGGTGATCATGGCATGGCTGCTACAAAATGCAAATGCTTGGCGGTCACGCGGGAGAGTCCCCAGTGTCACCGCCAGGTGGGGCCCACAATGACGTGACCCACTGGACACCCAGTGTCGCGCTTCGCGTGGACGCCACACGATCGTCAGGTGCGATGCCCCCCACCGCCGTTCCCGTCTTCCCCTCTCTGTCCACCACTAAGCACCTGCGCCGCGTGCATACGCCGCGACCCGTGTTGGTCTCTCTGCGCTTCGGACGCACGAGAACGATTTGGGGTGGTGTACTGTAGATAACGTGCACGCGAATAAATTCCCCTCATTTGTCCCGGTGGGGCATGGGGGTCCCGGTGGGGCAGGCGGCGCTCGCCCCCTGCCCCATAAATCTCTCTCGCTCGCTCAATCGCATCTCCGCCTCTCCCCGGGCTCCAACCGATGCCAGCTCCGGCGATGTCGGCAGCGGTGGGGGGCGCCGAGTTCCACGGGTTCCGGTGCGCGGCGCGGCTCCCGAGGTCGCGGATGCTTGGGAGGCCGCTCTGGGTGGCGCCGCCCGCGGCCAGCATACGCGCCGTGTCCGCGGTGAGTTCTATGGTGGTGGAGTGGTGTTCGTGTGTTTTTCCAGGGTTTCGTCTTTTGTGGGATATATTTTCGGGTTCGAGCGTCTGGAATGGTATTATTTTTGGGGGTTTAGGCGATCATGATCTGTTGGAAATGATGCGGTGAAATGTCCGTGTGATGCGTTCTTAACATTTGGATTACGGTGTGTTTTGGTGGGGTTACCTGTGGAAATTTTACCCCCTTGTTTACCTGCCGGTGAATTTGTCAAGTGGCGGTATTGCCGTATTGGATCAACCGTGAACTGTTGATTCTGTTGTCCTGGAACTGTAATACGTTAATCAGTTAAAAAGTATAGAAGAGACAAGTTTTGTTCAAATCAGTTTCCCTTTTTAGTGTTGATTTTAACATTTTGGATTGGTCATGCGAACAAAACAAAATGAGGTCTATCATAGATTCTATTTTTAGACCCCTAATAGACTTTTTTTGTTACAAAAACTGTTCATCTTAGTCTCTTACCCCTGGAATGTTGGTTCGAACTTTGCCGTTGTATATATTACTAATTTCATTTCGCAGAAAATGCCGTGCAATGATAGACCACCACTTATGATATCTGAAGTTCTGAACCTGTGTAATGTGCATCGTGCCTGCAGCCTCTGAAGAAGGACGCATCTGAAGTTAAGCGAAGCAAGGTTGAAATAATCAAGGAAAAGAGCAATTTCCTTCGATACCCTTTGAATGAGGAACTGGTCTCAGAGGCTCCAAATATCAACGAGAGTGCTGTCCAGCTGATTAAGTTTCATGGAAGCTACCAGCAGAGCGACCGAGATGTTCGTGGACAAAAGAATTACTCGTTTATGCTCCGAACAAAGAATCCTTGTGGAAAAGTTCCGAACCAGCTTTACTTGGCTATGGATACACTTGCCGATGAGTTTGGCATTGGAACACTCCGTTTGACAACTAGACAAACATTTCAGCTGCATGGCGTCCTTAAGAAAAACTTGAAGACTGTCATCGGCACTGTCATAAAGAATATGGGCTCAACATTGGGTGCTTGTGGAGATCTCAATAGGAATGTGCTTGCACCTGCAGCGCCTTATGTCAGAAAAGATATTCTTTTTGCTCAAGAAACAGCAGAGAATATTGCAGCACTTCTTACACCACAATCTGGGGCTTATTATGACCTTTGGGTGGATGGAGAGAAGATAATGTCAGCAGAAGAACCTCCTGAGGTCACGAAAGCCCGCAATGACAACTCACATGGAACAAACTTCCCTGATTCCCCAGAACCAATCTACGGCACCCAGTTTCTGCCCAGGAAGTTCAAGATTGCAGTCACTGTGGCTGGTGATAACTCTGTTGATATTCTGACAAATGACATTGGTGTCGTTGTTGTTTCAGATAGTGCAGGAGAACCTGTTGGCTTTAACATTTATGTAAGGGACTAAGAACTTGCTGCATTTTATCTCTGTGTTTAGCAAAGCTTTTCTTACTTGTTAATTTATTCTTCAATGTTTCTCTATCCCTATTTTTCAGGTTGGAGGTGGCATGGGAAGGACACACCGAGTGGAAACCACATTCCCTCGACTGGCTGATCCACTGGGTTATGTCCCGAAGGAAGATATATTATATGCTATAAAGGCAATAGTCGTCGCACAGAGGGAAAATGGAAGAAGGGATGACCGCAGGTATAGCAGGATGAAGTATCTGATTGACCGCTGGGGAATCGACAAGTTCCGGGCTGAAGTTGAAAAATATTATGGAAAGAAGTTTGAAAATTTCCATCAGTTGCCTGAATGGCAGTTCAACAGCTACCTTGGCTGGCAGGAACAGGTATAATTCCATCGTTTTTTATCTTGATCTAGTAATGGTAATTTATTTTCTTAATGAAAAGGGAACTGCATCTTGTTAGGAAGGATGCCCCAATATTTTATTACATGCTTTTCTTTGTTCATAATTTGATCAGCATCTAAGGTTTTGTTTACTCCCCCTCAAATCCTCAATACTATTGGCTCTCACACTGTAGTCTGGAAAAGTGCATTTGATAAATCTGCTACTTTACTTACATGCTTGTTCATTCACAACATCTATACTTGTTAGTTATTTCCTGAGCTCTAAATTACATTTTTATTTGGTTTGCCTATTACAGGGTGATGGAAAATTATTCTATGGAGTGCATGTTGACAATGGTCGTATTGGAGGACAGGCAAAGAAAACTCTACGAGAGATAATTGAGAAGTATAATTTGGATGTTAGTATTACTCCAAACCAAAATCTTATCTTATGTGGGATCGATCAGGCATGGAGAGATCCGATCACTGCAGCTCTCGCTCAATCTGGCTTGTTGGTAAGATTTCTTTTGTTCATTTCGAATTCATATCCCTATCCTGTAATATATATACCTATCATGGTTAACATTAGATCCTTGTAGATTGTTTTCTTTTGAAATTCTTCTTGCTGCTTCTGCTTCACCTATTGATTTTGTCGTTCTTTTTATTACTACTTTCCTGTGTACTGAGGTTTCTCTCACGTTGAAAATTACCAGCAGACAGCGAGCTCTTTTTCCCCCTAATAAAAGTTTGATTTCTTAACATTTTGATATACTGGTGGACTCTTTGACTGAAGTTGGATATTCATGTATGTAGGAACCAAAGGATGTTGATGCCTTGAACTTAACTGCCATGGCATGCCCTGCCTTGCCACTGTGCCCTCTGGCACAAACAGAAGCTGAACGAGGGATTCTTCCTATTCTTAAACGAATTAGAGCAGTGTTTGATAAGGTATTCATCTGTCGTCTTTGATAAAAATCAGTTCAACGGACGAACATTGTGCGTATTGGAGTCTTCTCATTTGACATAATGTTGTCTACTTGATAGGTTGGCATTAAGGATCACGAATCTGTAGTGGTGAGGATAACTGGCTGCCCTAATGGATGCGCTAGACCATATATGGCAGAGGTTGGTTTTGTTGGTGATGGCCCAAACAGTTACCAGGTATAAGAGAGATTGAAATATTTTGTACATCATTCGGGCTACATTCATTTGGCTTCATTTTTTGTGCCTTTTACTCCATTGGGTTTGGATTTTTCTTATCTTCATTGAGCTTTTATTTACTGTGACCATAGATCTGGCTTGGAGGAACACCGAACCAGAGTACATTGGCAGAATCATTTATGAATAAAGTGAAGCTTCAAGACATTGAGAAGGTTTTGGAACCATTGTTTTCATATTGGAATAGCGCACGTCAGGAAGGTGAATCTTTTGGAAGCTTCACATGCCGAACGGTGAGTGGATTATATTCTTTCTGCAAATAATATCGCAGTAGATTTGGAAGATAAATCGTTTGGAACAACACCCATAATTTCTTGCCTGCTGTTCACTCTTCCTCTTACGCCGCCTTCTAGTCTATTATCTTATGAAAGCAGAGTCAAAAGAATTGTACATTATGTATCGGTCTATGCATGAGTAAGATACGGTAATACATTATACTATGTAAACTAATAAGATAATTTGCTGCACACATAATCAACATATTGCTTGATATTAAATAGAGATACATGTGCATGCATACAATTTGGAAAAAAAACTAATAGAGTAAAAATAGGGGTATACAGCTACATGATCTAGACATGATGGGGAGTGGTTAGTTTTTAAGAACCCTAACAATTTATTATGCTCAATTATTTTCTTCCATCAAAGCACATACTTCTATTACATTTCTCATGTTGTAATTTTCTTCAAGTTTCCATTGTCATTTTTAATGTTTAGGATATCTTAAAAGTATAAATAGTCTATAAGATACCTAAATATATTTTCAAGCATTTATACAAACTTTAAAACAAATCTAGCCGCACAAATGCACGAGTCACCATGCTAGTTAGTAGAAAACCAACAATATTGTTTAATTATAACTTTCCTTTAGTGTAGTTTTCATCAACTTTCCTACATGAACGTGTATATTTACAGCCAGATTGCACCCTCCATGTTCACTCGCTGGTTCTCCTTCTGTACATGGTTCCCCACATGACAGTTTGATACAGGAAAATGCCAAGTCAGAACAGATTTGTTGATGCATATTGTCAACCATACAATACATAGCCCCTAGGTTCTAGTGGAGTCATGCCAAGCAACATATTCTGTGTTGTTGGCAACTGCATCAACACAGATTTGTTGATGCATATTGTCAACCATACAATACATAGCCTCTAGGTTCTAGTGGAGTCATACCAAGAAACATATTATGTGTTGTTAACAACTGCATCAATAGCCAGCCAGTATGACTTGGCACATTTTTATCATCCAGCTGGACTACTAGGTTCTACTCCCTCTGTTCAAGAATGTATAACATTTTGGATATTCACGTGTTCTCCAGTATCTAACTTCGATCATTACTTTCATATGATTATGCTGGTAAAAAATCACAAAATTATTATATTATGAAAATATTTATCATGACAAATATAATGCTACTATTTTCTCGTGGCCAATCTAAATAGTTTTTCATATATTATTAATCAAAGTTAGAGAAGTTTGTGTCATACATTTCTGAATCGAGAGAGTAATTTTTTTATGTTCAATTGTTAGTTGATTTACTGGGGCTAAAGGGTGAGTCTGAGATGGACCTTTTCACAAAAAGTGGGTTACTGTAGCTAAATAGTAAATAAGCTAGATAGTAAATAGTACGGATGTTGCTTTGCATATTGCAAGCTTCTTTCGGTAAACTGGGGGCAATAGCCATGGTTTCCATAGTGAATCCAACAAGTACCTATGTACATATTACAATTTTATTTTGAAGATGGTCTTCTTTTGTCGCTTGCTGTAGTTCTTTATTTATTTCAGAATTGCATTTTACCTAATTATCTTATCTATTTCGTGCATTTCAGGGATTTGACAAATTGAAAGAGGTGGTAAACAAGTGGGGAGAGTCAGCATCAGCCGCATGAAGGGTTGTTTTTGTTGGACAAGTCCCATCACAATTTTGGCTAAGGGACAGTCTGGACATGGTCAAGGGCTCTCCAGATATAAACCAGAAAAGCAGGAGGAAACTTGTCAATTTCGTTGACAAGCAGAGGACGAAGACTTGGGTATGGGCTTGTTCCTTATGTTTGTTGAGATGGGTAATCGAAATTTCCGTGTGTACTTTGAAGGAGAACTTCTTTGGCTGTTTAACTTGAGAATAAATCCCTTGAAAAAAATAAGTGCTTGAGGATAAATTTGACCAAGGTAGCGGCGTTTTTGCCCTTATCCTGGCTTGCACTGGAAACCGGCCTCATGCCGGGCCAGCACAAGAAGTCAGAATAAACCGGCTCGTTGGGGTCATGTAGTTCATTTTGCCGTGATTTGAGCAATTGGGCCGTGCCTCTCTGGAATTTGTTAGCGGGCTGGGTCTGCATGAAACACCCAGCGACCTACTGGGTTCTTTCCGGAGATTTTGCGTCAGAGCCCATTGTGCTGTTCCTGGCTTCCTCTTCCCAATCGGAAGAGATGATGGCCGAAGCTTAGAACATGAAAGTTGCGGTATCCCAAAAGTGAAAAAGTGTATACTGTATACTAAACATGAAAGCTGGAACACGGGCAAAACTGCAAAAGGCGGAGCCTGACGAGCTTCATGTCACTGTGCGTGCATGTCGGCATGCGAGTGCCACCTTTTCCCCTACGTGGGGAAGCGAGAAACTGCGAGCCGCAGAACCGGAGCGAATGGGCTCGTCTCAGCTGCTGCAAAGCTGGGCTAGTGGCGGCAGAAAGCGCAGCCCCGCAGGATCTCGCAGCACGCCGGCCTCGCATCGGGCCTGATGCGCGCGCGCGCGCGGGCACGGCCCACCGTTCTCCGGTCCTAAGATCCGGCGCGATCTCTCCGTACACCGCAAAATCAACCGAAAAAACGTCCCAGCGTAAAAGGTAGGCATCACATCCCAGCAGTCGGGATGAAGCCGCGGAGGTGGACACAACGGCGCGGCGAGTTCCCTTTAAAAAAAAAATGGGAAAAGGAACGCTCGGGAGGAAGAGCGGCCGACAGCCGGCGGGTGTGGTGGGCACGTCAACGCGTGCGCCCTGGCTAGTGAACGTTCGGCGCGCGCGGCCGCGGCACGGAAAGGCGCGTTCTCGTGCCGCGGCCGCGCGATCCTAGCCCGCGTACCCGAGCGCCCGCGCGCGTGTCGTCCCTGCCACTCGTGCCGCTGTCTACGCCCACCTGCCGCGGCGGCGGCCGCGTCGCGATTTATAACGAGAGTGCCGTTACACCGGCTACGTCCGGTGCATGGCCGAATCGATAAATAACACAAGATCGATACTTGCTTTCTTGTATGGAGCTATACGTGATGTTTATGTGTTACCCGAATTTGAGATCGACCTGTTCAAGCGAAATCGACCAACAAATGGCAATGCATGCATGCAGCGCCATCTGATTTATTAGTACACTGGCCAGTAGGTTTTATGTAGCAACTCAGTACATTACGCTGTTGAGAGTACACTTATCTTGTCAGTAGTAGAGCTACGCGACTCTACAAGCATTGAAAGTAATGGGACGGTTCAACTGCAAAGCTGAGAGAAGGGATTGAATACGCAGGCACGAATTGTTCCATTCGATCGGCGATTCAGTTGCACATGCCATGCCAGCCATGAGGACGTAAGTGCAGCAAAGTTGTTGAGTGAGTTATTGAACTAGGGAATGCAAGAAGTCGTCATTGAATGCCCGGTGAAACAGATCTTGATGGAGTGGATGGACCATGCATCGAGGAAGTAGAACACAAGCAGAAACTTCAGTAGAGCCATGGATAGGACACAAGCAGAAACTTCAATGTTGCAGAAGAAAGAAAATATTACAACCCTCGAAAAAAAAGAAAAGAACAGATTACATACACGCAATTCATTACAGAGTTACTCTACAGTCTACAGATTACATCGAGGACACCAAAGACCGCAGCAGCACATCCAAGCCATCCAAGATGAAGCATTAGATGAGAGAGGAGAGTAGGATTAGTTAGCGCTACAGGAAGATGAAGCATTCCATGGCCACCAAGGGGTTTTCCAAGGACTCCTTCCCCTCGCCGTTGCCGGCCACGTCGCCGGCGGTGGCGGCAGCCTCCTGCGCCTCCGCCAGCGGTGGCGGGGGTGGCGGTGGAGACGCAGAATGCGGAGGGCAGTGCGGCTGCATAGGCGGCGGCGGCGGCGAGAGCTGGGGAGCCGCCTCCTGCGCACGCCGCGGAGACGCGCGGCCGCATGACCTCGTTGGGACAGGTGGCTTCCGCTGTGTGCAGGAGGCGGCGGCGGCCGCGCGGCGCTGGTCCTGCTGCCGTTTCGCTGCCGGCGACGGCGACCTCCGACAGGGCCGCTCACCGGGGTCGCGCCGCGGGGGCGGGGGCGAGGGAGATGCACGCCCGCTTGGGCGCCCGGCGCCGGGGACGGCAGGGCCACGGTCCCGCCTGGCGCGCCCGAGCTCACCGGACACGGCCCGCTTCCTGGCCGGCTTCGCCGGGGACCGATCTGGTCCTGCCGCCGTGGTCGCGGCCGACGACTCGGACGCCGCCTCCGACTTCTCGTCGGCGGAATGCGCCACCCCCACCGCCCTACGGACTCTACCGCCACCATCCTTCACCCTGGCATTGCAACCCTTCGCCTTGGCCTTCTCCCATCCACGTTCCACCGACGGCGCCACAGCGCCAGCAACCCGCCGAGGCTTGGGCCGTGGCTTGGTGTTCGGGGTCTCCGAGAGCACCTCCTTGACCTTCTCCTCCTCCGGCGGCGGCGGGTCACGGGCCTCCGCAAGGCGCCGGCAAACCTCCCCTGCTGCGGCCGGCGGCTCAGCGCGCTTCTTGCTGACGCAGCAGCCCATGCCTCCCTTGTCCTCCTCCCGCTTCTTTCTGACCTTAGCTACGCGACCATTTCCCGCGAGCGCGCGCGAGCCGGTGTGGTGTGGTGGTGGTGACGACTGAGGAGGAGCAGGACTGAGGAGGGGTAGTTTAGGAAGTCGCTGTGGGAGTGCCGAGAGCCGAGAGGAGTGGCTTTGGGTTTCCCTCCGTTGTGCTTTGATTTCTGTGAGGAGGAGAAGCTGTTGTGGTGGGAGACCGGGAGTCAAAAGGGCTGAGCTAGTGAGCACTGAGCAGGGTTTGTAATCTGACATGGGCTTAAAATACTACTAATCAGGTCCAGTTCTTGATCACTGCAAGAACGGTGTAAAATAGTGTCATATACGCTCTCCTAGTTCTAAAATAAGGAATTTTTTTAGAAATAATATTATTTTTAAAAAAATTACAAAATAAATAGTTAATTTTTATATATACAAAACTAGGCTACCGTTGTCATTTGAAAAGACGAAATACTCCTATTTGAAATGATGAAATGTTTTTGTCACCGGTCCAAATGGCGACGATAGCCTAGGCACTGACGACATGGACCCTGTCGACCTCTGCCTATTTTTTTTCTGTATATTTTCGATCATATATTTTATGGATAAATTACAATGATATTGGAAAACATCTAGTACAATGTCATCATATTTTTTTATCGACAAATCACAACAATTTTACAGGACATTCAGCGCAACGTCCTCACATGTTTGTCGACAAATCACACTAAAATTGCAAAATATTCAATACAAGTATACAATGTCATCACCGAGTTTTTTGACAAATCAAAATGAGATTACAAAGGCGGCGAGCCCCACATAGTTCAACAGGATGAACATTTCCCATGGTCTCGACCTCAACATCCGCCCTGTCGATCGCCTCGAGTAGAGTTATCAGATGAGGTCCCCGCGGTGTCATTCAGACTGTCGATGTCTCTTTCATCCTGTGGATTTTTTGTATGGCATTTCTTGAAGGTGTGCCTAAACTCCCTGCAAATAGAACACTTCTTCGTATGACGTCTGGCTTCTACTTTGTCTATATTTTTCCTGATACGTTGTACCTGTTGTCAACCAACCTTTCCCTTCAGCCTATTAATGTCCGCGACCCGGATAAGTTGCTCCTAGGTCGGATGACCAGTGAAATGGCCAACCACGCTGTAACCATACAGCTCTGCACTCCAAGTTTGCATCACCTCCTCTTTGTTGAAATAATCATAGAGGTACTAGCCAAAATGTTACGCTATCGTCAAACATACGGACATGACATGTGAGCAGGGTTATGCAGAAGAAGAGGATTGTTGCAAGTGCATACACAACTAGCGTGGCGTAGAGTGCACTCGTTGGTGATCCTCCCTTGTTCGTCCCGTGGCGTCCTTTATCCGTGCACAAATCTCGAAGCAAAGTTCCGTTGTGCCCATCTTGAATGCCCGGTGCATCTCACCCTTCTTGCTCTTCTCCTCCATGTACTTGGTGATCATGGCGGAGTACAGTACTCTGTCATTTGTTATGACGAGTGACGCATTGTTGCTTCTGTCAACAAAGTAATTTGTGGTACCGCGGAGAATTTTCTCAACAATACCAACCAATAGAAGACATCTGACGTCACGAAACCCAATTGTACACATTGGTTAGATTGGTTGTCATCACACCCTATCGAGTATCACCCTCTTTCATGTAGCAGCGACCACTTCTCCTTAGGCTCATGCTCAATTTAGTCCAAGAAGCATTTGATCTGCGCTCCCGTCTTCCTCGCCACACTAGGACAATCTGTGGGTAGCTGTGGCTAAATTGAGCATGAGCCTGGGAGAAGTGGTCATTGCTACATGAAAGAGGGTGATACTCGATAGGGTGTGATGACAACCAATCTAACCAATGTGTACGTCACGCAGACCCAATTGTACACATTGGTTAGATTGGTTGTCATCATACCCTATCGAGTATCACCCTCTTTCATGTAGCAGCGACCACTTCTCCTTAGGCTCATGCTCAATTTAGTCCAAGAAGCATTTGATCTGCGCTCCCGTCTTCCTCGCCACACTAGGACAATCTGTGGGTAGCTGTGGCTATGCTTCGGGGGCCTTGTCAGCGCTTATAGTAGCCTTTTTCGCTGCCTTATGTCGCCATCAAATGACGGATTTCCTAAATTTTATTATTAAAAATTTAGGGATTTGCGATATCATTGTCGCTAGTTGGAGCGGTGACGGGATCATGTCGTCATTTCAACTGCCTAGGCTAATGCCGCTATTTGTACTGGTGACATGAATATTTTGTCATTTCAAATAATAACAGTAGCTTAGCTTTATATTTTTTCTCGACTGTTTATTTTTGTAATTTTTTTTAAAAATAATATTATTTCCAAAAAAAGTTTCCTAAAATAAGTACTACTACCGTTAGTTCTACAAAACTGTGTAAAACAGGGGCATCGTACATGTGCTCCCGCTATCTTACTCCTTTGCAGTTCGGCAGCTGCGCTGCACTCTTGCTGATCGAAAGTCTGAACCTTTAATCGGCAGTTCTGCACTCTTCCGAACGTTAGCACTTTTCACCCACCTTGCAGCAGTTTGTCCAACAGCTTCAAAAATCAAACATGCTTGTTAGGTTAGATAATGCCTTAGTGTGATGGAGCAAATCTCCTGAAGTTTATCTCCTAGATATGTACTGGAGCTTTAATTAATTGAGGCGTTTGTATCGAATCTGACGTTTAAGAGTCGTGCAGAAATTTAGAAAAAAAAAGGAAGCTGCTACTCACCAATATCCAAGTTTCATGTTTTAGTTTTCGGTTTTGACAAGTTTCAGGTTTCAATTTCGTATTACCGTGGAAGTTTTTGCAGGTTTCATAAGAGAAATGAGAATGGTGATATTTCAGATATCCAACTACGAAGATGCGGTCAGTCGACGGCAGGGTTTGGGTATCCGGTCTAAAATTTTTACCGGTGGATCAGGTAGGACCGATTTGTCTAAAAATCGGAAAAATTTAAAATCAAAATTTGAATTTTTAAACAAATCGGCTGGAAATAACTGCAAATTGGTTGAAAATATCGGCCAACTATTTTGAAAATAGATTTCGACAAAAAAATCTTCTATATTTGATAAAATTCATACCATACAGATATTTCGAAACTTATTTGAACTTTTTACTGAGAGTCCAAAAATCAGCCAAAATTTTGAACCGTGGTCGACAGCAGCACCTAGATCCAACTCTAAGTAGCCGCCGCACACCAGTTCTAATGGTAGTGGCGGTTGCAAGAACTTGAGGGCTCCAGGCAGCAACGGCTTGTTGGTTTGAGAGTAGTGGCGATGGAGATCCAACTCGACGCCAATAGGACCCTATCAATTTCATAGCAACGAGAAACATGAGAAGGGCTTGGCGATGTAGTGACGAAAGCGATTCAGCTTAACGCTAGTAGTGCAATAGACAGGACTCACCAATATCCTGTTGAACAGATTTGGGACAACATCATTCTCCTTACCAGGCAAGGCCCTAACAAGTTCGTTCTCTAGCTCGATCAATGCGCGCGTGCGCGCACACAATATATATATATATACACACACACACTATAATTCTGAGTTTACCCCTCCCACCCCACGGCAAACCGCCACACACATAGAAAAAGAACCGTCGCCTCACTTGTCTTCCCCTCCCCTCCTACCCCACGCCAAACCGTTGCCCGCATGGGAAAAGAACCGTCGTCTCGCTTCTCTTCCCCTCCCCTCCCACCCCACGCCAAACTGCCGCCCCTCTCATCGCCCCGCGCCTCCCTCGTGCTTGTCCTGAATCCTCGCATCGCTCTTGCCCCACCCGCGCCGCCCAACTCCTCCCCACCGTCGGCTCGCTCCACTCCTTTGACCCTCACCCACCTCCCTCGCCGCCTCCGCCACCAGCCACGTGACGAGGATTAAAACCTCTATTTATTATTTAATATATAGAGACCATACGTCTTTATAGTCGTAAATCCTAATGCTAACGACCTCACTGGTCGTAAGAATTCTAGAGGTTACATAGTACCCAATCTGGTCGGACATGGTTCCAAACCAAGTCTCCGACCAGTCAAATGCTCACAAGGTTTTGAACTGATATCTGGATCTACGACCAAACATATGCTTTACCGTGTGACGAATGGAACATGTGCTATATATTTCATACCACGCGACGCTACGATACTGAAGTACGGTTACATGACTCATTGACATATAACCGCACAATAGTTGATACATTATCAATTGACATCTCTCTTCGACCAGACGCTTTGCTTCCTGAACAGGCGTCTCCTCTAGAGACAACTGCCAACCCTTCATCAACTATTAAGGAGGAATGTGGACTGAAGTTGGAGAGGCCGGAACAGTGAAGATCATTTGGGAGACACTCTCAAGAGCCTTGTACTCCCGAATTAGTCTTTAGTCTAAGTTATATACACTCTTTGTAATAGCCAGTTCAAAGCAATAAAGAGCAGTCTCACTACTTTCTAGAAGATACGCGTTATTTTTCTCTTTTCATTCATATATTCATAAGATTGGCGTTTTGATCGTCGATAGCTGGCGCCGTCCATGGAAAAGAAGGCGCAAATCTTCTAAAGGAATTATTTGCTCATCAAATCCTCGCTCATCCCTCTGTTCATGAGATCATGACAGGAACTTGAGACGAGAAGAATTGGTTCGATCTGGGCGACTACTCCAATCACGACATGGATGCCTGCATCCAGGCCATGCAGGGTGATTGGACGTCGTCCTCTTCTTCCTCTGCTGGTTCGCAAGTCGCTGACAACGCCGAAGTCGAGCAGATGGATGAGGATGCACCACTGCAACAAGTGGAGCTTCCCGAGGAACAGGACATTCCGATCAGTTCGGAGTGTCCAAAAACCTCTTCAAGCCCGGTCTTTCCGACCGGCAAAAAAGGTGATGAATTTTCAGCCCTGCAATCCGAGAGTCAATATACTTTCGACACCATCATGGTTGATAGGAATTCACCTATGGCTTCTGGGAATTCCAGGAGTCAACCGACATCTGGTAACGGTGTCGATGAAACCCTCACCGGCCATGGGCCGAGTGGGGATGATAAAGCTCAGCATACGATCGGCAGTTCGCCGTATCAGGCTGAGTCCGCCACGGAGGCCTCAAGAGGTTCTCATCTCCGACCGGTCTCCGTCGTGGAAGTGTCTGGTAGAAGTACTGGGAAGCTCTCCACTGAGTACAGTGGAAACTCTTCGGAGGATCGATGCTGGAAACACGAAGTCAATGCGATCGAAAATACTGATCGCAATGCCCTGTACGGTCCTGCACCCGCTACCTCACCACCATGTGTTGATGGAAATGACGCGGGCAATCAAGCACCAGCTACCAGAGGCAACAGAGCTGATGGACGTATATCAGTTAATTCGCCTAGTTCAGCCCCACCAAGGATAATGAGTCAAGTACAGCCAGGCGCGAGGTTAAGAGAAGGTTCGGATATGCAAACGCCAACAACCTCGATGAATCCTCCGAGACCATCGGTAGCGGTACAGAATCTGCAGCGCATTCGTGATATTTTAAATAATACTGATCCTGCTTTAGCAGAAGCTCCAGGTTTTGTCCAATTTGCAGGACAGGTGTCGGAGATTCTCCAACAAACCGTACAATGTACTGAAGAATACCGAGAACGGAGGACACCGCAAAGTCAAACCATGACATCGTCCCAGCGTTCTTCCCTCGGCGGAGGGCACCATGCGTATGTTGGGAATCAATCAACACCGTAGCCTCCTCGACGTTTCCAACCAATGAGTCATGAGAGAAGGAGATTGTTCCGAAAAAATACACCTTCCTCTCGTCGAGAGGGTCGTTCGCTTGGTCCGAACGATCTTCGACATCGTGCAGGGTGTGCCCAAGGAGATGCCCCACGTCGCCAAGTACAACTCCAACAATGCCGCCGCATACCGCGACCGCATCGCCGCGCTCGTCGAAGGCAAGTCGTGGACCGACCCGCCAGTCATTAAGGAGACGCCCGGATCTGGCGCGCCTACGCCTGCCAGGAAGCCACCCCTTCCCGCCTCCGGTATAGGCAGCGGTGGCAGCGGCGGAGGATAGGATGACTGGGACGACGACTTCTGGCCAGACATGAGGAGGAACCCATCGGCGGGGTCGTTCGGCGCCACGGGAGTTGAGTTAGGCAGTCAGCTGCCGATGCAGCTCCTGGTCGCATCAACGGCCGGCGACGCGGACGCCCGGCGGTGCGGGTCGAGGCGACGGCTCTCGGTGGCGGCAATGGCTAATACTACTGCACATGGCGATGGCACGTAGGATCCGCTCATCAAACCATCTTGCCAGATCCCCCACTCATGTGACATGTCCACGCTGAAAGGTATATCTTCTCTAATCGTTCTTTCTCTTTCTCTCATGTTAAGGTAGCAAGCCGTAATTGCAACTTCTTTTCCCCCCTTTTGAGCTCAGTTGTAGTTGAAAGTTTTGTAAATCCCCACTTAAAAGCTCCCCCAATTGCAAGTCTTCATCCCCAATTGTAATGTTTTGAATCCAATTTTCGCAGATTTTTTGGGCTCGAGTTGAAAGCTTCAGAGTCCGAATTGAAAGTATACAAGAATGATTGGAAAGCTTTTTAATCTGGTTTGAAAGCTTTGAATTCGACCTGTAGTTGTCAAAATCAAAATTGAAATTAGGTGAATTTTCTGAGTTGAAAGTTTCTTCGTCAATGAAAAGTTGAATTTGTTGAGTACAAAGTTGAATGTAACCACGGGTTACTCACGTTTTAGCATTATTTGTCCTAAGCAGCAGGAGGCTTGGGTGTCATCAACATTCTAGCTCAGTATTAAGCCCTTCTACTCAAACATCTTAGTAAGTTCTTCGATAGGCATAAATCTTATTTGGGTCCATCTTACTTGACAAGCCTTAATATTCAGTCATTTATTTCATTTCAGTATCATCTCCTTGGTCTAACTTAACTAAAGAAAATAGCTATACAGATTTTCATTTCAGTTGTAGAATTGGCACATAGTCTAGCTCTATTATGCACTGAGACGTATGCAGAGTAGGATTCTATATATTTTACTAGCTATTCTTGATTTGCAAAGTATGATGATCTTTCTAGGTTTATGGTGCATAGCATGTTGGTGCCATTCACAGCTGGCTGGCAGAGAAATGATTTGCATCCACTGGTTATTGAGAGATCTGAGGTTGTGACTCTCAATTCTGGCATTATATCATTTTACTTCTCATGAAATGTAGCATTGGATTTTATTTATTGGACAGATCTAGCACTCTGTAGTTCAAAAGCCTCTTCCTTGGTGTGCTTGTGATCTGAAATTGCTAACGGTTTGGTAGTTTGTTGGGACTTAATTCATTTTCCGCATGTTGGGATTATATTTCTTTGTTTTCTTTTGGTGGATAATTGTCCTAGGAGTCTAGGACTAAAGTTGAGATTGAAACATGTAACATGAGACCAAGTTGCTGGAATGTTGTGCGCCTGAAGCTAGATACCATGTTAAGAGTTTTACTTAAGTAGCTTTGTTTAGAAGCACATGATCTATTTTGTTGAGTGACCTGGTTTATACACATACATATTAGGTCTCTGAGAGTGGTAAAGGAATCATTGCTCTAATTTTTTTAAAGGAGAAACGGTTGGCCCTTAATGTGAAGTAAATGGTTAAATGCGATTTTCTTCCTTTTATTGTTACAGAAGTAAATTCGTGAATAATCATTATCTATCATGAGCTGAAAGTTACCCAGAATAGACGGGAATGCTTATCTGGATGTCAAATTTGAACCTTTTACACTATTTTGAAGATAATCTCCTTAGTGATACAGAGTTTGGTCTTGGATAATGTCATCTTGTTTTGTATCTTGCTAAATTAGGTCATGCCACTTAATTGATAGAATTCTCATTTTATTAGTGTGACCTGTTGTATGAGCTAATTTTTCACTACTAATTGCATCCATGGTTCCACTAAAAAAATTACATACATGGTCTCAAATTAGTTTATACGTTAGATCCTAGATGGATTGGTTTGCCGACATGGGAAAGAGTTAGTCTAACCTTGTTAGGCTCGGTTAGCTGTCTATTATTGTTTCAAAATACTTGATTTGCTAACCAAGATAATCACCATGATGTACATAATTCCTGTATTGTGCAGAGAGCTCCCCCACATGAACTCTGTCACTGGAAGACTGGAACGGTCACAATTTGAGGGATTATGGCCACCTCTTTCTCATCTCTCCGCGATTCCTCGTGATACGGATGATTGAACCCTCCTAGGTCTCCCATCACTCTTTACCTTCATGGCTTCATCCATATCTTTTATTTACCTAATCTTTGTGTTTCATTCGAAAGCGTTAGTTTGTTTTGCAAAATCGTAAGTACTAGATAACTTTTTTTTTCCTTGTGAGAGGTTTGTTCATTGAAGAAAATTTTATTACTTGAGTAAAAAATTTGGTGATCATGTTGATGCCTAAGCTCGGGTCAGAGAGGGGATAATATGTGCTGTTTTGAAACTTTTAGTGTCCCGTATAAAATGTGAATTTCATTTTTTTATAGCCAATGTGTGCAACACATACCAGAGTTTCATCATCTTGTGCTTATTGTCAGTTTATATGCAAAGTGATTGTTCGTTCATTTTGGGTAGCAGTAGTAGCAGGTGTTGTAATAGTTAGAGTTAATATTTTTATTTATTTGTGTGTGAAAGAAAATTGATATTTATTATTCGGTTTAGGACCCCGTATGTTGATATGTATCACTGTCTTTTGGAGTTCCGTTGCAACGCACGTACATCCTACTAGTGTGTGTGTGTGTGTATATATATATATATATATATAGAGAGAGAGAGAGAGAGAGAGAGAGAAAGAGAGGAAAATGGTATAGTACTCCTGGGAGTACGTACTCCCGCTTCAACCTTCTACTCTCGGGTGTAGTTACTCCCACCTATGATATACCACCTAAAAGAATTTGATATACTCCTTTATCACTTTGGGTGTACTCATATATTAATTATAAGATATTCTAATGTGAACCACATGAAAAAATTACAAGAGAGTTCATAGTATTTAGCATATTTTATAAATACCTTCATATTCGCATATAAAAAGGAGTATATCTGAAAAATTATACATACCACCACTAAAAAGGTATAAATACCACATAAGTAGTTTTATATACTCGTATACTACACAGACATACTCTCGGTTGCACAAGATACTCCCTACATTGTGAGATACGGAATATGGAGTAACTACACCTGGGAGTAGCAAAAAGGCTTCCTATATACTGAACTTCCCTGCCCTAGCAAAACCGCTAAGCAAATGGGTAGGTGACGATGATGGAGAAGGCAACCCACGGCGGAGAGGATCGGCGTGAATTGGGCATTCCCACAGACGATAGTATCATGTGGAGCGTAGGTTGCAATCTTGTCAGCCCCGATCCGGCGAAGATGGCCCCTGATGTTCGATGTGTTGGTGCAACGCCTCTGTCATATGGTTAGTCCTGCAATGGAGGGCTTCCACAACCTCCTCGCCCCCCACTCCGCCCTATTGTCCTTCTCCCTCCCACGCCCGCGCCGCAGGCCGCTGGCTCACTCCGCCAGCCACTGGGCCGACCGCCTCTTCGCCGACTTCAACATCCTCCCCACCACACACACACACACACACACACACACACACACATTTACTACACCCAAAGGATGCTATCCATGATCATCACACTATTTGGAATCCACTTTGTTCCACTCTTTCTACACAACATCATTAGGCAACCAAGGTTCTAGCATAAAACATAAGCTCAATTTCAACCTTCAAAACTCCTACAGTGACCTTCTCGCATAAATGATTTGGAGATTATCAGATTCGATGACTAAAATTCCCACAATCCGAACAATAACCATAGTCATTATCATCAATCATCCTCACAATCGATTATCTACCTAAAACGATTAATTTCACCAATCTTGGACCCTCACTAAACCATTCCATTCAGTTTCACCTATACAACTTCAATATATCCATTTGCAATAACCTAACTAATTAAGCAAGCTTCAAACTTTTGATAAGTCCAATATTCCACCAACATGAACAAAGGTTCTTGGATTACCAGTCACTATAGGTTCTACTAGTTGTAACACTAATCAGTTTTATTTCAACGACAATCATTCCATTCAAATCAAATTATGTCCAAGAGTTATTGGGCAAAACTAATTCACCTTCTATTGCTCTTCAAATAGCTTGGTACCCAAAGTCTCACCACTATCATTCACTTGACCACCACCAACCGGTTGCCACTATACATTCTATAAGGTTTTGTAAAACAAACCTATTATTCCTTTCTCAAAAGAATAGACAAATGAAAGCAATTTCCAGCACATAGAAAAACGTTTATCACTCGCAGTAAACACAAGTCCAAGGGAAATAGTCAAATAGTCATGATCTCAGAAAAGCAAAAAACGGAACCACAGTTGAGGGCACAAGTCCCACAAGAAACAAAATACCAAACCTTAACCAATAAGAACAAAACATTGATTTTGAAACTTGAGAAACTCTTATGTAGCAAATAGAAATGTTAAGCACACTTCAAATAAGCCGCAAGTTACAAAACCTAACTCCAACCTCAAATACTTCTACTACACCCTTTTATTTAACAAAGAAAATAATTTTCTTCGAATACAACATCACCTTGCCAAGTCCAACAAGAAGAGATTTAAAGACCACAACACATGAATCACTTAAGAACTAATAAAACCTTTCAACACATCACTTTGCTCAAAACGATTCGAGCTACCATATAAATCATGAGGTCCAAAGGATCACAAACGCAAAACTTGAAACATTTTCATTTAATCAATATCACGAAAGCGGTCAAATTCTTTTACTAATAAAATGTTCAACGTTATCCCCATAACCCTTTACTGACAACCTTGGTAACAACCAACTAATACACTCTTTAGCAAGAATCATCATAGCCTACTACCCCATCATAAAACTCTCTAAAGACGCAATAAACTATTTCATAATATTTGTGGTTATCTCAATAAGATTGCAACAATCATCTTGTTCTAAAGAAAATCTAGTGCACAAACCACAACGTTGAAGCAAAAATCTTTTAACAAGGACATACTATCATATGACAATTTCACAAGGCACACTAATGTAAATCACTTATTAAATTCATCCATTCAACTATTGGTGATGCTCAACACCAAAATTTAGGGCACACTAATTGCATTCTAAGGATTCTTAATCATGGAAGTATTTATGGTCCTAACTTCATTTGCAAACACAAGAATATTTATAAACACGAGTTCAACATTGCACCTTATGTTTAGAAACTAGAGCAATATGTCATTAAAGCTTTAATCATATATTCTTCTCTAAAGCAAGGTTTCACAAAGCGTTACATCAACGCTCATCTAGTCCTCTATATAGGATTCAGCAATTTTAGCATGTCAAGAATTAGGTAAATCTAGCATTTATGTAAGATCATCAAGTAGACAATTACAAAATAATTTCATATCAATATCCACTCTTTTTAGTAACCCTGTTGGTTCCACTTAAGAATAGATATATTCTTAATCACAATTCGCCATGCAATCATTGCAAGGCAGCAATAAATTAACCAACTATACTACCAAGGACATCAGTTAAGATTAATTATGTATCACACTACTGACCCAACTTGACATCCCATACAATATTAATTATCCTCTATACTTACAACTTCCCATTTAACACAACAAAATATTACAAAAAAGTTTTGATATTTTTTTTATATCAAAGAAGAGGTTCTAAACTTCAACACTCCAACTACTCCAAAAGAAATGCGTAGGGTCAAAACTGTCTACACTAAAGTTTGTAAAAGATAATTTTCATTATTCAAAATACCAAACGGATAACCGGGTCACATTTATCAACAAGAAAGGTAGAACTCTCATGAAAAAGAATAATATTGTCAATAGCAACGTTTACAAGTAGCAAAAATAGCTCAACAGTTAGAAAGATAATAATTGCTCTGTAAAACAAATACTGACCAATTGAAACCCATACCATATCAATTTGTTTATTACAATTTTTGACTTAACCATGACAGGACATTGCGAAAAGAGTTTTGGCGTTTTCTTTCATAAAAGAGAAGTATTAAACTTCATACTCAAATTACCCTCCAAAAGAAATACATGGGACCAAAGCTTCCTCATGTTTAAGAACTTGCAAACGAAGGCTTCCATAATCCAAAAGCACCAAGCGATTAAACGAGTCATGTTTTCCAACAAAAAGAGACAACTCCCATGAAAAGATCCACCTTGCCCATTAATAACCCTCGCAATAAACGCCTAGTTCAATAGTTGGGAAATAAATAATCGTTTGATGGAACCAACAAAGACTAATGGAAACCCATCAATTCTATTGAACCACTAACCCAAGAAAATTTATCAATTGCAACTGAACAAAAATAACCAATCCAAACTTAAGAAAGACAATAACTTTCCCAAAGAAACCCATCCTCAACACCTGGAACTAGTTTACCCGAGGGAAAACTCTTCATTATTCTCATACCTCAAACGGTGGTACAACTTGGCCATGCCCATGGGTACAACCACGATCTCTGCCTCTCAACATCAAATATGATCACACGTAACAACCATATAATCATTTCATAAGCATAGAAGATCATATCATAACATAGATTAACAATGCAATATCCATCATAATGAAACATACTAACGAAAGCGCAAATACAATGCATAACCCAAATCCCATCTTACTGTGCACAGTGTGTCAAATTAATAATTCAATTACCACGGACCTGATACTCGCTCTGATACTAACTGTAACACCACTGCCCAACCTTGAGCCTGGAATGCCACTAAACCACCCTAACAATCTAATTACATCAACATATAATAAAATTTCAGCAAGCAACTCATTAACAAAACAGTTCACAAGTCACAACAAAAATATGGTTAAGGATGAAACAACCCTAAAATAATTAATCTAGAAGCATAGCAAGATTACAAACCACAAGTTGCACATAGCTGAGCTAATAAACATTACAGAATATCTATCAAGTCAAAAAAAATTATTCTATCATAATGAAGTAAAGGTTTCTCACTAACTCTAAATTTCGACAGAGTTTCATTTGAAGTTATGACCATTCAAGATTTCAAAACAATCTAACAAGTATGAGCATGATAAAGGGGTAATGAAAATTTAAATCATAACCCTAAACATTCACACGGAGGAATCGGCTATCTCAATTACAAAGTAACTATTTCATCATGAAGGATGAACACAACCACATAATATGAGTAAATAATAAGTTCTCTTCAACTAATCAAAGGTGTCATTTTATTTGTCATAGTGAATCTCAAGTGTAGTGCATCAAGGTTTCTACCCCTTCCCATGCATATAGCTTTATCAGGAAGTATCTAAAAAACATAAACAACAAGTGTGAGTCCTCGACTCAGCAAAGTACAACTAAGGCAATAAACAAAGCATCATAAACAGATATTGAACATAGCATTCCTCTGATACAAACATTTACAATGTTTTCATAAATAATCATCTTCTTCTTTCATGCGATACAAATGCCAAGAATGAACTCCTCTTTCTTCATTGCAATTACTGGTAATGCGGAGTATGCAACCGTCGATGCATACTCAAGCATGCGGCTTCTAGCACAGGGATCTCAAACCAACAATCCACGAGTGTGGGGAGCTCATGCCTGTCTAATATACGACGAAGACCTCAAATATATTATTACTTGGCTACCACGTAGTCCAAGTCTCAATGATAAATGTAATGATGCAAATTAGCATATATACGTAATCAACATAAGCATATAGCAACCAACAGCAAGATCATGAATAAAAAAATCATATACGTAAAACATTAACAATTCATGAATATTCTCCGCATGTGCTACCCACTACTTGCACTTGCCTCAACCGTGTGATGTATGACGACAAGTAGAGAGCACTACCCCTAGATTCACACTACCATCCCAAGCATTCATAAAACATGCTAAGAAGACAATCCAAGAGCATACAACATTACAAAAATAAATAAATATCACCGCTCCTAATCACAACAAAAAACGACCCCGTTCCTCCCTGAACACCATTCTATCCAAAACAGAACAGTCACCTTACAAAAATCATAACTTATGATCTATAGCTGCAAAAATCATAAACTTATACTTTATGGAATCCTTAAGACTTTACCTAATTTTTAATGGATATCAAAAATCCAAAATAGTTCAGCTTTTATTTTTAATCATCAGATTTATGCCCACTATCCGAACCCGACAACTGAACAGACAGACAATTACAAGGAAAATCATATCTCCCTATCTATCCAACCAAAATTCTCGATCCAGTAATATAAAAAGCTAACAAAAAACCCTATCTTTTATCTAACTAGAACTAATTCAAATTCTAAGTCTAACCATCTCAAATCAACCCCGCAAAAAGGAACCCTACGTTCCAAATTCAAAACTGCTGCAGGAGACAATTTAGATTCGCACAACAGAGATCAAACAACCATAACTTTCTAATTGTTTATCCAACTTCGTGAACGAGCACTCCATAGAAAGAACAAACAGGGATCTACCATACTCTAGGAGATGACGTTCCCAGATTTTACATCGATAATACTCAAAATTACAGTGCAAAGGAACTGGCAGATTACCGATCTACCAACACATTCTACTGATCTACCAAACAGATCCTACCAATTGCTAAATAGAAAAGAGGTAAAAGAATTGCCACCCTTGGAGATCAACATGATGAACGCAAAATCCCAGCAAAACTCCTCCTTTTTCTTTCTCCCCTTTTCTCCTTCCCTTCCCTCTTCTCCTTCTCTCCCCTTTGCTTCTGGCCGGCGGCACACAAGATAGCAGGGATGTTGTTTGGGAGGAAAGGGTAGCAAGGGGACTAGGGGGTGGCGGTTGGAAAAAAATGGGGAGGGGGAGGCGCAATGGGGAACCCCAAGGCTAGGGTTTGGCTGCCCCTTCCTCTCTTGGGCCGGCTCCCTAAAGGCCAAATGACGTGGGCTGAAAACCTACGACCTAGGTTTTCTAGTTTAAGCAATAACACCCCTCTAAAACCTCAAATTCCTCCTCTAAAAGTCATGGTCCTCTCTTAAATCAATTCGGGATATTACAACCCGTGCATGTATCCCAAAAAATCTATATTCGTATCTGTATCCGTATCCGGGGTATTTGTATCTAACTCCGGGTAAAAATATGAGTTGGGATAAGGAAGACTAATATCCGACCCGTTTTCACCCATGTATCTGAGGTCCACGTTTGAAACACGAGAATTTTTATCATCACGTGGAAATTAAACTATTTCCTATTAATCCTTACAAAATTCATACATCCGAGACGATTGACGCTTGAACGGCTAGTTTGAGATCCAATGGCTCGAGGATTAACACATGTCGGGAAAGAGAAGTCTAGCATACAAATGATTTTCTTGTGACCGAAAGGGGAATTTTTTTAATAATATTAATTTAAAAGACAATTACAAAAATAAATAGTCAAAATTAAAAAAATTACAAAACTAGCCGTCTGTCGCTATTTCCATTGGTGACAGGGGGATCAACAGTACCCATAGCTCCATGTTGCCAATTCAAATGTCGACAGGGATCCTTTTTTATAGTATTGTTTCTAGGAATGTTTAAATATAGAAAATGAGCTCAAAAAATAAATGAATATTTTGTAGAGTCTCCCGACACAAGTTTCTTGATTGTGTATTTTTTCCATAATGTTAATCGTTTTGATTTGGTCTCTAAAATTCATTTAAGTATATTGTTTATAGGAATTTCTAAATATAGAAAATAAGCTAAAAAATATGAATATTTTTTTTGAAGGCTTTTACATAGTGTACTTGATTGTATAATTTTTACATAATTTTATATATTCTAAAGTTATCTTAATAATTAAGGGTTTAGATCTCGAAAATTAGGATTTTAGGTTTCAAAAATTAGGGTTTCAGGATTCCGCCATCATGAACAGATCCTTTTTTATTTTAAAGATATCCGGCCTGGGACCAACTTATCAGGGCCGCAGACATTGATAGGCTGAAGGGAACCTGTCGCCGGCCAACCTTTCCCTTCAGCCTATCAATGTTCGCGACTCAGATAAGTTGGTCTCAGGTTGGATATCTTTAAAAAATAAAAAAGACCTGTTCCTGGTGGCGGAAGCATGAAACCATGCAACCCTAATTTTTCAAACATAAAATCCTATTTTCGATACCTAAAGCCTTGATTTTTTGAGATAATTTTAAAACACATTAAATTATGAGAAAAATTACACAATCAAGTACACTGTGTAAGGAGTCTTAAAAAAATCCTAATTTTTGGAGTTTATTTTCTATATTTAGAAATTCCTATAAATAGTATACTTAAATAAATTTTAGAGAAAAATTCAAAATAGATAAAATCTTTGAAAAATTACAAAAATAAGTACATTGTGTCGGGAGGCTTCACAAAAAATTATATATTTTTTTGAGCTTATTTATTATATTTAAAAATTCATAGAAACAATATTATAAAAAAGGATCACTATCGCTAATTCAACTAAGTTAGGGTGCTTTGGGTACTGTTGAGCCCCTGTTGCCGGTCGCCATTTCAATTAGTGATAGACGCCTAATTTTGTATTTTTTGTATTTTGATAATTTATTTTTGTAATTATCTTTTAAATTAATATTATTCAAAAAATCGCCGAAAGGGACACGACACCGTACGGCCAGTCTGGCCTTCTACATTCCTGGGCCCACCACACAGCCCCACCTGTCATGGACGACCCGGAGCCACCTCATTTCTCTTTCCCCATAACACGCAAGTTGTAGTCTTGGAGAGGCAGCACGCTAGTACAGCAGCGGTTGGTCACCACCACCACGTCCATCGCCGCCGCCGGGAAGGAGGAGGAGGCGGCCATGGCGGGCAAGCATGTACGCAACGGCTTCGACGACGACAACGTCAACCCCTTCGCGGTGAGTGCCCCTCGCGCTACGTACCAACCCTGCCTCGCGCCGTCGGCACCAGCCTTTGGGAAACTTTCCGCCATTTGCGTAGATCTCGGGGTTGCCTTCTCTGATCTGATCCGCGTCGGTTTGTGCTCGCATTTGGGATCCGTAGTAACTTGGTTCCTGGCGCGCTGGATCTGAGCGCGGGAGAGGGATGCGATGGCGAGATGCGGATTTGTGCGCTTGGAGTTGGCAATTACGCTGTGTCGGTAGTGTAGGTTAATAATTGCTCTTCGAGTGGATGGTTAGCTCTGGATCTGTGTTCATGCGAGGAACCAAGTAAACTGCCAAGTGGATGATTAGTAGCTTGTGCTGGGTGATTGGAAGGGACAGGTTGGGTGATTGGAAGGGATATACGTGTGGTAGTACAATGTGGTACCTTTGATGCGATGCAAGAGCATCTCGCGCCTTCCCTGGTCTGGTGCTGTCTTATATGACTAGGTTTGTTTGTTATTGAATACGTGGAATTGTTGGAGCTCGGTTACTACCATGCTATATTGAGTCTCTTGTGAGTTACAGTCCAACATTATGTAAGAAGGATCTCCAACTTTGTTGTCTTATTTTCTTTGTGTTGGTACTTGGTAGTGTTTATCAGGTAGAGTATGTTCCATTAGCTGCTGGTTCGGGAAATGCAATATGATAATGTTTGTTTTACCTTTTTTTGTGGCACTTTAACAATGCACTAAATTACCAATTTTAGACCTACTCTTGTGTCTTCAATTAATCAAGTGGTTTATAAAGGAACCAATTCTCTAACGATATGCGACAAGCTACTTGTATGTTAGAACTTGGTTAATGTGACACCAAATGTATTTATAGGTCATGGATAAAAATCTTAGGTGTGGTGTTTCTTCAATCGAGGTGGGTGGTTTAATTTTCTCTACGAAAAACTCAAATGGAAGTGTGTGTGTGTGACATACAATTTTTTGCAGTAACTTATATGGTTTTCACTTTTTTGCACCACTTGATGGGTTTATTTGTTGGTGACCTCATCTAGTTGACTTAGATAAGAGCATGTTCGTTGGTAATTTACTTTAAAACACCTGCTCTGTGGCAACACACATATCGTGGACAATTGTGTGGGTGATCAGAGTCAAAACTAAGCATGCCTGTGCCCATGCCCATGAATGCATCTATGCATTAACAGAGCATGTTCAACCACATATAAAATAGTTTAGATTTTATCATACGTATTTACTGATCGTTGGGTAAGCCAAGCCTAAATTTCTATTAAGAATCAAGCAATAATGCAGCTGTGCAACAATTCATTTACTCATCTTCAACAATTTGTTTTTTAATGTTTTTGTACAGTTTTTTTTTTGCCTGTACTGTTCATTTTATGCTATGACATGGTGATACTTCTATTTTATGTGGAACATTGTTACTGAGCAGCAGGTTGTATCTAACAGAAAAGAAAACAATGTGATTACTGAGTTGTGCAGAAGCTTCAAATTTTGGAGTTATTTTTCGTAACTATTAAACTATGTGATTGATTTATATTCCAAATGCCTCCTATTCTGCAGGGAGGAAGTGTTCCTCCGGCCTCCAATTCTCGGCTCTCACCTGTGTCCCATGAACCAGCTGATTTTTATAACGTGGACATTCCTCTGGATTCAACTAAGGTACTTGCAACTCCATCGAATGTTAACTACTGTATCAAATTCTAGTTTCGAGAAGTTTTTCTCCACTCAAGAAAACAGTGTTAACTTAGCTTCTTACTTTAACTGGGTAGATGCTCTCTTCGCCATGAGTTTTTCCGTCATGGTCAATGTTTGATGCATTATCATGCACATGAAACATATCATGTTCCTTTAGTTGTACTGGTGGTGCGCCGAGTTAGTTTTGGTTATTCTGCAATTAGTTTGTTTATGGATGATTCCTTACGTCATTGCATCCATTTATCCGCATTTAGGATATGAAGAAAAAGGAGAAAGAACTCCAGGCAATGGAAGCTGAGCTAAACAAAAGGGAAAAGGTATGTGCCTTACAAGTGCGGAGTGATTCAAGTTTTCCTGTGCTCATTGCCAGTTGCAGTAATATTGATAAATGGTAAACTAAGTGGTCTTCAACAGCAATATATTTCATAGTGTGAAGCTAGAAGCTACAGTTCTGTCAGGATGTATTGTTTCTATGCCACCCGAGGCATTACTTTATTCAGCATTACATCCAATCAAACCATGATTTATATGGATTTCCAGAGCATTTCTACTGCATATAGTAGTTGTCCTAGCCCTAGAATCCTGACAGTTTCCTCGATGCTACCTTCTCCCTCTGTTCAAGAATATATGACGTTTTGGATATTGACCGACATACAACTTTGACCATTACTTTTTATGTGAATATGTTCAAAAAATAATATAAAAATATTTTTCATAACTAACCTAATGGTACCATTTTCACGTGACCAATACAAGTAGTTTTTATATATATTAGTGGTCAAAGTTAAGGAAGCTTGACTGCATGTTTTCTAAAACGTCATATATTTCTGAACGGAGGGAATATTAATTATCTGGTGATCTGGCCATAACAATGTGGTAAATTTGTAGGGGTATGTAGTCCACATAAGTTGTGTGCCCTTAACCTGCTAAAACTAACTGTAGTTGACCATAACGAGCGTTGGAACTACTGAAAATATAGTCTATGTTGAAGAAAGTCATCGGAGATCTATGGACTACTGGAACTGCCTACCTGTTGGTGATGCAATTTCAGTCCTAAAGTAATATGAGAAAAAAAGAGGACCTGCTTGCATTCTCGTTGGGCACATAAAAACTCTGCTACAATGTAAAGGGTGTTTTTGCCCATTTGGATTTTGGACTCATTAGCCAGATAGAGAATCTTATCTCTCAACTTTTTGATTAGTTGGTAGGTTACGATGTTGTATATCCAAGTTGTGAATTCAGTTTTCCTTTACAGACAAAAGGGTTTATTTGAGATGACCATGTTGCTTGAGCTTGATATTAAATATGTTGAATTTGAGAGTGACATGTGAGAGCATTTTAAATCAGAGAAGGAAATAGTCTATTTCCACTGTGTTCCATGTATTCGAGTTCATGCTCCATATGTTGTATTTACTGTATGTGCTGTCCTTCTCTAAATGCTGATCTGATTCTTTTTCTCTCTCTCTTCCCTAGGAATTGAAAAGGAAGGAAGAGGCAGCATCTCGAGGTACAATTCATATTCTTTCCTTTTCTGAGTAGCTTTAAACCTTTAACTGTTTCCTTTTGGGTACATTTACTAGCATAAAGATTTGAAGATAGAAGCAGGATTGGTATAGGCAATTGATTCATGAGGAGATGTACCGAGATACTTCTATTTGCCTAGTCAAGTTGAGTGGAGTTTGCAGTTTGTTGTTGGTTTTGTTCACAGATAAAACAACATAAATAAACATTTTATTCTTTAGAGCATGGGACATCAGGGTTATCTCCCTGTATGGTGATTGGTGATATTTGCTGATGAGATTCTTTTTTCTTAGATCGATGATTTTCCATTGTCCTTCTCTTTGGAGTTAGTAATTTGCATGGATCTGATTTCAGGCACTTCAAAAAATAATCAGTTTCTTTTTCTTCTCACAGGAGCAAATTTGATTTGATACTTTTGCATTGCCTGTTAGAGTGGGTCTGGACTGTTCATGGCTAAATGCTCTTAAGAACTTTTGCTGCTATTTCTTTATCTTAACTTCATCACTTCTTTGTTTCTTTTGCAGCTGGTATTGTTATAGAAGAGAAAAACTGGCCACCCTTTTTCCCTCTCATTCACCATAATATTTCAAATGAGATACCCATCCATCTACAAAGAATTCAGTACCTTGCATTTTCATCATTTTTGGGTAAGCTGTAATAATGCTTGAAATGTATTGTTCAATATGAGTATGTGCTGTGCTGCCTTTTCCTTTTTGCTTGAGTGTGTTCCATTGGTTTTTTCTCTCCATATTCTGCACTAGTAATGTATTATCAACAGGAAGTGAAGGCAATAAGTCTGGATTCCTTAGTGTTTTGCAAATTTATTTATTATTTTCATTTGATTGGTGGACTGAGACATTTTGCGGAAAAGAATTTTGGTAGATACGGGATTATTTTATGGATTTTATGTAACATAGCTAAACTGAGGTGCTTATTTCTGCAAAACTGGGATCTCATGCAGGATTGGCAGCCTGCCTCTTTTGGAATATCATAGCAACTACAACAGCATGGATTAAAGGGGAAGGTATAGCACTGTACCTTATTGTCTACACCTGATATATCAGCTGTCATCACCGCTGATTATCTCCCTGACACTTGAAACTGATTGGACCTGTCTGCTTCAACAAGGTGTTATCATCTGGCTGCTTGCCATTATCTACTTCATATCTGGTGTCCCTGGGGCTTATGTGTTATGGTACCGCCCTCTTTATAACGCGATGAGGTTGAGTATACGCTTTGATGCTTTATTAGCAATACAACAATTTCTCCTATCCAATTATTTCACATGACCATATCTTGTTTTATTTCAACGTCTGTCACAGAACTGAGAGCGCTTTGAAGTTTGGGTGGTTTTTTCTGTTTTACCTGGTAAGATACATTAAATTAAATGCTTTGCACAGCCACATCTTAGCATTAAATTAAAGGCTCCACATATCCACAACCACATCAATTGCTCATACTGCATGCCCTACTGAGTACTGACAATCTTTGCCCATTTCCAGATTCATATAATCTTCTGCGTGTGGTCAGCTGTGGCTCCTCCATTTCCCTTCAAAGGAAAGTCTTTGGCGTAAGTCTCCTATCCTTTTTTACCTGTGTACTTACTGCCTGGGATGTCATGTAGGTATAGTTGCAAATAAGGTTAATTGTAGATTGTAAGTTCATTTCCTTCCATAAAAAATAAATTGATGTTTCATTGAACAATTAGTCTGAAGCTGGTACATACTACATACTTGAGGTCAAGCAACAAGTTCCCGAACCCATTGTTGCCTTCTACCTGAGTTCTGGTCAATGTTAACATCTGCAAGGAATTATTGCAGAAACAAATGGTAGGCCTAAATTTCTTTATCAAAACATCAAAAGCACATAATGACATAATATGTGATCCTGGAACTGGATGTATAGGAACGAAAATGTAGAAGCAGGCACATGTGAACAAAAGCTGATGATTATGTTTCTTGTAAACCATGCCATTCAAAGTTTGACATTGACTGATAAGACATGTACCACTTTGCCACTTGGTCTTGAAGAACCATAACCCCACCAGTGCCAAACTACTGCCACAGTTTCACAAGGTACTAGATTACTAGTGGTGTTGATAAATTTTGGTACCGCAACCGGAAGCTCTGCTTCAGACCGTCCATGTTATCATTCATATTTTAGACCTTTACTGTAGCATGTTGTCTATGTTTAGAATGCATTCAAGTTTTCTAGAACTAAATTTCTTTGCTGTTTTTATTGCTGTAGTGGGATTTTGCCCGCCATTGATGTAATAGGCAAGAGTGCTATTGTGGGGGTAAGTCTACATTGCATCATTTATTCTTATTACGGGGCTATTAAGTATATTGTCAGAATTCATTTTTCTTATACGGTCACATTTTTTCTTTACTCAGTTCATGTGCTAGTAATTTATTTACCAATGGATGAGCTGTATAATGTTGCCACAGAGTCCACTACCCAGACTAGAAAATCCTTGCATTTTTCAACAGACCTCTTGCACCATACCTTACAAACACATGAGCACCTGATACTTTGCTTTCTGCCTGGCTTGGTTCTTAGGACTGCATGGTTGATCAAACATCTCATCCTTCGAAAGTCATACACAAAATTTGCAAATCTTGTTTAATTCCTTACTGATGTACATTATTTTTTTGCATTTTCATCTGGCAGATATTTTACTTTGTTGGATTTGGAATGTTCTGCCTTGAATCACTGCTGAGCATTGGTGTCATTGAGGTGGGTGTTGTTCCCCTCTCGTTTTCTGGATGGTTGGATCTTCAACATTTTCTATTTAAAAACCTTAACCTGCATATGACCTATTACATATTAACTGTTTTCTTTCCCTTCCAATCATGAATATGTGTTTACCGCTTGACTAATAGCCAAAAGTGTAATTAATGTTTTGGTTTTCTTTCCATTACGAATTTACAACTATGGACTGTTGACCCCGTTGTTTCATATGAATAGCTTCATATGGAATGCGTTGTGCCAATGGGCGTAGATATCCTCATGGGATGAAATATTGTTATATTTGCATTAGAGAGATTTTACGTAGGCCAGAGATCTTTACATTGCAATCAGTTTTCAATGTATTTATATTTTGCCTCGAAAGGGAAATTATCATGCTTTTGATCATCGAACTCTTTCACTCAACCTGCAGCAAGTATACATGTACTTCCGTGGAAGTGGAAAAGCCACGGAAATGAAACGTGAGGCAGCACGTGGCGCTCTGAATTCTGCATTCTGATGAAAAAAAAAGAGCAGCAAAGCTATAGCTAGATGGTTAGTGGAAAGAAACAGGATGTGCCAATTGGGCATGACGTCTTGTACATCCCTGCAGCGTGTGGATTTGGACCATCGAAAGCATACAGCAAAATATCATTTTGCTCCTGTAATATAAGAATCATTCTTGTATTGTTCCTTAAGGGGTTTTTTTGCCATTTATTACCAAGATTTTGGATGTGATTGATAGGGAGAAGTGATGAATGTTCTTGGTGGAATAGATTTGCATATGTGTGCGTGAGAGGAGTTACTTGGTATATTTTCTTGCAACATGGATGCAGCCTGCTGTGCTTGTCAGCTAAGACGATTCACTTGTATGACACAGGATGACTGATGTTCTCCGTTCTTCGTGTGGCGTTATCTTCTCCTTTGCAATGATATCCAATATATCCATCGAAATATCCTAATATATTTTTTCCTTTCATTTGGCAGGGCTTATCTTCTCCTTTCATTCTGCTTTTAGTCATTTGTGCCCGAATGAAGCATGATTGCAATTGGAACTTTGGAATAGGCTTCAAAAGGTTCGTTGGTAGCTTCATGACCGTAGCGTAGCTTCGGTAAAATTGTGTGGGCTCAGCCTAGCGTGCTTGCCTTCCTGAGAGGATTGGAGAGGAATCATAGGCCTATTGATCTCGTAGATCCATGTTGAAGATACAGGGAGTAAATGTTCGTGCTTTGCTACGGAATAAAAAAATTATATCTTGTCAACCATCGTCGTGCTCAGTCTACAATGCAAGTGATCCACTGGTAACCTGTTTTTGGAAAGATCGAAGTTTTTTACGCACTTGCTTGGGTGGTTAGGGTGTTGGGGGGGGAGGCTATGGATGATCAACTGTAAACACGGAAGGAATCGAGAAAGAACGAGATCTAACGGCTCATATCTCACGAAGAAAGATAGATCTAACGGTTCATATCGCATAAGGGAGGACAGACCGTCACCAATTCCTTCTTTTAAGTAGAGAGATGCTCTTATCTATTGCACATTAGAGATGCTCTTATCTCTCCGAACTTCCTGTCACTTTCCGCGTCAAGCGAGGCTACCCGCGCACAATCTCCTCGCCTCCCCACCACCTTAATGTCACTGCTGTCAATGGTGGAACCATGTTTTTTAGAGATACGAGGTAAACTTTTATTGTAAGTAAATTTTTAGATATATGGAGCAAACTTTTACCCTAAGTAAAGAGGACATGAATTGATTCAACAAACAACATAAGTAACCATAGAAAACACGTTCAAGTTCTTAACTAATGAAGTTTCAAAAACATCAAAATCAAATTGACCCCAAAGTAAGAGGAGGGGGACTTCCTTCGGGCGACCAAGGGCCACTGCCTCAGCTTGCCCTATGGTGGTTCTGCCACTAACTACCGATGACCAATGATGCTCTCTTCTACACTACAATCCATTGATATCTTGAGCTCGTTCGACCGCCACTCTCGCTCTACCTCGGTCATCCAGAGATAGTAAAAAAACACTCAAAACATATACCCAGCACTGAGATTCGTGCGTGGTGTGCACCTACGACGTGTGGCCTCCTGATTCGTGGATGATGACACTTTCCCAACGGAGACCAATCTTGTCAATTCTATTCGAGAGGCCATTCTGGTTTGCCTCTAGGAAAGGATCGCAGTGGTATCGGCCCATTATGTTGTACTGTTCTATAG
Source organism: Hsuehochloa calcarea (assembly GCA_036346395.1). Lineage (NCBI taxonomy): Eukaryota > Viridiplantae > Streptophyta > Magnoliopsida > Poales > Poaceae > Hsuehochloa > Hsuehochloa calcarea. Next base: position 7,837,600 of record CM070602.1, read on the forward strand.
TTTAATATGATAATAATATATGTTTAATTATACACACCGTAACATCCAAAAAAATCAAACTTGGGATAATTGTACTAAGAATGAATGCTGAAATATTTTGAGTATGTTTGAAAATGTTCTCAAATCAATTATTGCATTTGCATACAAACAGTGAGTTTAAAATATTTTTTGAGAAAATTTAGAATAGATAAAATTTTGGTACAATTACAAAAATAACTAAACAGTGTCAGGAGATCCCACAAATATTTTTATAATTTTTAGAGCTCGTCTGCTATATTTTAAAATTCATTATTAAAAAATTCAAATCCAATTCCTTTTCCCGTCCGCTTTTTGGGCCGAAACTGTCGCGGCCCAACTCCCTTCGCATGCCATCTCGGCCCAGCTAGACCACCCCGCTCACTCCCTCACTGACACCATGGCCCCACCTGCCAGGGGTTGTCGTCCACCTCACGCTGCGCTCGCTCGCCAACGCGCGCCTACTCCGCTCTGCCCCTGGTTTGTGACGGTGCCCACCGTTTTCGACAAAGTGACGCGCCACCAACTCCTCTGCTCCCCATCTCACTGCTATAGTGGCCAACCACCCTCTGTCACCCCTTTTTCCCGCGCAGGCGGAGAGTGAGAGCGTGTGCTCTAGAGTTCTCACCGCCTCTCTCGCACAATTCTCACCAGTGCATAAGCATTTATGCATGTCATCTTCCCCCCATCGACCGTGCCAAGATGGGCCAGGCTACATCGTGCCCGTGCCAGGCCGCTCATTTGGCCAGCACTACATATCACTCACCACTAGAGTTGGCCAAACGGGCCAGCCCGATGCACGACACTGTAGGCCTGGCCTAGGCATGGCACGGCCCGCACTGTTCATGGGTTGTGCCGGCCCAGCACGACGACTCATGTCGTGTTTAGGCTGCTACCCTGGCACGGTGGGCCAGCCCAGCACGGCATGAACAATATCGAGTCATGCCAGGCACAACATGAGCCTAGTGAGCCTGACATGGCCCGAGTGGCCCGTTGTAGGATCAAGGATAACCGACTAGAGGGGGGGTGAATAGGAGGTTTCTAAATTTTCTTAATCAAATTACCCAAATTAGCAAGATACTCTAATCAAAGATATTTATCACAATCTATGAGCTACAAAAATAAGTGCAATAAGTAAAGACAAGAATTAACCACACAAGGACAAGGGGTTTTTCCCGTGGTATCGAAGATTTGTCGATCTTCACTTGTCCACGTTGAGGAAGCTTGATCCACTCAAGCCGGCTCCACAAATTAAGCCTACCCTCGATCACTTGGTTGTTCTTCCTCCTCTCCGGAGTTGGTGAACACCGACCAATCACAAACGGCAACGGGTCTCTTCACAAGCTTCTTGAAGAGATCACCGAGCAACCTCCGCCAAGTCGTCTAGGTGCCGACAAGCACCAAGAGAATAGAACTTGACCTTTCACTTGACGGCAATCAAGAGCCAAAGGATCAACTAATAATGCAATGCTCTTGTTCTTACTCACTACCTCACAAAAGTGTGCAAAGAGAGTAAATGAGGAGTGAGAGGAGTGCTCAAGGCTCAAATGAATTGAATGAATGCTCAACAACTCGTCCTTGAGTGGTGGGGTGTATTTATACCCCACAACCAAATATGACCGTTATGCGTAAAATCGCAAAACTCGGAAATCGGAACTTCCGCGAAGGCAATGTGCGAACTTCCGCCTTCACTCGAGTGCATCAGTAACGGTCATTACAAAGGAGCATTAAATGCTATGAACTAGCCGTTGATTTATGTGCGGAACTTCCGCTAACTAGATTTCGTTCTTCCGATTAATCGGAAGATCCGCTTTTCCACAATGAACTACCGCACTCGCGAAACGGCTAAGTCCCCAAAAAGGTGCTCTCGAAAAACCGACCGCACATATTTGAGCAACCGATAATCGGAACTTCCGCCAGATCATTGCGGAACTTCCGCACTTCGAAAATCGGCTAAGTCCCAAAACGGATGCTCTCGGAAAAATTCGACCGCACATATTTGAGCAACCGATAATCGAACTTCCGCAGTATCATTGCGGAACTTCCGCACTTCGAGAAATCGGCTAAGTCCCGAAAATGGATGCTCTCTGGAAAAATCAAGCCGCAGTCTTTTCGGAGGAACCGCACAGCGGAAGTTCCGCAGTACACATGCCGGAACTTCCGATTGTGTCCAGAGAAAAAGAATTTTCTTTTTAAACCAAACCAAAAGAACATGCATGATCCTAAGTTGATCCAAAGGTATAATGAGATGCTTTCAAGCTACTAGACAAGCTCCCCCTTAATAGTACGACATTTATCCTATAATCCGGTGTCTTCCTCCATACTCTAAAGACCGGTAAAATTCAAAGGGGTCCTAGTCTATTTGTACCTTGTCTTTGAGATCAATTCCATCATCTCAACATTCTTTGACATGCAGCTCCTTGGTTTCACTTTGTCATTTGGGACTATGCCTTGTAATCACTTCAACAAACATGTTAGTCCCATATTCACATAATGTCATTAATTACCAAAATACAATTTTTAGGAGCCTAGATGCTTTCACCCGTTTGCGAGGGAGAGCCAGAGGCTGGAGCGGTGGGAGGAGAGGGAGGACTCAGGAGGAAGAGGAGGGCGTGGCGGCGCCGGTGGCTAGAGCGGAGGGGGAAGAGGGAGGAGGAAGGAGAAGGCGGGGAGCCGGGGAGGGAGCGGTGTGCCGGTGTGGAGGTCGGCGGCTCGGCACCGACGTGGAAGCAAGCGTGCGGGCGGGGCATCGCCGGTGCGGAGGAATGAGAAGGCGCTGGGGGGCCGCGGGGCCGGCTAGGGAAAGGATTTAGAGGAGGCGCGCTGAGGCGGAGTGGAGGCCAGAGGGCGCCACCGGTGTGGACTGTGGAGGGTGGAAGCCAGTGGAGCCGTGGAGGCCTGGAGGGTGCCGCTTGCCGCTATTGTGCTATGCCGGTGCCGCGTGTGCCTGTGCGCCACGGCAAGCACGCACGCCTGGCAGAGACGAAGGGCGAGAACGGGGAAGGGGCCGGCAGGCGGGCGAGCCCAGCGGTAGCGGCCTCGTGGGCCATGTCTAGCACAACACGGTCCGACTAAATTCAAACGTTTGGGCATTTTTGCGTGTGTTTTTTTTTACCGTTTTTGACCGTTTGAGTCTTTTAAAATAGTAAAATAATTCAAAAAATCCAAAAAAATTTCCTATAAATAGCCACATACCCCCATTTAGAACCCCTTCATTCCTCATTCTCTCTTTGAAATTTAGTTGTGAAAACTCAAATTCGCGTTGAGCTAATTTGTTAAAATTCAAAAAATTTATGCTAAATTTTGAAAAATTCAATTTTCGACCACAAGTCAGCAAAAGAGGTATAATACTATTTTTTGTATACTTTTATTGTTACTACTTGTTATGTTAAGATGAAAGAATAATAGTGTTAGTATTCGATTTTGCAGTTTTTGTTATGGACAGTCCTTATGACAGCTTTGCTCGTGGTGATTACGGACTTATGAGGATTTACCGTTAGCCTTTGGGGGGTCTACTGCTTTCCAAACTTACATTAAGACTGCTCATAATCCTATATTTTTTTCTTTTGTTTCTAGACATACAATAACTAGAGATATAATAAAATACTACAATGAACGCCGTAATAAAATAAAGAAACTATTTAGTACATGCACATTTTCAGTGGCCCTGACCTTGGACATATGGAGTAATCAGGCTGGGAATGATTATCTTAATGTTGTTGCTCATTATGTTAATGACGACTGAGTAATAGAGAAAATAATTATAGGTTTGAAATTAATTGATGTATCACACATGGGTGAGAATATTGCAGATTGTATTACCAGAGTCGTGGAATACTTTAGTCTTACAGAAAAATATTCTCAAGTAGTTTAGACAACGCCGCTTCAAACTCTAGGGCTATGGATATTCTTACTTTAGTGTTGAGTACATACGCGATTCCTTCTTGCTACATCAACGATGTGCTTGTCATATTATTAACCTTATAGTCAAATATGGTTCGAAGAGGTTGAGTCCGTATGTTAAACCTTTTCGTAGTGCTATTTCTTTCTTGAATAATTCTAACGTAAGAATAACATAATATAAAAATTTATGCAGGGCGATGGGTGTACATCCAAGAAAGTTTGATTTGGACATAGAGGTAAGATGAAACTCTACTTACTTGATGCTTAAGAGTCTTATGCCATATAAGAGTACCTTTTTTTTGTTTTTATTCAAATGCACTATCAGAGCACCGACGGTAGTAAACTATTGACTGAACGACATTAATTCATTGCTGAGAAGATACTGCAGTTTTTAGAAAAAATTATGCGGCCACTGTTGCTTTATTCGCTGTCTATTATCCAACATCTCCTATGATTGTGCATAGTATTTTACAGATTGCTACTCAATTGAAAATGTACAAAAATAACTTAGTTTTACGTGAGGCTATTGTTGCTATGAAAACTAAATACCTTAATTTTTTTGAGAGAAATCCCTTACCTATATGCATTTGCATTTCTTTTAGGTCCTAGAGGTAAAATTGATGCATTTGGTAGTGTACTTAAGCTTCTTAGTGATGCTACATGGCTAAACTATACTAGCTATTTCGTAGAAGTTCGTTCTCGGTTATACGAGATTTACTAAAAGTATGAAGATAAGTTTCGGGGAGTCCGCTAGCAACGAGCTCCAGTAGCCCCCACCTCAAATTGCAAGACAAATATGTGGAGCAAGATCTTCGGTGGCTCTTCCTCCAGTCCAGGTTTTCTTCTTCTACACCGACGTCTGCTCAGCCAAGACCCACCAGAAGCAGAAAGCTATCCACCTATCTGGACAACGATACAGTGGGTTTCAGCTCAGAAAGCTCCAAAAATTTGCAATGGTGGCAAACCCATAAGTTAACATATCCCGTGCTATCCATACTTGCATGAGATGCGTTAACTGTTCCTGTCTCGACGATTTCTTCCGAGTATGTTTTCAGTCTTTCTGGAAGAATATTAGAGGAGAGAAGAACAAGTCTCATAAGTGAGATGGTGGAGATACTTCTAACTCTGAAGGACTGAGAACAACCTGATTCACGAACACAACACTCTGTGAAAAATCTAGAGTTGTCGAAGGTGTTCGAAAATCTGTACTTAGACAATGACATTGACACGTAGAACCAGGATGTATCATGTATATAGAGATAAATGCTATACTATTTTTTCTTTACCAAGGTTTTCTGATTTTGAGTTTTTACTTAGCTAATGTTTTAACGAGGCAACCAGTTGGATATTAATAACATTCTTTATTACATTTTTAATATAATTGTGTCATTTTTTTCAATTTTCATATCAATTTTTGTATTCTATACATTTTTCTATTTTTAAAGACCTAACAAGCTAGATGGGTCAACTTTAGCCCACCGGACCAAATGGGCTAGTACCAACCCGACATAGTATGAACGACCGCCTCTCCTACACGTGGATCAATACAGTATAGTCCATCTAATAACCGATTCGGAATAGACCGTATCCGGTTTGCCCGTACCGAGCCGGGCGGACCGCCCATTTTGCCAGCCCTACTAACCACGTTTTCCAAACGCCGCCGCCGCTTACTGCATGCCCAGCCTAGCTCTTTGCCTCTTTCCAATTGCCCCTCTCCTCTGCTCCTTACCCGCGCCGCGCAGCCCACCGACCTAAAACCCTAAACCCCCGAGCGAGAGATAGAGCATGGCGGCGCCGCACCACCTCCCTTCCCAAAACCCTAGCTCTCCCACCCATGGCGCGGCATCCTAGGCCCCCCTCCCCCTCCCCCTCCCCGTCGTGCGCACTCTCGGACTCCGACGCCGGCTTCGACCCCATCGAGGAGTGGCTCGTTGACTTCGACCAGGCCATGGCGAACGAGCTGGCCAAGAGCTTCGGTCTTGGCGAGGAGGCGGCGGCCCCGGGTGCGCTGGAGCCGACAAGCTGCGAGGGTGGGAAGGTCTCGGAGGATGGCTCGGTGTCCGAAAGCCGCGGGTCTGGTGTGAAGGAGGTTGTGGAGGAGAAGGACGGGTTGCTCGGCCAGTTTGGCACTTCTTGCGGCGGCGAATTCGATGTGAAGGAGTCTGAGACGGTGAGCGGTGGATTGGGCGAGCAACTTGGCCCGGATCAGGTTCCATTGTCGGGGATTGGTGATTTGGCTGCAAAAGAGGATATTTCGGAGGGAGTGGTGGATGCCGAGATGAGTACTATAGCTGCTGATGCTGAGATGAGTACTGCGGTCTCGGTGAAAGAGGAAGTGGTGGGTGGACGAGGCAAGGAGGAGAGCAGCGAGGATGAGGAGGAAGGTGAGGAATCGAGTGAGGCTTCGTCAAGCAGTGAGGAGGAGGGCGAAGAGCAGATGGCCAAGAAAGATGAGGATTCAAGTGAAGCCTCGTCGAGCAGTGATGAGGAAGAGGAGAGGGCAAAGAAACATGGTGGTGGCGTTGACATGGAGGCCCTCCTTGAAGAGGGCGAATTGATGATTGGGAGCGATGAGGAGGAGGAGGAAGCACCGAAGGGTCGTATCAAGTCCAATTATGAAGTTGAGGTATTGGGTTGTATCTTGTGCTGTGCATCTTCACTCATTACTTATTTGGTGCTTTTTCTTGCATGTAGCAGAGTGTTAATCATTTGCTAGTGAGTTACAATTCGGTTTCTAATTAGTACAATTGACATTTTAATAAATATTTGTTGCGTGGGTAATTTGTGAATAGTAGCCCATGTTTGATACAAAATAGAAGTTTATGCAGTTGCTATCTGTAGCTGTATAGCGACAAACTATTCTGTGTTGCTATGCAATTGCTACAGCTTCTGTATTCAATTGCTAAAAACCACGCATAGAATTGCTACAAGAATATACAAAAGGTATAGCCTGATTCTTTCGTTTTTTTAGTTGTTAGTATGCCTATTCTTAAGTAGATATACCTTGCAGGTCCTTCCTCCAGTGCCAAAAATTGAAGTACAGTTGGAATCACATCATAAGACTCTCCCAGTGGGAACAATTTCAGCTGTAAGTCTTATATTTATCATAAACAAAAAAAACTGCCTTATTTTTTTGTTTGTTTTCAGCACTTTATAAGTACCAGTTCCTTTTTATGTGACATCTGGTGAAGATTCAATCAGTTCCCATTATATGTGTAGGTGTTAAAAGGAGTGGATATTTTGTATAGAAGAACTAGAAATCTATTGAACTAGTGTCCACTGAGAGATGTTTGTACTGTATTAGTAGCATATTCTGAAATTTATAATTGTTCAGATGGTAGTGGTTATATCATATGTTTCGTTTACTTCAGCTACCATTTTCTGTAGCATACTTCTCCAGTGTGGTGTGATTTTTGTGAAATTGCTTCTCATTTAGTCCTAGACTGATGAAATACACATCATATTTCCTATGAGACCCATATACTGACTGTTTGCTGTCCATCCAGATCATGGGTGAGAGAGTGATTGTTGAAGGGTCAGTGCAACACAATCCCCTGGATGAGGGTTCTATACTCTGGATAACCAAAAGCAGGACACCGCTTGGTATTGTTGATGAATTATTTGGACCTGTCAAAAACCCGTACTATCTCGTTCGGTACAACTCTGCAGAAGGAGTGCCTGCTGGGATCAGTGCAGGAACCGCTGTCTCTTTTGTTACTGAGTTTGCAGATCACATCCTAAATATGAAGGAGCTATACTCCAAAGGCTATGATGCATCAGGAGACAATGATGCGGATCAAACTGATGAGCTTGAATTCTCTGATGACGAGAGGGAGGCTGAGTACAAAAGATCGTTACGGCTGGCAAAAAGGCAGACTGATAGGCAGCATGAGTCTAAGAAACCTACTGGTGATAAGAAGAGGGCACAACCCAGGGGTGCTGGATTTCAAAAGGACATGCTACCTAGGATCCGTGATGCACCAACACCAAGTCACCAATCACAACCTCATTTTCACCGCTCTGATACGTCTCCTGTGGTTGCTGACAATGGGACACGTCCATTGGGGCCTCAAAACTTTCCTACGAGTGTACCAACAATGCTGCCACCTGTCCCAATGAATTCTACCATGCCGTCAACTGTTCAGATCGCAAATCAGATGGGTGGTTGCTTCATCAATCCATCACAGCAGTTCTTACCGCAGCAACCAAATGTGGTTTGGCCTGGCAGGCTTCCACCTGCACCGCACCCAAACATGGGGGTTGAAGGAGCTGCTCTTGCAGCTAATATTATGCAGAACATACTTATTGGAGCCAACCAATACCAGCAACAGTTCCAGAACCAGAATTTTGGTGGCTTCCTGAACCAAATGCCTATGCCCCTACCGCAGTTTATGCCCCAGAGCAGAATGCCTGCAAATCCAATGTCATTCGGTGGACCGCCTGTAAATCCTCCATTTGTTCCAGCGCCTCCATTGCCTATGGGGCAAGGCAACTTTGGCCAGCCTCCGCACATGGCCGGTGAGCAAGGGCCGCCTCCTGGATTCCCCAATGGGCAAGGATTTGGGCGCCTCCCAACACCGCCTGGAGATGGAGAACAGCCTCCTGCGCAGTTCAACTCTGGGCAGTTTAATCAAGGGAACTCGTCCTTCCGTGGCAGAAGGCCGCAGCAACGGGGAGGCCGGAATTCATCCTGGATGGGTGGTGGCCGGCATTCATCGGGGAGGGGTGGTGGCCGGCCTTCATCCGGGAGAGGTGGTGGCTGGCATCGCAAATAGGTAATGGCGGTGCTTCTGCCCCCAGGTTAATTTTGACACTCGTGCTGAATGAACTTGCTTATATTTCAGTATGTGTTCTCCCATGTATTCGCAAACGAGAGATGTGACCAGTTTCTTGTAATATGCAAGCTGTGTTCTTGTAATACTATGCCTCCATCCATTGTTAGCTATATTGAGGTATCCTGTGCTTGCTGCTTGGTCTGGCTACCGACGATTCCATTGCGTTCGGAGCCGAGAGGTGATGCTCCCGGCTTTCCCATGGGGAAACAGGCAACTCGCTCGGTGCGTTACCTGCTCCGTGCGACCTGACGGTCACGTGTGCGGTCAGTTTGGACCGAAATAACGGACCTTTCCACTGCCCGAGCCAGTGTACTTCGTTTGATGCAGACTTTTCGATTTTTTGCATCTCGCTAACTCCAAACTTTGGGATGCAGCTTCCCTGTTCCTGTACCCATCTCTGTTCCCTCTACGTGGCACCGCCCACGTCCATTCGTTTCCCTTTTACTGCTTGGCCCACCTTTCTTCAACGAGAAGCACGTCTTAATTTCCAGGTTTAGTTAAGAAAAATCCAAATGCAATCCCTTCTCGTCCCGTCTCCATAATCTTTCTCGCGGTGGTCAGCACCAGAGACCAGACTATGTTCGGCTTGAACGACTTGAAGTTGAAGAGGCAGTCGCTCTACGGTTAAACGACAAGACCATATGTCGCTCTAAAGCATCCTTGTACATAATGCAGTTCAGGGCAACAAATTTGTTAGAGTCTATGTATGATCGGAAAGGCGACTAGAGGGGGGTGAATAGACGCTTTCACAATTTTTGCTTTAATCAAATTCAACACGAATTTTTCTCCAATAGCTAAGAAAGCTAAGAAGATCAGTAAATGCACAGAGGAAGCCTTGTGCTGAATCCGATTACCCCCTTAAACACAAGACTCAAAAATGGAGATTTGATCTCACTGGACCGGTCTGACCGACGGCCAACTGGCGGTCTGAATAGCAGGCGGTTTGACCGCCGTCGTAAAATCGGTCGGACCGATTTAGTCTAGAACCACTGCAGACCACCCGAACCAAAATAAAAATTGGTCTAACTTTTGATTCAACCGATGAAACTTGACTAAATTTGGAACACACCTCCCTAAGGATATATGGAACCTATTCCTAACGACGATCGTCCAGATCCACGTCAAAGATTTGATCTTTTTAGGTTTTACCAAAGGAGTGTTCAAAACCTATCAAAATAAAAAAATTGATCCAAATCTTGCTCGTGGGTGGTTGATGATTTAGATGGTCCTAGGAGTATTCCCACACATCATAGCAAGGTAAAAGAGGTCAAGAGACCAACAAAAAAACAACCGGATCAAGGAAGCACCAAAATCATCAAAAGAGAGAAGAAAACACATGAGATCTCATCTTTGAACAAACATCCATTGATTGATTCAAGATGTTGCTTGTTAAAGCCACTCCCTCAAGGAGGACAAGAGCTCAATCCAAGAGCACACACACAAATCTCCTCTCTAGAACCTAGCATCTCCTCTCCTCTCCAAACCCTAACCCAAACTAGGTTTTTACAAATGAAGTGTTTAGGGACTGATTTCCATCCACCCCCTCTATTTATAGTGAGGCATAGAGTTTTAGAAGGGTTCACTTAATGGACTCCCGTTAAGGCCCAAAACACACGGGACACAAACACACACATTACAGTAAAAGCAATCGTCTGCTTTGCCACGTGTAGGTTGATCAACGGCTCTCATCATGTCGGCAAGTCTCTCACGTTCGAATCCCATCGGAACCTCCAAGACACTTGCACCGACCCCCGTGCCGTCTGATCCAACCAGCTGCAACAAACTGTCCGTTCGAACCACCTTGTCCATTTTGCGCCATGCTTGAGTCACACGACCTCACCCCGGCATCTATGATCGTTCTGGACCCCAGCTCTCCAAGCTTAGTCTCGATCCTCTTCACTGTTGACCGTCGTTGACCTACAAGCCACCTGCAAACAATAGACAAAGAAATCGTCTCCAGGAACAAGTTCTTCACAACTTGACCCACGTTAGCTCAACCATGCAATATGCAACATTAAAACATTGAAACTCATGCACTAGACATAACCAAAACACAACGCCGCCAAGATGGCCAACGAACAAGTGGAAGCCGGTCTGACCGCCGTACCTGGCCGGTCTGACCGATTTCATAACGACGATCAGACCGCCCAAAATGACTTAGCCAAAATTCCATCGTGGAAATCCGAAACTCTCTGGAATTTTCAACTGAATAGAACTTTTGACTGGGAGCTCCAAAAAATATGAGACCAAGTGTAGGAGACCCTCTCTTGCCTACACACTTTATTTTTGGTCTAGCCCCAAACTCCACCAAAAGTTCTGGCCGGTCGGACCGCCGCACATAGCCGGTCGGACTGCCACACGACCGGTCGGACCGGCAGTGCTGCCGGTCGGACCGATGCACGGGCGGTCTGACCGCCAATGCCTCCGGCCCGACCACCGCACATAGCCGGTTGGATCGCCACACGACCGGCCGATCGGAGAAGATCTTTGCCGGCCGGATCGATGCACGCGCGTCGACCGCCAATGCCTCCGATCGACCACCGAGGTCCGAATAAAGACATGAGCTTTTTCAAAAACGCGAGATTCGGCAAACCAACAACATCATTGTCAATTGACTCATCATTCTAAGATCATATACATATCCACACGATATCTACAATCTGCAATATTTTCATCTGGAAGGGGTGCTCCAAATGCAGAAGTCTTCAATGAGTTCTTCAACCGTGGTTCGAAAGGTCCTCAACCATGCTATTTCCTTGTTTGTATTACTTTACTTATTTTTTCTGTTTGAAGTGCTCAGCACATACATTAGTAAAGTAAACAGTAATGAAATTCATAATTGGAGTGGAAAATTGTGGAGAGACTGACTCCCTCCCGGGCTAATTATGGGAAACACCATGAATTCTAGCTTAATTGGCAAGCTAGAGTTTTTCTACTTTACAGATTCTGCCCATTTAATATATGAGACCATATGAAATAAACTGAACAACGAGATCCCATATGCCGTACACATGAATGTCTAGGTGAAATTGGGTTGAATCTAAAAAAAAGAAGGAATACGCCGTTGCCGGGGATCGAACCCGGGTCACCCGCGTGACAGGCGGGAATACTCACCACTATACTACAACGACTTAGATACCCATGTCACATTAGATTCCAACGTAACAACTCTAAACGACTATGAAACGAGTAACGCAAGTCGAATGGACGAACACATGCATCGACCAGCACTAGCCTTCCGTCCCGCTACATGGATTTCACTGATGTTGCTCCGCGGCCGAGGCCACCGAGAGCGTGCGGAGCGCGCCACACCCACACCCACACCGCCCTGCCACAGCTACACCTCCAAGTACAGTGTCACTGCACATGCCTGCAGGGGTGGAGCTGGGCCTCGGACCTCCATAGCAATGGTCTGAGGCCCAGCTAAAAATACTAGATAAAAGTTCAAATATTAGCATCAAAAGCCAATATTAGTTTAAATTTTGATCAAAACACGCTGGACCAATCCGATGCCTGTTCCAACGCTGGCTACGCCCCTGCATGCCTGCGCTGCGCAATGCCCGCTCGTCCATACGTCATGCCTCCCCGCCGCGCCGCACGCCTCAGTAGTGCCGATTGCCGAGTGCTTTTCCCTCTGCCTCCTCCCCCGCGTCGGCGTTGCGTGCGACCCCACCTCTTCGCCCACGCGCACGTCGCTGCGGCTTCTGACACAGATTAATCTTGCTGCGGTTTCTTTTTGAGACATTTATTGTGTTGGGTTATGCGCGTTCGTTAAGTTTATTAGTTTGCATGTACCACTAGTTCGGTCTTGCATGTAGCTTTGCATTAGCAAGTTCAGAGGTTTGTTAATTACTGGACAGCTTCTAGCGTGTGATGGCGTGAGTTGTGGATCTAGTTAGTAGTGCCGGTGTATGTGGTGTTAGCTAGTTAGTTCGCTGCATCGCGAGTGTTATCTCTGTATAAATATAGAATATTCAGTAACGAAAAGAAGTGTGGCCGGCAGGTGCCGTGAGAGCCTTCCGTGGCTGCTTTGAGTCGGTTTGGTGTGAGTCCATCCACTTCTATGCGTTTATGTGTGTCCATCGTATGTGTATGTATACATCTCTGTGAGAAAGAGATTGAGAGATAGGAGTTGAGTAATCAAACTCCAACAATTGTTATCCGAGCGAGGTTTGATGTGGAGAGATGCGAAGATGATGATGTTTGGTGCCACGTCAAGGAGCAGCGACACCGGCGACATCGAGCCTAGCAGCAAGAAGTTGCGTTGATGGTGCACTCGTGCTGGAGGGCACGAACCGCGGTGTGAGGCCGTGTTCGTGGAGGTGATCGTGTGAGACCGCTGCAAGGAAGAGTCGGTGTGATACCGACGGTGACAGTGGCGTGATGTTGTTGCGAGGAGAAGTCGGTGTGAGATCGACAACAATGGCTTTGCGAGGCCGCTACGATGATGACGACGGTGTGAGGCCGCTTGGAGATGATTCGGCACAAGGCCGGTGGCGGAGGAGTTGGTGTGAAGCCGATGGTGGCCGCTACAAGAAGAATGACGGTGTAAGGCCGCTGCAAGATGAAGATGTGCACGAACAACGGTGCAAGATCGCTGTGAGACATGTGGGTGGAGGTCAACATGTGAAGGCGTCGTGCGGAGAAGACGGCCGTTGTGTGTGACTTGAAGGATGTGAGGAATATGCAACAAGATTAAGGGGCAATTGTTAGATTAATCTTGTCGCAGCTTTTTTTTTTGAACATGTATTGTGTACTATATGTGTGCACGTTAAGTTTGTTAGTTTGCATGTAGCACTAGTTTGTTCTGCATGTAGCTTTGTATTAGCAAGTTCAGAGGTTTGTTAATTAGTGGACTGCTTCTAGCGTGTGATGGCGTGAGCTGTGGATCTAGTTAGTTAGTGTTGATGCATGTGGTGTTAGCTAGTCACTTGGTTGCATCGCAAGTGTTTACCTCTGTATAAATATGGAATTCAGTAATGAGAAGAAGCGTGGCCAGCTGGGGCTGCGAGAGCCTTCTGTAGCTGCCTCGAGTCGGTTTGATGTGAGTCCATTCACTTCCATGCGTTTATGTGTGTCCTTCGTATGTGTGTGTATGAGAAAGAGATTGAGAGATAGTTGAGTAATTTAACTTTAGCAGATAGGAGTTGAGTAATTTAACTTTAACAATTGTTATCAGTGGGGAGATGCGAAGATAATGATGTCTGGTGCCAGGTCAAGGAGTAGCAACACCGGCGACATGGCGATGTCGAGGCTAGCAGCAAGAGGTTGCGTTAATGGTGCACTCGTGCTGGAGGCCACGAACCGCGGTGTGAGGCCATGTTTGTGGAGGTGGCAGTGTGAAACCGCTGCGAGGAAGAGTCGGTGTGATGCCAATGGCAATGGTGATGTGATGCCACTGCGAGGAGAAGTCGGTGTGAGATCAACAACAACGGCTTTGCGAGGCCGCTATGACGATGTTGGCGGTGTGAGACAGCTGGGAGATGATTCGCCGCGGGGCCAGTGGCAAAGGAGTCGGTGCGAAGCCAATGGAGGCCGCTATGAGAAGAATGACGGTGTGAGGCCACTGCAAGACGAAGATGTGTACGGACAGCAGTGTGAGATGTGCGGGTGGAGGTCAACATGTCAACAAGATTAAAGGGGCGATTGTTAGATTAATCTTGTTGCGGTTTCTTTTTTTGGACATTTATTGTGGTGAGTTATGTGTGCACGTTAAGTTTGTTAGTTTGCATGTAGCACTAATTGGGCATGCTTGTAGCTTTGTATTAGCTGGTTCAAAGGTTTGTTAATTAGTAGACTGCGTGTGACAGCGTGAGTTATGGATCTAGTTAGTTAGTGCTGATGCATGTAGTACTAGCTAGTCAGTTGGTTGCATCCATCGTGGCCAGCTGGGGCTGTGAGAGCCTTCCGTGGCTGCCTCGAGTCTTTTTGGTGTGAGTCCATTCACTCTCATGCGTTTATGTGTATACATTTATGTGAGAGAGATTGACAGATAGGAGTCGAGCTATTCAACTCCAACACGCCCGTCACCCACAGCAAAGCTAGAGAGACATTCTGCCGCCCGCGCGCGACCAGGGGCACCGGCTCATAATGCACACAAGATCAGCAGCAGAGCAATTCTTACTTCCTAAGCACCAAACCAACCAAAAACAATACAATCTGTAGCTCATAGCACTAGCACATTGCAATGTCGGCAATTCCATGCAGTCCCAAGAGTCGAGAATCAAGATAAGGTGCCCTCCTGAACTGTCGAACCGCATGAAGTTTCCAATGATAAATTCCATTGAATATATATACATGCGCAGCAATGATGGAACAAGTTGGGTAAAGGCAGTAAATATCTTTCGGCTGATATACAGCTTCAATTACAAGTTACACCAATCCGTTGAAGATTTCTTGGCATGGGTACCAGCCTCCGGGGAACATACTAGATGGGGCAGATGTATAGAGTAGTAGGTAGAAAATGTAAGAAAAGCACAGCTAAATACTACGAAAATCTTGAACCATACAGACGAAAACAGGGTTAGGTACATGAGGATGCTCGTTGTGCTAATTACCGCAAAAAAAAAGAGGCACTTAAGTGTGGACAGATCCCCTTCAGTTCCTTCATTAGGGAAGTGGCCTGGTGTCGAGAAATCAGACAGAAGTTTGTCCTTCTGTCTAAACCTCACTGTCAGCCAATCAGCTACTTCATCTTCTGATGTGGGTATGTCAGGGTTTTGAATAATTTTAGTATGGATGTGGACTTCTGAAGGATCGATACCATAAACATTGTCCAGAAAAGTTGGTAGCCGATGTTTATATGCGATTGTGATATCATAAACTGCATTAATCAGAAAGCTGCAAGTCAAGCAACCAAAAGAGCATAATCCTGCTAGCAAAATATTGCAAACTATACATAGTCAACCATATGAAAGCATAAAGTTATAAAATATATATTTCTAGTAAGCACATCTTTCAATGGTCAAAAAGTTATCATGTCTGTGTTTGAGGACTCCAGTAAAAGTTAACTACAAATGTACTTTTGCTTCATCTACTACAGTACATACTTGGAATGTTGTTTGACAATTAGTACTAACAGAACTTTTGGGCTCGGCGGCCAGGTTGGGTAAGGTGTTAACTCTTAACTTCTGATGAATGCACAAATCCTAACATTCAGAACATGACTGTCACAAATGGTTTTTTTGGCAAACGCTACCGTGATCAGACAGTTGTCCACAAATGACAATAACGAAGTATAGTACAGTATGAGAGGAGGGGGGACTTACCAGCATCTATGGAACTCCCCAGCTCTTGCAGGCAGCAATTGAAACCTTTTGTCTTGGGAAGGAGGACATTTTTCAGAATAGGCAAACCATGCTCTGCCACATACTCTTGACTTTTGATACATTTCTTCTCACTGAGATATTAGCACCAAATAGCATCCAGATAAAGAAAAAGGAGGAAGTAAAACACAGTATTTTTTTTCAGATGCAGAATGTTACTGTACAAGCAATACAATTAGTAAGTATGTACAGTATGCAAAGTCCCTTTAAAAAATTTCAAACTCCGGAGTCTGGACCATTTGTGTTACCAAAAAATCTAACTAATGGAAGGTGAATGTTCAACAACGCTTTTGGAAGACTGGAATGCATACATAGATCATGCACACGGGCTATACAAACATATAGCAATAAACTGAATGGGAAGAGACCTTATGTATAATTGGGGGCTGGACTTACCTTGTCTGTTCCCCTAGGGCATAGACGATGGATTCCGGGCCCATAGGACATGGACTAGGACACGTGGCACATCCGCACAGCTCCGTTGTGCCATTTTCGGTTTTGATTGCGCGAAGGAGCTAAAGTTGCTATTAACTGTGACATTCGGGCTATATTAGCCAAAAACTTGGGAAGCGAGAGGGGATTGGGGTGTAGCGGGGGTTGTTTTTTTTTTCTAAACAAAACATTTTAAAAATCAACAAATATTTTTTTCTAAACAAAACATTTAAAAAATCAACAAATAAGCCACATTTTATTTTAATTTTTAACAAAATAACCTAAAATCGATGAGCCACCGCTCGGTGGCCCAGCGATTATCTAATGTGGTAGGCCCAATCGTGCGACAAAATCGTGAATGAGGCTTGTCGACACTGTCATCGCGCAATGAGCGCACGACAGTAAGCCACGTCGCATGTCGCGGCCCAATCGCATGGCTGACCGCTCAGTTCGTCCACATGGCGCGATTGTGGCCAATCCGCACATGCGCGATTGAGGGCGATTATAATCCCGATCGGCCGATCCAGATGCCATTCCAACTGGAGAAAAGAGAAGACAGAGGCGAAGAAAGGAAAGGAGAGTAGAGGGGAGGAGGAGGAGGAGACTCTCCTTGAGTTCTTCGTTCTTCGTTCTTCAGTGAGTTTCTTGTGCTCTTGTGGTTTATTGATCATTTTGATAAAAACACAATAGGTTAGCGGCAATAAACATATATTAGTGGTATTAGTTGTAGATCAACATTTTTAGGAACATGTCGAGTCTAATTTTGGAATGTGTGTTATTTATTTAAATATGTTAGCATAATTACGCTAGGCTACCTCCACTAGTAGATCAATTAGTGGAAGACCTAGCTTGCTTACCTTTAGATCTGCATGACCTAGGGATCCCGGTTTTAGGGTGTTTATAATTTTGTAATTTAATTGAAATAGCGAGAATACTTTGGTATGCACGGTAGGATGTGGTTTTCGTTAGACTCAAGGTAGCACGCTTATTTAGCATGTGTTTCAAATATTTCGAGTCATGTGGTAGGTATGTCAGGTCAATGTTTTTTAAAGAGTGTTTTACGAGCATGGAGAAGTTCATGTGGAGCCTTGTGGAGTTGATTTGAGCTGTTTTTTGCAGACCACAATATACACCCAAACCCGGATAATCTTAGAATCTAGGAGGTGTTGCCTTGGTTGACTCGCTGGACCTAGCACTGTATGGTGTCACTATGAGATGCTTGTGGAGCCGTTTGTCAAAAATGGTCCTTTGGGAGTTGAGGTCGATGGAGCAAACGAAGTCATGGCAGACCTGGTTTTTAGCATGAAGATGCCATAGCTATGAATGGGTGTTGTTGGTGCAGGCATGTCTAAGTACACTTGGTAGTGCCTGTGAAGTAGGGGAGAGTTGTGCGGGTGTGTAGGTGGAGGTTGAGGATGGTGGGATAGAGGATGGTGGTGCTGATGTAGTTGTGGAAGCAGGTAGGCATGTCGATCCCAGTGGACAGACGAATGGAGGTGAGGACATTGAATTCACAGTGGATGACTCGAAGTGGGAATACTGGAAGGCTAGGGCTGAAGAACAAGCATTGCAAGAGGACAAGGAGGATGATGACTATTCAGATGATGATGATGTCTTGGAATAGATATGACCTAGGGGGCCTGATTGTGAGTGATGGCCAGGATGAGTAGATGGGCAGAATGTGGTGCGTGTTAATGTCATGTTTGTAGATAAGTCAACTCTGTAAGATGCATCGCTCAAACCGAAGCTTACAAAATATTTTGCCAAATTTTGGGTTATTTGTGTAAAAATTTAAAAGGATGAACATCCACGTTAAAGGATTAAAACATGATTTATTTACAAACAATTACAATCAGAAAACTCCAACTTTTTACTACTAACAACTATTCACAAACAACTCTTCAAACCATCTAATTTTGTAAAATTAAAGCTAAGTTTATTTAGATTATTTCTTAAAAATTATCCTACTGTTGGCAGGTGAGAACGCGACTAGGTTCAGTTGGGGGCCTGATCTGCGACTAGCCTAAGTATACCCCTTGTGACTGGTTGAGGGCAATGTTGATGCTTTTCATTTCATTATCTTGAGATAGTGCAAATCTCTCTACTCAATTGTGCGTGTGTTGCACTTTGTGAGCAAGGAGAGAAGAGTTTGAGATGCATGTATTGCATCTAGAGGTGGATCGAGTATCCACTTGTGCATGTGTTGCACTTAGTGAGAGTCAAGCAAGGGGTTTGGTTGGTTACTTTTGGTGTTTGCCAACACCTAGATGACATGGAGACGTCGTGGTCCGGTGATTTTCTTAAGAATTTTGTGAGAAGGTCTGATGTGTTGTAAAGGTTGGAGCCCACCTACCCAAAGGGGAGAAGAGCTACCACTAGTAGATTGAAGTGTTTGGTTTAATTTGTGGAGCCGGTCCAATTCGTTTGAGTTTACCTCAACGAGGATTAGAGGAGACCACAAGTCTTTGAACACCACGGTAAAAAGATCATGTGTCTTTGTGGTTTGCTCTCTTGTGTTTTATATTATTGTAATTTACATTCCTAGACTTGAATTGCTTGTTTGTCATTCTAGGATTGCAAACCTTGATATAGACTTAGGTTGTTGGTGTATTTAGTTGAGACTAGTTGATTTAGGCCAAAAAGAATTTTGAAACCGCCTATTCACCCCCTCTAGACGACCTCCTCGATATTACATGGGTTACTAAGCGATTGGATGCATAGTCGCATGGTGAGCTAGCGATTGTGAGTTATTTTTCATAAAAATATAAAAATGTGGTTTATTTATGTAAATTATTTTAATAAATGCTTTATTTTGAAAACAAATTTGTGGAGGGTTTATATTGGGTGGATGGATGGATGGGCCTGGGGGAGCATGCGATTCAAATGAGGTGCACTGGAGCGTGGCCTGTCCCCAACACGTGACTGCGACAGTTACCACTTGTCGTGCTCGACATCGATAATCAACACCGCCCATGCGCATGAATATTTGGCCGTATTAGCCGTTTTCCGGATGCATTAGCGAAAATAGTGGTCATAGCCGCGTATTTGCAAAAATGGCACCCTGGGCCGCACTGTCACCGTGCGAACGACGGGTGCGTCGACACGCAGCCAATCCAGTAGGGCTGCCGTGCAGCGTCACCACGGATGCACAACCACCGTGCGGCATCGCCAGAGTTCACCGCCACCTTTTCTCTCTCCTGTGGATACTGTTGTCGTTAGGAATTTTTAAATATAGCATATGAGCTCAAATGATTATGAAATTATTTGTGAAATTTTTAAATATAGGACACTTGCTTGCGTAATTTTTTCATAATTTTTTGAGCTCTAAATTTTTATGGTAAATTCATTTAATTATACTGTTCGTAGGAATTTATAAATATAAAAAGTGAGCTCCAAAATAATGAATTATGTTTTGAAGGTTCCTTACACATTGGACTTGATTGTGTAATTTTTTTTATAATTTTATATGTGTTTTGAAATTATCTTGAAAATGAAGGGTTTAAGTCTTGAAAATTTTGAATTTTAGGTTTCGGAAATTATGGTTTCATGAATTCCCACACAAAGTACTTATAACAGAATAGGCTTAATCATATCTAATAGAATTAGCTAGCCTATGGTACAATACAGTGTTACTCGAACTCCACAGGCGGAGGGTCTTCCTCGATGTCCTCGTCAACGTCCACCCCGATGATACACTCATCGAGGTCCTCTGGATCGTCACTTAGCTAGTAACGTCCCTGCATTGAAGAGTATGAAGAATTCTCTCCTCTAGCAGCTGCAATTAGACCACAGATCTCCTGAACTGAAGGACCAAGAGTCTCCGGTGACACACCTTATTGCCTACGGCCATCCTATGGGGTACGTCTCTATGGCGTCTGGCTGTGGTTCTGGAGTCACTCCAAGAGAAGATAAATCATCCTGAGGTGATGGAGGTTGATACTGAGTTGTCTTCAGTTGGGCGAGTTCTTTCTCTGCAGCATGCAGTCTCTCGTACACTCGCTCCATCTCATTGGTCATGAACACATAGGCCTCGTCAGTGCGCCTTGATCAAGGACGCCATGTGGGTGATGGTTGTGCCCTGCTCCCCTCAGTGGATCTGAACTTGCTAAAGACCTCCCCCTTCTTGTGGTTGGGAAAGTAGCGGAAGGTGGTACATCCCAGTGCACTGCGGTAGTGGAACCTGAGATAGATGATGGCCTCCCTGACAGCATCCTGCATCCCGAGCTTGTATGTCTCCCTCTCTACCGTGAAGCGAAAGGGTATGTCTCCTCGTAGATAGCTCTTCGAGTAGATGGTGACGTTGACGCGCCACATTTCCTTAACGTACTTGTTGATAGTGAAGCCATGATACTCCGGTCGGTAGGCGTAGCCCAAACCTGAAGTATGCATCACAACTCTGCACAGAAACCTCCCTCCTTCTAAGCACAAGTGTTCATGAAACACATCTACAAAATTTATAACTAAATAGAAGATCAGTATCCAATTTAAATAATGGAGGTAAAGATAAGAAAAAGATACTAAGACATAAAAGAAAGTAGCAAAGAAACTTAATAGTTCATAAATTAATGTATAGAAAATATAAATCCTTAAGGGTCGTACGAGTAAGTCTTGACATGCAATCATTTCACACTCAATTAATTACGATAAAGGTAACTAATTAACTATGAGTCATTATTTGCTATGAAATTTATTACGGTAACATAAATTCAGGCACTACTTAAGTAACTGACACATGATAACAGAGAACAAGGAGTGTCGGTATTTACAATGGAGTTGCAATGTAACTTTTCATACATAAAATTAACAACATTTGAAGCGTTACAAGCATTACATGATACACGCACGAGTTTATTGCAATCGGGATGTAGGATGAGGGGGTATTATCACATGTACCCGATCAAATAGAACACTCTTTGTTAATTTATCAGTTTAATATTGATGATATTTTTTAATACTGTATTGTACCACGGGCTAGATAAGCTTGCACATGAACAACCGAGGAAAATGTGTGGCATGCAGATCATATAACAATGTATTGTAGCCTCTACGGTTTGTTGTTATATGATCTACATACCACACATTTTCCTTAGTTGGTTAATGTACAAGCCTATCTAGCCAATGGTACAATACAGTGCTAAAGAATATCACCCGCATTTAATGAATGCCTTAACAAAGAGTGTCCTGTATAGCCATGTTATTCATGAGGGTAGTCGAATCTACCATCTATGCAATGATGTCTACAACTAGTCTCTGCGGCGCCATAGCCACTACCCATTGTCCCGGGGCTGTCCACGGTGGTGGTGAGTGTCAAAGTTGTTCTTGTTCTGCGATTCCATGATGTAAGTGGATAGTATAATAACAAATGTAATAAGGATGTAAATTTTATGTAACTCATGTCTTCAATATAGATTGCGCCCGGGCGACCGGATACGCTACGAACGTCAGTCGGTCTCAGTCTAAGAAGCCTTCCCCTTCCCCTTGTCATAGGACTCCCCACGTCGGTGTCGTATGTCGAAGTCGCCCATGTCCTGCGATTGCATGATGTAAGTACACCATACAGTGAAAAAATAAATTTATTATGAGTACATAATTTCCACTAATTTAATATCTGGGATGATAGCCACTAAACTAATTACGAGTAGTTAATTTTTACTTATTTAATATGCCAAACTGATAGCTACTAACTAATTATGACTAATTAATTACCATTAAACTAATTAAAACTAATCAATTAGGTGGAATTAAGGGGAGGGGCCTGGTTTAGGAGCCATGTCCGAAGGACACACGAAATCCACCACTGATTTTTTGTTTCTCTAGAGGACCAGACCAGACCGGTTTCCACGTGGCGGGAGGGGAGGGCTGGCGGGAGGGAGGGAGGGCCATGCGGGAGTGCAAGGGGAGGGGAGGGTGCATGGAGGCGAACTGTGGTGACACCGCACGGTGGCTATGCGACCCTCACGGTAGCTTTGTGGGATTAGGTATGTGTCTGTATGTCCGTTGTTTGCGTGATGACTGTGCGGCCCAGTACGCTATTTTTACAAATACACGTCTAAGATCGTCATTCTCGCTGATTCGTTCGTGAAACGGCCAATACGGCCAAAAGCTCCATGCGCACTTGCCCGTACAGTTCGGATGCATTTCTGGTTTCAGTACTTTTGTAAAAGGATATGGACAATAACCTTAAAAAGAACGAACAGCGTCATCGGAGTACTCGGAGTCGATCAAAACGTCGACGCGAACCAACGTCAATAACAAAGTCACAGATGTTCGTAGGTTCTAAAAACTAGAACTACTCCTAATGTGACTAAAAGTAAATTGCTGACAATGTAAAAGTAGATTGTTATGGGTTGCCATGTACCCCTCCCAGTGACGGATCCATCAAAGGGGTGTGAGGGGTTGAAGCACCGGCTCCGCTTGTTGTACCTTTGATTTTTTTTTTCATTATTTGTATCATAAATCTAATTAATTTTGTTGTTAAGATTGATATTTGTGTATATTTTTGAGCTTTTGAAACACATTATCCATTATTAAGACACTGCATTTAATGAATTTCTCATTTTAACTTTGTTACTCATAATTTATGTATCAATTTGGATTGCATATAATATTTAAATATGTATTTACTTAACTCACTTCATGTCAATTTTATTCCACTAACACCCCTCTATTTTTGTCCTTCACACTACTGGCCACTAGCCCCTCCTAATGCCTTTGCCTAGGTATATATAGCATTTACCTTAGCCATCTGTACAATATTAACCTCCCTCCGCCCGCCAACCCGTATCATATTCGATCTATCTTTTTCGTCCATTTTTGGCATTTCAACTTTTGTTTGTAGTCAGTAGCTGATTCTATCCTTAGAGAGCAATTCCATTTTTGGTGCCAACAGTTATGTATGAGCCATTCAAGAAGACAATGTTTTAAGAAGCACCAGTGTGCAGCAAGACTATTCAGCATTTACAAATTTCCGTACTGCAAGTCAACGACCACCTCATCCATTTCCTGACTGCAGCTTACTTCGCTGTAGAACAAAACGGTACACTGATTCATGAAATGTAAACTTCATCCTTGCGCTGGAGCAGGGAATCCGACATGTCCTTTGCACGGACAACCTCAAGGCTCGAGAGCTCCTCATGTACAGTACGGCTAGAAGTCGTCGTCCTGGTTGGGCTTGGGCGAGGTGAGGATGGCGGTGTACAGCCGGAGCTTCTCCTCGCCGAGCGAAGAGCACCGGGACAGCGGCCGGCGAGGGCGGATGAAGGAGAGCGACGCGAGCGTCTTGCGGTGCTTGTACCGCCGCCACGCGAGCTGCACGGCCACGGCCGCCCACGTGCGCCACCCGGGCGAGTAGTAGCGCGCGCTGCGCCGCACCTTCTCGTTGGTGAACGTGTAACGGAAGTGCTGCGTCACGTACTTGACGTCCGCCCCTCCAGCCCGAACGCCTCCGTGCTCTCTAGCGTCACCAACGTCGATGACGACGGCGGCAGCCGCTCCAGGAACGGCCGCCGCAGGCACCACGGCAGCAGCTCGTCGCCGCTGAAGTTGCCAGGCCCCAGCATGCAGCAGCTCGTCGCGCCGTTCCGCAGCACCTGGCTGCACTGCAGGTGCCCACGCACGATGAACAGCATCCTCCGCACCGGGTCCCCTTCTCTCACGATCTGAAGACACGCAAAAGCCACACCGCAGCAGCTTCAGATCGATAGGTCTCAGAAAAACACACAGCTTCAGATCCATATTGGAGTACTCTTGGTTGACAGTTGACACCAATGCGTTTGCAATGAAATTTCATTGCTGTCTGAAATTAACTTACGATTTCTCCTTTGGGGAAGATGAGCGATTTCACCCTGTCGCAGATGTTCTCGAGGACGAGATCATCCATGTGCTGGAACAGCGGCACCTGACGGACGAGGTCGAGGCAAAGGTGGTATTTGATGTCCCGGCGGAGCCCCTCGGGGAGGTCGCGGATGATCTGGCACTCGTCGACGCCGCGCGTGGCCGCCCACCGCTGCCGGTCGAACTGCCGCACCCGGTGCCGGAAGCTCTGCGGCAGGTTCTTGCGCTTCATCCACCGCTCCACACTCCGCAGCCGTGTGTGCATCGCCTGCTTCTTGGACGTCGTCGCGTTCAAGAACACCTTGATGTTTCCTATGAGCATGGTGACAAGTACCAGCCCCCCGGTGATGGTGATGATATTGAACACGATCTCCAGCCACTCCGTCGTGCTCTCCAGATTCCCGAACGTGCTGCATGCAAAACTTAGTTCACATCAAGAAATGAAAAGATTAACGACGATGGACACGCTAATTGGTGTCCTACTAACGTGACCAAGAATTTTTCTTGCCTGAGTGTCATGAGGCCCCAGAAGATGGGGAGCAGCATCTTCTCCAGCCTGCTCGGGTTGGCCACGAGCATGACGGTCCACTTGTACGCCCCATACTGGTAGTTGTCGCCGCCGCTGAGGCACATGCTCCTGGCCTGGGCGTTCTTGGACCAGGCGAGCCTGTCGCCGCCGATGGACGCCACGGCGGAGCCGTAATACAGCGGCTCGGCGCAGGCCACCGCCCCGGACGCGCACCCCGGCGCCCCGGCCTGGAAGCACTGCTCTTTCAGGCACTTGGTGGCCCTCTGGACCCCGAGCAAGTACCAGCACGCGCCCACTGCCTGAAAACACGATGCTAATAGCAAATCAGCACGTTCCATTAGGCAACAGCCACTCGTACATATGCCATCATTCATGCATGCAATGCATCAGCTCAGCTATGTCATTTTCCTACTTAGCATCATCAATGGCATCCAATGCTAGCTGCACGCATGTGCTGGCCAAAGAGCTAGCTAGGTTACAATCATGGAGCGGTAATAGCGTCTAGCTAGGTCAGGACGACTCTCACATGAGCGGCGACGAAGTAGGCCATGAGGTTGAGCGCAATGCCCCACCAGATGGTGCCGAAGATGTAGCCAGACTGGTTCTGCATCCGCCGGAGGAACACGGCCGAGTGGTAGATCTTGGGCAGGTACTCGAACAGGAACGCCGCCAGAAGCACCGTCATCACCGCCGTCGTCGACCCCGCCCGTATCATCGCCGGTGCAGCCACCCAAACGACCACCTGCACGCGAACATTCATGCATATATATACCGCCATCGTCCATCACTACAGAGACAGACCAAATTAGCTCACGACATGACACTACACCGATTGATGCCACGACCCACGATGGATAACAAAAGGAACTAGCATGGATGGTTGGTGTGCGATTTTGGCGGCATAACGAGATGAGCTAATTAATGATTAGTGTCTTTGATTGGTGGAAGGGGCTCCAAAATGCAAAACGCGCTACGCATGCGGATTAATTTTGTGCGGATAGATATGTTGCCCCCCCGGTCTGAAATTGGTGACTCGTACGTACCAACAGCTGCAGATTATGTAGCCATAAACTAGTTAAGCAGGCAGGCCACATGCAACATGCAGTACTAGAGAATATAGCCGGGTAATGTGCGTTTGGACAAAAGCAGAAACAGAAGGCATATCATGCATGCGCATGCCCTACCTGTTCAACCAGACAGACATGCAGGCGGACGCACCGATCGATCGAGCACGTTGCTGTGCACAGAGCTCGATCATCCTAGCTAGCTACACGTACCTGCAGCAGCGTCGTGAAAAATGGCAGTATGTGATTGGAACACAGGGCAGCATGTTTGTATTCTGACATGCATAATGAGATCATATTGCTAGCTAGCTAGCATCGTGCCCCGGCCGCTTTAATTAGTGCGCGCGGCCGGCCAATGACAAGGCTGTACAATTTGGAAAACTCTCCATCCGTCCTTGTCCTCTCCTACTGCGTTGTCCGCCACCTCGCCCACCTCCTTTCATGTTGTTGCCTAGTGCCACCGGCCATACCGCTACCACCTCCTTCGGCGCCGGATAATGATGACGTACTGCGGCCGTCGGCGAGTCAGCGACCCCACCTTAATTTAAGAAAGGGGAGGGAGTTCGGCGAAGGCTAGAGCCGAAGTCTTAAAGCACATCCAGTATATGACGATAAAATTCGAGTGAAAAAATAAAAGTTTTTGTTCAGTTTTTTTTTTGGGCAAATCCCTTTTTTGATTGATTAGGAATAGGATGGTGTTACCAACTAAATAGTTCGAAAACAAATTTTGTGCAACAAGTATTTCAACCAAACACTGATGTATACGTCCACCACATACCCTATTATTATAGGGAGAACAAATAATCACCTTGAAGTAGCAGGTTCATCATGCACCATATATTTATATGAACTAACATATTAAGTCCATAACCAACATCAGCACACATAATAACAATAATTTGAATGCAAATTTTGTCTCAACAAAATGAAGTCAATTACCGAACAAAACCAAAGGAAACTAAAACTAAGATACTTTTTTTGACGGATTAAAACTAAGATACTTGGAACATAATTAAGTCCACGGCATCGTATTTCTTTGATCAACCAGAAAAAAACTCTCTTGTTTCCAAGAAACCACTATGCAATATATAGAAAGGGATGAGATCGACGCCATAGTAACACTAAAAGAATGGGAAAATAAACCTATGAAACCAGATAGTATACATGATTAGACCGAATGCGTTTCATGATTAGACCGAAACAACAACAGAAAAAATGTAAAACCGGTGCGTATAGATTATCTGTGCACCTGCATCACGGGGAGGATGACGAAGAAGTCCAGCAGCATCCCTTTCCTGGACCTGGCGTACGCCGGGAGCTTGAGCGTGGCGTCCGCCTCCGCCTCCGCCGCGGCCTGCTCCTCGTCCGCGTCGCCCCTCTTCCGCGCCGCGCGCGCGACGCGGAGCTGCGTGACGACGTTCCAGGCGTGCATGGCGTCCACCATGCAGCGGAGCGCGGTGACCGCGGCCGCGAGCCAGCCGTCGAGGAAGACGCACATGAGCGGGCCGCTCAAAGACACGGCGTACAGGAAGAGCGGGTCCACCATGAGCCCCGCCGCGCAGGCGAGGAGGTAGGCGCGGTTCCACTCCCGGACCCACCTCGCTCGCGGGTCCAGCGCCCACGTGGTGCCGAGGCGCCACGCCCCCAGCCGCCGCCGCCGCCGCCGGCGCTTGGCGCCGTGGCCGCTGATGACCTTGCTCTCATCGGCCTCGCCCCGCGGCGGCGTCCCTTCTTGGTCCCTCCGCGCGTCGCCGGTGGAGGAAGGCGACGAGCGCGTGGAGAGCTCACTTGACATGGCGGTGCAGCTGAGCCGGCGAGGCCTCGGATCCGGAAGCAGAGGACATGAATGAGCCTGTGGAAATGTAGGGCTCGTGTGAGGTGGATGGAATATAGCCTGTACTGGCTAGCTCGTGTACCCGTACATATATGAGAGCGGTGTGTTCACCAATCACGGTATACTATACTGAAAATGACCACATTGCCCTCTCTTCTCCAAGCTAGTACAGTATATTTCTTCACTTTGAGCACGAATTAGCAAACGTCAGGGTAGAAATCCTCGGTCAAAGTGATACCACAGAAACCGTATCAATGTCAAAATAAATATACGGTTTATATTTGCAATTGGAGGGAGTATGGGTTAGTGAACGTACGGGCCATTTACAATACGAACACTAATGATTAGTGACAAGGGTTAGTACATCTCAAGTTTGTATATCCTGAAGTAGCTTTTCAGAACCCGACAAAAATTGTCACGTCGGTCTAGATGGTGTTTTGGTCATCAACATTGATAATCTCTCTGTGTGAGTCGCTGGACTAGCTTGATATTATATACACACACAACTCGGTAAAGTCTATGCAGTAATAATAACGAAAATCTTGTACGAACTGAGCTATTATACGAGATCCCTTTGTGAAAATGATCTTAGCTGCAGGAATTGATGAAATATCGATGAAGACAAGTAGAGCCATGCATAAATTGATCGCATTTTGGAGGCGGCGGCTTGAGCCACGTGGCGGGTTATTGTCGCCGTGGATCTTGAGAACGATCGGAACTTGTGGTTAAATCAGGAGCGTTGCACTAAAGATTTGGGATTAGCCAACTATTTAGTCATAAATGTAGTGATGCAAAGTGGCAAACATGAGTAGCTAGATAGGCGATAGGAGATAGGAGTACTTAATTGCTAGTTTGCTAGTATGGTTGTGCTTCTGTTCTTTCTTTTAAAAATAAATCGGTCTATGCAAAAAAAATTCAAACAATTCGAATTAGTTAATTTATGGCCCCGCTGGTGGTGTTCGCGGTCCAGTCATGGTAAAATTTAAATTTGAGGGAGACAGAAACAGAGTTATAAAAATATGATGCTTATCACAATACAAATGCATGTATTTTTTTAAAATTTTTTTTTTTGCGAGGTGACTACAAATGCTTGTTGAGTGTGCTGGAGACTAATAAAGTAGTTTTTAATTTATATACTAATTGGTAATTCAGTGCTAAGGTACTAATACCAATATTGATTGTTGGATCTGAATTGAACAACCAAGATTAATGCGGGCTCCTACATCTAAACCATTTAATCACTTTGCATGCTCTCACCTTCAATACACCTTCATTAATGCGTTTTCATTAAACACCATGCATGCTCCCATCTCCAACGGTCAAGATCCAGATCCAACTATCAGGATTGGTATTAGCGCCTTATCACTCAATTACCCATTAGCACTATATATATATAGTGCTAATGGGTAATTGAGTGCTAAGGTGTTAATGGTAATCTTGACCATTGGATCATACAGCGTGTTTAATACAGAGCATTAGTGGTGAGAGTATGCAGCGTGTTTAATGCAAACACATTAATGAAGGCGCATTAGAGGTGGGAGTATGCAGGGTGATTAAATGGTTTGGAGATGGGAGCCCTATTAATCTTGGCTGTTCAATCCAGATCCAACAACCAAGATTGTCATTAGCATCTTAACACTCAATTACCCATTAGCACTAGATATGTTACACACAAACACAAACACAAACACAAACACACACACACACACACACACACACACACACACACACACATATATATATATATATATCTTAACTGCTATAATTCTGAGTTTACCTCTCTCACCCCACGGCAAACCGCCGCACGTATGGAAAAAGAACCGTCGCCTCGCTTGTCTTCCCCTTCCCTCCCACCCCACGCCAAACCGCCGCTCACATGGAAAAAGAACCGTCGCCTCGCTTCTCTTCCCCTCCCCTCCCACCCCACGCCAAACCGCCACCCCTCTCATCGCCCCGCGCCTCCCCCTGAATTCTCGCATCGCTCCTGCCCCACCCGCGTCTCCCAACTCCTCCTCACCGCCGGCTCGCTCCACTCCCTTGACCCTCGCCCACCTCCCTTGCCCCCTCCGCCACCAGCCACGGCGCCCTCTCTCCCTCTTCCCTGCGGCTGACGCTACCATCCTCCCTCTTCCCCGTGCCTGACGCCGCCGGTGGTGGTGGAGTTCGAGAGCGAAGAGGTCACGGTGAGGTGGGGGACGCCATGAGAGAAGCACCGCGGCCTCAACGTGCACATCACTTCGTCCACTCCGTCACCCTAGACTCGTGGACCGAGGTGCAGCTCCGCAAGATGGAGGTCAAGGGCAACGACCGCCTCAATGCCTTACTCACCGCGCGGGGTGTGCCCAAGGAGACACCCCACGCCGCCAAGTACAACTCCAACACCGCTGCCACATACCGTGACCGCATCGCCGTGCTTGTCGAAGGCAGGTCGTGGACAAACCCGCCCATCGTTAAGGAGACGCCGGATCGGCGCGCCTACACCCTCCAGGAAGCCACCCCCTCCCGCCTCCCGCCTCCGGTATGGGCAGCGGTGGCGGCGGAGGATGGGATGACTAGGACGACGATTTCTGGCCAGACATGAGGAGGAACCCGTCGGCGGGGTCCTTCGCGCCACGGGAGCTGAGTCAGGGAGTCAGCTGCCGATGCAGCTCCTAGTCACATCAACAGCCGGCGACGCGGACGACCGGCGGTGCGGGTCAAGGCGACGGCTCTCGGTGGCGACAATGGCTAATACTACTGCACATGACGATGGCATGCACGTAGGATCCGCTCATCAGAGCATCTTGCCAGATCCCCCACTCATGTGACATGTCCACGCTGAAAGGTATATCTCCTCTAATCGTTCTTTCTCTTTCTCTCGTGTTAAGGTAGTAAGCCATAATTGCAACTTCTCCCCCAATTAAGCTCGGTTGTAGTTGAAAGTTTTGTAAATCCCCACTTGAAAACTCCCCTAATTGCAAGTTTTCATCTCCAATTCCAATGTTTTTTAATCCAATTTTCGCAGATTTTTTGGGCTCGAGTTGAAAGCTTCAAAGTCCGAATTGAAAGTATACAAGAATGGTTGGAAAGCTTTTTAATCCGATTTGAAAGCTTTGAATTCGACCTGTAGTTGTCAAAATCAAAGTTGAAATTAGGCGAATTTTCTGAGTTGAAAGTTTCTTCGTTAATGGAAAGTTGAATTTGTGGAGTACAAAGTTGAATGGAATCACTGGTTACTCACGTTTTAGCATTCTTTGTCCTAAATAGCAGGAGGCTTGGGTGTCATCATCATTCTAGCTCGGGATTAAGCCCTACTGCTCAAACATCTTAGTAAGTTCTTCGATAGGCATAAATCCTATTTGGGCCCATCTTACTTGACAAGCCTTAATACTCAGTCATTTATTTCATTTAGTACCATCTCTTCAGTCTAACTCGATCAAGAACATGGGTATACAGATTTTCATTTCATTTGTAGAATTGGCACATAGTCTGGCTCTATTATGCACTGAGACGTATAAAGAGTTGGATTCTATATGTTTTACTAGCCATTCCATTCTTAATTTGCAAAGTATGATGGTCTTTCTAGGTTTATAGTGCATAGCATGTTGGCGCCATTCACAGCTGGCTGGCAAAGCAATGATTTGCATCCGCTAGTTATTGAGAGATCTGAGGTTGTGACTCCCAATTCTGGCATTATATCGCTTTACTTCTCATGAAATGTAGCATTGGATTTTATTTATTGGACAAATCTAGCACTCTGTAGTTCAAAAGCGTTTTCCTTGGTGTGCTTGTGATCTGAAATTGCTAATGGATTAG
This sequence comes from Hsuehochloa calcarea, assembly GCA_036346395.1. Classification (NCBI taxonomy): domain Eukaryota; kingdom Viridiplantae; phylum Streptophyta; class Magnoliopsida; order Poales; family Poaceae; genus Hsuehochloa; species Hsuehochloa calcarea. Next base: position 7,869,165 of record CM070602.1, read on the forward strand.
TAGTTTGTTGGGACTTAATTTATTTTCCGCATGTTGGGATTATATTTCTTTGTTTTCTTTTGGTGCATAATTGTCTTAGGAGTCTAGGACTAAAGCTGAGATTGAAACATGTAACATCAGATCAAGTGGCTGGAATGTTGTGCGCCTGAAGCTAGATATCATGTTAAGAGTTTTGCTTAAGTAGTTTTGTTTACAAACACATGATCTATTTTGTTGAGTGACCTGGTTTATACACATACATATTAGGTCTCTGAGAGTGGTAACGGAATCATTGTTGTAATTTTTTAATGGAGAAACTGTTGGCCCTTAATGTGAAGTAAATGGTTAAATGCGATTTTCTTTCTTTTACTGTTACATAAGTAAATTTGTGAATAATCATTATCTATTTTGAGCTGAAAGTTACCCAGAATAGATAGGAATGCTTATCTGGATTTCAAATTTGACCTTTTACACTATTTTGAAGATAATCTCCTTAGTGATACAGAGTTTGGTCTAGGATAATGTCATCTCATGTTGTATCTTGTTAAATTAGGTCATGCTACTTAATTGATAGAATTCTCATTTTATTAGTGTGACCTGTTGTATGAGCTAATTTTTCACTACTAATTGCATCCATGGTTCCACTAAAAAAATTACATCCATGGTCTCAAATTAGTTTATACGTTAGATCTTAGATGGATTGGTTTGTCGATATGGGAAAGTGTTAGTCTAACTTTGTTAGGCTCAGTTAGCTGTCTATTATTGTTTCAAAATGCTTGCTTTGCTAACCAAGATAATCACCATGATGTACATAATTTCTGCATTGTGTAGAGAGCTTCCCCACATGAACTCAGTCACTGGAAGCCTGGGACGGCCACAATTTGAGGGATTATGGCCACATCTTTCTCATCTCTCTGCGGTTCCTCACGATACGGATGATTGAACTCTCTTAGGTCCCCCATCACTCTTCACCTTTATGGCTTTATCCATATCTTTTATTTACCTAATCTTTGTGTTTCATTCGAAGCGTTAGTTTGTTTTGCAAAATCGTAAGTACTAGATAACTTTTTTTTTCCCTTGTGAGAGTTTGTTCATTAAAGAAAATTTTATTGCTACAGTAAAATTTTTGGTGATCATGTTGATGCTTAAGCTTGGGTCAAAGAGGGGAGAACATGGGCTGTTTTGAAACTTTTAGTGTCCTGTATAAAATGTGAAGTTCAATTTTTTATAGCCAATGTGCGCAACACATACCAGGCTCATCATCTTGGTGCTTATTGTCATTTTATATGCAAAGTGATTGCTCGTTCATTTTGGGTAGCAGTAGTAGCAGGTGTTGTAATAGTTGGAGTTAATATTTTTATTTATTCGTGTGTGAAAGAAAATTGATATTTATTATTTAGTTTAGGACCCCGTATGTTGATATGTATCATTGTCTTTTGGAGTTCTGATGTAGCATACGAGTATCATACTAGTGTGTGTGTGTGTGTATATATATACATGTGTGTGGGAGCAAAGCTACTAACGTGCGAATAGAGGACGACTATTAAAAGATACGTGGGTGAAATCGAAGGATGCGAGGAGGACGTGACAGCTTGACGCTGATGAGTGAAATGAAAATGAAATCTGAAATTTGCAGGGCCTATTTTTTTAGTTATTGAAAATACAAGTCTTATTTTAGTATGAGTATTGTACACAATTTTTTGTGCGCAAAACATTTTTGATATTTGCATTGAATCTCATCAGATCAGTTATGCGAACTATGTATGGTTGTTCAACTTTTTTGTGTGCTAATTTACTACTCTATCCGGTCTCATGATAATGTTGTTTTGGGGTACGTGTAGTTAAACCTTTTAAATTTTAGCAATCGATAAATTTTTCAATATTTAGATTGAACACACAGAAATGGTATATTCAAATTTGTCTTGAAAATAACTTTCATAGAAATATAATTTTATTAGTGTCGATGTCCAAAACACAATTCTTTTGTATTTGGTGGGAGTTATAGCCTCTGTATGTAGTCCCATCATCTTGCAATTTCCCTAAACCGCATGGAAATCTTATCTTACCAGTTCTTCTTTATCAATTTTAGGAGAAGAAAATTGGATTTAGGTGGCACTAAGAGATTTGTTAACCTGTCAAATTGGCGCCCAAACTCACATTTTAAAAATCTCAAAGGAAAGTCACGTACGCTTGGATGATCTTACCAGAAATTATCGAAAGGACACGGATACTACCAGCAGCAGTATTAAATTCGTACAATAAAAATTAGTAGTACTACTAGCAAATGGGACCATTAGCTAGCTTGATGTGTATGTCCCCCAGAGAAAAAGAAGAAGAAAAAAGCTAGTGCTTGTACGGGATCGATCTACGTGTTTGTCATGGTACTAGGAGAGTGGAGATGGGCATTTGGCTATTACTTCTCCGATCCATCGCTAAGAGGAAAATTTGCATTCCAAATGGAGCCTGCTCGATGAAAATTAAATTTCCTGAAACAGCTTAGCAATATACCCTGCGTGATCCATCGTAATCCAGTGCTTAATTTCGGTAGCATGAAACGAGCTAGTAGTACTGCACAATCCCTTTTTGTCACTCAGAATAAAAGTAAATGAAGCAATGGATTGGTACATCTGGTGACTGTTACTGGTGTACTACTATTGCCGCAGGAGAGGATCGACTTGGCAGTTTCCTGCATCCGGTTAGCGTTCATGTGGAGGGGTCTTCCGTGAGCTCGGGCAACAGTGGAGTCTCCTTATCGAAAGCATGCACGGCTTTTGCTCTGTGCCGGAAGCCACGTCGCGATCGACATGGGATCCAACGCATGAGCAGCTACAGATTAAACAGTGTGGTGCTTCGTTTCCAAAAAAAAAAGTGTGGTGTTCGTTTTTTTTTTTGGGCCGCATGATTCAGCGGCCTCATGATCGAGTTCAGTCACATCGTCGTAATCATGCGGCCTCATGATCGAGCGTCGTAACGTACGGCATTTGTTTTCTTGTGACCCCAATCACATCGTTAATGAAGCTTCCAAGGGGGGACACCTCTCACGCCAGGCCTCCCGTGTAGCTCTCCGGGACGACACCGGGAGACAACTCCATCCGCTCCGCGCGAGAACCCGATCGCCTTCGCGCCACTCCTCACCGTCACCGCCGTCGGCAACGGCGCGGCTCACTCCCTCTCTCTTTCCCTCTCCCGCGGCCTCCTCTTAGTAGCGCCTTCGTACAACAACTACCATTTTTCTTCGCCGGTTATCCTTGTCGTCTCTAACCTTGATCCGGGGTGAATTTGTTAGTCTACATCGCTGGCGGCCCTCAATTGATCGTTGTCAAGCTTGACTCGCGTCGGATCCGAGGATCGGCTTCCTCTTCCCTAGCGTTGTCTCTACCAGCTCGTCCTAGGCACATTCTTCTTCGACGACCCTGCTCGTCGCCTACGTCATCCCTGGGCTCCCCCACCGGATTCGATCGGATCTAGCGGGATATGCTGTTACTGGCCTTGGATCTGAGCCGCTGGAGCCCTTCTCGTCGCCGACCTCCAACTCCGCATCTTCGTCGTCGAGTCGTCGTCCTCGAGCTTAGGAGATGATTTGAAGAGCCAAAAGGGTGCTAGCGTCCCCGTTTGTTCTTCTCCCCCTGCAAACCCGTAGCAGCTTCACCACCGAATCCAGAGACGTCCTCTCCGGGTCCGTCATCGTCACCCATGCTTGAACCACCGGTTTTTAGCTTAACCCCCCCCCCGCGTTGTCTAATCACCGATCTGCCTACTTGTAGAGAGAGCCCAACCAAACTGAGATATTAAGGTGCTTGTTGTGGGCTATTATCCTGAAGAGTACCAGACCGGTCGTTTGAAGAGGCTCAATGAGTTGGGCGATCGTCGTTTGAGTCATCGTTTGGAGGTGCAGGACGACTGTTGTGCCTTTTAGGAGGAGGATGAGTGGAGTCGGAGCTGTCGACTTATTATGCACGTTGTCCACTGTCGTTGTTGAGCGGAGAGGTCGCTTCCTTGCCCTTCATTCTGAAGTGGATTACTGGTTATCCTACTAGTGTATAGTGCTTACCATGGTTCTTTAGTTGTGGTTCATCTTACATCTGCTTCTATCCTTTTTTTCTCAAGCTTTGTGCAACGGTAGTTCTTTGCGTCTAACTTGAAAATCAGTTAGAAGTTTTAGCATGTTAGATGGTGTTGCAGTTTATGGGCTTGGCCCATATATATAATTCTAAATGAATTCTAGAAAAATCTCAAAGGTCCACTCATGCATGGTGGCAGGTGAGAAGTTTAGCACCATATTGCTAGTCTAGGTAGGAGAATATTAATATATAAGGTGGAGTTGGTCTTACCTAGTTGAAGCAAGCAAAAGAAGAACACACGCGTGCGCTCGCTTGCTCGCCATGCTACGCCCGCACGCGCGCGATGTGCGCTTGAATGGTCGTGATTTCGTGTTCGGTTGATTGTGGAGTTGCTACTTCTTTTTACACCTCAAAACCATACAAACCATGCCTACGAATTAGAAATTGAAAGTTTAAATTACACTGTTTTAATAGGGATTTTATGGCACGCGTTAACTGCGTTTAAAACAGAGTAATAGCAGCAGTTTCTTTTGCTCACTGCTAGTCCTATATGAGGGAGAGGAGTCTCCTCTCAAATAAAGAACAAAGAGAGATCAGTATCGTTTTATTTTCTTGTTCCTCTGTGCTGCGCAACCTCGGTTTCTCTTTCCTTCTTCTGTGCACCGACATGGGGAGAGCAGTATCTCCGAAGCTGATGCCCCTTGTGATTCTACACGGGTTGCGGTGAATAAGGTTTTTGAGAAGTGTTCATGCGACTGCTCACAGTTTCCTTCTTCTCTGTCATCCTCTTCGCGTCGTTTTCTTCGCATCAGACTCTACCGCGACTTTCGTCAGAGCGATTTTCTGTAAGTCGCGGTGATGTCATTTGATATGGCTAGGTTTTGCTTCCTAAATATTTGTTATGTGATGATGTTGATGCCTAGTTCTGTTAGTAGTGTTCTTGTTCTATATATTGCCTTGTTAGTTCATATATATGAGAGACATATTTGAGTTGACGATCATGCTACTATTTACAATCCCAAATATGTCTACTATATATGTTTTTGTTGATTTAATTATTGTTTTAGGAATTATAATAATCATAAAAGTGCACATATACCTAACATATGGTAGGGGTGTTGTTCTTTCCATAGTTGTGATGTGTGTTTTGTGTACGTGACAGCTGGTCGGCGTTTGATGTGGTGCTAGATGGTGTTTGCCCTAGCTAGGTGCTTCAGTGACGTATGGAGGGAAGGAGACCTTCACCGTGCATTGATGTATATGTGTCCTCCTGAATCGATCACCTTCACCATAGTCCTTATTCGTAGCATGCATGCAACTCAACCAACGATGGCGTTGCCAACGCAGACCCACTGGCTGGGGAAGACCACGGCGCAGGCGACATGTTCGGGTTCATCAGACCGAGGAACTCCTCGGTGAGCCGAGAGCCCTGTGCTGTGCCACCATCCAAGGAACAGTTATCGGGGTCATATGACCCAACGACCTTAGGAAAATCAAAGGTAAAACTCCAAATACGCAGGATATGAATCTAATTATCTGAGTAAGATTAGTATGGCACCCTCATGGCCAGCGGCATGGGAGCTATCTGGGTTTGGCTCCCCAGGTGCGCCGCGCCGGCTGCTGCCTCGCGAGGGCTGATGCCACGAGAAGCGTTGCCATCGTGAATAGAAGTGCGGCCGCACCATGGTTTTTTTTTTTTTTTTTTGCCATTGCGCGCGTATGTACAACGTACTATGTACACACGCAGTGTGACCGCACTATATCCCTGCGCGATGGATTTAACACTTAGCGGCTTTGTGAAGAGGCGTAATGCTGAACCGAGGAGAGGTACAATTTACTAGCGGGTTTACATTGCTCATGATCGAGCGTGTTTTTCGTTTACATTGCTCAAGATCGAGCGTGTTTTTTTTTTCATATTACTACGGCGAGGACGTACGATACAACGAGTTCCGCTCGGACACTTCACTTGCACAACGCTTCTCCTATCAACTCCCAGGTCCCAGCTAACCTTATCCACATCGCCGCAAGCAAACTGAACGGCCCATTCATTCCCCACCCCCCTCTCTCTACTGGTTAACTCCAACCTTTGCTATGCTCCTCTTGTTCATCATCCCAAGCTTCGCTGTCGACCACCGGTACCGACACCACCGCCGCTCGTGCTCTAGGGAGGTTGTCGCCCCCTTTTGACGAGCAACTAGACCTCGTAGAAACATTGGCCACCACCTCTAGACTCTGAAGATAAGCTAGATTTGACGGGGCGGAGGCCGGATGAAACGAGGCGCCGACAAGGTGGCAGTAGTGTGGGGGTGGAGACAAGAAGCCGGACCCCTCATCCCCTCCAACTCCTCTAACGAGCTTGGCCGTCGCCGGTGCTCGTGCACCCTCTTCCTCCAGTAGGATTGTTGCATAATCTTTTCTCAGTTGTTGCATGAGTGTTTCATTTTGTTGATACATGTCTTCTTAAATTTCAATCTTGTTGGGAATGAATTATCTAACTATTGCAACCACGATTACGTAATGTTGTTGGTACTTTATTGTTTCATTTGCACTTTTAGAATGTTTTAGGCTGTAACAAGTTGATTTGTTGCATGAGATTTTTTATTTTGTTGCAATAGATACTTTCGGTTGTTGCAACAACGTTTTCCCATGTTGCATCATGTTGTTGGAATTTTGTTGCATTGCGGCTTTTCTTTTGTCGTGTGCCTGCTTTTTTTGCACTATTGAATTTTGTTGTTGCATGTGAGGTAGGGCTATGTTTGTTGTGGAAGCTTTGTTTTTTGTTGCTAGCTTGTTAAAATCGCAATTGTAGTCGTAGATTCGTACGATTCTGTGATCCTACGATACCAATACAATCCAAATCGTACATTGAGTCATACCTGATAGAATCGCGATCTCAATCGTAAAATCGTGTAGAATCATGGTAGAATCTTGTATAATCACGTAGCATCTCAAATTATAAAAGATTTAGGTATTTGATTGCGTCATATCCCTCAATTCAAGTTGTATGATAAGTAATAACTAATTAGTAGGTTAGACATTAAGATTTGGAGATTTAGAATAATAAAAAATATTTTAATTATTTATTTATAGTACTTTTTATGTAAAATGTTCATGTAATAGCAAAATTGTTAAAATTAATATTCTAACCGTAGCTAAGAATGGCATAGAATCTAAACTGAAGTTTAGACATTAATCAGTCAAATTAGATGTCAAATGGCCAAATAAACACTCCTATTACTTTTGGAACACACACACATTGAAAAAAAATGTATTTTTGGTAGAATTAGATATAACCTTAGATTCTATGATTCGATCCTAAAATACGATCCTACCAGAGTCTCTGTCCGACTTAGAATTACGATTTCGACAACCTTGTCCGTTGCGCTTACAATTTTTTATATATATATTTGATGCGTTTCGTTGTGTTGTTACGTCACTTGGGATGATATCGGACGGTTGATAGCCCTTGGGCCTACGATGATCCGACGGCAAGGAGTGTCAGATAAAAACGTCCCATCTAACGGTGGTGCGAAGCGTACGATGCATACCTCCGGGGTAGTCGCTCCTTTTTTTTACAGATAAGACACTGAAACGGCGAAAGGCGAACATTCGATGCACCGGGAGCAGGAAGGTAACTACAGACTTGCAGCTACAGTATTGCGTCGGCCCTCGAGTCATCAGGCCTGACAGATTGGAGGTCCGCCCAACTTAACCCTGCAAGGATTTCAGCCCACCAGGAGGGCTTTACACACGAAATTCCGGCCGTTGATTTGTAACATGGTTCAGCGGCTCGCCTCCTACTGACATGCTAGCTAGCTAGCTGCATCTACATTTTCGGTCCAATGTTAGTCGAACTTTTCCTTGAACAATATATGCCTGCCATCTTTTCTTAATTTCCCTTTTGATCTTTTGCTAGATGCACAGTTCTTTCTCTGCATACATGCCCTTTCCTGAATCTTGTAATCGATGTTATTCAATACTCCCTTCTGTGAATACGTACGTTTCTACTTCCCATAGAAACTGGGATAAAAAACATTATAGATTCTTTTTAAGAGTACAAAGCAAACGTATACATTCAACACTAAACATCATCCACGCACACTCGTGCCGTAGCAGGGGGGGCCAAGCTAAAGCGCGCACCACGCTGTGTACTAGCTACCTGCTGTTTTTTCTTCAGAGGCGCCCTGCTAGCTGCCGCGCGGCAGGGGTGAAATGATAGCGCGTGGCCAGCTGGCTGCATGCGAATCCTAGTTCGGATGCATCCAATCTTCCCATGTATACCCGTCTCCATATCTACGCTGAGTGGCCTAGTACCACTAGCATTTCCCCTTTCTGGCCTCCTGCACCTGAGTGGCCTCCACACGAAGCCTGCACTGCAATTTTTTTTTAAAAAAAGTCTATTTTTTATTCAAAATTACAAAATTATATCTACAATTTTCTTTTACCAAAGTATACCTCTGTCGTTGAAACGTTAGGCGACTGGACGGCCAAGCAACGTTAATACGAACGGCCAACTGTTGGGCAACATTAATGCAGTCGCCGAACCGTTGGACGATTGGATCCAGTCGCCCAACGGTCAAGCGACAATAATGCAGTCACTGGATTTTGTCAATCCAATGACTGCATTATTGTGGCTAACGGTCAAGCGACAATATGAGACTCACTGGATTGTCTCGAAGGTGGAGCTGCACTCCTGCGTGCTCAGCAGTGTTTAGCCAAGGCATCGTAACCTAACGTCGACCTTCACAGCAAATTTGATGTATGGAGAGATAGTGGAGAGGAAGGACGTGGATGCCAAGCACATCATGGTGACTATTGAGAAAAAAACTCATGTACAAGATCAGCTACGCGAAGGCGTGGCGTGCAAAGCAGAAGGCTTTGGAAAGACGGTTTGGGTCTTTTGAGGTGGTGTGCGACAACCTTCCTCGTATGCTTCGAATGCCGTAGGAGTGAAACCCGGGCACGTACACTGGTGTGAATGACAAACCATCTAAAAAGCCGCGAGGTTTTGCGATATTGCATAGGGCCTTCGTGGCCTACAGTGCCTGCATCGAGGCTTTTAGGTATATGTTTGCCGTGATCTCGCTTTTGACGGACCTTTGGTTTTGGTAATTAATGACCGAAAAATACAATGAAGCAAGGCGGGATCCGACCATTGGCGCTGACAGAACAATCAAATTTGATAGCTTATTCTTGTGCCATATGGATCAACTTAGGATCATGCATGCGTTGTTAGCGTCCATCCCATTTGTCGAAGGTAAGAATTATGATAGCTGGTTGTGGTTCCTTCAACATGTGAGAATGAGAGTTGTTGGAGCTCGTCCTGGTGTGTGCGTGATCCATGATCGCCACACCGGGATGCTGAAGGCCAAAAGAAAACTTTAGCAAGACCCCGAGAAGCTGTTCGCTTGGTCGGATATGAGGAGTAGATGGTGCATTCGCCACTTGGGGGCCAACTTCTTCAAGAAGTTCCTGAAGCAACCGTTGGTGAAGCTATTTAAGAGGCTGGCTATACAGAATCAGTAGTGCAAATTTAATGCTTTATGGGTGCTGCTGGATGAGCACAACAAGAAACACGTGGACGAGAGGAACAAGAGACTAGAATCTGAACCTGGTGGTCTAAGGAGGAGGACATCGAGGAACATCGAGTGCTTCTCCCACTGGATGGAGGCCGAGCCATTCGACAAGTGGTCCCTGCTGCACGACACGAACGGGCAAGGTCCTCGCCAGACTAGGCCTCCAGACCGTCTTTCCCTCTCGGGGCCGAGTCCCCGACACCCAGCACAGAGGAGGGGGGCCAAGCGAGCCCGTACGGTAGGACGCAGAGCGGGAGTGGGCCGTGGCGACGCGGGAGGGGATGCTGGAGGTGCGGCTGGGGGGGGCCTAGTAGGGGTGTCCCCCTGCGCTGGCTGTACTTTTGTTCGTTATGTGATACTTCAATATTGCACTTAACGTGTGATGCTTGTAATACTTTTGCATTCTTATGTGTACTGTTCGTACAATGCATGTTTGTTCAATGCATATCGACGCCTATAGCTTAATGCACGGTATGTTATTGTACGACGGGAGGCTAATAAAATGGGTAATGTGTTAGCTTGCAGATGATAAGACCAGACGGGGCTGGCTTCTTTGCGCAGAGACAAGACCAAACAGGGCAGCTTTGCGCAGCGACAAGACCAAAGGAGACAACCTTGCGCAGTGAAAAGACCAGACATGGCAGCTTTGCGCAGCGACAAGACCAAAGGAGACAACCTTGCGCAGTGAAAAGACCAGACATGGCAGCTTTGCACAGTGACAAGACCAAACAAGGTAGCTTTGCGCAGTGACAAGACCTAACGGGATAGATTTTTTAAGCGAGAAGATCAAAGGACAACACTTCGCCTCGCCAACTTTTCAGATCGACTTGACAATACTGACCTACTTGGCTTTTCAGACAAAAATAAATGACTCTGCAAAGCAGGAAGTAACAAAACTCTACAAAGTAAGACATCACAACACTCTGCCTCGTCAGCTTTTCAGATCGGCATGACAACACTATACCTCCTCAACTTTCAAATATTTTTTAAAAATGATTAAATAAAAAACCAGCCTCCAGCCTCCTGTCGCCGAACCGTTGGGCGATAGGGATGCAATCGCCTACTGGTTGGGCGACAGAACCTATCGTCCGACGATTGGCGATTTCATCTGTGTCGCCTAACCGTTCAGCGACTGCATTAAGTCGTTGGGCGGCTGGATCCAGTCGCCCAACGGTTCGGCGACAAAGGTATACTTTTGTTAAAAAAATCGCAGGTATAATTTTGTAATTTTGAATAAAAATAGATTATTTTTTTAAAAAAAATTCCTGCACCGCTCCATTCTCGTTTCAGCACAGCCATAGGTGCATGCCTCCTTTTGGGCTTTCTTATCGGCGGATCCAAGATTAAATCTTAGGTACGACGGTGTCACTTCCTCGCCGGACATCGCGTCATTGCGCACGGCTAGGGTTTGGCCGCTCGGTCCTCGCTCAATGGCTGCGTCGAGCTTTTGTTCAACTAAACTCTTTTTAGAGAATAAGTGCTCAATGAACTAATAAAATGATACCTTTTGGAATATGTAAACATTAAGCACTCATATTACTCCATGTACATCTTTTCATGGTTCTTTTGAAATTGTGATCATGATTTAGGATGATTGCTTAGTATAAATCTTAAAAGAACAAATCAAAGGAAGGGAACACCGTGCAAGTACTTCACTGTTAAATTTTGACAATGCTAACACCAAGTCCTAGTGTTCACATGCACGGTATGCGGAAATGATCTTTCTATTTAGACCAAAAAGGCGTGTCTTGAAAAAAATTAGTGGCAGATCTAACACTTCGAAACCAAATTCAATTCATTCCCTTTGCAGATCTAATTAATCATGCATGTGATAATAATGAGAAATTCAACAGGGATTGAGCATAGTTGCACTAAGGTTAAAATTCCAAACTTGCCTGCGATTATGATCGGCTGATCCCTCCTCATCGATCTCCTCTTCCTCTTCGTCCCTACCTTTTCTTGCACCAGCGCAGCTCGTCCTCTCCGGCCATCTCTCTGGAAGACAATAGCACCGACGAAGTACCGCGTCGCGCCACCGCCGACCACGAGACACGGCCTGTGCCGGTTGCCCCCTGCTGCGCTTAGTGCTAGGGAGCACTAGAGTAGCAGGTAGCGTCAACCGACGTGGTAGCGCCTGGGGCTGGGAGCAGTCGTCGTCGCCCACACTCCGTGACCTCCATCGGCCGTCGCTCGCCCGGTCGCCCCACCCGGCACCAGCGCCTACGCCCACGCTCACCGCCTCGCCTACATTTCGCCGCCGCCCCTAGGGCTAGGTTTGGGGCGAGACTCGCGCGCGTCGCGCAAGAGGGAGAGAGAGTAAAAGGGAATTGGGGATTGGATTGTGAATTTGGAGCCGACGAAGAATGGAGTTGTGCCATCGCGGTGTCACCTGTAGTTGTGAGGCTATCAGTGTCACCACTCGGTTGGGCTGGGTGGGCCGGCCCAGCGACATAGTATTTGGAGCCTTGGAGGCCCAGCCGTCTGAATGTCGAGTCAGAGCAGGAAGCAGAAAGAAGTGACAGAGCTCTCTTCTTCGACTCCGATGGAACCAGGGAGGAAAAGGAGGAAGGAAAGCTCAGGGGTAAGGGGGTTTTCGGACCGACACCCTGATTAAGGGTGTATTTGGTTCGTTGAATGGAGTGGTGCTGAACCATCTGGTACGAGAAATGAGTTCGTTCAGGTGTTTAGTTGGTTGAATAGAACCAAACCATTCGGGATGAGATGGTTCAAGAAAAAAGAATATTCTATGGTTATGTTGTATCATCTCATTCGGGGAAAATCCCGAACCACACCGTTCACTCGAATTCCAAGGCGCTTGGTGACGTGGCGGCTTAGTTTATGAGCTTTAAATGATCATATTTTCTAAACCGAGTATCCGATTTGCGATCCGATTGAACCATTGTGTTCCTTGTCATTTAATTAACAAAACAAGACCACTATTGGCATATTTTAGTGTAAAAAATATCATGCGGATCATTCTATCCCACCAACCAAACACCATCTTGAACCATACAGGATCATCCTATTCCACCAACCAAACAAAATCATGTATCATCATATCCCACCAACTAAACATCATACTTATATCATCTCATTCAGGACGATTCCATCCTACCTGTACCATATATCATATCTCATTCAACCTTATCCCACCAACCAAACGCACCCTAATCTGCTCTTTGTGCTGACCTAACTCATGCATTACTAATTTACTACTAGCCTCGCTCATGGCTCCAACTGGCTTATGGCTCCAAGTCGCTGATCGCTCCAAACGAGTAGGTTTCCAAATTTTATCTAGACATGTTGTGGTCCTCCCAGGGAGATTGCAACCTGGAACTGATCACTGATCGCCGCAGGAGTGGCAGGCAAATCTGTGGCAGTGGATCAGGCTGTGCTGGCTGCATGCCTAGCAGTGCCAGTTCTCACCAATGGCGTTTAGTGCTTTTAACCATCCTGTACCCTGTCCTGGGCCGCCTACCGTCGGCTTTTGCTAGCTGGGACAAATGCAGGTCGAGGAGTGGCTGAGAGAGGAAACTGGCCACCACCTAGGGCTTGCAAAAAGGCTACTACCGCTGTTGATCACGTGAAGGTGTTAAAAATTTGAGTTGAAGTTTTTAGTTCTACTACTTGTTCTCTATCTTTATGCTTTGTGCATCTGCATTTTTTGGCAACTTTTTCTTAGAGCTGAATCTGTGACTCAACTTACCAAGAAAGTTCAAATGGCCTTCATCAAATTTGTACTAGTGTGCAGATTAAACACCAAAACAGATGCGTGAGCTAAACAACAGAAGAGGTAGGCAAATCTTATATATATATATACAACCTGAATCTGCAGCATTGATCTGAAGAAGATGAGGCGCCGCATATATATCTTGGATCTCACTATTGTCTGCCCCACACAAAAAAGAAGTGCCGGGGGCATCTTTGTACTGAAGAGAAGAAGGCTGCAAGGTCGTGAGCCATGACGCATCTCTCTCTCTCTCTCTCTCTCTCACACACACACACACACACACACACACACACAATTATATCACTGTAGTAGGATCATAAATGTTTATAGAGACAATCATTCTCTGCAAGGTAGGATCTAAATGGGCAGACCTTGAAGTACAATGTGTGCATGGCTCCATGTAGGAACAAAGCATCAAGCAGTCTCTGAAACAGATCCTCCCCTCTTAAATGAATTGTTGGTCTACTCTTTCTGACAGGCCAAAGTAATGACTTTCCTCCATTTCTTCTTTCTTTTGTAGAACAAAAAGAAGTGATATCAATGCTCTGCTATTTATTTTTTAAAATAAATAAAAGAACTGCACAACTCAAAGTCATTGGTGAAGAAGCCGGGATGAAAATAGAGGGTAGCCTCAAAGTCTCCAATGACAAATATAATTTGAGATAAATATAGTCTTGTATTCTCATGTAATCAAATTAATACATGAATAAAAGTAAAATGAAGCAAAAAAAAAGAAATGCAATGAGGTACCTCGCTAATGGAAAGTGCATCCCCAAAACATATAAATATGGTTCCAGTGGGTAACGACCTATACATCAAAATTAGAAAAATTAGTGATACAATAGCAAATTGTACAATGATCGTGATTTTCAAAATAAACGAACCATACCACTAAGACGCTAGCTTGAATTATAACTTTCATGAGGCAAATTCATTCTGCGAGATTTAATGTCTTTGAAGGATCCTATAATTTCATCATCATCAATAAATCTAAATATATCTCGCTCAGTGTAGTACACCATCAAATCATTCAACCACTCATCCGCTATCTTGCTGCGCAAGTCTGTTTTGATAATCTTCATTGCTGAAAATATTCTCTCAACAGACACCGTTGCCACTAGACGTTTCTCCATTATTGCAAACCTATGAACAAATTGCTAATTGAGTATATACCACATTACAACACTATATTATAACAAATTGCTAATTTACCAATTGAGTATATTCTAACACTATATACCAAATTACCACAATATATTCTAACAAATTGCTAATTGACTAATTGAGTGTATTCTAACACTATAGTCTATATACCACATTATTAGTAGATGCATAGACAACCGTCAGCAGAGGCTCCTTCAATCTTCACTTCTTCATGCTTCAACCTTCACTTTAGTAGATGCAGATCAGCAGATGCCCAGTACCCCAGCCTCCTCTGACCTCGCCTCCACGGCTCCACCAATCCTCCTCTCACCTCGCCTCCTCCTCACAGAGCCCAGCGCAGAGCCGTAGAGGCCTCCTCGCCTCGACGCCTGCTCCGGCTCCACCTCCTCCGCTCCTCACCTCCGGGCTTCGATGCTCCTCCTCCTATCCTCCGGCTCCCCCACCCCAGGATCCGACTCCTCATCTTCACCTCCTTCAGCTCCCCCCTAGATGGCCAGATCCGGCCTCCTCCTCCTCCGGGCCCCGGCTGGACCGGTTCCCACACTCGGTCGCCCCACTGGGCATTGCCATAATCCAGAGGCCCGCCGATGCCGTCCGCCCAGATCTACTTGCTCTTCTCATCGCCACCTCTGGCTCCCCCTCCCCCACCTGGCTCCCTGCCTTGACCTCCCTCCTTGGCCTCCTCCAGCTACCGGCGGCGTCGCGGACCGTGGTGGCTCCTCACCCCAGCTCCCTCTGGCTGCCTTCAGACGTGTTTCTCCTCGCTCAATTGATTGGGGAATTTTGGGACGGGAACACCGGAACAGGAGAACGTGAGGTGGGACTGCCGTGTGGGACCGGTGGGGGCGTGGGTGGATGTTAGTTGGTTCTGGACTTCGCTGCTTCGGCAAGGGGGGCAAAGCCCACATACTTTTGTTCCCGTTCCTCCCAGTTGCTCTTGCTTCTTCTTGTTTGACACAGGTCACGCAACCATGGTAGTCGAAGTTAGAGGTTGGACTTGGGGATGCGGGGGGGGGGTCCGATGCCTCCTTACATTGGTGGAGAGTAGACTTCAACCTGATAAAACCCCGCTAGATTCGCCCTTGGCAGTCATGATCTACAAACAAGCTTCGAAGTATGATCATTATGCAATGCAATCCTATCACATCAAAGTGAGATGCATCTGTGCCATGCATGATGTCTCATCAAAATTTGATGGTGTGTACTACTACCTGCACAAGGCCCTGATCCTCCTGCACCTTTCTCGAGATCTACACATGATGCACAATATGTAGCGTCGCCTGGTCACTTCAGCCTTCAGGTCAAAGGTATCGCGTTTTCATTTCAGGCTATGGATTTGGTCATATATATACATGCCGTCGTTATGACTCGAGATTTGCTTCTCTTTCGCAGACCAAAGTTAATTTAATGTGATATTTAGGTACTGTTTGTTTTTACTCTAGCAAATCAAACTAAATAACGAAAATCGCATGTTGATTGGTTTGCTATCAAAATTTAGTAATACTAGTTCAATACCCATGCTTTGCTACGGATTAAAAAAAATTATATATCGTCATCCGTCGTTGTGCTCAGCCTACAATGCAAGTGATTCACCGGTAACCCATTCTTGGAAAGATCGATAGAATCTTTGGGCTTCTTACGTACTAGCTTGGACAGTTGAGGTGTGGGGGAGTAGAGAGGAGGCTACGGGTGACCAACCGTACGTACAAGAGGAACCGAGAAAGAACGAATCCAACGGTTCACATCTCACGAAGAAAGATATATCTAACAGCTCACATCGCATGAGGAATGACGGACCGCTACTAATTTCTTCTTTTAAGTAGTAGATACTAATGAAAACCAATGTCACACGCATGCAATTCGAGAGTGAGAAAATTACTTACTAAAATTTTGGTTGATCAAGATCCAAACAATGTTTTTTTATTGTCAATCTTTGGTTTTACTTCGAGAGTGAGAAAATTACTTACTAAAATTTTGGTTGATCAAGATCCAAACAATGTTTTTTTATTGTCAATCTTTGGTTTTACCTAGGTTTTTGTTATGCCAAAATTTTAACTCAGCTTATTTTGTACGTAGACCGCATGCAATATTGCAGGGCGCAGGGCAAAAGTACTGCATTTGTACTACAGTATAAATGCATAATGCAAAAAGTATGCGCACATGTACATACGAAATACGTGCGTACCTGAAACGCTACGTACGGTCCCACCTGTCTGACGAGCGAGACCACGGCGAGATGCGCTGTCTCCGTATCCCTCACCTTCACTGAACTCTATAAAAGCAGCACCCCGGAGGAGACAACCCCTCCCTCTTGCCAGTGCCAGTTGCCACACACAGAACACAGCCATAGCTTGCTTAGTAGTAGTTAGTAACTTAGTACACCACCTCTTGGCTTCTTCCTCTCATGGCGACCACGCCCTACTTCCTCTGGGCCCCGCAGGAGTCGTCTTCCGCCGCCTCCAGCTCTGACATCGCCGGCTTCGGCTCTCGGGAAACGGAGGTGGCGCTGGCGGCGACGGAGGTGGCGCTTGTAACGCCGGAGGTCGCGGCGGCGGTGGAGCCGCCGAGGCTACGTCGGCAGTGGCCCGGGTTCGGGAAGCAGCAGGCGGTCGGGAACAAGAAGCCCCCGCAGCGCGGCCTCGGCGTGGCGGAGCTCGAGCGCCTCCGCTTCGGCGGCGACCCGCTGCGCCACCTCAACGCCGCTGCGGCCGCGGCCGCCATGGGGGACGTCGCCAAGGTCCAGGGCCACTCTGTACTCCACCACCACATGCCGGTCCACGCCTTCGATGCCGCCACCGGTGAGCGCTACATCTCGCCGTTGCTGGTCGAGCGGACCGCTGCCCCTCCGGCGCCGCCGGCTCCCGTCTGCTACGTCCACTCGGCCTCGGCCGGCGGCCAGAGCGTGGCTCCGGAGCAGCAGTACTTCATGGATCGCTGGGGCCGCATGGGGGGCTTCACACCTGTGGTCAATGCCGGCTCCGGCCACCAGCCCCAACTGCCGCCGCCGCCTGCGCCAGAGCACCCTTCAAGCCAAAGCACCATCTGGCGTCCGGCGTCCTCCTCCTCCTCCTGTATCCACACAGGGCATCGCTGCGACCTCTGCTTCAGGGTAGGCCACTTGTAGAACATTCTAGAATTCTCTCTGACCCCCTTTTCTTGTGCTACGGTTGTGCTCATCTAGTCATCTTGTGTTCCTTCTTGCGCGCGCGCTCGTATGCACTTCTTGACGTACACCTCCAAAGACGATGAGGGCCTTGACAGAGAGAGGAGCACAGACCTCTGCCGCCGTCGCCGCCGCCACCACCACCAGCACAATGCCAGACTACTCCATCTACGATCTCGCCGCCGCCATGGCCACCGCTCGTAAGGTACATAATACGGAGTACATATGCAAGTGCACACATGAATACGCACGTACAACATTGGCCCTTGCAATCATCTTCTTGTTAAATGTAACTCACCACGGTGCTACAGCAGATGCAGGAGAAGGAGAAGGGTTCTTGGCACGGGAGAGAAAGACGAAGGAGGCGGCGGAGAAGAAGGAGGTGAGGGAGATTGAGTTCTTCCCGATGAGCACCAGCAACGCGGCCGGCAGCGTCAGCCCCGGCGTGTCCGAGTTCGCGACGATGGGCTCGACGCCCTTCTCGTCGTCGTCCGGCGGTGGCTGCACCGCGCCGCTGGACCTGTCACTGAGGCTGTAGAGGTAAGTTTGATCGCGCGCCTACGTAGGTTGTTGATGCTTAGTTATCGCTGTTCTTTTGCTGCTAATTTGCGAACCTTTGCGGAGATGGGATCACTACGCTGCCGTTCTATATATGTTTAAGTGGTTTTAGTTTGGTTAATCTCCGTTTCTGTCGAGTTGCTACTTGCTACTTAATTTGCTAGTACTAGTAATTTTGTCAGTAAGATGATATGTGTTAAACCTTTATATATATATATATAACGCGATGTTTATGCCATAGCATGATCCAGGGTATTTTCTTTTATCTTTTGGTTTCGTGTTGTACACATGCTTCTCTTGGGTGCACTCGATCTTGGCAATTTAGGTGCACACACGTACTTATTAACGCAACTAGAAATGTTTGTGCAAATTAAGAAACGCAATTAGCCAATTAGTAGTGGAGCGATCGAATCTCTGTGGCCTCAGCTCTGAGCAAGAGAGGATATGAAGGGCGGCCAAGCCTGTTGCTGTGCTGCGTGCGGCTGCTTTGCACAGAAACTAGAGGGGACCAACCAGAGAAGGCTCTTATAAAGTGGATTTTTACCTGTTAAAGAAACATCCCATTATCTCATCCGTTGTCTCTGACTGGATGATCTACTCTTTTGTGACTTTTAAAATACGTGTAGTTAAACTATATTAATTTTGACCAAATATAGTATTTAATACTTTGGTTTGGATATATGAAATGACACGAGTGAATTTGCTATACAAAATACTTTCGTAACATTAGACTTTAACAAAAAAAATGAATATATGATAAAAAATTTACTAGTCAAAGGAACATCTCGTTGATTTCAAAAATTAAAATCAACATTACTCTTTTATGACCGAAGAAAGTATTTCCAAAATATATGCGTAGATCTCAAGGTAGAAGGGCGACAAATTGCACCACGGGTGAGATAGTGGTGTCTCCTCAAGGAACCCGGACCCCCTGCAATAATGCAGAGGGACACTGTTTGGCACAGTGTTCTGAGACTGAAATAGTGATTCAATCCGGAATGTCTGCTGTGTACTTACTGTAGCAACAATATTCTATTTTACAGTAGATTAAGCTAGCATTGTAGCATCAATACTGCAGCGCTAGAATCTAAGCCATTGGATCCTCATCGTACGGTTGAGACATGCTCCAAATGCACCACACTATTCATTCTTTGCATTTTCCCCTCTAATGCATAGCATCTTCTTCCCTCTAATGCATGCATGAGACTCAGATCGATCGGTAACAGCTGATGATAAGTTCGATTCTACCTGCTGCCTGCTGCCTGCTGCCTGCTGCGGCTAGTTTGTTTGTTTTATATATGACCCATATTTTCACTTGTACAGGGTCACGGCTTTAGCTTTCAATACTCAACTATGCGATCCCTTAATCATAAGAAAACAAGTAGTAGTTGAGCGGAAAGCCTCGAAATGACCGAGTAAATACTGCAAATGAAGGCATGTTTAAGTTAAACATGGATGAACAGACCACATCCTCTTGCAAGAAAGAGGAGAGATAAATAAGAGAGATGCATGGGTTTACATTCCGCCATGCAACGCAATGCATGACACTCGATCGATCGGTAAGAGTTGGCGATAAAGCTCGATTCTACCTGCCTGCAGCTACTTGTATAGGGTCTCAGCGTTAGCTTTCAACACTCAATTGTGTCATCTCTGAACATAAGGAAGCAAAACGGATTTGCTATTTCTAATTTGTCTATTTTTTTTAAAAGTTTAAGTAAAGTTTTGTGACTACTAGATTTACGTAGTGATTGATGCGCTATATGATTAGAGATTGATTCCATAGATGAAAAATATGACTTATGTTTAACAAAAATTCAGTTACCGGTGAATTGACCATTCCTTATCACCTTTTCACTGTTACAAAAAAAATTCCTGCTTTTGTTCACTCATGCTACAACCTCTCGCCCAAAATGCTACTCCAATTTGCAGCCGCTCTACTACAGAAGTTAGATCCGGACGCATGCGATTTGGCGGTGGATGGTCGGACGGCTAGGGTGCTAGCGGCTGTATGTATGCATGTATAGCGATACAACAAATTAGCACAGAGGAGGTGGAGGGGGTGAGGTAAATGACGCTACTACAGAAAAGGTAATCACATACAATTTAAAAACATCATCACTAACGGTCTGGTGAGCCGTCTGAGTTTATAGATCAGTAATGACATGAGGTCATCACATACGATTATTAACTCAGAACCGTCTGTGATAGCCATGTGATAGTGAATAATCGTCTGTGATAGTTGATCATCACATACGGTTTGTCGACGATTGAGTCGCTGATCTTACGAAATAAAATAGAGGAAAATGATGAGGAGTTCTTACGAGATGATGAGACTGCACTTTATTGCTATGAACTAGATCATTTACAGTGAGTGCCCTTGACAAGGCAGAGGACTAATCCTAATTACACTAAGCGCAATGCTTGCTAAGGTATTGAATCATACTTAGAACATGAATCTAATGCTGATTGTTGTGTTCCAATCTCCCTTTTTTTGTTACTCCGTGCTCCATCCTTAAATAACCTTTGAAGGGGTGACAATTACTCCTAGAGAAGACGCTTGTTAGAAGTGTCGCGACTGGTCAGAACAAGGCAATAGTTAATGAAGCATCAACCGTTCGGCGATTGACGTCTGTGAGACACTAAACCGCACGGTAGTTTGTTGCTAGTGTCTTATGATTATGAAGTGTCGCGTGGTATGGAGCCAATATGACATGTGCTCTATTCATCACACGGTAAGGGATATGCTTAGAGCTGAATCCGGATGCTAGTTCTTTGCATGTACGAGCAGTTATCTGGTCGGGGACTAGGTATAGAACCTCGTCCGACCAGAGTACCTATAAGTAACCTCTGGAACCCTTATGACCATAGATGTCG
The DNA here is from genome assembly GCA_036346395.1 of Hsuehochloa calcarea. NCBI lineage: Eukaryota > Viridiplantae > Streptophyta > Magnoliopsida > Poales > Poaceae > Hsuehochloa > Hsuehochloa calcarea. The sequence continues at coordinate 7,890,270 of CM070602.1, forward strand.
TTAGCTTTAGGAGTTATAACTCTTACAACCACGGGGGTCTTTGGCCTTAGGGTTTATGGCATTTACAACCACAAGGGTTGTCAGTCTTAGGGTTTACAACCATGAAGACATATGGTCTTTTAATTATGTATTTAAAGTAACACATAGAGATTTTAATCCTCGTCATGATTTGTAGGTGAAACCGTCTCATCTACAAACCGTCTGTGATAGCTAATGTATCACATACAGTTTGTCATAAGAAACTATTTGTGATAGTTACTTCTCTATGAAATCTTCAAGCAGTGGCTGCTTGTGCCTTTAAAACCGGCTTTATACACACACACACACACACACATACATACTTCGTAGTCCCTTGTTAGTTAACTTGAGTATTGAATTCATCTAGCTACTTCATCGAACGTGACACACTAGAGTGTGTGATTTGCTTCATACCACAGCAACCCAAGTTTAGGAGGATTCTATAAGTACTTGGAGAATTCTACAACTATGATTTCAGTTAGAATTCGTATGGAAATCAAATTACAATTTTTATTTTTATTTTTTATTCCGGATTTCAACTCTTTTTTCTTGGAATTCGTATCCAAACTCAATTGCTTTCAAATGTAGAGTTGCACAAGATGTAATCTTAGCCTTCTCGATACTTGCCAATATTATTTATCAATTAAATGTGATAACGATAAATCAGACTTTTGAGCTCAAATAATGCTTCACTAGAATGTCAAGAAATAACTTCTAAAACAACAGTTTTATACTTTCAGTCATTAGAGGGTCATTCAAGTAATAGTGTAAGAAATGCTCTATTATCATATTAGCCAATTAGTAACCAGTTAAATAAAAAATGAACAGAATCACTAATATCAAATACTGGACATAATAACTAGCCTCAATAAAATAGCCAATCTACTATCAGTAAACCAGCAAAACTACAGAACACAAAATTTATCCAGTTTCAACATAAAACAAAAATATAAGAACTTGCTGCTTATTACAAATTGACAATGAGAAGCAATCCAAATAGCCCAAGTCTGATTTTGCTATCACATCAATTTCATAATATAACAATTATCCTCATCAAACAATTACCAGAGCCCAATACAATACCAAGTCTCTCGATGCTAGTCAAGACATATTGAAATACAACTAGCACAACACACTTAGTAAAGTAAATTAATTGTAAAAAATAGACACAACTCACGAAGGGATGGCAAGAACCACCAAGGATGCACTGGTTGAGTGCACCTCAGAGAAAGAGAGGAGGCATGCTAGGCTGGAGGAGAAGGCGACGCGAGCTTGGGGGAGGGGAGGAGGCGGGCCTGGGGAGGAGGAGCGCCGGGCTCGAGGAGGAAGCGGCGGCGTTGAGGACGGCGACGACGGGCTCGGGGAGGGGAGGAGGTGCGCCGGTCTCAGGAGAGGTGGGCCGCTTGATTCGGGGAGGCGGCGGCTCATGCTCGGGGAGGAGGCGTGCCAGGCTTGAGGAGGATGCAGCGTCGAGGACAGCGGCGACGGGCTCGGGGGAGGAGAAACTTAATCGTTTGAGTGGAGGGTGTGGGCAAACCCTAGAGTTCGAATATAAATAGGGTTCGACATCACAGAACCGTTTATGATAAATACAGACGGTTCTAATAAATAACCATTTTTTACTAGGATGGGGCGTGGCATTTTTGGTGTTCTCCATGCATGCACTTAACTAAAACGAGTCACCCAGTAAATTATAGGGTAATAAACAGTAAAATTGAAGACAAATGGACTTGACAATCACAAACGATAAAGTTTTTGGCATTTTTTTACATCACAAATGATAAAAAAGGATTAGCGATCCTATCTTAGCCTTCAAATCTTCGTAAGCATTGGTCCATCGGAGGAGGAGCTCCAGTCGACCGATCATGGCCGCTATTGTCTCCGGTAGATCAGAGGGCCTAGAACGGATGATATTGCAAACGGAAGGCTTATCCACAGCTTGGGCCAGGTTGCGACCAAAGAGGTGCGAGTAGACAAGCATAATGTAGGCCAATACGACTAGCACTAGAGGAGACGTTGGCGCTCGAGAAGCGGCCATTTCAACCAGATAAGTTTGAAGAAAGAGGATGTTTATGTGTGAAATCCCTTGCGGAAGCATATGTGATCTATTTATAAAATGTGGTATCTGTTTACATTGGGAGCTGTAGCGATCGGCATGGGGACGAAGAGATACACTGGGATCCGTAGCGATCAGCACGGGAGACGAAGAGATACATTGGTGTATTTAAATGAGTAATCAGATGATGTGGTATCTGTTTTTATTATCACAGATGGTTTTAAGGAAAAACTATCTGTGATATTTAGGAATATCACATACTATTTTTTTTCAGAACCGTGGGTGATACTTCACATACGGTTTTCAACATGAACTATCTGTGATATTACCTCATCACATACGGTTCTTAGCATAGCTAGTAACATCGACGGTCGCTAAACCAAAACCGTTTGTGGTTGTATTTAATACTAACGGTTTTGGTCAATCGTCTGTGATGAGGCGTCCAATATTGACCTTTTTGTAGTAGTGAGAAGCGACACTATCGTGGGAGATAGCAACAGAGCCATGGGTGGTGCTGGAAACCACAGGGAAGGCCGGCGTCGGGGTGGACCGTGAGGCACGCTGGTGGCAATACATGGCAAGTAAAAAGATCTATTTACCAACCGTTGATATACTCTAATACACTCGTTACAATCATGCACAAGAATTGTGTCGTAACAGAAGGAATCAACTAGCCTAAAGAATAGGTCTATCCATGTACATTCTTAACAGACCCCTCAATTTCAACTGCTCTGCAGATTAAGATTGCATCGAATGTCTGCAAACTGACGCGCCATCAGAGGTTTTGTGAATATGTCTGCTAGTTGATCTTGACTTGGAATGAATCGATATCCAATGACTTTAGTGCCACTCGTTCTTTGACAAAATAAAAATTGACTTCAACTTGTTTAGTTCTTGTATGAAAAATGGGATTTGCTGACAAGTATGTAGCTCCTAAATTGTCACACCGTAAACACGAAGCTCTTGACTGAAAAATCCCTAACTCTCCAAGCAAAGACTGAACCCAAATGATTTCAGTTATTGCATTAGCCAATCCTTTGTACTATGATCCAATGCTTAATCTTGACACTGTTGCTTGCTTTTAAAGCTCCATGAGACAAGGTTTGGCCCAAACAACATTGTGAAACCACTTATCGATTTTATGTCGTTAGGAAATCTTGCCCAATCAGCATATGAGAAGGCACTAACAAGTTCAGAGCTTGACTTGCATATATTCAATCCATGCATAGTAGTGTTCTTTAGATATCTCAATATACTTTTAACTGTTGTCTAATGCTGAGAAGTGGGAGTATGCAAAAATTGACAGACTTTATTAATTGAGAAGGAAATATCAGGTCATGTCAATGTGAGGTATTGCAAGGCACCCACAATGCTTCGGTATTTGGTTCCTTCCTCAGGTGATAAGAGATTACCTTATGCTGCAGAGAGCTTCTCTGTACTTGCCATTGGAGTATTCATTGGTTTGCATTTGTCCATGTTCATCTTCTTCAGCAAATCTGAAGTGTACTTGGACTGAGTGCGAATGACCCCATCTGATGTTTTCTTGACTTCAATGCCTAAGAAATAATGCAGATTACCTAGATCCTTTATAGCAAACTCAGATTGCAGCTTCTCTAGTAATTCAGCAATAACTTGGTTGGATGAACCTGTGATGATAATATTACCAACATATATGTGCATGTATACTATTATATCTTTATTATTGTATATGAATAGTGACATGTTTGCTTTCGAAAGGATGAAACCAAGTTCTTGTAGTGTGGTGCTCAATCTTGAAAACCATGCGCGATGTGCTTGCTTGAGCCCGTATAAGGCCTTAACCAACTTGTAGACATGCTGAGGATACTTTGAGCTCTCAAACCCCGATGGTTGTTTCATAATAACTTCCTCTTCAAGAACGCCAGGAAGAAACACATTCTGAACGTCCAATTGTCGTAGACTCCACCCCTTTGAGACAACCAATGATAGAATAAGTCGAATTGTTGCTGGCTTCACCACAAGGCTGAAAGTGTCTTCATAATTGATCACACAACGTTGTTTGAAGCCCTTTGCTACTAGATGCGCCTTGTATTGATCATCCCTCATTGAGGATAAACCAAATGCCAAGTATGGTTTCTAATCAGTACATCATGCTCCATTTCCATTGCCTTCCTCCAATTTGTGTCTGCTAAAGCATTAGTGTGACAAGTTGGTACTACTTGTGCATCATATGCATACCTCACTGTTCCATCCTTGAACTCTTTGATTTGTCTGATGTTGTTCTTGAGTCAAGTTCTTATCGGGTGCTGTGATGGTACTGAGACAGTATTTGCTGTAGCCAAGTTGTGTTCAATACTAGTATCGGCAGGCATGACAGTAGAAATATGTTGACTGTCAGCAAATTCAGTTATCGCGGCAGAGTATGCGACATGCTTGTACCGACAGCATCATGACGAGGAACAATACCAGCTGATTCAGACATCTCTACAACAGGATTAGAGGACTGCAAAATTATATTAGGCAAAAGAAGAAGAAATATGCTCATTAACAAATTTGTCATCCCTACTAGCAGTGTGAATGGATTCCAATGTATTCAATTGGGGAAGAAGAATTTGATCGATGGTGCACTGAACATCTATAGGAGATGTCAGTTTGAAAGGAAAAAACATATTCATCGAAAACATCGTGCAAAATGTAAACTCGGCCTGTGGGTGAATATAGACATTTGTATCCTTTGTGAAGACTACTATACCCAAGAAACAAACATCTTTTAGACCTGAATTCAAGTTTATGAGAATTGTATGGCTGGAGATCTGGCCAACACGTGCACCCGAAGATTTTCAGCAGAGAATAATTTGGTTTGCTTCCTAGAAGTTGCTTTAAAGGAGTAAATAAATGGATTATTGGAATTGCAAGCAATGGTTGGCCCGACAATAGTTTCACGGCGTTGTTAAGCCTCCTAGCGAACATCCTTCTGAAGGGAAACATGTTGCCTAGAACCACCTACTAAGCCAAGAAGGTTCTTTGTCCATTGGGAAGAGAAGTAGAAAGAATACATGCATGTTTGAACGATTGTATCCTCTACCGTAAAAAGTATGCAAATATGCATGCATGTTTGTTGTGCAAAGCACCTCAATACAAACGTAAGAATCACTCCGATGACGGTGAGGGCATCGAGGTGAAGCAAGAACCTCCTACTAAGGTATTATGGTATCTGTAAACCAAAAGGAGGCAAGATTACCGTGTTATCACTCGGAGGAGCGTAAGAAAGATGAAAAGCTAAGACACCCTCCTGATTCTGCCCAGTGGAGAAACTTCAATATGAGTTTTGAAGACTTCGGTGCGGAACCGAGGAATATAGGGTTTGGGTTTAGTACAAATGGAATGAATCCTTTCGGTAACATGAGCAACCGACATAGCACCTGACCCGTGAATCTATGTATGTACAACCTTCCTCCTTGGCTTTGTATGAAGTGAAAGTACATTTTGATATCACTACTTATCCAAGGGCCGAAGCAACCTGGGAACGATATTGATGTATACCTAGCACCATTGCTGGAAGATCTTGTTATACTGTGGATCGAATGGGTACAGGTATAGGATGCGTACAAACGAGAGGACTTCACTTTACGCACCATATTGTTCTGCACCATCGTTGATTTTTTTGCCCTTGGTAACCTGTTGGGTTTTAGTACAAAAGGAGTTAAAGTATGTCCGCACTGCTTATATGATACCGAGAGTGTATGGCCGAACAACTCGCATAAAACTGTGTGCATGAGTCATCGTAGGTTCCTTCCCAAGTATCACCGATACCTTAAGATGATGAAACAATTCGGTGGAAATAAGGAGGACAGTTCAGAAGGGCTTTAAGAGGGAAAGAGGTCTATGATATGGTTAAGGATATCGATGTTGTGCTAGGAAAGAAAGGTAAATTGAGAATCCGTCAGAAGAACTTCTAGAAGAAGTGATCAACTTTTTGGGACTTATCTTATTGGGAGCACTTAGAAGTTCATCATTGCATCGATGTCATGCACATGGAGAATAATTTATGTGATCGCTCGATTGGTCTCCTACTGAACATTCGTGACAAAAATAATGGATGGTGTCAACGCACGACGTGACTTGGTTGATATGAACATGAGGACCGATTTAGCACCAGAAGAGACCGAGAAAGGCCGAACGTACCTTCCCCCAGTTTGCTACACTCTGTCTCAGGCAGAGAGAAATGAACTGCGCCAGAGCTTGTATGGTGTGAAAGTTTCGTCCAGTTACTCCGTCAGCATGAAGAAACTTGTTCCTATAAAAAGATTTGAAATTAATTAATATGAAGTCTCATGATTGTCGTATACTGATGACACAAATGTTTCCTATTGTAATTAGAAATATTTTGCCAAACAAGATCCGAATGACAATCATGAGGTTGTGTTATTTCTTTAACTCAATTGCTCGAAAGGTCATCGATCCTGATGGACTAGAAGCTCTGCAGGCCGAGGTCGTGACGACTCTATGTCATCTTGATATGTATTTTCCTCTGTTATTTTTTGATATCATGGTCCATCTCATTGTTCACCTTGTAAAAGAGATGAAAATATATAGCGATGTGTTCCTACGTCATATGTACCCGTTCGAGAGGTACATGGGAATTCTCAAGTCCTATGTACATAATCGATCTCAACCGGAGGGCAACATCATCGAAGGTTATGCAACTGAAGAGGTCTTTGAGTTCCGCGTCGATTACATGGCTCAGGTGGAATTGATAGGTGTGCCTCTATCTCATCATGAGTAGAGGCTGGAGGGTATCGGGACCATCGGAAGGAAAGCAATCACTCCCGATCTGGATACGTACGCTCAAGCCCATTTCACGGGCTTGTAACACATGACCGAAGTGCCCCGTACATCGATAAACACAAAGACATGGTACGTCAACAGAATCCAAGGCGGTCGGAGGTTTGGATCACGAGATAGCACAACTGTCGGTTCAACTAATTGTTAAAGATACGATTCACTAGGAGGTCATCAAGTGATGATACGCTGCGATGGTTGTCAAACGGGCCAAAATTTACAATTATGATATGGAAAAGATACGACATAAATGGGAATACATTTTATACGAGAGCTCGAGATATGAAGAGTACACTCCAGAATAGCGGTGTCTGCATAGATGTGTTTCATGAGCAGTTAAATACCGTTGGGCCAAACATAATGAAACATGGGTTGAGCTCCTACTACGGGTATGTAGAGGATATTTAGGAGCTCGACTACATACTTTTCAAGATCCCCCTGTTTTGGTGCCACAGGGTCAAACTTTCACAAGGTGTGAAGGTCGATAAGTACGACGTAACTACTGTGGACCTCGAACATGTCGGATACAAAGACAAATCATTCGTACTCGCTAAACAAGTTGTTCAAGTTTTTTATGTAACGGGCCCGTCAAATAAGAAACGCCACGTAGTTCTTCATTGGAGTTGAGAATATCGTGGGTGAGGAAGAGTACAATCAATTTAACGAGTTACCTCCTTTTGGAGATGGCATCAGGCTCGACGACTAACCCAGTGAGGAAGCTAGCTATATGTGTGTTGATCATCGTGAAGGGCTATTTTTAAAAGGAAATTGTTCTATTGTAATTAAGAAACTCGTCATGTAATCAAGAAATTATTCCATCTATGACCACATCTAATTTCATGATTTCAGAGGGCATGGATAGCATTTCCTGAGGCTAGTTGAAAAATAAAATATTTTTTATCTATAGAACAAATATCACACGCGGTTTAGTAGAACAAACCATATGTGATATGTCTCACCAACGGTTCAAAAATACAACCGTCTGTGATATGGTATGGTCGCATATCGCAGGTGGTTATCTAATAGAACCATCTGTGATATTCCTTTATAAGTAGAGCCCCGCTAGGGTTTGCACGTTTACTCCTCACTCACCCGCTGCTTCCCCTTCTCCTTGTCGCCGCGCCTTCTCCCTGACACCGACGCCGATGCCACCCTTCTTCCCGTCACCGTCGGTCCCTACTGCACCCTGACGCTGCTCATCCCTGCTGCTCCCGCTCTTCACAGTCGGGATCTTCTGTGTCTTCCTCACCGCGCCCGGCCACGAGTTCGCCCAGTTCCTCCCCCCCCCCACGCAGCCTCACCGGCGTCCGCTTCCTCAAGCAAGCCTCCCTGTGTTGTGAATCGTTTTAGTTGCTTGCCTCGCTTGTTAAATTCAGGCTCGGTTTAATTGCTTAAATAGGATAATTATCATAATATGTTCACTTAGAAAGTATTATCAGTGGGCTTGGTTTAGTTGCTTAATGAGGATAATTGTCATATACTGAAATTGTGTTGGTAAGGAAATTCATATTTGATCTCTATATATGTTGCTTATTGTTGTCATTTTATCTCTAGTTTTCTGGCTATATTATCTTCAGAAGGTTTACTAAACTGAGTTGATTCTCTATGATGTGACCATTTTGGTTCACTGTCAGTCGGCAGACTTTCATGTTCAGTCTGTGACTTTTCAGCAATGTTGGTTGTTTACTTATTTGCTAGTTGGATTGGTAAAGTCCTGTTTCTTTGCACTGTTAATTAGAATAATCTATCTATGTATTTTTGTGATCATATTCAATTAATGAAGAGAATAGACAATCATGACGAGGAGGCCAAGATTCATCTTGAGCAGCCCGACATCTGAGAGCAAAAATTAAACTATTAAATATTAGCATTATGCTGATTTATATTGTTGTCATGTTCTATAGTTTGAGCATATTATCTAGTTTAAATGACTTCGAGGATTTATGTGTATTTATGTTAATTTTGTTATTTAAATGTTGCTGGAATTATGCTTTAATTATTGTTAATTATGTTGGAATTAATTCTGAAAGTTGGCTAAAACTACCAATTTTACAATAATTCAGAAAACCTATTGCCTCACTGTGTTAATTATTTAATTGTGGGGGCTTGGGGCCAAGGTATTGTGTTAATTAATTAAACTCACCAAATCAAGACTATCAAATGTTCATCTCTCCTCCATTCATGTTTATCTCCTTCATCCATCTTTTGCTGAAAAGTTTTCATAGATAGCAAGTAAGCGAGGGCAGAGCAATATTGAAAAGACCTGAGGGCCAAATGACCATCATGGAGATCAGTCCCGTTGGGGTCCCTCTGCATCCCACGAAAGCAGCGGCAGCATTCCAGACCACTTGCAGGATAGTTGCAAGGGAACGGGTCCCTATCACCACACCAAGCTAGAAGTCTTCGACGGAAGTATAGAAAGAGCAGCTATGGACTAAAATTTTAAGTTTGTTCGAGATCCCAGTAGAAGCCCAGGGACCCATGCGATGGCAGGTATTCCTCGCAATGGGAAAGATGTCAAAGACCTTCAAGAGCACGCTTGCCACGGAGTACATGAACAAGGATCGGACGCTCTTCATGAAGTATCATTTTGTGTCATCGAATACATGAGGTGCCTTTGTGCGGATGAAGACGACAACCGAATTTTAACAGCAAAGTGTGGTGCACAAGGCTCTCAAGAGACAAAAAAAACTCACCCCCACAGACTCAGCACCGCTGGGTACGCGGGGGAAATCCCGAAATGGATGTGGGAGGACGATGAGGCAATCCAGTGGGAGGCCTCCTCACCATTTGCCGGGATCACAAACGAGCGCGCCTAAAACTGGTTAAGAGAGAGGTCATCAACCACGTCTTCGGGCGTCATCTCTTTCACAAACCCTGCAGACGAGGGAGTGTCCCAACGTCTGGTAATATATGTTGAACCACCTAGTTGTTAATAAGTCATAACTTCATAGGGTCTAAAATAACATGATGGCCTCTTGCAACAAACATTGAGTACCCAATCTTCCGAATGCTCCTTCGAAGTAGTCAGGGAGAGGGATATACTATCCACGGCCCTGGGAAACAAGGAGCACCCGGGTCGCACGCTAGGCCTTGGGGTTTACATACCATGGAGGCAGGGATTCCCACACGACTCCAAGGCGTATAGGAGTAGGAAGAGATCCAAGGTCAAGCGTGAGGAACGGTTGAAAGAGGAGATACATGCAGAGATTAGTGCAGAATTTCGATGACAGATAACATCATTACAGGAACAAATGAACAAAGTCCTCAACCAGTCGCAAGCCGCTGCTATTATTTTGGGAGCCAATCCCCCTCAATGTCGGAGTAGTTGCGCGTCCACGGCACTTTCTGAACATAACGATGTCCAATTACCTATCTACAACATCCAGATAATGTACATCTCTCGAATGCTCCAAAGATAGACCTATAGGATGACTTAGCTAATTGTTTATCGTTTTTGTAGGAGCTCATGCCCTGCAAACTCCAAGTGAGGCTGATTGGGTCCATTTCTATTGAGACTGGGCGAGGGATGGTGTTTCCATGCCAAGAAGGGACAGTGCTTCCATGCCAAGAAGGGACAATGCAGCGTAGTGCCTAGCTGGCGCAGGCTTACGCCAAGGTCCAGGTGGACATGGTACATGACACTTTTATGGCCATCCCATTGTAGAGGCCCCCGAATGAAGATATCGTAACACTAGGGGATGTCGTGTACACTTTTATCCAGTGGCCCAAGAGGGACATCGCCCTAGACCCAGCAGTGCCATGATCTCCACATGACCATGCCTCTCCAGCAGAACCCTCGATGACTCCACTTCAACCTCCGCTTCAGAAGACCATCGTATCGGCTCCTGTGGATGTCGTGCACACTTTTTTCTAGTGGCCCAAGAGGGACATCACCCTGGACCCTGTAGTGACGCGATCTCCACACGACCATGGCTCTCCAGCAGAACCCTCGATGACTCCACCTCAACCTCCGCTTCAGAAGGCCATCGTATCGGTTCCTGTGGAGACAACGCCGAAGAAACAAGAAAAGTGTGATGAGTCATCTCCTGGAAGACGTCTGGCAGGCAAGGCGCTAAGGCCAAATTGGAGAAAATTAAGGCACATCCCAAGCCCAGGATGTTCTCCCTCGAATTTTGTTGATGCCCAACACACTATTACCATGCCTTAGAATGGCTTACGAGAGATTGCATGCCTGGTACATGGAGAAGACCAACGAGCGAAGGGCAAACTGGCCTACTGGAATCACCGTCAAATTCACGAAGAGGCATTTCCTCCATGAGTTGAGTTACTTCGTCATGGGCTTCCAAGACTTATTCGAACTATTCAACCTTGACATCCTCGACTCCTCACTTCTATGATGCTAGACAATGTAAGTGTGTACAATCAAGTTCTACATTCACGTAATATCGATAAATGTCATAACTCATTGCTTATGTATAGATACATGATGAAAGAAGCCAGGCGATGTCAAGAACCGGTGGGTTTCCTCGATCCACATTTGATCTCTGAGCATTGCATCACCCAAAACGCATCCTACGTCGAGAATTACATAACGACAGGATTGCTTGCTCACAGTGACAAGGACTACAAACATGTGTCCTATAACCAGAATTAGGTGTTTCACTACTTGATATACAAATTCCATTTGTACTTTATACGCTGCATGAACTTAGGTTTAATGACTATAGCGATATACATGAGTATGTAGCACTGGATCATTATAGTCATTGTACCAAAGTGGAATAAGGTAATATACCTTGATTCCCTACTCAACAACAACCACGACTTCACTCTTGTGCAAGAAGTACTCGACATGTATGCTCATTTCTCCATACATAACTTTATTGTAGTCTTCCTTCGTTTGAAATGGCCGAGGATAACTTTTTAGAATCACGTAGGTCATTTAGCGCCTATGTTGCCGGGGGAGGGAGACACAAGGAATCGAGCATCGCACTGCGACACAGGACGGGATTTTCGGTACCTACTATAACACAATAATCTTATATCACACTTCGTAATAATGTCTCTCGAACTAACTATACCTATATATGTAATTCTATTTTTGCAATGCCATCAGCAACTATAAGACCACCTATGTGCATTCTACATTTGCTATCATATGCGGTACATCATGAGTGTAAAGACAAATGATCCAGAGGTTTGTCAATCTCGCAATAATTATTTTCTAATTATCAATTTAAATATATATGCTTACTACTTTACTTCTCCTAGCGACAAGGCTTGACAATCCCACCAAGCACATTCAATCTAAACGAAATCTCGAACGGCTCGCCGCCTTCATCATACTGGAGATCATTCACCTGAAAGGAGAGTTTCACTCCGCTTAATACATGTTCAAACATTCGATTCAATTGTAATTCGCTTTGAGTCGTAATTCAATTGTAACTCTAGAATACATTAACATTATTTTGTAATTGACTTTGAGTTGTGTTGGACCGAAAAGGCGACTAGAGGGGGGGTGAATAGGAGCACGCTCACTTTTTCACAAATAATTGATTCAATAATATTTCACTCCAGTAGCTATGAAGATCAGTATATCAGTACAGCGGAAGACTAATATTGAATCCAATTCAAACCCCTAAGCAATACGACAAAATCAACAAAGATTGAAACAATTCAATGCACTGGCGGTCTGACCTCTGGACTTGGGCGGTCTGACCGATTCCCTGGCGGTCTGACCTCTGACCTTGGGCGGTCTGACCGATTTCCTCCAGAACAGAAGAACAGTCCCGATGACGAAGATAAAAATAGATGAAACTTTTGATCTACTAATCCAAACTTGATGAAACTTGGAACACATCTTCTCTATGATATCAGGAAGCTATTCCAATCGAAGATTGTGATAATTCTTGGAAGAATAGCGATCCTTTTTGATTTGATTGAAGAAGGGTTCAAAACTGGGTCAAAATAAAAACTAGGTCAAAGCTCTTACTCGTGGGTGATTGATGATCAAGATGATCCTAGATAGATCCCCACATGTCACAGCAATCTAGATCACGTGAAGAAACCAAGCAAAAACTCACGGATCAAAGAGAGACCTAAAATCATCAAATAGAGATAAAGAACGCAATGAGACAAAACATTGATCAAACTTTCATTTGATTGATTGATATGATCAGGGCTTACAGCCACTCCATCAATGGAGGACAATACTCAATCCAAGAGTACAAAAATCACATCAAACATCAAGAACCCTAGCCTCCACAAAAGCTCTCCCTAAGAAAATTAGGGTTTACAAGAATTGCAAAAGAGTCGAAGAAGAGGTGCAGCCACCTTCCTCTCCTATTTATAGTGGAGGCTTAGACCTTCTAGATGTTTGATCATATTTGGCTCCTGTTAAGGCCCAAAATAAACGGAACACATACGCACGCTAAAGCGCTGTTTTTATCTCCTCTGGACCTAACTAGCTACACCTTGCGCCATCTTGAGCCTCGGATTAGCTAATAGGTCACTCTTGTCCATTTTGCACCACGCTTGAGTACATTGACCTCACCTGCCATCGTAGACCGTTCTGGACCTCAGCTCTCCAAGCCTAGTCCCGATCATCCTCGCCGTTGACCGTCGTTGACCACCAAGCAACCTGCACAACAATAGACAAATAAACCGAATTTGAAAACAAGTTCTTCACAACTTGACCCATGTTAGTCAAAACATGCATCATGCAACATATATGCCCTGAAACTCACGACTTTGACCTAACAACCGAACAACGCCGCCACGACGGGCGACAATCAAAGTGAAAATCGGACAGACCGCCCCCCAGGGCCGGTCAGACCGCAAGCTGGGACTTAGCCGTTTTCCTCTCTAGAAAACTGAAACCTACTGGAATTTTCAAACCAATAGAACTTTTGACTGGAGACTCCAAAAATTATGTGACCAAGTGCAATAGAATCCCCTCTCTTGCCTACACACTCTATTTTTGGCCTAGCTCAATTCTCACTTTACAGAATCGCCGGTCCGATCGCCACCAAGGTCGGTCGATCGCCATGGATCGGCCGGCCGCCACCGATCGACCGATTCGCCCGACAAAGATCGAACTTTGTCGAAAACACGTGAAACGATAAACCGTAAACGCCATTGCCAATTGTCACATCATCCTAAGATCTAGAGCATATCCCCATGATATCCACAAGTTGTAAATTACTTTGAGTTGTAATTCACTTATCTGTGATTTATCTGTTTTCTTCTTGTTTGTTTTCAGAGGGTATGACTAGCATTTCCTGAGGCTAGCCCAAAAATAGAAAAAAATTGGTATAGAACGAACTATCACATACAGTTACCACCAACAATCGGCTGTGATATGCAACATATCACAGATGGTTATTTTTACTAACCGTCTATGATTTGTCTCCAATCACAGACGGTTGATACATATAACCGTCTGTGATGACCGTCATATCACAGACCGTTTTGTAGTATAAATCATATGTGAAGGCCTACTATCACAGACGGCTACCATCAATAACCGTTTGTGACATGTGGGATATCTCAGACAGTTCTTTTTACTAACAGTCTGTGATAGGTCTCCAATCATAGACGGTTGGTACATATAACCATTTGTGATATCCAACATATCACAAACAATTGTTGTTAGAAACCGTTTGTAATACTAGGCCTTCACAGACGGTTTCTACCAAAAAACCATCTGTGTTGTTACTTATCACAAACGGCTAAAAAACTGTTTGTGATAATCGTCTGTTATCACAGACACATCAAATCAGATGGTTCAGAAACCGTATGTGATGACTCTTTGTGTTGTAGTGAGAGGTGCTTCCTTTCGGCAGTTCCATTCTACTAGTGTGTATGTGGGCAAGACACACAATGTGCAATGCCAGATTGAGTGAGGATAGAGTGCAATCTTTGGCACCCCCCACCCCCATTCGATTGAAGACAAAGGATCTTTTTGTCAAGAAGACGCTCAATATGAGCTTGGAATTGCGTAAAGACATTTGCAACTTCATATTTGCGCTTCAACAAGAATAGCCAAGTAAATTTGCTGAAGTGATCTATGAAACTCACATAGTACTTATATCCTCCAACTGAGGTTTGGGCAGGACCCCATGCATCAGAAAATACAAGTTCAAGAGGTGACATAAACACATTATTTGACAAAGGAAAAGATAACCGTGGCTTTTGCCTTACTAACAAGCATTGCAAATAAACTATTTATTCTCTATGCTAGACAAAGGAAGTTTATTGAGTTGAATCACTTGTTGAAAAGTCGAAGAAGAAGGATGGCCCAACCGATTATGTCATTGCTCCTGATTAGTTCTGATGCTTGAGAGAACATTTCTTGATGGAGCAGGAGAATTGGATGGAAATGGGTAAAGGCCGCGTTCATTTTTGCCGTGTAGAAGTGTCTTCCTCTTTGCAAGATCCTTGACAACAAATGATTGTGATGTAACTCAAACATGACATTATTGCAGATGCAAATTGATGAACAGATAACAAGTTCTTAGATGTTTTTGGAACATGCAAAATGTTGTTCAGATAGAGAGTTTGACTGGGGGTGTGAATTTCAGAATGACCAATGTGGGAAATGTGCACATATGTGCCATTTGTAGACTGCACCTTGTCCTTACCATTGTACCTTTCATGCACAATCAAGCGATCAAGATTAGTAGTGATATGGTCTATCGCCCCCGTGTCAGTGTACCAATTTGTGTCGACATTGTAGGATGGTGTGGTCATCACAACAACAACAACAACAGTCTTGTTCTCCTTAGCTTGATATGAATGATCGAAATGATGGTTACACTTGAGAGCAACGTGTCCCGTTTTTCCACAAACCTGTCAGATTGTTATGTTGTTGGTGTTTGATCCTTGTCCTTGACGATCGCAACTGTCACGACCTTGGCCGCACCCACGATTGCCATTGCCACCACGATTATTGCGGTAGGATGCATTTGCTGAGGATCTCGAGCCCTGCATTACAAAATTGTTTTGTTATGCACACATCTCAAAAGACAAAAGATGAGCATAAACATCATTTAGTCCAATTGGATCTCTACGAGTTGACAGAGAAGTCATAGTTGGATCAAACTCTTGAGTCCAACCCATTGAACAGGAAATCAACAATCTCATCATCACACAGCGGCTATCCAGCACATGCGAGACTATCAGCAAGTCCCTTGACCTTGTGGAAGTAGTCGTGCATTGCCTTGTCTTTCTTCACGACATTGGATAGCTGTCGACGCACTTGCATGATGCGGGCTCTAGACTGAGACGCAAACATGTGTTCCAGTGTAGCCCATACTTTCCTTGATGGGTTCAAAAGCATCACTTGAGATAAAATCTTTGGAGCAAGAGAAGACAAGAGAGTGTTGAGGATAGCTTGATCCTGAAGTAACCGGGCTTGATATGCTGGGTTGAGG
The DNA here is from genome assembly GCA_036346395.1 of Hsuehochloa calcarea. Classification (NCBI taxonomy): domain Eukaryota; kingdom Viridiplantae; phylum Streptophyta; class Magnoliopsida; order Poales; family Poaceae; genus Hsuehochloa; species Hsuehochloa calcarea. The sequence goes on from CM070602.1 coordinate 7,906,563, forward strand.
GCTTGAGCAACGCCATCTGTTGTGGTCGTGGTGATCATCCTGTCAGGAACACCAATTGATCCATCAACAAAGATAAGGAGTTGTTGACTCCTTAGGTATGACATAATCTGCGCTTTCCATAGCAGATAGTTGTCTCGGTTCAACTTGATGTTGATCAAGTGATCGAATGGTGGTGTCGGGAGAATGCCGGTGAAGGTAGAGCTTGTGGCGTCGGATGTGAGGCTATTGATGAGACTGGTGGAGCTAGAGGTGTACATTGTGAGAAGAGGGGTTAGGCTCTGATACCATGTAAAAATATTCAAATTGCATAGTATTGGTTGAAATCCCGCACACCTCAAATCGGGTTCACAGTGTGCTTCTTATATTGCCAAATCATGACCAGTAACCTCCCGATAATACAGGGATTAGTTGCTATGTGTGGAGGATTACAATCAGATTACAAAACATACTCTGATACACTTGTTACAATCATACACAGGAATTGTACCGTAACTGAATGAATCAACTAGCCTAAAGAGTAGATCCATGCATGTACATTCTTAACACTGCTGCGTTCTTGGTCGGCGAGGACGACGACGTGAACGTATGTCCAGAGTTTGGTGACTGGCATTCTTGCAGGGTGGTGCGGCCAGCGCACAGAACCTTCTTCCGGGTGAGAATCGTGGCATGGACATGCTGAAGCTGAACATGGCATTCTTGATCGAAGGGCATGCCTGCAAGAAGCCATCAAGTTCTTGCCCATAGAGGCACATACTCAGAGACAACGGCCTGCCTCGATGGTGATCAACCGGCCCGAGGCCTCCTCCTAGGACTTCAATTGCGGTCAAGTGAACGAGGATTCGGTAGATGGGATGCTCGGCGGTAGCAGTAAAGACGAGGGGCATAAGAAATTAAAATATTACGACGGCGACAAGCTTGAGGACATGGTTGTGGTGCGCGCGCTGCTTGCTGTTGTAAACATGTACTTGTAGCTTGCTTCCGCATGCAGCAGCCGGCCGCTACCGGCGATGCGGCGGTGGCGACTGTTGGCCCCAAACCGAAGATAAACAAGCTCACAATAAAAACTCTCGAATACGAACAAAGAAAAATTTTCAGTGCGGCACAACTAGCACATTTTTCTTCTTTTCTTCTCAAGTTATCTCATATTAGAGTACAATGCTCTTGCTTATATAGCACCAAGACTCAGCCACACAAATGAAATAGGACTAGGAATCATAATCCAACTAGGACTCGATGATCTACATAATGAAACTAATACTTTAGACAAAGATTATCTAACAATCACTCTCTAATTTTCGTGTACTTACTTATTATGTGTACTCGGCTGCCAATTGGACTCAACTTCAACTTGGCTCACACGATCGCCCGGAGACGGTAGCATAACTCGAACACGTTTTGGACTATTACTTATTGAGGCAGTCGATCTCAACTACGACTTACGCTCCAACTCGTACTTGAATTTCAACTTGAGTAACACATGAACTAGACTCAGGACGACAAACACATCTTCTCGATTTTCCGGACTTAACACTTCTTACTTGACTCAGGACGGCGAACACATCTTCTCAACGTCCCTCGCCTTCACCTTTCGATAATCGGCACCAAGATGCATCGTCTTCAACACCTTCCACGCAGCTTTGGCCATCTCCTTTTCGGCCAGTAGGAAGAGCGTCGACGTTGTCTCATCACAGGTGACACCACTCCCCGGAGAACGCGATATGATCTTAAGCACAAATCAAAATCTCAGACTCCTTGTCATGGAGTCTCATGCACTGTACAGTGCATCGGTCTCACCACCGCGCCCCGCCGTGCGCTCCGACGTTGCCACGTTTGATGCGCCGCCGGGATCCGCCACGTGCGTACTTCCACCGTATATGCTACCCCGGGAGTCGAGATCATCCCTCCCGGGGCAGTAGTTAGGGTTTCGAACATAGAGCTCTGATACCAATTGTTGGCCCCAAACCAAAGACAAACAAACTCACAGCAAAAACTCTCGAATACGAACAAAGAAAATTTTTCAGTGCGGCACAACTAGCACATTTTTCTTCTTTTCTTCTCAAATTATCTCATATTAGAGTACAATATTCTTGCTTATATAGCACCAAGACTCGACCACACAAACAAAATACGACTAGGAATCAAAATTCAACTATATCTCAATAATCTACAGGAAAAAATTACCTAACCAGCGTCGCCCTCACCGACGGTGCAATCAAGGACCTGCTGCTCCGAGACGATGATGAGGCATGCGGCTGTACGGCTTAGGAGCGCACATCCTATCCACAATCCTGGGTGTACACTCCTCGAGTGTGCTCACGGTTCAGGACAGCGGAATCGGGTAGCTCCTGTGCAGACTGCAGACTCCAGTCTCAGCAACACAATTCACATGCATGCTTGGGCTTCCACGAACTCACCCTTCTGACTCCGATGAAAGTATCTGAGATACAGCAGAGACTGGACGAACAAGCGACCCAAGTTCTCTAAAAAAAAAAACAAGCGACACAAGAAACAGCCATAGCCAAATGAAGATAAGTAGGGAGCCAGGCAGAAACATTCATACACATCCACCGTATTGACGCCCCTTCCCCGAGCTCGCGTGAGCCCGTGCCATTCTCCGTTGGTCGAGCTGCCCCACCGCGGAGAGAGGGCGAGCCCGCGCCGTCGTCCACCAGATCCGGGCCCACCGCCGAGCTCGCCGCCCTGGTGCCGGTGAAAAGAGAGTGAGAGAGAGATACCGATGGGGGAGAAAAGAGAGATTTGTTTATGGCCTACCGCTGTGATCTCCTAACCAACCTGAGTTTTTGGAATCATTTATATCTACTACTTAAAAGAAGGAATCGATGGTGGTCCGTCCTTCCACCATCAATCACGTCTATCAGATCAACCATCAATCAACGGTCCGGAATATCTCGCAGCAATAAACCGTCAAACCCTAGCGGACCGGTGTTAAGAATTGCGCACAGCGCACTCGCGACAAACCCTAGCAGACCCGCGTCCATCTCGCAAAAATTGTACAAAAATTTATTTTCCGTTGCAACGTACGGGCACGCGACTAGTGTTTTTAAAAGTAAAATAGTAAAAATAGCCAAAAAAAACCCCACTACTATACAAGAATGCTACATTTGGCAGTCTGCCGTTCCCAGAGAGCACAGGTAGTGTGAGAAGACCATCTGTCACCCTCTGAGTTCGCGGCAGGCCGACTGACACAAAATGAGAGCTCGTCACGTGGCCTACTACTATATGTACCGATGATACTTTTATCAATTTATATGTACCGATGATACTTTTATCAATTTATTTACAGTGAGTTGTCTTTACTATTTTACCGCGAAACAACGTCATTTTAACCCAAAAACTCAACCCACCTAGCCTTGTCCCTCGCATGAATCTCAAAGCGATATCAACAGCTCCGCATGTACCTGCGGTTTTGCTTTTCCGCATGTAGATGGAAGCCTCCTATTTGCAGTAATACAGTCACACGTTCAACAGCATAAATGTCTCAGGAAGTAAAGCAATTAAGCAACAAAAGCTCGTCCATGATCTACGGTTCTGATGGAAACAGAAAGATCCAAAGCAGAGTGGGCAGAGAAGCAACCACTCAGTTTCAGAAGGATCGAAATCGTGAAAGCCTCGCTTTCCTCTCGGTAGTCTAGCTGCTTGATGTTGCCACACTTTTCTGTATCAGAGTGGGGATAATCTAATCGTGTTCAAGGTATAAGCAAGTGAACAACTCGTCAATCAATGAGGCAATAGACTACTAACAGTTTAACAGAGGAAAGGTAAGCTAGACAACGAGCTTTCTGTGTTGCCCCAAATATGATGAAGAATCTAAGATACATCAGCAGACTGAAACAAAGGGGTCTCAATAGCCAAAGTACAACTATGGAATAACACCAGAGTCGCATCATATTGGCCAAGCCTGGCAGTGAAAACAACCGGGGAATCGTGTCCCAGGGAGCCAAGCAGAAGCATTCATACACACCAACTATCTGCGGGAATAGATTATTCTCCATTCGACAACATAAATATATCGGGAGGCAAAACAACAAGGACTCGTCCATGATCTACAGGTACAAACTCAGAATGCAAAGCAGAGCAGAACAGAGAAGCGACCACGCAGTTTCACAGGGATCTGCATCAGGCAAGAATCGCTTTCTCCGTGTGATCTGGATGCTTGTTATTGCCGCTCTTTTCTGCAACAGACGAAAAAAATTAAACCACCCATCAACCAAGGTGCAGAATAGGTAAAAGAACTCATCAACCAAGGTGCAGAATAAGCAAGCAAAATAGGTAAAATAACACATCAACCAAAGCAAGCAAAACAACTAGTCAACCAAGGTGGGGTACAATTAACAGAGGTAAAGTAAAAGAATAAGTGCTGAAAATAGTTGATCTCAAAGAGACAAAATAGCTAGCATATTATTGTGAGGTGCAGAATATGGTGTCAAACAAATGGTATGCTGAGGACCTCTAGTTTTATTCTATTTATTTTCAACCAAAAGATTGGCATGAAAGAAGACAATCTCTCTCGGTGTGTCTATGGGTAGTTCCGTACTATATGTAGCAGGCTGTTAATTCTCATATATGTTTCTCGAAGAAGCCAACCGAAATTCACTCTGGCCCCTGGGATTTGAAGTTTGAGCATCTGACATAAACTTGCAAAAGACTGTTACTCCGGAAAGTCAATAGTTTCACTTTTGTGATGGAATTATAGATGTTGACTGTATATGTCCATGCATCTTTCGCCGATCAATCAATATCCGTTTGGTAACCACAGAAGTGCAAAACTGCAAATGTTACCAGACCTCACACTCCTAGCCCCTAGGATGATGAAGCTACTACTATATGACAAGTTTGTATATACATCTGGAAAAATACAATATTGCAGATATTTGTTGGTTGAAGAAATGGTGGTGATATGATCACCCAGAAAAAAAAATGGTGGTCATAGAGCCACAATAATGCATAATGGCCAATAGGAAAGAATAAAAGATGGGCTGGAGTACTGTGGAGTACTGGACTACATGCTATCTATATGCCAAATGAAGCTAATTGTGTGGCATAGTGCAGCCAACTTTTCCAATAGTTGGAAACAAGCCTTTTGAGTAAATAACTAGTAAAAATCGAAGCTAAGAGTTGTAGACATATCCGTCTAGTCAGCTAAAAGAGTGCACAAAACATATCACCTACAATCCGTCCTGTTTTAGCGTGGACACAGCGGTTGTGAATTTGGACAGGTAGTAAAGCCTACCAAATCAATATTCCTGCATAGCTTTTCATTACGTTTGTCAGGTATTTCATACTTAGTGTAGATTAGACTTACCTCATAAGCCAACCTTTTAGGTTTATAGCATACAAGCCAAATAAGCTAGCCAATTACATAAGCCTAAAATCTTCTACCAGTGGATTATAAACTCTTGCACACTTATAAGCACAGTTAGTCACCCCTCAGAAACTTTAGCTCTTTTACCTCAAATAAGCTGGCCATCCAGCCCTGATAAGTCCATATGAAGGACAGCTGAAACAAGACTCCATTTCATTCCTCCACATGTAATCGCAAAATTGGTTTCTATCATGATTTTCTAAGGGGAAAAGATGAATGAACAGAATCACAGAATAGCGACAAGTAAAAAACTTTTAGGGCCCATTCGGAACACAAGAATTTGACATGAATTTCACAGGAAATTGTTCAGTTCCCACACTCCAAACGGGGCCTAATGAATCCACTTGTTGGTGACTTCGCAACTATTATGTCTACAAATGATGAGCAGGTAAAATTCATTTGATCTACAGTTTAGACTACTGTTTCCTTTTTGATATTTCGCATCAATCCCGTCTTCGCACCATATATATATAAAGTATAAACACAACTATTGTGCCTCTGGACATACAATACAGGGTGCAAAACTCCATGCAACAATGGAACTACGATGTCCTATAACATAAATGGGCCTGTTTATCCATCCTTTCCAACTAGCATAGAAGTGTCAAATGCAAGTAAACAAATAGTGTACGCACAAAAAAAAAGTTGACTCAATACAGAACGGCACACTAAATGTCAAATGTAGTTTCACATACCGTTGTTAGTACAACTGTTTTACTGGTTCACAATTCTAGAGTACACCTCTTTCAAGCTCTGGCATTTCTACAGGGATATTTATTTGCTCCACTATACACATTCTGATGTTTCTAGGACAGATATCACTTCATTAATTTGCTCTATTGCTTGAATTATATTGTCCAGTCAAAATGAGAAAGTTAGACCGTTACAGGACAGCTATCGGACAATGCCACATCTTCGGGCTGGTAAAATCGACTGCAAGATCATGGCAAAAGTAAACTTTTATTGAAAGGACTTTCGTGCTGAATTAGTTCTAGTGCAATGCAGCAGTTTACTAGCAATACTCTTTCCTTTCATGTCTCCTTGCCATCAATACCGCATGCATTCTAATCATTTCATTGCCTACTTCATGGCAAACTAATCAATCGATAAATGCAATAAGAATTACGAAGTACAAGATCGAGCAAAAAAAACAGACCTTTCTGCCCCTCAGGCGCCTCATGATACACAGGCTCATCCTCAGGCACCGTGCGCAGCTCATCCCCCACAGCCTCCCCACCACCCGCTGCCCCGGCGTCATCAGGGTAGCGCACGACCACCACGGGGCAGACGCAGTGGTGCACGCAGTAGTCGCTGACACTCCCGAGCCTACCTTTGCCGGCCCTGCGCGAGGCGCCGAAGCCTCGGCTGCCCATGATCATGGCGGACAAGCCGAGGCGCTCTGCCTCGAGGCAGAGGCGCTCCTTCATATCGTGGTCCTTGACGATGTGGATCTTGAAGGGGATCTGCGCGGCGACGAGCGGCTGCGCCAGGTCCTGCGCCTTGGTGGAGGTGAAGGCGTCGAAGTCGTCCTCCCGCTTCTTCTGCGCGTCCTCCGGCTCCTCGGCGGCGTTGTTGGACGGCGCGCCCCCGGCGTCTGGGCCGTCGTCGACGGAAACGGGGATGGATCCCCAGTCGGCGCCGTAGAGGACGGAAGTGGGGCGGACGTGGAGGAGGACCACGGCGTCGCCTGGGCGGAGGTAGTTCTGGACGGCCCACTTGACAGCGAAGGCGGACTCGTCGGAGAGGTCGACGGCGATGGCGATGCGGCGGTGCGGGGAGGAGGCCCCGGCGGAGGCGGCAGCGAGCGAGGAGAAGAAGAAGCGCGGCGAGTTGGGCTGGATCGCCGCCACCGCCTGCGCCCCGGACAGGCGCACCGGCGGCGGCGTGGAGGGGGACTTGTCGCCGCCGGCGGTCAGGGAGGCCGGGTGGGTCGCCATCGCCTAGGGTTTCCGGCTCCTTTTTTTCGTCGCGGCGATTCGAATCGATCGAGGACTCGATCTGATCAGGAGAAGGGGAGAGACGAGACGAGGAGGGTTTTAGGTTGGAACAAATGCCACAGAATACAGAGGAAGACTGCACACGAACAATTCAATTCAATTCAATTCAGTCGGTGATGGAGGGGTGTAGTGTTACTGTCGTCTTTTGAAACGGTCTGTCGTAAGGTGTTTAATTTTATTAAAAAAATTTAACTATTTATTTCTATACTTTTTCAAAAAAAATATTATTACAAAAAACTCGACTGGACACGAGAGTGTGTTTTGGTTAATAAACTGCTGGTGTTTTGCGAAAGCGCAGTAGTGATATACTGTTACTTAGACACGTATCTGCACTTTGTCACTTTACTTACTAGTAGGATGCCTGTGCGTTGTAACAGAACCATAAAAGACAGTGATACATATCAACATACGAGGTCCTAAACCGAATAATAAATATCAACTTTCTTTCACACACGAATAAATAAAAACATTAACTCTAACTATTACAACACCTGCTACTACTGCTACCCAAAATAAACGAACAATCACTTTGCATATAAACTGATAATAAGCAACAAGATGATAAAACTCTGGTATGTGTTGCACACTTTGGCTATAAAAAAATTAAACTTCATATTTTATACGGGATACTAAAAGTTTCAAAACAGCCCAGATTCTTCCCCTTAACCCGAGCTTAGGCATCAACATGATCACCAAAATTTTTACTTAAGCAATAAAATTTTCTTCAATGAACAAACCTCTCATAAGGAAAAAAAGTTATCTAGTACTTACGATTTTGCAAAACAAACTAACGCTTTCGAATGAAACATAAAGATTAAATAAATAAAAGATATGGATGAAACCATGAAGGTGAAGAGTGATGCGGGACTAGGAGGGTTCAATCATACGTATTGTGAGGAACTGTAATCATCCGTATCGTGAGGAACCGTAGAGAGATGAGAAAGAGGTGGTCATAATCCCTCAAATTGTGATTATTCCAGGCTTCCAGTGACTAAGTTCATGTAGGGGAGCTCTCTGCACAATGTAGATATTATGTACATCATGGTTATTATCTTGGTTAGCAAAGCAAACATTTTAAAGCAATCATAGACAGCTAACCGAGCCTAACAAGGTTAGACTAACTCTTTCCCATGTCGGCAAACCAATCCATCTAGGATCTAACACATAAACTAATTTGAAACCATGGATGTAATTTTTTGAGTGGAACCATGGATGCAATTAATAGTGAAAAATTAGCTCATACAACAGGTCACACTAATAAAATGAGAATTCTATAAATTAAGTGGCATGGCCTAATTTAGTAAGATACAATATGAAATGACATTATCCTACACCAAACTCTGTATCACTGAGGAGATTATCTTCAAAATAGTGTAAAAGGTTCAAATTTGAAATCCAGATAAGCATTCCCGTCTATTCTGGGTAACTTTCAGCTCATGATAGATAATGATTATTCACGAATTTACTTCTGTAACAATAAAAAGAAGAAAATCGTATTTAACCATTTACTTCACATTAAGGGCCAACAGTTTCTCCATTAAAAAATTAGAGCAATGATTCCTTTACCACTCTCAGAGACCTAATATGTATGTGTATAAACCAGGTCACTCAACAAAATAGATCATGTGTTTCTAAACAAAACTACTTAAGCAAAACTCTTAACATGGTATCTAGCTTCAGGAGCACAACATTCCAGCTACTTGATCTCATGTTACATATTTCAATATCAGCTTTAGTCCTAGATTCCTAGGACAATTATCCACCAAAAGAAAACAAAGAAATATAATCCCAACATACAAAAAATGAATTAAGTCCCAACAAACTACCAATCTATTAGCAATTTCAGATCACATGCACACTAAGGAAGATGCTTTTGAATTACAGAGTGCTAGATCTGTCCAATAAATAAAATCTAATGCTACATTTCATGAGAAGTAAAACGATATAATGCTAGAATTGAGAGTCACAACCTCAGATCTCTCAATAAACAGCGTATGCAAATCATTGCTCTGCCAGCCAGCTGTGAATGGTGCCAACATGCTATGCACCATAAACCTAGAAAAATCATCATACTTTGCAAATCAAGAATAGCTAGTAAAACATATAGAATCCAACTCTGCATACGTCTCAGTGCATAATAGAGCCAGACTATGTGCCAATTCTACAAATGAAATAAAAATCTGTATATCCATTTTCTTCAGTTGAGTTAGACCAAGGAGATGGTACTGAACTGAAATAAATGACTGAGTATTAAGGCTTGTCAAGTAAGATGGACTCAAATAAGATCTATGCCTATCGAAGAACTTACTAAGATGTTTGAGCAGTATGGCTTAATCCTGAGCTAAAATGTTGATGACACCCAAGCTTCATGTTGTTTAGGACAAAGAATGCTAAAACGTGAGTAACCAGTAATTCCATTCAACTTTGTACTCCACAAATTCAACTTTCCATTAACGAAGAAACTTTCAACTCAGAAAATTCACATAATTTCAACTTTGATTTTGACAACTACAAGTTGAATTCAAAGCTTTCAAGTCGAATTAAAAAGCTTTCCAATCATTCTTGTATACTTTCAATTCGGACTCTGAAGCTTTCAACTCGAGCCCAAAAAATCTGTGAAAATTGGATTAAAAAATATTGAAATTGAGGAATGAAAACTTGCTATTGGGGGAGCTTTCAAGTGGGGGTTTACAAAACTTTCAACTACAACCGAGCTCAAAAGGGGGAGTTGCAATTACGGCTTGCTACCTTAACACGAGAGAAAGAGAAAAAACGATTAGAGGAGATATACCTTTCAGCGTGGACATGTCACATGAGTGGGGGATCTGGCAAGATGCTCTAATGAGTGGATCCTACGTGCCATCGCCATGTGCAGTAATATTAGCCATTGCCACCACCGAGAGCCGTCACCTTTACCTGCACCGCCGGTCGTCTGCGTCGCCGGCCGTTGATGCGACAAGGAGCTGCATCGGCAGCTGACTCCCTGACTCAGCTCGCCACCGCTGCCCATATCGAAGGCGGGAAGGGGTGGCTTCCTGGCGGGCGTAGGTGCGCCAGATCCGGGTGTCTCCTTAACGACAGGTGGGTCGGTCCACTGCCTGCCTTTGACGAGCGCGGCGATGCGGTCGCGGTATGCGGCGACGATGTTGGAGTTGTACTTGGCGACGCGGGGCTTCTCCTTGGGCACACCCCGCGTGGTGAGGCGGTCGTTGCCCCTGGCCTTCATCTTGCGGAGTCGTACCTCGGTCCACGAGTCTAGGGTGACAGAGCGGACGAAGTTGATGTGCACTCCGAGGCCGCGGTGCTTCTCTCATGGCGTCCCCCCACCTCGCCGTGACCTCCTCGCTCTCGAACTCCACCACCACCGGCGGCGTCAGGCACGATGAAGAGGGGGGACGGCGGCATCGGCCGCAGGGAAGAGGGAGAGAGGGCGTCGTGGCTGGTGGCGGAGGTGGCGAGGGAGGTGGGCGAGGGTCAAGGGAGTGGAGCGAGCCGGCAGTAGGGAGGAGTTGGGCGACGCGGGTGGTGCAGGAGCGATGCGATGATTCAAGGCGAGTGCGAGGGAGGCACGGGGCGACGAGAGGGGCGACGGTTTGGCGTGGGGTGGGAGGGGAGGGGAAGAGAAGTGAGGCGGCGGTTTTTTTTTTCATGCGGACGGCGGTTTTGGCGTGGGGTGAGAGGGGAGGGGAAGACAAGCGAGGCAACCGTTCTTTTTTCATGCGTGCAGCGGTTTGCCGTGGGGTGAGAGGGGTAAATTCGGAATTATAGTAGTTAAGATGTCTGCTGCTGCTCTCTCTCTCTCTCTCTCATATCGACAGATGCCATACGGTAGGATTGCAGAAAATCTGCAGAATTTTTGTTCAAATCTATTATCTTATTAAAGCAGGGCTAAAAGAAGTCACTACGATTTGCTTTCAAAAGCTAGAAATTTCCACTTTAATCGGTGAAAAAAGAGAAGTATCTACACTATCAATTCTTGATGAGTCCAAATTATAACAATTCAGATTACAATGGTGTGCATTTATGGATTACATGGTATAGTATAAATCGGAAACAATAGTGATAGTATTCGTGTTTAGCGCCTATCTAAAAAAGGTGTTTGTGTCCAGCTTGCGTCGTGTCATACTCCGATTCTTGGAGTCTTTCATTGTTTACATAGTGTGAAGCCAATGCATGATGCATGGACATGCTACGAAAAGGACAGAAAAATTTGGAGCCGCAAGAGAGCATGCACGGGGCTAGGAAAACAAGACGAGACGACTTTGATGAGGAGGCTGCTATCGATGAGAAAAAGGGCGGCCGTGGTGTCGTCGAAGGAGGCAGAGGCCGAGGTCGCTGGCCAGTAGGACGCACGAAAGAAGGACGTCGTGCGGTGGTGGAATCGTCGACGGTGAAACAGAGAGTCACAGCGCGCGTGTTGGACCGGCCGGAAGTAGACCAAAGAGAGAGAAAAGTGGCAAGCAAGTGCCAACAACATGAGAAGCCACCGGAGGCGGGCGTTGATGGCGTCACATGGAGCAGAAGAGTGATCCAGAAGAAGGCCACGACGAGATGGTGGCCAGCGCAAATCCAGCGAGGAAGACGATAGGTCATGGAAGATGTAGAAGGGGTGACCATGTCGAAGATGAGATTGCGGATGTTGGCTGGCGCCAAGATTTCGACTGTAGAACAGTAGAAGAAAGCGGTAGCCGGAGAAGATAACGCGGCGGCGGCAGGCGGCGAAACAATTTGCTGAAACAATTTGTACTGCGGGTCCTAGAAAGAGGAGCATGTGGTTTTTGGGACGTGATCTCCATGCGCATACTACAAATCTTCGCGAGGAAAAGGAAAAGGAAAAGGAAAAGGAGACTTGAGAGGTAATAGGCGAGGAAGCTCTGATTGAACTTCAAATGTTGGTGTTTGTGTGAAGTAGATTGATTTTCATGTATGTATGTGTAGTTTGTTTATGCTGATCTTTTATTTTCATCTCGAAATTTTGTTTTCAATCTGTTTTGATTCGCACCCTCTTCTTAAACGCCGTGGATCTACGAATACGACTGAAACTCTAAAATATATACATTATCGGGGAAAACACGAGAATCAAATTTTGAGGAATTTGATAGCGCTATTTGATGTGCTGCGCAAGATGGCTGGCGTTGTTAGCCTCGTACACAATAGAAGACTTGATTGAAGCGTGCACATCAAGCAGTGGATTGGAGGTGCGTCTCTATTCCCGTTTCTAATCAAGGAGTATTTGATTTATTTTTTCAGGTACTTTAATTTGCGATTCATTCTCAAGAGAATAAACGATGCAGCAACACCCTACTATCAAACCACATTTAATGTCAACACTCAACTAGGAAGTAATTCTATTTTTAGAGGTATATAAACGTATAATGATGACTTCCCAGTGGTGAGAGGTTGGGATGGGAAAGTCACCAACCTATTTAATTTCCGGGAGTTGCAGGGTGGGGAACCACTTATTTCAAATAACAACAATACCATAACAAAGCTAGCCGCACAATTTGTGCGGGTCAAACATGCTAGTTTCAGATGAAAGGAACCGTTTAGGAACATTGCAACGGGTAGATTTCAATGGCTGGCAAAATAAGTTAGCCAACTGTACCCACGCAGCAGCATCAGCAAGCAACTTTACTTTGGCCATGAACCAACGCAACAACGACAATTGACAGGATGGTCTGCTCAGCTGAAGATTAACTATCACAATGTAAAAAAACGCAAATCGGGCCGGTCAAGACAGAAGAGTTTCAGAAGAAAGCATTGCTCATTCTGTAACCTCGAGTGCTTATTCCTTCGTTACATAGCCAACAATCCACGCCTCAACAATGGGTAGTTTTGAGCTTATCACTCGATTTCGTGGAATGAACAATCACACAGAGGAAACAACCTCACTCAATCTCAAACCAATCAAAATTTTTGACGTGGTACAGAAAAATGTTTTACAGTTTGTATTCCACTAATCGGGCCATCAATTTGCAGGCCAGGGAGACGCCTTTCCCCGTCAGAAGGATGATCAGCCTTAGGAATGGCTGGCACAACAGGTACATTCCTGCTCTTTGATGGCTTCACTGAACCATGAACTGACCGGAAATGCTGGGATCTCGATGATTTCAGAGCAGTTGAGCTGCCCGCCGACCTCCGAGGAAGCTTGAGGTTCAGCCTCTTGCTCCGATCACCACGGTCTGAAGAAATGGCCCAGCCATGACGGTCATCCTTTGAGAATCTCGACCTCATGGCTTGCTTGTTGTAGTAAACAAGGCACGGCAGAAGGCTCAACACATACTTCTTCAGCTGTTCATCTCCGACGTTCTTTTGCGCAGGGTTGCCTTCCAAATATACTGATTGCAGAGTGTTGCAGTTGGCGAGTTGGCCAAGGCATTTCGAGGTTGAGATTTTGTTGAAGCACAGGTCGAGGACCTTCAGCTTGAGGAGACGGTGGAGGCCTTCGACCTCGCTGATCTTGTTGCCAGCAAGGTACAACTCCTTCAGAGAAGAACAAGAGGACAGGCCTGCCAAAGGAAAAGGTAGGAACAAGGACAGTCAACTTTCATGTGCATCTGCACATCAAGTGCATTACTGTTGCTCGTGCAGCATCAGCAAAAGAAAAGTCGGGACGTAAGATGTAATATACTACTACCTGGCATACCACTGCCTAATTTAAAAGATGAAAGAAGAGTTGTCCTATATACATTAATCAAAACTAAAAAATGATCCATACTAATTACTAAATCCTGGTAAGAATTTCACACGTGAAATTTAGTATCACCGTATTATGCTAAATGACCAATAAGGTAAAATTGGTACTAAAATAGAAAAAAGTTCAGTGTACACACTAAAGTGCACTTCTGCTTTCTGATACTTGTGAAATCAACATGAAAAGAAATACCATTTCAAATTTAGTCCTTATAGAACGAAAGCTACTCATAGCACAATTTTCCTTTACACCCTAAGACCAGCTTGATCCTACCTTTTGTGTATCTTGCGTATTTCCCTGACAGTACATCCAATTACACAACACTTCTGACAGACACTATCAGGTCAACAAAAGGTTTATGTTAAATGTCTACACTTTAAGTTCCTCGCCCAAAAAGGCCTACACTTGAGGAGGTGATATTCGGTTGAGTAGAAATAAATTCATGGCAAATGCATGCAATTTCACAGTTGCAGTTAATATCCTCACTGCTTCTCCATGCTAGTTACAGGATGAGGATAGATACTGCTTGTCAAAGCACCTGCTAGCAGGCACAACAAATGAATAGCAACTATAACATGTTTTAAAAGCTAATGATAGATAATCTTGGTTGGAGAGCAAACAGCCTAGTAGAATATGGCAACCAAATCAGTTTAGTCAGCAGAACATAGTGTACCATAAGACAGTACATGTAAAAAGGTTTCAAACTGAAAGCTGGCATAAGAAGATTACCATGGCCAATTTTAGCTATTCGGTTGTAACTCAGGTCCAGGATACGAAGATGTGTCAACTCTCTTAGGCCTTCAATGGTTGAGATGTTATTTCTCGACAAATTCAGCATATGAAGTCCTTTTGGAATAGCACCTGAAGTTATTCGAACTGTAAGGAGAACAGGTAACACTAGTTGAGAAAGGTTCAAAATCAACTAGTTAAAAACCACTGAACCAAAGACAAAAGCATTGTGAGTAAGAGGGTCATGAAATAAAAAAGAAACAATAATACTAGACAGATACATACTAATTGAGTTTGCTGCCAAGTTAAGCAGCCGCAAACCACTAAATGCACTAAGAATTGGTATTGCAACCAACCCAAGATTAGACAACTGTGCTATTGAAGATGATGGTTTCAGCGTTGCGATATAGTTGTAAGCTGTTTCCATGCCAAGAGGACCTTTAGAATTGAGCTTTGTGGTATTACCAACTTGTTGAGAATTCATTAGATGCACAGCAGAACTTGAACATTCCCCCTGTTCATCAACGACCATATCATTTGAAACAGCAATTTGGCAGATCCAGTTCTCAATTCTCCTAACATTGAATTCTTCTGGAGACAACATGCTGCAATTCTGGTAACAAGATTCAGGCTCACAATTTTCCACCAATGTAGCACCTTTGTTATGATCAGTTTCTTGACAAATATCTTCAGTACCTGCATTATGTGATAGGTCACCATAACTAGGATCTTCAATCAAGTTTCCATCCCTTGCCAAGGTCACTGCTGCAGTTGATGTAATATCTGAATGATGGCAGCCATCTCCCGATTCCACGTAGCACTGTGAAATTTCATCAACTGAACTATTGTTACATACAGAATCTTCAATCTGGCTTTTGCCATTGATCTTCTCATCTCTGGAATGGTGTCGGGATTGTGCATTGGATTGAACACAATCTTCTGAGACATCTTCGCAATGACCTGGTGAAACTCTGGCTTCTTCCGTGTAGGGTACTCCCTCCAGTGCAGAACACAAGTTCGCAAATGATCTGGAACATGACCCAAATTGTGCAGGATTAAGACCATCTTCAATGAAATTGGAAATGTGCACATCAAGGTTTACAGATTGTGATCTGGTCAACACAGGTTGATGCAAAGATGACTGCACTTCAGAGTTGACAAGACAATAAGTCAACACATCATCCTCAAAATCACATTGCTTTTCATTGAGCTGTTCAGAATTTCCAAGGGAGGACAGACATTCATGTTGATTTGGGTCATTGAAGTCGTTGGAACAACTGAGATGATTTTCCTTCTTTTCATCAGACAACCCAACAGAGCTGGTACTATTGCATCCTCCTATATGCTTGTTCTCATCGAAGGAATCAACTACATAATCATCCCTTTTATTGTTTATGTTATCAAAATCATGAAGATTCCCCTTTTCAAGCATGTCGCCAAGAGATTGACTTTTCTTAATCTTCCTTGACTCATTCTCAGTGCAAAAGTTGAAGTCTTCCGATCTCCAGCAGTCCTCATGATGGGAGCTGGTATGCTGCTCAACGTTAGAATTTGTGGCATTTTTGCCATCTACCTTTGGATTTGAGTTCAGAGATGTCTGTGTGACTTCACTTAAAGACTTAACCAGCTTCTGAAAGGAAAACAAGCCCAACATTTACTTATGTGACGAAACTATATTTGCTTATTGCGACAAAAGATGTGGAATAAAACATCCAAATAGCAGACCAATATGTACCTTTGATCGGTGATGATGGGACGGATTAGAGAAACAAGAGAGCCAGACCATTTTCAAATTAAGTGGGAAAATGACAAATACAGGCTACATTACTGTACATTTGATTCTGATCAGTGATGGTCATTAGCCATAATCAAGGGAAAGCCCCTCCAGATGGCATGCCTTCCAAATGTAACATGGATTTGCCGTGAAGAAAAATAATCCTAGAACCTCACAACCTTGAACAGCCACCTGCCTAGAGGTGCACACCAACAGTTTTTGTGCAGCAGCCAGAGTGGAAGAAAATCTATCTGTCAGACCTGACAGATCCAACACACAAGTATTATAGAACCAACCCTGAAAAGGATAAAAAGGTATAAGGTGCTACAGTTATAATATGAACCAGATCAAGATGATGCTATACAACAGTATTTTTTTTGAAACAATGATGCTATACAATAATAGTCATGCGGTTTCAACAGATAGATGAAAAGGAACATAATACAGTGTTAAAAATACTTAGTGAAATTAGATTATCAAAACATAAACATCATTATTAAAAATACGTAGTGAAATTAGATTGTCAAAACATAAACTTAATGTTATCATCTGAACGTTGATAATTAGATATGAGGTTCAAAAGAAGATGTCCACAACCATACTTTCCCTTACAAGCTTTAGAACAAATGACCATAAAACCACATCTATGTTAGTGTTCATTTGAAAAGTTTGTGATCAATTCACTATTTCAGTGTCATTTACCCCTTAGTAATGCTCCCATGTTGCACTAACTTAATCATTTTCTTTGCACAGGGAGAAGACTAATGCTTCCAATCAATAAGCGCTTTAGGCATAACAGTATATAAGAACTTTAGGCATAACCGCATAAGTATATAAGAACAGAAGAACAAGCAGTTCACACTTAGGGTCGGGCGCAAACACCAGAGTCTCATTTCTCTAACCAATTTAGGACCCATTTTGACATATTAACTTACAAATGCACGACTCCTCCTCCTAGGCCCTAGCAGTACTATACGCAGCGTATCATCACCCATGGATTGATATTACCATTATTCGCAGTTATCTAAAAGCTTGCCCCTAGCAGTACTATACGCAGCGTACCTTCACGAATGGATTGATATTAGCATTATTCACAGTTATCTAAAAGCTTGCAATGTATCGATATGTAAAATTAAGTTTTTAAATCAAAACGGTGACAAATGACCAAAAAAGAAAGAAAGAAGAACGGTGATAAATTGAACTCCAAAACCAAACACTCGTTAACTCTAGAAATAACAGCTGCAAGATCTCTCAATACGACAGTTTGAAGGACATTATGCGATGAACACAATGGACGCGATGGAAGGATCACGCATATCCTGAACCATAACGGCATCTTTAGGCGAACCAATTCAACATCCAACACCACAAAGCTAACACATTGACACAGCCAGCCCACCTAATTACAGTCTAACATCGCAAGACTAATTAATCACAACCAAGAAATAGATGCAATGCCTTATACAGGACAATAATTTTTCTTGTTTGCACAAACAATTATACCGACCAAATTAATCAACGACCAATTTTCAAACAAGAACAAGGAAACCAACTGGTGGATCAGACACAGGGATCACGCCGTCACGAACAGAACAGCCAAGAATCTAAAAAGGAATCGCATTACGCAGCAACGCAAATTCCCTCCCAAGAACAGAGAGCAGGCACCTCTGCACACCAAAAACAACCCTCGCGCACCAATCACCGAACCAAATCCACACCACCAAAGGCACGATGGCCGCATCAGCAGCGACCTCTCCCATCTAACCCCCGGCGCGAATCCTCCACCCCAAACAGAACCGAACCCCGCAATTCGAACATACGAAATCGGTCGATAGAAGCGGCGAACCCGAACCTTCCCCCCGTTCCAGATCGGAACCGGCCGCGATTCTCCCGCTTTTTCGCGAAGAATTGGCTCTCTTTTCCAGGGGACGGGCGGAGAGAAGAGAAGACAGCGGCGGAACAGGGGGGGCGTGTCGTTTTATGGGGAGGTTTGAAGGGGCGCCCCCTAGAAGGTCGCAGCGGCGGCAGCGCTTTAAATAGCGGTGGCTAGACGGCCCGTGTTGGCTGGATCGGCGTACTATTTATAAGTAATATCAGTCCGACACAAGAATTGTATTATGTTTAGACCGTGACTCCATCACTGGACCGCCCAGCATGTCACGGCACGTACCGTGCTAGGTACAGTACAAACCCGATACGATTCATTTGGCCTGCGTGCGGAGAGCCCGAGCTGACAAGCCACCGAGGGAGGAAGCCGGGAGGAGAGGAGGGCGGCATCGGCGCGGAGGAAGAAGGGAACGACGCGGAGGAAGGAGGAGGAGGAGGAGTTGGAGGAGGGCGGGCGGTACCGGTGCCGGCACCAACACCGGCGCAGGGGCCGATGCAGAGGGAGAAGAAGGAGGAGAGGAAGAGGAAGAAAGCGGGCTTGGGCGCGCGCGGCGTGGAGACGGAGGGGCGGCGCCGCCAGAGATGGAGCCTAGCCGCAGCGGCAGCGGCAGCGGGGGCATAGGTGGCAATGCGGTGTAGAGGTAGTGGGGGAGAAAAGGGGAGCCAAGCGGGCCGCGCCAGCACGGTGGGATGTGCCTGCCATGACACGGCCCGGGGGAAATATGCCTGTTGGGCAATTTCTGATCGTTTGTTACCGTTTGATGCTTTAAAAATAGCAAAAAAAATCTCAAATTTATTTATATAAATAGACACCATACCCCCCCCCCTCATTTAATACTCATCCATTCCTCAATCTCTATTTAAAACTATGTTGTGCAAATTCAAATTTCGTTGTGAGATCATTTGGAAAAATTCAAAAAAAATTATGCCAAAATTTGAAAAATTCAATTTTTACGGCAAGTCAGCAAAAGAGGTACAATACTATTTTTGCATAATTTTATTATTATTATTTGTTATGCTAAGATGAAAGTAATAATAGTGTTAGTTTCGATGTTGCAGTTTTCGTTATGAAAAATTATGATAGCTTTGCTCTTGGTAACCAAGGACTTTCATCGGAGGAAGTCGCGTCCATGGAGACTGTGGCTGCCTCAAACCAACAGCAATTGTTAGCGAAAGGGCAAGGCGAAGTTCCGTCATCAGGCTCCACGACAGCATCTTCGGCGGCGACCACCTAAGTAAAGAGGTCGAGGTTGTCTACATGGAGAATTTCGACAGGATAACCAAGCAAGACGCATAGAAAAATAAGGTACCATATGCTATTTGCAAAATTTATTATCAGGAATTGTCTGCAAAGTCTACAAGAGGGACGAGGCACTTACAAAAGCATGCTACAAGATGTAAGGCTAAACAAGGATTGGTGATAAGGCAGATGCAGCTGCAGTACAACCCCGACGATACAGTACGTAGCTGGAACTACGATCCTAAGGTAGCCCGTCAATCTATCTGTCGCTTAATTGCTTCCAATGATTTACCGTTAGGCTTTGGGGGTCTAGTTCTTTCCAAACTTACATTAGAACAACACATAATTCTAGATTCTCTTCCATTTCTAAACAGACAATTACTAGGGATCTAGTAAAATACTATAATGAATACCGTGATAAATTAAAGAATAAATTTGCTACGTGCACATTTTTAGTGGCTCTGACCTTGGACATATGGAGTGACCTGCGCTAGGGAGGATTATCTTAGTATAGTTTCTCATTATGTTAATGATAACTGGGTAATAGAAAAAGAAATTTAGATTTCAAATTAATTGATGTAGCACACATGGCTGAGAATATTGCGGACTGTATTATCAAAATCGTGGAAGACTTTGGTCTTACAAACAAAATATTCACAATTACTCTAGACAACATTGCTGCGAACTCTAAGGCCATAGATATTCTTACTCTAGTCTTCAGTACATACGTCGATTCTTTCTTGCTACGTCAGCGATGCGCTTGTCATATTATTAACCTTACAGTCAAATCCGGTTTAAAGAGGTTGGATGTGTATCTTAAATATTTTCGTGATGCTATATCTTTTTTGAATAATTCTAACGTAATAATAACAACATATAATAACTTCTGCAGGGCAATGGGTGTACGTTCAAGAAAGTTCGATTTGGACATGCTAGTAAGATGGAATTTTACTTACTGTTGCTTGAGAGTCTTTTACCATATAAGAGCATGTTTTATGTTTTTATTCAAGCGAACTATAAGAGAATTGACGGTAGTATACTATTGATTGAACAATATTGGTTCATTGCTGAGAAGATACTATAGTTTTTTTTAAAAAAATTATGAGGTCACTATTGCTTTGTCTACTATCTACTACCCAACATCTCCTATCATTGTGCATATTATTTTATAGATTGCTATTCAATTGAAAATGTATGAAAATAACTTAGTTTTACGCTATACTATATTTGCTATGAAAACTAAATACCTTAAATATTTGAGAGAAATCCATTTCCTATATGTATTTGCATTCATTTTAGATCCTAGAGGTAAAAATAAAGCATTTGCTAATGTACTTGATCTTCTTAGTGATGCTACAGGGCTAGACTATACTAACTATTTTGTAGAAGTTAGTTCTCGATTACACGAGGTTTACCAAAGGTATGAAAATAAGTTCCGGAGTCCGCTTGCAATGACCTCCAGTAGCCCCCGCCTCAAGTAGCAAGACAAATATGTAGGGCAAGATCTCCGGTGACTTTTCCTCCAAGTCTAGGTCTTCTTCTTCTGCACCGCCGCCTGCTCAACCAAAAACAACCCCAAGGAGTTGGAAACTATCCACCTATCTGGATAACGATACAATGGATTTCAATTCAGAAGGTTTCAAATTTTGTAATGGTGGCATGCCCATAAGTTAACATATCTCGTGCTATCCATACTTACACATAATGTCTTAACTGTTCTTGTTTCGACGGTTTGCTCTGAGTCTACTTTCAGTCTTTCTAAAAGAATATTGGAGAGGAGAAGAATACGTCTCACGAGTGAGATGGTGGAGATACTTCTGACCATGAAGGATTGGAAACAAGCTGATTCGCGAACACAACACTCCGTGCAAAATATAGAGTTGTCGAACGTGTTCAAAAATCTGTACATCGACAATGACACTTAGAACAAAGTTGTGTGTAGAGCTATATATTGTACTCTTTTTCATTGGTCAAGGTTTTCTCATGCTAAGTTTTTACTTAGCAAAGGTTTTAATGAGACATACATTTTAATATTAATAAATCTCTTTATTACATTTTCAATATGCTTGTATTGTTTTTTATAATTTTCATATGTATTTATGAATTTTGCATATTTTTTTTTTTTCATTTTTTATTTTCCCTTATTTTTTAGTTTTTCGGGCTAAGTGGGTTGTACATGGCCCGATGAGGCAAACGGACTCGTGCCGGTACGGCACGGCATGACAACGCTTCGGGCTGTGCTTGGCCGCCACTTAGGGATGTGAGCCGGCCCGGCCCGGCATGATTCTTACACATGCTGCAATGGGTTGTGCCCATGCCGGGTCGTGTCGTGCCGCCCATTTGGCCAACACTAGCTTTAAATCATAGTGCAAAAAACAGACTGGCAAGCGAACCGTTCACATGATCAGTTCACGGTTCACCGGTCCAACCGTTGGTTTTTTCGGTTGGACCATGGTTCAATAGTAATACTATTTTAATATTTACCGACAGAATCAATTGATTAGTGCATGTACCAGACAATGTAACCTAATAAAGATACATATGCCCACTTAGACCAATAACAAATGTAGGCCATGTGGCTAACTCCATCGTAGGGAAGCAAGAAGTTGCCAGTTCAAATACTAGCACCGCAATGTTTTTTAAATAATTTTCACCTGATTTTTTAGGGAAACGATCCAAAGAGCAAACCGGACCGGACCAGGCTCTGGTCTTGGATTTTTCAGGTCGGACTGTTGGTCCAGTTTTTTGTACTTGCTTTAAATCAAAAAAAATATGACACCGTAAATGTTTCAAAAATCTGATCTGCCATTGTAAAGTAGCATCTTACATAGATAACACTATAAACTTGAAACCATACCCTTTTATACCACTGTTGTCAACTCCATCAGATTTTATTCGTTATTTTTTGAAAAACAAATACTCATATTACCCTCCCTATTATTCTCTTCATTTTCTTTCTTCTTTTCTTTCCTTTCCCTCCCACTTCTCTCTCTTCTCATGCACACCCATCGTCGTCGCCGCCTCTACTCGCATCATTGTCGTCACCTCCTCTACTCCCATCGGTATGCTACTACGTCATCCTGCCGCAACCGATCATCCTAGTGATGTAGCTCCTCAACTTCCTCTAGCATGCCTTCCTGCTCTGCCTCTCATCGCTCGGCCTCATGGCACCGGTGCCGGCCGACGACCACCTGTAACTCTAGGTGCCGATGTCCTCGTTGTTGGCGATTGAAGTGGTGAGCGCGTCGGGGGACCATTAAGGCCCGTCTCCTCACCGTCCAGTAGGCTCGGCTCTCCGCCGTCGGATCTGACCACCGGAGGAGTGCCTAGACGTCCTCACCATTGCCGACGATAAGACAGGCATCTCCAAGCCTTGGTATGTCCCAATTCCCACCTCGGTCGTATGGCCACTTCGTTTCAATTCAATCAGGCTGTGTAATTCCGCCGTCGTTGTTGCTTGTTTTTTGCAAGTCAGAGGTGCACGTGGATAGCAACTGCCACCGATCTGACCGCTCAACTGTGCTGTCTGAAAACAACATGACAAAGGATCCACAAAACAACCCAACTTTTGATCTAGTGACTCAAATCTCTCGAGATTTCAAACATAGCTCAATAAGTGTAGGACCGTAAAGGCGACTAGGGGGGTGAATAGGCGCTTTCTCAACTTTCTCGCCTAAATCAAATTCAACACGAACTTCACTCCTTTAGCTATGAAAGCTAAGAAGATTAGTAAGCGCACAGTGGAAGCCTTGTGCTGAATTCGATAACCCCACTCAACCACACGACACACAAGTGGAGAAATGAACTCACTGTTCTGAACTGGGCACCGGCGGTTTGACCGGCTACCAAGGGCGGTCTGACCGACGGTCAACGAGCGGTCGGACCGGCTACTAACTGGCGGTCGGACCGTTGGATATCGATTCGACCGGCGATCTTGGAGCGTGCGAAACGCGGCGGTCGGACCGCCGTTATAAAACCGGTCAGACCGGTTCAGTCCAGTACTGAAAAAACAAGCACAAATCCAAAACGAAATTTAATCCAACTTTTGATTCAACCAATGAAACTTGACCAAATTTCGAGCACACCTCCGTAATGATATTAGAGACCTATTTCTAGCGACGATCCTTCAGATCCACTTCGCAGAATCGATCTCTTAAGGTTTTACAAAAGAAGTGCACAAACCCTAGAATTATGAAAATCTTGATTCAAGACTTGCTTGTGGGGATTGATGATCTAGATGACTCTAGGAGTATTTCCACACATCAAAGCAAGATAAAATAGGTCAAGAGACCAAGCATAAACCCTTGAATCAAGGAAGTACCAAAATCATCCAAAAGATAGAAGAACACAAAGGGGACAAATGATCTTTCAATTAAGCATCTCAAGATTGATTGAACACACTAGATGCTTACAAAGCCTCTCCAACAAGGAGGACAAGAGCTCACACAAGAGCACACTCACAATCTCTCCAAACCCTAGCTTCTCCTCTCCTCTCCTCTAAACCCTAGAAAATGAAGAAGGGGGCCAAATGAATGCTTGGAGGTTTTACATCTCCCCCCTTTCTATTTATACTAGAGGCCTAGGGTTTCTCTTTTGGGACCCACTCACACATGGGACCCACACACACATAAATATTGAAGCAATCGCCTGCTTCACCACGTGTAGGTTGATCAGCGGTTCTCATGACGTCGCCAAGCCTCTCCTGTTCGAATCCCATCGGAATCTCCCAGAGACTCGCACCGACTTCCGCACCGCCTGATCCAACCAAATTGCATCGAACTACCTGTTCGATCCATCTTGCCCATTCGCACCATGCTTGAGTCACACGACCTCACCCGGCATCCATGATCGTTCTGGACCTCAGCTCTCCAAGCGTAGTCCCGATCCACCTCACCGTTGACGTCGTTGACCTGCAAGCCACCTGCACAGCAATAGACAAACAAACCGTTTCCGGGAACAAGTTCTTCACAACTTGACCCACATTAGCTTCACAATGCAATATGCAACAATAAAGCATTGAAGTTCATACAAAAACCACATTCAAATCAACTCAATGCCAACAAGGCCAAGTCTCAAGTCATCGTCGGTCTGACCGCCCCACAAGGCCGGTCTGACCGATTTCGGCCGGTCGGACCAATCCACAACGGCGGTCGGACCGCCTGAAAAGACTTAGCCAAATTTTCGCGTGAAAATCCAAACCTTCCGAAATTTCAATCGAATAGAACTTTTGACTGGGAGCTCCAAAATGATGTGACCACATCCAGAGACTCCTCACTTGCCTACACAACCTATTTTTGGCTCACTCAAAACCACTTTTCATTTTAGCGGTCGACCAAGCAAGCACCGCCGGTCGACCTTCCATCGCCGGTCGGACGGCGACACGGCGGCCGGACCGGCCGTGTCCTGACAGCCCTGGAGCAAACCCGAAAACGCGACAAATTGCAAACCAACAAAGCCATTGCCAATTGACTCATCATCCTGAGATCGTGCACATATCCTCACGATATCCACAATCTCCCCCTTGATGAACACATTGGCAATTTCCCAGAAAATGTGGTTTTTCAGATTGAAAAGTAAAACAAACGCCGTTTTCGCATAAAGGCACAACTTGGTCCATAAGCAAGAAAAAGCCTAGGAACCGACCAAGCTGGCTTCAGGATAGTATAAGCAATTGAGATAAGGCAATGAAAGCACAAGAGGATTCAAATTCCAGAAAGTAGCCAAAAATCTCACTTAGGTCCAAATGAAAGACAATTGTTCTATTTGACCTTTGATCATTGTGAGTCTTCTTCAATTGCAAATATAATCAGAAAAATGCAATAGAACCAAGAGACTCAACTCACTATGATCACAAATTTTCAAAAGGTTCAAATTTTTATTTTATGAAGTTCTTTTAAATGAAACCTTATGTATGAAACCAAAAGCTCTTAACCAGCATTTTCTTCACAATCTTTCTCCCCCTTTGACAATGAATTCATCAAGATGCATGAGAAAAGAAAGATCATGAAGGAATGACTTTATTTTTGAACTTTAGAAAAAGGAGCCATAACCATTATCCAAGTAGACAGTACAAGTATTATACCAAGCCATAAAAAGAGTAGAGGCTATATTCAATCATGGCAAAACATGTCTTTATAAAGCTAAAACCAAAATAGCGATGTCTGAGATTAAGAGAATGAATACCATGAAAAGTTGCTCAACATCATAGTTTCACTAAAAGCAACCAAAAATGAGTCAAGCCATGTCTATAAGTAAAAAGAGACTCAAAACAAGAACTGAGGCATTTTGAGCATTTTCCTAAAAAGGATTTTTTTTTCACTGTGCTAGATCTCAAGCCTTGCCGTGACCATCTCAAGCAATAAGCTTAAAAGAATGATCTAGGTCATCCAAAACTCCACCTAAGTTTATGCCTAGTGCAATGGCAAGCCGTCTCATGAGAAAGGATTGGTGAGATTAGTTTTTTCGCACAGAAAATCTCATTTTTCATTTGCTTGACTTAAGGAAATAAAAAGCTCATTTTCATCTCAAAATAAGTTCAAGACTCAATTCAACCTATATGACATGGCAAGAATCATAAGAGGATCACTAGAGCAAAAACTAGTCACAAGATCCAACAAGACATGATTTGATTCAATTTGCTCACAGATATAAAGCTAGCAAGGCAAAAGCTAAGCTAAACAAGAAGAGCCATAAAAGAAGTCTAGCAGACTATCACTTGATATGACAAGGTATAGAATATGAAATCAAGCCATACAAGGATAATAATCAAAGCTTCACAAATTTTATTATGCAATGCAAGACACTTGCAATGAAACATGCATTATGATACAATGATTGCAAAAAGAGCGAATTCCCCCTCAAAAGCATTAATAGGACTAATAACCCTAACTCTCCCCAAAGCGACAAAGCGAGAAGAATCAAGAGCTTTAGTGAAAATATCGCAAGTCGTTGTTCGACTCTACAAAGTGGAGCACAACATCACCCTTCTCAACATGGTCTCTCAGAAAATGAAATCGAATATCAATGTGTTTAGTCATGGAATGTTGCACTGGGTTTTTGGCAATATTGATTGCAGAAGTGTTGTCACAGAAAAGAGGAATACTTCTCAAGGATAACCCATAGTCCCGCAGCGTGGATAAAATCCAGAGAACCTGAGAGCAACCACTGGCTGCAGCTACATACTCGGCCTCGGTGTGGATCAGCAAATCAAGACATTTCGAGAAGACCAAGAAACAAGAGATGTGCCCAAGAAATGACAAGTGCGAAGTACTCTTCCTATCCACTCTACACCCATAAAATCAGCATCAGAAAAGGCACGAATTGAGAGAGCAGAAGAAGAAGAATACCAGAGTCCAAAGTCAAGAGTATCTTGAAGATACCTGAAGATACGCCGTACTGCTTGACGATGAGAAGCACGAGGGGAAGCCTATAAGCGAGCGCACAGACATACGGTAAATTGTATGTCCGGCCTCGACGCTGTAAGATAGAGGACGGAGCCAATCATACTGCGGTACTCCTTCTGGTCTACGGGCTCTCCATCCTCATCAGGGTCTAGCACGGTGGTTGTAGCAATGGGAGTAGACATTGGCCTACTGCTTCCCATATTGAAGCGCCGAAGGAGGTCCTTTGTATACTTACTCTGGTGAATGAAGGTGCATTCTTTCAGTTGCTTGATTTGAAGACCAAGGAAGAATGTCAACTCTCCCATCATGCTCATCTCGAACTCACTGCTCATCGAATCTGAAAATCTGGACACCAAAGCATGAGAAGAACCACCGAATATAATATCATCCACATAAATCTGAACTAACAAGAAATCACTGCCATGCCTGAGAGTGAACAAGGTTTTATCAACCATTCCCATTTTGAAATTATTTTCAAGCAGGAAACTCTTAAGCCTGTCATACCAAGCTCTAGGAGCTTGTTTCAATCCATACAGGACTTTAGAGAGTTTAAAAACATGGTTTGGGAATTTTTGATTTTCAAAACCAGGAGGTTGCTTGACAAAGACCTCTTCTTCTATGAAACCATTCAAGAAAGCACTTTTAACATCCATTTGAAAAAGCTTGAAACCCTTGGATGTTGCAAATGCTAAAAGAATGCGAATGGCTTCCAATATAGCTACAGGAGCAAAGGTCTCTTCAAAGTCTAAGCCTTCTACCTGGGAATAACCTTGAGCTACGAGTCTAGCCTTATTGCGAACAACCAACCCATCCTCACTTTGCTTATTTTTAAAAACCCATTTTGTTCCAATAACATGAGAATCAGAAGGCCGCTCAACTAAAGTCCAGACTTTGTTTCTTTCAAAGTTCTCAAGCTCTTCATGCATGGCATTGACCCAAGAGGCATCAGATAAAGCATGGGTGATATCTCGGGGTTCAAAAGAAGCAACAAAAGCAGAGTGTGCAGGAGAATCAGGAGAAATAAACCTAGAGCGAGTGACTCGCTCTTGAAGATCCCCAATCATCTGCTCAGGTGGATGTTGTCGCTGAATATGAAGAGGTGCTCCTGGCACAGAAGTGGCCTCTACCCCATGATTTGTTGAGGTAGGAACAGAGCCACTCAGATCGTCGGTGGGGATAGGAGGAGGCTGCTCCGCTGAAACTGGAGTAGTAGTAGCAGGCTCTCCAACCCTCTCAGAGGTAGCTGGAGGATGGTTCGGTTCCTCATCCTCAGAGTCATCATCGACGAAGATGCTTCCTTGAATTTCAGGATCCTGTATACCTGTAGCATCGGGTCTAGTACCAGGACTAGCCTCATCAAAAGTGACTTCGCAAGTCTCAACAGTTTTGTTAGTGTCAACATTAAAAACACGATAGCCACGAGAATGAGCAGGATATCCAAGAAATATGCCATCAAAACATCTAGACTCAAATTTATCAAGGTTGCCATGTTTAAGAATGAAGCACTTGCAACCAAAAATCTTAAAATGAGAGACTTTAGGAGAATGACCAAATCTAAGCTCATAAGAGGTCTTCCCAACCACAGATCTCAAGAAAATCCTATTGGAGATATAACAAGCAGTAGAGATCGCCTCAGCCCAAAATCTCGTAGGAGTAGAATGCTCATCTAACATAGTTCGAGCCATCTCTACAAGGGTCATGTTCTTCCTTTCTATAACACCATTCTGCTGGGGAACCCTAGGAGAAGAAAACCGATGCTCAATCCCCTATCAGTATGAAGGTAGAAAAGAAGAATTCTTGAATTCATCCCATTGTCACTCCTAATGGCTCTCAAAGCTCCAAGAATATCAACAAAGAAGTCTAAGGACCAAATCTCTAAAGAATCCAAATGCTTCGTCCTTAGAAGCGAGAAAATAAACCCATGAATACCGGAGTAATCATCCACAACCACCAAAGACATACCATTTCCCACCAAATTGATGAACTCTAGAAGGACCAAGCGTGTCTAAGTGAAGAAGTCATCACAGTCCATCAGTCATTACCAAAGTAAGAGGTGGGTGGGAAGCGGACACCATCTTACCATGTCTCTGAGCGAGCACACAAGATCTCTAATGCCTTGACCTAGGCAAACCTCTAATTAAGTCCTTGCAATTGACTCTAGACAAATGATCAAAACCTATATGCCCAAGTCTACGATGCCACAAAATAAGATCATGAGAATCAGAGGCTACAAGACACCTAGGACTGGAATCTGAAGAAATACTGAAATTTGCACAGAAGATCTTCTCAAATCTGGAGATCTCAAAAACAAGCTCACCCGAGGAATCTAGAACTCTACACTCACCACACTGAAACCTCACTTCTAGACCCTCATCAAGCAGCTAAGAAACAGATAGAAGATTATACCTCAGCTTACTTACCAAAGCGACGTCTTTAAGCATGAACTTGTCGTTGACGCGCACAGTGCCCTTTGCAGTCACGGTCCCGGTAGAAGCATCCCCAAAGGTAATCAATTCGTTGCCGGATGCACGTGTGAGGGAGGAGAACCATCTAGAATCTCCGGTCATATGTCGAGAACACCCGGAGTCAACAAGCCATATGTCCTCCTTCCTCGCACGACGGACCTAAAAAGCACAATCAGAAAACATCCGTGCCTCAGTACTGGGGTTAGTGATAAATGATCGAGGAATCCAGTACTGAGAAGCACGATGTCTGGGAGCAGCAGTAGAAACAGTAGAAACATGATCAGGAATAAAATCATAAGGATGCACATGAGAACCACCTAGACCTCTCCGAAACGATCTACCAAAAGATCGATACTCCCCCTGTTTAGGTGCTACCCGTGGTCTCTCCTCACGATGTCCTAATCCAACATGCTGCCTAGACCCACCAAAAGAGTCTACAAAGTTCTCTACAAATCTAGACCTATAGGTGGTATGATAAACAGGCTGCCTAGCTCTAGAGACGATAGCTGGAGAAGGGACTCCTCTAATGGATCTCAAAGCGCTCATCCTCTCTTTTCTCTCAAGTTTTGCTCTCCTAAGCGTAACTCAACAAGATGGCCTTCTTTCATGCAGAAGTGCAATGGTATGGACCTTTTGAGGGTCTCTTTCAAGGAGTAAAAGCACCTTTCTTGCCAGAAAGAGTTTGAGCAAAACCAGCGGATTTGAAAACAACCCTGGATGACTCAGGAGGCTCTAGCTCAAACAGATCATTCTTCACAACTCTAGCAATCCTAGGTGGGTTTTTCTTGGAATGCTCTAGGGGATTGAAACCTAGACCACTATTTTTCACGCTCACCTTGGATTGATCAAGAATCATGTTGAGTTTCTTTTCCCACTCAAAACTTCTCAAGAGTCACCTTGAGGTAATCATTCTCCTTAATTAGACTCTCACATCTAGTGCACTTTCTAGACTTGATTACCTCATCACGTTTACTCTTAAGAAGAGCCACTTCCACTTTGAAGGTCTCACAAGACACACAATAGGATTCCTTAATCCTATTCAACTGCTCCTTAAATTTGACTCTAAATGCCTCTTGAATCTGATCAATCATGGTTTCAACTTCAGCATTCAAAACACAAGAGTTAGAATCAATGACTTTCTTGGAAGCAGTAAAAGACATGGATCTTTCAATTTTTGCCTTTTCTTCAAGAGTCTTGTTTAAGTCTTCAATCTCAATTGTAAGCTTGGGACAATTTTCACAAGATGCAACTCTAGAGTAAACCAAAGATTTCATCATCTCTTGCATCTTAATCCTATTATTCTTACAATGAGAGCATGTGTGACTGGCATCAAATTTTTGCAATTCCTTCAGGGCGCTATCCAATTTTAATTCAAGTAAAGCACAGTTCGAGCAAGTTAAAGGAATAGCTTCCATGGCAGTCACATCAAGTGAAATGGCATCTAAGCAAGCAGAACTAGACTTGAGAGATTCTAGTTCATCGAGATCATCTTTTAGTTGATTAGTAACAGAGGAATGAGCAGATTTCAAGCTTGTCAAATCTTTAAGCAAGCTAGTGCAGGAATCACAAATATCATCAGGATTAATAGATTTAAGCCTAACAACTTCTAGGTTCAAATTATCAATCATAATGTCCTACTTCTTAATCATTTTTACTTGCTTATGCAATTTCTGTTCAGCAAGCACCAAAGCCCTTTTCATGTCAGCAATAGAAGGGCATACCTCATCAGGATCACTAAAGGGATCCTCATCGTTGGAGGAGTCGCTGTCGTGGCTATTCTTGGCCATGAAGCACATGCTTGTGAAGTCATGAGCCTTCTTCTTGCCACGAGAGTCACTCTCGTCGTCCTCCGTTTCCGAGTCCACATCGCTCATGTTTACATTCTCTAGAGCGGCAAGTACCCGACTGACAAACTTCCGATAGTTTATCTTCTTGGGTTTTGCATCCCTCTCCTGGGGATGTCTTCTTGTCTCCTTCTCCTCCTTGCCCTTTAGCTTGGGGCACCTGGAACGAATGTGGTTTGGCTCACCACATTCAAAGCACGTGATAGGTCCACTTCTCCTTCTATTCCTCACCTTATTGTATGCTCTTGTGAATTTGGTGGATAGGAGGGCTAAGTCATCCTCGGGCAGTTTCTCAAGTTGCTCATCGCTCAACGAATGTAAGGCAGATAATGAAAACCCAGATGAGCTACAATCAAGAGACTCAGAAGAACAACCCTTGGATTTGTCGACCACTAATGCCATCGACTCTGTCTTGGGGAGACGCGAGATAAAATCAATCTCATGCGTCTTCAACCTCGAGTAAAGCTTATCCATGGTAAGCTCACTCATGACAGTGTTGTCATTGATGGAAGTGATCTTCATTCCCCAGACCTTCACATCAAGAGCACCCAAAAGCTGGCGTGCATTTTCAGACTCAGAAAATACCAAGTCAACAGCGCGGAGATCATGAAGAATCTTAGAAAATCTTCCCCACAGCTCATCCAAAGACTCACCAGGCCTTTGCTCGATCTTTGAGTATACTTTCTTGAGTGGTTCTCGTCTCACTTCCTTGATCGCGATGGACCATTCGTGATAGTCACAAAGAGTCCGCCAGATCTCATGAGCAGACCGCAAGTGAGCAACACGCTCAAACTCAGATCGACTAAGGCCTTGGATCAAATAATTACGAGCCTTGCTGTTGGCCTCCACATCTGGAGTGATCATATCGTCATCGGCTGGCACGACATAAGGGTTTTTCACCTTAAGCCAAATAGCGTGCCCTTGAGCCTCGATATATGCTTGCATACGAGCCTTCCAATATGCAAAGTCAACTCCATCAAAAATATGTGGCTTGGTTGAGTACTTGTCAGTCGTCATGGCTCCAAAGACCGGTTAAGATCTATGAGAAGAGCTAACCGGCTCTGATACCACTTGTAGGACCGTAAAGGCGACTAGGGGGGCTGAATAGGCGCTTTCTCAACTTTCTCGCCTAAATCAAATTCAACACGAACTTCACTCCTTTAGCTATGAAAGCTAAGAAGATTACTAAGCGCACAGTGGAAGCCTTGTGCTGAATTCGATAACCCCACTCAACCACACGACACACAATTGGAGAAATGAACTCACTGTTCTGGACTGGGCACCGGCGGTTTGACCGGCTACCAAGGACGGTCTGACCGACGGTCAACGAGCGGTCGCACCGGCTACTAACTGGCGGTCGGACCGTTGGATATCGGTTCGACCCGGTAGTACTGAGCAGTCTGAAACGCGGGCGGTCGGACCGCCGTTATAAAACCGGTCAGACCGGTTAAGTCCAGTACTGAAAAAACAAGCACAAATCCAAAACGAAATTTGATCCAACTTTCGATTCAACCAATGAAACTTGACCAAATTTCGAGCACATCTCCCTAATGATATTAGAGACCTATTTCTAGCGACGATCCTTCAGATCCACTTCGCAGAATCGATCTCTCAAGGTTTTACAAATGAAGTGCACAAACCCTAGAATTATGAAAATCTTGATTCAAGACTTGCTTGTGGGGATTGATGATCTAGATGACTCTAGGAGTATTTCCACACATCAAAGCAAGATAAAATAGGTCAAGAGACCAAGCATAAACCCTTGAATCAAGGAAGCACCAAAATCATCCAAAAGAGAGAAGAACACAAAGGGGACAAATGATCTTTCAATTAAGCATCTCAAGATTGATTGAACACACTAGATGCTTACAAAGCCTCTCCAACAAGGAGGACAAGAGCTCACACAAGAGCACACTCACAATCTCTCCAAACCCAAGCTTCTACTCTCCTCTCCTCCAAACCCTAGAAAATGAAGAAGGGGGCCAAATGAATGCTTAGAGGTTTTACATCTCCCCCCTTTCTATTTATACTAGAGGCCTAGGGTTTCTCTTTTGGGACCCACTCACACATGGGACCGACACACACATAACTATTGAAGCAATCGCCTGCTTCACCACGTGTAGGTTGATCAGCGGTTCTCATGACGTCGCCAAGCCTCTCCTGTCCGAATCCCATCGGAATCTCCCAGAGACTCGCACCGACTTCCGCACCGCCTGATCCAACCAGTTGTACCGAACTACCCGTTCGATCCATCTTGCCCATTCTGCACCATGCTTAAGTCACACGACCTCACCCGGCATCCATGATCGTTCTGGACCTCAGCTCTCCAAGCGTAGTCCCGATCCACCTCACCGTTGACGTCGTTGACCTGCAAGCCACCTGCACAACAATAGACAAACAAACCGTTTCCGGGAACAAGTTCTTCACAACTTGACCCACGTTAGCTTCACAATGCAATATGCAACAATAAAGCATTGAAGTTCATACAAAAACCACATTCAAATCAACTCAATGCCAACAAAGCCAAGTCTCAAGTCATCGGCGGTCTGACCGCCCCACAAGGCCGGTCTGACCGCCCCACAAGGCCGGTCTGACCGATTTCAGACCGGTCGGACCGATCCCACAACGGCGGTCGGACCGCCCGAAAAGACTTAGCCAAATTTTCAGCGTGAAAATCCGAAACCTTCTGGAAATTTTAACTGAATAGAACTTTTGACTGGGAGCTCCAAAAATGATGTGACCACATCCAAGAGACTCCCCTCACTTGCCTACACAACCTATTTTTGGCTCAGCTCCAAAAACCACTTTTCATTTTGGCGGTCGGACCGGCAAGCACTGCCGGTCAGACCTTCCCACTGGCCGGTCGGACCGCCCGTGTCCTGACAGCCCTGGAGCAAACCGGAAAACGCGACAAATTGCAAACCAACAAAGCCATTGTCAATTGACTCATCATCCTGAGATCGTGCACATATCCTCACGATATCCACAATAAGAAAGAGAGAAATCTATTCCAATCGAAGATCAAGACAGTCATAGCCAATGTTCCATGAATTTCTTGAGTGGGGACAAGAAGGCTCAAACCCGGAAGAAAAACATAAACTTGATCTAAAAGCTTATTCATGGATGAAAGATTGTCAAGATAACCTTAGATCAAATCCCACAGGTCCTAGCAAGCTAGACCATGGCAAAATACCAAAGCAAAACCGTAGAACACAAGAACCCCAAAATCACTAAAGAGATAGCAAGAACAAGAGAGAACTCATCTTGGCACAAACTTGATTGGATTGATATAAGGAATTATATGTTTACAACCACTCCACAATGGAGGACAAAAGCTCACTCATAAGCACTCAATCTCTCAGTACATCTCTCTGAAACCCTAGCCTCCTATATTCAAATTGGGGTTTCTAAGGCTTGGTTGTGTAAATCCTACATCAACCCTTATATAGTGGAGGCTAGGTCTAGAGATAAATCCTTAACAGGCACCCGTTAAGCCTACACATAAATGGGTCTACACTCGCGCACGCTTCTCAAAGCCAATGACGATCCGGGTCTCCCTAATCTGTCTCTTCTTGATCTTCTCATTCTCATGACCTAAACCGCTTCTCCTTTGCATCGTCTTGCGCCGTAGTTTCTTCAAGGCCACAAACCCGGTATTTTGGCGAAGATACTAAAATACCCCTTCTCGATCTTTCTCCATGACTAGGTCTAATCATCGTGAAACAATCACATCCTTCGACACGCATATGTTTATTAATGGATTTCCTCATGCCGGCAAGTCTCCCCCACCAGCTCCCACTGAACCATCTTGTCTCTTGCACTGCCCCAAGCCACTTGATGCAACCTGTTTGTAAGATCGAGGAGGTCGACTAGAGGGGGTAAATAGGCGGTTTTAAAATCTTTTGGCTAAAATTGAGTTTTCTGCAGAATTGTAAATCAATTCAGTTTTGCTCAATTAAAACATAAATCAACTAGTCTTGACTAAGTGCACCAACAATATAAGACTATTAATAATAATAGCAAACATAAAAAGACTACAAACAATTTGATTCTAAAAGTGTAAATAGTACAAAGTAAAACATAAGAAAAATAAACCACAATGACACAATGACGTTTTACCGTGGTGTTCGGAGACTTGCCGGTCTCCTCTAATCCACGTTGAGGTAAGCTCAAACTAATTGGACCGGCTCCACGAATTAAGCCAAACACCTCAATTCCACTAGTGGTAGCTCTTTCCCGCTCTGGGTAGGTGAGCTCTAACCTTCACAACACGCCGAGCCTTCTTACAAGCTTCTTGAGAAGATCACCGATCTACGACGCCTCCACGTCGTCTAGGTGTCGGTAAACACCAAGAGTAATAAGCCAAACCCCTTCCTTGAATCTCACCACGTGCAAAGAATGCACAAGTTCAAGTCTATACAAAATCCACTTCTAGATACAACACATGCAACTAGAGACCTCTCTCCTTACTCACAAGGTGTAACACATGCACAATTGAGAGGAGAACCTCACACTAGCTCAAGTGAGTGAAATGGGATGCTAAAAAATGTCTCTCAACCGACCAAGGTGAGTATTTATAGCCCACATACAAAAACTAGCCGTTGGGAGTAGAAACCCCAAAAAATCAGGATTTACGGTAGTACCACCGTACAAACTCTGGTACTACCGTTTTCTACTGTTCATTGGTCGTACAGGTGCATTAACGGCTCAAAAACTAGCTGTTAAAGTTTTTGTGCGGTAGTACCTCTCTTCTCGGGAGGTATTACCGCAATCCAATTTCAGCACAGATGACACTCGGTAAAAAGGTCATAACTTTTGACTCCGATGTCGAATTGAGTAATCTTGAGCTCTTTGGAAAGCTTATTCAAAGGGACACACAACCCACCTATTTGATTGATCTCAAACACATTTGATTAAATCAAAATCATAACTCCAAAAGACCACTGCCAACAAGCAATCTTAGACCATGCCAAAGGAAAATGCATGAATCCCAACAATTTGAAAAACACATTTGCAAACTTAGATCATACCACAAGGAGTAGGTACATGGACTTCAACTATTTGTAAAACATATTTGCAAAGTATAGTCACATGCTACAAGGATTAAATGCATGAGCCTCAACTATTTGCAAATAATAGCATCATGCCACGGTGAGCTAGAGCAAGCGAGATTGAGCTATCAACACATCATGAGACTCAAGCTACTAGACAATACCCCTCTTAATAGTACGGCAAACCTATATTAGCAAACCAGTCTTCCAAACAAATACCAAGACCGGTAAAAGACTATGAACACATCCTTAGCCCTAGCTAGTCATACATTTGCCTTGAGCATCTTGAAGCTTGATGACACACATCTTCACTTCAAGTCCGGGTCATCGTCTTAATATGCATCAACCCATGATGCATCCTTTACTTGGCCTCCATCAACACATTATAGGTCTTCTCTTGACTTGATGATCAACTCATGATCATCTTCTCTTCTAGATCTTGATATGCATCAACACATGATGCATTCTCTTCTTGAATCTTGACTTGATGATGATCAACTCATGATGCAATCCAAAGTCTTCATCACCCTGGAACATAACCTATTCACCAAACTCATGGAAAATGTTAGTCCCACAATAATTAACATTAATTACTAAGATGTACCCAGTGGCGAATCCAGAATGAAAAATGAGGGTGGGCTCAAAGTCTTGAATGACTAAACTTATTTGTAACAATATAGTCTTATATTATTGCGCAATCAAATTTATACATGAATAAAAGCAGAGAAAAAGAAAAAAAAACAATTAATGTACCTCGCTAATGGAAAGTACATCCCTAAAACATGTAAATATGGTTCCAGTAGGTAACAACATGTACATTAATATTAGAAAATTAGTGATACAATAGCAAATTGTACTTAAATGATCATGAACATTCAAAATAAATGAACCATACCACTAAGACGCTAGCTTGAATCACGACTTTCACGAGGTAAATTCATTCTGCGAGATTTCATGCCTTGGAAGGATATTATGATTTTATCATCATCAATAGATCTAAATATGTCTCGCTCGGTATAACACACCATCAAATCATTCAACCACTCATCCGATACCTTATTGCACAAATCTGATTTGATAATATTCATTGCCGAAAATATTCTCTCAACAGATGCCGTTGCCACTAGAAGGATCAATATCAGCTCGATGAGGCAATATACCATTGGAAAAGTTCTATCTTTTTTTTGTTTCAACCATCAATTGAGCAAGTTTTGAAATGTTACGACATCTATGAAATTCATCACTTCTCTTAATGTTGAGAATGAAGGTTTGAAGTTGACTTCTTAACAAGAATCGATTAGCCACCGTGAAATCATCAGCATAAATCTCAGCGAGTCGAATAAGCTTATCAACATTAAATTTAGAGAATGAGTCGCTTGGATCAAGACAAGACATGCATACCAATAACTCCGAGGAAACTTCATTGAAGCGATGATTCATCTCATTCATAGTTGCATCAAGAGCAGCATTGAAAATGTTAACTTTGTAATAGTGATGTTGAGTCACTGTATGCTTCCGACGTACAGATTTACCCATAACTCCAATGACATCATTCATATTTGGCACCAAAATCCCATATGCTCACAAAAGCTTTTGACTTGGTCGAACAATGGTTCCCACCCATTGTCCCTCATATCTTGCAAGCGTTCTTTCACATCCTGTATCAAGCACATAGCTTCAACGATGTCTTGATACTTTCTTTGTAAAGCAAGTGATAGCTCATTTGTTATGCTCAACAATGATATCAAAAAATGCATGATGAACACAAATTGAAAGGATTCCATATTTTTTATTAAACCTGCTGCTCCACCATGACTTGTGTTTTGACAAGCATCTTCACTTATAAGTTCTAGTACATCCACAACTGCCTCCCACATTTGGTATATACAAAGCAGGGTTTTGAGATGTGTGCCCCATCGAGTATCTCCAGGTCTAGCTAGACCAGATTCGTGACCTCTTGTGCGCAAGCTTTGGAAAGCTCTTTTTGAATATCTGCACAAGTCATAACTGCATGCCCGGGAGCTATATCAAATGCATCATTCACTTCCTCCTTCTTATCCTTGTACCATTCCAACAACTCTTTAAAATTACCTTTGTTGATGGAAGTGGAGGATTCGTCATGTCCACGAAAAGCTTCACCTTGCGCTATGAGATATCTTGCACAATCTAAAGATGCAGTCAAACGAATTTTGTATGCAATTTCGGCCTCCTTACAATAAGTGCTCATTTTACTAGATACACTTGACCGTTGATTCTTGAAGTCATCACACTCACCCCTTGCGATGTTGTGAAAACTATTTGTACCACCAACATGTTTATTGAAAGCATCTATAGCCGTCCTCCAACGAGAGAACCCAATTTTTGTAAATACATCATTACCAAATGTGTTGGGTTGTGTCGGTTTCTTGAAAAGAAAATAGTAGAAACAAAAAATAACATCTTTTTCCATACTATATTCTAACCAATCAAACTTACGATACCATGATTCTTGAGAGGACCTCCACAGTTTGCCATCTAATGCCTTTGGAAAGGTATGCCCAATTGCTCGAGTTGGACCATTTAACAAATATGTCCCCCTCACTTCATCTCTAATTTCATTGGCAAAATCTTCTATTGGTATGCGATGCGCCGGATCGGCAATAATTTCACCCGAATTAAATTCTATTCAAAGCTTATTTGGTTGAGTTACGCTCTCATCGGTTGGGGGAGTACTACTTGAATTGCTTGTGAAATAATTACGCAAAGTTCATTTCTCCATTATTGCGAATATACGAATTAATTAGTAATCGAGTAATGAGCAATGAGTATATACCAAATTACCAGCTCAATTCTCAAATATCAGTAGCTCAGCAGTCAGCACTGTTTTGCTATTTCCCAGTCGGCTGTTCGACACTGCTCCCCCCAAATCCCAATCGGAAGTTCGGCTGATATCAAGACTTCAAGAGCGGCAGAGCCGCCGCACCGCAGCAGCCGATATATCAAGACAAAGACTTCAATCTTCAAGATCGCACAACACCAAAGATCCGGCACTTCACTTCTTCTTCGGTCTTAACTCTTCAGTCTTCACGCCACTTCTCCTCTTTAGCCCGGCCTGGCCTACTAGCCGCTCGGCTCAACCTCCCCGGTCCCCGCCTGGCCGACTGGCCGCCTCCTCCACCCGGCCTCCGGGCTTCGGCTCCCCCACCTGGCCTCGCCGCCTCGGGTCTCCGGTCTCCCCCTGTCCCCCAGATCCGTCCTCCCTCCTTCGGCTCCTCCTCCCCCACCCGGCCACCCGGCCGCCGGCGCTTACTAGTCTCGACCCGGCCGCCCAGATCTGCCTCTGGCTCCCCCTCCGATGGCCCTCCCCCACCCAGTGGATTCGCCCAGGCCAGATCCGCCTCTGCCTGCAGCTCCTGAGCTCCCCCTCCCCAACTGGGCCACCGGCAGCTCCTTGCCTCAGCCCAACCAGCCAGATCCGCCTCGGTGCCTCCGGCTCCCCCTCCCCCAACCGGCCGCCGCCCGCCGGCTCTCTGCCTCCGCCCGATGACCCGACGGCTTCCCTCCTCGTCCTCGGCCAGATGGCCTCCTCCGGCATCGACGGTCAGCGGCGGCCTCCCCAGCTCCCTCTGACTCAGCCACTCAGGTGCGCCTCGCTCGTCGAATGAATGTGAAATCACTGGATTGAAAGAGGATGATTGGATGGGGATTGGAGAATTTTGGAACAGGAACAACAGGTACTACCGTGTGGATGGTGAGTCACGTGGGTGTGAGTTGGGCCTGGCTTCGACGAGTGCAAGGCCCATCGCGCATTTGCTTGCTCTGCAGCCTCTTGCTTCCTTGTTTGGTCAGGCGCGCAGCACAGCCACACCAGTCGGCCCGTGAGCTGAAGTTGCCCGGGGCTGGGGGGAGTTGCCGAGGGGTTGTTTCGGCCGCTGGCGGAGGGTGGGCTTCAGCCTAACGAAGCCCACCCGGTGGATTCGCCCCTGGATGTACCTGCAATAAATGCTTCTGAACAAGCCATTACTGACAGGTGCGGTACCACCGCCGTCGATCATGCGGTAGTTCCGCTCTCCGGTAGTTCTGTTCATATAGGGCGGTACCATCGCTTCCCTTAGAGGTCCACAACTGGCCCTCTCTTGAGATAACGTACCACTGTCTATATTTCGGAATATCTGAGCTGCGATAGTTCCGCTCAAGATACGGTCACACCGCAATGTGGTAGTTCCGCCAAGAAAACTCCGAAACTACCGTTCACCAGGTGAGCAACCGAGATAAAAATGTGTCATTCTGT
This sequence comes from Hsuehochloa calcarea, assembly GCA_036346395.1. NCBI lineage: Eukaryota > Viridiplantae > Streptophyta > Magnoliopsida > Poales > Poaceae > Hsuehochloa > Hsuehochloa calcarea. Next base: position 7,947,300 of record CM070602.1, read on the forward strand.
AAAAAAATGTACCTCCAACTAATCTTCGGTTCGACCGGGTTGCGGTAGTACCACACCACTTTTTCGGTCATACCGCTGTGCGGTAGTACCGCCAAGACAACGTCGGTACTACCGACTTTCACTGAAGACTTTTCCAGAAGCAAAACAAATGCAATGCATACCAAAAAATGACACAAAATAAACTTCAAACCACTAGGCATGATCTCTTTATTGTCTTTGCATTACCATTTCCTTGTTGTCTTCCATAATTCGGGATTAAGCCATTAAAGCAACTTGGCACACACATTAATCCCATAAACACAATTGCAAATAATTGAATATAAAGCGATATGAGTATATATGAACTACACAAGTTTTATATAATCAAAGGATATGTTTCAAAGTAGAGATCCCCAATATATGTGGATAAAGAAATATGGATCAATACTAATAAAACCATAAAACATAGAGTGAACTCCCCTAAATGTGTGTATACACGAATGTGTAATAAAAACATATACACATATTCAAGTTAGACTTTTAGTGGAGTTCAACCTATATTTTGGATCCGATGAACGCAACAAGATATAAGAATATGATATCGAGTACATACCTCCATGATTTTCACCTTTTCATCCAAATAAGACTATACAATAGATATATCAATAGAAGTGTTAGTCTCACATATAGATTTGTCATTAATCATCAAAATACTCCATTAACTCATAATGGTGGGTCTAGATTCTTCATCGTTGCACCAAACTTTCCGTTCGGTCATTCTTGTCCATCTTGTGCCTTGCTTGAGTCCAACCACTTTACCCGACATCCTTGATCGTTCTATGCCACAGCTCTCCTAGTCTAGTCCCGATCATCATCGTCGTTGACCATAGTTGACTCTAAGTGTCCCTGCACAACAATAGAATAAGAAATTAATTTAGGGCACAAGTTCTTCCCAACTTGATCCATGTTAGCCAAAACGTGCATCATGTAACACCTATACGCTGAATCCCATGACTTTGACCAATTCTATAAAGTTCAACACACTCACTGTGCATGAACTCATCACTCTGGTGGTCAGACCGCTAGCCCTCAACCGGTCTCACCGCCAGCCTTTCTGTCAGTCAGACCGCCAACCAATGGTCGGTTTGATCACCCCTGGCTGGTCTGACCACCAGTCTGGTAACAGAGGACCGGTCAGACCGCCAACCAACAATCTGTTAGACCACTTGTCGGTTCTAGAAAACACCATTTCTAGACTTTTTGGTAAAACTCTATCTAGTTTTGCGTCCAATCTATATTATCAATGACACATGGTGCAAACTCACTCCCAAATACTCCCACACAAGTGTTTGGTGCCCATTCATCAAAAGCTCTCACCACCCAGTGACGGAGCTGAGAAAAATCTCAAGAGGGGCCAATGATCAAAGCAAATTACTAGCAACAGGGCTCCAGATTGTAGGAAGAATCAAGTCAATCAACCAAGACAATGCAGCATCAATAAGATTCAAAAGCACATTGCTCACTATTGGCTGCACGACGACGCACAGAATTGGCTCTCCGGCCGTGACAAGCTTGTGGTGCTCTCCGGCCGCAGCAAGCCCGCGACGCACCATCGGCCAACGCCTCGTCACCCCGTCTGCTGCTTCTATGTTTTGCCGCCGCTTGTTGCCGCATAATTGAAATCGTTGTATCGATGAGTAGTATCGTAACTAGTGACAGGCAACAATTGTGGGGCTTCTAGATGGACCTAACATAACCAAATTGGGCCAGCTGTGGACTGCATACATGCTATTAATTTTTTTTCCCCTAGAATGCCATGACCTAGGTTGGCCGAGCCCATACTTTGTCCCTGTCACCGCTGGTCAGACCACCCGGCCTCAGCCGGTCAGACCGCCGCCTACCTGACAACAACTCCGATAAATTGCTAAACCGAGGGCCTACTCTCCAAACTCCTTAACACCAATGCTAATTATTCAACACCAAGATTAGAACTCCACACATAAAAAAATTCCCACCTTAAATACGCAGGGATTGCAAGACCTGGCGCATAGGTTTTTCGGTTATCCTATAATGTTGTCGTTCAAGGAAGGGTTAGTGTGCTTTAGAGCGGTTTCGGGGTTGATCTTTTAGATCTGCTCGACAAATGTCAATGCTATAGTAAATAATAATATATAGTAGTATTATGTTATGTAAAAATCTAGTCTGAAAATAATCTAGGATTGATCATCGGCTACCTTACCTCATTTTAACCTCGCTAATACAAAGTTCACGTACACCTAAATCGTGTATTGCTTGATCTTCTATGTAGTGGAGTTAAGCTGAAATAGATCAGTTGAATATAAAATTAGCATAGGTTTTTGGGTTAATCATACGTGGTCGTTCAAGGGCAGGGTTGATGCGGTGAGGTGCGGTTCGAGGTTATAACTTATATAATCCTGTGAACCTGTACCTAGTCTACAAATGTAATGCTAGTAAAATATGTGTTTTTGTGCGGAAATATAAAATAATCCCATATTGGTCGTTAGTTACATTAGCTCATTTCATACTAGAAATGTGCACAACTGACATTGGTTTGGGTCTTCTTTTCCTCTTTTTTTTTCTCCCCCCTTTTCCATGGAAAACTCAAACTAGCTTGAGCTTAGCAGGACCCAAGCTTGTTATGCTTAGTCTAGATACGACTTGTTTCCAAAATTAATTCCAGTGCCATATACGAACCTCCGAAACAGCGCTATAATTTCAATAACCATGTGCACACCAACAAATGTCAAAGGTCTAATCTTTGAGTTCTTAGCATATAGTCTCTGTCTCGCAATACAAGTCTGTTTGGGGTTCATGCGATCAAGGTTTTACAAACATTAGTCATTAATATATGTTGATGCGTTAAAACAGTGTTATTGGATTTGTCTTGCAAAATACTTTTATAATATATAATTTTTGCTAGCATATTTAAATATTAAAAAAAATTGACGCATATTGTGATGCAGAGCGAGTATACCTTAGAATAAGTCGTATGTAGACTTCGAGGATAATGTGAATTGGTGATGTGAGCTCGTCCGTTGTAACCAAAATACCAAATCGTCATAAACTTTGTTCAAGATATGACTTTACTTTGAAAAAAAATGCTGTCACAGGCTACGCTCGCTTTCTGAATTCCCTGACAGAGACTGAGATCAGGCAGAGAAGAAATCCCAATGCGCTTCGAATAGTTTAACGCAAATGTACATGACTTGACAACACCCTGTCTTAGATAGGGATCCGGATTACAGCAGAGGATCTGCGTAAACAGCGACTGTGATAGGTGAATAGTACTGCAACAGATAATGTAGGCAAAATATTTACTGCAGCAATTTTCACTGCCGGGAAAATCACTATAACAAAAACAGTGTAGCAATTAAGCTCGATCTTTGTTTCTCGATCAAACGATGATGATCGGCTTCTAATGTCGAGTATTGTGGACCCTCTGCATTAAGACTTTCAAAGCAGAGGATCCAAATTCCTTAGATAGATCTTAAGCCGGCGTGTACGATGCCGGTTAATATTTATAGGAAGAAGTCAATTTGACCCTCGAAGTATTGCTGTCCGGCAACTTAATCACCTGATCTAAACAACCGGCCCTTTAACCCTCTCACGTTGAAAAACCATAGCACTTAACCCCCTATGGTTGTTTTGCTCGGTGGTATTACCTACGTGGCACTCAATTAAATCCGGTTTCGCTAAATGGGATGATGAGGTGGTAGGAGGCTTGCTTAATGTAATTCCACATGGCGTTGCTCTCCCTCATCACCTCCTGCTTCCTCCCCAACCCCTCCCACCCGCTACACCTCCTCTTCGCCTACCTCTTGCCTGCTCCCTCCTCGCGCCACGCCGGTGCCGCAGCCGACCTCGCCCACCTCCCGCCCGCCGCCGCCCGCTCCCTCCTCGCTACGCCGCGGTTGCCGGATCCACCACCCTCGAGCCCGTTGCCGGCGGCCCCGTACTCATAGCCACTGGATCCACCACCCTCGAGCCTGTTGGTCTTGGATCTCCTGTTCTCGAGCCCACTGGCCACTGGATCCTCCATCATCGAGCCCACGTGTCGTTGGATACACGGTCCTTGAGCTTGGCTTGAGGAACATGGCGAGGAGCGAGACCACAACGCAGGTGCCACCGATCTTCTCGCTCGTGCATGTGTTCGCGTCCATGGCGAGGCGGTGAGCACCCCGTCGCCGATCTTGTTGCAGTTGTTGTGGTCGTGCGCAAGCTTCTTGATGATGAGTAGACCAAGGAGGTTGCATTCCTCGTCAACGGTGTAGAGCAGCGACGACACAGACTCGATGACGTCGGGGCGCTAGCCACGTGAAGCGTGTTCCGTTTCTTGCTGACGGCATGCCGATCCACCGCAGCACGGTATCCCCGAACTGCAGGCTCGCGGCAACGTTGACGAGGATGCCGATGCCGATGCACTGCTCGTATACACATTGTGAGATCACTATTGTATGACCATGTGTATAGTCCATTGTAATTTGTACAATACATGATGAGCAATATGTATTTTGTACATTATGTCACGTAATTTGTATGATGTATTCTTGTACAACATGTAGTATGCGCATGGGCACAGTATATTGTTGGAAGAAGTCCATATGTTGAGTCATCCGCACGCCTCCTGCCACCTCAGCATCTCATGTAGCGAAACTATGCTAACTGAGTGCCATGTAACCAATACCACCAAACAAAATAACTATAGGGAATTAAGTGCACTGAAGTCAAATGACTGATTTTTAGATCAGAATGTTAAATAGCCCGACAACGATACTCGGAAGGTCAGATGAACTTCTTCCGTATTACATTCGAGGCAATCTTTGCGTGGATCTCTCAAACCCAAAAGGCGACGTGTACAAATCCATTAGCTCATGAACTTGCACAATTAGCCACGCGTACAAAATTCCGTGCTATGTGACGTGCGCGAAGTCAAGTATGTATCGAGCGAATAATTTCTCAAGATTTCTCAAGTATGTATCGGGCATCCGCACTGTCCGGCACCTGGGTGGGAGAGCACCAAACTAGGCCGTTTCTTTCATATACCTGAAAATAAAATAAAATGGGCTGCAGGTCATCGCCACCCGTGTCGGCGAACAATAGTGCGAGGATTTCGGTGGTTTTGCGGCGATCTGACGCGTTATTTTGGGCCTTTTCGATGTGGCCTCTGGGGAAAGGTTTTGGTGGGCTTTCAAGTTTCAACTCTGAAGACCTTTCGCACGTGGAATCTGCGGCTGCTGGTGGGTACTCTACTATTCTCACCGTGGAGGAAGAAGGCGGCGGCGGCGGCGGCGGCTGCAACCCAGCCCTTGATTTTACTTCACAAATACACCCCAACTCTATGGATTTTTTTAGTATTTGGGTGAATTTTATTCACGATTCAGTGCTAGAACTAAGCAACCACGATTCACAAAACCACGTGCGATTCTGCAGCCTGCAGACACAGCAGGATAAGGAACCGAGCGCGAACGCCATTAATTCTAGTACTCCACGGTCGCATCCCGATCGATAGGAGAGGCTTAGCCTGCTACCGACCTTCGATCATGGTGATGGTCATGCTGTCCACGAAGCTGCAGCCCGGTTTGCTGGAGGACGTGTCCTCTGTCGCAGCTCTTCTCGCAGCGAAGCCGGGCTGCTTGGGGGATGGCAACGAGGCGATGTCGGTGGCGGCCAGCATCAGGAGCACCTGGGACATGAGAGGACGGTCGTCCGGGTTCTCTTGCACGCACAGGAGCCCCACTTTGAGGCATTTTAGCACTTCGTCTGAGTTGAATGAGCCGTTCAGAGTTTCGTCGACGAGATCGACGCTGCTCCCCTCATTCCATAAGCTCCAGGCCTGGTAAAAGTTCAGAGATATTTGCCAAGTTAAATTAATAAGCGTAAGTCGTGTAGAATTGATGAAATGTATTCATGCTTACATGTGCTAGAAGGTTTAGGTGGTTGGAGTAGCTGTAGACACCTCTGTTCCTTTTACCGGTAATGATTTCCAGCACTATAACACCAAAGCTAAATACATCTGATTTCACCGAGAATACTCCATCCATTGCGTACTCGGGAGCCATATAACCGCTGCAGAGTACCATGCAAACATAATCGACATTAGGAGATTAAATGGCAAGGTCAATATTCGGTGATTAAATTGTCTTACCAAAGCTCTTAGTTACTTACTATGTGCCAACCACTCTAAGTGTATTGATTTCTGTGTCCTCCCTGCCGAACATTCTTGCCATGCCGAAGTCTGAAATTTTAGGAGTCATCTCCTTATCCAGAAGAATGTTGCTTGTCTTCAGGTCTCTGTGGATGATTCTATATCTCGAGTCCTGGTGAAGATACAGTAGACCTCGGGCGATCCCCTCGATTATGCGGTATCGCGTTTGCCAGTCCAGAAGCATGCTCTTGGATTTGTCTGATAACATAGGTAGATTGCTATTTTTTCAAGTCCCTTGAAAGATTAGGAATTTTCATGCTCACAAAGGTTAAGTGCATACCAAACAGAAAGTAGTCCAGGCTTTTGTTTGCCATGTATTCGTACATAAGTATCTTTTCTTGTCCACAGATGCTGCAGCCAATAAGTCGAACAAGATTCCGGTGCTGGAGTTTAGCTATCAACATAACCTCATTCTTGAACTCATCGAGACCCTGTAATGATGTCTTTGATAGTGTTTTAACAGCTATTTCTTGTCCATCCTCAAGCTTACCCTGTAGTTTTGAAGTCAAGTATTTTCAATCAGACGTGCAGTGACAATGTTCCATAGTATGAAAAGTTAGAATGCATCTTTGTTGTCAACTGTTAACGACGTCTTTTAACAACTCTTTGCAAGACCTAAACTTTTGATTTGTTGATGATTCTGATACTATTATTAGCTAGCATTCATGATGCCACTTCGAACTATGTCTCTGAAATCTTAAAATGTACCTGCAGTATGACTGTGATTTATATAGAGATTCATACCTTGTATACTGGCCCAAAGCCACCTTCACCAAGCTTGTTGTCGGTTGAGAAGCCCTCTGTGGCTGCTGCTATTGTCTCCAAATCAAATAGTGGCAGCTCCAGGTCATCACCATGACTATTTCCTTCACTTTGGAGTCCTCTATTGTGTAAATCACCACTCCATTTACTTGGTCCTATTGGAACATCAAAGAGAGTGAAATAGGCAAAATAAGAGGTCAGTTTTTTTTTTGTTCCGCGCTTCTTTTGTACGTTTCAACTAAAGGGAGGTAGTTTTCTCCCTTTTGGGAAGTCACAACCTCAGAGGTGATTGCATGTTACCTGATCGTCTTGCTTTTGTCCTCTTTCTTCTCCAAATGAATAACCCTATAATTGCTAGAAGAATTGCCAGTGCACAGATGCTGACAACAACTGCAATCATAATGTGCACCTTCTTCTTAGACTTGCTAGTTGAATCTGCACAAGAAATCACGACTATTAGTTCAATCATGGACATGGTTGTAGCCAGGGATAAAAAAAACCGGCCGGTAACCGGCGGTTACCGGTCGGAACCGGTAAAAAAAATACCGGCCGAAATTTTTAAAATTTGAATTTGAATTTTTGACTCCATAATGTCCTTCCCTAGTTGGTTTAGGCATTTTTATGCTAGATTATGTATTGAAACATTAGTTTTTAGTATATTTGGCACTATTAAAATATAAAGGATGACTTTTTATGTACAACTTGAAACACTTTATCATTATTGAATTGCATGCAGCCATGAGAGAATTGGATTGCATCATTATTTGCTCAGGATTGGATTGATTATTTAATCCTATACTTTCAAATCATTTAGTGACGCGATATGATTAATAAGAGAAACAAAAAAGTATTTGCTAATAGTTTGTTCAGCGACACAGGTTTCATATGTATGATTACTAGTATCAATATACTAGCATTTGTTTGGCCAGGACTAGCCGACCAAGTCCAACTTTCATATTTCTTCTAAAAATACTAGCTCCTAATGGTAGCTCATGTAACTAGAAATCTATCCTTTTAGGAGGTGGAGTCATAAAAGAAGCAAGAAAACAATTAATATACGGCCTTTGGAAAATATAAGATAGTTAAGAATTCAAATGGATCTAATATTTTCAACTAGAGTAAATTGCATCGGAGCTCCCTAAACTTGTGCAGTTGTCTCACTCAACACCCTGAACTTGCATTGTACTTTGCCACCCCCCTAAACTTGATCATGTTTGCATCATTGATCAATCAAACATTTAGGTAATTTCACAACCATTGCACCAATGCAATTTACTCTTTCAATTGTGTCTGTGCAAGAGCACACTACTCATCCTTTTGAAAAATCATGTATGCCTGTGTATTTAGAATATATGCAGCATTTTATTTGGTCTATTGTCATTCCGTTAGGCAGCCTTTCAATTCATCAGAGACATACAATAGTTGCGTTGGGAACGTTTAGATCTATACTTAATTTTTCCATCCTAGGAGAGGGCAAACTAGCCTAGTTAAGCTCTTGCTTGGAAAATTAAGTTTTTTCCGGTTTTTCCGGTTACCGGCCGGTAACCGGTCCGGCAAAAACACAGATTCAAAATTTGAAATTCGAATTCATGCCGGTTTTTTTAAAAAAAAATTTCCGGTAACCGGCCGGTTACCGGTACCGGCCGTCGGCCGGGAAACTCACCGGAACCGGTTTTTCAATCCTTAGTTGTAGCTACAACGTTCATATCTGGATATTACTTAGATGTTAATATACACTGCAGTGTAACACTACTTGTGAATCTTGAGCATTCCTTTTGCTGATGAAATGTAAGCATTCAGAGGACTGCTGAACGAAGAGTACTGCCAACAGAACAAAATTGCATGTTACAAAGGTTGAAATCATTAGCCTTAGAATCAGAGCTTCATTCTTGTTTCAAAAAGAAAAAAAAGAGGAATCAGAGCTTCATTTCATTTTTTGCAAGGAAGCTTTATGTTGAAATATTCACTTTGGAATATCTACATACAAACATTGGTTGAATGAACCCAGTTAAACTCATGCGTTGGTCCATTTGTGCGTATCTCTTGTACTATTATTGAGTGCAGAGGTTCTGGATCTAAAATACGTTGTATAATATTTTGCCGAGATGGGTGCTCACTAGTTCATACTTCATAGTTCATACCAAACATTCTCAACCATGGAGGGAACAATGTTAATGCATCAAATGCATTATGTAACCTTTGATCAACTAGCAGTAGCTAGGTGACCTTGCCCTACAAAGTACCACCAACCTGTTAAATTCGGGTTCCTTTTACGTGGAATTCTGAACAAAACATACAGCAAGGGGGGTCCATGCCTAACCTGTGTTGGAATTGCAACTTGTATTATCAGGGGCCAATTGACCAGTATATATACACAATAGATGTTACAGATAAGGAAACCAAATCAACAATCTAGAGTCCTACTCTAACACAAATATATCTCTAACACCCCCCCTCAAACTCATGGTGGATCAACAACACTGAGTTTGGAGAGGTAGAAGCCGTGCTGTGCTCGAGTCTGGGCCTTCGTGAAGAAATCCGCTATCTGAAGCTCTGAAGGCACATACTGAAGAGCAATCACCTGATCATGCACACAAAACCTCATGAAGGAAGCATCAACACCAATATGCTTGGTGAGCTCATGCTTCACAGGGTCACGGGCAATACTGATAGCACCTGTACTGTCTGACAAGAGAGGAGTCGGTGTAGTAACAGAAACATCAAAATCCTCAAGTAACCACCGTAGCCAAGTAATCTCTGCTATCAAGAGAGCCATAGCTCGCAACTCAGCCTCTGCACTCGAACGGGACACTGCAGTCTGTTTCTTCGTCTTCCAGGCAATAAGCGAACCACCAAGAAAAACACAAGATGCGAGAGATAGACCGCGATCGGAGGATCGCGCCCAAGTAGCATCCGAATAAGCTGTCAGAATGAGTGGAGCGTGGAAAGAAAAGACGGCGAGAGATAGTCCCACGAAGGTATCGCAGAACTCGAAGAAGGTGGCTGTAGTGGACCTGAGTGGGAGTAGAAACAAACTGACTCAGAATGTGGACTGGATAAGTGATATCCGGACGAGTAACAGCAAGGTAGACAAGACTCCCAACAAGATGGCGATAGCGAGTCGGATCAGAAAGAGGCTCGCCATCAGAGGGTCGGAGGTGAACATTGAGCTCCATAGGAGTCTCAACGAACGCTGATCAGTGAGGGAGGCGCGATCAAGAAGGTCTGAATATACTTCTCTTGGGACATAAAGAAACCATCCGGAGTGGAAGTAACCTCAATCCCAAGGAAGTAACGAAGAGGACCAAGATCCGACATGAGGAATCGCTCACTAAGACGAGCCTTGACAAAGGCAATGTACTCGAGTCATCTCCGTGAATGATCATATCATCAAGATACGTAAGAAGAAGAGTCCGACCACGAGGCGAAGTGTGGACAAAGAGCGCAGGATCATGATCACTTGTCAAAAACCAAAGGCGAGTGACCACGAGGAGAAGCGCTCAAACCGTGCACGAGGGGCTTGCTTAAGGCCATAGAGAGAGCGGCAAGGCGGCAGACCATGCCCTCGAGAATGAGAATACCCGGTGGCGGATGCATGTAGATCTCCTCACGCAACTCGCCATTAAGAAAGGCATTCTTGACATCAAGTTGAGAAGCAGACCGATGGCGAATGCAGGCGCCACCGAAAGAAGAGCGCGACAAGTGGTCATGTGGGCCACAGAGCAAAAGTCTCGTCGTAGTCACGACCATGCTCCTCTTGGAAGCCACGAGCAACAAGACGCGCCTTATAGCGCTCAAGAGAGCCATCGAGCGAGTCTTAATCTTATAGACCCACTTACATGTGATGGGACGAGAGTGAGATGGAAAAGGAACAAGATCCCAAGTACCAAGACGCTCGAGGCGACAATCTCTCGGCCATGGCATGTCGCCACTCGGGATGAGTAACAAGATCCGTGGGAGGCGAGCTCACAAGTAGGCTGCGCCAAAGAAAGGCAAAAGCAGGCGGGGGCGAATCGACCGGGCGATCGCGGAGAGCGTAGCGAGGAGAAGATGACCCATCGGGGAAGATGAAGCATCGAAGAAGATGAAACATCGGAGAAGTGGGCTCATCTGGAAGATCCTCAATACGAGGTCGACGAGTGTAGACGAGTGTAGTGGGGGGAGCCTGAGGAGCCGCAGGAGACGAAACAGGCGGCGACAATGGCGGATAGGCCACAGGAGAAATATGTGGAGACGAGATAGGTGTATCTGGAAAGATCAAAAAGGACAGAGACTCCACAGAGGAAGTCGAAGGAGAGACAGGACGTGGGTAGAAGGGACGAGACTCGTCGAAAGTCACATCCCGAGAAATCCGCATCCGTCGACCAACAGATCCCAAAGACCGATAGCCCTTGTGCTCAAGATCGTACCTCGAAAGACACACTCAATGGACTGAGCAGTCAGTTTGGTGCGTTCTCGAGGGGCGAGGAGAACGTAGCAAACGCAGCCAAACAGACGAAGAGCAGAGTAGTCAGGAAGGAGACCACAGAGACGCTCAATAGGGATTGCACCCTGAAGAGCAGAAGAAGGCTGGATGTTGACGAGATAGGTGGCAGTGGAAACAACCTCCGCCCAAAAGTGAGGTGGAATAGAGCGGCAATCATCGATGCGAGCCGACTCAAGTAGGTGACGATGCTTGCGCCAAGAACACCATTCGAGCATGAGCACCGGGACAAGAGAATCGAAGCGAGTGCCACCTCGCCAAAGAAGGAAATCGCGCAGTGATGAGAGAGGTACTTGCCGGTAGTCGCACGAAAGACACGAATAGGAGTGGAGAACTGTGTGCGAACCATAGTGGTAAACTGTTTATAGATAGACAAGACCTCACTACGAGAAGACATGAAATATATCCAAGTGTGGCGAGAGAAATTATCTATAAATATGATATAGTATCGATGACCCCCTTTCAAACGAAGGAGCCGGACCCCAAACATCCGAATGAACAAGATCAAATGGGCGTTGAGACACCGACTCACTATGAGGATAAGGAAGTGAAGTTTGTTTGCCTAACTTACAGCCCTGACAATGTAGATACACGTCTCCTGAGACAGACCCCAGAAGACCACGACGAACTAAAGACGACAAACGAGAGCCACACAGATGGCCAAGACGGTGATGCCATTGTTGGAAAGAGCCGGTAGACGGAGTGGCAAAGGCGGAGAGATCGCGGCGGCGGTGGCGGCGGAAGGAAGGTGAAGCCATCAAGCTCCCGAGACGCTGCGAGTCAAGGCGCCGAGGCGAGAACCAACCGAGCTCCGTGTGGCGGTCCCGAACACAACAAGAGTCGAGTCGAGAATGATCCGATAACCAAGGTCGATGAATCTATCCAGTGAGAAGAAGTCGCATGGTTAGGCGAGGAATATGAGCAACGAAGGAACATGAAAAGATGAGTTGCTAAGAGGTCCTCTACCGAGACAGAAGAGAGGTACCATCGCAGTAAGAACACCGATGGGGAATCAAGAGGTGTAACAAAAGATAGAGTGGAAGAATCGGAAGTCATGTGGAAGGATGCTCGGAATCAAGGATCCACGGGAGGTACCATGCGTGTAGGAGGTGGTTTCTCGGTGCAAGAGTCGATCGCAAAACCTCGCAGAACACGCCGAGGAAGAACTCGGCGGCAAGCGATCGTCGAAGTCCGGTTATCTCTCGCTCGGTGAGAGAAAATGCGAAGTAGTCGATGCGCACGTCGTTGTAGAAGTACAGGTGCGGTGCTAGGAGAAGAACGGCGTGAAATATGCCGCTGTTTCTTGTAGCACCGAGACTCAATGTGGCCGATCTTGTTGCGATAGGGAGCGGCGAGGACGACCACCGTTAGATGGAGGGCGGCCACCACCACCGTGGCGATCGGCCGGAGGAGGCGTGATCTTGCGTGAAGCAGTCGGTGTAGTAGGTGTACAAGCGGCGAGTACGGAGGGGAGTGGCATCAGACCAAAGACCACTTAGACGAGTCTCCTCTGCACGTATCTCGATGGGGCCTCGGAAGAGTGACACGAGGGTGGCGTGCAAGTAGCTGGGCACGCCTCTGCTCGAACTCAGGACGAAGGCGAATAAGGAACTCGTAGACACGCTGAAACTCCAGTCGACGCATACGACCAGCAAAGACGAACAGAACGACAGCGGCCGGCGGTGCGAAGAGAGTCCGATTGACGCCGATCGCGAACTCGAGCGTAGAAGGCGTCAACGAGAGCATCGCCTGCAAGAGAGTGCTCTGACGAACTACCGATAGGTAGAGGCATCTCGGAGGGTTCATAGCGCTGTCGAAGATGAGTCCACATCCGACACCAAGAAAATCCACAATCTCGTAAGAGAACCGAGGTGGACATCGGCGATGAAGACAAAGACAGCTCGAAGGCCGTCGTCGCACCACTGAGTGTAGGTAGTTAATTGATCCATGTAGAAATCCAGAGCCTCTTGATAGACAGAGGCAGCCTTCTCATCAACAAAACCAGCAGCCTCAATAGCAGCCTCGTCAGCTGTTGGGGAAAGTGCAACAGACGTAGGCTTCGTCGGAGGAGTAGGGCATGGCGGGCAGGTGTCATCGCTAGAGAGGACACCCCAAAGACGAAGACCACGCATGTGGATGCGCATGTGGGACACGAAGTCGGTGTAGTTAACACCATCAAAGATCACCGGCAAATGAGGAAGGGAAGCAAGACCCATTGGTAGGCGGCTACCGACGGTATGGCGACCAAGGTAACGTGTTCTAATAGCGGCCTGGGCGACTGCGCGATTAGACCAACGTTTTTTTTTCTCTTTTTTTTTTCTTTTTTTTTCTCTTTTTCCTTCGGCCCGGCCTTTAGTTTTGGCCCGACCTTTAGAAAACAGGGCTGGGGGGACGACTAGGGTTCCCCCAGCGATACCGCTGCTGGGCGCGGCGGCGGCGCGCGGCGGCGAGTAGGCTGCGGCTCGCTTTGGATGGAGCGGAGGCGGGGCGGCCGGATGGAGCGGCGGCGGCGGCTCTCTGGCTGCGGCGGCCGACCAGAGCGAGGCGCCTCGAGACGGCGGCGGCGACTCCTCTCGAGCCGACCGAGTCGCCTGCGTCGCGCTCGCTCGCCGATGGAGCGGCGGTGGGGCGGCCGGATGGAGCGGCGGCGGCTCCTCTCGAGCTCCTGCGGTCCGCTCCGGCTACCTCTGCGCCTCTTCGATGGCGGCGGCGGTGGCGGCGGTCGCCGAAGAGAGCGAGGGGGCTCCCGAGACGGCGGAGGCCGGCGCGGGAGTCGGTGACGAGGCCGTCAGCTGCGGGCGTAGATGAGATGATGCCGACGAAGCGACAGACGAAGTTGCACGAGCAGAAGCCGGCGGCAGCGACTAGAACAGGTAACTCTAACGCTCTGATACCATGTTGGAATTGCAACTTGTATTATCAGGGGTCAATTGGCCAGTATATATACACAATAGATGTTACAGATAAGAAAACCAAATCAACAATCTAGAGTCCTACTCTAACACAAATATATCTCTAACTATATCTCTAACAACCTGGACTGTGGCACCATGGATCTGGGATGCCTTGCTCCACACAAGCTACGATCACATGGAAAATGAGCTCTTCATAATGTTGCAGTGCAAAGAGAAGACTGGTATGACTGTTTGCATGTCTTGGTCCAACATGTGTCCTTGCCCAACTAAAATATCTGTACGATGATGTGGTAGGTCCAAACTTTTTGCTGGCATAGATCCATTTTCATGTGGTACGTTGAGTGACATGTCCATGAACTTTACCAAAGTTGTAAGAAGGATTGGTTTGTACAGATAATAGCACTCCTACTGCGGGGTTAAGACTTGGAAATGGATGCTGCGATGCCCATGCAGCAAAGAAGATTATCTGCAATTCCACACTAACCTTTGTCTCCCCAAGACGGTGCCGACAATTCAACAGGAAGGAACCATTTTCCCGAGGATAAACAGGAAAGAATCATTGGATTTTAGTTTGTTTCAAGCCTTTATTAAATCATGTGGCAGTGCTGGAAAGGGTGTACCACCTTGACCCCAGCAGCAGCAGTGCCCTTATACATTACTGCAGACAGAACCTAGCCTGGACTTCGGAGCACACTATTGATTGTTTGGATCTGGAGAAATCTTCAGATAGTTCAGTCACAACTTGCTAGTGTCTGGAGGTAACAACAGGCTTTGTGATGGCAACAACTGGTACGGGTATGTTGATTCTTGCTTACTTTACTTGTGTGTCTTGATTTCCTTTGAAATGGAACATCCATGGTACTACTGTTTCTTAATTCTGACACCTTATGTTGATGCAGGCAGCCTAACGTCTTCTGTTGAGCTCCATTGAAGAAGTAAACTGCCAAGGCTTTTCGTTTACCAATCTAATGCATATTCTTCTTTTTTTTTTTTGGAGGGGGCAAGGAAATGCATATATTCATTTGATCACGCAACATGCAAAAATTCTAGTGCACATAAATGACCTTTATCCCCACGAGAGAAAGGGCCTCGGCCTCCCTTTCCCCTTTCTTTCGGTGTTAATCTGTTTGACACTTTGACTGATCCATCCAAAAAGAAAAGATTCTTTAACATTCAGTCATGCATCAATCATCGTGGATACCTAAGTACCTTATGGTTCACACTTCATACACGTCAACCACATCCACATGTGAAAAAACACACTCACACCAAGAAACATGTGGATTTAGACATGGCTGAGTCTTTAATCACAATGTAACATGTGGATTTAGACATGGCTGAGTCTTTAATCACAATGTAACATGTGGATTTAGACATGGCTGAGTCTTTAATCACAATGTAACATGTGGATTTAGACATGGCTGAGTCTTTAATCACAATGTTCCGTGATTCCTCACGGCATTTAGATCTACTGGTCGATCAGACAGATCACCATCCAACTCACCAACTATGGTCGCATGCAACAGAAACATCTGGCCTCACTCTAAAATTTGGACCAGATGGTCCTCACTTATCAGTGACTTGGACTGTTGCAACACGAAAATGCCCAGTTCATTTCTTCTGGAAGGAAGGAAAACGCCGTGCCCATTTTGCCTAGCAGCGCCGGGATCAGATTGGGACTGGAATTATGCACTAGCAGGACAGATTGTAACGTGAAAATGACATGCTAATTTGTCAGGTCAGTTTACTGTTTTCCCATGTGCAGTGCAGCTATATAATTATCAGGTATGAACTGTGTGTGCATGATTGGACAGGCATCAAAGTCTTCTCAAGAGGTCTGGAGTTGCTTGAAACCGAATATATCCCAGCTTTCTCAAATGATCTTTTCCTAATCCTGCTTTCATTGGATCACACCATCAGGGATAGGAGTAGAAGACTTGGGCAGAGCATCTGAAAGACACAACACAACGATACTTTTATACGCGGAGATGGTACTTGGAGACCGGACGTTGGGCAAGAACAGGCAAGGTAAGCATTGGAATCTAATCTCATTCAGGTGGTACGGTTTAATTTTTGTCCAGTTTTTAGTGGATGTCGAATTTGTTAATAGATCCTGCTCATTTGCCCCCATCTACATCATGTAGTGGGCTTCATACTTTGGATGCTTGTTGGTGATCTATGCAACTTGGACCCACGAGATTCTCTTCGTGAATTTAAGCTTATACATGTCCTGCCCTACATAATGCTAGTGTGTAACACCCTTGCTGGTGGTGGTGGGTTAGATCCACGCACACATATCATTTCACTTACACTTTTATCATCGTTTCGTGTAAAAGAGTTAACCCAAAAGTGATATATTTGAACCCAACTAGCATTATAAACTCATCGTCGCCATGGATGTCCTCAACAACCTGTTCAGCGCAGCGGAAAATGCGGATTTGCTCCATCCGATTGGAGGCAGGCAAGGTTTACCACATCGGTTTTCCATATATGTGGACGATGCGGTCGTGTTTGCATCTCCGGCCAGGACAGACCTGCTCACCATCAACAAAATTCTTCAACTATTCGGCGAGGCTTCGGGCTTGAGAATCAATTTGGTCAAGAGTTCTTTCACACCAATTTGGTGTAATGATCAACAAATCCAGCTCACCATCGACTGTCTACACTGCAATGTTGCTGCTTTCCCCTACAAATACCTTGGATTGCTTCTCACCTTGAGAAAACCTTCCAAGGCAGATTTCCAACCCCTCTTGGATTTGGTCGCTAACCGTCTTCAAACTTGGTAGGCCAAAATGCTTTCACAAGGGGGACGGCTTATTCTGGTTCAAACAGTGTTATCTGCGATGCTGGTGTGCACTTTCATGGCTCTTGATCCCCCCTCTTGGTGATTAAAGAAATTAATAAGAGGTGGCAAGCGTTTCTTTGGAAAGGGTCGCAAAATGTCACGGCCGAGCAATGCTTAGTGGCTTGGTCTATAGTCTGTCGCCCTCGTCATCTTGGGGGGCTAGGCCTTCCCGACCTAGTCTTTCTTGGACGGGCCCTTCACGTCCGCTAGCTTTGGCTACAGCGGTCTTGATCGGTGAGGCATTGGGAGAGACTGCATACCCAACTAAGCTGGGTGGAGGAAAACATGTTTCGGGCTTCAATGTTGGTGGTAGTCGGGAACGAGGAGAACTCTCTCTTCTGGGAGGATCGCTGGCTGGACGGCTGTTCAATCCAAGGATTGGCGCCTTCCATTGTCAACATGGTCAAACCATCAATTCGGAAGCACAGAACGGTAGCTTGCACCCTTACAAGCAACGGTTGGGTCTTGGACATTTCGAGCCAGCCTGAAGACGTCAACATCTCGGAATTCCTCCGGATATGGGATGCTTTGCAACCAATACAACTTGCACAAGGAGTGGTCGACAATGTTCTTTGGAGATGGGAACCTTCGGGATGCTACTCCTCTAAGTTGACTTACACAACTTTCTTTAGTGGCTCGCTGAGGTTCCCTTGCGCTGAGACCATTTGGAAGTCACGAGCTCCGCTCAAATGCAAAATCTTCATCTGGCTCGCAATCCGCCGTCGATGCTAGACGGCCAATCGTTTACAACGTTGTGGGTTGCAAAACCAATGAGTTTGTGCCTTCTGCGAGCAAGGGTTTGAAACCATCGATCATCTCCTAGTGGGGTGCATGGTGACATCACAAGTTTGGGAGCGTTTCTTATCTAAGGTTGGTCTTACCTGCGCCATCCCAGTCGGTCAGGCCACTCTTCAAGACCATTGGATTGCCATCATGAACTCCCAACCAAAGCATCAAAGGAAGGATATTGATTCTAGCATAATTCTGGTCTCTTGGATGATCTAGAAGGAGCGCAACGGAGGATTTTCAATAATGTCGCATCTACCATCGATCAACTCCTTCGTATTCTTGACGAGAACCACAATTGGCGCATGGCGGACACGACTTTGGTGGAGGCGCCCAGTTAACCAGTAGCAGTCGTTTGTTCCTCGGGTCATCACTATTCACCATCTTGTGTTTGCCGGATAGCTTCGGCCGCCTTCCCTGTCTGTTTTCTGTCTCCCCCTTATGGTTTCCTCTCGGGTCATGTATTTACCGTTGCCTAGCGTGCCTTGTGAACATTCTCGTGGGCATTCTGCTTTGCTTTGTCTTGTTTTTTCTTGCTCTAATCTTGTACAATTTTTTATTCTCTTTAAATGAAAAGTTGTGCAAAGCTTTTGCACTTCCTTAATAAAAGCATTATAAACTACCATAACTCACTTTACACAAGCAATATCGAACTAATCTCACCACATAACTCTATATGGACCACACTACAAGCAGATCGGGGTATTTCATTCACACCCCTAAGGTTCCATATAGACCACATGAACCGTACTACGAGCAGACGACCAGGGTATTACAAGTTGCTAACTGCTAGCTTATACGGTTATTAAGGATTTTCTACTAACTTGAGGTGGGTCAAACTTAAAAAAAAAGGTTAAACTTTAAAAAATAAAAGGAAAAAAAGGGGTCAAACATGAGATGCCAAAGGCTGAAAGGCCCTAGTCTGTAGTACGCGATAGGTCGGCACCCAAAAAAAAATCGAAACCATGACGGCACCAAAATTTCACCAACCAGCATCCATGATGCGTCATGAGTAATCACGAGTAACATGGCAGAACAAGAAAAGCAATGCGACACGCACGTAAGTAGACGTAGCGAAGAGCAACGTACCGAGGTCGGCGGCGGCGAGGCGGATGTAGAGATCCTGGCCGAAGTTGGGGTACACGCGGAGGTCGGCGAGCCCGCCCGTCCACATGACGCAGCCGCGGTGGCCGGGCGCGCCGCTGAGGTTGGCGTTGGCGTACGCGGTGCAAGAGCAGTTCCTCAGGCACCACTGCCGGCACAGCGCCCGGTTAGCGCCGAAGTCCACCACGGCGCTGGTCGTGTCGGGCACCTTGGCGTGCCGCACCACCGCGAACCCGTCGGTGCCGTTGGCGCAGTCGAGCGGTGTCCCCCGCACGCAGCCGTCCCGGCTGTCGCGCAGCGCCCACGCCGCCGGCGACCGCGGCGCGAACCCCTGGATGCACGAGCACACGGGCAGGCTGTTGGTGTCGCACACCCCGTTGGGCCCGCACGGCGACACCGCGTCGCACTGGTCCTTGGGCGCGTACCAGTACAGGTTCCACGCCCCCGCCGCCTCCACCCACATCCACCGCTGCAGCAGCCCGCCGCCGGCGCCCGTGCTGTTTAGCACCAGCCGCGACACGATGCTCGCGTTGCGCACCTGGAAGCCGTAGGTGACCTCCTGGGCGTTGTTCACGAAGCTGAAGGTGAAGCCCTTGTAGGTGGCGGTGTCGGGGACGCCGGTGAACTGCAAGCCGTCCCAGGGGCCGGAGCGCCACGCCTTCGTGGGCCCGTTCCAGATGAACACCTCCGGGTCGCCGGAGGTGTCCATGGCCAGGAAGACCGGGCTCGGCGATGGGTCGGAGGGGCTCGTCCACGCCGCCAGCGTCATGTTCTTGCCGGCGGCGAAGTCCATCCCGACCCTCATCCCCGGGAGCAGCGTGTCGGTCGGGTGGTCGAACCCCTGCCACGCCACGCGGCCGCGCGCGTCGGCGACTTCCAGGTTGCCGTTGTCCTGTATCCGCGCCGTGAACGGACCAGCCAGCACCGCTGCCGGCGCCGGGTACACCGACCAGACGACGGTGGAGTTGGCGCCGGCGACGGCGAGCGTGCCGTCGGGGGAAACCGACAGGGTGGCACCGGCGTTGTCCTCCACCGTGCCCGGCACCGGGTCGGCGCGGTTGGCGACCCAGACGACGGTGCGGAGGGAGACCCGCGCGTACCACACCCCGACGTAGGTGTTGTTGGAGCCCGGCGGGGTGAAGAAGCCGAGCGCGAAGCTGCCGGCGCCGGCCGAGACAAGCGTGTCGTTGCACCTGAGCGGCTGGCCCGGCAAGATGGTGTCCCGGGCATGGGAAGCCGACGAGCAGCAGCAGCAGCAGCAGGAGGAGGCAGAGCTGGTGCTTTTTGGCCATTGCTGTGAGTGGTGCTGTACTACAGCTACTACTAGTAAGCTCGCTGGCTCGCTGCACGAGAGCATCGTTGTGATCAAGTGTTTTACATGGAGCACTGCGCGAGTTCATTGGTTACGGCCAGCGCCTCGTTTTCGGCTCATTGAAGTGAAGTTAGCAAATTTCGACCGCGCAACGTTTCTGCTCACGGCCTGATTGGCCCAATCGTTAGGCGCAGCCGCGTAGGAAGGACAGGATGGGCTTGGGCTACGCAAGGTTTATTATTATTATTATTATTAAGAAATGGGGGTTTCCCCCTGTCTGGTTAGCACATTACTGATCGGCCTGAAGAATTTGCTAATTAGTGGTATGACAACGATGGACGTCACGACTCATAAGTGAGCCAAGATTAAGTCATTCTCCAGGACCATAGCAATCAAGAGTCAATGCTTGATCAAATTACGTAAGAGCATCACGGCACACCACCACAGCTCCCTTGACCCCACACCTCTTAAACAAACAGAACTGAAAACTTTTTATCCAGCTAAACAACCTTAGCACCAAGATTTGACCAGCATTACAACTTACAAGCTAACAAAAGGGAATATTAGTAAAGCAGAAAGTCAGACAGACACAGCTCTGAAAATCTTAGAAACTTCAGTTTTCAACTCCAGTTCTTCTCGATGAAAATGCATTAGTACATTGCAAAAGGTAGCATCAAAAGCTACATAAGTCTAGCAAAATCATATATAAGTGCAAGGGAGCATGCAACAGCTGCATAAGTCCACCTCTTAGTACCAAAGTGTGACGCCCCGTGTTATTACCCTAGGGGTAATCACACTTAGCATTACCTGATTACTATTCATCTGTTGGTAGAACACCGCTCAAACGAATAACAAGCCATTATCGAGTCTGCACGCAGCAGAACAATAAGGTGGAAACTGTTTTTATTATGACAGATTAACCACGCAAGACTAAGGTTATTTACAAGCGGTAAATTACAAAGCGCTAAAAGAATTGGGACCAAGTCCTTATCTTGCCTTCCTTGCACCCTCCAACTTCTAGTCGTCCCAATCTTTGGATAAAAGAATGCCCTCTCACCTCGTTCTCGCAGCCAGTAGCGCTATAGCCTCCTGCGGCGTCTTTGGTACCTGCATGTCCTTCGTCCACTCGGGATACTTCCCGACCGGACTAAGATCTACAAAGGAGAATACTAACAAGGTTGAGTACAGATGTACTCAGCAAGCATTAAATAGCAACATATGCACTGTATGACTCATCTCTGTCTGTTATCACATTTTCTATCTCATCTCATTCTGAAAATAAATCATTAAAACAATGGTGGCAAATTTTATACTGAAAATACTACTTGTCACTCGGAGAGAAGAAAGACCCCTGGTGGTTCCCGTAGACTCCAATCCAGGAGACTGGCATGAATTCATGATTTGTATAGCACTACGCAGGCTTGCACCACTTTACCCACAGCTATCCTGAACCCTAAGATGAACCAGGTCCATCGCATTTCCTTTGATGCGACTTTGAGTTCGTAATACGTAACGCGTTTTCGTGTTACGTGATTAATTTTTCCACCCATTACGTTAAAATCGGTGCGAACGAATCTTCACACCGAGTTACGTAATGTTAGTTGGGCGGACGCACCTTCACCTAACACCCTCTTAGCGCATATAGCGCTGCCTAACTGGGTTTCTCAAACACACTCACACATATAACATACCCGTGTGGAAAGCATAATCACGTAACAGTAGCATTTTCGCTTCACTAAACGGGAAAATGGTTGGCACTGATTTACGGCATCTGACCGAGTAAGAGTTTTGTTGGTCCTTATATTATAACCATATGTAAAGGGGTCCCACCTCTTACCACATCATCATTATCATCATTTTCTCATTTTCTTCCCCGCTTACAGGTCCCTTTACCGACCATATAATAATATTATCATCATTCCTTTCATCATTCTTATCTTTTCCATTATCATCTCAATCATTTAATTTAAGTTTTTGAGAAATAAATTTTGGATGCAATACGTCTAATACAGCAATATACGGTTTACATTTAAAATAGCTGTATTGATGTTCAAGAGGATCGCTTGCCTTCAGAATTGCAGAAAATATCGTCGTCGACGAAATATATACCAACTACACCTGCAAGCGTCGGCTCATCTGCTGCAATTATACGACGGCGAGAATAATAAATAATTAAACAAATACTTAGTGGTTTTATGTGAAATTATATGAATAAACTGCTAATGCAACTCCTATTGGTTAGTCAATTTTACTTTACAAATATTTTTGAATCCCTACCAGCTAGCACTTTCCACTAAAGTCGCTCTACGGTTCACTACGCTATATCTGAAATACCCGAGTGCACACTACTACCAATGCCTTAATACACACAAAAGGGATGTTTCTAATTAATTAAATAAATACAAGCTACACCGATTTCCTAATTTTCCTCTACTAAATTTCCTACACAAAACTACCGGATCAACTCATTACTTAATTCCCAATTTCCCTTAATCTCTATCCCCTAAACTACCCCTATACTACCCCTAAACCTAATCCCGGCCGCCGACACCACACCTGCCCGACTCTCTCTTCCTCTCCCTCATCTCTCTGACGCCCACGCTCCCTCCCTCTCCTCTCCTTATCCTCTCTCCCGGCGATTTATCTTCTCCCGAGGCTCGGCGGCCAAGGCCTTTCGGCAGCGCCGCCGCCTTCTCCTCCTGGGCTCTCCTGCGCTCCTCCTCCTGGCTCGGCCGCCTCCTTATGGCCCCTATCTCGCCTCCTCCTCCGGCCTTGGCCGAAGGCCAGCGCCGCCATGCGTCGCCTCTCTGGCTCGACCTCCTCTCGGCCCTCCCGACGGCCGGCTCGCCGTGCGCCCTCGGCTTCTCTCCCAATCTCGGCGCCTCCTGCCGCCTACGCCTCAGGCGCTCTCTGCTGGCTCGCCGCCCGCCCTACGGCCACCGCTCTGCTTGCTACTGCCGCACTCCCCCTTAGATTGATTTTACTTTGCTGTGGATTTTACTCCTCTTATGTGGTTGCTTATTTTGATGATGCAAAAGTATGATGCTGGGGTGTAATTGCTACTGGTGGAGATGGATTGGGTTGATGCACATGGAAGGTGATGGTGGTGGTTCGGCTGTGGTTTCCACTGAGGTAATGCCTCCCTGGTCCCTCCCCTATCTCTGTCATGCCTGGATGATGCTACTGCTAGTGGGTTCAGTTCAAGCTCTCTGATGACACTGAACTGAGAGCTACTTATTGATGCTACTGAGATCTGGTAATAGGTGTGAATGATGTGCATACTTGTAGTGCTCACTGAGGTGTAGCTGAGATTACCTCATGTTGGGATGAGGGGTGGGGAAAGAGGGTAGTAGCGCCGATCTCGTGCTGGTGCTCCCCTTTTCTCCCCTGCTGTGGGTGGCTTGCAAGCTGTGATGGTGAAGAGGCTGAGCTTGCTTTGATGTCTTGCGGTGGTTCCTGCTTCTGGTGGCTTGGTTTGCTCTTGGTCTTGCTCCTGCTCTCCTTCGGCTGAGAAGAAGTGGGAGGAGGGGAAATGGCAGTGGAAGGCTTGTGGTGCTTTGCATGCTGGCTTGGCTGGCTTTGAGCTGCCTTATCTCTAGCCTGCTGCGTATGCCAAGGTTTATGTGGGGGAGATGAACCTGGTGAGGGATGCCTTCGGTTCGGGTTTGGCTGGAGGATGCATTGCTGGGGGAGATGCATTCGGTTTCCCTTATCTCCTGGCTGTGCTATGTCTTTTACCATGCTCCTATTCATCTTCATTTTTACCATGATCCTATTGGCGCACTCTGTGAATTGATGAGCTTAAATGGGGGAGGTGCATCTCGGCTGGGGGTCTTGGCCTTGTGGTTCTGTTGGTCTGGGCGTGGGATGCTTGGTTGTGTTTTGGTTTTGCATTGCTTTGGTTTGATGGGCTTGCGCTCTTGCTGGCCTTGAAGGGGGTATACCTCGGCTGGGGGGTGAATCTGGCTGCTTGGCTGGGGGCTGGTTAATGACCACTATGCCCTTGTGCTCACCGGCTTGCTCTCCCCGGATGTTTTTGGGCTGAGGGCAATTTGGTCAATTGGCTGGCAATTCGCTATGCGAGGGATTCTCTGCAGTCGCAGCAATTGGTATACGTAGGTGTTGGGTTCGAAAATGCCGAATGATGAAACCTACGGAAATGAGACGGCGCCGATTCTCTTAGGTTGGTCTAGGTGTCGTGAGTATCTAGGTGCCGACTGATTTGGGTTAACCTAGGTGACTTGAGAACCAAGATGTCGGTTAACCCAAGTCAGTGTGGGTAGTCTTGATACTCGGTCTTGCCGCTAATCTAGGTCGATCACGGGAACCGATGATTCCTCTTGTACTCTGACGGCAAACTACTTTATTCTAACTCTATTCTATAGTTTTTGAACTGCTAATGGTCTTGCGGTTGATTGGCGGACAATGGAGCTGGGAATGGCATTTCGGATTGAGTCGAGGAAGACGGTTTGACTGGACGGCGATGAACGAACAATGCTTCAAGGAAGACTTCAGCGATATGCAATGCAAGATTTTAATTTAATCTTTTTGTAATATATTCAAAGTTGTAAAACATGATCTGTTCTGGTGTAATAAATTCTTGTATTACTTGAGTTCAGAAAATTTTTATTTACTACTAACCAGCTATTAATGTTAATTAGATTAGTATGATTTTCCGGGTTCTCACACAAAGTCACGTTACAGCCAAGTGAGACAGCTAGTACATTACTGGCAGCCACACATCCACACTTTTGGTTATGTTACTTGGTTTTCCTTTGTTTTTCTTACTTGCTGAAGAATATTCATGTCGCCCTAGTGCTACCATCCTTTTGAATTAGCCTTTTTCCTAGCAATGCACACATACAAACCAAACTGCACTACTCGACTCACCATAAGAAGAAAAAAAAATTACTACTACTCGCTCCATTTCTATTTATGGTCTATTAGAGCATAAATCAAATATATGCTCAGGTAGGATATCAGTGTACAATCTAACTTTCATAAATTGATAAATTCTTCACTAGATTTCTCTTAATCAATTCATCAAATAGCTGGCATGCATAAACCGGCGTACCAGTTTCTCTTGAGCAATTCATCAAACACCTTCCGTGGTCACACAGTGAGACTAGCTTCATATGCAAACGACAGAGGAATTTTATTAAAATTAAGCAAAAGTGGAGAGAGGGGGCTCTGGATGAGCCGCACACTAAGGCCAGGCGTCTGGCGTGGTGGCAAATCGGACCGGCAGAGTTAGTGGTACTGGCTCCTTCTCCATGTGGTAGAGGATGACGATGGCCTAACCACTAGACCTGGGCAACCGCTGGACGGCACGAGGATGAATCGCCAGGTCTGGGCAACAGCTGGACGGCACAAGGATGCTCGGCACGGAGAGGGGAGGCCAGGACGGAGGGGGGAGGCGGAGGTGGAGGCGGGGGAAGCTAGCATGAACGGCGGCGGGGAACTAAGGTGCAGGAGGCGGTGGCGCACTCGAGGGGTAGCAGTGGCGAACTCGAGGGGCGGCGGTGGTGAGGATTTGGAGTGGGGGAATCGCCGTTGGGTCGCCCCGTCTCCACACGCGCAGAAGCTCAGGATGCGAACGAGTCCCTGGCTCAGGGGTAGGGGTGGTAATTGCGGGTAATTACCTTGAACTTTTAGGATCTCTTTATTTCAGATGAGCTAGCTCTCCACGAGAATCTACGAAAATGTAGCTTCTAGTCGCTAGTTCAATTTTGACTCCGGTCGTTTTGAGAAGTTAGGTGTTTGGCACGACTTCATGAGATTCAATTGAGAAGCTAGGAGTAGAAGATGTACCAAATAGGGCCAAAAGGGGAACAAATGAAGGGAAATAAGAAATCAATAATATATACCAGTATACGGTATACCACTGCACCATGCCACTAGGTAGTCAGGCACCGGCCGCTGAGCTGCACCAATCAAGTCCACTAGTCCAGCACTCCAGCCACAGACCCCTGGCAGGCGCGCCTCCCCCTCCTTGGCTCCTCCATCATCGCTGACGTCGTGCTGCCTCCCGCCCCAGCTCATTACGCTGCAGCCAGCGTGCCACGACTGCGCCTCCTCGCGCCGCCGCCCCAGCCCTCGGATTCTCTGCTCGGTCGGGCGCCCATGCCCGATGCCCCTTCCCCTCCTTGGCTCCTCGTCATCTCGCTGCAGTTGTGCTCTTGCGCCGCCGCCCGCCTAGGGTTTCTTCTTCCTCAGCCCTCATGTGCGCATGACTGCTCTCCTCTCTCTAGGGAAGGGGAACGGGGTGTGTGCTGGTGGGGCTGTGGGGTGTGAATGTGAACCTTGCGGCCTTCTGGGCTTCGGCAAAACCCAAAACAAAAATTCATCACTCATTCCCCAACTTGTTCTCTTCTTCTGTTCTTCTTCGGCCCGACCCCATGGAGGAGCAGTGCTGTCGAGGCCATGGTCGCCGGGGAGGGCCCATGTTGGATTCACCCCATCACATGCGTATATCGAGGCCATATTGTCGGTGTCAACTACTCTTTTTCTAGGTTCAACAGAGTCAAGTGACTAACAAGGACCATGTACAGAGTACTGAACCAATCCATCAGAGCCATGAGTTCGCATTGCCTCGAGCGCCATCATTAAGCTGTTGCTTTACAGCGAAGATACATTTGATGAGTGAAACCTTAACTCGTAGGGCCAATGAGCAATTGGGCACTCGGCCTACACGCCTGGCCCATCATACGAAGAGCCTTGCAGATAAAACTCTAGCAATCTGCTAATCAAATTTGTAATATTCTCGTTTCAAACGGCAAATAGTAATTAAAATTCAGTTTTCGATTTTCATTTGTGTTTCAAACCTTTTTGCAATTCCCGAATTCAAAATTCTGATTTGAAACCCCCTTTTCAAATTTGGGCCTCTTCTCAAATTTACTCCTCTTTCCTGGGCTCAGCCCACATGCCCCCCTTGGGTTGGCCCACTCCCCAACTCCTCCCGGTACTTTGCTTCCCTGACCCCCCTCCTTGCCTTCCCCGCCCACTCACCTTTGCCCTTTTTCTTCCTTCTCGCGTGGCCGAGCCGCTGGTCGTCGTCGCCGCTCTCCACTCTCCTCGACCCCACCCGCTCCCCTGTCGCGTTGCCTCCGCACTTGCCCTCGCCTGGCGTACCCGCCCCTGTCAAGTTCCCACCTCTCAGCCCTCCCGGTTGTCGCCGCTGCGCTGGCCTTGCCACGAGCTCCGCGCCGCCGATCGTCGGCTCGGTCGGCCGCTCCGCCATCATCTGTCGGCGAGGCGCGCACCGCCTGCCTCGACATGTCCCGTCCGCCATCGGCACTCGCTCCCGCCGTGCTGCGCTGACCCTGCCTTGGGACCGCGTGAGCGCCGCATCACCGGCCTCCAAAGTCGCCGCTGTCGTCATCCCTCTACCGCCCCTGGCATTGAAGCCCTTGCCTTGTCGCTTCAGGCCGCGTGCCCGTGCGCGCCTGCATTGCCATCCGCACCCTGGATCACCTGCCTCTGCCCTGTCGCCTCACCCAACTGCCCCGGCCTCCCAAGTCGCTGTGCCAGAGCCACGCCCGCCTCGTCACTTCACCTCGGCCGCGCAATTCGCCGACGCCCATTGTAAGATCGAAGTGGCCGACTAGAGGGGGGTGAATAGGCGGTTTTAAAAATTCTTTCGGCTCTAAACCAATATATAATGCGGAAGCTAATAACAATTGGTTTTGCACAATTAAAACCTAAATCAACTAGGCTTCCCTAAGTGCACCAACAATACAAGAGAGCAATCATACAATGATATATAAGCAATTAAAGTATGAAATGTAAATTGCTCAAAGTAAAGCACAAGTAAAAACAAGATGGACACAATTATATTTTATCGTGGTGTTCGGAGACTTGCCGGTCTCCCCTAATCCACGTTGAGGTAAGCCCAACCACGTTGGACTGGCTCCACTAATTAAACCAACACCTCCTAGGTAAGTCCAACCACTTGGACCGGTTCCAAACCGAACCAACACCTCGCTCCACTATGGTTGCTCTTCCTCCATATCGGTTGTATGCATGTACCGAACCGAACCGAACATAACCTATTCATCCAACTCATAAAAAATATTAGTTCCACAATATGATTATCATTAATTACCACACCATACCATTAACTCATAATAGTGGGACAAGATACCTCAATCTTTCCCTCTTTGGTAATTGATGATAACCATTTCAAACACAAATAAATTTGATTTGATAAAGGTAACACAACGTGAGTATATATGAACTACACAAGTTACATATACTCACGACATGAGTATGTAAGAACTACACAAGTTCTATTTTACTCAAACATGAGTATACACAAACTACACAAGTTCTATATACTCAAAACGGATATGTTTCAAAGTAAAGATCCTGAATATATGTGGAAAATGGAATATAGATCAATACTAATGAAACCATAAAATATAGAATGAGTTCCCCTAAATGTGTGCATACACATATGTGTAAAGAGAATATATGCACATATTCAAGATATACTTATGGTGGAATTCTTTCTATATTTTGGATCCGAGGAATGCAACAATATATATGAGATTAAGTCGAAGCATACCTCGTTGAATTTGACCTTTATATCCAAATGAGACTACACATGGTAATACTAAACAAGAGAGTTAGTCTCACAATTAGATTTATCATTAATCACCAAAACACTCCATTAACTCATAATGACGGGTCCAGATCTTTCACCCATGCCGTCCGCCTTGGGAACGCGTGCCTCCTCAACAGCTCTTCCCCCTCCTGGTGGCTATAAGAAGCCCCTGCCGCCTCCCCTTCCCTCCCCCTCCCCACCTCAATCTTCTTCTTCTTCTTCCTCAGAGCAGAACCAAAGCTCCCTCTCCCG
The DNA here is from genome assembly GCA_036346395.1 of Hsuehochloa calcarea. Classification (NCBI taxonomy): domain Eukaryota; kingdom Viridiplantae; phylum Streptophyta; class Magnoliopsida; order Poales; family Poaceae; genus Hsuehochloa; species Hsuehochloa calcarea. The sequence continues at coordinate 7,976,569 of CM070602.1, forward strand.
CCTCGACCGTGCCACCTCGCCACCAATCGGCCGCTTCGACACCGCCACCGCGCCGCTGCCCCCGTCATGAGGTGCCACAGGAGCCGAGGACTTCATCCCTCGCCTCCCCTCTCCTTCCCCGCCGCTGAGGACCTCCACCACCGGTGCCCTCTTTTCCTCCGCCTCAGTCGCTGCCACCCTGCCGATTCGGCCGCCCCTGAACCACCCCGGCTCCCCACCTCCAGGCAGCGCCCGTGCACTCGCCCGCCTCCCCGCACCGCCGCTCGTCGCCGCCGCCCTCGCTCCCGAGTTGCCGCTTCCCTCCCTCTGCTTCTCTCTCTCTCTCTCTCTCTCTGTGAACGGAGAAGGCGAGGCGAATGGCTGAGCCACACATCATCTCCCTTTAAACCCCCTACTATGGCTGACAAGTGGACCCCCCCCAACACTATTCCGTAGACCGTGGACCCGCACAGTGCGTGGTGACCTCTGGTCCACTCACTATTCACATGGACCAAACACTGTGCAGTGGGCCCCACGTGTCATTCGGCTACTGTTTCCTCTCTCCTATTTTTTTATTTTTATGATTTATTTCCAATTCAAAGTTCGGAAGCTCCGTTCTCCTCCGTTATTACTCCAAAAAATTATGAGTTTTGTCTCTAAATTTGTGTAAATTCAAGATCTTGCTAATGACACTGATCTTGTTTAATTTGGAGTTTATTTATTATGCCATTAGCATTTATTTTCTCTCTTGCTTGTTGTTCCTTTTTTTCGATACATTCGTTCGATTAGGGTTTGAAGAAGCGGGAGATCTCCAACTTGATCAAGCACAAGACTATCAAGATTATCCTGCCTTTAACCAAGGTGAGTTGATACTTTGATCATTTTGAGCCTACATTTTATGTAAATTATATTTATTTAAATTACCAAAATTGTATGCTTTAATTCTTTAATCAAATGTATGTTAAAGCTTGAAGTAGCTAAATACCCATTTGATGATTAATTAACTATTAAGCCATCCTTTGATAATTGAATCCATTATTCCATGTCACCCTAGTAGCCATGTGGTAAATACTAGTATAGGTTGTACCTAGACGACATGCTAGTCTTGCTTAAGTACTGGGACATTAAATGTCCTAATCATCTTCTTTTAAATGTGAAAGCGATTTTGAACAATCATTAATTGTGTGTAAATGACTAGTGTGTTGAGATAATTGGTTTTTCTCCCGAAAACCCTAAACAACTTGCTATTACCACATCTGGGCGGAGGGAAAGGGTGGTGGGTGCCGTCGTGCACAAGAGTGGTTGGTATGTGTTATGAATAGTTCGGATGGATTAAGTACTTAATCTTGTCATGACCTCCTATGTAAAACAAGTATAACCACAAGTCTGTAAAGTATAACTTGGCTTAGTAAATTTATTAAACTCCGAATGTTATCTCGCTGGAGGGGTAGCGGGATCATGCAAGCACTGTACATGACCCGACTTGAATGGGACACCGATGTAAGGTGAAGTTGCTAGTCGCGCTAGATGTTGTGGGTAATCCAGCTACGCTAGTTGCTGAGGCGAACATCTCGCACAACTTATGGGCGTGGCCCATATGGGTGAGATAACAGAAGGGGCGAAATATTTCAAAAGACTACTGTGATGGTCGCTCAACTGCATGACTAAGGAATCATGTAGGGCAACGAGTTTGATTATCTCTTGTGGGTACAATATGCAACCTCTGCAGAGTCTAAACTGTTTAAACAGCCGTGCCTAGGGTCAAAGACGGACATGAGAACTTACTAGAGTTAGTTCTATTTCAAAAAACCTTTGTGGTTGGTTTGAAAATCAGGTCGGGCTCACCTAGCCCTGAGATTGGATTTTTCCTGAACCGTCGAGCTCAGTGGTGTTAATGATTGGAGGTAGCTCTAATCAAATGAAGTATTTATATAGTTTTCGATGGAGGGAACCTCTACTGTTATTTAATATTATAACTACTCTTTTTAATAAAATGTAATTTGGTTAAAATGCTAAGTCATAGGAATTTGTAATTATGATAATGAAAAATATTGCTTTAGCAAATAAAAGAACCCGAGCCATCCTTGCTAAGCCATGCATGTTATTATTGCATCTTATGTGTTGGCTCGCGAGCACAGAAGTTGTGCTCATTCTTGCTCTCCCCGAAACCCTCCAGATAATGTGGATCAAGGGGACTACGTGTATTATGAAGACCCAGAAGTCGACGGACAAGGAAACGATGAAGAATAATATAGTTCTGTAGTCTAGGTCTCACCTCAGTCTAGTGGACTCGTTCAGTACATGCATACAACCGATATTATCCAAATCCTTGGTTAATATTCGTCGTACACAGGCTACCCCAGTCGCTTGCCTATGGAGAGATGATCACTACTTCTTTTGCTTCCGCTGTAGTTCTCGCTGCTTTTTTGTGATGTATTCAATTTGGCCTATTCAGCCCTTTTGTAGAACTTGATTCGACATGGTCTATGTTACTCTAAAGTTTGTAATATATTTGAATGGTTTAGTTCACGTCTTGTATGAAATGATTCAGCAATATGTCTGTAAGTGCTATCTACTGATCCAGTAAATAGTATAATATTTAGATTTACGAAATCCGGATCCAACAAAATTAAAGGTGAGTGTTTCGGAGCTGAATTTCTTTTCTGAAGTGGCACCATCATAATGCAAGTGATGCTAATCTGTACGTATGGTCCATACTCTCCAGACTGTAGTCCTTGGCAGGATTAACCAATAATAATCTGTAGGGTGATCTGATCATGGATTCCTGACGACATTTTCACCAAGAGATCGACATCGATCGGCCAGCTGCTATTGCTTGGTAGTTGGAACTGCAGCTAGCTAGTCCTTGAAATCGCTGCCTCCTTGGACCACACTTGCCATGGAAGGTTCCAAGACCACTGCCCATCGGAGTTGGTGGCGACAATGAGATGGAAGCATCTTGATGTGACAGGAACCAAATCTGTCTTGGAGTTTAGTCCATGCCAACCCCCAAGAGCCAACTTATGATTGGTCTCCGATCGAGCTCTCTGGCTTAATTAGTGTACCTGATGCAGCATTAATTGTTGCTGAGAGTACTACTACTTGAAAGGCTCGACCATGTCTTATCTACAGACTACAGCTAGATCAGTCATGACATGTTTCTGAATTCTGATGCAACCACGAGTCTAGGAGCAGTGATGTGTCTGTCTCCAGGGCGAACCCACCGAGTGAGCTTCGTTAGGCTGAAGCCCACCCTCCGCCAGCGGTCGAAACAACCCCCTCAAACTCCCCGGCCGGGCAACCGGCTCTCGGACCGACCGGTGTGGTCATTGTCTTTGCGCTGACCAAAACAAGGAAGCAAGAGGCTGCAGAGCAAGCAAATGCGCGGTGGGCCTTGCCCTCGTCGAAGCCAGGCCCAACTCACACCCACGTGACCCACCGTCCACACGGTAGTCCCTGTTGTTCCCGTTCCAAAATTTCCCAATCCCCATCCAATCATCCACTTTCAATCCAGTGATTTCAAATTCATTCGACGAGCGAGGCGCACCTGAGTGGCTGAGTCAGAGGGAGCTGGGGAGGCCGTCGCCGACCGTCGGTGCCGGAGGAGGCCGACTGGCCGAGGACGAGGAGGGAAGCCATCGGGGCATCGGGCCGAGGCAGAGAGCCGGCGGGCGGCGGCCGGTTGGGGGAGGGGGAGCCGGAGGTGCCGAGGCGGATCTGGCCGGTCAGGCTGAGGCAAGGAGTCGCCGGTGGCCGAGTTGGGGAGGGGGAGCTCAGGAGCTGGAGGCGGAGGCGGATCTGGCCGGGGCGAATCCACCAGGTGGGGGAGGGCCGTCGGAGGGGGAGCCGGATGCAGATCTGGGCGACCGGGTCGAGACTAGTAAGCACCGGCGACCGGGTCGAGAATATAGTATGGAAAAAGATGCCGCTTTTTGTTTCTGTTATTTTCTTTTCAAGAAACCGACACACCCCAACACATTTGGTAATGATGTGTTTACAAAAATTGGGTTCTCTCGTTGGAGGACGGCTATAGATGCTTTCAATAAACATGTTGGTGGTCCAAATAGTTTTCACAACATCGCAAGGGGTGAGTGTGATGACTTCAAGAATCAACGGTCAAGTGTGTCTAGTAAAATGAGCACTTACTGTAAGGAGGTCGAAATTGCATACAAAATTCGTTTGACTGCATCTTTAGATTGTGCAAGATATCTCATAGCGCAAGGTGAAGCTTTTCGTGGACATGACGAATCCTCCACTTCCATCAACAAATGTAATTTTAAAGAGTTGTTGGAATGGTACAAGGATAAGAAGGAGGAAGTGAAGGATGCATTTGATATAGCTCCCGGGCATGCAGTTATGACTTGTGCAGATATTCAAAAAGAGCTTTCCAAAGCTTGCGCACAAGAGGTCACGAATCTGGTCTAGCTAGACCTGGAGATACTCGGTGGGGCACACATCTCAAAACCTTGCTTCGTATGTACCAAATGTGGGAGGCAGTTGTGGATGTACTAGAACTTATAAGTGAAGATGATTGTCAAAACACAAGTCATGGTGGAGCAGCAGGTTTAATGAAAAATATGGAATCCTTTCAATTTGTGTTCATCATGCATTTTTTGATATCATTGTTGAGCATAACAAATGAGCTATCACTTGCTTTACAAACAAAGCATCAAGACATCGTTGAAGCTATGTGCTTGATACATGATGTGAAAGAACGCTTGCAAGATATGAGGGACAATGGGTGGGAACCATTGTTCGACCAAGTCAAAAACTTTTGCGAGGCATATGGAATTTTTGTGCCAAATATGAATGATGTCATTGGAGTTATGGGTAAATCTATACGTCGGAAGCATACAGTGACTCAACATCACTATTATAAAGTTGACATTTTCAATGCTGCTCTTGATGCAGCTATGAATGAGATGAATCATCGCTTCAATGAAGTTTCCTCGGAGTTATTGGTATGCATGCCTTGTCTTGATCCAAACGACTCATTCTCTAAATTTAATGTTGATAAGCTTATTCGACTCGCTGAGATTTATGCTGATGATTTCACGGTGGCTGATCGATTCTTGTTAAGAAGTCAACTTCAAACCTTCATTCTCAACATTAGGAGAAGTGAGGAATTTCATAGATGTCGTGATATTTCAAAACTTGCTCAATTGATGGTTGAAACAAAAAAAGATAGAACTTTTCCATTGCTATATTGCCTCATCGAGTTGATATTGATCCTTCCAGTGGCAACGACATCTGTTGAGAAAATATTTTCGGCAATGAATATTATCAAAATAGATTTGCGCAATAAGGTATCGGATGAGTGGTTGAATGATTTGATGGTGTGTTATACCGAGCGAGACATATTTAGATCTATTGATGATGATAAAATCATAATATCCTTCCAAGGTATGAAATCTCGCAGAATGAATTTGCCTCGTGAAAGTCGTGATTCAAGCTAGCATCTTAGTGGTATGGTTCGTTTATTTTGAATGTTCATGATCATTTAAGTATAATTTGCTATTGTATCACTCATTTTCTAATATTAATATACAGGTTGTTACCTACTGGAACTATATTTACATATTTTAGGGATGTATTTTCCATTAGCGATGTACATTAATTGTTTTTTTCTCTGCTTTTATTCATGTATAAATTTGATTGCGCAATAATATAAGACTATATTGTTACAAATAAGTTTAGTCATTCAAAATTTTAAACTCACTCTCATTTTTTATTTTGGATTCGCCACTGTCTATCTTCTACGTAGGTTAATTTGTTCTTCCAGAAGGGTGGGCACAAGCGTTGATCACCGAACGGATAACGATCGGGAGTTTTATCATCAACGTCCTAGTCTCATGTGTGTTGCATTGCGCAGCTAAACTTCGTAGCACGAGGAACATTGTCAAATGCGTAGGGAAGAATCAGATTATGGTCCTCTGGGAAGCTAATCCTACTTTAGGCCCGCTTGAATCAATCTGAGCCGTTGATTCATCAAAGGAGAACCGGATGAGCCGCACAGCACGTGACGCACAGTGCCACCACCAGAAACTGCAAGCCGGCCTATAAAAGCTCTGAGTCTCCCCTCTCCCCCCGCACACCACACTGCACCCCCCGCTCGATCTCATTAAACAAACGAAGACTAACCACTCCCGCCGATCCTCCTCCTCCCAGATCTCAGATCCGCGGAGCTCCAGCCCGTCGTCTCCAATGGCGGCCAAGGTCTACGTTGTGTAAGCATCCGCTCCGCTTCTTGGAGCTGATCTATTTACCAAATTACCCTATTGCTCTGATCTTGTCTGTGCATCCTGAAACTGACTTCTTGATTACACCACCTGTTATTACACATGGTTCTGTATCGAGGAGTTCCTTTGACCTGAAGTGTTCCGGCAATCACTATCCAGCAACCACTCATGTGCTGTTTTTGCCGGAATCTAGAGCTGTTTTAGTTTTCACCATTTGCGCGTCCATGTATAGGATCAACTAACTTAAAGATGTGGGGTGGGTTCAGAGTTTAGACTTGTAAATAATCCGTGCTTAGCTTTTTAGCTGTCATGGCCTCAATCGTGGTGGTCTGTTTGGTAATGGTCGTTGATGGAATTGATGCCGCGATGGGGGCCAAACCCCCAAACGTTGGTGGGAACTGATCCTGCACTAATCGCGCGGTGTCCCCTTTACTACATGGAGTCTTTTCCTCTTGTCGTGGGAAATGCACACCTGTGTGTTGTTTGCGCCCCGGCAGACATTGGCGACTCCGCGAGTGTTTCTGCAACGATCTCTAGTATACTTCTACACTCCTTTTAAAAAGATAAACGCACAAGTTGCAAAGCGTTTACGCTTACTAGTGGTCGTGGATGCAAATCAGCACCTTGTTGCAGTTGCTTAGGTTACTCTCCCAAGTTCAGTTGCTTTTGGGAAATATTTCATATTTTCATTCATATATGATATCTTTACCAACTCCCCTGTTCCGACCAGCTATTAAGGACAAGTGGACAACTAGTCATGATTAGGCATGGTGATCAGATTGCTGTGAAAAAGACCAATCTGGCAATGCAATTTGTAAGGTTTTTTAGGACTAATGCGATCTGTAAGTATATCATACTGCAGGTTAGAGCACACACACACACACACACACACACACACACACACACACACATATATATATATATATATATATATATATATATATATATGTGTGTGTGTGTGTGTGTGTGTGTGTGTGTGTGGAATCCTTATGTGCGTTATATAAAATGAAACCTATAATTTTTTACATTAGTGTGATGCAAAACTAATATGTTTTGTGCAAAATATGAAATTTGTATATGAGGTGAAATACGTAGTGAAAACAGGCCTGAAGTTACAAGTAAAATGTAGTATTTCCATTCTCTCCTAAAATGAGTTTCTACTGTATTTTTTTAAAGGTTTTCTAGTTTTTCATTTTCAGTTGATTAAACTTTTTGGTTGTCATACGTTCTGTCTACATACGCAAACTTGTCAAATGCAGCACCTCAGTGAAAATGGTATTCCTTTTCTCTAGTGCGCAATTATTTCTACGGAAATGGATCTTTCGATGCAGAGAATCTACATTACTATGCGTTAGAAAAGAACTCCACCGTTCGATGAAAAAACAAATATTCAGATCTCTACATTACTCTGTTCACTACAGTAACTGTTCGATGTATTCATAAAACACTGTTCATATTGTGATCTGCATTACCAGAGGACCGGGATCCGATTTCTACTGGTGCCCTTTTCTGTTGATGCGGATTTTCAACTACAACCCCACTGTGTCCTCTGTTGGACATGCACGTTTGCTAGCTCTTGTTGCTTCCCAGTGTCACACGAACGACATGGACCTTTACTTTCTTTTTTCCCAATTCTGCCTCTTAGCAAAGCTTATTTGCAGAACAAAACAAACCAATGCATAATTAATATCCAAACAGCTCGACAAAGTAGTCCACTGTAGCAGGTCTTCCCAACTCTTCTATGTTTGCCAAAATTTTCAATAGCAGATCTTCTTCTCCTCTCGATCTGTTTGCAAAGATAAGGGAGGAAGGAAGAGCTTGGACCCTAGCAGGGGCAAAGTGCTTCGAGCAAATAATTCCTATGTAATTAAACCCTAAGACATGTACTAGGCCTTTGGGCATCTTGTCTTTTGTGCTATCTTCTTTATTAATACAATAGAAATCCCTCCTGTCTGTTTCTTAAAAAAAAAGTAGTCTACTGCGCTTCTGAAATTTGAGTGTAAATATCCTGAAAGGGGGAGAATTCCCATGAGCATTTGGAGGATGTCACTCTTGAACAGCAGAAATATGCTATTGTGCTCAAGCATATTTGAGTGTTCGGTATAAGGTGCATGTATCCTGCTATTGGCAAACACAACATTTCTCTGTCGATGCACGTCACGTCTATCAGAAAGCTTAAGCAGATAAATAACCACCATATTATCGTCTAATATAATTGGGCCATGTTTTTAGACTTTAGTTTTGCTGGTTGAATGGGATCGTTCAACAACCGGAAAGTGAGCATCTAGAAGCCTTTGAACAAAAGACGGAAAACACTAGGACTATTTTTAATACACCTTTACACCTACTTTTAATCAAACTTATAGTTTTTGCCGCACATGGTTATTCTGTTTACTTGGTGGCTTGGAGAAAACTCTTTCATCATTTACAGATGAACTTAAGCCATTAATAAGATAAGTTTACTGAAGTTGTTGAAGTATGTAATTAATGGTGTGAAATTGTGGACATAGGTGTCTTCCTTAGTTCATTTCTGTATTATGTACATTTTGGTTCATGATGCCCTTATTGTTTCTCTGAAAGCCCAAGTACTCTCAAGATACTAATGGAAACAGAAAGAAGTAGCGATTGATGTTGTGTGGGAAAAGATCATTGTGTTTTGATTCTTGCACATCGATCAAAAAAAAGAGAGAAAGAAGTAAAACCACTACCATTTTTAATATAGGTATTACAGCATGTATGGTCATGTAGCTAAACTAGCTGAGGAGATCAAGAAAGGCGCCTCGTCTGTCGAAGGTGTGGAAGTTAAACTATGGCAGGTCAGTCTCAAGAACTAACATTGTAGCTTAGTTGGCAACAATGTACTCTCTCGCTGTGATGCTGATCAGTCTCCAGGAAGGCAGGAACTATTGTGTTAAAGCGTATGAAATGACTACTAATTTACAGTATCTGAATATATTGCTCATATTAATTCTGTCACGCATGTTCTTTGGTCTGTTACATGTTTACTTACCATCCGGAACTGAAGGTCCCCGAAACCCTCTCTGAAGAAGTGCTCGGCAAGATGGGCGCACCACCAAAGACCGAGGCGCCGATCATCACGCCGCAAGAGCTCGCCGAGGCCGATGGCGTCCTCTTTGGGTTCCCCACGAGGTTCGGCATGATGGCCGCGCAGATGAAGGCGTTCTTCGACGCGACCGGCGGGCTGTGGCGGGAGCAGAGCCTGGCCGGCAAGCCCGCCGGCATCTTCTTCAGCACCGGCACCCAGGGCGGCGGGCAGGAAACCACAGCGTGAGTGATCTCTTTGTCACACTGCATTCTTGCAGGAATTCAGTGTCAGGAAGATCAAAACGACTGACGGTATTAGCAACGTTTTTCACCGTGATGTGACGGCTGGCTCGATCGATGGATCGTCAGGTTGACGGCGGTGACGCAGCTGACGCACCACGGGATGGTGTTCGTTCCGGTGGGGTACACGTTCGGCGCCAAGATGTTCGGCATGGAGGAGGTGCAGGGCGGCAGCCCGTACGGCGCGGGCACGTTCGCCGGGGACGGGTCGAGGTGGCCGACGGAGGTGGAGCTGGAGCACGCCTTCCACCAGGGCAAGTACTTCGCCGGCATCGCCAAGAAGCTCAAGGGCTCCTCCTCCGCCTGATCGGATCATCTTCTAGCGAAATTATCGCCATGCCATCCATGAAACGCACGCACGTCCCTCCTTTGCCATTTGGTTGCCTGCTCGTAGTACTAGATTTGATCCGTGTTCTCGTGGAACTTAATTTGCACTATGTCATGTGTGATACGATCATACGATCGATGCGTGTTATGATTTTGATTGAACTGGTTGTAAAATTTGTAAGTGGATTGTGTTCAATACTAGTACCATGCAATCCACTGATTCCTATCCCAACATTTGGTGCTGGTTTCGGCACTGTAGATATCAGGCCCACCTGAGCCCAAACCGCTGCGTAGCTACTTCTGGGTCCAAATCGATGTTACCATTCATGCGTCATGTGTTGCGGTGCTGCTGGAGATCGTTGTCGGGGCGTCGAACCGGGCTCTCCGCATCGCACCACCGCCGCGGCGGGTTCTCCAGGCCTCATGCCGCTGCCGCGTGTCGCCGTCGTGGTCTCCGCGCCAAGATCTATTGATCTCCGCCTCAGGAAATCGCCGTTCCCGCTGCTTGGGTGCTCGCCGCCAGCGAATCGATCGTAGGGGGTGGAGAGGGAGGAGCAGCGAGACGGAGGGGGCGGGTAGAGCAGCAAGACAGATGGGCGGGTGGAGTGGCAAGACGGAGGGTGGGCGGCAAGCCGGCTGCTAGCGACGACGGAGGGCAGGGAGGGGATTGTGTGTGTGTGTGAGAGAGAGAGAGAGAGAGGGGACATGACTCGGGGGTTGGGACAGTCATGGGAGGATGGCGTTGAGGCTGTGGAGGGGATGGGTTGTGGTTGTTTTTCTAAATGACGTGGGTTCCACTATAGAGAGGAGTTGACTCTATAAACTAGCGGTTGATTATTGTGAATGCTTAGATGGCATGTTATTGAATACGAACTGGTTCAATATATTAGAGAGGATCTACTACAGTAACATTTAACTACTATCATTAAACGCTAATCAATGTTTAAACACGATGGTTCCACTAGCAAAGAGAAAGAGGAAGGGAGGAGATGGGTGCACATGGCCGAGTGCCATGGCGAGCTCGCCCGTGGCGAACGGCGTGACGGCAAGGCTCGGGGAACGACGTAAATAAATGAATAAATAACGACTCGCAACCATCCTCGAACGGCGTGACGACAAGGCTCGGGGAACGACGTAAGTAACTGAATAAATAACGACTCGCAACCATCCTTAGCTACGAGTAACATCTCATTTTCATACATAGACATGACATTTAACATAAATATAAACCAACAAACTATTTCCCATATTTTTCATCGAAACTATTTTTATGAAAACTAATACTACACTCATTAAGTCTGCACTAAGTATGCTCATGCGAATACCCTAGCTACTTAAGCGCTACAGCACACATTGTCATCATTAGCTTTCCCATGTTCCATTTTGCGCAAACCTGAGCTTGATCGTTCCTTGGTTTTGTGGGAACACTTATGTCGTCTCCAACGCAGGTGAGAACACCTTTGCTGCTCCGCCGCTCTGGTGAGCTTCCTCGCCTACAACGTTCGTGTCATTTTGACCCTCATCCATCACTCATCCCTCTTCTTTTCTCAATGCACCTTCTGGAACCTCGTAGTATGAACGCGATCGCCTTCGTCCTCGACTCCAGCGTGCACCAGATCTTGCCAACACGTCCCCGTTACTCCGGTGAGTTCGAGTTGAACATTAGAGTGTCACAACATATTCCATACCTCATTGGTGCATTCCCCTCACTTAACGTAGGCAAACTCACCAAGAATTCAAGCTGCACCATCATCTTTCTCACTCACGGCCATCACCGCCATTTCCGTTCTTCTTCGAAGACCGCCTCTCCATCGTTGTGAAGAGCTGTCCGTGAACCTCCTCCTCACCATCGCCGCTCGTCATCGACAAGCCACTTTGAACCTTTCGCGGCCTCTTCTTCTTCACCCTTGTGATCGTGGCGAGCCTCTGTTCCTCATGCGCGCATCATTTTGTCAAGGGCGGGTCCCTGGCACCCTTTTCCCCTTAGCCACCCATGGCGCCACCACGGTTGCATGCCGTCGGCTCGCTTCCGATGACCTTAGGTCCTCGCACCTACTGCGTTAGCATCGCCTGGACTCACTGAGTCCCATGCGCCTCTCCTTTAGCTCTAGGGATACCTCCTTTGCCAAAGCCGCTGTGGACCTGAAGCTTCTCGCCGCCTCGATCCATCGCATCGCCGACTCCGTCCACCTCTCCGACCATCTTCACCACCCCTAGCATCGTTGCGACACCCTCTCTCCATTCCCGGGCTCCCCCGAGCTTTTCTATGCCAGTCTCGCTGCCGACGAGCTTGCCTTCCCTCTCAGCCATGCACGTCAACTGCTCTCATCACCCCTCTCTCTACTAGTAGGCCCACACGATTAAGTGTTAATTAGTGTTAAGTAACAGAGGTTAAAGATAATAAGTCTATGGCAAGTGGGGCCGACTGAAAAGTTAATTAAAAATTTAATTTAAAACATGTTTAGTAAATATTTCACTAACATGTGGGACCACTCACTATTCTCGGTTTTAAACTTGTTTTAAAACCTGAGAGACTGACATGTGGACTTCAGCTATCAGTGGATTAAATCTAATCAGAAATTAATAATTTAATTTAATAAGTAATGAGTCTATGATATGTGGGACCGCCACTGATTTATAAATAAAAATGAATAAAATAAAAATACGAGTCACTAACAAGTAGGCCCCACATGTATAGTCATTAACAAGTAGGCCCCACATGTAAGTAAATAGAAAAATAGAGAAAAAAAAATGAGAAAAAACCTATTTCAGTTCAAAGGAAAATATGCTTTCTCTGTTGGAAAGCATAAACCTCATAAGAACTCAGAGGAAAATATGATTTCTCTGTTAGAAAGCGTAAACCTCATAGAATACATTTTCGATGTTGCCTTTTTATTAATTTCAGGATTTTCAAAACTGAGCTAAATTCAAACCTCAATAACTTTTGCATATGAACTCCAAATTGAATGAATATTTTTTTTTATAAATTCATTTAAAATCATGCTCTGTCTGAATATGCAAAAATATTTATATATTTTTTGCTGTTGAAATTATTTTTCTATAATTAATTTGCTATCAGCTCTTTTTGAATAGACATCGATACCTGAAACAAAATTTTCGACGATCCTCCATCCCCATACTATAAGATACCAGAGCAAGGCAAGCACTCCCTTTGACCATGTTGACCATATTATTTTAATTATTGTATACTTTTTTTTTGCAAAAATCTATTATGCTTGCATGCATGTTTGCTTAAAATTGTTATATTTGGGATAATGGTATTTATATTCCTATTAAATGCATGATCCTACTTGAAAAATTGGTATCATTACTGTTGTAGCCATTAGGGTATGGTTTAGGCAATAAATGATGTTGAATTGAGTTTTTCGAATGCGAATATCGCAAAAATGCTTTGATGGGCTCTAGTTTTTACTAAAATTTGAGAGTGGATGAAATATTGAATATGATTTGGGAGATTTTGAAGTAATAGTCTAGAGGGGTTGCCTCTGTTAATTTTGTATAATAAAAAAAACATAGATTACAACGCGGGCGAGTTATAATATGAACTGATAAATGTAAGCGGGTTTCTCGCATGTAGATAGGGGGAGATCCTCGCCAGGTCATTTAAGGACCGAACGCTAGTGAGTTATATCTAAGCCTAAGCGTACAATCACATGTGCCGGTATGGGACAAACTTAGCTAATTAAGTCATCAAAGACTAGCCTTGTATGTTGGTAGGTTGTAGTAGTACGGGCATGTGTGATTACTCGAAGGGGCTCCCTTCACTGAGGCGTTGGGAACAAACCTTGCCGACATAACCGTTAATGCCTCACTTTGACGGGAGATGCCTGAGATTGAAGTGAGGGTTGTCATTGCCAGGCTAGCGCAAGGCTAGAACTAGGTGATGTAGGATTCGTTACGTGCTCTAGACTGTTTACTAAAAGATCATGAGCAGTGGTATCGATGGATGCCAGATAAACTAAAGAATTCGTATACTATGGGTAAAGTTGTACACATTTGCAGAGTGTAAATATATTTAAATAGTTGTGCTCGTGGTTATGAGCATGCTTAGCAACGTCTCATTGGGTATAGTCTCTTCTTGTGCAAAAAAAAAAAACAATTTTATCGGGAAAGGAAGTGGGATGGTTTGTTGTTATTTACTTTGTGTGACATATCCATGGCTGAGAATAAAAGGTTGACCACAGCCAAGGAGGGTTGCTATTTGTTATTTATTATGTTACCTACCTATTGTTCCTTTAGTATTTAAATGCTCTTTGAAAATTCCGTTGCAAAATACTAAGTATTGATATTGCAAATGAAACTTGCTTAATGCTGAAAATAACTTGTAGCATAGAGCCTCATCACTTGTTAGCCATACATTTATATAAATTTCATCATACACTACAAGTCTTGCTGAGTATGCAATATACTCAATCTTGCTTAAATTGTTGTTCAGAGGATGAGTATGATCAAATGTCGGACGATACTTTCTTTGGACCCGGTACCAGGGGGTACGGGGACGTGTCTTTCTAGATAGGTCTTATCCTTGTCGGTTGCATGAGGGTTTGGATGGGAACGATGCTGGACTTTTGCGTTTAATTTATTAAGTTTCCGCTGCTATTTCTGATACTTGAACTTTTATTTGGCTGGTCGACTCTTGTATTGTAAACTATGTAATCGCTTAAGTTTATGTACCATATTTATTTCATATTGTACGTAATTGTGTATGGATGTGTATGCCAATGTTGTGTATATGTGTACTAGCTACTGATCATGTGACTAGTACGATGCTCACATGAGGATTTTGGGTATTCAACGCCCGGGGTCTGATAATATTCGTATTCGTTATAATATTTGATTTGTGTTCGTATTTGATTATATTCAAATTCGAATGCGTATTCGCTTAAAAAATATGAATACAAATATGATAAGACCACTATTTGATCCGTTGACACCTCTACTGCGGGGGCATATCCGGTGGACAATGAAAGCATGTTACGTACAACCGACAAAAAAACGTTGAGAGCTTTCAAGCATAATTTTCTAGGGATTACTCATACGCCTTCCTTCATTTCTTCTTAAAAAAAACTCATACCTTTACTCCCTCACCCTCCCAAAACCCTAGCTTTTTTTAGAGTACAACCTGGGCGCACTTACGCACACACACAACACGCACACACGTGCGTGCGCGTGCGCACACACACCCCACGTGAGTGCATCCTTTACACACGCCTAATCTAGAGCGGGGGCTCTGACATCACAGAGCACGGGCACGTGCTTTGACCACTGAATATACCCACGTGTGTACTTAACCCAACCCACCTAAATAGCCCTAAAACCACCTGAATGGTGAGACACTTGGGATCAAACTTAGGCGGACTATCCACACTCCGGCCCTGCAAGCCAACCGAGCTACGCTCGGTCCTCTCCAAAACCCTAGCTAGCCACTATTCCCACATGCAGGCCACGGCCCACCTCCCGCCACTGTCCTCTAGCGGTCTAGCCACCCGAGGATGAATGTTTTCATGTGCCAACCAAAACCACTTAGCTTGTAAGTCAGCAGAGACCAAGCCTGCTCCAATGAGGCAATAAGGTTTGTCTTTCTTTTTTGTTTTGAGAGAGTACAAGAGAACACACACCCACTCACTCTATACGCGTGCACACATGTACGCGTCTAGTACACACGCTAAATTTTGAGAATTTTTGGCCGATACGGCCGATTTTGATATCGTATTTGCGATTTTAACCAGTATGACGTTGTATTTACAAAATTAGCGCCATTGGCGCCTGCTGCGAACTGCGCCAGTGGCGTGCGACGCGCAGTGGCCATGGCGCGGCCGCCATGGCCATGTTAGCCTTGCGCCCGCGCCCAAGCGCCAACGCCAACCATGTGCTGGCGTGAGCGGCGAGCAGAGCCCGCTGCGCCCGTGCTGGCTGTAGCGCGGCGTTAGTTGCTCAGCTGCGCCCGGCCGCATGGCCCAGCGGGACGCCGCGCCGGGCCTGTTGGCGGCGTGGCGGCCGGCGCGCGCGCGCGCCGCCTGCAGCGTGGTGGCGAGCACGAATTAAAAATGTTGGGTGGCCCTATTTCCCACCGTCCATCCTCCTCCTCCGCACATCTGTCGCTCCATCCAGAATTCGGCTTCAATACTTACGAATTCCGGCGCCAAACGCGACTCCTCCTTCACTCGCTATAAATACCGAACTCGCACTCGCTCTTGGTCATATCAATTCGTTTGATTCTCGTTCTTGCGCTCGTCGGCGAGAACTCGAGAGCGTAACATAATTAATTTTATTGGGAGGTAATTGTTTTCTCGCTTCTCGTCACTCTTCCTCCAGAAGGGTGATTATTACCTCCCTCGGAAGGGTGATTTATTACTTCCTCGGAAGGGCAGGTAATTTGTGTTATGCTTTTGCCGTTATTGCCGTAGTCGTAATTAGTTAGTCTTTGTTAGCTAGTCGTAATTAGATAGTTTAGAGGTAATTAATTAGTAGTAATTAGTTAGTCGAGTAGTAATGAATTAGTTTAGTGCTAATTAATTAGTCGTAATTAGTTTAGTAGTCATCGTTCTGACATATGAAGTAAGTGGAAATAAAATCTTGGTATTTTTAGTGGTAATTAATGAACCGTAATTAGTTAGTTTATAGATAGCTAATTAGTAAGTAATTAGTTAGTTCACTTGGTAATAAATTAGTTTAGTGCTAATTAATTAGTCGTAATTAGTTTTTACAGCATATCAAGTAAGTGGAAATAAAGTACTGGTATTTTGTAGTGGTAATTAATCAACCGTAATTAGTTAGTTTAGAGATAGTTAATTAGTCGTAATTAGTTAGTTCAGTAGTAATGAATTAGTTTAGTGCTAATTAATTAGTCGTAATTATTTAGTGGTTGTTGTGGGTTTAGGTATTTTCGAACATGCAAGACTTGATTGTATTTTTGGCGATGGGCTCGTGCGGCCGGACACGATGGGTTGGACACGTCGAGATGCCGTACAAGGTGGTCGGGCGGAGGGCTCCACGCGATGAATATTCACGGTGCTGAAAGCTGCATCCGGAGGAGTTCCTCACGGAGCCAGGGCGAAGAAAGTTATGATTGAGGCGATCACTGCACCAATTATGTGTGGGAGCTCGTAAGGTGGATGGAAGCATAGCATGGAGGCGTACATGGAGATTGTCTCGGCCCGAGGCGGCCATTCACGGAAGCCTATGGTGTACGTCAATTTCGTACATAGGCGTCTGAAACCACGATGATGCCGAGGCACTGCATAAGCGGGCAAGCGCGGCCGAGAACTGAAGATGGCGACCGGAATGTCTTTGCCTCGGAGGAAGTCCGTGCCTAATTTTGAGCCAAATGAGGCGGAAACATGGTGGTCGGCCGCATCGACCGCCACAGTATCTACGGGACGAGACTCTCGGGTTGGAGTCAAGCGAGGACACCGACCCAAGCTCGGATGGTGCAAGCGAGGGCGCACAAGGCCGGTGGTCCTTACGTGGCATCGAGACTTGATGATATCGCGGTGCGTTCGCTCGTACTACACGCAAGAAGAAGGCTCCGATGGGGTTTGAAGCCGACACCCTATTAGTTGGGCGGCGCTTCCGAACAAGGTGGCGTGCAACAAGCTATATGCGATGCGCTTTGTCCATCGGTAGTGTACCGAGTGCACCGGTCCAACCAAGTCGCGATGAAGTGCATAGTAGAAGGCGCCTGGCAAGGTCGGCGCTCTCGAGCAAAGATCTTTGGCTCGGTCTTCACGGTCAAGGAGCCGATCGACCACACTGCGAGCTCGGCGAGCCTGCGGCGACATCGGGCGTGACTTCGCATATGTTGCAAACCTCATCACGCACCTAGTTGAGGCGGGCGTGTCCATCTCCCCAAGTGATGATGTCGGAGTCGTCAATCGGGTTGGCTATCCGATTAGCTTCTGACAAGGTTCGACGAGCCAAGCGAGAAAGTCATCGAGACTATATGCGGGACATACGAAGGCGTACAACCTTGTGCGAGATTGCTTCACCGTTGCGGATCAAACCCCGCGCGTACATAAACAAGTTTGGGCGTGAAGATCTTTGAAAAGGGCCCAACCACTTCATCTTGGATAGGGTGTTACGGGCTTTCGCTCGGGCCATCGAGGGCTTCAAGTTACGCCGTCCGTGCTAACGATGGATGGCACTTTTCTCACGGGAAGTACAAGGGCACCATCCTCACCGCGGTGGCGGCGATCACGAATGACCAACTTCTCCGGTTGCATTTGCCATTGTCGAGGCGAGAACACATCGGTGGTGTGGTTCTTGGAGAACGTGAAGAGGGCTGTGGGGGGAGACCGGCCCAACGTCTGCCTAGTAACAGACCGCAATGTTGGGTTGTTGGCGGCCATCAACATCATGCAGCGTGGGATGGATCCATCTCACGATGGAGCGGCGTGCAATCCGGTGGTGCATGAGGCATCTTGCATCTAACTTGTTCCGCGGTTCCGCGATCGGGAACTCATGAAGGCGTTCAAGGCATTGTGTATGCGAGAACCGCGACGGAAGTTTGAGTCTATTTGGAGAGACCTTGAACACGGACTACGAGACATACAAGGGAGTCCACTCCGGAGAGGGAGCAACCTAGTAGCGCCATAACCTTCTCCCAGTGGATTAACGACCACGCTCCTGAATTGGAGAAATGGTCCCTCCTCTATGACAAAGACGGTGCGAGTGCGGCGTTATGGCGACCAACATGTCCGAGGTCTACAATAGCGTCTGAAAGGTGTGCGCGGGCTCCCTATCACTGCGGTTGTCCAGAGACATGGACTCGCACCGTTGGTTATTTCGTGAATAGAGCCACCGCACCAAGCGGCGATGGGCGAAGGCAAGCGGTGGTCAGAGAACATGCGAGACACATGGATCGGAAGATGGAGAAGGCCGAATGCACGACATTCGGGTGATCGGCGACCTCGGTAAAGTCGAGATCAAGCTTCGGCGAAATCGTCAATAGTCATGCTAGGGGAAAGAAAGCAGGCATGCACCACGGGTGATGTGGCGACATGCACCGCAACAAGCCAAAGCTCTTCCACAAACCATGCTCGCGCGTGTACAAGGCATGTGCGCAAATCGCGCAGATGGCTACACCATACATCTCTCGAGTACTACGACATGCGGCACCTATTCGGTACATGGGCGGAGAGTTTCACTCGTATGGTTTGGAAATGAACTACAAGGATCTTTGGCCCGACATGGTGCCTGGGGTCCCAACAGGACTTGAAGAGAATAGGGAAGGCGGCGGCGGCAGCGCGCGCCGAATGACATGGATGCTAGTCAGCGTGCAATGATTAGCCGCCTGGGTGAAGTGCGGGATATGCAAGACCCCGGGCACTCAATGAAAGATTGTCCCAGCGCACCTAGTTCGTCCGGTCGTCACTCGATGTCGTAATTTAAAGTTTTTCTGTCTTGCTTGTTATGTACAGCGCAAAAATTATACGAGACCCGGCTATGGACTCTTGGCAAACTTCTACAAGAGGATGTTGCGAAGCGCAATCGCTTCTTGCGAGGAAACAACTAAAATACGGATTTTTCAATGAAAGATGCTCCAGTGCCACCACGTTTGCGGTCCCGAGGTGTGTGTGTGTGAACCGCGAGATCATTGATCCACACACCCGCACACGGCCGCTGGGCGTACTACAGTGCGGCCACTACATGGTAAGCGTTTCTTTCGCGCGCATCGATTTTCCTCCCAATGTTTAATTCCTTCAATTTTTAACTTCATCCCCATGTAATGCGGCCGAGATGCGCCGCCACTTCTTCGATGGATTGGCGGCCCGAGATGTGCGACGGGGCATTCATCCAGCGAGAGTACATGCTAAACTACTCGGTGCGGGCGAGAACTTCTCACGGTGGAAACCTTACGTGCGGATGAGGAGGCACGGAGGACCCCATAAACTCCCGCGTAATCCATATCGGCGACAAGGAAAGGCTCATGCAAGCGTCGATTATGAAGAAATTACATCCTTCTTATGATTTTTCACTATCGGTGTACTTACATCATGCAAGCGCAGACATGGGCGACTTGACACACCCGGCCGACGTGGACATTCCGTAACAAGGGCAAGGAAAGGCTCATGAGGTGAGCCCGGCCGCCACACAGCGTATCCGGCCGCCGGGCGTCATCCGTATCCACGACGTCGATTATGAAGAAATTACATCCTTCTTATGATTTTCACTATACGGTGCACTTACATCATGCAAGCGCAGGACATGGGCGACTTCGACACACGGCCCGGCGTGGGCGGTCCGTGACAAGGGCAAGGGAAAGGCTCATGCGGCTGAGCCCGGTCGCCACAGCGTATCCGGTCGTCCGGGAGCAATCTACATGGATGACGTGAGTTATGAACAATTGACATTCTTATTACGTTTTGTATTGCATGCGATGTACTTACATCATACAATCGCGAGGTACGGACGACTTCGACATACCGGCCGACGTGGAGAGTCCGGCGATAAGGGAAAGGCTCCTTCGGCCGAGACCCACCGACGTCGAGACAAGGCTCCCTTGCTATGGCGCCGCGGAGACAAGTAGCACACATCGTTAAGTAGTTCCTACCCACATGTTGTACGGCATCTTCATAATCAAGATTGCTCACGGGTCGTGCGGCGCTGCACCGCCGCGACCTCTGCGCCCTACACCGCCGCCGACGACTTCGCCTCCCGATCAAGACGACGCCGCCTCAGCGCATGACAGCGGTGCGACCATGACGACCCATTGCACAAAATTTTTTGTTTAGGATTTGATATATGTATTTAGTATAAGAATTTATATGTATTATTGAGTTATTTACAATAAAAATAAATTTGGATATATGAAATGTTGTTTCAAAAAATTTGAATTTGATGTAGAGTCTAGTTTATAGCTTATGTGATTTTTGTTGCATTTTAGAAAATTGAAAATTTTGTTTGGTAGAATCTGAACGAAATATGTGTGAAGTAATGATTGATGTATTTGTGATTTTTGTAGATTCTTGTAGTGAAAAAATGTTGAACCGACAATAACAATTTTCGATCATGGTATGTTGTTTTATTGTAGAAAATTTAAAGAAATTTTTTTTGAAAACAACTGTGATAAGAACAATTAGGCGAAAGGAAGGAAAGTGATATTTAACATCTCGGAAAAATGAATGCTCATTGCGGGCCTTTGCTTGTTCCTCATGAGCGACCTTTGCTTGTTCCTCGCGAGCCGCACCCTTGCTATGTTGCGTGTCTCCTCCCATTGTGCCTTCTTGGGACTCCTCCTTAGCCTTCCGCCTAGTTTCATTTATCCCGTCCGCAATTCACGCCAACTATTTATATTCCCGCAAAGTGGTCTCTTTTGTCACGTCACTCACGCAGTGGCCTCTTTTGTCATGTCCTTTGCGCAAAGTGGTCTCTTTTGTCACGTCATCTGCGCAAAGTGGCCTCTTTTGTCATGTCATTGCGCGCAAAGCCGGCCTCTTTTGTCACGTCCACCGAGCAAAGGCGGCCTCTTTTGTCACGTCCTTCGCAAAGCGGCCTCTTTTGTCACGTCCACTGCAGAAGTTCTCTCGTTTAGTATAAATAGTACGGTTGGGGTCCCATGATATTGTAGGCGTGAACCGTGCAAATCGAAAAAGAAGTGTGTCCTCTTACATTGTGAAACATAACATGTCGGAAGTCGAGGGCCGATCGGATATGGGTCACCGAAGGAAGACCTTCCTTAGAAAGGAGGAGGTATTTGGTCCACTACCGCTTGATACCAACTCAGCGTGCTCAACGGCATGGCGAAGTGCCTACACAATGAGGACGCGGTTGTGCGGGCCCTCGAATGCCGGTTCGATGGCGGCGACGTTTCTTCCGATGCCCACGATCCGGGGTAAAAGTAGTAACATTACTTTCTTATTTCTTATGCAGGCTGCATGTTTATCCTCCTTTCTGCAGATGGCGAAATGCGAGTTCTCCGGTGGATCGACCCTCCCCACGAGCGTTATATTGTCAATTATGTATTCACATTATGGCGTGAATATTTAAGTTGGAGGAGCGAATTGAGACCCTCAATGAGGAGAACACCGACCTCATGCAGATGCAACGCCAACGTATGAAGTAGAAAGAGTGACTAAGTTAGTAATGTGTCGTATGTAATTTGTTGTGGTCGTTGTTGTGTTGATGGTGTGGCTTGAGCATGTTGTTTTGATTTTATTTCTTGCGTGTAATCTTGTGCATATTGTGCGTATGTGCAATGTATGTTTTGTTTCGTGTTGGCATTGCGTCACGCATTCTTATTGTGTGGACTCTATGGTGAGGCCCCAGAGCCTATAAGAGGAGCCATTCCTCACCTAGCCCCCGCATTGTTCTCCCTCACCTCTGAATTAGTTTTCCCATTACGTGTAGTTATCATTCCTTCTCACTCCACGGGCGCCGATATGAGTCATCTCAAGACCGCATCGTCCGCTCCAATGGTGATTTGCCCAAAATGCAACACGGTTGTTAGGCGTAAGACCTCACACACGACCACGAATCTGGGCGGCACTACTTCAAGTGCCCCTTTCACTCGGTGAGCATGATTGTTTGGGTTCATTCAAATCGTGCGAGCATGTTTGACAATATTGTTCTCGTGAAACGCAGAAGCCCCGTGCGTTGCCGGTCAGGTGTGGGAGGATGAAATGGGCGGTAGGGCCGACATTGCGAGGCATGAGAGAGTTGTCGTGGGGGTAGCGACCCGTCGAGATGCGCCATCGTTTTGATAGGCCGAGTGGAAGATTAATTTAATGTTGTGTGCTATTTTCTTTCTTGTGTTTATTGTTATCGTTAAGGTGTAGTGTTGGAGGTTATTGTTGTGTTTATTGTTATCGTGTGTCTTAGTCTTTGGAGGGTTAATGTATGTTTACGTGAAGCAAGATGTAAATAAATAATTTGCAAAACATGCCATGGATATGTATTACACATCGTCACGTTTCATAAATAGTTCTGACAAACCATGAGGCGTTCTGAAATCGAAGTACAATGAAAATAGCATAACACGTGAAACTATACGGCTCACTCGTCGAGCCACTACTCTCTCCTCGCCATGGCCGCGTCGCGTCGCGCGCCTTGTTTTGCGCCGAGCATGACCCGTGGAATCGTCCACCGCTCACGGAGAACGCGTGTCGGTTCGGAGGGGGTGCGGAGACCGTTGAGGCGGAGGTGGACGATGGTGAGTGCGGAGCGGTCCGGTAGGCGTACATGTCGTCTTGATGAGGCGTCTTGGG
This sequence comes from Hsuehochloa calcarea, assembly GCA_036346395.1. Classification (NCBI taxonomy): domain Eukaryota; kingdom Viridiplantae; phylum Streptophyta; class Magnoliopsida; order Poales; family Poaceae; genus Hsuehochloa; species Hsuehochloa calcarea. The sequence goes on from CM070602.1 coordinate 7,999,685, forward strand.
CACAGGGGACACTTAGAAATTCATCCACGACGGAGGCTAGAAAACCACTCACTGGGGCCACTGGGAGTACGATGCACGCAACTCCGATTCGCGGATGAACTCGCTGGAGTATACCGTGGGGCACCGAACCGGAGGAGCTCGCCTGCGTCGCGCTAAAACCACGGCCGCCATTGTCCTTGCCACGGCGTCGTGTCTTGCTCCCTGGTAGGAGTTGGGAGGCCCGTATCGTCGTCATCGATCGATGTGAATGGCCGTCACCCCTGTGGGTCAAGGTCGCAAGCGATGTTAGTACAAATGAACACTCGGATGTAAACTAAGAACCTCGTACCTCCGGATGTGCGGTCTGCGGATGACCGAGGCGGCGGCGGTCGTGTCTGGGTCCGGACGGCGAAGTGATTCATCCCGACGGACCTCGGCGAGAACGGCATGATGTTAGCGGAGCGTAAGGCATAATTACAAAACTTGATGTAAATTTGTACATAGCGACTTACGTGCGGCGACGCGACGGCGCGGATGACCGACCGAGGAACGCTACGGCGCTGCCGGACTCGCTAGGTCGTGGTGACCTAGCGGGTGAGCACGGCCCCCCTTCGTGCCGTCGCGCAAGGCGTCGTCCCTCGAGCGACCACTGCTCAAGTTCTTTACTATCTTCTTCATCTCCGAGATGTGCTTCAAAACTTTTATATATGCCGGCGGGGTTCTCTCAGTGCGAGTTGGGCCTCGTCCATTGCGCTCTGACGCCGCGCCGCCGCTCAAGCTGTAGTGACATATGTACGGGTTCATTAACAAAAATACGAATATCGTCAACAAAGCTGCGAACCGAGGTTGTAAGTGTCGTCTGGCGTCGTCATGTCTTGAAGCGCCTGTGTGATTAAATGCGTCTGGCGGAGGGTCTCTTCGTCGTCGACATGTCACCTCCTCTGGGCGCTCGGAGGAGGAATGGTGAGTCTTCGCGCGTTCGTGGCATGTACCACTCCATGTACGCATCGTCGACGATCGATGGTCATGTGGACGCGGCTCATGCCATACATCCACGTCGCCTGTGAAGCCATGTCCGAATCCACCGTCTTTGGTGCATTTGCGGTCCAAAATATGCCCACCGACCTCGATTGCTGCATTTTGGAAAGATTAATGTTACAAAAGAAGACGTAAGGACTGCAAAAATTACTTGGATGAAATTTGACTCACAGTGTACAGCTCGCTCCAGGGGCCTGACGTTCGGGGGGGGCACGAGCTGGTACAGACCAAACTGTCGCATTACGCGCTGCGGCGCGTAAGGCTCCACCATATGTGAGAACACCGGTGGCGTGTCGTCGTCCACAAAAATCGATCCAAGAGGCATGAAGCGGACGGCCGTGCGGCGCAACCGCGAGAGAGAAAACCAGCATGCCATGGACACGGATGATGTCGCTCTCGTGCAATAACTTTCGAACTCGTTGTGGTACAACGAGTAGCACCTCGCCGGTGTTACATTGGCCCGGCCAGCGAACGGCCGCGCGATCCATCGTAAGCCCATGGTGGGCGCGTCTACGGGTCATGTGGTGGGTCGCCATCCGGGAGAGGGCAGGTGCGCCGCATTGTCTCAATGGTTGGGCGCCCAGCGGAAGTGCTCCCAACTCCACGGTGCAGGAGCACGTAGCACACGACTAGGTTGCTACGAGTCTGCCGCCCGTGGCGTCACACAACCCTCGGTATGTAAGCGCAGGACGGTGATCCCGGTGTAGTCGCGACATCGGCTCGGCCCGCGTCGGCCAAAGACTCGGCGGCGCGATGAAGTAGGGTTCACAAATCGCCCTTTGTGGTTGGAAGCAGGACCCAACCAAAGAGCCGGAGAAGGTAAGCAACGAGATGCGTCCTAACGACGCCTCAGTGCACCTGCGGGCATTCACTTGCCTCGGCCAAGCCCGAGGGCGCCACGTGCACCCTCCGGCAGAGGTTGGCCAAACCGCGCTCGGTCGACCTTCGATCCGCTCTCGGAGGGCGGAACAAGCGGCACACCGGATCGGGAGACCGATCAAGAACGAGACATCCATTAGGGTGATCGTCATCTCACCCCACCGAAAATGGAAGGTGTGCGTCTCCGCCTCCACCGGTCCACAAGTGCGGACAACGGTGGCGTCTAGGGTGAACCCCGTTGGAAGGACACCATCCTCGCAAAGGGCAACAAGCCGTCTCCCGGAGGAACGGACGTAACGATCGTCTAGCGCCCACCGGTCCCTCCCGCCGGCGCCCGGGCGGAGGGCCATCCACGCCACGGTGAGCCTGACTTGCACCGGTGGTCCTCATCGTAGAATTGTTCTAGTAGCTCGGTAGAGACATGACTAGCAAAACATACATAGCGAACATTCGACAATGTGGCTAATTAAACATAGAAGAATGTAGCTAAATTAAAAATTACGATAAACCTACTGCGTTAATAACGTTGAAATATAATCGAGAAGCAAGCGAATGAAAAGAAAAGAATGAGCGATGGAGCGAGCGAGTGGCGAATATGAACTTAGCGGAAGAACATTGCGAAATAAAATCGCGCTGATCGCTCTCCAATATATACTGGCGGCTCGGCTCGAGGCTCCTGCGTGGCGTGCGCAGCGCAACGCCAGCGGCGTCTTGAGGCAGTGGCGCGCAGCGCAGCAGCGCTGGCAGCGCGCCGCGCCAGCCAATGTAGCGAGGGCCGTAGGCAGCGCCCGCGCCGCGGCCTATGCTACGCCCAGCGCTGGCAGTGCGGGCAGTCTTGGCGCGCGCGCAGCGTGGCCAGCAGCGTGGCGCAGCCGCGCCACGCCAGCCACATGGCCGAGCGGCGCCAGCCATGCGTGCGCTGTGCCCCAGTGTATGTGGCGAGGTGCGTCTTGCGCAGCGCGCGCGTGGCCAGCAGCGTGGCCTGCGCCCATGCGGGCTGCATGGCGCGAGCCCCGCAGGCCACGCTGGCGGCGGGTCATGGCCAGCGCCATGTAGCGCCAACCCGCCAGCGCTGGGCGCTGCGGCGCGCCAACAGTGCGTGTGGGCGGGCCTTGCAGCGCCCGACGTGTGCGCGTGCAGCTTTGCCCGCGCCCGTGCCACGCTGTCGAGCCCACCATACCGGCGCTCAAGCGTCGGCGCCAACGTGGTTATTTTTGTAAATTCAACGAAACGCTGGTCAAAAACGCAAATACGATATCAAAATCGGCCGTATCGGCCAAAAATTCAAATTTTGAGGCTCTAGGGGCACACAGACTCACGCTTTTTTCATTGAACATGCATACGTGTGTTTACTCCGATTAAATAAGACACACCGTGTCGATCCTATTATCTATCCCGGGTTAACACTCGCTCCCACCGCGAGAAAACTGAATTGTCCTTGATTGTGTTTGTCTAGGCTAACCATGTAATAAAATCTGCTAATTAATAAATTTCTTATGGCAATGTTGCATTGCATTAATTAATTCCTTGCAAAAAAAAAAAAACAAAAACAGAAAAACAAAAACAGAAAAGTTGCATCGAATGAATCGACGTTTCTTTGACTTATTGCAAGCAAAGACAATGGAAAAAAGGGTGACACATCAATTAAAAGTCCAATCAGGTGGCAGTATAATCTTCGTGGAAGAAGACCTAGCTCGTTTGCTGGAGATAGGATGCTGGCTACGATATTACATTCAAAGACACAATCTTTGAGTAAAAGAAACTACGACCCTAGGCACGTGTGACATATAAAGCCAAAAACAGTGACCTAATGATATTTATATGGCTCTGCATGCATGATCAATTAATGATAGTATAAGTTTACTTAAAGAAATTTAAGTTTACTCCAAGAACTTAACTCTCAATCGATAATATACGCACAAGTATAAACTAGCTATACAATAACAATGTACTTGATTAATTGTTTGTATTAAAAACTGACGCCAACTGCTCACCCCTGCATCTACTTACAACTAACCCTCCTTTTGCTTCCAAAGTTTAGCACCTGTTCCAACATTAATTCCTCTCCCACCGGCCACCGTACCCCCAACCTGTGTCAATACAACACTAACAATGGCATTATCCTTTTGAAAAGGTGCTTATATATATGTAGCATATCATTCTCTTTTCTACCTGTCCCAACATATATAACCATGTTAACCTGTCTCGGAAGACTCACCACCTAGCAGGGGCAGAGCCAGCTGGGTTCCCGGTATGCACGAACACCCTCAAATATTTCAAAATTTATGTATGTACCCTTGTTAGCTGTAGGTTCTATTGAATTTAGATTTCGTTTCAGTTTAACGTTTATTGAAGAAATTAGTTGCAAATTTTATTCTATGTCCTCTGTTCAGATTTTGTAGACAATCTGACACCTTTTTTCCTCTACCTATGTAGCACTGTGAAGGGGGCATAAGTCCTTTATTTTATTTAGCTCATAGGAACTTCTTTAGTTTCTAACTCAAAAATCAAGTGTCTAATTTTCTGCCTATTTGCGTCATTGCGACCATCACGATGAGTGCAATGATTCAAACAAATATTGGGTATCTTATATGAAACATTTTACATATGAGACGTAAATAGGCCGTATCAATACTAGCCGCCTAATAAGCATATGCGTACTAAAAACCATACATGTTTGTCGGGTGGTAGGTTACGTGAACTGTCGTGTGAGCCATGTTGCATACTAATAAAAATTTATAGAATGAATATATATTTTTAATGATTAAAATTTGTTTATAATTGTTAGTATTTTTTTATCATTATCACTCCATAAATAAATTGTTTACTCAACTAATTATGTAAAGTATCCAATTAATTGGAAAGAAAGCTCAATTAATCTATATATCTACAAGCAACCAGTGATATTCAAGGTATCTCCTTCGCTTTGGAAGTATAGAAAATCCCACAATAATCCTTAAATCAGAAAAAAAAAATTCCTAGAAATTCTCTCATTAACCGAGAGAAAAAGAGAAGATCTACACTGTTTATTTTGGTGAGGCCAGATTATCATGATGCAAATTAATCATGTATAGATATTACAATTGTATAACAAATATGACTATATTTATGAAATACAATAGAGTTATATAACAAATACAATATGTTGCAATATCTAGTCGTGTAATGGCGTGGGAAATTCCGCTAGTTACATAGAGAAAGATTAATTACTGATAATACATGGTTTACTCGGAGCTAACTTTTGATTAACCGAGAATCACTTAACAACCGTCATTTTACCCTATTTTAAAGATTGAATGGTGCACCTCCAACACAATTTTTCTAGCTCTGCCACTGCCTCCTAGTCCAGTACAGTACAGTTTTCTTTTATTCCCGCTTTTTAATTGCCCTTGGTTCTCTTCAATGCAATCTACACATACATTTCACTTTTGACAACACATTGCCGATTGCGTAGCTTTTGCTTTTGCTTTTGCTTCAACACTGTGTTTTACTGACATGAGTACATATTGCTTAACTAGCACACGTATATACCTAGCTACATTCTACTACATGTCTGTCTCTATCGAAATGTGCCTCCAAAGGTAGGGTGCCAGAACTCCGGCGCCGTCTCGCTCGCCACCGTGTAAGTGCTCGCGACCGGGACGAGGCACAGGCCTCGGCTGCGCAGGTCCTGCTTCGCCTCGCCACCGTCCTTCGCCATGTCGGAGCCCTAGTTCATTAGACAAATGCAATTGATATATGTGCAAAAAAAAAAAAAACACTGGAGAATGCAAACTAAAATGATGGGTAAACTAACTCTTTTTTTTGTAAATATACATACCTGTTGGTGTTGTAGCTGCACGGGGCGCCCACATCTCAAGTAGGGAGAGCTCAGAGACTGCAGATATCAGTTCAGTAGCATATATGTAGTTATGTACGAGTCAGACAACTTTTGCTATTTGGGAATAAATAGCAAGCACAAGAATTTCTTCAGTGATTTAATTAGGGGTTGCTTAGAGACTTTGATACTTACGGCAACTTGATCGTGAAGGAACTTGATGTATTCGATTGCCTCGTGAAGAACCGATGCGGTATCCGTCTAAAGCGCGGTTGCGATCGAAAAAGGATACAATACCCGTCAACTTACAGATGCATTATAGAGCAACAAGCAGAAGCGAAAAGGAAGAGAAATAAGAGAGAATTGAAAGTCTGAAATGACTAATGCAGAAAAGAAAATAAAGCTAGCCGGACGGATACCTTTCCAAAAGGCGAGACCAGTTGCTGGAGCGCAGTGATTCTGTCCCCGAGCTTCTCTTTCCTCACCTGCGGAGGAGAATCAAAAGCAATCCAAAAGTCATCATAATTCAATTGATGCTAGCTTACAAGAATATCTAACTGAGCTGCCCGGAAAAGAAGGAAGAACAAATTAAAAGGGGGGAAATATCTGATCGATGGGTTAGCTGGATCACCGGCCAGCCGGCGGCCCACCTTGAAAGTCGGCAACGGAGATGGCGTCGCGATCCGGGGCTTCTTCACTGCCGCAGGCGAGTCAGGAATACTTCTTCTCGTCACCGACGAGCAGGCGTCCTGAACTGGTTCCGTATTGGACTGCACCTACAGGAACCGAGTTAGAAGAAGCCGCCCTAGCTAGCTAGTAGGTAGCAATAGCATTAGCATCTAGTCATCAAGCTAATCAATATGATATACATGCCTTGAGGTCCTTGACGGGTTTGAGCTCTAGGGCTAGGGCCTGCAAGAGAAGCTGCGGAGGCTCTGGAGCCTGCCCGAAAACCCCCGACGAGCTGAAGAAGCCGGGGAGCAGCTGGTGCTGATGCTGCGCAGACGGTGCTGAGTTCTTGAGCAGCTGCGAGAACGCATAGCTACTGGCCGAGCCGGAGTACTGGTTGTCCGCGTACAAGGGCACGCCTTGCGACGACGCTTCCACTGCCGTGCCGTCGGCGTACGGCGCCGGCGCTGCCTGGTCGAGCAGGAAGTGGTGGCTCGCGTCGCCTTGGAGCTGGAGCAGCGCGTTGAAGCTAGTGGTGGCCTCGGCTGCTGCTGCTGCTTTCCCGCCCCTAGTAGCCATGCATGGAAGAACCAAGATATATGCAGAGGCTACCTTGGTGTAATAGATTAATTATAGCTAAGCTTGATTTCTACTTACATGAAGGCTTGCGTCCAATCCATGTGTGGATCAGCAAGGAAGGATGACGAGGAGGCGGCAGCGTCAGGTAAACCAGGCTGGAAATTCATCGAAGTACTACTAGCTTCTGACTCGGTGACCGGCGCCGTCGAGCACGACGACTCGTCCGCGCCGGTGCGTGCAGAATTCCACCACTCGTCTGCCATGGGGAGATAGCTAGATCTACTCGACGCCAAAGACCTTTGGTGTAGTGGAATAATCCGAGATGTATATATGCCAAGTAGTGAGGAATTCGGCCGGACGGTGGACTTGTGATTTGTGAAGGGTTCTGACTTGTGAGTTCTGACCTTTGAATGTGTGTGGCTAGCTGGTTACCTTGTTTATGGTCGTCAGGGCCTCACTTTTTGTTGATTAGATTAGAATATCTAGCTCGTCCTGTGCGCATACAATCACGCGGACGCGGCTCGTGTAGTAGTCATGCGCAGGCACGAGCACCGCGTCCTTGAACAGTGCCGCTGGAGAAATCTTTGGACCCTAGCTTGCTGAGTTGAGAGTTGAAAGCAGAAACCAGTTGCTAAGTGTGTGTGGTCTCGACCAATCCCATGTAAGGCCGAGCTTTAGAGAATTTAATTTGTGCCCTAGCTAGGGTGTAATTACAACCATGCTCCATTTGAATCGACAGAGTTTTATGAGAATTTCAGAGGGAATAAAATCTGTTGTAAAATTAATAATGCCAATTTTTTTTTCCCTTTCAAAAATCAGACTCTCGATCCTTGCAAGTTGCAAGAACCACACTGATTTTAGCTTACCAAGTAACAGCTTTTCTTCTATCAATGGCGCGGCCTTTATATTGTTTAGGCAGGAGGAAATATGCTAAACCCCACAATTTTAGGCATTTGTCTTTAGGGTAGTGCTGGTACACCATAAAGTGAGAGATTTGGGCCACGAATGGGTTCCATTTGCCCCCCTTTGCATTTTCTTTCAGCATCACATAATTAAGCGCGATAATACAACAAAAGGGATATGTACTACCTAGCTAGCTAAGCTGCCTCGAAGTTTTAATTTCATCTAGTTTATGAACAGTACTCCTTTCCTTTTCTTGTGGACCATTTCTGGATTCAAGCAACTATCAAGGCGTTGATCATTGTATCGAGAGTGTGTAATTTTCCTTCGGGCATGATATATTATTGTATTGTTTGCGAACAAGTAAAGTAGGGATGTGCTGGTTTTTTTAAGAGTAAAGCAACGGCGATTAGTTATGGCCAGGTAGTAGCTAGTAGCCTTATGATTCGGTCAATCTCTGCAGATAAACGTACGTGCCATTATTCTCTACTCTTAATGCATGCGACATTCCGGTTGACGCACTCAAGATAAACTTGAAGGTTTGAAACCGAACTGGTTCACTGGATGTCATGAACTCGATGTGCTTCTGTGCTCTCTGAAAACAAATTAAGAGGCACTCAATTTTAAAAGCACCCTGTAGTGTACCCGGTAGTAACAGCAGTGATTTAAGTTGATAGCCTGAAAGAATCTGAAGCACGGGATGTGAGTTGATGAGTTCATGTTTGTTAGTTCAGCTCTCAATTCTCATCCAGCAGAATGGATGTTGCAGAAAAATGCCAATTTGCCGAGAAATCGCTCGCCGAATTTCAGAATAGCATACGGCCGTCTACGTTGTACGGTGATATCACGCTGTCGTGGACGATGCCGTGGGGCCGGCGGGTGGGCCCGGAGCCTCGCACGCGTGCCTCCACCTTTGGCTCGACCGGCCATTTCCCGGTTGCAGTCAAAGCCCCGAAAGCGACCATCGCCGCCGCCTGCGCCACCCGTCCATGCGCGACCTGTGCTCTGCATGCTGCGGCTCCAGTGCTCCTAGCTAGTCCTGCAGTCCTGCCTACACATCTGACCTTACCAAGCCTCACTGTTAGCTGCTGTGGAATGTGCAAGTATATATCATCACAGGTTTGAACAGCCCTGAAGGTCTGAGCAAAAGGTTGTGGCCTGGTCACACTCACACCTACCGATCCCATAGTTAGAGAGCCGGGCACTGAAAGATGCGGAGAAGTGGTATGATGACTGACGACGAGAAATAACGAGGCAGCAGCTAGCTCGTTGATCAAGCAGAGAGAGAGAGAGAGAGAGACGAAATTAAGCCATTAAACTGGTTCTTCAGTTCAGTCACTCGGAGTTTGGTAGTCTGAAAATAACGAGGTCAATCGATCGAGGCTTGGTTCCAATTGGGACAGATGTATCTATCGGAGTACTCTTCTAGTCGCGGAGAGATGTAGAATAAACTAGAACCGGCGTATCTGCAATTCGATCTGCGTATATCTGTGCAAGTCGGAGGAGGCTGCAGGCAGCTGCACAAGGAAATTCAACTGCTTGACAGGCGTATCACCAAATCTCCTTTTGGCGTCATGACGCGCTGCTTAGAAGATTGTTGTCGAAGAAGACTAGTCTTCATTAAGGAGTTTATTAAGGTAGTAGTGTTCCGTTACAGAACGAAACGGACAGTGTTAGTTAAGAGTAGGACGCAACTGCTGTGAGGAAAGCTTGGCTGGTTTATAGTTTAGTGTTTTAGCTAACGCAAAGACGCATGCTTTCACATATGAAGCTAGTAATTAAACATGTCTCTAGCTAGCTCTAACGTTCCGTTTTCGGACGGAAATAATAATTACAATTCGGTTCTTGGTTTTCAAAATTTATTTCAAATTATCGTATCTTCTCAAAATCTTCTAGCTTCTAACTAAGCTCGGGTTTGTGTTTCAAACCTTTTTGCAAATTCTCGGATTCAAATTCGAGTTTGAATTCTCCTTTTCGAATTTTGACCCCTTTTCTCTTTTGCCTTCCTCTTTTCTTGGGCTCGATCAGCCCGTGAGCCTCCCTTGGGCCTTGGCCCACTTCCCTCTTCCTTCCGCCCACCCAGCCCAGCACCTCCTCGGCTGCTTCCCCCTTTGCTCCCTTCTTCCTCGAGCCGCCACGCCTGCTCCACACCATTCTCGTGCGCCCGCTGCCGTCAACGCCTGCCATGCCCACGAGCGCTCCCTGCCACCCCATGCTTCGCCGCACCTGCTCCCTCTGCCAACCGCAACTCCGGCGCCCTCCCTACGCATGGTCATGTCACCCGGCGCCATGCGTCGGCCGCGGCCCCAACCCCCCTCGGTCTTTCTTTGTGGACGCCATGCCGAGTGCGCTGCTTCAGCGCGCTGCGCCACGCCGCATCTCGTCGCCTCGCCCAAGCCTCGCAAGTTGTCACCCCGTCACGCTGATGCCGACGCCCATCCCGTCCCCTCCCCGCGCCCCATCAAGCCGCAACGACTCTTTCCCCTACCTCCTCCTAGCTATAAGATGGAGCCCCAGAGCCTCCTCTTGCCCCCTCCTCACTCCTCTCTCTCTCTTGGTAAGCTCTACTCAAGAACTGTCGCTCCCATTTTCTTCTGCCGAGACGCCTCCACCGCTGACCAGCTACTTTGGTGCCGCCTCCACCGCGCCGCCCCGTCACGAGGTGCTCCCGGTGCCAAGGATTCCATCCCCCACCTCTGTGCTCCCTCTCCGCCGCCGCCCCTTCTCCCCTATTGCCGGTCACTACAGCCCCACTGCCCTGGCCGCCTCTAAGCTCTCCGGCCCCCTCCAGCTTCCTCACCATCAGGCGTAGTCGGTGCGCGCGCCGCGCGCCCCTCCGCGCCACCCCACCGCCGGGCGCCTCCAAGCCAGTGAGTCGTCGCCGCCTTCAAGCACACGCCCGTGCATCGTCGGGCCTTCACCTGCGCCGTCGCCGCCTCCAGTGGGGTCCCTATCCCTTGGGGAACCCATTTCGCCGGTGTGCCCGCCGCCACTGCTCCCAAGCCACCGCACCTCCCTCTGCTTCTCTTTTCTCTGTGGCCGAGTGAAATAGAAAGGGGATTGGGTTTTGCTTTGAGTGGCCCCACCTGTCATTGGCACTAAACCATCTCCCGCTCTCCTTGACAAGTGGGCCTGTGCTTGTGGACTTGGTCCATGCCCTTTTAGGCCAAGTCACTGTGTAGTGGGATCCACATGTCAGGGTTTCTCTCTCCCTTCCTTATTTTCTGATTTAATTCCAATTCAAACTTCGAAAGCTCCGTTCTAGCTCCAAAAATTATAAAATTTGTTTCTAAAATTTTGTAAATTCAAGATCTTACTAATGACACTGGTCTTATTTTAATTTGGAGTTCATTTGATATTCCTTTAGTATTTATTTACTCTCTTTGTTTGTTTATACCTTTTTCAGATACGTTCGTTCGAATAGGATTCAAAGAAGCGGGAGACGCACAAGATTGTCAAGACTCTCTCACCTTTAACCCAGGTGAGTCGATACTTTGATCATTTTGAGGCTACATTTTGTGTAACTTATATTCATTTAAATTACCAAAATTGCATGCTTTAATTCTTTATTCAAATGTATATTAAATCTTAAGGTAGTTAAATACACATTTGATGATTAATTAATTATTATGCCATCCCTTGACAATTGAATCCATTATTCCGTGTCACCCAAGTAACTATGTGGTAATTAGTAGTTATAGGTTGTATTTAAGCGACATGTTAGTCTTGCTTAAGTACCAGGACATTAAAATATCCTAATCATCATGTTTTAAACATGAAAGTGGTTTTGGGCAGTCATTGTGGGTAAATGACTAAAATGGTTGAGTTAATGTTTTTACTCCTAAAAAACCCTAATAATTTGTTGTTACCGTCTGGGCAGAAGGTAGGATGGATGGTATGTTGATGGGTGCTAATGCAACCCAAGGAATATTGGTATATGAAATGAATCGCCCAGATAACGCTAAGGACTTAATCTTGTCATGACTTCCTGTGTAAAACAAGTACAACCACAAGTCTGCAAAGTGCAATTTGGCTAAGCAAATTTATTAAACCATGAATGTTATCTCGCTGGATGAATAACGGGAACGTGCAAGTACTGGATACTTCTGGCTTGAATGGGACACCAATGCAAGGTGGAGCTTGCTAGCCGCAGTGGTGTAGTACAACTATGTTAGTCGCTTAGGTCAACATCCCGCATAACGTATGGGTATAACCCCATATGGGTGAGATGACAAAAGGGGCAGGATATTTAGAAATGTTACTGTGACGATAGCTCAACTACATGACGACGGAATCATGTGGGGTAACGAGTATGATTATCTCTTGTGGGTACAGTGTACAACCTCTGCAGAGTTTAAACTGTTTAAACAGCCGTGCCTACTGTAAAAGGCGGACATGAGAATTTTACTAGAGTTAGTTATATTTCAAAAACTTTTGTGGTGGGATGAAAAATATAATGGCTCACCTAGCCCTAAGATTAGATTTTCCTGGGTTTTCGAACTCAGCGGTGTTAATAAATGGAGGTAGTTCCAATCAAAAGAAGCATGAGGTAGAGTTTCCGACGGTGGGAACCTTTACTGATATAAATATTGCACAATTACTCTCTTTAATAAAATACAATTTGGTTAAAATGCTAAGCGATAGGAATTTGTAATTATGATATTTAAAATATTGCTTTAGCAAATAAAAGAACCCGAATCCTTGTTAAGCCTTGCATATATTATTGCATCTTGTTTGTTGGCTCGCGAGCACGAAAGTTGTGCTCATCCTCGCTCTCTCCCCCAAAACCATTAGAATCAGGAAATCCCGAAGATTACAACTACTACGAGGATCCAGAAGTTGGAGACTCGGGACATGATGATGAGTAGTTTAGTTCTTTTAGTCTAGGTTTCGCCTTAATCCAGCTGACTCTATTGGTGCTTGCGTGCATCCAATATTATCCAAGTCCTTGGTTAATATCGGACGCATACGTGTTTCCCTAGTTGCTTGCCTGTGGAGAGATATGTTCTACCCTCCTTTTTGTTTCCGTTGTCGCTTTCGCTACTTTTGTAATGTAATCTTTGGCCTGTCCGGCTCTTATTGTAAAACTTGACCTGATGCGGTCTATGTAAACTCTAATGTGTTAAATTAATGAATGATTTAGTTCACATCATGTATAAAATGATTTAGCAATGTGACTGTGAGTGTTATCTACTGATTCAGTGAATAATACAGTATTTTCACAAAGAATTCAGAATTAAAAAATCCGGATCAACACTAGCTGTGGACATTACGTGCGCAAACCCGGCGATCACACAGGCCTTCTTGCTATTAGTAAAGCATAAAAAGGGGTTACATGTCTCTAAAAATAATAAGGGATTAGATGACATAAGGAAAAGTACAAAAAAAATTTGTTCTGGAATGCCTACTAGTGTCTTATGATCCAGGAGTAGTACATTGCGCAACTACTGTAATCCCTCTTTCTGAAGTCAGTACCGTTGTGTACGCGTCCTATCTATGAAACTGCAATTATAAAGTCGGCAATAACCAGTCTTCTTTTATGATGCAAGCACTTTATTATATATGTCAGCTCTCTTACGACGGTTTGTACATTTGACCGTTGGTAATATAAATTAAATATAATCATTGATTTATTAAGAGTATAACATATTTTTCTTTATATTTATACTTTTATTTGTAAGCGTATTGTAGACTTTTCTAACTAGGGTTGTAAATATTACTTTTGTATCATACGATCTACATATGAGAAATTATAATTTTATCTATCGGGATTTTACTACTCATACTACTGGGTATACCATAATTAAATCATAACTAATACGAACCGTTGTATAAAAAAGATTTAACAGTCTTTATCGAGTTGAGTGTACGTAAAATGACTCTTATTTAACTATGGCAGCTTAGTTGTATCTTACCGGAGCTTTATTCGATGGGATAGAACACGACAAGCCTATTCCTAGATTAATCTGAGCCTTTGACTCACGAACTACATTTTGGTTCCGGTGAACCATTCATCTCAACTCTGTAGTACGTACAAGATATTTCCTGAACCAGTAGCAGGAAACAAACAAAAATCTAGGTCAACGAGGCCAAGCGACCAAAGCTTGTTGTCCTTTCGAGGATTCTCAAAGCTCCTTGAGCACGACTGGCACTCCCAGAAAGAGATTTGACCTAACTATCGCCGCATTTTTTTCTTCTAACGATGTTCTGATTCCATGGATATGCAAGCGAGTGGACCTGCTTCGTCAGTTAGTCAACACCTGGAGCTGAAGGCGCTGACTAATGTTAGGCATGCTTCACTTTAGACGAACACGTTCAATTCGATACTGAGGGGATCCCATTCATGTGCCGTGGGAATTCGGAAAAGAACTAAGCCATTACCGGTTACTCTTAACATTTGTTGCATCGAGAAATCCTCTCCACCCTTCTTCCTTTCGAGAGACGAACGTAATCTCTCGTTTGCAAATGGGGAGGAAGATCTCTGCAGTAGAGTTTACGGGCTGGCCACCTGTGTACTCACTCTGTGTCTAATTAGGCCCGAGCTGTCAGTCCGGCCGTCACCACCAACGGGATTTGGACACCGTGAGGAGACGACCTAAATGCACGTGCTTTGTCGGACTTGAATTTCGTAAATTTAAATGCTCTATGAAAATACTGTGCTATTCCCTGAATCAATAGATAGCACTCACAGGTATATTACTGAATTATTCCATACATAGTGTAAAACCATACCATTCATTAATATAACACACCAAAGTTTATATAGATCGCATCGAGCCAGGTTTTACAATAAGAACCAAACAGGTCAAAGGATTACAGTACACAAATAGCGAAAGCGGTAGCGAAATCAAAAGGGGTAGAGCACATATCTCCACAGGCAAATGACTGAGGAAACCCGTGTGCATCCGGTATTACTCGAAAACTCAGATAATATAGGATGCACGCAAGCACCGACGAAGTCAGCTGGACTGAGGCGAAATCTAGACTAAAAGAACTAAACTACTCCCCATCATCTACTGGGCCACCGACTTCTGAATCCTCGTAATAGTCGTAATCTCCAGGATTTCCTGCTTCTGAGGGTTTTGGGGAGGGAGCGAGAATGAGCAAAACTTCCGTGCTCGCGAGCCAACACACAAGATGCAATAATATACATGCAAGGCTAAACAAGGATGACTCGGGTTCTTTTATTTGCTAAAGCAATATTTTCAATTATCATAGTTACAAATTCCTATCACTTAACATTTATATCAGTAGAGGCTACCTTCACCTTTATGCTTATTTTTTATTGGGGCTATCCCCATTTATTACCACCACCAAGTTCAAAAACCCAGAAAAATCCAATCTTAGGGCTAGGTGAGCCCACCATATTTTTCATTCCACCACAACGGTTTTTGAAATAGAATTAACTCTAGTAAAGTTCACATGTCCGTCTTTGACCGTAGGCACGGTTGTTTAAACAGTTTAGACTCTGCAGAGATTGTACACTATACCAACAAGAGATAATCATACTCGTTACCCCACATGATTCTGTAGTCATGTAGTTGAGCGATCGTCACAGTAACCTTTCAAAGTATCTCGCCTCTTTCGTCATCTCACCCATATGGGCTGTCCCCATTTGCGGTGGGTCTCATAAGTTATGCGAGATGTTTACCACTACGACTTGCGTAGCTGGCAACTTCACCACTTCTTGGTGTCCCATTCAAGCTGGATCGTATCCACTATTTTCACGACCTTGTTTGGCTACCGATGAGATGATTTCCAGGGTCCAATAAATTTACTAAGCCAAGTTGCACTTTACAGACTTGCGGTTGTACTTATTTTACATGGGAGGTTATGACAAGATTAAGTCCTTAGGGTTATCTTGACGGTTCATTCCATCTATCAACATTCCTTGGGCTGCATTAGCATCCATCAACATATCATCTATCATACCATCCGCCAGACGGTAACAACAAGTTATTAGGGTTTTGAGGAGTAAAACTAAATTATCTCAACCATCTCAGTCATTTACCCATAATGACTTCCCAAAACCATTTTTATGTTTAAAAGATGGTAATTAAGACATTTTAATGTCTCGGTACTTAAGAAAGACTAGCATGTCGCTAAAGTACAACCTATAACTACTAATTACCATATATCTACTAGGGTGATATGGAATAATGGATTCAATTGTCAAAGGATGGAATAATAATTAGTTAATCATCAAATGTGTATTTAACTACCTTAGGGTTTAACATACATTTGCTTAAATAATTAAAGCATGCAATTTTGGTAATTTAAAGGAACATAATTTACATAAAATGTAGGCTCAAAATAATCAAAGTGCCGACTCGCCTGTATTAAAGGTAAGAGAGTCTTAATAATCTTGAGCTTGATCAAGTTGGAGATCTCCCGTGTCTTCGAACGCTAATCGGACGAACGTACTGGAAAAAGACACAAACAAGCAAAGAGAGTAAAATAAATACTAAAGAAATAATAGATGAACTCCAAATTAAACAAGACCAATGCCATTAGTAAGATCTTGAATTTACAAAATTTTAGAAATAAATTTCATAATTTTTTGGGAGTTATAATGGAGGAGAACAGAGCTTCTGAAGTTTGAATTGGAATTAAATTATGAAATCAGAAAGGAGGAGAGAGAATTGGCCACTAACACGTGGGACCCATGAATAGTGCTCGATCCATTTGCACAGTGCATGGACCGGTAGGTAAACATGCACTGTGCACCGGTCCAGGGTGCACTGACTGCATACTGTACACAGGGGCCCATTTTGTCATATGAGTGAGAGGAAGATAGAGGTAGAGAGGCAGAGGGAGGCACACGGGGGAAGAAGCAGGGGAACCAGGTGGCGCACGGCTGTGGGTCTACCGACGGCGTACGGCAGCCGGCGGTGCGGCGTGGACAGGCAAAACGGGCCGCCGAGGAGGGGAGGAAGCCGAGGGAGGTGGAGTTGCGGTCGGGCGGGCACCACGGCGGGTGGGCGGTGGCGTAGAGCGGCTGGCCGGAGAGGAGAAAGGGGAGCGGCGGCGCCGGATTTAGAGGGGAAGGGGAAGGAGGAGCATGAGTATGAGGGAGGGGAGATGATGCTCACCGAGCGGTCCGTGGCGGTGGAGGTGCACCGAAGCGGGCCGACGACGTGAGCTTGAGGCGGCATCGAGGCGGCTCACGGAGGCAATGGCATAGAGCTGTGGGGAGCTTTGGCCAGCGATTGGGGGAGGTTGAGGGTGTCGAGGGGAAGATCCAGTCGTGAATAGTCGGTTTGAGGGGCACCGAGGAGGAGATGGCGGCGGGGGAGCTCCAATTGGGCGACAATGTGGATGAATGGCGTTCCGACGAAATCCTGCAAAAGAGAAATTGAGAGGGGGATAGAGGTCCTCAGGTACTAGGACACCTGGTGACACATGCACGTGATGAGGGGTTCACCGGTGCGAAGAAACGGGCGAAGGGCGTGGCGGTCGAAATGGGGCGCGGCTGTTCTTCAGGTGTTTTCTTTGGAGAACTCGCCAGGAGGGGGTGGGGGTGAAGTGGGGAGGTCCAAGGAGTGAACATGGGCCTCTCTTATAGCCATACCAGGAGGATGGAGGGAAGAGCCGTTGGAGGGTACGGGGAGCTCGCATGGTTCCGAAGGTGACATGGGCGGCTCTAGGGAGCGGAGGCAGGTGGGCGTAGGCGTGGAGATGACGAGGGGGACGACGACTTCGAGGGCCTGCGCGGCAGTGAGCTGCTCTGCGATGGGACAAGGCAGTGGCAGGAGAGCTGGGGGTGCGCGTGTGCGCAACGCAGCGCACACAGAGCGGCGTGGGCGCAAGCGTCACGGCTCATCGGGCGCAGCATGGGCACGGGGATGGGCGGCCAAGCGGCAGGCGAGCAGGTGCAGCGAAGGGACAAGGCGAGGGAGGTGATGACGAGGCCACGAGACGCGGCAGCGTGCGCGAAGCGCAACACGCGGCTCGGCATGGCGGCATGCGCCTCCGATCCGGCCGCTTCACACAGCCGATCCACACGACCCAACAGCCACCATAGCTTGAGCGCTTCCCACGCATCGTCGTGATACTTCTCTTGGCACCACACACTGCTGTAATGCAACTTCCTATGCTAGTACATATTCTTGACTACATGCACATGAATAAAATAAACATGCATATGCACTAATGACAAGATTATAGCTAACACAGACAGGCACGGCTCGTGCGGCACGCCCTCGTCAGGACTCGGGCGGAGGCGGGGCTGCCTGCTGCCCACCGCATCCGCCCAAAGAGCAGCGAAGGGCAGGCCGCAGATTGTGCGCGACGCAGCCCAGGCCGCCACGCGCGCTTGGCCCACTACTCCGAGGAAAGTCGCGCGCGGCCAGCTTAGAAGGGCGAGTAGAGTACCACGCCCAAACGGATGTTAGCTCGGCACGACTCACTGGCATTTCCCCTCTAAATCCCACCCAGCTAGTTACGCTTTCTATGTGCACGTATTTCGAATTTTCTCCTTCAAACAAGGTGATGAGGTCCATATATCATCCGCTAACTTTTCTGGTGTTTTCGTAAGTTCTTGCGCGCAGGTCAGTGAAAACATCAAAGAACCTGCGTGTTTGGCAGCACGTGAGAAAGAGCATGCGGAGTATGGGTCGGCGCCAGGCTGTAAACGGAGCGAATAATTTTTGACATTATCATTGTTCGATTCTAACTCTGACAAAAAAATATGGAATAGAGCACGTGATGAGTGATATCTGTTCATATGTATGTATTCATGTATTAGGTGGTATGAGAAAAATCTGTTATAACTTCACTTAGGAATAAGATAACATATAGGTGGGTTGATGCATCTAAGCAGGCAGAGGATACTAAGTATTTTTTCTGGATGGAGAAATGAGTATCATCCGCTATCCGTGTCCGACTCCTACTACAAGAAGAAGAAAAATCAAAAGATGATACATAATGAATGATATCCGACTGTATCTGTTCCGATTGTACCTCTAATCGGCCCACGTGCTGTACATGGAGGCCGATTGTGTGCAGGAGAACACACATGCGTGCGCGCATGGCACTTATGCACATGTGCAGTGCATGGACCACAGGAAGGAGATGGCGGCTTAAGCCATGTATTTGTGCAGTTCAGCACGTTGGAAGGGAACCAGGAATAAAGGAAAGCATCGAGCCAACAGACGACTTAAACAATAAACATGACAAGCTGGAAACCGTTGCTGAACTCCTTCGGCTCTGGAATAGGTTGCAAGGATTTCGTCTCTCTCGGGATTGGTCGATTGTTTATGTTGGTGTTGAGATTCCTTAGGTTGCTATTATGTCAAGTCGGCATACGGGGCTTTCTTCACAGTATCAATTAGGTTCCCGTACGCTGAGACCATTTGGACTGTTCGAACGCCACTAAAATACAAAATTTTCATCTGGTTAGCAATTCGGCGGCGGTGTTGGACAGCTGATCGGCTGAGGCGTCGAGGATTACAAAATCACGGAGCTTACGTTTTCTGCCGACATCAGGAAGAGACAATTGACCATTTTCTAGTAGTATGTGCAGTAACCACGCAAGTCTAGGCTCTCTTCATAGCACAGACCAGCTCACCTTGTTCCCAACCTGGTGGCCAGCCCTCCCTTCAAGATTACTGCTTGGCAGCTCGGAACTCAGCAACAAAGCATCAAAGAAAGGAAACATATTCGTGTATCATTTTAGTCTCCTCGATGATCTGGAAAGAGCGCAATCAAAGGGTCTCCAATCTATTGATCAACTTCTGCGTCTTGTTGTACAGGAGCACCGGCAATGGCGCATGGTGGCTGCACATCATCTGGAGGCGGCCACGCAGCAGTAGTTGTTCCTTTCCCTTTTGTCGGTCGTGTACGCTGCACACCGTATCTTGTTTGTTGTCTGTTGGTTTTCGCTTTTCGTTTCTTTGAGCGTTCGGCTTCGGAGCGAGGTTCTAACAAAATGGACGTTCAAATAGCCTGTACCTTATCCTCTCCAACAGCTATTGTTCTCCAACAGCACGAAGCTATTGTTCTACGGCGGGCTACTCTAGAGAAAACAACTTGCGAGGGTAAGATAGCCATTTTGGAAATGTTCATACAGGTTTTGGACATTCGAGCAGTGTTGCCCTAACGCGAGCTGATGGGAGTGGCAAAAGTGGAAGAGAAGTTGAGATCGAGTGGCAACGGAGGAAAGATCAATTTGGTGATGGTATTTCAGGGAGCCGACCAACTTCCAATGGCAAATAATGAATTAACCCTAACTCTAATGCCCAAAAGCTAACCAGTGCCATCAAAAGAAAAGTACTACCACTACCCCTGAAGTAAGATGATCACTACTATAGAAAAATAATAACAGACTGTACAAAATCGTCACCACATATGGTTTTTTGAACCATCTAGCTTTATGGGTCAATGATACTATGCGGTTATTACAGACGGTTTTTGAATAATTTGGAAAAAAAAAGCTATCACAGACTGTTTTGAACAATAATTGTCTGTGATAGTCAACTATCACATATGGTTCTTGTTCAGAACCGTCTGTGAAAAAAGGCTACTACGGACGATTTTTAGTCAAAATCGTATGTGATAGTTTTTTGTATTGAATATTGAGCCAAACCAATCAATTGATGGACAGTAGTTTCCATATGCACTTTCAATAGTTTGCAAGAATGTAATTAAAAGATACTCTATCTCTCTCTTTCTCTCTTGATCAATGGCTCACTCTCTGACGAGAACGAGGTCGAGTAGAGGTGTCTATCTCGAACCGAATCGGCCTCCTTTGTCGACCACAGATGGGGTACTCATTGAGAACGAAATCTGACACGATGCGAGTGGGAAGAAAACCAGGATGGGGATTCGGGGGGCAAAATTTCGTGCTCACCTGAAGTAAAGATGGGAGACAGTTAGATCTGGCGGTACTGGTCAAGCCGCAACACCTGCTCACCGGAGACGCCGTGAAACAGCAGGCTATGTATCCTCACCGAACCGCGTCGGGGAATCGAGGGCGGTCTCGGTGCTCGGCATGGGGAGGAGAGAGGGAGAGACTAGTTGAAGGCAAGACGGTGGTGGCTATAATATATAAGGATAATCCCAAAATATTTCGTCTCTCGCGCACGCCTTCAAAAAAATTCTCCCTCTCACGTTGCGAATCATAGATGGTATGTAATATCTCAATCGGTTCTGGTTTAGAACCGTCTCTAATACTTCATAGACGATTTTCAACATGACGGTAAAATCAGAGAGTTAGACATTTTAAGTCATGGTAAAATCAAAAGATACTTACCACAGACAGTTTTTAATATACACAGTCTGTGATAAAAACAAAAAATCACAGACGATTTGTATTAAAACCCGTATGTAAAGTATTACAAACATTCTACAAACGAACACGGACGCGAGACAAGAGCCGGCGAACGCGCACGTTAAGAGGTCACGGTTAGAGATGCCCCCGCCGGCCTCTTCGAAAGGCCGCAGAAAGTGCGCGCGCGCGGGTGCCACTGCTTTGATCGCTCGGCCGACCGAGACTGCACTCGGCACACAGCACAGTCGCGCTCGCATGACAGGATTAACTCCCCGGCCGACTCGGTCGTGGGACATTCTCGCCGCAGCTGTAGCGCTTGGAGCTAGCGGGCGACCGATAGCTCTCCGGCCGACCGGCTCGGGAAGATTGGATCTATGTCGCGCTGGGGCTGGTCGATCGGGGGGGCGGGAATGGAAATTAAATGGCTGGGGCTACCGGCGAGCGTGGCAGCCATGTGACGGCCGCGGCAGGGGAGGGCAGCCGCGGCCGCGGCCAATAGGAATGTCCTGACATGTCGCCGGGCGCGGACAAGTGACGTGATCAGTCGTCGCCTTGTACTTTAGCGCGCGTGGCCCGCCCGTCCGTGTGGGGCACCTGTCACTCCTGCCAACCATTACCATTTATTGGCGTGGCAGGCTACAGTGTATAGTAGTGCAATGTACGCTAGCTATGCCGTGTATGCATGTATGGTCTCGACCCTCACGTGTCAGGATGGCATCTACGTACACATGGACGCAGATACAACTTACTAAAATAGACCAAGAACTTTATCCGTGTTGCGAATACGCAGAGCAGAGGGCGGTCCTGTATATTATTCTCCAAAAATCTTGCTAGGGTTGTGGGAGCTAGGATTGATTATTCTAGCAGATTTTTAGACGACGCGACGCGACGCAACGCAACGAAAGCTAGCTAGCTAGGGCGACGTGTGTGTAGTGTAGGCCGCTCATTATGCGCGCATTGGCTAAGCTAGCTATCGTTTCAGCGGAAAGCAGGTGATCTCGAGATCGTGGCGCACAGCCAAGCCTCCCAGGATTTTGCCGGATACGAACGGATATTACTACAGCAGTGCATTATTCGAAGCAGGGGAGCCGCGCCACTTAGATCTTGCGATTCGTCGGTACGTACGGCAATCGATATGCTGGCTTAACGCTGTTGTTAAACGCAACAGTGCTCGCCGTTGTTGCGTCGCCACCCGCTGCACGCACCCCGGCCGGCTAAGTGTAACTGGCCGGCCGTAGAAAAGGCTAGCTAGCTAGCTAGCTCGTAATGGGGTGCCTGCAATAAGTCTGGAATTTTGCAGGGACGCCATTAGCTTTCTGACGGCCTGGCCTACGACCTTGTGCACTAGCCACCACCGCTAGCTAGCACGCAGACGGCGACCGCCGGCCACGGGTGGATCAGCAGCGGGCGGTACCGCTTCCGTGCGACGTCCCTCTCTGCCGACGACTCGACCTCTCGCTTGCTTTCCGCGGCGGGCCATGCGCCGGAGTCAAGCGCCCAACACGCACGGACTCGACGCGCCCGTGCGTGCTAATATTTCGCGGCACCTGTACTTGTGCGTACGTGAGAGGCATGCATGGACCAAGCGATCTCTCACACGCGCGTACACGCGTTGATCGATCGACCCATCCATCCATCATGTATGTGCCGACTTTGCATTTTCGCAGGCTAGCTAGACATGCACTGATCGAGAAAGGAAGAAAGAGATCGATGCAATTAAAACGGAAGATGCATGAGTAATTTCGTACTGTCAAGACAAATGCATGCAGCTCTAATTAAGGTTCAGCGTCAAACGACCCTGCAGCAGGTCCTGCCTGCCTGCCCTTGCGTTGCTTCACCTAACAATTAAGACAGGATCGTCAGAAAAAGCAGGATGATTTTCTAGCTAGAAAAAAGCTAGTCGTCGTGTTGTCCCAGCAAAAAATAATGAGAACTTTGTTTACTTAAAGCGGCCTTTGACCAGGCAGGACTAACTAATTAGCGGTCAAAAGGTAATCAAGATATGAAGATCAGTGAAGCTAGCTTAGCTGGCCGGCCGAGAGGTAACTCCACTTGCAACAGACAATAACTAATGCTCCGAAAGGCTAAACCTACACTTGCTTGATCCAATTAGTAAGGCATTGCTTCAGCGATATTTTGCAATAGCCAATAGTAATCTAAAACGTAAATGCTATTAGGTAATAAATCATTGAATGCTAATCTGCAAGCACTCACGTGTTTGGAAAATGGTGAACAGCCGAGACTGTCGTTGTTTGTTCATTGAAAGTTGCTAAAAATCTTAGGATTTGTAACACGTACCTTGAAATAGGTTCCAGATGAGAGCACATTTTTTCATAATTTTTGGCCCGTTTGCAACGCGAGAATTTTTTCAGACACCCACAGTGATAGAATTGTTTCTTGTAAATTAAATTATATTGTTCTAATTAGGCCCTTCAGATCACACAAACCTATGTTTTTGGGAAAATATATTTGAACATTAGAGTAGAATTAAATTACATGGAAAAGTAAAAGTAAAAGTTCCAACAACTGTATAACAACTTTTTTGACCCATTTGGAACTCAGGAATTTGTGCAATTTCGGTAATTGAGAAATGAATTATTTCTTGCAAAAAATTTTGCGTTCTAAATAGAGGCGGTCTCAACTTTACAGCTGGAGGGCGTATGTATGCAAGTTGAGTTAGCATTTTTGACAGATAAAAGTGTAGAACAGATGAGGAAGAATGCGTGCAGCTAATGGCCACCCAAACCCAACCAGAATTAACATAGGAGACATTCGAGGGCGCTCTGTACATGACCATGTCGGAGTCACTGTAGTGGTACTTGGACTGTTGACTTATGTTAATTTCATCTAAAAGAGCATCCTTGAGACCTCGACTAAACGACGATGTGTATATTGGGGAGCAGATAAACTTTTCCAAATTAGCAAAGTTGCACTATGTTTTGCAACGGGAATTAGTTAGAGCATTCACATTCACCACTTGACCGGCGTACGTGTAGGTGCTAGTGGAGACACTGATTAAACTGAATGATCTCTGTTCATTACGTGCGGTATCCTCGTAAGTCAGAAATCCCGACCACCTTTCTGTGGATATTACGGGAATATGCTTACAATCTTAGAATGATGATATAATTGATAATAGTATTGTGGGTTTGTGAAACACTCGTCTTCAGCAAAGTTCAGTAACTATGACCGCAAAAGAGGAGCGGTATTACCGCAGCGTGGTATGACCGCAACGTGGTATGACCGCAAAAGAGGAGCGGTATTACCGCAGAGTGACCAGGTAGTCGTAACTTGGTGGTCGTAATTCTTTCAACCAGAAGGTCGTAACACTTTCGACCAAGTGGTCGTAACCAGGTGGTCGTAACTCTTTCAACCAAGTGGTCGTAACCCTTTCAATCAGATGGTCGTAACCACGTGGTCGTAACTCTTTCGACCAGGTGGTTGTAATCCTTTTGACCAGGTAAAATCGGTATGACCGCATTTGAGAAGCGGTACTACCGCAGCACGGTAGGACCGGATTTTACTCGGCGGTTATTTTTTTTTTCAGAGAACATATTTTTAGGAGTTTCTTCTTCCCTGAGAATCGGTAAGATCGCTTTCGTGTAGCGGTACTACCGCAGTGCTGTAGGACCGGAGTTCACTGGCGGTATTACCATTTTTGCTCTGTTCGCTGACCAGCTTGGCGGTGATTTTTGTTTATTAGGTTAATTTCATGGATTTCCATTGCATATGTGTTGCATGATATATATTTTGACTAAAATGAGTCAAGTTGCGAAGAACTTGTTCCCGAAATCGATTTCTTGGTCTATTGTTGTGCAGGAAGCTTGGAGGTCAACGACGGTCAACGGTGAGGATAGTCGGGACTAGGCTTGGAGAGCTGAGATTCAGAACAATCGAGGATGCCGGGTGAAGTCAGTGGACTCAAGTATGACGTGCTCAAGTGTTGAGCTTTTGTCCTCCATGGTGGAATGGTTGTAAACCAACTTCAATCTCCAATCAATCCAAGTAAAATTCTTCAATATTACTCCTTTCCTGTTCTTACTCTCTCTTTAGTGATTTTGAGTTTTTATTGATCCTTTAATTTCTCCTTAGTTTCTTGTTGAGATCTTGCTTACTGTGATATGTGGAAATGCATCTAAGATTATCTTGATCATCTCTTACCCACGAGCAAGTTCTATGATCTAAGTTTGATTTTAACCTGGTTTTGGAGCAATCTTCACCCAAACGAAAAAGGTTGTAATTTTGGCAATGATCTTCACGATCTTTGAGTGAAATAGGTTCATTACATCCTAGAGAAGGTAAGTTTCAAATTTCATGAAGTTTAGAGCTGTGGATCAAAAGTTGTGCCAATTTTGGATTTAAATTTCGGTCTACATCCTGTTGTTTTTACTGTTCCTCCGGTAATACCGCTAATGTTTACCGGTACGACTGGTACTGTTGATAGGTACTGTTCACTGATATGTTTTTTGTTGCTGTGCTTTGGGGTTTTGATTTGATTCAACATAAGACATCTGTTGTGCTTGTTTGTTGATCTTCATAGTTTTTCATAGCTATTAGAGAGAACAACTAGTTGAATCCGATAAAAATGATAAACAGACATAGTTTCTATTCACCCCTTCTGGTCGCTGTTTCGTCCAACAACTTCACTTTTCGTTAATTGATAGCAGGATGGAGTTCGTCTATAATTAGCTACCCTTCATTGACAACAATTTTTTTTCACAACAGAAAGAGTCCCTTACAATTCAGTAGACTACAAATTATTCCCCGTGAGTTCGTGTTGACTCATGGGATGGACTGAAACCCAAGCTTGCGGTAGTGTAATAATGCTCGGCATATATAAATCCATTTATGTAAAATGTCAGATGTGAAACAGACCGGCCAGGAAGTGATAATGATCCTCTTATCAGGTATCTCTAACAGTATCGTCTCTAATTTTACTATATCAATTTCAGGTCATCGAAAAACAGATTTAGAGAGACACACATCTAATAAATTGTCACTAGTTGTCTCTAATATTCACGTTAAATTTATAATATTCTCACTCCTTCACCCCTCTTGTTGGAAAATACCCAATGAACACTCAAACTCTCCGATCAAGTGTTTCGCTCAGGTGGAAGAATACGAGAATACAAGTCTCTGGATTGGAAAACTAAACGGCGAAAAGTTCAGAGAATAGCTAATATCATTACCATGGATAGTAAATGGCAATACAATTGTGTTGAGAAAACGAACTTCCGTGAATGAAAAATGTAAGAGTACAGATGAATTTAAAGCTTTACGGACTGCTAACTAATCCTCTAATTAGTCTCCCGACGCTCTGCTGTACCTGTCGTGATCCATGTGATCCGGTCATGCAGATCTTGACGTCCTCCCTGATCTGACCGAGCGTTATTTCAGCAGCTTCACGTCTTCAGGCGCTTCCTGCGCTGGACTTGGTCAGGCTGCTGACAAAATCTTGATTATTTAGCCAACACCTCTCTCATATGTACTGATTGTTTTGTTTTAGTTCGTGTGTAGAGATGGTTATTTGAGAAAGAGACGACTTCTCTTCTCTTTTATACTTCTCTTTCTTCCCTCTAGAATTTTATTAACATGAAAGGGTTAACGGACGGCTCATATTATACTACAGCATACACATGCTAAGTACTTGGAATTACACACACAACGACCTCGGGATTGCAGAAGAAATAAAATGAGATAGATTAGGCACTACTGCCTACAGTATTTAGTACTAGTATCAATGCCAACTTGGTGTTCTAACCAAGTGAATGAGCAAATTGCATTACCCAACGCAACAATACACCGTACTACTCAAGCAACGTGGGAGTGTGTGTGCTTGTTGCTTGATCGAGCGCGTATGTGTGTGTTTTGCATCGTGTGATCACACGAAATTTAATGCGAACATCCTGTCGCGGAACTCATAAAGTAGTACCGCTAGCTAGCTAGCTAGGTTCAGGGAGACAGGCAAGCTTAAGCTGGATTAGTGACTACAATTAGTCAATTACTCGCATGGATCTTGCCTAATGCAAGGTTAGGGGCGGGGTTACGGGGGACAGGGGCCGCAGCAAAGGGTTGGAGCAGTGGTGTTAGTCGTAAACAACAAACAGTATTGACTATTGAGAAAGCTGCATCAAAAGAAGATGCATTGCTTCTCGGGCCTGCCAGTGCCAGCCTGCCCTCTAGCAATTCCTATATCTGCAGCATCTGGATTGTTTTTTTCCTTTTCTTTTCTTTTTTCAGCTGAGCATGTGAAGTTAATATGTAATACTACATCGGACCGATCCGTGTGCAGACAGAAGAGCTCTGCAAATGGACGCTCCAATACTCAGGCTTCAGAATGGAAGTATACGAACAGTGTGTTTTTTTTTTTGCCTTTCTGTTTTCTTCTCTGTTTGGGCAGAGCAGGATGCGCACAGTTTGTTTGTGTATGAGTATGTAGTATAATCCAACGGCAATAACCACTTTTGCTTTGCGAGTAGAGGAGATTAGGGTGGCACATGGGTTGGCTGCACGCGCCAAAGTAGATAGGAAAAGCAGTGTCGCATTTGAGTTTTGATATTGTGCATGGTACTGTTAGTTGCCTAACTCTCCCCCTCTGCTTCCTTCCATATGGTGAAAAGGACACGACCTGCCACTGGAGTAACTTAATTGTTTAGCTGCTTAGATCTCCAATTTAGCCTAATGCTGTTACATCTGGAGTGGTTGCCACTTGCCACAGCCTCCATCCAGACTGTTGCATTTTGCCGAGCCAGCTATCAGATCGTCCATCTCGAATCAGTATCCACACAATTAAAGCTTGGGCAATCTGACGACTGACTATCTGATAGAGAGGCGTCGTTTTCCCAGGGAGAATTAGGAAAAGTGATTATGCAATCTTCCAAAAAAGATTAATTGTACAGCTACCTATCAATATCCTTACATATCGTGATTATGTTTTCTTCCCCTTGTATATGTAGAGAGATGAGTGTGCCTACCACGTACCAAAATTGCATTTTTGCAGCATGACCAACTGTTCCCATGGGCTGTTGAGACTTTGATATTTGATACAGCTTGGTTACTGTGCCTGTACGCGCGTGGGACATACTAACAGGGTTGGATCCGACGCCATGCTTGTTCTCGCTGTTAAGGGCATTTATGATATTTTGCATTGTAGTAGAGTTTAGTCGTGTATTCCTTTTGTACTATATATACATTGTTCATTAGATCTCTTTAATATACACAAAATATTTATAACATTGTATCAGAGAAAAGGTTAGAGTTAGGGTTTTACTTTACTTTAGCTGCCGCTCGTCTTCCGCCGCTCGCTGCCCCCGGGAGGAGCTTCTCCACTCCCGGGGGCGGCCTCTCGTCGGTGCCCGTGCTCTCTCGTCGGATCTTTCGCGTGCTGCCACTCGGGCCTCGTCACGCGGCGGTACTTGGAGACAGTTCTCCCGAGCCGCTGCCTCGACATCGTCTTCTTAATAGGGCCACTGCCATCTCATGCTCCTCCAAATCGCAACGACGCGCAGCAGCCACGGGACGCCATCGCCTTCGCTTCGGGAGATCCCGCTGTCGCTCCGGATTTGTGCCGCCGAGGAGTAGGACGACCCTTGGTGCGAGTACGCGCCGTTGTGTTCTGTACTACGCGCAGTGTAGTCAGCCGCACGCCCGGGTGCTTCGACATCAAGGACGCCTCCTCCTAGGCGAGTGGGTCTGTTGCTGCTGTCGGTGGAGAAAGTGGAGATGGAGGTTGATGTCTCGGTCAAAAGGTGACACTGCTGTCAAGATGCAACTATCGTGTTTTTTTCGTCCTTGATCCGCACGCTGTGAAGGTTGCTGCCGATGTGTGCTCATTAGTCTTTTCTAGTCATTAGTTGTGCTAGTTTGTTGCTGCTCATTAGTAATGCTAGTTGCTGCTAGCTATTGTTTGTTCTTGCTGCTAGCTACTCTTGTTGCTACTGCTAGTTATTTTTTAGTAGTTTTTCTTCTGTTGCGTCCATTTAAGTCCTACCACTCTATCTTTAAGTTCGTTTGAGCCATGCGAGCCCACAAATTTATTGTCAATCATAAAAGTATATGAATTTCTTTGTATGACAGCAGTCGCTGCTCTTTTCTTCGACTAGCTGCAGATCCGCCGCCCCAAGCTTTTAAAACCGTCGCGCTTCTTCTGCACTGCTTCTCCGTTATATTCCTTGTGTATTGCGCCGCGCTTTTTCCGCACTGCATTTCCGTTGCGCTTCTTATACATTGTGTTACACTTCTTTTGCACTGTGGCTTCGTTGTGTTTCTTGTGCACTGCGCCGCCGCCGTACTGGCTACAATCTGCGCCGCCATGCTTCTATTTATTTATATTCGGTTTTATTTGACAACTTTATCTATATTTGTCGGTTTTATCATTTTCTTCGTCGTATTGCCACGATCGACTTTGTTCCCACACCTTGTGCTTTATAGGCAGTCACACGACCCTGGATGAGAGGAGATCTTTTATCGATATATTTTCTAAGAGCTACACGCTACGACGACATTATCAAGACTCGGACTT
The DNA here is from genome assembly GCA_036346395.1 of Hsuehochloa calcarea. Lineage (NCBI taxonomy): Eukaryota > Viridiplantae > Streptophyta > Magnoliopsida > Poales > Poaceae > Hsuehochloa > Hsuehochloa calcarea. The sequence goes on from CM070602.1 coordinate 8,029,337, forward strand.
TGGATTTTTCCTTTTATAGTATCAGTCCTTTTCAAATACAAAGCTATTGCATACGGCTTGCATTTGAGAGTGGGTGTTAAGGGTATTTCTGTTATTTCCTATTATACTAGAGTTTTATCTTGTGTTCCCTTTGTACCTTATATATATTATCCATTGAACCTCTTCAATATACGTACAATATTCATAACACTTGCGTCCTATGCATACGCGGAATTGCACGCCAGGTAACCTTGTTGTTTTGTTTGCGCCACAGATCTCAGGGAGGTCGAGCCGATCGGCGAGCTTAATGAACTGGTTTATACAGTACATACATAAACTTCTAAAAAGACTACAAATGCTTCCGTGAGCAACGAGAGATGCATTTACTGGTTTTTTTCTGGACCAGTTCTTCATGGTTAATTGTCCGAGATTGTATACTAGTTTTTCTCTCTTAATCTTTTACACATAGGACAAACACACACACACCCCCATTGACACACATGTCACGTACGTATAGTAGTGCAAAGAGGAATAATTGAGAAGCTGTGGGCGGTACGGCAAGGACATCCGAGGCGGGTCTAGCTGTTTTCACCGGGAACCGGTACTGTTGCCGACCCATCGGCCGGCACGTACGCGCCATCGCGGCCGCGGCTCACGCACGCAAAGGCCGTCCGTCCGTCCCCCGCCGTGTCTGCGGGGCGCTGCCGGCCTCTGCCCACATGCCAACCGTTTATTCATAGGCGATTTGCTTAAGCATGCTCGCTAGTTAAGGGTGTGTTTAGTCGGTCAGGTGGAGTTAAATAAAATAAGATAATTTTGTAATATATTGTTTTATTATTATTATTATTATAAATAAATTAGTTTAGCGTCAAAAAAAGTATTCTATAAATTTATATTTTATCATTAAAATATGATAATTATGTGCAGACAACTAAACACAATGTACGACCAAACACAGTTGCCCCTCGCTCTTCTTGCTAGCCTGCCTCCCTGCACAGCTCGCCCGTACGTTTCCTTGGATTCAGTTCACCCACCGTCGCAATGGAACAGCGAAGAACTACTTTCTTGATCTTCCCCGCACTGTCCGCTCGAAAATAAGATAATCTAAACTATAATGAACACGTGGTGAATAGTAGAGTATTTACCACCACATTCTCAACGGAGGATTTCATTTCTTGATTATTTTTTTTAAGGATTTCAATCGCCGCACACCTTGCTCAGCCAGCGTATGGGCCAGGTGTGCCATCCAGCCCACTCGCGGTCGAGTGCCCGGACTGTACTGATTTCTTTAGTGGAAATCGGGGGAGATAAGCACCTCTTCGGTAAAAAAAAAAAAATCGTCGTACACCTTCGTGTGTACCGCCACGATAGAAATTTTAGTAGGACACAAGTGTCACATCCAAGTTTTCAAAAGTTTCTAGCATCAAAATAATATCCAAAATCTTCCGAGTTTAATAAAAATAGCCCCAAATTTTTTTTTTGGGCTCAATGCATTTTTCTTGAGCTTAAAAAAACCGATCAACTAAAAAACATTTTTCCTATTTTTATGAAAACCTATCTTTTCTGGAAACTTCCTCCGTTTTTTCGCTTTCCCTTCTCAATAGTACGCTTTCCCCTTAGCTCTTGCGTCTCTGCCTGAGCCACCTCCTCTGCGTCATACCCCAGCTACAGAGCCACTACCCTCCTTGCCATCATGTCCCTGAAGCCGAGTCGCTTCCTCTCTCACACCCACACTTCCAGCACACCACAACCTCCCTCGCCAGTGCTCACGCCGCTGAAGTCGTCGCTCGCCACGCACCCCCACCACGCGCCCTCGCTCGCCAGCGTCACCGTCGCCGTGGCAGCATTCTCCTGCAGGTGAGCCCTCGCCGCCACTTCATCTTGGCCCTCCGTGCGTAGCCGCCCACATCCGACGTCCTGCATCACGTCGTCTTCATCGAGAGCTCCGCCTCCTACAGTCAAAACAAAAGTAGTGAAGGCATTCACTTCCACCTCCGCATTTTCACCTCTACTGCTTCACCTCACTTCTAGAGACCAGGAACGCCGCCACCTCGCTCTGGTTTTGTCCCCACCTCCGGTAATGATGTGCCACCGCTCTGCCCCCAAATCCGCAATCTCCAAAAGCGCCTCACCTTCGTTGCTTCTCTCCCAAAATCAATCATTCTCAAATCATCATCACCTCATTATGATCCCATTTCACCCCTTCTTCTACTCAAATTCCTCTCGAGCAGTCGCCGCCCAAGATCTATGTGCACAGTGCCAGCACAATGTCTAACTCCTCCGTCCAAACCAAGCATGCGCAGAGCTTCGTATTGACCCACCGATACTCGTACTCCCCTCCGTTCACATGCGCCGTCGTTGATAGAGAAGAAGGGTCCTGCGCCACCACTGACATTAACCCACCTTGGTCTCGCTCTCGCCTCACCATCCGCGTCACTAGGACTGTCTCGACTCCTTGGTGATCATCATCACCTCCTCTATTTGGTACCGTCGCCAGATAATTTGCCGCCAACCTCCCCTGTTTCGCATCTACTGCGACCGTCGCATCTCCGTTCCAACTACCTTTGACCTCTCCATTCGAAACTGCCACCACTCCTAGCTTCCACACTCCGCGTTCTACGCCATGCTTGCTTCACTTTAGCAAAAGCATTTCTCAAGCTCACCGTCGTCTGAGCCATCCCATGTCTTCCTTCTTCGATGCTGCTCACGTCAGTGTTCTCCGCCATCTAAAGTCAAGCGCATGTCGTGTTCCACCCCCACATAGTCTAAAAAACACCATCATCTTCCCAAAAATAGGCTCCATGTCTCCAACGTCCACTATCTTAGTCGTCGCCGCTGTGTTCTACCCGTTCCAGGCCAATTTTGGCTAAGTCCATCCGATTCCCCTCCGTCCTAGCCATATTTGACCGATTCTTGACCGATTTTGCACAATACAGCCTCTGTTTGGTACTGTTGCACCTCTATTTGTTCCAATGATGCTATCTCGACGCTTTTGTCACCCCTGACACCACTTCGTTCTTTCGGAGTTTCTATTTTTTGCTTTAAAATTCATGTAGTTGTCAACTCACATTCAAAAGCATAGCATGCTGATGTTTTACTGGTTTTACTTGGATGCATTCAGCAGGGGACGAGGTGGGGCTAGCAGGAGCGGAAGAGTAGGTCAGCTGAAGGAGTTGGAGGAGTGTTCGATGACTTTGCGCAAGAAGGCAAGTCACGTCTAAACATATTGAACCCATATGCTATTACATATGCATTATCTTGTGGTTGCAGTAATTATTTCATGTCTGGTTATTTTGGTATGAGCTAGTTTTGAAATGAATGGTGTAGTAGTAGCTAATTGCTATTTGATAATGTTGCGATCCTTGTTAATTTTAAGCCATATTCACCTTGACAAGCTTATTACTATTAGGTTAATATAATAATTCGGTTGGTAATAACCATATTTTAGTTAGGGTCATGACACTTGTTTCATCTGGTATATGCAAATGCTAGTTGGTTAGGGTGGTTTTACAAAAATGGTTAATGTCGATGGCAAGAATGGATGATACTGGTGAGTTCTTTATGAACCGGGCTGTGGTTGCTCGTGCCCAAAGCACATAAGGACTACAAAACTTTTGCCAGGATGGAATGACATAGTTCTCATCCATCCATGTGATCGTTTGTTCGAACTTGAATGTGTGTTGTTTTTATGTACATGATATTTTCGTAGGCATGGGCTTGTCACTAGTGTACCTTTGTGGTTATAGTGACCCAATAGCTGTAGGGCGTCGTCGGGAGCTGTCATAGTTTGGCCTCTGTACTGCTGGTCGAACTTGACAACAATAGATCTCGTTTAGCAGTGGACAATTTGGCTTGCTTTGTTCGGTAGGTCCCCGTGTGTTAAAATGGACGAATCATCTACTAGGGCGTAGACTAGTGTGGTAAAGTAGCGTCTCATTCTCGGTATCTCAACTATGATCTAGTTGTAGTATCATATGAGTAAAGCTGGACATACTCTGCAGATATCAACTTAAGTGTCGTTATACCGTACATCAGGTTTACCAAATATCATGGCATAAGTAGATGTTCTTGATAATTAAAATGTAGATGTGATGATTCTTGTTGCTATCATCGCTCAATTACAACATTTATCAAATGCTTTACTCTCTCTCTCTCTCTCTCTCTAAATCTGAAAATGAGTCACTATTAAAACTATAAAGAAGGTAAATAGTAAATTGGTAGGTTACACCTTAACCTTTCCCTTTGAATTGCCATATGCATATAGTTAATATCAGTCCAACATAGTTTGTTGAGTACATAAGTACGCACCCTTGCATATTCGGTTCAATTATGAAGATGGGATTGGTGAGACTACGATTTTTAGGTCGCTCCTAAGCTGAGGCTTGTCTGTGGATGTAGTTGAGAACTTTTCATGTATCCTATGAATTTAAGTCGATCAGTCGGAGGCCATAAGATTTGTAAAATTTAGCTTTAAGACCCTACTTTTTGTTATAAGTTGGACTATGTTATGTTTAGACTACTCAAAATAGGTTAATATTATGCATGTAAACAGCTGGTTTTCTGAACAGTTGTGCAAACGTGGGATCCCACAAGTCTCTGGAAAGCCACACGTAAAACGAGCCAGTCGTAAGCTGCGATGCAACCCGACACATAGCTCGCACTCACTGGTGACCACTCTCCCTTTCATTGTGCGATCCCACTGTCAAATCGGATGGCTCAAATGAAGAAGAAGAAAAAACTTAATTAAATGGATTTTGGTGTGAAGCTACCAGCTACTCAAAAGAAATTTAATATATCGGGTGCTCCAGTCCAGGCCCCAAAGTTGGCGAAGAGGCGTTGAACGCAATACAAAATTGCTCCGTTGTCAAGGCCAGGGGAAGCAGGGTGAGGGCTCTATATCCCGTAGCATCCACAGTAGCATCTTATAAAGAAGACATTTTTGGATGTGGGCTCATCATCTCCAACACTCCAGGCACAGCAAGCTGGACGAACCAGTGATAGCAATGATTGATGCTGGTGCGTTGCATTTACCAATTTATTTTTACCGAGATTAGTTTTGTGTGCCCAGATAGTAAACTTTCTCAAGCACACCAAATTGAAGGTGGTCATGCAAATCGTATGCCCGATAGCCTCAGCGATCTGGAAACAAACCGCTTGCCACTTGCAGCCTACACATCATTTATGTGACTCATCATATAAACCACCCCTGGCGCATATGAAACCACGGATAATTTTATTTATTTTTTTTTGTTGCAAAAATACAAGAAGCCCCAGGGGAAAAGAAGGAATAAAAACAAAGATGATAAATTGCTCTTCATTTCGTCAATTATCCTGGTTACAATTTCTAAAGTGATATAGCAGAGCGTGAAAAGACGGTGCTGCCCCTCTGACCGCCCTATAAAACCCCCCTACAGCTGTTCGCATTTATGTCACGCAAGACAATCACCCACACGATCGCTTGTCACTCGAGAAGACCAAGGCTCTCGTTGATAAGCCTCACTTACGCACTACACTACACACACAGACTGCAGAGCAGTGCCATGCCGGAAGCGCCAATAACCGCCGCGTCTGCCGCGGCGGCGGCGGCGGCGTCCTGCAAGGAGGCGCACCGCGAGAGGCTCGACTACATCGAGCGCGTCACGGCGTGCGCGCGCCAGATGCAGCGCCACGCCCTGGTAGAGATCCTGGCGCAGAACGCGCCGGCCGAGTACCTGCGCCGCATCGGCGTCTCGGGCACCGCGCCCGACGCCGCCGAGACCTTCCGCCGCCTCGCGCCGCTCGTCACCTACGAGGACATCCTCCCCGACGTCCTCCGCATCGCCAACGGCGACACGTCGCCCATCCTCTCCGGCAAGCCCATCCGTGAGTTCCTCACTAGGTACGTGTTCGATCGATCCTTGTAATTGTGCATGTGCGCGTTGCAGGTACACATGGCGGACGTTTGTGTGGTAACTAATGCGCGCATGCAGCTCGGGCACGTCGGGAGGGGAGAGGAAGCTGATGCCGACGATAGAGGAGGAGATGGACCGGAGGTCGCTGCTGTACAGCTTGCTCATGCCGGTGATGAGCCTGGCGGTGCCGGGGCTGGACAAGGGCAAGGCCATGTACCTCTATTTCGTCAAGGCGGACTCGCGCACGCCGGGCGGGCTGCCGGCGCGGCCTGTGTTGACGAGCTTCTACAGGAGCCGGCATTTTATCGAGCGTCCTCACGACCCATACACCGTGTACACGAGCCCCGACGAGGCCATCCTGTGCGTCGACGCGTACCAGAGCATGTACGCGCAGCTGCTCTGCGGCCTCGTGCACCGCGCCGACGTGCTCCGCGTCGGCGCGGTCTTCGCTTCCGGATTCCTCCGCGCGATCCGCTTCCTCGAGAAGCACTGGCCGCGCCTGTGCCGCGACATCCGCACCGGCACGCTCGACGCCGAGATCACCGACCGCGCCGTGCGCGGCGCGGTCGAGTGGGTGCTCCGCGCCGACCCGACGCTCGCCGACGCGATCGAGGCCGAGTGCGCGAGGTCGTCGTGGCAGGGCATCATCCGCAGGGTGTGGCCCAACACCAAGTACATCGACGTCATCGTCACGGGCGCCATGGCGCAGTACATACCGACGCTGGAGTTCTACGGCGGTGGTCTGCCGCTCACCTGCACCATGTACGCCTCCTCCGAGTGCTACTTCGGCCTCAACCTGAACCCCATGTGCAAGCCCAGCGACGTCGCTTACACCCTCATCCCCACAATGTGCTACTTCGAGTTCCTCCCCGTCCACTCCGGCAACAGCGCCACCGCGGAGCCTGACCACTGCGACCTCGTCGACCTCGTCGACGTCAAACTAAGCCACGAGTACGAGCTCGTCGTCACCACCTACTCCGGTACGTATGCCCGTGCTTCTGTGCATTGTGATCAGTGTCTACTTATAAGACAGTGAGACTAACATGCCTGTGTGGTTGTGTCAGGGCTGTATCGTTATCGCGTGGGCGACGTGCTGAGGGTGGCGGGGTTCAAGAACGAGGCGCCGATGTTCAACTTCGTGCGGCGCAAGAACGTGGCGCTGAGCATCGACTCGGACAAGACGGACGAGGCGGAGCTGCACTCGGCGGTGAGCGGCGCGGTGCAGCACCTGGAGCCGTTCGGCGCATCGCTCGTCGAGTACACGAGCTACGCGGACGCGGGCACCATCCCGGGCCACTACGTGCTCTTCTGGGAGCTCCGCGCGGGCGGGACGGCGGTGCCGGCGTCGGTGTTCGAGGACTGCTGCCTCGCCGTGGAGGAATCCCTGAACAGCGTGTACCGGCAGGGCCGCGCCGCCGACCGGTCCATCGGCCCCCTCGAGATACGCGTGGTGGCGGACGCCAGCTTCGACAAGCTCATGGACTACGCGCTCAGCCGCGGCGCGTCCATCAACCAATACAAGGCGCCGCGGTGCGTGCGCCCCGGCCCGGTCGTCGAGCTGCTCGACGGCAGGGTGCAGGCCAGGTACTTCAGCCCCAAGTGCCCCAAGTGGAGCCCCGGGAACAAGCTGTGGGGCAGCAGCAACGCCAAGAAGATGAGCACCAATTAATGGAGTCGCCCAGCAAGCTATCCCGATCGAGCGGCTAATTAAGAGAGAGAAAGAAAAAAAACGTTGTTTATGAATGGTCGTCAGCTAAGGCTCGTTAATCAACTGTTAGCTAATCATGAAGTGTCAGTTTAGGGTACGTATCTATGGGCTTTTCCTTCTTTCTCTTCCTTCTATAAAGTACTAGTAATCTTTTCCTTTTTTGTTTTTTTGGGTGATCTTAATTTGGGTATGTATTAGACGTCTGATTGCTAAGAATATCGAGAGCTCATCATGACTATGGAGATCGATGTCACCCTTTCGTTTCTAAACAAACCATAGCTGTAGGGTACGTACAGTTGATGCGATCATTTCGATTCGCGGTGGGATTTTCAGCCCGTACATCATGCATGACTCGGTGTTAGCTAGACATGCAGCTAGTTGCTCAATGAACTGCATGTGAAGCACAAGAACCAAATAACAACTAGACATGCATGCAAAAGTAGAGCCATGCAAGTCCATGACTCCAATGTCGCCTTGCCTGGCGAGTGGCCGAGTGCAGACGAGAAAAAAGAGCAGATTCCTGACAGCATGCAACAGCAACAACTCAAAGCAGATGCTGACTGAGCTGCATGAGTCCGTGAGGAGTATGACCCTGGTCAGTCACTCACTCACTCATCGCACTCCAGTTTTTTCAACACTGCTACCAGAAAGAAAGACCTGCTTCTCCATCTACTAGCTTTAGATCAGGCCCTGGACTGACCTTGACAAGAGAGAGAAGAAGAAGAAAAAAAAAAAGGAGCGGCTAGCTAGGCATCTCAAGGATCAATTAATGCGTTGTGCACTTGTGCATGCAGATGTAGCAAAGCAAAGGCCCGAGGCTTTCTCTCTCTCTCTCTCTCTCGGGATAGGGAGGAGGACGACTCGACATGATCGTTCCATTTGCTGTCGTTTTAGCCAACCGTATCTTTCTTGATCTCGCCTCTGGAAAAGTTTCACTATCTCTCGTCCCCCTCACTGATTTTCTTTATACTCCCTTTGTTTAAAAAAAAACGTACTACGTTTTGGACGTCAACGGATCTTGAACATGTGACTCTGATAATTATTTTTTATTTATATGAACATGTTCGTATAAATATTATACAATTATTATATTAACAAATATTTTGTATAACTAATATAATGATACTACTTTTCACCTAACCAATACAAATGGTTTATATATATATATATATATATATATATATATATATATATATATATATTTCTATCTATAGTGTATTCTCACCTCGATATACCACTTAAAGAACTTGACATACTCCTTTATCACTTTGGGTATACTCATATACTAATTATAAGATATTCCAATGCGAACCACATGAAAAATTTGTAAGAAAGTCCTTAGTTTTAGCATATTTTGTAAATACCTTCATATTTGCACTAAAAGGAGTATGTCTAAAATTTGTACATACCACCTACCACCTAGGTGGTCTTATATACTATATACTACACATACATACTCGGTTAAGATACTCTACGTTGTGAGATACTAATAGGAGTAACTACTCCTGAGTAGGAAAAGGCTTCCTCTATATATATATATATATATATATATATATATATATATATATATATATGTGGCCAAAATTAACGAAGTTTGACTGCACGCTTTCTACGAGAGAGTATCTACCAATATTAATTAATTATCAGTTCGCTTTTATTTTCGCTTTGTTTTTTTTTTGGAACATATGGCAGTATAATTTCATTAAGCAGGAGAATTGCAGTACAAGTACAAAAGGAAAAGGACGAGAAAAAAAACTAAACAGGGGCTATGCGAGGTAGCCAGGAAAGAAAGCATGATTACACACATGTGCTTGCATTCTCATGAGAGTATGTGTATTAGTAATACAGAAATCATGCACCTACAAAATAACGGACAGCATTAGCAGCACTCTACTGCAGTTAGAAGGTCAGGAAAATGCATGTCTACATATATAGCATGCGAGGTTAAATATATATCCTCTTCATGAAAAAGAAATGACACTTGATCAACAGCTTGTCAAAACTACTAACCGAGAAGATCGAAGTGCGCGCGGAGGAAACAGTAGTAAGTTGGATGCATGATGGCTAACCAATTCATTCGTTCGTTCGTTCGTTCATGGCGGAGCCAGGGAGGCAACTGCAAGAGCACGCACGCACACGCGCATGTAGGGGGAACATGTGGGGTGGTGTCCTCTCCTCCCCCATATCTTCAGCGTTGGTGCATGGATGGGGTAGGGGGAAAGCTGTTAGTTGGTGCATGTCCCTTGCTGTTTGTCTCCCTCATCACACCTGACCTGAGACTGCGTGCATGAATGCACTCGATCTGCAGTTCCCAAGAATTCATGTCAGGTCTGGATCAATAGGCAGGCAGGCACGCTAGCTGCACCGCGCGCGGTGGCGCAGGTGGTACGTACGACGCGTACCCTGAAATGAACGGGTGCTCGCGCGTGCGACGGCGACACCGGCCGGGGAACATTCCGATCTCGCCAGGGATCTCGATCGCCGTCACGCGACAGTGGGTCTCGGTCGCGACCAAACGACAGTGAACAGAACAGCTCGATTTGCACGCCCAGCTCAGCTGCATGCTACGTCCGATGCGAGTGATCACTGTCAGGATCGCCAATTGGTTTCCTGAAGCCGACAGGTGCACGGTCGGAGACCAACAGTGGCCGTCTTGTCAGCTTGCCATAGGATTATAGCACATGCCTAGCATACGAGCACTGAAAGATGGAGCGGCATGTCAGCCATGGGGCGCTTGGACAGAGGGAAGAGGAGGAGCAGAACGAAGATGGAAGCGGGAAGCAAGTTGAACAAGTCAAATGAGTAATTTGGGCCAGTATGGGCCTTGGGCGTGTAAGTTATCAGTAACCATTGACTTGACATACCTCTAATACATACAGAACAAGAAGGATAAGCTATAAGATAGAGATCCGGATTGTTGTGGTCCGGAATAAAGAATAATACCATCGTGTGTAAGCAAGTACGAATACCATCTTATTGATTTAGTCAGCTTGCATGGACACATATATAGGATGTGATATGAGTAATGACCAATGAACTCTTATTTGATCACCTGAAAATGGACACATAAGATGTGGTATGAGTAGTGAGAAATGAACTCTTATTTGATGACATGAAACATACTAGAAAGCATCCTAAATAGAATGAAAAGAAAGGAGCTGCCTGGACCAACCAGTACACCATTTTTCCTAATGTGTCACTTACCCATAGCAGTTACAACATCTTCAGTTTCTAAGTTTTCAGTTCCTTCTTCTTACAGTATACAAAATAGGATTCTGGATTGCTCTTCATTTAGTTAAATTTATTACCTTGCTTTTCAACGTATATATATTAGCTTGCCTTGTTTACCTATTTGTTCTACAATTCACATAACTCATTGAAACCAACTTTCTTCTGCCTACATTTTATTTCGACCGCACCTATATATCCTATATAATGATTTATTTATGGTCGCTACTGTCCTAACCTACGACATTAAATTCCCTTGAACAATGATTGTTGACTCCCTCCAGTCTTCTCTAGCAACAGTAAAAACCCCAATCAACAATGACCCCCCAAAAAAATGCTATACTTGTTTGAAGAAATATCCATAAACAACCATAACATGAAAATAAATACATACATAAACAACCATAACTTGAAAAGCCTATGTAATGGTCCTAGCTGATGTAGAAGACTTCTGATGTGAGGAGTTGTGATTAAAGTACCACCATATATACCTAGCAGAAATTGTTATGTAATTTCAGACATGAAGGTTCATATAAGTTTTTGGATCAACAAGAAACAAAACATCTGCCTTGAAACAAGCATTGTGTTACCAAAGCATTTCTCATGTTTGTTGGTTATTAAGTCCAATTGCTATAAGGGAGGATAGTGTACGCCGAAATAGTGTTCTAACAAGGGCTAGCAAGCATATTCTTCTTTTGGTATACCTGCCAGGTCACCACTACAACATAGAGATGAACCAAGATTGGTAAATCAAGTCACATAAAAGAAATGCAGCTCAAACGCCTCAGCAACTGAAGTACGTAGTTTCCTCGGCTTGGTCGGATAGTACCGACGCTTCATAGAAGGATTCTCCAAGCTGTCTAGGCTAATGACCCATCTGCTTGAAAAAGGAAAAGAAGTATGAATGGACATAAGCTTGTGAAAAGAGTTTCTACGAATTGAAGAAGAAATTAACCTCTGTACCAGTGTTAATCCTACCAGACATACATCAGGACTTTGAAGTCTATTGTGATGCTTCGCACCAAGGTCTTGCCTGCGTACTTATGCAAGGAGGAAAAGTTGTAGCTTATGCATCAAGACAACTCCGTCCCCATGAAGACAGCTATCCAACCCATGACTTGGAGTTAGCAGCAATAGTGCATGCCCTAAATATTTGGTGGCATTACCTGATTGGAAATCGTTGTAATATCTTTACAGATCACAAGAGTCTCAAGTATATTTTCACCCAGACGGATCTCAACCTCCGACAAAGATGATGGCTAGAGCTGATTAAAGACTACAATTTGGATGTTCACTACCATCCTGGAAAGGCTAAGGTAGTCGCTGATGCATTGATTTGTAAATCCTACTGCAGTCATATCATGATACAAGAACACCAACCTGAGCTCTACAGGAAATTTGAGGCATTCAACCTTGGGATAATAGAGCGAGGAACCATAGCCACTGTGGAAGTACATCCAACTTTAGAAGAGCAAATTAAGACCGCTCAAGAAGGACACCATGGAGTCCAGAGATTTGGACACCTCATGGCCAAAGGAAAAGCCCCCCAAGATGATTGAAGATCCACAATGAATCTTATGGCATAGGAAACGTCTCTTTGTTCCTCACCAGAAGGAACTCAAGGATTTGATACTAAAAGAAGCCCATAGCTCGGCTTACATACTGCACCCATGCAACACCAAGATGTATAAGACACGAAGATTATGTATTGGTGGTCGCGAATGAAAAGATACATCATAGATTTTGTAGCTTGTTGCGATGTGTGCCAGCGAATCAAAGCAGAACATCAGAGACCTGCAGGATTACTTCAACCACTACAAATCCCTCAATGGAAATGGGAAGAAATTGGAATGGATTTCATTATGGGTCTGCCAACAACCAAGTCCGGATGTGATTCAATATGGGTCATAGTTGACAAATTAACGAAAGTCGCCCATTTCATCCCTATGAAGACCACTTACAAAGGAGACATTGGCTGAGTTATATATGGCTCATATCGTGTGTCTACATGGAGTACCCAAAAGGATAGTCTCGGATCGAGGTTCTCATTTCACCTCGTATTTCTGGGATAGTCTGCATGACACACTTGGAACACACCTTGCTTTCAGCACAGCGTATCATCCTCAGATCGATGGTCGGACGGAGAGAGTAAACCAGATTCTGCAGGACATGCTTCAAGCTTGTTCCTTGGAATTTACCGTAGACTGGGGAAATATCTACCGTATGTAGAATTCGCCTACGACAACAGTTTTCAGTCAAGTCTAAAGATGTTACCTTTTGAAGCACTTTATGGCAGAAAATGCAGAACTCCTCTGCATTAGTCAGAGTCAGGAGAAGGTTATGTCTTCGGATCGATACCCTCAAGCGGCGTATGAAAGTTCAAGCGATCGAGACCACCTTCAAGCGACCTGATCCGGACAAAGAGTTATGCCGACAATCGTCGAAGGGAGTTAACCTTTGAAGTTAGAGATAATATGTATCTCAAGGTATCACCGCTTTGTGGAACCCGGAGATTCAAAGTGAAAGGCAAACTAGCGCCAAGATACATCAGCCCATTCTCGATCACCGCGAAGAATGGAGAAGTAGCCTATCAACTGGAATTACTAGAGGACTTGTCAGTCGTCGACAACGTGTTCCACATCTCTCAACTCAAGAAATTTCTCAGAGTACCTGATGAGCAGACTTCGGTTGAAGCCATCGCACTTCAGAAAGATCTGACTTATCCAGAACACCCGATCAAGATTCTCGATACCTTGGATAAGTGAACCAGACGCCAGATCATCCGCCTTTGCAAGGTTCAATGCAGCAACCATTCAGAAAGAGATGCCACCTGGGAGCGCGAAGACCAGCTGAAGTTGAATTTCCCGTCCTTGTTCCCGAAGTAGCTCGAATCTCGGAGTCGAGATTCTGTTTAAGGTGGGTAGGTTTGTAACAGTCCATTTTCGGATTGTGAATAGGTTTTGTTTTTGTCGGTTGGTTTTAAAAACTTATTTCAACCTAAGTTGTATTTTCCAAAATCTCGAGCTTCCACCTCAATTTCAAAACCTCTCTCTTCGGGCTCAGCCCATTTTACTCCCCCTTGGGTTGGCCATCCTCCCCCCTCTTGGCCTCCTCCCCTGGCCCAGCTTCCTTTTCCCTTGGCCCAGATGGTCCAGCTTCCTTTTCCCTTCGGCCCAGTTGTTCCAACTCCTCCCTCCCTGCCTTTCTTCTCTCCCAGCTCAGCCCTTGAGCCAGCCCCTGCGACTCCGTCCCCTCCGCCACCTACTCCACCCGCCCTTTACTCCGGCGCCCCTCTTCATCGCGTGGCGCCTGCAACGCCCACCTGCCCCCGTCGCCTCAGCCACCAGCTTGACCCCCAAAGTAGATGCCTATGTTGCCTCGTCCCTTCGCCTGTCCCGCCGCCGCGTTAGCGCCATGGTCGCGTGCTCCACCCGCCCTTGACTCCGTCGACCAGTCCGGTCAACAGCGCCTGCTTGTGTCGACCCCACCACCTGCTTCACCCGCCCGAGTCGTCACTCACGTCACCTCCCCGCTGCGTGTGCCTGCCTTGTCCTCTCCGACCAGGGCACCCATGCCACGACCGCCTCAGGACCGTGCACCACCCGATCTCCTCGACGACTCCTTTTGACCTCCCACCGGCTACAAAAGGAGCTCCGAGCCTTCCCTTGCCTCCCTTCGTCTTCCCTTCGCTTCTGGTAAGTGCCCCCGAGAAGAGCCCGATCAGCCCCTTTCTTCTCCGAGCTCCTTCTGGTTCTTACCACACCAGTGTAGCCGCTCTTCTAGCCGCATCAATTCATGCTCCAGAGATCTTTGAAGCATCCCTCTCACTCCTTTTTCGGTGTTGTGTCCCAGGAACCGCCGCCTTCCTTCATCGCGTTGTCGACTATAAGCTCCCCCACCGTCGTTTGACCTCCTCTGACCTCCCTCTTGGTCTTGGTAAGCCCCTTTTCTCTGTGCCCAGTTCTCCCTCTAGTCTTTCCGGCCACGCCGAGCGGTCGAAACTCCTTTCCGACCACATGTACGACTACGTCTACGCCTATGACTACGACTACGTCTACAACTACGACTACATCCATGACCAGTTAGCCACATTGTCAAACCTACTTCAGACCACACCGCGTTGTCAAACTCCTTTTGACCACGCTGCGTTGTCAAACTCCTTCAGACTACGCCGCGTTGTCGAAACTCCTACACCACGTTGTCGAACCTCCTTCTGACCGCGCCGTGTAGTCGAAACTCATTCCGATCACATGTAGTCGCTACCCTTTTACGACCACATGTAGTCGATAGCCTTTACGACCACATATAGCCGCTAACCTTTACGACCACATGTAGTCGCTACCCTTTACGACCACATGTAATCGAAACTCCTTCCGACTATATCGTGTAGTCGATACCTCCTTTCGACCACCTATAGTTGATCCCCTTCCGACTACATCTTGTAGTCGTAGCTCTCCGACTACATCTTGTAGTCATAGCTCTTTTCGACTACGTCTTGTAGTCGAAGCTCCTTCCGACTATGTCCTATAGTCGAACCTCCCTCCGACCGCGTCAACTCAAAGCCGATGGTACTCGACCGCGAGCGATTAAATAAATAAGCGATGATCGACACGAGCGATGCGAAGCCGCGATTAGACTCGAAATGAGCGATTACTCGAAACCAGTAGTACTCGAATCGAGAACTTCAGAAGCTCTGTTATACTCTGTTATAACTCTGATTCTAGTGATTTTTGTTTCTAAATTTGTTTAAATTCAAGACCATGCTAATGGCACTGATCTTATTTAAGTTGGAGTTCATGTGCTATTTCGTGTTTTTATTTATTTTCTTTGCCTATTTATTCTTTTCCGGTGCGTTCGTCCAAATAGAGTTAGAAGACGTGGGGGATCTCTAGTTTGATCAAGCACATGACTTTCAAGACTCTCTCACCTTCACTCCAAGCGAGTCAATACTTTGATCATTTTGAACCTATATTTTACACAAATTATATTCCTTTAAATTACCAAAATTGCATGTCTTAATTCTTTAAGCAAATGTATGTTAAACTTAAGGTAGTTAAATACCCATTTGATGATTAATTAATTATTACACCATCCTTTGGCAATTGAATCCATTATTCCATGTCACCCTAATAACTATGCGGTTATTAATAGTTATAGGTTGTACTTAAGCGACATGCTAGTCTTGCTTAAGTACCGGGTTTTTAATGCCCTAATCATCATCTCTTAAAAATCATGAAATTTGATTTGGGCAGTCATTGTGGGCAAATGACTGAGATAGTTGAGTTGATGTATGTTGCTCCTCAAAAACCCTAATAACTGCTATTACCCCTTCTGGGTGGCTGGTATGGTGGATGGTATGATGATGTATGCTAATGTAGTACAAGGAATGTTGGATTGGTGAAATGTAGTATGTACTGTCTAGATAACCATAAGGATTTAATCCTGTGATGACTTCCCAATGTAAAACAATACAACCACAAGTCTATAATGGTGTTGACCTGGCTAAATAATTTGTATCCGTCGGTACGAGTTGCACCAGGTAGATGGCTCATGACACAGTAAGCCTTCACAGCGATGGGTCGGGGCGCACGACGAAAGTCGTTAAGATAGGTACAAGAGGGGTTTTGGGTAAGGGTTGACGCTGGTGTGGGAGCGTAACCCTTCTCACGTGAAACCTTAGCGGGTGTAACAAATACTGAGGAAGGCATTGTAAAGGACTTGTGATAATCTCTCCTTGATTCACATGTCTACGAAAATATGTGTACATATCAAGACAATTATCTCTTGTGAGTAAAGATGCACAATATCTGTAGAATATAAGCTGTTCGAACAGTCGTGTCTAAAAATGACGTTATTATGTGGAGATGACTCCACTCAAAATGTAAGCATAGGTGGAGGTAACCTTCGCCGTTGTAAACATTGCACATTATCTCTTTTAAAAATAAAATTTGGTCAACCTACTAAGTCATAGGAATTTCTAAATACTATAATTGAAAATATTACTTTAAGCAAATTAAAGAACCCGAGCCATCCTTGTTAAGCATTGCATGTATTATTACTGCATCCTGTGTGTTGGCTCGTGAGCACGGAAGTTGTGCTCATCCTTGCTTTTTCCCCCAAACCCTTAGAACCAGAAAATCATAGAGATTATGCCTACTACGAGGACCCAGAAGTTGGAGGCCCAGAAGATGATGAAGAGTAGTGTAGTTCTTTTAGACTAGGGCTCGCCTCAGTCTGGCTGACTCCGTTGGTGCTTGCATGCATCAAATATTACCCAAGTCTTTGGTTAATATCGGATGCACACGGGTTTACTAGTCGCTTGCCTATGGAGAGATGTGCTCTACCCCTTTTGCTTCCGCTTTCGCTTTTATGTAATGTAATCATTTGGCATGTTCGGCCCTTACTATAAAACTCGGCCCGATGCGGTCTGTGTGACACTGATATTTTGTAATATAATGAATGGTATTGTTTTCATCGTGTATGAAATAATTCAGTGATGTATCTGTGAGTGTTATCTACTGATCTAGTGAATAGCAAAATGTTTTCACAGAGGATTTAGATTTGTAAAATCCAGGTCCGATGCCTAGCTACGTGATGATCCCATATCATCCATAGCTCGTCTTGCATGCAAAGCTTTATCTGCTCTCTACTAGAGCTTCCCATCATTGAGCTTCTTTGGTCATTGACTTCTTCAACAATGCCAACACTCATCACTCATTGTTGCAACCCTTGGCTCTTTCGGCTCTGGTCTTTCTATTAAACGACTTCGGTGAGCAACACAACACTGTACTCATCTCCAACGCCGCTGTCTCGACTCTTTGCTTCGTTGTGGGTCAATGTCTTATTGCATAATAGATCGACACCATTGCACTCCTTTGTTGTCCCCTCTAAAACCATTAGTACCATCATTGTTGTAACTTTTATTTTTATTAAAAATTGCGGTATTTTTTATTTGAGTTCGGATACAAATTAAATTACTAGTTTTATGTAATCTATTTTGAATTTTAGTTATTTAGGAATTTTACTCATGCTGAAATTTTATTTTATTTATTATCCCAAATTTGATTTTTTTTGTTGGAAATCGTATATAAACCCAATTTCTAATTTTTGTTTAAATTTATTCCAAATTGTAATTATTTAGGGATTTTACTTTGGAATTTCTATAAAAATCAAAATGATATTTTTTTTATTCCTAATTTTAATTATTTTTATTGGAATTCGTATACAAATCCAAATGCTAATTTTTATTCCAAATTATAGTTATTCAGGGATTTTACTTTGGAATTCGTATGAAAATAAAATTGATAATTTAATTTAATATTTTATTACGAATTTCAGTTATTTATTGTTAGAATTTGTATACGAATCCAATTGTTATTTTTTGTTTATTTTTTTTACTCTGAATTATGTTTATTTTAGGATTTTACTTAGGAGTTCGTATGGAAATCAAATTGCTATTTTTTGTTTAAATTTTATTCTTAATTATGTTTATTTCAGGAGTTTACTTAGGAATTCCTATAGTAATCAAATTGCTATTTTATTTAATATTTATTTCAAATTACACTTTATATTGTGCTTGACATGGACTCTTTCTTTTGATCTAGACCAATATAATCTAAACCTACCACAATTGACGGTCTAGATCTTTGTCTTTTCCCATTGTTTATCGTGTGGATTTCTTTTGTTTAATTTTTTTTTCCAAATTATGTTTATTTGAGGATTTTACTTAGGAGTTCGTATGGAAATCAAATCGCTATTTTTAAATTTGTATTATGAATTACGTTTATTTAAGGATTTTTCGTAGGAATTCATATAGAAATCGAATTGCTATTATTTATTTACCCCCAAATTTCAGTTATTTTTATATTGTATTTGACATGGACTCTTTATTTTGATCTAAAGTGTTGTAATCTAGACCTAACACAATTGACAGTGTAGATATTTCTCCAAATTTCTAGACCTTAAAAGCGAATGTGGTGACTTATTTTTCTATTGCTTTAATAATATAATACATTAAAGGTCCAAAAGCAAATATCTTTTTTGGAGCGTCATTCACTTTATCTGATCATCTCTCTCCAAGAAAAAAAATAACATTATCTGATCTTTTTTTACGTGATTTACTTTCTCTGATCTATGAGCATGTTGAGAAATTATTTTGTAGAAGTAAAGGTGTAAAACGAGCTGCTTAACCCAAGTTCAAAATTCATGATACAAAAATGTCTCCATTTTTTTTCCTGGCTGTTTCTATGTCATATCCTTTTTGATCCTTTCTAAGCTAATAGCCAACCTAACACTACTTTCTTGCAATGCTGGCATGGTGGCATGCATCCTAATAAAAATCAGTAAGCTTATTAGATGGGCGCCCAAGCAGTCGTGAACACGGCTCCATGGCCTTTCCAAGTGAGCACCAGCATGTCCTCTTCCCGCTTCACCCCCCACCCCGTTGCGTGCTCGCTCAGCAAGCGCCTCACCACGGCCGCCGCCTCCTCGTCGAACCCTACGCCGGCGAACCCGTTCCTCCGCATCCTCTCCGCGAGCCTCGCGCCGGATTCGGACCACTCGGTGCCGTCGACCCCGATGACGCTCTCGATCTTCCGGCCCACGGCCGCCTCGTACTCCAGCCGCCGTGGGCTGTCCTTGGGCGCGGACGTGTCGAGCGCGTCGAACAGGATCCAGTGGAAGTTGAAGCAGCCCATGATGCGCGACGAGAGGCTCGGCGAATCCAGGTCAGCGTCCTCGTCGGTCACGGTAACCAGGCAGGGGTTCAGTGCACGGACCGTGTCCAAGAAGCCGTCCCTCGAGGCCGGCGCGACGTGCCGAAGCCAGCTCTGGCAGTTGACGACGAGGGCCTCGCAGTCACGTAGCCCCAGCGACGGCGGGTCGTACAGGACGGAGGCGAGTTCTTGGCAAAGCGTCTGCTTCTTTGGAGACGCCATCGCCGCGGTCTTGACGACGTTGAACTCCAGCTGCACGCCTTTGGACTTGGCGAAGTTGCCCAGCCGGAGGCCGAGCTCCTCGCTTGAAACCCCGAGCAGCGGCGGCACGGCGGGCCGGACGGACGGCACGGTGATGCGGAGCGCCGGAGGCCCCCCGGGCCGCTTCGACAGCATGTCGATGAGCGTCGGCCACTGCATGCAGTGCGTGATGCTGATGTCGATGACGTGCACGGCAGCTCTGCTGGCCACCGCGCGGAGGATGGCGCCGTTGGAGGCCGTGAAGCCGAATCGGTGCCACGGGGTGAGGTCGACGTAGTCGGCGAGCTCCGTGACTGACATGGTCCGTTCCAGCGGCTCCCCGTTCGCGGGGAGCCTCATGGCAGCCTGCCTGGTGGCGCCCGGGCCGCAGAGCTGGCACGCGCGCGCCACCAGCGCGCGGAGCAGCCACGACGTGAGCCGCTGGTTGGGATCCCCCTGCGAGGAGGCGATGTTGTTGAGCACCCACATGGCCTGCTGCGCCAGCGTCACGTCGTTGGACTCGAGCGCGGCGGCGCAGTGGAGCAGCAGCTGCTGGATGCGCGGCCCGTCGATCAGTGCGCCGGAGAAGCAGAGGGAGCTGTGCGCCCTGATCCCGCTGCTCCTAAGCTCCTGCTCCATACTCTCTGTACCGACGTGGCTGGCTACGTGCTAGCGACACACTGCTACAAGGTTTGGGTGCTGATCCAGAGCCAAGGAAATATCAAGGGATGGCTAGGATCGTGACACCTGTCGGCCTCGCATTGGACATATCAGGATTGTTTGTGCTAGAGTTTTGAGGAGGTGTGGCAAGAGGCAATCCCTGGAAGGATTGGGCTCTGGTAGCATGCAATTGTAACAAATTGCTTATAGGTTGTTTTGGTTTGCTTGTTGGAATGACTTGGCCTATTTGTAAGGGCTCTGTGAAAGATCGATCCTTTATAGGTTGTTTTGGTCTGCTTGTTGGAATGACTTGGCCTAATTATGATGGCTCTGTGGAAGATCCTCTCTTCATCTCCATGGGGAGAAACTGGATAGCCTCTTGGACTCATTCCCTGGGGAAAAAAGACAATGTGATATATCATTCTTAACGCCTTTGTCTGATTGTGTCTGACTTCTGATTATACAACGAGATTTGGAACGCTACAGATTTTGGTATATTTAGTTGTCGCAAATTCTTTTCAACATTTTTACTACTTGTAGCTCGATTAAGCTGTAAAACAATCTGAAGAACACTCGATACCAAAGCACAAAATAGGAGCTGAGCGGCTGAGCCATGGAATATCAAGTTCAGGCTTAAGACATCTTTCTTTGGACTGAGTTTTTGTTCAAACGAGTCGACTGTACTATGATATGCGCTACATTGTTTAACTGCAGTGCCTCCATTGTTAAAACTAGATTAAGGGCCCTTGAGAAGGCGACCGTGGAAGCAGCCATAGCCGCCCGGACTCTTTTGTCGGTTTGGATACAGGCTGAAAATCTGAATAAACTTATCTGAATCTGTCATCCTCCGTACTCCATTTTCTACATCAAAGGCGGTCTTTCCTAGAACCAAACAAGCAAGTAGGCCGATTCTAAAGGAGTAGAATCCACACGTACGAGCATCTCCGAGCCCTTAAGAAGCTATTATTTGCCACTCTGAGCATGATTGAAACGCAATTGGGGTATGTTTGTTTTCCTGCTTTGTCGTATCCTTGTCCGCTTCTCATTGATTTTGACGAACGTTGTGTTGGAGAGAGAGCAGAAGACAGGAATTTTTACTCTGGTTGATAGGAGCCACGTGTGCTCTGCTCACACCCTTCTTGTCACTTGTCAGTCAAGATTAGTCAAAGATACCATACACCAACGAACTACTGGAAGGCTGGAATATGGAAGGGACAGATAATTCTGAAGAGCACTTGTCGACAGATGGATCTCCTCGCAGGCTGACCTGAAATGTAACCGAGTGCCACGAAAATTCACCTGTAAGAGCATCACACTATGGTCCCAACTCCCAACAATTGCCTAGTGCGCACTGAAAAATGTTTGTTTTACAAAATAATCTATAACAATTCAGTGCTTGAAATGGAGTGTCATCTGGCCAATGCCTTCACTGAAGAATAATTGCCTGAAGATCTGAAAGAGCCCAGCTTTCGTCACAGCTCCGATGCTCATGTGTCCCACTGAAGATAACGGGACAGGGGGTGAGAGATACATCATGCCGAAAGAAATGGAAGAATCCTCCTTTCAAAAGGCGAGACTGTGTGTGTATATATATATATATATATATATATATATATATATATATATATATTTCTGCAATCATATTTATGATCTCGATGCCTCATTTGATCGACGACCAACTTAAGAGACAGCGACACTTTCGTGCACAGTGCTAATTAGCCATTTAACAGGTAACATTTGTAGCAATCTCTCCTCTAGTTCTCCTCTAGGGTGGTGAAGAAACATGGGTAGTCTACACCAGCGTAATTTTAAAAAGCTACCACATGACCAAGGAACTTCAACTATAAATTTTTCACGAAATTGTCTGAAATTTGTTGGTGATGATTTAGTGTGTAGAGAAGCTACTTTATGCACATTGACGGACCTAGGCTCACAAGTGGACCCCATAGCCTATATAATTCCAAATTACATCAAAGCAGAAAAATTGGATTTTGAATTGGCCTGAATCAAATTAAAATTCAACTAGAATAGGATTTGGAATCCAGTTGGAGGAATTAAGTTTAATTATAGGCTGTCGGACGGAGTGTAAGGGATTTTTTTTGTTGCAAAAATCCACCTACAAGTCGGGGAGTTTGTCAGAAACTCGTTGCATCTCAAAAGTTCATCAAAAACCCACCCGTAAGTTATAGTTGTATTAACCCCCCCCCCTCCCATGAAACGACCAATTTACTCGCTAAAGCTTGTACATGGCGCTTGCGTGGTGATCTTAGACCAGTCTTGGGAACTATGAGCAAGGAAGATGTGCCAGCGCAGGGTAGGGCACAAGCCGAGCGTGGGAGAATAAAGTGTGACACGAGAGCGAGAGAATAGAGGGGCAAGGAAGGATGATCAGGGGTGATCACCAATGTTGCAGTTGCACAGGAGGATTCTCGTGGTCTTGATGAACTTGAACGCGATCCCCTCAAGGGAAACAACCAGATTAGTAGTTCTTGACCTCTAGGAGCTTCAGTGAGTAATTTTTGACAAACTCCCTCACTTTTGGTGGGTTTTTGCAAAAAAACAATTCGTATAAATATCACCACTGTAGTCATATATAGTGAGCATCACACATTTTTACAAAAGGAAATTATTGCACGTACATAGGCATTGTCATACTCTTTACAATAGAGATCAAACAAAGTGATCCTCTCTTCCGATTGCCATGGGAATTGCCGAATTGGTGCTCCTGTGACACTACGTACGATGAGATAGATACTTCCATCGTACACTCCAATGGAACATCGGTGAATATATTGTACAACAATTGTTATCAATACATACAAAAAAATTTGCAAAATAACAGTGGAAAAAATGTCAAGAAAATCACTATTCCAAAATCAACACACCTCTGTTCGAAACTCACTATGCAACGCTGCAACATCTTCAACTTTTAGATGCAACAATTTGAAAACATATTTGCAACAAAACTGAAAAGAGATACATCAATTTCCTCGGTGCAATAATTCAACATCCGTAATGCAACAATAAATAAACTTTGATGCAACAAATCAAACTGTCGACTGTAACAAATACCTCTTGCGACAAAATTTGAGAAGAGACATTGCAACAAAATCAAACACTTCATGCAACAATTTGGAGAACCATATGCAACATGTCTACCGGAGGAGGAGGGCATGCGAGTGGTGATGACAGCGATCGACCCGGTGCGTCGTCTCTGTACTCCACCCCATACCACCGCTTAATCACCAGCCCTTCTCTAGACATCTGCCTCCTCCCAGCCTCGGCCCTGCCAGATCTAGCGAGCTCCACCCGTAGACGGCTCGACTGATGTCGCTCGAGCAGCCGCTGAGGCTCTAGTGGAGGCGGGAGAGGTCGGCGTCATCACGGGGGTAAAGGTGCGGTGGTAGACGTTGCGCGCCAGGTAGTCGTGCCACCTGTCGAGCTAGAGCTTGTGGGAGTGCCCCAGCATCTGCTGCACCACGTGGTGCCAGTGGGAGAAGTGCGAGAACCAAGTATGTGATTTATCAGAACCTTACAAAGATTTCATGGGATTTCACAGTGATGGCTGTGATCAGCGGGGATAATTAGGGGTGATGGTTTTATTCATGGACCATGTGCAGTTATTCAGGTGGGAAATCGCTCGAGTAGCTTGCAGTGATCAGTGGAAGGAGGGATTTGGGGGGGAGGGAGCCATGTGATCGTGGGGATTTGGGGAGGAAGAAGATTGGGAATTGGGGATTTTGGGTGAATTGGGAATGGGTGTAAAAGGATCGAGAGAGAAGTCTGAAACACGGGGATGGGAGGCTCTCGAGAGGATAAGTGTGTGGACTTGCTACATCCAATTTTTTACACGTCTGGACGTAGGAGTGCTATCGTTATCCTTAGTTAAAGTTTTTTCTCACAAAGGAACTACTTGGTCAATGAAAGGTGAATTGCTAAACTTAAAGGTCCATGGAAAAGGCATCCAGTCGTGCTGGCCACATCATCGGAAATGTTTGACTCATCGGATTGTCATCGGACGACCGAGATCGTGTGGAGAGAAAAGGCCTCTGACCGCGTGGATCATGATCAGACGGCCGACATTGTGTCAAGGAGTCACTAAGCACAAACAATAATCCCCATCCATCTCTCTCCTCCCGTCTCATCGCTCGCTCGATCCCGCGCCATCGCTCCTCCCCTCGCTCCTCCCCCCGCCTCCTATCCCCTTCCTCTCCCTTCTCCGCCACCCCTCCACTAGCACCTCCAGTCCCTCTCTCTTTCTCCCCCACCACCCCTCGATATCCCTCCCTATCCATCGCCGTTCCCTCCCTCTGCCTCCCCCGTCACCCTCTCGGTCTCCCTCCCCAGCCGCTACCTCGGCGCCTCCCTCCCTTCCATACCCTCTCTTTTAAGCCATCGCCATTGGTCCCTCCCTCTTACTCCCCTGTCGCCCCCTCGATCTCCTTCCCCAGCTGTCGCCGCTCCGTCCCTCTTCCTCCCCCACTGCCTTCTCGGTCTCCCTCTCTAGCCACCACCTCGATGCTTCCCCTCCCTTCCATCCCCTCGCCTCTCCGTCAGCATCGCCGGTCCCTCATACTTCCTCCACTTGCATGCCCTCGATCTCCCTCCCAACAACCACCGCTCCCTCCCTCTCCCTCCCCTATAGCACTCTCGGTCTCCCTCCCTAGCCACCGCCTCGGTGCCTCTCCTCCCTTCCATCCCATCGCCTTGCGCCCACTTAGGCTGTCACCGCTGGTATCACCGGTGAGGGTACTGGGACCAGTGGTGGAGCAGCGACAATGAAGGCATAGAGTGGGGAGGTGAGGGCGAATCAAGCCTGGGATGGAGAGGGGAGGGGGATGGCGAATTGATACCAAGATGGAGAAGGTAGTGGCGTGCGGGTGGTTAGGGAGGAGGAATGTCCATGGCAGCGATCGACCGGGGATGTGGAGTGTGGTCGGCGGTAGTGCTTTAGAGCAGGTAGGAGAGGAAGAGGCTGGGTCAGGGACCTCTGCCATCTCCGCCCTCCGTGACCTACCGGCCCGGGCCTCCTCGCCTTCTAAGAACTCGCCACTCCTAGCGCTAGACGACGTCCCCTCTACATGCCTAACCATGCGCGCTCGTGGGCACATCCTCCTCCTCGCTCGACCTCCATGCCTCCTTCCCTTGCCCTCCCCTTCTCCTCCATCCCGGCCACCACCCCTCCTCTTCGCAGTGCCACTGTCATGTCTAGCTACCCTCTACCTCCTCCCCCCTAATCCACCCGCACCTTCTCCACAGGGTTGCACCTGGCTGCAACGGAGGTCGTGGTGCTGAGTTCTGGTCCAGGCACAGCCTAGGGCTACGACGTGTTGAAAGGGGGCCGCTGCCGCTCAACATGATATTGGCAGCGTGGGGGTGTGGTATCGAGTGCCAGCTGGATGACATCAATTGAATCTTCACTTAGCTGTTTTTATGGGTGTAAGTACTGTTGTGTTAGCATGTAGTTCATATGAATGATGATACTTTACAACATGGACTCAACAATCACTCTTTGTATAATTATTTCCTGAAAATTCCCATGGCATGGCACGGCATGCTGATGATTGCAACGACTAGCAAATACAAAGGAACAAATGGCTCATCATGGTGTCTAAAAGACAACTGATTCGAGTAATTTCATGACTAATATAAGGAAATGGTCAGGAAAAGAAAGGAGCCCATGTACTGAAGAATCTAGACCCACCATTATGAGTTAATAGAGTATTTTTGTAATTAATGACTATCGTCATATAGACTAATATTTTCTATGAGTTGGTAAAACATGTTGAGTCCCATGTTGATGAAGACTTTTGGTGGCATCGCAAGTTGATTGTCATCAAGTCAAGATTCGGGATAAATGATGTCATCATGTGTTGATGAGCATCAAAACAAGATCCCGAAGGGAAGATGCCATCATATGTTGATGAGCATCAAAACAAGATCTCGAAGTGAAGAAGATCATCATGTGTAAATAAGCATCAATATAAGATCCTGAAGTAAAGGAAATCATCATGTATTAATGATTTTAAAGCCAAGAAATGGGAGTAAAGGAAATCATCATGTGTTGATGATTATCAAGTCAAGAACTTGTAGTAAAGAAAATCATCATATGTTGATGATTATCAAGTCAAGAACCCAGACTCATATTGGAGATGTTAGTCATCAAGTGATCACTCCAAGATGGATGCTCAAAGTAAAGGTATGACTAGCATAGTCTAAGGATGTGTTCTTAGTCTTTTACTGGTCTCGTTGTTTGGTTGGGAGACTGAATTACTAGTATATGTTGTCGTACTATTAAGAGGGGTCTTATCTAGTAGCTTGAGTCTCATCATGTGTTGATAGCTCAATCCCGCTTGCTCTGGCTCTTCTAGGCATG
Organism: Hsuehochloa calcarea; assembly: GCA_036346395.1. Lineage (NCBI taxonomy): Eukaryota > Viridiplantae > Streptophyta > Magnoliopsida > Poales > Poaceae > Hsuehochloa > Hsuehochloa calcarea. Next base: position 8,056,133 of record CM070602.1, read on the forward strand.
ATGTTGTTGTTTGCAAATGTATTTTATAAATAGTTGAATCTCATGTATTAACTCTTTGTAGCATGAGACTATAATTTGTAAATGTATTTTTTGCAAATGGTTGAAGTCCATGCACCAACTCCTTGTGACATGATGCTATTGTTTACGAATGTGTTTTGCAAATAGTTGAAGCTCATTCATTAACTCTTTATAGCATGTGACTATAATTTACAAATGGTTAAAGTCCATGCACCTGCTCCATGTGGTATGATACTAAATTTTTTAAATATGCTTTGAAAATTATTGAAGTTCATGCATCATTCCTTGGCATGGTCTAAGATTGTTCGTTGATCTTTTCTTAGACTTAGCCATGTGTTGGCTCTTTGGAGTTGTGCTTCCTGATTTGATCAAATGTGCTTGAGATTAATCAAATAGCTGGGTTGTGTAGTCCTCTGAATAAACTTTCCATAGAGCCGAAGATCAATCAATTTCGATATCATAGTCAAAAGTTATGACCATTTTTTCGAGTGTCGCCTGTGCTGAAATTCAAGCCGGAACTGACCGGAAGTCCCGTCTGACCGCCCTTATAAGGCTGGTCAACCTTTTTCAGAGGGTATTTTTTTGTTTTCTACCACCCAGAAGTCCAAACTAACTGGGGGTCTAGTCAGACTGGGCCCTATGAGGGTGGACTGACCAGGAATTTTCCGCAATGGCTTGTTTTATAGCCGTTGTATTGTAGGCCGGTCTGATCGGCGATTGGTTGGAGGTCAAACCGGGTTTCCCTGTTTTCAGCCCTTTTCTCCTCCAACGACTAGTTTTGCTGTGTGGGCTACAAATACCCACTATGACCGGTTAGGAGACAACTCTTGGCATTCCATTTCACTCACTTGAGAACTTGAGATAGTGTGAGCTTCTCTTCTCAATTGTGCTTGTGTTGCACCTTGTGAGCAAAGGGGAGATTCTAGTTGCATGTGTTGCAACTAGAATTGGATTGAGCATCCAATTGTACATGTGTTGCACTTGGTGAGAGTCAAGCAAGAGGCTTGGTTTATTACTCTTGGTGTTTGCCGACACCTAGACGGCGTAGAGGTGTCGTGATTCGGTGATCTTAATAAACTTGTGAGAAGGCTCGGCGTGTTGTGAGTGGTTTGGTGCTCGTCATCTCCAGAGTGGAGGAAGAGCAACACTGAGTGGATCGAGGTGTTGGTTCAAGTTGTGACCCGGTCCAATTTGTTTGGACTTACCTCGGAGGTGTTGGCTTAATTCGTGGAGTCGGTCCAATTTGTTTGGGCTTACCTCAACGTGGATTAGGGGAGACCAACAAGTCTCCGAATACTACAGTAAAACATCCTTGTGCTATTGCGGTTTGCTCACTTATAATTTACTTTATGCAATTTACATTCCTAGAATTAAATTGCTTGCATGTCAAATTAGGATTGCAAACCTTAACTTAGACTTATGGTGTTGGTACACTTAAGGGAAACTAAAATATTTAGTTTTTAATTGTGCAAAACTAAATTGACTTTCGCTTCCGTATTAGAAATCGGTTTTAGTCTTAGAGAATTTTAGAAAAGACTATTCACCCTCCTCTAGTTGGCTTCCTCGACCTTACAGGTACCCCCCCCGATTAAATTTACATGTAAACAATGCTGAGCATAATGGAAAAATAGCCCCAATGTAAACTCATAGGGTATTGATCTCCACACAAGACACACACCAAAATCTGTAGACAAAAACCCCAAGATTTGGGTGATTTTCCATTTTCGTTTCAAAATAAAGATGACGCTGACTTTGTTTTGCGTATCTTTTTTTCATACTAAGCAATGACTCAACATACCATAAAAATTAAGGAAATGAGATTGATTAATGAAGAAACAACTTCATAAAGTGCATATATTGGTCTTTGGGGGTAAGATTATTCAAGAATGCCATGTCCAACACAAAATCAGCTTGCTGTCTCACAACCCAATGCCAATGGGTATACTTTTAAGATATATTGCTCATTTGGTGACGATGGCCCACGAGATGCAAGGATGAATCGTGTAGGGACTCGGATTAACACATCTGAAACTCTTTGTGTATTCTGAACTAGTCTCATGATCAGTTGCTAACTCACACAGTGAAACATTGCTGAAATACCCTCCATTCAACAATTTAACTAAAAAGGTAGCAAAATAGCAGTAAATAACAAATGAAACTCTTGTAGCGGAAAAGAAACTTGTGGTGCTATTCGACACGCCCACAGTCAATTGGTGGGGAGCGCATCGTAGCTCGCAAAGTCTTCAAAGTACTCCCCCTGAGAGAGCTCTTGAGTAACTGATCCTTCTTAAATTGAGTAACAATGTTTAAAGTCGTGAGTACATAAAGTACTCCGCAAGTCATAAGGAACAATATGCAATTAATATTCATGCAAGACTTGATTAAAGGAATAGCCATATGGTTCCTTTACAGAAAGCAAGTGTATAATAAATAAAGAATAAACAATTGCTTTGAAACAACCAGTGAATCTCTCATTTACTACCCAACCAAACCACCAAGTAAACATCCCATCCACTAAGTGAACATCACATTCACCTTCCAACCATTTTCGTAAAAACTCTATACCTCATGTGAAATCCCCAAACATTGTCCATAACCAGAGACATGGTTGTTTAAACCGTTTACACTCTACTAAGGTTGTACAACTTGATCAATAAGAGATAAATCAACTTATAATATTGACCAAGACACACTTCCATAGGCGTGCGACTAAATGATTATCACAAGGCCTTTACAAGGCTCCGTCTCAACCCGGTTCTACCCGCTATGGTTTCAACACTGAATGTCATCGCAACCAGATAGGGCCCCCTCTTGCGCTATTGTGAGTATCCATCCTAGAACTCACACGACCACCACAAAATCAAAATTGAGACATTGCAAAATAATCAGCCAGGCCCATCCCATATTGGACATGTGGTTGTACGATATGTCATAGTTCAATGACGCACAAGATTAAGTCCTTAACAATTCACCCAAGCGAGACTACCTCATCCCAATGTGCAAACAACACTCTGTTTACTGCATGATCACTCGCCTGAGTGAAATTCATTTTATTTAACCAAACCAATGGCAATCCCTGTCATGTCACACAATTTTATAAGAACGGCATCGCACCATAATTTGTACAATAGTAGCATCCCACCACAATTGCACAATAGTGGCATCGCACTATAATTCCATATATCATTAAGTCAAATTATCATCATTGAACATGTTACATGAGCCCATCGTATAACTAAGTATGACTAAGAATCTTTACGATAACTCATGTTGATGATACAAATATGTCCAACTAGTAATAACCATCCTATGGTAACAAAGGTTTCATAATATTCAAGTAATCAATGGCAACATAATGACAAATATGTGATTAACTACCCAAAACAGTTGATACAAAAGTAGCAAGCAATTTTATATAAAACAATATACTTTTGAAAACATAGATTCAATATAATCAAAGGACAACAACTTGCCTTGGCCTTGCTCAATTACTACACTTTGGTCTTCAAATCTTGTTCCTGCTCCTTATAAATCATCGTCTAAATGAGAGAGACAAAATGAACGAAACACAAATAAATTCAAATAAAATCCAAAACTAAGAAAGACTTGTTGGCGTGGCGGCTGATGCAGGAAACACAGCGACGACATGTGCTGACATGGCACTGAAGTGGCATGCTCAAGACGATGATACATTAGCAGCGGCGGTGCTTTGGGACCGTGGATCATCGGCGACCGCAAGGCATGACGGAGCCGGTGGATGTGCGGAATCGCAAGAGTGCGATGCGGCGAAGATGATGACGCGGATGCGGCGACGAGGCTCGAAGGAACTTGTCAGCAGCCGACAGGGCACTAGAGAGCTCCTCTGGCGAAGAGGAAGGGAGCACAGGCTAGAAGACAGAAAGGCGAAGCTAGGGAGGTGGACGGTGGTGCTCAAAACTCACCGACGACGGGGTAATCGACGGTTTGAATGGCGACAACAAAGGAAGAGGGAATAGTTTGAAATCTCAGCAATTGCGACTCCATGCTCCAATTGACTCTTCCCGAGGCTTGGCGACATCAAGGCGCCTCGACTGACGCGGTCAAATCTGACAGGAAGGCTTTGCAAAAGCGGCATGGTGAGCTTGCTCCTCGTCTCCAATGGAAACATCCGCGGAATGGAGATGGAGACGCGATCTGGGTGGAAGACGATGGCGACCGACTGACATGGGAGTCCCAGCAGCAGTGGCAACAGGAGCGGGGCGGACTGGGCTGCAGGAATGGTGATAGTGCAACTCGTATTCTAAATAATAGATTAAGGTAGCGGTGTACTGTAGTTTCTTTTAAGTGTCGAGCACCAGCTTCACTAAAATCATTAAAAAAGAGTGAGCATGCTAGCCGGTGTCAACATGCTATCTTCTGTTTTTTTTAATCTAATTGTTTTTTATGTGATGTGTGCGGCTACATACTACATATTATTTCTTTGTTCCATTGTTCAGGTAGTGTAGCGTATGATGTGAATTGTTTTGGGACGACAAAAGAATCCAATCACATTATTTCAAATTGCTAACAATTGGCTACGGCGAGGTAGGAAAGAAAGTTCACACAATAATATTTGTCCATTGCAGCTATTACTTGAGCATTTTTTAAATGTATATGGACAAGAAAATAGAAGAGTTCATGCGTAAGCAACAAAAAAATGTTCTTAGGTTGGTTGTTTTGGAAAATTCAGCTTCGGTGGCCAACACTTTTTTTTGGCTAACTTATATCGGTATTATGCAAAACATAGGTAACAAACCCTGGTTTGGAAAAATAATTTGCACGGGAAACTCACCCACCCGCGTATAGCTCTCACAACTTGGGTTGACTTCTAGCGGTGATTGAATCTGAAAGACCGAAACTACATTGGAGCATCGCTACCACGTATGGCTAAATGGGCAACCCGGCCTGGTACTGCCCGATAAGGCCCGCAGCTAATGAGGTCATGCTAGCCCATGGGCCAGGGTTCCGACTCAGACACGACATGCTAGTGCCTCGGGTCGTGCTGGCCCAGCCCAGGCAAGGTTGGCCTGACGGGCTGTGGTCGAGCCCGTTTAGCCCAAAAATTCAAAAATAAAATAAAATAAAATAAATCTAAAAAATATGTAGAATTCAAAAACTCGTCTCCTTTTTCCTTCTTTTCATTTCCTCCTATTCATTTCCCCTTTTTGCCTTCTTTTCCTTCTAACCCTGGTTTGGAAAAATAATTTGCACGGGAAACTCACCCACCCGCGTATAGCTCTCACAACTTGGGTTGACTTCTAGCGGTGATTGAATCTGCTTGCCTGATAAGGCCATGACTAATCTGCTAGCCCATGGGCGAGGTTCACTCGACCACGACATGCTAGTGCCTCGGTCGTCTTGTGCCCACCAGCAAGGTTGGCTGACGGCCGTGGTCGAGCCTCCCAAAAATTCAAAAATAAAAATAAAATAAAATAAATCTAAAAAATGTGTAGAATTCAAAAACTCGTCTCCTTTTTCCTTCTTTTCATTTCCTCCTATTCATTTCCCCTTTTTGCCTTCTTTTCCTTCTGTTCCTTTTCCTCCCTTCTCAATTTTTTCTTTTCTCCCGGTCTTAGGCCCATGCCCTTCTTCTTTCTTCCTCTTTCTCTTCTTTTTCACCTCCTCCCTCCTCTAGTCCTCCCATCACCTCCCTTTCCTCCCCTCGCACGGCTGCGCCTGTCACCCCGCCTCCGTCGCTCTATGCGGTCTCGCCCCGCCTCCGCACCAACCTTGTCTGGCCTCTGTGCTGGCCCCGCCACCTCCTCCTCCTTGGTGTCAACCTCACCCTACCGCCGCCGCACCCGCCGCCCAGCCTCCTCCTCGTGCTGGCCTTGCCCGGCCTTCTTCTCGCATTGGTCTCCTCCTCCACGTCGGCCCCGCCTGCCCCTAGCTCCTAGCCTCATGTCATGCCCTCCTCCTCCTCGCGGGCTGTGCCGGGCTCATGCCATATCTGGCATGATTCGGTACTGTTCGTGTCGTGCCAAAGTGTGGACCCAGGCATGACTTGAACTATTGTGTTTTGTTAGCTTAGTCTATAAATAATACAGACTATACTATACCTAAATCAGATCAATAGTATCATACCTTAGATCAATTCAACTGACACGACCCATCTAACTACGGCTACCACGACATGCATTAGCCGCAAAAGGTGATGAGGAATTTCAAAGGGTAAAGGAGGAATTTTTTTTTTGCAAACTGGCCGCCATACTGGACCCACCCTGCAGTGTTATTTCCAAGATCGTCCCGAAGTACCAAACGCCAAACCCCTCCTCTAGAATCTAGATTGTTCCCCACCAAAGACCTAATCCAATCTCTCCGTTTTCCACGTCTCCCTCCCGATGGGGCTCTTCTCGTGGTGGAAGGGGCGCGGCGGCGGCTCGCCGGAGCCGCCGAACCAGCAGCCGGGAAAAGCAGCGGGCGTCGCGGCGGCCGAAGTGGCCGCAGCCGGCACGAACGGGGCGGTGGAGATGCGGCGGCAGCGGCAGGCGGACGCGACGGTCTTCGAGTTCGGGTCGGCGGCGGAGTCCGGCGCCGCCGTTACGCTCGCGGGATACTGCCCCGTCTCCGACGAGCTAGAGCCGTGCCGCTGGGAACTAGTGCCGGCCGCCGGCGAGGGTGCGCCGCAATTCCGCATCGTCTTCTGAGCACGAGGAGAGAGCAGCCCCATATTCCGCCACTTGTCATCTTGGGCTCTACTAGGTTTTATAGGTATAATAGCGTGATCTTTTGGCTGTATTCTGGTACCCAGGCATTTCTTGAAATAAAACTTGAGATATTGATGGGTTTGTTGATAAGATTTGAATTGTTATGGATGGTCGTATGCGCTTGCCGTGCTAATTGTTGGATTGCTGAGTTTATTGCTGCTTCAGATGAACATTGAATGTTTTCAAGAATTCCAAGATGCAAACTCAAACTACAAACTATTACCTTAAAATTGCTGTGGAAGTTGCTCACAGGAACGTGTTTGTAGTATTTGTGGTGTCATATTGCTACAGTTGGTCAGTGTAAACCTTACAAATATTACCAAATTCTTAGACATGACTATTCTGTTTTGGAAGGATAGGCACCTGGGTGTTTTGCAAAGATATCAAACGGTGAGACTACAATGGGCTTTGTTGATAGTAAGCACCTAAGCACCACACAACAGGGAAACAGTTCCCTCCTCGAACTATGCATATACTGTCTATATTTTGTTACTTTGAACAAAAATATGATCACAAATTCAGTCTATTTGGTTGCAAGCTGGAATTATCTGCTTGATATTGGTGTCTCTATATCTGCACACCTTTCTGCCTCTGAGTCCTAAGTAGTAGGACATGTTAAAGATCATAACTAGGTGTGTGTTATTTGTAGCACTAAAATATTGTTATTCACAAAACAATGGATCAATCAGTATGTGAGATCCTGGCTTTGGGGGTTCATTTGTGCTTACCTTTTGGCTTCTTAAAATAAGGTTATTTGCTCATTGCAGTTAAGTTGGCCATGTAAACTGGCTGGATCACAAATTCACATTTTTTTTCCACTGCAGTTTATGTCCTGTAATGGTTTAAGTTGTGGGAATGGAATAGGCTTATCTGGTTAACCTTTCCTAATTTTAGTATCTAATTTATTCCTGGACTAACATTCAACATCTGCGACGAAATATTGGCTTGGCACTGGAGTTACTCCAGATTTTAGCGAAGCATATCTCTGTACCAAAGTACCGACAGTACTGAATAGGGTATGGAGCTACTAGTATAACAAAACAGAGTTAGTGATGGAGGATTGTGCCGGGACAAGGGAGAGCAAGCTTATACATTGATGTTGGAACTTGTTAGGAAAATAAAGAGAAAACAGATATGTATTGGTATGACCAAGAACTACCAAACATGTAGTGCCACAGGTAACATACTCATGGCAGCTTCAGACTGGTTACCAAATTGTCACCTTAATACCTCTAGCAAACAAAGGCTTCATCGAATGGAAGTTCATATCCATCTCAAGTTTGAAATATGTTTTGCGATTCTTGTCTCTTAACACTTATTGTGTTTGTCAATAGCTCTAAGAATCAACCAGGGTATATGAGACCTGAAAACTTTGGTGCATGATCGGTGCTGATGCCCTCTTGTCAGTCAGGTTGTTGTGGTATGGATAGAATCATATATTTCTGTGTACTCATTTCTTAAAGCAGTTTCTTGGGATATTCTTTGCATGCCTTGAACAAACTGAATTGAGCTCGTCTATTAGACGCAATTATTTACAAATTGTCGTAGCAAAAAGACTAGGCAGTGGTACGAGGTACCCTTTTGTCCTGGGAATGGACCGAATGGAAGAAAGACCTACAGGCATAAAATGTGTATGTGTATTGCTTATGTATGAATGAGGAGTACATCCTTACAAGCCCATGGGGTCACACACACACACACACACACACACACACACACATATATAGAGGGGGTAAGAAGGGATATTTAACTTGTCCTCACAATGTATTGAGAGAGAGATGGAGTATTTATGTACATTTGCCTGAATACATTACATACAATATTCTTGATGGTATATCGGTATTCCTGACGGCCCTAGGATACAGGGCACCTCTCGTCTACGTGGTCCGAGGTTATGAGGATAGGTCCTGCGGTTCCAAGGGGCGAGTGGACGCAATCCTGTCGCCCCCGGCCCCTCGGGAGTCGGGATACCTCAGAAAAAGATCAACACAGGGCCGTCCCATTGGGGTGTGGCTGCCATGCTGAGGGTATGGCTTCGAGGCGGCCGGCAAGCCGAGACAGAGCCGTGGTGAAGTTGTTGCGGTGCAACCACGCCGAGGTATGGCCTACGCGGGCGACGTGTCGAGAGGTGAAGTTCGCGCGGACGAATTTGACGCTAGGCCACCCCGCTGAGGCATAGCCTACGAGGTGGGCGGTGTGTCGAGAGGTGAAGTACGCGCGGGCCTTTGGAGTGACTAGGGTTTTACGTGTTTGAGCGTGATATGCAATGTCTCTCCGCCGAGGCGAGACCTTGGGAGCGAGAGACTCTCTAGTCGTCGAGGCGCGACCTTTGGAGCGTATAGGGTTTTGCGCGTTGTCTTGTTTATATACTTGTGCCTGCAGAGGGCATCGGTGTGTGCTAGGGCTTGTAGCCATGCGCGGTGTCTTGTTTATACACTCATACTTGTGGAGGGCATTGGTGTGCGTTGGGGCTTAGAGTCATGTGTGGTGTCTTGTTTATACGCTTCACACTCACGAGAGTTGAGTTATTGTGCATAGGGGCTCGGAGCCATACGTGGTGTCTTGTTTATACGCTTCACATTCACGAGAGTGAGTGTGAAGCGTAGGGGCTCGGAGCCATACGTGGTGTCTTGTTTATACACTTCACACCTGCGAGAGTGAGTTAGTGTGCATTGGGGTTCAGAGCCATACGTGGTGTCTCGTTTATACAATCGTACCTGCGGAGGGTATCGGTGTGCGCCGGGGCTCGGAGCCATGCGTAGCATCTTGTTAGTGTGTACCGGGGTTTAGAGCCATAAACTGTGTTTTATTTATACACTTCACACTGCGAGAGTAAGTTAGTGTGTACCGGGGTTTAGAGTTATAAACTATGTTTTATTTATACACTTCACACTTATAAAATTAAGTTAATGTGCACCGAGGTTCGGTGTCATACGCGGTATCTTTTTTTAAGTGGGTTCTCTGCTCCGATACCTCGACGTTAGAGGCCTCCCATTGAGATGGAGTCGTAGTACTTATCCGCATGCTGCGGTGCTGTTTGCATTCCTAAGAGACACCAGGTTAAGTTGTGCTGTGTACACATGCGAGCGACGTGCCACACAATTATCAGCTTATCACCGAGCCCTGCAGCAGAGTGGTGCAGTGGTCCTGGATGCATATATACGCCTTGCTGGTGGTGGTTGGCATGAGCACATCTAAGCTCTAGCTAGCCGCAACTTTTTGCTTAGCGTGTAGTGTCCGTATGGATGCAATTATTTTTACGTCTATAGTGCCCTAAATCATGAGAGGGAGAACAAGCAGCACTGCTAGCGGTGGGTGTCTAGAGCTCCCCTAGACTTGGTAGTTGGCATTTACAGCGGTGGCCTCGCGTTCATGTACTAGTACGCCATATTCCCAGGAATCACAAAGTGCATGTTACACGCTACATGCTTTAGCGTCCTATATATATATATATATATATATATATATATATATATATATATATATATATATATGTCCGTGCAAATAACGCGCTGGTCTTTAGGTGCCTAGCCTAAATTTATTGTCCTGCACAAAAATTATTAGGTGACTAATGCATGAGCTGATCAACAAATCAACTAACGAAATGACTCAACTGTACAGACTCAACATACTAATGCAGATACACAACTAGACACATGCAACAAGATTAACCCAACAGAGCCGGGGTAGTCTATGAAGGGGCGAAGCGGTCCCTCGGTGGCGGTGAGGTCTCCGTAGGGTGCTCTGAAGCCAACGTGGGGGCCTCCGGACGCGGCGAAGCGCTCCGAAGGGAACTCGTGGGGCTCCGGACGCGGCGAGGGTGCCGACAAGGTGGCGATCGCGGGGGGCCCGAGGGTGCCAGCGCCGAGGGGTCCCGAGGCGAGGTGCTCGGCTTGGAGCTCGAGAAGCCCGAGGATCGCCAAAGGTCACCGTGCCGGCGGGGGCTTGAGGCGAGGCACCGGTGGCCGTGGTGGAGTCGCCGAGGCAGAGCCAGCTTGAGGCATCCCCGGGCCGAGGGACTCGAGCGGTAGGGGCCCCAAGAGGGTGCGCTGCACATCGAGGGGGTCCCAAGGCTGGGGTGCTACGGCTTGGAGACGGAGTGGCGCCGGAGGGGATGTGCAAAGCCCGGGGTGGCGCCGAAGGGGATTAGGGGCCTTTCTTTTTTTTTCTGCGGCTTCTTGTCCGGTCCTAGGGATGGTGTCAACTGTCGTAGCAAAAAGACTAAGGGAGTGGATATGAGTACCCTTTTGTCTTAGGAATGAACCAAATGGAAGAGGGCTCAAAGACACAAAATGTGTATGTGTATTGCTCATGTATGAATGAGGAGTCCCCCTTCCTTACAAGCCCATGGGTCATGTATATAGGGGTCAAAAAAGGACATTTACCTTCTTGCCTTCACAATGTATCGAGAGAGGGGGCATTTAGGTACATTTGTCTAAATACACCATATGTACTTGGTCTACACATGTACAGTATCCCCCGATGGCACACCGGTATTCTTGACGACTAAGGGGTGCGAGGCACCCCTTGGTGTCCTGCTGCGACACAAATTAGTTGATGTTGAAGAAGCTCAGAGAGGTGCCGTGCTGCGACACAAATTATATGATGTTGAAGAAGCTCAGAGAGTGAGTTATGCATGTTTTGCAATTCATTGTCTCCTTAGGACATGTACAATAGTGTGATGCTATCTGTTTGTAAACTTTGCTACGTAGGATTCTTGTTGATATGTGTGAGAGAGGAGGAGAGCTCTCTCTTCGGAAGAGACACCAATAATTAGCATAAAACACTGTTGTATGAGTTGTTGTTTATAATAAACACTGTTTTTATTCAATAATTAAAAGATGAGTAAATTTTACTTTAGACCATGTAATCTTACCATAGTTTCACTTTACACCATCTTTAACAAATCTTTTCACTTTACACTACCTCTTTTTTGCTATATCTTGCACTTTACACCATGGTAAGATTTGGCCACCTTCTTTGGTTCTCGCGGGATGGAGAGAAGTATATGGACCTCGGAAATCGGATGATGAAGCAAACCATCAATGTTGATGATGCGGGAATGGCGCCGCTCTGTACTAGACTTGTGCACACGAGTTGAGTCGGGCGTTTTGTTTAGCCCGCTCTTCTATTTTTCAGGTCATCACTGCCTCGTCAGTAGTGCCTCACCACTGGCAAGCTCCACGTGCACCTCCCCCGTTTCCCTCTTGCTGATAGGGCGCTCCTCGGTGCAAGGTGAAACAAAAGGTAAGAAGAGATAGTTTAAAGTGAAAATATTTGTTAATGGTGGAGTAAAATGAAACTATGTTAAAATTACACGGTCTAGAGTGAAATTTACTCTTAAAAGATTACAGGGTTTCATAAAAGCAAGCCTAAAAGACAAACTATTGTAAAAAATTTCTTTAGACTTGCCTCTAGATTATACGAGGGAGCATATTGTCTCTAGATGATACAGAGGAGTATACATATAAGTTCTCTCTACTATTGTACATGCTTTTAGATAATCGGTACTAGCTGTATATACAAATACGGAAGCTGGCTCCTCTCTACTATTGTACATGCTTTTAGATAATCGGTACTAGCTATATATACAAATACGGAAGCTGACTGAATTTCAGTGATCGAACAGAAATAATCACCTACCAAATTAGACAGGAGGCCGGTTAATCCAGCGTAATTACTCCTGAACAATGGCAAACATGCCATACTGGAGCCTGGAGATGTCAAGCAACCACGTGTAATCCCAACAAAAAAAGGCTGAATTTCAGTGATTCATCAGAAATAATCACCTGCCTAATTAGACAGGAGGCCGGTTAATCCAACGTAATTACTCCTGAACAATGGCAAACATGCCATACTGGAGCCTGGGGATGTCAAGCAACCACGTGTAATCCCAACAAAAAAAAAATCGATCAGGTCCCTCAACAAACACGCTGTTAGGGTCGCAACTCCCAGCCCAGCTCTAGGCCTCTAGCAGCAGCAGAACACCTTATCTTCTCTTCCAACGACGCTTCACGCTCCAATGGCCTTGAGCCTCTTGAATCCTCCTCCCTCCAAAATCGCGCTCAAACCCCCGCTCCCGCCACTCCCAAAGGCCCCGTTGCTCTTCTCGCCACCGCATCAACCTCGTCTTCATTTACCCCTCCTCCGTAAGCCCCTGCTGCGACCCGTCCACTCCTCGTCGTCCCCGCCGCCGGACGCCTCCCCCTCGCCGCCGTCGTCAAGGGAGGAGGCCGTCTCCCAGGCGAGGTCCTGCCTCGCCACGGCGCTGCGCAAGCCGCTCAACAACTCGGTCCCACTTCGGATACTCAAGAAGCAGCGGCAGCCCCGGTTCCGCGCCGAGATCCCCGTCGTCGATGACTCGCCGGGCTCCCTCGCGCGCCTCGCGTTCGACGTCTTCTCGAGCCTCGGCGTGTCCAGGAAGGGCTCGCCAGCGAAGCTGCTGCTTGTCTGGCCCTCCTCCAAGGAGCTGGGAGTGGCTCTGCAGGAGTTCAAGAACTGGGGGGACTCGACGTCGTCGACGGTGCACGCGCAGCTGAACTCGGTGGCACCGGACGCGCTGAGCTCTTGCGACGCCGCCGTGTTCTTGGCGCCGGGGCGGTCGCAGGTGGAGAAGATGAGGGCCGCCGCCGACGCGCTGGGCCCCAAGCCGGTGGTCCTGTTCAACCCGGCGTGGAGCTTCGAGGAGGAGGAGGCGTTCGGCACCAGCGCGAGGAGCTTCGTGGTCTCCTTCAATGTGGTGTACTCTTTCCTGGGGCTGGAGGTGAAGGGGTTGCTGAGCAACAAGAAGGAGTGCTTCTCCGGTGCGTCGAGGGCGGGCGGTTCGGTGGGGAGAGTTGGGTGCTCATGGTGGAGGAGGACGCGTCGGAGGAGGAGGGGGGGTTCAAGGTTGTGTCGCGGATGAAGCTGCGGCCGACGATCGGCGAGGTGGAGACCATGCTGTACAACCTCATGGCCGCCAACTCGCCGTTGACCAAGTCGGCCAAGTTCCTCAGGGAGCTTGTGTCCAATGTGACTGGGAGAAAGGGGAAGTAGTAAGCCTGCGTAGCGTTTACACAGCATATTCTGAATCACTCTGTCATGCTCATGCCAACTGCCTGCCTGGTTGTACTGGTAGCAGTATCTTTGTTCAGTTAATTTAGGCTGCAATTGCGCATGATCATCAGATGAGGGCATTGTAAACAGGAATTTGGAACTTGGCTGCCTTGCGCGTCCATAAAAGGAGCCCGTGAGGGGGTTCGTTCTCTCAATGGCTCCTGCGACGTGATTAGAGGGTAAAATTTTTGTGTAAAAAATTTCACGAGCGGAAAAAAAATTCAAGCGCGAGAGCGAAGGAAAAATTTCAAAAGGGAGAGAGAAAATCAATTATTGGAAGATAAGGGAGAAGCAAATAAGTTGTGCGTCCTGCTGCGAGCACCTAGAAAAGGTAAGTGTCATTCGCATCCGGCTATTATTATCGCTAGTTTTAGCAATATGATTAGGATGCAATTAGATGAATTGTAGCAACGGAGTAGTTATAGTTGTGTAGTCAGTTTATTTTGAAGACTCGGTAGTTAGCAATGTCATTAGGCCGTAATTAGTTGCTTAACAGACCTGTTGTTAATAATATTGTAAATTTCATCTCGGCTATTTGCATAGTTTCATGAACTTGGTCATAAAATAGCAAAATATTTGGAGGTCGTTAAACGAAATAGAAATAGACCCACTGCACGCTTTGTATATGTACTCTTGATCGGGTATATTGCCTTCGGTGCATGCACTACGCAGTACACCGCTAGAATGAGAAACTAGCCGCACCTCTCAGCAAGTTTTTATATCCGAAATTTAATGAAAAAGAATATTGTGTCGTAGACCCCGCAGGTCATTGGTGTAAGCTAGGTCTAACTCGAGTATGGAAACGTACAAATGCAATAAGAATTTTCGAAGTGAATTATTTTTGCACTGTAATATCGAACTGGTTAAAAAATTCATAACTATATAAAAATGTAGGGAAATCAGTTTTGTTGGTTTTCTTTTTAATTTAGTACCACAGGAAATTTTCGAAGTGTAACATAGAATAGGCTACGGATTTTTTATACTACAAATAATATTAGCTTGGACATTTCATGGATAGAAAAATCATACGAACTCCAATCGGGATTGAAAACCTGTACGACAAAACGCTCGTGTACAGTGTGCATAACCAAATTTGTAGAAGCATTCATTCGGGAAAAAAAATCCCACAAATAATTCGATGGTTTCATATGCACATGTGTTAGGTACTTTATGGCGGAAATTCAAGATCTGTTCGTGTTCCACGGGGACGCTCTCGTACGCGACGGACCGTACGGTGCAGATCTGTCAAATTGTCACCGCACCGTGATCCGGGCATCGGCTCTGAAGGACATGAGCCTCTCGGAGCTAAGACGGTGCGTGCGTTCCGCGTTCGATCGCTCCACTGGAAGGAAGAAGCTGCGCATCGAGGCGTTGTATGCCTCGGTGGTGGGTAATGCAAAGCGAGACCGTTTGGCAACTTATGAAGGTCACATGTGGCGCTTCATGGGCCAACTACATGGGGTTGTTTGCAACCCGCTCTCGCGATATATGCGCGGCCGATGGTCTACGTTCGATTCTTGGAAGGGCGGGGACATCCGGTGCGGTGGTTCTGTGAAGGTGAAGGTCTTTGGTGAGGAGCCAGCGTTGGTCTCCGGTGTTGGAGGAGACATGGGCGATGGAGACCTGAGGAGGCGTGCGGTCAATTTCGAGCCCAACGAAGGAGCGGAGAGATGGTGGTCAGCCCGTATTGATTGTCACGAGTACTGTCCGGCCGGTGGATGAGGTGGAAGCGAGGAGGGCGTGGAAACAACTAGTTCGGAAGGCGACGAAGACGGAGAAGTGCTGCGGGAGGAGTGCGCATTGGTGGTTTTGTGACCATCGACATTGCTTACGCCCTCTCACGATTGGGCGACGTTGCGACGACATCGCTGGTTCTGCCACGTCTAGAGGGTGCTGAGTGGGGGTTCAATGAGGACACCCTGCTCCTAGGCCAACGCTTTCCTAATAAGAGCGCCGCACAGCATGCTATTGCTAGATACGTCGTTAACATCGGTCGGACGTATCGGGTGCAGAGGTCCAACCCCGATACGTACATGGTCAGGTGTGTTGATGAATCCTGTGCTGGCAAGGTCCGTGCGCAGAGGTTCACGGCCGCTGCCATGGGCTTGATAATCTTTGAAGGACCACACATGCGAGTTAGCTGAGCCGCTTCACAGGCACCACAACATGACGGCCTCGTATGTTGCTAGCTTGATAAGCCACCTCGTCGCTGCAGATGTGTCCATTTCACCAAAGCTCCTGCTGACGGATGTTGCCAATATGGTGGGGTTCCTGGTCAGCTACAAGACGGCATGGCGTGCGAAACACAGGGTTCTGGAGTGAATGTTCGACACATTCGAAGAGGCTTACAACCTAGTACCAAGATTGCTGCATCAAATAGCGGAATCTAATCCCAGGACGTACGTAAACAAGCTTGAGCGTGTGCATCCGACTGAGGGGCCAAATTGTTTTGTTCTTGAAAGGATCTTCTGGGCCTTCCGTCAGGCGATCGAAGGGTTCAAGCCTTGTCGTCCCGTGCTCACGATGGATGGCACCTTCCTATGTGGGAAGTACAGGGGTACCATCCTCACCGCCGTTCGCGGCGTCACGAATGACCGCTTAGTCCCGTGGCGTTCGCAATTGTTGAGAGCGAGAACACCGAGAGCTGGTTGTGGTTCCTGTGCAATGTGAAGCAGGCGGTAGTCCAAGATCGGCCAGATGTGTGTGTCATCTCGGATCGCAATGCTGGGTTGATGTCTGCGTTGTGCATGATGCAAAAGCGGGGCCGCTCGTTCGGTGGAGCGATGCTAGGAGCCGTTGGTGCATGAGGCATCTCGCGGCCAACTTCCACACAAGGTTTCGGAGCAAGGACCTCATGAAGATGTTCAAGAAGCTCTGCATGCAGAACTAAAGGAGAGAGTTCGAAGCGGTGTGGAGACAGCTCGATGAGGAGACCGGAAAGCATGTAAGGGACTCAGCGCATGCCGAGGCGGGGCGCGGTGGAGGGTCTGCGAGTTGGGAGTTCACAGGTGAGTTAACTTCGCACTTGCGACTGGAGAAATGGTCCTCGCCGCACGACACCGATGGTGCAAGGTACGAGATCATGACGACCAACATGTCGGAGGTGTACAACGGTGTGCTCAAGGGTGTCCGCTCCCTGCCGATCACTGCGATAGTGGAGGAGAGCTGGAACCATACAATCGGATACTTTGTTAACAGAGCCATGATGGCCAAGAAGCATCTAGAGGATGAGAAGCAATTCTCCGAAGTAATGCATGCCTACATGGAGAATAAGATCAGCAAGGCTCGATCGCACGCCGCTCGTACCATGGATGGCGTCAGCGAGTTCGAGATCGGGCTCGGGAGGCCGAGCTCCTGCGCCTTGCCGGATGTTGGACCTCCCGCACGCAGCTGCGGTTTGACAGCACTCTGTCTGCTCGTGGGACCGTTAGGCCCGGAAATTCACACTTTCCACTTTCGATGGGGAGATGACCATTACTACGGAGGGCGTGGCTCGCTTACGTGTCTCTGCATGCGTGGTCTTCGGTAGTGCCCCCCAAAGTAGCATCGAAAGGTCCGTTTGGTAAGCGATTTGGTTACCCGATTCCTGCGAACGCGTCGGGTGTGCCACATTCCTGGCTGCGACGGTACATGATCTGCCCCGAGCATGCGACTGTGGAGGAAGTGAGGACACACTTAGTCGCGTACCTTTTGTTCATGTTCGGATGGATCCTGTTTCTTACCACGCTGGGAGACTGCGTGTACCCGATTACATCCATCAGCACGATCTTTGGTGGGCCTTTGGCAGGAGGTTCCACGATGCGATTGGGGCTCTGCAGTGCTTTGCGCCACCTACCGAGGGTTGTGCGATGCTTGTCAGCGTAGCACGGGCGAGATGCTAGTCCTCGCGGTATGCTACGCCCTCCTACAGTTATGGTTGTGGGAGCACTTTCCAGTCGGTCGACCGTACTTCCGCACAGGCGTGCACCCTTACCAGGTGACCACCGTGCTTTACGGGAACGCTGCAAGCGACGACCCCGTCGACGGGCCTACGATGGGAACACGTTGGACACGTGCTACCCTAGGGTGGGCTTGGGAGAGACCGAGGCGCGTGTACCCAGAGTTCCATAACCTTTTCGAGACTCTCCATGAGGACGAGGTCATCTGGTGGCCATGGACAGCACTGTTCCTTCACGACATGGCCCCCTACGGATTATCGTCCCAGTGCACTCTGGTTGACCACCTGTCACCTGGTCTTCTCGCACATGGTCGAGCAGTACAATCTGCAGCAGGTCATGAGGTAGTTTTGCCTTTACCAGGAGGTGCCACCGCCCGCGGGATGACCTCTCACAGCAAAGGCTCACCGGTATGTCATTCTTTGGTGTCATTTTGAGGGCATGTCTGAATAAGATTTTCTGACATATCAATTCAATTGCAGGCAAACGAGGAGAGGGCGGAGGAGCGGCGGCGGAAGGCGAACCTACAACCACGGGCGGCGTTGTGGATCGGCGAGGTTCTTACGGATGTAGTCTGCGGAGTTTCGCGGCTATGCCATCGGGCGTACTTTATGTACTTGCGGTAATGCGTTCGCGCGATTAGGTGCAAGCTTATGGGCGGCGCCGCGGCATCGATGGGCGCCATGCGGGGCGGCGTCGTACTAGCTGGTTCGGACCGTCACCGGGCGTCCCGCCTCGACGAGACGGTAAAACATTCTTCGCATAATTTTCGTATGGCAACACTTTTCGCACTTACTATCGGTTTTCATGCAGTACTACCGCTTGGAGCGTATCCGGCATGAGACTACTAAAGCTCTACGCGGTGGAAACAACAACACATTTGATCGTCTCCTAGGCGTGATACGCACGATACGCGAGGATGCGATTGTTGCGATTAGATCCATAACTTGTTGTCGCCACAGTGACTTTCACGCACAACATCGCGTACACGGCGGGCACCCTCCACCGCCTCCGCCCTCGGCACCTCTGTCGGCACCGCCCTCCATGCGCCGTCGCAATCCGGAGTCGTCTTGACTCTGATCACTCACCCGACCCGCCTCGGGCCACATGTCTGTCATCTGTCAATCGGTTCTTGTCGTGAGTACCTTTTCATGCACTCATTTCGGACGTATCTGACATTACCCTTTGTTCTTGCAGCAGTTGCGAGGGGATAGCACTCTCCTGCAACCATCGTCATCACAGAGGGAGGCGCAGGATTGGACTTCCTCGCACGACGTTCAATCACACTCTTTGAGCGCGACGATGGTTCGGCGACACATACGGAGGTACACCGTGCGGCAGACTCTGGCTCGGGCGGCAGGAGGATCCTCGTCAACACAACAGCCTACTCAGGTACACGTGAACGTACTTACACTGATTTTCCCATCGCACAAAACCAATGACTAACTCACCCTGTACCCTTCCCGCAGGAAGAGCACTAGTGGGTTGATGATATGCTCATGCCTCAGCCGTACCCCCACGATGAGATCACTCCAGATTCGCCTCCCAGATAGGGCTTCTACTACGGCCTTCGAGACGTACGGCGCTCCCCGGACAGGTTCACCTTCCCTGAGGATCAACTACACCGTCCCGGCAAGCGACACGACATGCGCCCTAACTAATTTCATGGCCGTGTAAAACTTGTTATGTAATGCCATTGTGCATCCCGCCTTTCTAATTTTTGTAATGTCCCTGTGCGTTACGACAATGTGATTTATGTACACAAAATGTTCTCCGAAATATTTAGTACTAACAACAATTGTACCTCCCGATTTTAACTTACTAAACCTTAAAGGCATAACGCAATGTTACCCCACGATACCTCCTCGGCCCCGCTACCTCGTGGACGCGAATTCTCTTCAACCAAATTGCAATTTACCTCGCAACCTATATATATGCTTGATTTGGGTGCCATTCCCCTCACTCTTGAGTTCCTCTTCTCATTCCTTCCAGTCTTAAACGAGATGTCAACGGCCTCATCAAACTTCTGAGTGAGCAGGCAATTAGAAACACTACAACATCACTTGGATTGCCCTCGTTGTAAGGATTCGGTGAATGTGTTCACCTCCCATACACCAACGAATCCATCACGAGTGTTCATGAAGTGTTCAAATCTTACGGTAACTTGCGCCTGATCATCCCCAATAAACTTCTTTCCAAACATTATGTTTTTTCACTAACAGTTCCAATTATTTTTACATAATACAACATGTCGGTTCTGGCTGTGGGCTGATAAAGCTGTGCCAGAGGTTCGAGACATTACAATGCAAATTGCAGCCTTGCAAGAGGACACCCGTCGTGTGGCTGCATTTCGTCAACTGCCTCGACCATCGGATCAACCGACGGAAAATAAAGATAATGTTCTTAAAGACTGGATGAAAGGATGAAAAGAGTTGAGAAATCGCTACAAAAATTAGTTAACATAGCCAGTTTGGTAATTTTTCTCCTATTATTTCTTATTCTTGCTAAGTAGAAGTTCAGTTTTAATAAGATTGTAATATCCACCCTTTATCTATGCATCTCTGCACTACGTGATGTATGCCTTTGTGGTGTTGTTGTACTCGTTTGTATAATGTATGCCTCTATCTAATTCCGTTATGAATACTTTGCGTGTGAATTAATCAAACCCTAATTTCCAAATACTACATTCTAAATTTTTGAGACCTAAATCTGTAATGTTGCAGACAATTTCAGCATACTTAGTTTTCGCAATGGTAAGACCGCACGACATAACTCCACACAGTAACGGCTATTTCAGACGAGAAACTAGCCGTTGGAAAAATCAGCGCGGAACTACCACCAACTAATTTGCGGTACTTCCGATTATCGAAATTTTCGCAAATTTCTTGCGGTACTACCGCTCTTAAATGAAGCGCAGAAAGATCCTCTCTGGAAAAAAACGTTCCGCGTGAAAATCAGAACTTCCACGGTGCGGTAGATCCGCTTCCAACATGGCGGTACTACCGCGCTTGTAGGCTAAGTCCCAAAAAGGGTGCTCTTTGAAAAAAACGTTCCGCGGGATTTTCGGAAGTTTTGCCCAGCGGTAGTTCCACACTTATATCGCCGGAACTACCGATTATCCTGACAAAGCAGCAGATGGCTTTCAAAACAACTTCAATTGCAAAACAAATTTGCAAACTTAAGTCACAACACACTGCATCGCCGGCTTTTCAGACCGAAATGACAGAACTCTGTAGAGTAAGACGTGACAACACTCTGTCTCGCTAGCTTTTCAGACCAAAATGACAGAACTCTGCAGAGTAAGACATGACAACACTCTGTCTCGCCAGCTTTTCAGACCGAAATAACAGCACTCTGCAGAGTAAGACGTACGTGACAACACTCAGTCTCGTCAGTTTTTCAGACCGAAATGACCGCACTCTACAGAGTAAGACGTGACAACACTCTCTCGCCCGACTTTTCGCATCAAATGAAATAATGACTCTACAAAGTAAGATGTGACAACACACTGCCTCGTCAGCTTTTCAGACCGAAATGACAGGACTCTGCAGAGTAAGACGTGACAAAACTCTGTCTCCCCAGCTTTTCAGACCGAAATGACAGCCCTCTGCAAAGTAAGACGTGACAACACACTACCTCGCCAGCTTTTCAGGTCGAAATTACAACATTTTGTAAAGTAAGACGTGACAACACACTGCCTCGAGAGCTTTTCAGACCGAAATGACATCACTCTGCGAAGTAAGTCGTGACAACACACTGCCTCGCTAGCTTTTCAGACCGAAATGACATCACTCTGCAGAATAAGACGTGACTTCTCTCTGTAAACCAGGACGAGACAGGATTCTGCAAAGCAAGACGTGACAACACTCTGCCTCCCCAGCTTTTCATACCAAAAGGATAGCACTCCGAAAAATAGGACATGACTTCTCTCTGCAAAAAGATTAGACAACACTCTGCCAACCACGCCATGCCAACCCTCTAGCTTATAAAAGGAGGTGGAAGTCATCTACGAGAGAAAACCACACAACCAAACCCAACGCCACACCAGAGCTTGCTTCACCACGCTGGGATGGATAACCTCAAGAAGCAATGGGACGAGATCTGTGATCTAGCAAGGGCTTCAACGGCACAGGCCGAACAAGCTAGGGCTGCTGAGGCCGGTCGGCAAAGCGACTTGCGGGATGTGACTCTCATAATGAAGCCCCGTAGTAGCAATCCCTACCAGAACATTCCAACCGAGCCGTCGCCGCAACACCCGCCAGAGGGGGAGACGCCGCCCCTCTGTTGGTGCAGGGACACATGCAAGTTCTTCAAATCCAAGCAACAGCTCAGCCTCGACATGCGTTACTGGGGTTATCCTAACTACTCCTCTGACTATCCCGACCGCTATTGGGATACGAGCAGCTATCGGCAGCCGGTAAGGAGTACTTAGAGTAAGTTATCGTACCAATTCTCCCGTCTACCCGTAGTCCCCGGAGCCGCTATGTGGCTTCCGCAAGTGGATCGACCTAGAGATCCACCCACAGGACCAGTGGCAGCTCGACTTCGAGGAGTGGAATGCCGAAAGGGGACGCGAGATCTGGGAGGAGGAGCGTCGAACTGAAGAGCACAATCAGCGTATCTGGCGGGAGACACATGCCCATCTCGAGGCGTGCAGGCGCAGGGAGCGCGATGCACGCGAGAGGGAGCGCGAGAAAAAGCGGGAAATGGCGGCCGAGGCCAGGGTGGCAGGCGAGGAGTACAACGCCGAGCTCGCAAGAAAGGGCAAATGGCCCTGGTCCACGCAGTTGGTCGGGCCATTCCGAGTAGTCCCCCTCCTATTTGCCATGTTTTTTACTATCTCCTAAAGGCATGCGTACTTACAAGGTTCGGAAGCTCGTGTCGCAAGTTACCGTAATAGTAGCGTCCATAGTAAAGCAATTAGCCGAAGCATCATGCCATGTGACCACATGTAATGTGCTTCCGTCATGTGCTGACCGCAATGTAGTTACAGTTACGTGCCTCATTGAGCCATCAAAGTATGCCTCTTCTGGTGGAATTCCAGAGATAACCATTCACATCGACATCGATTCTTCTATGTTTTAGGACTTCTCCGTAATCGCAACGTTCTCAGCCCCTTCAGTTAAGTTAATTTCTGTACTCTGCTTTAACTCCACCGCACAGAAGAAATGTGATCAAGAACAATAGCGACCAAGAGTAGTCATGTCGTACCAAACTTCGCACATTTCAAGTCACATGAAATCATGAAACCCTAATTTCCGAAACGTCTCGTCCTAATTTTTAAGACCTAAACCCTAAATTTATTGAGATAATTTCAGAGCATATAAAATTATGTAAAATTTACACAATCAAGTCCACTGTGTAGGGAGTCTGGCAAAAAATGCATAATGTTTGGAGCTCATTTGCTATATTAGAAAATTCCTACAAACATTAGACTTTAAAGAATTTTGGAGAAAAAATAAGAATGCATAAAATTTCAAAAAAATTACACAAGCAGACACACTATGCCAGGAGGCTCCACAAAAAATTTCATAATTGTTTGAGCTCATTTTATATATTTAAAAAATCGTCCAAGAAATATTGTTAATTTTTTTTAAAAAAAATCACCACGTGGTAGCACCTTGGTGTTGCCGTCCCGTTCGGCAGAACGTACAGGGGTGGGGCTAAATTTCGAATTTTAGGATTATAGAGGCTATTTTTGGAATTTTTATTGCGCAACGGGGCTAAAACAGTCCAGAATTCTTTAAATCCGAATAGAGGTAGTTAATTGCCGGCTATTATGGACAACGGAGATTTGAGCATTGAGTTGATGCGGTGAAATAGTAGCCACTCGGTTACCTGACAGAATTTGCCACCTCTGCATCCGGAAACTTGCGGTTTTGTGGGTTCTTACCGCAACTGATTGTATCCTGGCAATGGCAAACGACAGAGATCAGGTGTTAACGGTCGAGGAACCATCGTTGGTGAGTCTAGTCTGAATGATAATCTCGTAGATAAACATAGAATCACATAAAACAATGCAAAAATACAAGAACATAATAGTAAATTAAACACAGAGATGTAGGGGTTTCTTGCTTCTCTTTGTTGTTCTTCATCCGATCAAACATTTACAATGACTAACACCCCCTATTTATAGACTACAGTCCCTTCTAGGGTTTGGAATGGGGTGACCATACATGGACCGGCTGCCGGGTCGAGCCCATAGTCCCTTCTAGGGTTTGGAATGGGGTGACCATACATGGACCGACTGCCGGGCCGAGCCCATAGTTTCCCAACACTCCCTCTTGGGCATCCATCCTCATATGTTCATGTCTCGTCAAAACTCCATAAAAAACAGTGAAAATTTTTTAGAGAAAGAGTACATGACACACATTCTGCTGCGTTGCACGAATTGCCTCGTTAAAAACCTTAGTCGAGAAACTTCAGGAAAACTCATCAAGGGAAAAATAGTACAGTCCACTCAATTTCATTTAATATCTAGGATTTACTATTTGGTTACTCGATCTTCGTGATCAAGTTTCAATAATGAGTTCGTGAATGTCCCCCCCCTGATTTCTACACTTCTCTAAGTCTTATCATTCAAATTTCACGTATGCACCATTCAAAACTAGATGCTGCAAGTGACTTAGTGAATAATCTATAAGATTTTCACATGACTTAGTGTGCAGTACTTTAATTTCATTCATCTTTTGTAATTCGTGAGCATATAAGAATTTGGAGTTTATATGCTTAGTGAGAGGACTCTTTACATAACTCATTTGCACTTGTACAACACAAGCTGCATTATCTTCATAGATAATAGTGGGGTTTGCGTGCTATTCGATCCAAACGACTGCTGGATATGGTGAATCATCCGCCGAAGCCAAACACATTCTTGTGAGGCCTCGTACAGTACTGTGATTCCTGAGTGGTTCGTCGAAGTCGATACAAGACTTTGCTTAGACGATTTTTTATGAAATGCAGTTCCACCACATATTGATACATAGGTTGTTTGCGACTTGGTCGCATGCGGGTTCTAAAAGTACCCGGCATCTACATAGCCATTCATAGTTAGGTCTTGGTTCTTTCTGTAGAACAAACCAAGTTCTTTGCTTCTTTGAAGGTATCGGAAGATGTCATTCATTCCCTGCCAATGCCTTTGGTAGGTATTGTACTATACCTGGCTAGTAGGTTCACGGCAAATGTAATGTCCGGTCTAATACATTTTGTTAAATACAAGTGTGCTCCCATTACGCTCAAGTATGGGAATTCCGGTCCCTGGACTTCATCCCCATCTTCTCTAGCTCTATACGGGTCATTATTTTGCTGCAAAGACCTCCCGACCATTGGCACTTTCAAAGAATATGCCTTTCCAAAATCAAACATTTTTAACACCTTCTGAGTGTAGGTTGACTGATGTAGTAATATCCCTTCAAGGGCATGCTCAAGCTGCAAGCTTAGGTAATATTGGTTTTACCCAAATCTTTCATTTCGAACTCTGACTCCAGGTAACAGTTTGCTTTCTTAATACCTTCCAGGGTTGCAATGATGTTCAGATCATCTTCATACATTGATATTATACAAAATCCATACTTGAGTCGTTGTATAAATACACAAGGATAATTCTCATTATTCGTGTAGCCTTTCTTGCATAGAAAGTCGCTTCAAGCGATTATACCACATCCTACCTGATTACTTAACTTTATACAGTGACTTTCTGAGTTTCACACTGTATAGATTTCTATCTGCTCTGTCTGGGTTCTGGACAGAGATACATTCATATATCTTCATATAAATGTTCGAATCCAATAATCCATAAAGGTATGTTGTTACCACATCCATCAATTTCACTTTTAACTTCAAGTTTACTGCCATTGAGATTAAATATCTAAAGAGTGGTTTCGTCCATGACCAGGGAATAGGTTTCTTCATAAACAACTCCTGCATGTTGAGTGAAACTTTATGCAACAAGCCTCGATTTACTTCTTTATTTTTATTTCTCTTTCGAACAAATACTCACTTATGCCCTATGGGGTGCGCATGGGGAGGCGAACGGCTTACTGGCCCAAACATCTTTCTTTTATTTAGAGAAAATAATTCTATTTCTATTGCCTTCTTCCAATCTTCCCAATCTGATCTTTTCTTACATTCAGCGAGCGATGCAGGCTCTGGATCAAGATCGATGATTGTGGCAAAAAAAATTTCAAAATCATTGTTGACATTGGCTATTGTCTTATTCATAGATTCTTCTGAGGTCACAATGTTTATAGCTATTTCTTCAAGGGACAATTCTTCTAATGCTTCCACTTGCTCACCGCTGATTTCAATTACGGGGACAAGTCCCTTTAGTTTTTCCAGCTCCGATGTATGCGCACACATCCATGCTGGTATCTCCCTTCATGGGGATGTTCAATTTTGGTATGCCTTTCCTGAAGGTTCCATACTAGTGTCAGGTCTTAACTGGCTCCCCTTCTGGTTCTGGGGGAACTTTTGGTGATCGGCTGTGTCAAGTCCTTCTTATCCTTTTTCACCAGGCGTCCCCGGTTACTTCGGATTTGAGGGGCCGGAGTTCTCGTCCTTTCAGAGGCCTTAGGATGGGATTAGGGATACCTTTATCGATATTTCAATCCTCTCCGGTGTATTGCGTGCAGGCACATGCGACTTGGTCACACTCTTCAAATCACTAAAGTGGTTAGGCAGATGATTTTGTAATACTTGCAAATCAACTATCTTCTAGACTGCAATTGTCTTCTAGACTTCAATTGTCTTCTAGATTTTAATTATCTTCTGGACTTCTCTATATGCTTCACTAGTGCACGGGTTATGTGTATGGATTTCAATTATCTTCTGGACTTCAATTGTCTTCTAAACTTCTCTATTTCCCGATATTTTTCATCAAGGAGTTGATTTCCTCCCCCTAATGACGGGAAACAATACTCATCAAATATACTATTAGTGAGGCGGGTCGCATACAAATTTTCAGTCATAGGGTCCAAATACCTGATTATGAATGTTGTCTCATAACCAACGTATATCCTAGACTTTTGGAGAGGGCCCATTGCAGTTCGCTGCGGTGGTAGTATAGGTACATAAACCTTGCAACCAAACCTTCATAGATGAGAAATTTTCGATGCTGATCCTTGCGCTAGTTGCATAGTTGAATGGATGTTATATGCTTGCTGGTGGTCTAAGATTGATGAGAGTTGCTGCGTGCAGGACTGTGTGTCCCCAACATGTAGTTGGTAAATAATAATTCTTTAAAATTATGTTAATTCATTCTGGGTGTGGACATGCGGTATGGAATGCTCAACTTTAATTCCCATTTTCATGCAATAATCATCAAGTGCCTTCGAAGTAAATTCTCCAGCGTTGTCCATTATGGTGGACTTCACATGATGATCAGGGAATTGTTCTTAATGTTAATTATCTGCGAGATTAGCTTTGCAGAAGCTAGATTTCTCGTAGACAATAAACGTACGTGCGACCATTTTGAGGAAGCATCGATGAACACCATTAAATACCTAAATGGCCTTGATAAAGGATGTATAAGACTGCGAATGTCTCCCTGGATACAGTCCAGGAATGCAGAGATTTCATCCTTCGTTTTCAGAGCAGAATGTCTAGTAATTAATCTCCTAGTGGCACATGCGGGGCACACAAAATCTTCCTGATTCGGAAATTTTTTTACATCGATATTATGTCCCTGTGAATTGTTAATTATACTTCTCATGATCCTAAGACCTAGGCGGCATAATCTATCATGCCAGAGATAGAAAAGGTTCAGAGCTTCTAAATACAGTTTTTAGGGCAGTATAGGCTGTAGATGCCTTAATATTAGTGTAGTATAGCCCAGTTTCAAATGAAGCAAGTCGTTCTTATACTATTTTTCTACTTTCTTCACTCTTTGTAATGAGTAGGTATTCCTTACTATACTCTTCTTCAGTCTCTACGTGGGAACTGTTAGCACGAATATCCTTGAGAGTTCTAGTCGATTCTGGTTACAACAATGCTTCTTTTAATGACCAAAGTTGTGCCTATTGAGAGTATAATTATGGCATTTTCTGAGCCGATTATACAAGTATCGCTGCCCGTGATTGTCGTAAGACTACCAGCATTCTTGCTGATCGAAAAAAATTTCGTCTCTCTCAAGGTGGTATCCATTGTGCTGCTACCTGCTAAGCACACTTACTCCACATTGCGCTACACACGTTTTAATATAATGTATTTTATTAATATGCAGCAGAAAACAAGCAACATATAAATAAAACTCTTCAGATATCAGAACATAACTTGCTATTATAATTACGGGAATAAGTCTTGCATGACTCATCATAAGAATCTAATGCTTTGCTCTACTAGAGCTTATAACCATTATTCAATGTTCCATCACAATCACAAACTGTAAGTGACTGTAAAAAGATATAAATGAAGTGCGTGTACTAGATCGAATCAGCGAAGTATGTAGTAACTTCTGCCTGAATCTGCTCTATGGTGATCCTCTTCTCTTTGGTAACTGCGGTTGCGGCCGCTGCGATATCCAAATGAGGAGTGATGGGGGCTGCTACTGTGCTGTCCACATCCATTAGTGCAACTAATAGCTGTGGATCCTCTGTGCCTGCAATGGCGAGGAGTGCCTCATGTTGCCCTTTGCCCTTCTTCTTAGACTGGAAAGCATCAATAGTGTGCTTGCGACCACGACCTTACCCTTCTTGTCCCTCTCCTTCGTGAGAGGCTTTCACCTGTAGCTGCTAGCATTGGCTTCATGGCCAACATTGCTACTAGGCGGCTCTAGTTTTTCCTTAGAACATCATCTTGCGCTTTCGTAACTTTCATGATGTCAATTAATTAGACATACTCCATGTAGCCATCTTAACAATAGTTGCGTGCGGATTGCACCGCATCCGGGTGAAAGGTAGAGAGATTCTTCTGAATCTTCTGCTCATCCGTGATTACATTATCACAGACTTGAAAATTTGTACAAATTCTGTACAAATTCTGGCCATGCTGGGTCAGTTCTTTCAACTCTTGGTTCGTGATGCCAGTCATCTTCATATTCATACAAAGTGTTCATAAGATTACTGCTGGTAATTTGCATAAAATGGTTGCAAAATTCTCATAATGTGCTTCGAACTCCCGGTTCGTGATTCCGTATTTTTCTATGCTTTTTCATGGTTTACTGCTATTTTCAGTGATTAAAAGTAATATAAATAATCACAAATAATCAAAAACAGTGAATACACTACATAAATTGCATAGAAATAATAATAACAAAGTGAAACATATTTCAAATGCAAAAAAAAGTAATTCAAAAATTAAATTCCCGATGCCCTTTTCTGCTGAAATATGAATTTTCAGTGAATTCGCAATTTCCAGTAGGTAAAATGCAAAAAATTAGTTCTGAGAAAAGTTTCGCGTAATTTTCACAAAATCAGAGGGGTTTTCTGTAAAATTTCATTTTTCCCGAAAGGATATCGTAATTTTCACAATTTACGAGGGTTTTCTACCAAATTTCCTTTTCTTTTCTTTTATCCCTTTTTTCGGCTGGAGGAAATTGGCCCGACCTTCTTGGCCTGCTTGGGCCGTTGCTAAAACCAGGGGGCGATCGGGGGTAGGGAACCTACCCCCAATTCCCCCGGGTGGCGGCGGCTCCCTCAATGGGAGCCGCGAGGGGCAACCAGGGCGCCGGGCGTTAGGGGCCTTACTGAGCGATAGCAACGCGGCGAAGAGGAGTATTGTCGGGCGCCAGTGCCACGCATCTTGCATGTGGCGCGGCGAGCGAGCGACTTGGTCGGGCGCCGGCCACATCTGGCGGTGGCCATGCGGCGGGAAGCGACTTCGGCCGGCGCCGGGGTTGAGCGATGGCGGCGGTCGGTTTCAGGCGGTTGGCGGCCTGCGACAAGAACCGCCTTCTGGCCGATCGGCCGGGGCCAGGGTCCGGTTGCTCAAGCCTTCTCCCCCTCTCTCCCCCCTTCTGCTTTAGGCGGTGGTGCTCGTGCGGCCTCAAGCTGGGTCGGAGGTGGTGATGCTCCCATAGAGGCCGGGAGGCCGGTCGGCGATCGCGAGGCGGCGGCGTCGCTCTGGCGATCGACTGAGGTGGCGGGTCCACCGCTCGAGCCTTCTCCTCTCTCCCCTTACGCTTCAGCGGTGGTGCTCGTGCGGCTTCAAGCCGAACCGGGTGGTGGTGCTCGCATGGAGGGCTTCGGGCGGTCGGCTGGGGTGGTGTGGCCGTCCGGCGGCCGTGGCGAGGCGGCGGCTTCAAGCCGGGCGGGGTGGCACGGCCGTGGGCCACATTTTTTCATGTATTGTTCATGCGATGCAATTTATCGTTCATGCAATTACCGATCGGCGACTTCGAGTCGGCTCACGGTAGATTAGGACGAATGTGCAATTTTAATATACGGTGCAATCGACATCCAATCTTTCATGCAATCCACCGATCGGCATTGTGCCGGCGACTTTAAGTCAGCGGCGGTAGATTAGAATTGATTTGCACCGTAGAAAAACCAATCTAGAATGAGTGTCATTCTTCGACGGTTATCTTTCGATGACGAGGAGAGTCGATCATGCAGATAACGTGTTGAGGAACCGTCGCTGACGAGTTCAGTCCGAATGATAACCTCGTAGGTAAATATAGAATCGCATCAAACAATGGAAGAATACAAGAACGGAATATAGATTGAACACTGAGACGTAGGGGGTTTCTTCCTTCTCTTTATTGCTCTTCATCCGATCAAACCTTGACAATGACTAGCTCCTCCTATTTATAGACTATAACCCCTTCTAAGGTTTGGGATGGAGTGATCATATATGAGCCAGCTGCCGGGTCGAGCCCATAATTTGCCAACGTTAAAGAGTAGAAATTTACAGCATTTGCCGATGTCCTCAGTTTTCAGAATTAAATCCAAGGTATAATCTGCAGTCCGCAGTCTTCAACAATGTTTTCACCCGACAAGAATTCAGAACTCCCGCATCACGCATGACACTCGATACAGTTTTATTCGCTGATTTTCACGGGTGCGACGGCGAGGTTGTGCCACCGGCGGCCGCTCTTGCCTCAACCAGATCGTCAAGTAGACGGCTCAGGTCACAGTATGACGACCCCCCTTCCGCCACGGCCGCGTGAGCCTTCGCGGCGAGCTCCTGCGCCCGGACCCTCGCCGCCTCCCCTGTTCCTCCAGGCTCCAGGAACCTCGCCACGGCCCGAGCCACCGCCTCCGCCGGCACGACCTCCTTCTCGTCGTATCGCGTGCTCCGTACCCCATCCCACACCCTCTCCCCGATCTTGAGAACTTCTGTGACCAGCCTCTCCTCGATGAACTGATCGAACACCAACGGCCACGTCAGCATTGGCACGCCGGCCGCCGCAGCCTCCAGCAGCGAGCTCGACCCACAATGTGTCATGAACGCCCCCACTGACGGGTGGGCCAGTATCGCCGTCTGCGGGGCCCATCCTCTGACGAACATCCCCCTCTCCCCCACGCGCTCCTCCAACCCGACCGGCAGCGCCCACCCGTCGGCCCTGACCACCCACAAGAACGGCTGGCCGGAGGCTTCCAGTCCGAGAGCCAGCTCGTCGAGCTGAGCGTCAGAGACGTTGGCGAAGGTGCCGAAGCATATGTAAACCACTGAACGGCTCGGCTTTGAGTCGAGCCAGCTGATGCATGGCGAGTCGCGGGCGCTTGCTCCGGCCGGTCGAAGCGGCAGTGAGAGGGGCCCGACGAAGTATGCGCGCTTCACGTAGCCGTTGCGCACGTACATCTCGCAGTACTGCTGCTCCAGGCCCAAGAACGTGTTCACGACTAAGCCGAAGCAGCGACCATGCGCCGAAAATTGCCGGTTGGTTGTGGAGCGGTCAAGCTTCCGCTCGCCCCTCAACATTTCCGGCAGCTCGGTCCTCGGGATCCGTATATCGGGGGGCGGGAACTGAGGAACGGTCACCACCTCGGCGTCGCTAATGACATCGCCGCTGAGATGGCGCATCGCGAGCATCGAGAAGGCGCCGATGACGTGGAACAAGACACACGGCACGCCGAGCTCGTCGGCGATGCCGGCGTTCCAGGAGAAATGCCCGTCCGTGAAGACGGCGTCCGGTGACCGCTCCCTGATGAGCGTTTCCTGCACGGGGCGCGTCAGGGTCTCGCTGAAGGCAGCGACGTCGATGCGCCACGCGTCGGCGGGCGCGGCCCTGGCGAGGTTCTCGACGCCCGGCGGGAGGCCGTCCACGGCCGGGAACGGGTAGGTGGCTATCCTCATCGATGCGCCCTCTGCATGCCCGTGCCGCTCGAGCAATGACTGGACGACGGGCACATTCGCCGGCGTGACCGCGACGGTGGCCTCGACGGCGTCTGGCCTGGCCGTGGCGAGGCGGACGGCGAAGTCCGTGAAGGGCCCGATGTGACTGGTCGCGAAGAAGGGGATGAGCAGGACGCGCAGCTTCTTGCTGCCCGCAGAGGCCATTTTCTTGGCAACTCTGGCCCGGAGACTCGGTGGTTTGGTGGTATTGCTGTTTTCTTCGTCTGCGCCCGTTGAAGTGAAGGAAAACAAGATCACTCCCTCGGCCAGAGTATCCGCCCACCTGCCCACGTTACTTTTAAAAAAGGTAACTGAATGCAAAACAGTTGCTACTTGCTACACACGTGCAACTAAAATAATGATCATGATTGCTCACCTTAGCTCACTTTATCTGCTATATGACCTCTCATCTTCAATTCCCCACCGACCGCCTCTCTCTCTCTCTCTCTCTCTACATACCTACCTACCCCTCTCTCCCCCAACAGATCCAAAGCGGCAGCGGCCATGTGGGTGCTGCGAGTGGCCGGCCGGACCGCGTATGTTGTTGCTGCTATTTAGGTCAGCTCCGGAGTCTATCTAAACAACCTGTCTGTCTTAGGGGCGGTCTCACTGGCCCCAACGACTCGGCGAAGCTTGAGGATAGACCCTGCGATCCACGAGTACGAAAGCCCCCCTCCCTTAGGGCATTAGGTGTCTCTTTGGGGATGCTCCGGAGATAATCCGAAGCCTCCCCGACTGGTCTTCGAACTCGCGAGGTCCGAAGCAGTGGGTCCTCTGGGGCCACCTCGGAGAAGGCATGGAGC
Organism: Hsuehochloa calcarea; assembly: GCA_036346395.1. NCBI lineage: Eukaryota > Viridiplantae > Streptophyta > Magnoliopsida > Poales > Poaceae > Hsuehochloa > Hsuehochloa calcarea. Next base: position 8,088,980 of record CM070602.1, read on the forward strand.
CCATCCGAAGGGTCTTCGCAACCCCGCGAGGCCCAAAGCAATGGCTCCTGCAGGACCACCACGGAGAAGGCTCAGAGCCCCTCCGAAGTGTCTCCGGAGCCCCACAAGGCCAAAAGCAATGGGTCCTCTGGGGCCACCTCGGGGAAGACCTGGCGCCCCTCCGAAGGGTTTTCGGGGTAACGCGAGGCCCGGAGCAGCAGGTCCTCCGAGACCACACCAGGAAAAACCCGAAGATAGAGCACTTCGGGAGCTGATGAACCAGGTGCACCAGCCGGATAGACCAGGCCCAGGGAGCCCCATCGTGAGCCAAAGACTACGCGTAGACACAGAAAAATCCTTGCAGCCCATACGCGTACAATACATTTTTAGGATTAGGATGGTAATATGAGTACCCTGTTTTAGGGGGCTATAAATAGGCATCTCCGCCCTGTAAAGATCAGATCTGTTTTTGGAACAATCAATACACATATTTTTCTGACAGCTGGTCCCTTTCCCTGAGGACTCTTTGGTCCCTCGGAGTGTACCAGGGTCCCCCTCTCTTACTGTCTAGCCTTTCTTTGCTACGACAGTTGGCGCCGTCCGTGGGAATCGACAGGAAAATCAAGCACAGCTCTGAAGTAACAACATGGCCCCTAGGAAAGTTGCGCCTAAAGCCTCCGCGACCTAGATCGCCGCAGTGGCTGTCGCACCCAGCACCTTGAGGGCAAAGCGAAGGAAGACTTCTAGGGCGGCGGCGGCCGCAGCCACGGCCCGAGCCCCTGAGGAAGAAGCAAACAACTCCACACAGGGAAACATCATCGGGGGTGATGCCCAGCACAACGCCCCGATAGACCAATCACACAGAGCGACAGGCATAACGCGGGAACCGTTTGAAGCCCTCCAGCGGGAGCTGGCGGACCTCTGCCAGGAGATGCTCGACCTCCGGCAGCCGGTGGATCCTCTCCGGCTTGCGCCACCCGAGACCGAGGGAGCCGCCCATCGGGCACCAGCCGCCACTTGTCCAGCGCTAGTGCCTCGGGGAGATCCCAACTCCCCTTGGCTGCTGGTCGAGACACCACCGCCCCAAGGCTTCAAGATGCCGGAGGTCAGACCCTTCGAGGGGTGTACAGACCCCTCGGAGTTCCTTCCCGTATACGAAACGACCATTGAGACCGTCAGGGCAGACGGCACCACGAAAGCAAAAGGCATCACACTGGCACTCAAGGGCGTAGCGCTGACGTGGTTCTTCACCACCCCGCCTCGCTCCGTTTATGCGTGAGAACAACTGCGAGACCTGGTGCGCAACAACTTCTAGAGGAACTACACAGAGCCGAAGGATGCGGGACACCTGTTTGCAATAAAGCAGGCCTCGGGCGAGTCCCTCCGCAGCTTCTTCAAAAAGTTTGCATAGGTAAAATGTCAAGTGAAGGGGGTTAACGAAACAACCATAATAAACGCAGCCACATACAGACTACAGCGAGGCCCCATGTCGGAAAGACTAGCCCGCAAGCTCATCGGTTCGGTAGCAGAACTCTTTGATAAGATGAAGGAGTACACCCGGGCAGAAGAAGACAGCGCCCGGCGGGCGGGGGTTCTGACCCCTGCTTCTCCGGCAGCAACACCAAGCGGTCCACCCGCGAAAGGACCCACGACGACCACGGTGGAGGAACCAGCCAAGCGGCGGGCCAATGATTACTGCCAGAAAGGGCGGAACGTCTACCATGTAGACGGAGGGCAGCTCCTGGAAGAAGCGAAGCGAGGAGACCGAACGGGTCGCGGCCACGGACGGAATGGCAGGAGGCAACAGGATGCTTAACGCGGTGCCAGAGGAGTCCCGCTTTTTTGCGACCTACACAGCGAAAGGTCTCACACGACCCAGAGTGCCGCACCGCCTAAGGCGGCATCGGGCGTACCCCGCTATTAGGCAATTTGCACGGGGAAGGGTGTCACACGACCCAGCAGTGCCGCACAATCGCGGCCATGTGGGATTACATGAGCGGCAGCCAGCAACCAGCTAGGGGCGAAGACAGGAGGGGCCGGGCAACCAGCTACCCAGCCCACCACCAAGAACCCGCATAGAAGGAGCCCAACCGGAGCACCGTCAAAGGATCATAAACATGATCGCTGGAGGCTCGTCATCGAGCATATCATCAAAAAGACAACGGTGCGCCTACGCCCGGCAAATTCAGCTTGTTGCAACATGCCCGTCTTCCAGCCCACCTCGTTGTGCCAAAATACCCACCACCTTCGGCCCCGAGGATACTCGAGGTGTCTACTTCCCACATTAGGACCCCTCGTCATCTCAGCCAGCATCGCGGATTTTAACGTCTGACGCGTCCTATTGGACAGAGGAAGCTCCGCAGACCAGTTGTTCATGGAGGCCTTTGACAAGATGATGATCCCTAGGGACCGCTGTCACCCCGGGCATCCCCTTGGTAGGCTTCGGTAGACCGGTGACCGCGCTAGGTCAGATCAACCTGGCCATCACATTCAGTGACGACTTCGCTTCCCGGACCGAAATCGTCACATTCGACGTCGTCCAAATGCCTTACCAGTATAACGTCATTCTTGGCCAAGCCACGCTGAACTCCTTCGGTACTATAGCACCCCACAACTACCTGTGCATGAAGATACCCACACCGGAGGGCATAGTCATGGTGCGGGGGGATCAAAACCTAGCAAGGCAAACAGGAGCTCGAGGCACTATCACCGGATCGCCACGTCCACACAATGGAGGCGGACGATGGCTCTCGGGTCGGCAGCGCCTCGACAAAATGGGCCCCTAAGGCTAAGCCGGAAGGGCATCTCCTGCGAGTCCCCCCTCGCGGAAGCCACCCCTTAGAAGATAGTGGCCCTCGGAGCCGGCCTCTCGGCCACGACATGCGACGCCATCCTCCGGGACTTCGGAGCCGTCTTCCCGACCCCGACATACGACAACACGGATGTTTTCACTTAGGGCCCAGAGGTCATCCCCTGCGTTGCGAGAGAAACTATCGAACATCGCCTGCCCTGCAGAGCGACGCATCGCCCAAAAAACAGAAGTTTCATCGCATGTCGGCAGAGCGACTGGAAGCAGCAAAGAAAGAAATCACCAAGATCTTGAAAGCAGGAGTGATCCGCGAAATCAAGCACTCCGAGTGGCTGTCCAACCCGGTCCTCGTGCAGAAAAGCACGGGCAACTGGCGAATGTGTGTCGACTTCACCGACCTCAACAAGGCGTCACCAAAGGACGATTTCCCTCTACCCCGCATCGACCAACTCGTCGATGCCACTTCGGGCTGCGAGTTGTTGAGCTTCCTCGACGCCTACTCTCCGGGTATCATGGGCTATGCATGGCGAAGGATGGTGAAATCAAAACGGCCTTCATCACCCCCCACTCGACACTTATTGCTACACACGCATGCCCTTAGGCTTGAAGAATGCGCGCACCACCTTTACCCGGCTCATCACAAAGGTCCTCGCCGACCAGCTTAGTCGCAACGTAGAAGCATACGTGGACGACATCGTGGTCAAGAGCAGACTCAGAGCCTCGCACATGACGGACTTGCAGGAAATATTTACCAACCCGCGAGTAGAAAGAATCAAGCTCAACCCAGAGAAGTGCGCCTTTGGGCGATGCGTCCGAGAGAGGCGTCGAGGCCAACCCTGAGAAAATAAAAGCCATCCAAGAGATGACACCTCCCCGCACCAGCCGAGAGGTCCAAAAGCTGATAGGGCGCCTCGCGGCCCTCAGCCGATTCTTGTCCCACTCGGCGGAACGAGCTTGCCGTTCTTCAAGACACTCCAAGGGGCCAAGCCATTCCGATGGACAGAGGAATGCCAGCGCACATTTTTGGAACTCAAGCAATACCTCACGCAGCTCCTGCTATACCTCATAGCTTCCTCCGCCGCCGTCAGCACGGTTCTCATCCAGGAAGACAACGAGCAACGCCTGATATATTACGTCTCGAAGGCCCTGCAGGGCGCTAGAGCTCGGTACACTAAGCTAGAAAAATTGGCATACGCCCTCCTCATGGCCTCTCGTAAGCTCCGTCACTACTTGTGGCACACGCTATCATAATCCCCACGTCCTATTCGCTAACACTAATGCTATAGAACAAGGACGCCTCGGTCCGCATAGGCAAGTGGGCAGCCGAGTTGGCGCCCTTCGACATCACCTTCACCGCACGTACGGCCATCAAGTCGTAGGCCCTAGCCGATTTCATCGCTGAGTGGACCCTGCAAGCGCAAGGCCAACCGCCAAACAACATCGAAGTACCATGGGCAAAATACACCGACGGGTCATGGTGCGCAGTAGGGGCCAGCGCCGCAGCCATTTTGGTTGCACCAGATGGTCGAAGTGTCTCCCACGCTGCACGACTTGACTTCCCGACAACCAACAGTGCCCCCGAATACGAGGCACTGCTGCTAGACTTGCGAAAGGCTAGAGCATTGGGCGTGAAGCGCATAGTCATAAAAAAAGACACCCGCCTTGTTGCAGGCCACTTTGGCAAATTGTTCATGACAAGGGATCCGGAGATGTCCAAATACTTGACAGCGTTTCGGGCTGATGCTAAACACTTCCACGACATTACGGTCCAAAACATCCCGCGAAGCAGCAGACAAGCTAGCCAAATTAGCCAGCTCGGATGAGCGCCCCCCCAGAGGTGCTTTATTAAGTGCTACGTGCCCCGTCTATTACCCTGGAAACACAGGGGATGCCCCAGGAGCACCAGGGGCTGCCCCTGAAGCACCAGGAGCTACCCCTGAAGCACCAGGGCTACCCACGAAGCACAATGTAACGCCCGCGTGCTCCTAGTCGATGAGGCGGATTGGCGCGATGTCATCCACAGGTACCTCCAAGGAGAAGAGCCCGAAGATGCCGCCGAAGCAAACCGCCTAAAGCAGCAAGCCCAGAACTACCACATCATCAACGGGCAACTGTACAAAGGGGTTGTGTGCGCCCCCCTGCGATGTGTTTCCCGCGAGGAGGGCCAATCGCTCCTAAGGGAAATACACGAGGGTCTATGCGGCGCACAGCAAGCGCCTCATAGCCTCGTCGTGAAGACATTCCGCCAAGGCTTTTATTGGCCCACCGTGCTCGAGATGCGCAAGACCTGATCCATAGGGCTTCCAGTGGGCCAGCCACCACTCCAAGGCGCTGACAGTCCCGTTGCAACCCCTGGCTCCGGTGTGGCCCTTTGCGCGCTGGGGGCTCGACATCATCGGCCCATTCCCGGTAGCCAATGGCAACCTCCGCTTTGCCTTCGTCGCCATCGAGTACTTATCCAGTTGGTGGAGGCAGAACCATTTGCAAACATCACTGCCGCAACGGCACAGTGCTTCGCGTGGAAGAACATCGTATGCCGGTACGGAGTACCCCGCGACATCGTCACCAATAATGGCACCCAATTTGATTCTGCTTCGTTTCGAATATTCTGTCAGAACATCGGCACCACAGTGTGTTTTGCATCTATCAGACACCCCGAGTTAAATGGGGCAGTCGAGCGAGCTAACGATAATCTACTGGCAGGATTAACAAAGCATCTCGTAGGCTTGCCAAATGGGCTCTGGCCCGACGAGCTCCAGAAGGCACTATGATCACTCCGAACATCACCAACAAGGGCAACAGGGTTCTCCCATTCAAACTCTTGTTCGGGGACGAAGCAATGACCCCGGACGAATTCGCGGCAAAATCCCTTCGGGCATCGGAGAGTGAAAAAACCGCACACCGTGAAACGCTGCTTGACCTCCTGGAGGAGCACCGTGTCCAGGCCATTTCAACCATGACAAAGTACGCCGAAGGAGTCGCGAGGGTGTACAACAGGAAGGTCAGGATCCGCACTCTAGCACCAGGCGATATGCCGCTAAAGCGAGCGGCAAACACCACGGCTCTAGGAAAGCTAGAGTCCAAATGGGAAGGACCCTACATCATCACTCGAAGCACAAGAGTGGGCTCCTACTACATCGCAGCTCCCGAAGGGCGGTAGCTAGACCACACGTAGAACATCAAGGGCCTCAAAAAATTATATCCGTAGATGATCTGTAAAAACACCAACTGCACCCAAACAAGTGCTACCCGCTGTCTTTACGCGACGGGAGCCTGTATTTGCGATGTAACACTTTTTGGTACTCATCCATTACAGGAGCACACAAGTGTATAAAATAGACACCACGCATAGCCCTCGGCCCTGGTGCACACCATGGCTCTCCGCAGGCACGAGTGTATAAAACAAACACCACGCAAGGACCTCGGCCCTGGTGCACACCGTAGCCCTCTGTAGGCATGAGTGTATAAAACAGACACCACGCATGGCCCTTGGCCCCAGTGCACACTGTAGCCCTCCGCAGGCACGGGTGTATAAAACAGAGACCCCGGTGCACACCGTAGCCCTCCGCGGGCACGGGTGTATAAAATAAACACCGCGCATGGCCCTCGGCCCGGTGCACACCGTAGCCCTCCACATGCACGGGTGTATAAAACAGACACCGCATATGGCCCTCGGCCCCAGTGCACACCGTCGCCTTCCTCAAGCACATAACAGGCAGGGCTCCCCTGGAGCACTATCCAAAAAAGTATGGAGACGGCGCCGGCTTCGCCTCCCCCTCGCAACAATTAACAGGTAGGGCTTCCCCAGAGCCCTATCTAAAAAAGTATGGGGGACGGAGCCAGCTTCGCCTCCCCCTTGCAACAATTAATTGGTAGGGCTCCACATGGGGGACGACGCTGGCATCGCCTCCCCCTCGCAACAATTAAAGGGCAGGGCTCCCCGAAGCCCTATCTAAATAAGTATGGGGGACGGCGCCGGCTTCACCTCCTCCTCACAACAATTATTAGGTAGTGCTCCCCCAAAGCCCTATCTAAAAAAGTATAGGGGACGGCGCCGGCTTTGCCTCCCCCTCGCAACAAATAGTAGGCAGGGCTCCTACTGAGTCCTATCAAAGAAAGTATGAGCGCGGTATTGCCACAAGCTTTATTGAACAAATCTGAAGTACATAACAGACATACATAGCCGCCACCAGAGGGTAACGGGGAGACAACTCCTACACGTTACACGAAAACCTCTCAACCAGCGTAATAAAATATCACCAATCAACAACACACATTACAACTTTACACACAAACAGTACACATCGCAGCTCCGCAGCGCTAGGGCACAAAGTCCCACTTCTTCGCCTTGATCGCCCATGCGAGAAGCTCCTCATCGGATGCCCCAGTACCCACAAGATGCAGATACTCCCTCTCCGCATCGCACAGGGATACCGAGGACTCCTCAGCAGTAGCTTCCGACGGCGAGTTGGCCAAGCCGGCCGATGAAGCCACCGATGCCTCGATCGCGAAAACCCTGTCGCTCCCATAAAGCACGAGATAGCATCAGGGTCTACACGAGGCACACCTTGGTCAAAAAATATATATATAAGAAGGAACATTCGGCTGAGCTTATACTCATGGCATTCACCTCGATCGACCTGTACATCCGGTGCGTAGGCATGGTCTCGAAGAGCTGCTCCACTCATGACGGGGTGGCAAAGCGAGCCACCTGCTCGCAAACAATGGCCACCCTAGGACTGATCTTAAACTCGTTAGTACACAACAGACCAAGATCAGTGGTACCCACGGTACCGCAAGCGCCAACAACCGGGGACGCCTCCCTGGACCCCTGGATGCCAGAACCTTCCTCGGCCCCACCGGCCTAGGGTCACCTTCGGACCCCCCCGGTCACCACTACAACGTAAAAGTCAGCACAGTGGCGAAAACAAAAATAAAGGTACAAGGAACTCACCAAGCACGTCCGGGGCAGCGGCGGGTTCCACGCCAGGGTATCTTCGGACCCTCGACCATAAACGTGCGAGGGCGTCTCGATGGAAGACTCTTCGAGGGCTAGGCTCGCCACAAGAAATGAGCCGGCCACTCTTTCTCCCTTCCAAGTCGCCTTGGCAGCAGCCATTGGAGAGACTGCACACGCTCTAGAGGAAGAGTCCGTCGAACTCACAGACTCGACACGCCCCACGGGACCCCGAGCTGACTTCAGCGGGAGCCCCGCCTCATCTACCCTCGCGCAGCGCGAGCCGCCAGCATCCACGACATTGCAAGGGCACCGCGCCGATCGATCTGGCGGCATTCAGCTCCTCCGGCATCCAGTTCCTCTTCTTCCTCGCCTCTTCGGGGTCAGGCCACTCCGCCAAGCGGACAGCTGGGTCCGAGTACGCTGGTTTAGACGGGGCTCACGCACCACTAGCCCCTACTTCGCATGCGCTTCCCCGGTGTTGGGACCTGTGCGCGCTCAGAGCTCAAGAACCTCATCGATGGGCAAGATCACGCACACCCATTACACCAAAAAAATGTATGAAAAAACAAAAGGAGTGAAATATGCTATGTATATATATGTATTCGTACAGCTTACCCTCACCGTCGTTAGAAAGATCGAAGGAAGGGGCTCCACCCTTCACCGCACTGAGCTTCACATCACAGCCCTGCGCAAGTGGCCACAACCAAAGCACGCAAAATTCTTCCACAACATCTCTCGTGGAGAGCCTTTGCATCGCAGTCAGAAGCGGCTAGAGAAGCGCCTCCTCCCTCGACGTTAGCTCAATCTTGGGGAAGGAGTGAGCTAGATGGGCCCTCTGGTCGACCGCAAGCCGTAGCTCGGCAGGGACCTGTGGTAAAACCACCGCCGCATCCACTCCGTCTCCCACCTATTCCGGGACGTGGGCGCTGGCAAGTACCGAAGACAACGCGCCCGACAGAAAATTGACGCTACCAAAGTTGAGCGTCTCACTGGTGTCCTTCTTCTTCTGGCACCGCCCGTCGTGAAGCTACGAGTAGAGCTGACCTCCCGCCCAATCGAACACGTCGAGCTTCACAATGGAGTAGGGCGTCACCTGCGCCAGCTCCACCCGGTACAAATAGAGCACGCAGGCCACCAGCTCCACACGGAGGAAGCGAAGACCGGCGTCAAGGAAAGCCACAAACACGATGGCCTCGTCCTCCCGGGGCTCAAGCACCGTCTCTGAGCTGGGAGCTCACGCCAGCAAAACATTAGACATCTTGCTCTTGTCCCACAACGTGCGCAGGACTTGTGGAGTCACCGACGAGCAGCCAAGCTCGTTGGTGTAAGCCACCGCCCCTCCGCCATCTCGGGGTCGCTTCATCATCAGACCACGCACAAGACAAGGGCGATGAAGACTCTCGAAGAAGAAGCGTACAGAAACAAGGGAGGTTAGCGTTTTCAAAGAAGGGAGCAAAGTGCCAGGAAGGGGGCACTACCCCAATAGCCACACCAGGCACGCGAAATGACAAGGTGCGGAAGATGAAGAGCTACGCACCAATCAGCCGTTGACACGTGTGCCCTAAATGGAGCAACTGTTACATACCATTACACCACACAACACCCAAATAAATGCAGTCAAAACAGCCCTCAAGGAGCACCCGCCATGGGAATGGCGGAAACACGCTTTGCTAGGCCGAAGGGGACGGTGTGCCCGGACCCTCCAGGAAATGCCGCGGTTTCAGCCTTGACGAAGCAGGACCTTGACCGCGACGGGCTTATTGTAGGGGCGGCCCCACCAGCCCCAATTACCCTGAAGCCCACAAGGCAGACCCCACAACCCACGAGCATGAAGGCCCCCCTCCCCGGGGGGCATCAGGTGTCCCTTCGGGGATGCTCCGGAGATAATCCGGAGCCTCCCCGAAGGGTCTCCATAGCCCCGTGAGGCCTAAAGCAGTGGGTCCTCCGGTGCCACCTCGGAGAAGGCCCGGAGCCCCTCCGAAGAGTCTTCGGAGCCCCGCGAAGCTCAAAACAGTGGGTTCTCCGGGGCCACCAAGGAGAAGGCCCAGAGCCCCTCCGAAGGGTCTCTGGAGCCCCACGAGGCCCAAAGCAGTGGGTCCTTTGGGGCCACCTCGGGAAGACCTGAAGCCTCTCCGAAGGGTCTTCGGGGTAGCGCGAGGCCCGGAGCAGTAGGTCTTCCGGGACCACACCAGGAGAAGCCCGCAGATGGAGCACTTCGGGAGCTGGTGAACTGGGTGCACCATGCGGCTATCGGGCACAGGGAACCCCATCGTGAGCTGAAGCCTACGCGTAGACAGGGAAAAGTCCCTACAACCCCTACGCGTACAGAACCTTTTTAGGGTTAGGATGGTAATGTGAGTACCCTGTTTTAGGGGGCTATAAATAGGCATCTCCGTGTAAAGATCAGATCTAATTTTTTAGAACAATCAATACACACATTTTTCTGACAGCCGGTCCCTTCTCTTGAGGACTCTTTGGTGCCTCCGAGTGTACCGGGGGTCCCCCTCTCTTACTGTCTAGCCTTATTTTGCTACGACACTGTCATTACAGTTTCTTTCTCCAATGGCTGATGATTTTTCAGAAACAATGAACCATACTCCATTAACACATACAAGGCCTCTAATGCTCCTATTCCGCCTTCGGCCCAGGGAGACGCAACCTGCGGCGGCACTCCTTCGAGCGCTTTGCGTCCCTGTGCATTCCGCTATGGAGCGCCGCGAAGAACCACATCGTGGAGCACTACCACCGCACGTGGAAGCCTCCACGCTATCATAGCCAAGGTGAGCTCATTGGCACTTTTTGAAACTTTTGGTTTCTAGAAACTTAATGAAACTTGCTAAATATTTTTTACTCTTGTTTGATTTTTGATGAATTTTTTTGAAACTTGTAGAAAATTCTTGAAAAAATTTATCCGAAACAAATTGAAACTTCATGAAAAACATCAAAAATCAGTTGAAACTTCATGAAACTTAATGAAACTATATGAAACACGATGAAACTTGAGATAAAATTTGGGATGAAATTTCACGGAACTTCATAAAACTGAATGAAACTTGCTCTACAAAATATGGAGAAACAGTTATACTAGATGAAACTTAATGAAACATGTTCTAAAATAACTGAATGAAACTAGTTGAAACTTGATGAGACACGATGTCAATATTAAAACTTCGTGAAATACAAACGATTGAAACATTTTGGAATCTTCTGAAAACTTCTAGAAATTCGAAACGCGTTGAAACCTCCTGAAACTAGGTTGAAACCCTATTAAACTTGGTTGAAACATCAAGTTGAAACTTTGGACTAAACATGAAACTCATCGAAACTTTGACAAAAACATGACACCTTTTGGAACTTCACGTCGGTATTTTTTTGCTATTGTTCAATTTTTGATGAAACTTCTTGAGACTTGGGATGGAACTTAATGAAATTGAATGAAACTGGGTGAAACTTGCTCTACAAAATATGGAGAAACAATGATATTGGATGAAACTTAATGAAACTAGTTGAAACTTGATGAGATACAATGTCAATATTGAAACATCATGAAACACAGAAGATTGAAATGAGATACAATGTCAATATTGAAACATCATGAAACACAGAAGATTGAAACTTTCTTGGAATCTTCTGAAAACTTCTAGAAATCCTAAACGCGTTGAAACCTCCTAAAACTAGGTTGAAACCTTCTGAAACTAGGTTGGAATATCAATCTGAAACTTTGAATAGACATAAAACTTGTTGAAATTTTGACAAAACATGAAACTTTCTGAAACTTCACATTGTGATTTTTTTTTGCTCTCGTTAGATTTTTTATGAAACTTCTTGAAACATGTTGAAACTTGCTGAAAATTCTTGAAACTTTTTTGTCGAAAACTTACTAAAACTTGAGTTCTAAAATCTGAAACTTTGACTTGAAACTTTACTGGTACCTTCTGGAGACTTCTAGAAACCTGAAACGTGTTGAAACCTAGTTGAAACTTTATACTTAAATTCTAGAACTTTTATGCTTGTGAAACTTCATGAGATTTCACGAAACTTCATGAGACTGCTATACCGTTGTAAATGTATTCCAATGGTATAGCGTAGGCTAGCAGCTCCCTAAAAAAGAGTATGTCTGTACAAGATTTGGTTGTTTTCTCAGCTCAAAATAATCAAATTTTAGTTCATTTAGAACTTCATTATACATAAATTACAGTAAATTATTTATGTAATTATTGTTCTTGGTCACTGTAATTATTCTCGAAAGTCTTAATAACTCATATTTCCATCACATGATTCAAAATCTAATATATACTTTGAGAGATTGAGAAAAACAAAGAATAAAAAAAATAAAATTTTATACCAACAAAATACAGTAATGTGGTGAACTCGTTATGTTCTGAAGAAAAAATCATAATAAATTCGGACCCATTTCATCGGATGAGAAGAAGTCCAAATATCAAAGCATATTGGATGGATGAAAATTCAATTATTTTGGCAAAAGAAAACCGTCGAATGTTGTTTAGCAATATCGTAAAAAAAAGTACATTTGTGTGTTGTATTGTTGTTCACACTTAATATTTATTTGACGAGTTTACCAAACCAATATTATATAGACCAGCAGATTGCTCGTGATTTGATACGGATAAAAAACATATTACTCTAGCATATTGAGTCGTTGTTATTGAGATTCGCGCCAACCCACGTTGTGTCTCTACATGTATTGTTGTGCTCAACGCATCAGCCTACAACACAACCTTGGCTCCGGCACGACGCCTGGTCGAGCTCTGATACAGAGAGGGTGCAAGAAAAGATGAGTATGTTATTGCTTGTTCTGTATTACGTTAGGGACGGCTCCCTATGAGATCTAGTTTTCAGCAACAACTAAAGCTCCCCACGTCATTGAGTCATTGCCGTGATTTGTGAGCGGTTTTGTGAATGTTGCTTGATACGACATCAATGAAAGCAGTTTCAACAGAAGACATAACAAACTTAGCCGGTAAACAAAGATATTACCCCAGCATGTTGCGCCACCATTGCCTAGCTTGGCTTGGACCACGCCGTCAACCCGTCAAGACACCTGGCCAAACTCCATTGTGGTCCACATCGCGCCTTTGGCGCTATGTTTGTCTTACATGCAGAACATCAGTTAAATCAAATATTTCTAAATCCTTAGTTCAAGTCCAATGCCACTTTATCGTTGTCTTGATTAGGAAGGGATTCCAGAACAAAGAAAGTCGTTGCTTGCTGTCCTAGTCATTTTGCCCAAGCAGTAGCTCATAAGGCTTCAACGTGAACTTCTTTTTCTCCCGGATATCTTTTGGCAAGATTAGTACAATTCATTAGCGATAAACTTTGTGTTGTTCACAGGGTGCATTGACAGAAAATAATCTCAAAGCAATAATGTCTATCAAAGAATAAAGTTGGCCGGAGGAATTGTTCACTTGAACTGAAGCATTACCTACTCGATAGCTTCACTGTGCAGGGTGCAATGGAGCTGGAGGATTAGTGTTGCATCTATCTCCTCTTCGCAAGCTGCACGCTGACGCTACCTCGCACCCGTTAACAAAGTCTCTCCTGCAACCTAAGCATGAAGTGCACATAAGAGCTATGGGTATTCGATACCTATTTGATTGACTCTAGTGTAAATGGGAGACTGTTGGTGATATACCCTAGAAGCAATCATATATATGATTGTATTACATATATGTTTATGAGTTATTACATAATTGTTATTATGTTCTTTGAATGAATCATTATTGATAAAGACTAACAAGTATGTGATTTGTTGGTGAAGCTCTTTGACTTATATAATGTCATTCTAAATGTATCCTTGGTCAAATGTCACTGGTCGGAACACTAGTGACTCTATCGACCAACACGTGTGTTGATTGATGACTATATTTCACCGGTCATAGATATAGGGATATCAAATCAATAATGTGAACATATGTTAGAGAACATGGTGTTGGATTGACCCACCTTGAAACACTGCTGAGATTGTTATGATTTCATGTGTCATCAGTTGGTTTCAATCAATAATAATGATCCTTATACTGAGATCGGCATGGTTTCCTATATGTGTAAGAGTACACTTTGGGGTTACCAAACGCTACTCCGTAACTAGGTAGTTATAAAAGTAGCTTTCATGTATGCTATAAAACATGTGGAGGAATGTGATTGATCGGATATGAGATTTGCCCCTCTTAACATAATATGAGAGATATCTCTGGCCTCTCGATATGGTCGGATAAAGAAAGTGCATGGCCATGCCACTGGTGGTTGAAGAGTTCGATCACGTGAAGTTATCTGATATTTGATCGGGAAAGTATTAAACAGTTCATGGATGACATAATATCTCACTTAGAGTTCAACTAGATATAGTGATGCAAAGGGAGAATACACAAACAGATCGTTTAGTTTGATCAGATACGGACTGGTCGTATGGAGATATCGGTCGAGACTTAATATGATCTGGTCGTATAGAGATACGAACTGCTCGTTAGTGACAAGGATCTAGTCATAGATCATGTTGCATTAAGACTCGTCCAATATTATTTGTGTGTATTCGAAAATCATTATATCCTGTTAGGAACCGCTAACGACTCGTGATGGAAAAAAATTTCCAAATCACAACCGACTACGCATGACCCTAACGGGTCACACATTTAATGGGTTGGAACGAACATATTCGGATAGGATCTGTTGTAAGCTCTATATAAGGACATGTTTGAGACTATTGAGAAATAGATGAGATAAACGTGACGTGAGCTACTCTACCAAAATTCTAGCCGCCATCTTCTTGAGAGCCCTACTGTAAGTTGGTGCTAACACACCGGCGCACGATGTTTCTTCCCTAGACGTTTGTATACCGTAGATGTGCTACTGCGGTTACTATTGCGCTTGAGGAGGATCCACGGCCTTAGCGAGGAACTCGATTGGTAGCTCAAGAGATGATCGCTGCCGAAGACAATCAACTACGCTGGACGAACGACTTCGACTACTTCATCGACGTGCTCTACATTGGATCAAGCTGCTCCAACTCTTCTTCCGTTGCACCGCGCGTCTGATGATAACGATATATGATGTCTTGCTTGCATGACATCCTGATTTACGTGGTAAATTTTTTGAATTGTTAGCTAGTGTAGCCTACTCATATCCCTTCACTACTTGCACTTGCATCAACCGTGTGATGAAGGATGACGAGTAGAGGGCCTTCCCCCTGATTCACACCACCACCTGTGACATCACAAAACACACAAAAAAACAATCCAATAGCGGTACAACATTACAAAAGAAATAATTAACACCGCTTCTAATCGAAACCCAAAACAACCCTGTTTTTCCTCCCTGCACTGTTTTGTCCAAAACAAGGCATCTATCTTTCTAAAATCATAACTTATGATCTACAACTCCAAAAAAATATGATTTTATACTCCATGTAATCCTCAAGACATTATCTAATTTTTTTATGGAGATCGAAACTCCAAAATAATTCATCTTCTCTTTTTAATCTATAGGTTTATGTACATTGCTAGAACCTGACGAACTGATCGGACAGATAACTTTCAAAAAATCATAACTTACATTCTACCCAACTAAAATTCACGAACTAAAGAGTGACATTGACATTTACGTTGAGGGGTAGCAGTGGGAACTTCCAACAAAACTTTGCTGCAATTGAATTTTACATTAGGCTTGCTACGGATCCAGAAATTATAAATGGAATTTGGAATTAGACTCACAACAGAACAGAAATGTAAGGTTCAGTAAACACTAAACAGTGCTAATATGTACATGATACTGTACTCTACACACTGACTTAGCTCCTTTTAGAAAGAAAAAAACAATCAATAACAGGAAAACTGAAATTTCCCCTAATGTTGGGTTCTTTTTTGAGAGCTCAAAGGTGGGGCTGTCATGTCATTCAATTAAAGGAAGAGAAAACACAGAGTTATGATGCACGCTCCAAGGAAAACTAAAATTTCCCAAGAATCAGAGCAATAAGCGACCTTTGAATGAAACAAACAATCATCCAAAACATTTATGCGTTACCATTAGCCTCTCAATGGGCCCACTCAGAACCTCCGCAACGCCTGAACATGCCCGAGCGATGGGGTCGAGAGGACAACGGTGCGGCGGGGGATGGAGGCATGGAGCCGAGTGGCCGATGCGGCTGTGCGGGCGATGGCTTCTAGCGGCGAGGAGTATATAGGACGAAGTAGCACGGGCCAGCGGCGGCGCTAGGTCTGAGACCGACTCAGGAGAGTAGATGAGATTGGGAAGGGGAGCGGGCCGTCGGGAAAAGGGCGCGGACGGAACGAGTCAGGGGCTCAGGGCTTGTAACACTATTTTTTTTTAAAAAAAATTACAACTATGTCATCACCGTCAAAAAATTGTAAAAATATCTATCTGACGGTAAACTCCTGTTGACAGTGATCCTAAACTGCGAGAGATGTTTCTGTCGCCAGTTCAACTCGTGATAGGAATCAAAGAATTTTTACATATATCAAATGAGCTCAATAAATTATAAAATATTTTGTGTAGCATCCCAACACAACGTTCTTGCATGTGGATTTTTTTTATTATAATTTTATATATTTTAAATATTTCTCTAAAATTCATTTAAGTATATTATTTGTATGAATTTCTAAATATATAAAATGAGATCCAAAAATAATGAAATTTTTGTGAACATTGATAACATAGTTTAATTGATTGTGTAATTTTTCAGAATTTTATATATTCTGAAATTATCTCCAGAATTCTGAATTTAGGTTTCCGATACAATATACTTGATTGTGTAAACCCTTAATTATTGAGATAATTTCAGAACATAAAAAATTCTGAAAAAATTTCAAAATCAATTACACTATATAAAGAGCATTCACAAAAAATTCATAATTTTTTGATCTAATTTTATATATTTACAAATTCCTATAACAATATACTTATATTTGATGACAAGGACTTACTTTTGCAATTTTTTGAGGCGAATAGCTAGTTTTGTAAAAAAAAATTAAAAATAGTTTTTAAAAATTCGCGGAGGCGCACGAGCCAAACTAGGATCGTGTGTCAGCTCGAGCTCGACTCGTTTTTTTGCGAGCTCGACATTGGGTTCGGCTTGGCTCAAAAATTCACGAGCCCCCGTTTCGAGTCGAGACAACTCGCGAGCCTCGAGCTATTTTGCCAACCCTAGGAACGACCCACCTATTAGCCAGGCTACGATGGACCAGGCCAAATGGACCGGACCCTATCGTGCCCATGCCAGGCCCCCTATTTGGCCAGCACTACCCCATAGGTCCATCCAGTTTTCAATTTTTTTTAAATAATATTTTTTAAAAAATTACAAAAATAAATAGTCGGCCCCAAAAGTATTCAAAATGGTACCCTGACCCCCTTCTGTCGCTAGGCCGACTTCCTATCGCCAGTTCAAATGGCGACAGGAACTCCAGCCCTATAAAAGCTCGATGAAACCCTAAAATTCAACACATGATTCATTTGTGTTCAGAAAAAACATGAGGAGAGAAGGGAGAGGAATAGAGGGGAGGAGAGAAGCTAGCGAAGAGCTGCCCGTCCTGTCCCCCACCTGTGAGGTAATTTTTAGAACCGAATGGATTACATAGTTTTAGATGTACGGTTGCGTCATGCAGTATGTTGTACACAATTCTTTCCGGTGGGTAGTCTTGCTTTAGATATGTGGTTAATCGTGGAAATGTTCTTCATGGTGCAGTGCGTCAATTATGTCGGATGTCACCAATTTCAAAATTTACTACGGTCACATCGCTGCGGAAAGTTGTCTCGTTGAGTCACGTCGCTGCGCAAAGCTATTAGCAATACTCGAAGCCAATAGTACTCAAAACGAACAGTATTATAGTGCACGTCAAAAAGAGATAATGATACACTATATTACCATTACCACAGTTGTACAAAAATTAATATTTACATGATATCTACTGGCGGCCCCTCTTGGGCCGTACCCCGCGTGTCGTCCCCGGCAGCACCCGACGCTAGTGCGAGTACGTCAAAAGATCAGGCAGTCGACGTACCCGACCACCACGAGGAGTCGGAGGTGGTGTCGCAACATCAAGGTCCAGCGTCGGTAGGGTCACTCCAGCGCACCTGGCAGTGACTGGCCCTGGGGAAGCGGAAGTCCTCGGTGAATATCTCGTCGTATGACAAGTCTGGTTCGTCCCAACTCGAATGCACGACCTATGAAACATTACGTTTCGCATGCAATCATAAGGAAACCACTGTAAGATCGAGAAGGCCTACTAGGGGGAGGGTGAATAGATGGTTTTAAAAACTTCTTTGGCTAAAACTAATTTATAATACGGGAGTTAATAACAATTTGGTTTTGCACAGATAAAACCTAAATCAACTAGGCTTGACTAAGTACACCAACAATATGAATACAAATGAATACAAGCAATTAACCAAATACAAGTAAGCAATTGAATTCTATGAAGGAAAATTGCATAAGGTAAAACACAATAACAAACCACAATAGACACGATGATGTTTTACCGTGGTGTTCGGAGACTTGTCGGACTCCCCTAATCCACGTTTAGGTAAGCCCAAACGAATTGGATCGGCTTCACAAATTAAGACAACACCTCCGAGGTAAGTCCAACCACTTGGACCGGTTCCAACACAAACCAACACCTCGATCCACTCGGGGTTGTTCTTCCTCCACTCCAGAGATGGCGAGCACCAAACCAGTTACAACCACGCCGGGCCTTCTCACAAGCTTCTTGAAAACATTACCTGTCCACGACGCCTCCACATCATCTAGGTGTCGGCAAACACCTAGAGTAACAAGTCTACGACTTTCACTTGAACTAATCAAGTGTCTAAGCTTAATGAATACACAATCCACTACCTAAGGCAACACATGCACTTAGGGTTTACTCTCCAAGCTCACTAAGTGCAACACATGCACAAGGAATGAATATGAGGTGCCAAAGATTGTCTTCCAACCGGCCAAGGTGAGTATATATAGCCCACACACAAAAGCTAGCCGTTGGAAACAAAATATTAAAAAATCAGCACAAGTGGTGCTACCGCCGTTCATAGGCTGGTACTACTGCACCTGCACGACAAACACAGTAACGACTATATAAGAAGAGAAACTAGCCGTTGAAAAGTGCAGTGTAGTACTACTGCCAACCAATACGCGGTAATTCTGATCTTCGGTCGTTCTGTTTCTGAATGGCGGTACTACCGCTACCACTTAGGTCCAACACATGGCACCTTCTGGAAATAACGTACCACCGGTTGTTTTTCGAAATTACTGATCTGCGGTAGTTCCGCTCAAAGCACAGCGGTACTACTGACTTTCAAAGAGCAGACCAAAACTACAAAAGGTGTCGTTCTGTAAAAAATGTACCGCAAGGATTTCGGTACATCCGACTTGCAGTAGTTTCGCCCAACCAACGCCAGTACTACCCCACTTCCAAGAGAGCAATGAAACTCAAAAAGGTGTCTCTCTAGAAAAATGTAGCGCTAGATTTTCGGACCATCCGGGTTCCGGTAGTTCCGCTACCAACATGCCGGTACTACCGCACAGCGGCAGTTCCGCCTTCTTAACGTCGGAATTACTGATATTCCTGAGAGAAGCTCAATTTGCAAAACATATTTGCCAACTAACTTGCGATTCAAACAAGAGTTAAAGGTAAGATTCTCAACAAGTTGCAAAACACATTTGCCAACTTTTAAAATCACACCGTACGGAATAAGATACATGGACTTAAACCATTTGCAAAACACATTTGCAAACTCAAGTCACATGCTACAAGAATCATGCATGGGCATCAACTATTTGCAAAACACATTCGTAAATAATAGCATTATGCACAGATGAGCTACAACAAGCACAATGAGTTATCAACACATAACTAACTCATGCTACTAGTCAAGACCCCTCTTAATAGTACGGCAACTAATACTAGCAATCCGGTCTTCCAACCAAACACCAAGACCGGTAAAAGACTAGGTACACATCCTTAGCCTTAGCTAGTCATACATTTGCCTTAAGCAACTTCTTGAAGCTTGATGACACACATCTTCACTTCAAGTCCGAGTCCTTGACTTTGATAATCATCAACACATGATGATCTCCTTCACTTCGGGATCTTGTCTTGACCATCATCAACACATGATGGTTTCTTTTACTTCGGGATCTTGACTCGATGCTCATCAACTCATGATAACATCCTTCATCCCGAGTCTTGATATGTATCAACACATGATGCATCCTTCACTCCAAATCTTGATCATCCTGAAACATACACTACACCATGGTATATTATTAAGGGCAATAAAACTGCCGCAGAAAAGTGCTTTGCACGGCAACTTATCTGCAAGAATACCTTTTACCAAGACTTGGTGCTCGCACAGTAAAGTGTCTTTGGAAAAACATTTCCCGGCAGATATTTGTATTCCCGGCAGATATTTGTATTCGGCGATTAATCGCCTAGAAAATTATTTTTGCTTAGCGATATAGTTTCCCAGCGATTAGGTTTTTCCCGGCAATTGGAGTTTCTCCGGCAGTTATACTTATTACCGGCAGTTAACCTGCCCTTAATTGTTAGTTTTCCCGAACAGTTATGCGCCCTAGATAAGATGATTTTCCCAGCGCTTGGAGTTTCTTCGGCAGTTAACCCGCCCTTAATTGTCTGTTTTTCCGAACAGTTATACGCCCTAAATAAGCTAGTTTTCCCTAGCTTGGAGTTTCTCTGCGATTATACTTATTGCCTGATTAACCCGCCTTAATTGTCTGCTTTCCCTAAAATTTATGCGCCCTAGATAAGCAGGTTTTCCCCGGCAGTTGAAGTTTTCCCGGCAGTTAGTGTTTCACCGGCAATTACCTGCCCTCGATTGTCTATTTTCCCTATACATGACTTGTTTTTTTAGATGCCCTATACGTAACTTGTAGACTACAGATTATGCAATCGGTAGTATATTGTACTTGAGGTCTTGACATATTTAGCCATACTGTAATCACAACTTGTCACATGCATCAAGAACGACTACTTATCTTAAGGAAGTAAGGAACAATAAGAATGGAACAGATTTGAAGGCACTTAATGCTCCTCACCGAGAATCCCTAGGTCGGCAAAGATTTGCGGCGCCAAAGAAGAACTGACTCCCATCGCAACCGGGACATACAACATGTCGAGCCATTTCATCAAACATACTGCAAGCAAATAGAAATGCATCGAACAGGAAGCTTCAAGCTACCGCCACAGATGTCGGCAGATGGGGCACGGATGGAGGAGCGACCACCTTGCCGAGGTCTCCGATTTGACTCCATGAATCGCTGTTCAAATTACGTAAAAACACAGCAGATAATAAAGAACTAGTAGAGGCACGAAACAAACAAAGTAATCGAGCGAAGCAGAGACACTGCATCGGAGAGGAGGAATTGGAAGGAGCACTGGCCGGGTGGTGGGGCGGCATGAGCGGCAGGCCGCACCCACGGGCGGGCGACCATGGTGACGGAGAGCATCGCGGTTATGGAGTGGGGCCGGGAGAAGCGGAGGATATTGGAGAAGCCGCTGCCGTTGCGCGTGCGCCGTCGCGAATCAAGCGAGGAAATCGAGCACGGAGGCCGAGCCGAAAGCAGATCTGGAGGAGCCGAGGCGGCGGGCGGCCGGAGGCCAAGCCGGCCGGGCCGAGCGCTAGATCGGGCGAGCAGAGGCGGTGGCGAGCCGGAGCGGTGGCGCATGGTGGCGCCTAGCCATCCGGCCGCGCCAGTGAAGAGAAGGAGGCGAGAGAACCGGAAGAGGAGCGAGGCGGCCCATGGCGCCAGCGCCGAGCCACTGGAGGGAGGAGGCGGCCGAGCCGAGGAGGAGCAGCGCAGGGCGAGCCGAAGGGGAGCAATGAGCCGGCCGGGAGGACGGAGGCGCAGGAGGAGGGCGGCAACGGGAGCCGGCGCCGAGCTGCCGGAGGAGAGGTCGGGAGAGGATTGGGAGGTTAGAGGATTGTTTGGAGGCCGGGAAGGAGATAAGGTGGAGAGAGGAACGATTTTTCGCTTGGCGCACATTTTTCGCTTACGCTTTTTTTTTAGCCGGCAGATACATTTGGCTATTTTTTTCTTGTCCCACTCAATATTTTTCCCGGCAGTTATGTTGACCTAGTTTGTTTTTTCTACGGCAGATATGTTGTAGCTAAAATAAAAATATACCCGGCAGATAAGTTGTTCTACATAATAGTTATTGCCGGCAGATAATAGGACCCGTAATATCTTGAACATTGCCGGCACATAATTTGCCTCTCACCTAATTCTTTCCCGGCAGATTATTGCCCTTAATACTATGTCATGGTGTAGTGATAACCTACTCATCCAACTCATGGAAAATGTTAGTTCTACAATATGATTATCATTAATTACCACACCATACCATTAACTCATAATGGTGGAATAAGATACTTCAATCTTTTCCTCTTTGGTAATTGATGATAATCACTTCAATTGCACATAAATTGAATGTAGTTCATTGAATGTAACACAACACGAGTGTATATGAACTACACAAGTTTTATATACTCAAAATGATATGTTTCAAAATAAAGATCCTTAATATAGGTGGAGAACAGAATGTGGATCAATACTAATGAAACCACAAAATATAGAGTGAACCGCCCCTAAATGTGTGCATGTATAAATGTGTAATAAGAACATATGTACATATTCAAGTTAAACTTTTGGTGAAGTTCAATCTATATTTTTGATTCGAGGAATGCAACAATATAAAAGAATATAGAGTCGAATGTATACCTCGTTGAATTTCACATTTATATCCAAACGAGGATACACACTATATATAACAATAGAAATGTTAGTTTCATAAATAGATTTATCATTAATCACCAAAACACTCTATTAACTCATTATGGCGGGTCTAGATCCTTCAACTACGAAATCAAACAAGGTAGTCATACCTGGGGGTACGAAGGCAGCCGCAGACGACTCCATGTACTCCTACCCCTTGTATTGGTGGAACTAAGGACTTGCAAAAGAAGATTGCCGTTAGTAACTAGTGGGGTTCGAAATAAAGTAGAGGAAGTGAATGTGTCATGCTCACCTGCAAACTGTCCTGATGAACTCCCACCACGATGCCTCGAGGACCTGCCTGCCACGTCCGGGGGAGGAGCCCGGGCCATGAGCCACCATGGATCCTCCCTCGTCCACACACTGGTGAATGTGAATGTGTCCTCAGCCTGCTACAAGTCACGATCTGGATCCCTCGCCTCGTCTTCTCTGCGATACGTTGTAAGATCCCTCTGGCCTCCCCCTAAGCGACAACTGTTGCGTCCAACCTGTCAACTCGAGGATCTCTCGGTGTAGATCCACCTACACACGTAATCAATAAGTTGGAAACCCAAATCTAGCAAATTAAATATGAAGTACCGACCGTTGAATACGTATCAGATGGTGGAATGCGGAGTCCGGTTGTGTGGGGTATGTGTCGGATGTCGTAGCCTCATGTCATGGTGGGTCGACCACGACCCGAATGTAGTGAAGTCTCGTCCGACGGTCGTACCACTCCATGTACTCCTCGTGTTCCGTGGGGTCGTAGGGAGCACCCTCAACCCAAGGAAACATCCTCTCCGTCCAGGTGGTAGTACCACGTAGTCCCTTCCTAGTATATCTATGGACGGCAAGATAATCATTAGGTACGTATGTAATGTAGATTGTACTAAAGAATTAAAGCGCAAACTAACCCGTGGTCGTGGACTGGTAGCCGCTGCGTCTAGGGGGTTGGGACATGCTGTCGCAGACCAAACTAGTGCATGAATCGCGCCACCTGGTATTCCTCCATGAAGACCTCGTGCACCAAAGCCCTCCTCGTGTACCAGTACATGTGGTCTCGCGTGCACAGACTGGACAGTCCTCCGGGCGTGCGTGCGAACACCCTCTCCTCCGTGTACGATCTTCAGATGACGCGGTCATCCGTCAGCTGGTCGAACATCACGGCGTAGGATGGGTGCGAGCCCAGCGTGGTGATCGGTGTGTAGGTCACATGTGGAATAGACTAAAGGAACACTTAGCACATAAAATTGTGATTGCATTATGAGAAAATAATAAATATTCACGAGACTAACCCGTCGGCGGCACCACACCGTGCCCATAGTTGGCCGGTCCACGTCGTCGTCCTCGGCGTACAGTTCCAAGTCCAACTGTAGACGTCCGATCTGGAAGCGTTCGAAGGACCAAAGCTGCAGAAGTAGCGGGCATCCGGATAGGATGGAGCTATCTTTTGACTGCTAGCATGCGTCACACAGTGCCCGGTACATCGCGCACAGCACGACCGGACCCCAGGCATAAGGCTGGATCTCCTCCACCGGTCAGTCTGCAAGCTCACGTGCGTAGCGGATGTAGTGCTTATCGACGATGTCGCCGTGGGACCCCAGGAACATAACCCACCTAAACAACCACAGCAGGTAGGTCTCGAAGTGCCTCCTCACCATCTCGTCGGGTGCATCCTTCGCCACACGCTCGGGCTGCAAGAAGACATATACACGTTAGCGAGGTTCACAAATGAATTGATATGAGATGACAATAGTTATGAAGACTTATGTAGAACTGGCAGATCCACCTCAGCGTCGGCCCATGCGGACTACTGAACTCGTGGTAATCGCTGCCCGGCGGTAGCACATCGTGGAACCTCGCTAGGAGCTCCGTGCACTACGTGGGCGAGATCTCATACGCCGCTATGGGGAAGCCTGCGCAGGGCAACCCGGTTAGGAAGCTCACATCCCGCAGCGTCGGTGTCATCTCCCCGCACGGGAGGTGAAACGTATGTGTCTCCGACCTCCAGCGGTCGACCAATGCCGTCAGTAGGGCCCGATCGTATGGAAAACGCCGGATGTACGACCAGGACTACGGTCCTGATCGTCCTCCCACGTCGCCTCCACCATCCGTGCCAGTGGAAGGAGGCCTGCCGCTCTCAACCTGTGTAGGATCAGGTTACGTACGAACGTCAGTCCACACGTAGTAGTCAGGTCACAAATGAGTACACGGAGATCGCAATGGCACGTACCTCGGCACCCAGCTGGGGTGCAACCTCCAAGCCCTAGTGGGCGTGCGCAGCCGCAACGCGCTAAGCTCAATCTGCGCCTCGCCCTCCTGGGGAGGATGGTACTGAGGCGGCTACGGTGATGTAGGTCAATCACTGGGTTAAGTAACTCGTACGGCCACTCGGTAGTGTGGTCTGGGTCTGCCATACTTGAAAATTCAGTGCATACATTGTAACGACTACAAAATACGTAAAAGGATAATATGAAGCGACATTAGCAAACTAATTACCAACCACAGATTGAAATCAAATTTATGCGATAAGTCATAAAACTGCGATTACGCTCTACCTAACCTACAGAGCTAAATAAAGTTGGGATTTTTTCGATTAGGCTCTAGCTACCCAAATTAGCTGCTCCGAATTTGCTTTGTAATTTTAAAACATGTCATGCTATCTTTTATTATAAATTAATTCCTGACATTAACAATATAGTTATCGCGTACAAATAAGGAGCAAAATAAAGAAGTTATTAATTCGATTAGGCTCTACCTACCCTAATTAGCTGCTATGAATTTTTCTTTCAATTTTAAAACGTGTCATGCTAGTTTCTTACTTAAAAAATAATTTTGGTTTTATCAATATAATTATCGCGCACAAATAAAGAGCTAAATAAAATTGATATTACTTACATTGCCCTCTACCTACCTCGTACATAGCTCAAAAGATGTATTACATAATTGGACTATATTTATCTAATCTACTAAATTCTATGCCGCTATTTTTATTTGATAACCGACAATGTTTTGACATAATATACAAAGTTCAAAAAAATACCTGAAAGATGGCCGATCGGAACTGATGCTACGTCTATCTCTCATCCGCGATGAACTGGCATACCTTCGCTACCTTTATTCTCTCCCTCTCCTGCTCTCTTTCTGTTTTTTCTGGAATTAAAATGAGTTTGAACTGATTTTTTGAGATTTTATAGCTGAGTTCCTGTCGCCAGTTGAACTGGCGACATGTGACTGTTGACTTCCTATCGCTAGTTGAACTGGCGACAAAGCGGGGCCAGGGTACCTATTGTCGGTTCAACTCATTTTTGCTATTTTTGGGCTGACTATTTGTCAGGAACCTGTCTATTTTTACTATTTTTTAGCCGATTATTTATTTTTGTATTTTTTAAAATATCATTTTAAAAGGGAGCAACTACGGCTCGGACGTACGGTGAGAGGTTTCCCACCGTACGTCCCAATGCAACACAGAGTAATACACGGTGCAACACTTTTTATCAATTGGTGCAACATACCAAATCCATACATGCAACATCAACAAAATTCACCATAAATCCATACATGCAAAACACATGTAATATTTTTTTCAACGGGTCGTAACATTCCCGTGAACAGTATGCAACATTTGTTTCAACGGGCCGCAATATTTGTTTCAACAGGCTGCAATATTTTTTTTCAACGGGCCGCAACATATCAAAGAACAATATGCAATATTTTTTTTATATGGGTCGCAAGATATCAAAAACGCAGAACTGAGTACTCACCCGGCGGTGCTCGGGAGGAGGCAGTGGTGGCGGGTTGGCGGAGCAGCTGCCTCCTGCTGGCCGGGACGGCAGTAGGCCCGCGGGTAGGAGAGCCGGGCCGAGCTGGTGACCCCAGACGGTCTCCGAACAACACAGCAATCGCGATGGTGCCATGGACCTTGCGAGGAGCACCGGAGAGGGCCGGCACGAGGGGCATGGGAGCCGCCGAGGGGCTCGTCAACGGAGGCCGGAGCACGGAGGCGAGGCGGCTGGCCAGCGGAAGAAGCAGGGTCGTCGGCTCAGGAGAGGCCGAGGGAGGGATGGGGATGAGGGAGCTGTGGATAGTGGAGAGAGCTGTGAAGAATGGGGGAGAATTGGGTGGGTGGTAAGATTCGGGCTGCCCGACGAGGGAGAGGGTGTGAGATGCTATCGACGATGTGGAGGGAAAATGAGAATAGAGAAAGTTGTTGATGATAGGAAAATAAGAGTGAGAAGTGTTTCTTGAGGTGAGTGAAGATAGAGAAATAGAGTAGGGAGATAAGGATCCTGATGAATTGAATATAGTTACGTTTTGCACCCGGACGTAAGAATCAAAACATTACCCTTTTTAAAAACATTTCTCCAGTTTCCGCTCGCCCGCCCGCACGACGAGCTCTCCGGCCCAAATTGAAGCCCACCGCCGCATGATTCGCGCACCTCGCCTCCTCCCCGACTCGCCAATCCACCGCCGCCTCCTCCTCATCCCGAACCCTCCTCGCTTCCACCGCCGCCTCAGCCTTCGCCCGCCGCCCTCCGCCTCCCTGGCCCAGACCCTAGCCCGGACCCCGACCAGAGTCTTCGCGTCGTCCCGCCTCGCCCCCCTCTGCCTGTCGATGGATCCGGCCATGCCCGCCTCCGCCGCCGAGACCAACGGCTACGAGGATGCCTCGGAATTCGCCGACGCGGAAGCGGGGGGCGAGGACGCGGGGACCGGGATGACGGCGGGGGGCGAGGAGAGGAGGGAGCTGCCCGAGGAGCTCGCCAAGGGGGTGGTGTGCCTCGAGTGCGACACGTCGGCCGAGGCGGCGGCGGCGGGGGCAGGCATGACCTGCCGTATCTACGTCGTCGGCACCGCCCATGTGTCGCAGGTGAGCTGTCCTGACCTCGTGACCCCGATATGATGATCTAGCCTCGATTTCGAGCGTGAGTTGCAGGTGTTCCAATTGGGTCGTGTCAAAAGAAAGGATTCTTATACGCATCCTTTTGTTCCAATTCTCTCTGGGCATTGCATCGGATTTAAAGACCACTGTATGTTCGCATCAGTTCCAATTTTCTGATAATTTTACTTAGGAAGCAAAGAGAGTTCGATCGATCTAAGATTTAGATTCCAAGTACAAAAGATAGAACTGCAAAACGTAGGGAGCATGTATATCTGCATGGGTACCAAGTGTACCGGCAAAATCTGCCTTTTTCCCTGGCAATTCGCATATATGTTTGGGCGTAGTACTAGTTCTGGTGCAAGTTACATCAAGGGCGTTACTAATCTTAAATACCGTAGCACCTAGTGGTTTCAATTTGAATGTGCCAAAAGGACAACATCAGGACAACTATACTTTCGATTGATTATTTGACTGTTCATTTCATTGTAGGAGTCATGTGATCAAGTGAAAGCTGTTATCGACTACCTGAAACCTCAGGTTCTTTCTCTATTTACACATCATCAATAATTTCACCAGTTGGTGCCTTGGTGGATCATTTGGCTGGTTGGCAGCCTTCTTTGAAGTGTTTTTTTCTCTTTTGTTGATTGATCTAGGAGATTTTCCACTAATTTATTCTCTTCACTTTTGCCAATGTAGGTTGTTTTCTTGGAGCTCTGTGCTAGCAGAGTTGCCATTCTGACACCACAAAACCTTCAGGTATGAACATTTAACATGTATTAGATACTAGAGGAAAGAGATGTTTTCCTATAATGATCATTACATTGAAGCTAGTGTACTTTTGAATGTTGAAATTGAATCACGGGGAAACACCAGTAGATTGCTGAGTCTGTTGTGCTGTGATCTTTATCTATTATTCCCACAAATGGTGAAGTAAAATCACTTAGTGTGATAATACAGTTTTAGAGTTCACAAAATTATGCTCAATTGAAAACTCTCCAATGGATATCTCTAATACAAAGCTGGATTAAAGTGACGTTTGATTTGCCCAAGAGGAACTTGTTCAGAGGTAGACCTACTTGAGTTAATTGAAATGGATACTTCTCATGCCAAAGACTGTTAGATAAATCATATTTATGATATGTCCTGCCTAGATTCTGAATCGTTGTAGGGTTGGTTATTTGTGCTTGTTTATGCATGAATGGTGACTCTCTTAGTATATGTTTTCGCACATACTTCTTGTAAGTGTACGCATTTAGCCTTTAGTATTGTACTATATTGTATCATCGAAATAAGATCATATTGATTGGTCAAGATGTTATCTCCAGTTTGACATGTTCTATTCTATAGTATTGACATCTCTTCTAGTTCATCATTCAACATGTTTTGACCATAGGTTCCTACAATGAACGAAATGATTGACATGTGGAAGAAGAAGAAGATGAACACTTTTGGGATTCTCTACAGCTGGTTTCTTGCAAAGGTATGCGGTGATGCTTGTTATGCAGTTAGTACTATTTAAGTATTTTTCATGATACGTGATATGTGGATGTTGTTTTCGGCACCCAAGGTTGCTTGCCAGCTTGATGTGTTACCTGGAGCTGAGTTTCGAGTGGCATTTGAGGAAGCGATGAGTTATGGTGGCAAAGTTATCCTTGGAGATCGACCTGTCCAGGTTTGCAACCTAGTGGGAGTTTTGTTTGTTTCTATATATAAGTGTACTGGAAAAAAAGGATTACATGAAAGGATCTATGTTGAGAAGTAGTTGACTGACTATGCAAATTTAAGGTTCATGTATTTATAAATATGATCAACTTTTATTGTGGCTGTTTTTGTGAATCTAATGCAAACAAATGCGGACAATTTATTTTAGATTTTCAGAAGCAGTCATATATGCTGATTTTCACATGCCATTAACTTTTTCATATGTCATTAGTTTGAGAGTTGGCAGTTGAGATCAATGTGATCATAATGATACATCTTTTGATGTCTGGAAATATATATACATATTCTCAAAATGATTATCACATCTGGCTGCTTGGATTGATTAAAACATAGGTGCCACTGCTGGCTTATGTCTTAATCTTAATCTTCTATTGTGATCTGCCATAAACTAATGAGGTTATTTCTGCCGGTATTTGACCCAAAAGTTAAGATGCATCTAGTTACCATGACCTTGTCTCCTAGGGTAGGAACTGCTTTCAGGAATAAAAGATGAAGCATTTTTGTGGTTCATCTTATGTTAGTTATTGTTGCTATTGACTGCTGCTACTTATTTTCGTTCAGCATATCATATTGGCCTTTATGCTTTTGGAATCTTGGTCTCCTCAAGAATTTTCTGCAGAATAAATAGCAGTTTGGTCAATAGTATTTTTCATTAGCACTGATGCCATTCTGTCATTATTCTTTATTTGTTTTGAAGATCACTTTGAGGAGAACTTGGGGGAGAATGTCATTGTGGCACAGAGCAAAATTTTTGTACTACATTGTTTTCCAGTCCATATTTTTGCCAAGCCCGGAGGAACTTAATAAAATGGTACACTGTCTTCTTAGGTGATACATTATTACATTTCTTACAATGAACAGTTCTATTGTCTTGGGTCCCGTTAATGCTTTGAGGATCAGATACTCCTATTGTCAGAGTTAATATACTATTGTACTTTGGATGAAATATACAAGAAATCATTACTTTACTGCATTCACGTAGCAATGACAATTCTTGTCTATTCAGTTGAAGGACATGGAGGATGTTGACATGCTAACACTTGTCATTCAAGAGATGAGTAAGGCATTTCCTAGTTTGATGGAGACACTTCTACACGAACGTGATATGTGAGTTCCTCTAAAATGAATTTACTTTTTGTAAAGCATTTTTTTGTTGTCATTCCCAATGGTACAATAACGCTTTTGAGCTTTAATTATTGAAATTTTGTTTGCAGGTATATGTCTTCCAAATTATTGAAGGTGGCGAGGGAACATTCTTCAGTGGTGGCAGTTGTGGGAAAAGGGCACGTTTCTGGAATAAAGAAAAATTGGCAACAGCCAATTGAGGTTATATTTGTTTTTTTTAAAGTATTTCAAATAGATTATATATTTTTACGAATAGGAAGTTCATTGCTAATTTTAGATTGCTTGTCTAGGTTAATATTCTCTTAATTATCAGATAAAAGATATTAATATAGATTTATATGTTATATGCGCCCTTTGATTTCTCAAATTTCACCTTTTTTTCCAAACTTCTTGCAGGTAAAAAGTTTACTGGAATTACCAGCGACTAAGCAAGGTGCTTCAAAGATAAAAATTTTGGCATCTATTGGAGCATTAAGCGGTGTAGTAATAGCATCCGGAATTTATATATGGGTTAAGAAATAACCATGTATGCGCGGGGATGGTTCAAGTCTTCTGTTCAGCGTTCCTTTTAGTCTCAGAAAAGGTATTTAGTTTTTACTTATAGTTTTTTTAAAATTTGTTTACAATAGATGTAATTCCTGAAATTAAAGTTTGTTCAAAGGACAAGTTCACTGCATCATGAAATGTGCCTCTTTCCAAAGCTTTTTGTATTTTATATTTTTATATCCTCCTTCCTTACAGACTTGGGGCAACTCTTCTGTATTCTGCTTTCTGATACTGTGAATGTGAGATACATGACTTCAGTTCGAAGCAGTAAGCACGCACGTGATTTAGACTTTTAACTCGCATCTCATGCTTATTTACCCACACAAGTTAACTTGCATGAAGGCTGACGCAATCTTTGTTACTACTTTTTATGTTACTAATTTTTTATGCGGTCTGGTCAGATTTGGTGACCAAATCGTTGTTGGCCAAACAAATGTTTCGTCAAACTATCATGTGCTACGAAGAATGAACAACTAGCTCCATGCGTGCACGGTTTGTCATTCGTCAATGACGGCCATATACAGAATTCTAAATTCATACATTGTTACAGTCGGTCATCCTCTTCTGAGCAAAAGCATATAAATTACTTGCAACTTTGTTTGCCCTTTTCCTTAATCTGAACAAAAAGATCAAAGATTACATGTAAACAGAGAACCATACAAAACTACGAATTAATAACCGGTGTATATCAGTATATGTGCATGAATTCTGAACCTAGCTAGTCGACAAAAATGCCACAAGTCTGCCTGACCTCCCCGAGATGGCCGGGGAGCACGTCGGTGCGCCCCATCTTGACCATCGCCGCGGCGAAGTCTTTGAAGTAGTCGTCCGGCGACGACGCGTTGGCCAGCTTCTCGACGTAGCCCCTCGTCACGGGGTCGTGGAGGAGGCTGCCGTCGGACTGGAACAGGCCCCTCGTGGCGAGCACGTGCCGGTAGTAGCTCAGGTCGAACGTGTAGCCGCTGCCGGGGTCCATGAGCACCTGGGTCGCGCCGCCGCCGTGGGGCGGGCAGAGCTTCTTGAGCTGCGCCGCGTAACCGGCGTCGAGCGACGGGTCCTGGTCCATCTTGCCGGTGAAGTTGTAGAGCCGCTTCTGGAACGCCGCGCAGTGCGAGGTCCCGATGCTGTGGCACCCTGACGAAGGCGCGGCGCGGCGCGGCGCGGCAGCCATTAGTAGCGGTCGGTTAAGCTGTTGCTGTCGTCCACGCGAAAAGCAAGGGGATGGTAGCGGAAAGGAGCTGGGAGTGAGCGCGAAGTTACCGAAGAGGACGGCGATGTCCTTGGAGTTGAGCGACTTAACGCTGAAGAAGGTCTTCACGTCGACGATGTTGGAGTCCGGCGGCGGCAGGTCGTTCTGGGCGTACTCGGCCACGGTGGCGTTGCCGTCTCTCCTCCCGGTCTCCACGTCGTACCACGGCCCGTCGCTCTAGAAGAGAACACGCATGCACCGCCGAGAGTAAGCAAAGCACACGAGAACGGCTCGAGAACTCATCGACTTTTCATAGTAATTTACCAAGTGAACGGCATCCCTTGCCGCGATGGCTATGATGTCCGCGCATGAGACGGTGAGCGGGCAGATGCTCTCCAACCTGGCCTTGATCCTCTCGATCGCGTCGTACCCTCGCATGCTCCGGTTCGGCGTCGCGTCCCTCTCCCCCTTCCCTCTCTTCGACTTGAGCATGATGGATCCGTCGCAGCCCTTCACATGCATAATAATCACACGAGCAGAAGTCCGTACGCGTCAGAATCAGAATCTTCAGACACGCATGAACCTTAGCCAACTGTAAGATCATCTCGAACTCTACATGCTGGGCAGCTTGCTCGAGAATCACCTGAACGAAGCAGTCGTGGTAGTGCATCCGGAGCAGAGACGGCGCGAGCGTGGGCTCCTCCTGGAGGATGAGCTTCATCTCGGCGAGGACGACGTCCTCCGCGATCGGGCACGTCGCATTGTAGAAGCCGACCTGCAGCGCGGCCTCCGGCGACCCCGCGAGGACGCTCAGCAGGGTCAGGAGAAGCAGCTGCCGCGGCTCCCTGGACATCAAGAAACGGGAGGCAGACAGGAGACGATGGAATACAGAGCAGCAGAGATGGGAAATGGCCACGGATATGCGAATTGTACTGCAGCTATGGCCATATGGGGAGGCAGCGGCAGCGGCAGCGGCAGCGCGGCAGTACAAGATCGTGAGCACACCGCAAAAGTCAAAGCGTTTGGTTGCCCTGTGCTTTCAGTTTCAGGTGGTGCGTGACGAGACGGTGGATTGAGTGTGACTGACTCTGTCTCGACGCTACTGCTCATGCTTACTCCGGACTGGAAGAGTTGGGTTGGGTTGGGTTGGGTTGGGTTGGTGTGCGCGTCGGCTCGAATCGAATGCTCGTCAGGTACGATCCGTCCAGCAGTTCCGGCTTCACGGACGCGTGTTGCGGGTTGTTGTTGGCTGACGTAACAGCAGTAGCACACACAACAACTAGGCTTCATATGTTGGTGAGTATCGACCTCAATTAGCAATGTCGGATTAATTCCAATTCGTCTCATAGTCATACGCATACATGGGCTACACACGGGCCCAATTCTCACTGGGTCAAGATGTCACACTGAGCTCCTCCAGCTTGTCTGGTACGTAGGAATTTTACTATCTATCTATCGTAGGAAACAGTATAATTCATACTAAAATTCCACGTTCTAAATGAGGCCCAAACATGCCTCAAACGTAAAGCCTTCATAACCCCAAAACCTAGGACGACCAAGGCTAATAATGGGTTAGGCTCCTGGGCTCAAATTTCAGGTTTAGTGCCAAATGGTGCGAAGAGTAAAGAGCCCAAAGCCAACTCCAGGACGGCGCCGTCCTTGGGCACTTTCTTGAGACGTCGCATACTAAAACTTCGTACTAACCGGATACAAAAACTGCCCATGAATACTGTTGAGGGAGGGTTCCGCGCTACCTCGAGCCGGCGGTACCTTTGTGAAGATATGTCACCCTAGACAGATCAACCTTGGACAGGTTCGAGGATCAGCTTTGGCGAGGTGTAACATATCGGTGAACCCACCTTGGACTGTCCGGGTAGCCACACGGCGATGTCCATCAACACCCGCATACGTGACGGCGTCAATGGACAGAACTACCCCCGGAGTAAGGTAAACTCCGAGGGTAGTAACGTAACTTCACTAGTCTTCCCTCCCTCTATAAATAGGATCATTTGTAAATAGAGAGAAAGAGACAACTTGTAACTCTTTTTCATTATATGCAATGCATTGGAATGGACCCTCGTGCAC
The DNA here is from genome assembly GCA_036346395.1 of Hsuehochloa calcarea. Classification (NCBI taxonomy): domain Eukaryota; kingdom Viridiplantae; phylum Streptophyta; class Magnoliopsida; order Poales; family Poaceae; genus Hsuehochloa; species Hsuehochloa calcarea. Next base: position 8,123,074 of record CM070602.1, read on the forward strand.
GAATCTCGTTGAGCTCCCCTTCGCAGGCTTGGAGGTCGTCGCCTCCAACAGCGATTGCCACATATTTAACTGCGTACTAAAGTTTGTTCGGACGATGTAGACCACTCAGGATTTTTTTTTACTGTACAGTAGTACACGTAAGCATTGTAAGTATTCGTACCATTGAGAGAGCTTTTGATTTGGTGAGGTGCCATCAACAAACAACAATAAACTATTACTATTACATTATTATGGCGCATGACATGTGAGAAGCAACTTTAAAAAAATGTTTCCCTTATGTACAAACATTCAGGAGAGCTGCACGCCGGTGTCGGATCGGAATTTGTAAATTTAAATTTTCTGTGAAAATATTATGCTATTTTCTAGATCAGTAGATAGCACTCACAGATACATCATTGAATCATTTCATACACGAAGAAAACCATACCAATCTTTATATTACAAAACATCAGAGTCACATAAACTGCACTGAGTCGAGTTTTACAATAAAGCCTGAACAGGCTAAAAGATTACATCACATAAAAGCGGAAGCAAAAGGGGTAGAGCATATCTCTCCATAGGCAAGCGACTGGGGAAACCCGTGTGCGTCCGATATTAACCAAAGACTTGGATAATATTGGATGCATACAAGCACCAACGGAGTCAGCCAGATTGATGCGAGATCTAGTCTAAAAGAACTACACTACTCTTGATCATCTTCTAGGCCTCCAACGTCTAGATCCTCGTAGTATGCATAATCTCTATGATTTTCTGCTTCTGAGAGTTTGGGAGAAGGAGCGAAGATGAGCACAACTTCCGTGCTCACGAACCAACACACAGAATGCAGTAATAATACATGTAAGGCATAACAAGGATGGCTCGAGTTCTTTTATTTGCTCAAAGCAATATTTTCAACTATAGTATTTAGAAAGTCCTATGACTTAGCAGTTTGACCAAATTTTATTTTTAAAAGAGTATTGTGCAATATTTATAACGGCAAATATTACCTCCACCTATGCTTACATTTTGAGTGGACTCACCTCCACATATTAACATTACTAGGTACGACGACCAAGGAAAAATCCAATCCTCAAGCTAGGTGAGCCAATACTATAATCATACCACCCACAAGGTTTTATAAATAGAACTAACTCAAGTTAAGTTATCATGTCCGTCTTTGATTGTAGGTACGGCTGTTTAAATAGTTTAGACTCTGCAGAGGTTGTACACTGTACCCACAAGAGATAATTATATTCATTGCCCCACATGATTCCTTGGTCATGTGGTTGAGCGGTCGTCACAGTAACCTTTCAAAATATCTCACATCTTCCGTCATTTCACCCATATGGGCCACATGAGGGCCCCAGAAGTTGTGCGGAATGTTCACCTCAGCAACAAGCATAGCTAGATTACTCACAGCGTCTAGAGCGACTCGCAACTTTACCTTGCATTGGTGTCCCATTCAAGTCGGTCGTAACCAGTGCTCGCACTATCTCGCTACCCCTCCAGCGAGATGACATTCAGAGTTTAATAAATTTACTAAGCTAAATTATACTTTACAAACTTGTGGTTGTACTTGTTTATACACGAGGGTTCATGACAAGATTAAGGCCTTAATCCATCCGGACGGTTCATACCACATACCAACCACTCTCGTGCTCCAACGGCATCCACCACCTTACCATCCGCTCAGATAAGTTAACATCAATTTAATAGAGTTCTTGGGGAACAAAATACATTACCACAACAGTCCAGTCATTTACCCACAATGACTGTTCAAACCACTTTTATAAATAAAATATGATAATTGTGGCATTTAATGCCCCGGTACTTAAGTAAGACTAACATGTCGCTTAAGTACAACCTATAACTAGTAATTACCATATAGTTATTAGGGTGACATGGAATAATGGATTCAATTGCCAAATGATGGTGTAATAATTAATTAATCATCAAATGAGTATTTAACTACCTTAGGGTTTAACATACATTTGGTTAAATAATTAAAACATGCAATTTTGATAATATAAAGGAACATGATTTGGGTGAAATGTAGGCTCAAAATGATCAAAGTATTAACTCGCCTGGAGTGAAGGGGAGAGAGTCTTGAAAGTCTTGTGCTTGATCGAACTGGAGATCTCCTTCTTCGGACTCTATTCGGACGAACGTATCGAAAAAAGAATCTACAAGCAAAGAGAACAAATAAATACACAAGAAATATGAAATAAACTCGAAATTAAATAAGACTAGTGTCATTAGTAAGGTCTTGAATTTATACAAATTTAGAAATAAAATTAACTAGAAACGGAGTTATAACGGAGCTTCTAAAGTTCTAGCATCAAGTACTGCCGATTCCGAATACTGTTCGTTTCGAGTAATATTGGCTTCGAGTACTATTTGTTTCGAGTACTGATCACTTTGGGTACTGTTCAAGTTGAGTACTATTCATTTCGAGTAATGTGGCTTTGAGTACTGTTCGTGTCGAGTACTGCACGCTTCGAGCTGACATGGCCGGAAGGAGGTTGGACTATAGGGCATAGTCGGAAGGGTTTCGACTGCATGATCGAAAGTGTTTTAGCCGCATGGTCGAAAGAGTTTCAACTACGTGATCGAAGGAGTTTTGATTACAAGGTCGAAAGAGTTTCGACTATGTGATCGAAAAGGGTTTCGATTACGCGACTACCTAGTCGGGGACGTGGTCGTAGATGTGGTCGTAGACGTGGTCGTAGACATGGTCGTAGACGTAGTCGTGAAGGAGCTGCGACCGCTCGGTGTGGTCGGAGAGAGGTTCGACAGCACAGCATGGTCGGAACGACAATAGGAACAACCGGGCACGGGGAAAGGGGGCTTACCAAGACCGAGAGGGATGTCAGTGGATGTCGAACGGTGGTGGGTGAGCTCGCAGTCGGCGGCGAAGGAGGACGGCGGCAAAGTGGTCAGCCGAGATTGAAGGAGAAGAGGAAAGGCGGCGGTTCATGTGCTATAAAACTGAAATCGAGTGAGGGGGTTGCTCCAAGAAGCTCTGGGGCACGAACTAACTCGGGTAGGAGAGGGGCTGCACTGGTGCGGCAGAACCAGAAGGAGGCATGCGGTGTCTTGAACTCGGAGCTTCGGGGTTTCGGCAACCACAACGACACGAGCAAGAGGGGGGAAGCTCGGAGAAAAAGGGGCTGCTCGGGATCTTTTCTGGTGGCACTTACCAGCATGAAGGGGATACGAGGGGAGGCAAGGGAAGGCTCGGTGCTTCTTTTATAGCCGACAAGAGGGCAATGAAGGGTCATCGGAGACTCGGAGGCACGAGGGTTCGTGAGGCGGTTGTGGAATGGGCGCTTTGGTCAGAGAGGACGGGGCAAGCGCGCGCAGCGGGGAAGTGATGGGAGCGACGACTTGGGCAGTCGAAGTAGGTGGCGGGGCGGCACGAGCAGGTGCTAGCGACAAGACAAGGGCAGGTGGGGCAGGTGGCGGTAGAGGGCCAGAGGGTGGTGTGCACAGCGTAGGGCGCTGACAGGAGCAGCGTGGGGAGGTGAGCGTGGCGACGACTTGGGTGGTCGGAGCAGGTGGATACAGCAGAGCGACGGTACTGGACTGCGAGCAAGTGATGGCAGAGCACTGGTAGACTGGTGCTGGTGACGGGGAAGACGAGACGGGGCAGGAAAGGTCACCGGAGCAGGTGGCGCTTCAGGTGGGTGACCAGACGGGGGCATAGGTAGGTGAGCCAGGGCGTGGCGCTGCTGGCGCGGTGACAAGGGCGTAGCAAAGCGGGAGCGGGGCACGCACGAGAGTCAAAGGAAGCAGGTGGGTGAGTTGACAGGGGTGGTAGAGAGCCAAAGGCAGCGACGGGACAACTCGGGGGCTGAGCTGGGAGGGTAGAAGGGGCAAGGAGGCTTAGCCTAGCTGGGCCGAAGTAGAAGGGGGAGATGGTCGGGGATAAAAGGAGAGGAGGAGGTGGGCTGAGCCCAGGAGGAAGGATGGCCGACCCAAGTGGGGAGGATGGGCTGGGCCCAAAGAAAAGGGTTTTGAATTGGAGGTAGAAGCTCGAGATTTTAGAAATACAACTTAAGTTGAAATAAGTTTTTGAAACCAACCGACAGAAGCAATTACTATTCATAAATGAAAAAACAGGATGTCACAAACCCTACCCTCCTTAAATGGAATCTCGACCCCGAGATTCAAGATACTCCCGAAAAACAGAAGGAGAGGGGGAAAAGGTGGATTTGGTCAGGGGAACTGAGCACCATGGTCTTCTTCAGCTCAAAAGAACGGCAGCTTAAAACCTTTCAACAAAGCTCCTTGAAAACTTGCGCTGGCACTAATTGAACAAAAAACGCACCCATTAGTACCTTTGTGTCTTCCTGTGCCTCCTTGGTGGTAACATGGTTCACTTGTCCATGGTTAGGTGTTGTGGTAGACCTGGATACTTGCGAAGTCTGAAGATTCTTACTTGGAGCTAAAATCTGGCCTCGAATTGGTGTGGCTCTCAAGATGTACTTCACCGGGGTGACATGGCGCTGAGGACATCTTTTGGCGAAGTGCCCCTTTTCTCCACATTTGAAGCAGTGAAGGTGAACTATCGAGTTATGCGCTGCAGGTTGTCCAGCAGGGCGAGGGGTGTGAAGAACATTCTCATTTATTCCCATTTCCACTGAAGTATTCTGACACTCCTGTGTAGTTTGGCTACTTCCCTTTAAAAGGTAGGGTGTTTGATACTGGTTGTCTTTACCAACTTCATTCATGACGAGTCTCACGACGGCTTGGAAACTGGTCATTTGCAACTCGGTTGCCTTGGTCAGCAGTAGGCGCAGGGAGTAGTCTTTGGGGCAGTGATCTTGTCCTTCGCAGAGAAAGCACGTAACTTTACTCATCGGGCTTTCCCCCGGCTGGTGGTCCTTGTCGCAGTTGGGCAGTTTACATAGCATTGGTCTGCCTGATGTCCTTTCTCTCCACAACGTGTGCTTGCTTCTTGGTTCATAGGGCAGTCGTCTGATTGATGGTGTTCCTCACAGCAGGGACAGTAGGGGACAGGGAATGTATAGCAATAGTGCCCATATGCCCACATGTGAAACATACTCCTCTTGCAACTTGTCGTATTGGAAGACATAATTGGGCTCCATGTCCTATCTTGCCACATTTAGAGCATAAGGCCTCTGGTGAAGCTTTTGGGTCTAGTAGTAGAACTTCCGCGTGCACAGCTTGCTTTTTGCTAGGGCTCTTAATAAGTTCTTCTCCGACGAGGCTAGGGTTGGTGCCGCTGGGCACTCTTTGTGGGTTCTTCATGATTCTGCTGGGGACATTTGCTTATATTGGGTTCTATGTTGCCGCAACGGAAACATTTGGGTTTCTCGCCTTGCCTCTCCTGGGGACATTTATGGGTAAAATGCCCTTTTTCCTACAAAAAAGCAAGGAGATTAGCCTGGGTTGGTCCGCAGTCGTTTGGCGAGCGGGAGTGGGAAAAACATTCTCACTGGGACGCAGGGTTGGAGTTGGAGTTGGAGCTCTTGGAGGCTGGACTGCAACTAGCTTGAAGGATGAATTGTCATGGAATGCTGGCCTCTGGGGACATCTATTGGCGAAGTGTCTGGTATCTCCACACTAGAAGCAAGTGTTAGCCTTCTGGGGTCTTCCTGCTGTATTGGCTTGGTTGTCTTTAATGCGACTGCTTTTCCTGGATGATCTTATGAGTTGATGGATGGTAAAGTTTGCTTTGTCGTCTTCTGCACACTTTGCAAGACGAGGCTTCTTTTCTGTAGCATGAAGGAATTCTCAACTTCCAGGGGTTCAATTCCAGACAAGGAGGGTAGCGGTTTGACCCTGAGAAAGTCTTCTAGCTCGGAGCTGTGGTTGACTGCTCTGGCCTGCTGGGTGGTGAGCATCGCTTGAAGAATTTGATTCTGTTGAAACAGGACTTGGGTCAGGGTTGGGTTTGCTGTCGGCGGGGGAGGTAGATCTTGTCCACGACTACGACCTCTTCTTCCGACACTAACACCATGTCCTTGGGTTGCTACTCTCTTAGGTGTCATCAGGAAGAACAACTGAGGCTTAGAACTAGAGGGTTTATACGAGAGTTCACTGGCCCTCTAGAAGACAACACAAGAACTTTAAACCAAATGAGGAAGACGATCAAATACAAAACCCAAGATGGCTGAATTATATTAAAGGGTTAGGTGTTACATGACTCCTGAACATAGCATATAGGCCATGCTAAGTCATGACACAAGATACAAACACAATGTCTACAAAAGGACAAAGTGCTTGCAACCAAAAGACTGCTAAAGCAAGGACTACTAGCTAAACTAAGCTAACTACTCCTATATCGGGTGCTGACCACCACAAACAGTGCAGTTGCCCAGGGAATGGGAGTGAGAATGGTTGCGACCGAAGTCGGGCGACCGGGTACAAGAATGAGAATAAGAAAGGTTGTGTCCTCGACCGGAGTCTTCTATGTTAATGATGGGCGGCGGCTGGGACGTCGCACACTCTTACGCACTGTGATCCTGATGCAGGGTCCTGAACGTCGAGCTGGCACCGGGTTACTGGGGACGACTGGAGCGTGCATGGCAATGGCTACTGCACGGCAGTGTTCCTGTCCTGATGTCAGAGATCTCCAGGTAGCGTTCTTCCTCTTGAAGAGATGGGTAGAAACAAAACGGCGACCTCAACAAGGGATCCTCGTGCACTTGGCCCAAGCGAGTCGAGGTGAAGCGCATTATGTCCTGAACAGTATTGGAACAGCCACTCCTGGGATGCACAGTCTGGAAGGTGTGAGAGACAAACTCACCCTATCTTGGACATAAGCTTGAATAATCCAACAAATTCAACCCTTTGATTGCATAAATCCACAAAAATCTAGTAGCAATAATAACATCTTCCAATCCGATAACTCCAAGATCATGCTAAATTCATTATATCCTTCCTGGAACGAAACTCTCCAAAAATTATAATCGCGCAATTGTTTTCTCAAAAAATCTTAACTAAATCCATGACATCATTCATTTTACTTCTCAAGTATATTTATTAATCGCAATCCTCGAGAACTTCTATAGACAAATCCAATACTTTCATTATAGAGCTTTTCAAACGACTACTTGATATTCACAAATTCAAATTTACTCCACCAAGTTATTTTATCACCATCTATCCAACAATCTAATAATAATATATTACCACAATCCATTATCCAATAAACCTTGTATTTTTACAATCCAATATCCAGTACTAATCTATTTTCTACAATCAATCTCCGACAGTTATATTTCTATAATATAACATCCGACTATTTCTATAGTCCAACAAGATTTATTTCTAGAACCCACCAAAGATTTATTTCTAATTCCTTCTTTATTCGGGCATGTCCAATAAATTCAATATGACCAACATATCCAATTAATTTCATACTTCTTTATTCAACATAATCCACCCAAATCCACATCATGAATCAATATGAAAATCTAATTCTTTTTGTAAACTACTTTCTGCCTTGACTGCACACATTTCTCAATTTTAAGTTTTCCACCCATCCTTATAATCAACTCAAGATTCGATGAAAATCCAATTTCTTCCAATAACCAAATCCGTACTTCAGATTCCTATGTCCTTCATGATCAATCAAAATTTTCCTTTACACTCATTTTCTTTCTACATTGTCGGTGTTTTAGGACCGAACTTACGTAATGATTGTTTAGTTTGGGGGGTCTCTAAGACTCAAATCACGCATATAGGACGACACAGAGATTTTTATACAGGTTCGAGCCTTCTCCGGAATGAATAACAACCCTACTCCTTTGTGGCCATATTGAGTATGCTGGTTACAGATCAAGAGAAAGACTGAAAATGCAATGTCTTATGCTCCTGATCCTCCTTTTCGTCTCTCTTTTTTTTCCTACCATCTGGTGATTTCTCCCTTTATAGCGTTCTTGGGCGACAATTTCTCCAGCCCAAAGAGCGCATCAATGCTTCAGATGATGACACGGTTACTGGAGATTACTGTTGGAGAAGTAATGTTCCCACGTCGCCACACAGTTATCATCAAGACAGAGATATTAATCTTGTAGTTATTTTAGAGAATAATGACGTATACTGACTATTTAGATGCCTTAATCAATCGGGCCCACTTGTCTGTAAGCTCGATTGATTATAGGGTGGTCGTAACTATCATGCTCGCAGAATAACTTATGACCATGAGGTGATCGTAGAAGAACTTACGATCATGTGCTAGTCATAGAAGGACTTACGACTATAGGGTGGTCGTAACTGACCTAGTCGTAGAATGACTTACGACCATAAGGTGATCGTAGAAGAACTTACGATCATGTGTTGGTCGTAGAAGGACTTACGACTATGGGGTGCTCGTAGCTGACCTGGTCATAGAAGGACTTACGACTATGAGGTGATCGTAGAAGAACTTACGATTATGAGGTAGTCATAGAAGATCTTACGACTCCAGTTTCTCCCTTATGAACATTAAGGGGTATACTCAAGAACCATATAATAGCGTCATTATCCATAATAAGGATTACAGATAAATAATTAAATGAGGATTTCTAGATCTTCATCATCTAGCCCCCCAGCTTCAAGTGAAAGTACCTACTTTGGAAAGGAGTGTTAGATGATCTTACAACCAGAAGATGGTCGTAGAACGGTGGTCGAAGAAAAAACTCTTCGACTGGTATTTCATTTGATCAGAAACAGACTTGGTCAAGAAGTTTGCAGGAAATCTTACGACTACAAGATGGCCGTAGAAAATCTTACGACTACAAAGTGGTCGTAGTATAGTAATCGAAAGTGAATCCTTTTCGACTGGTGTTTCATTTGACCAGAAAAAGACTTGACCAAGAAGGTAATTTCGCTTGAGGTATAAAGTTAGACTCGGTTTTCTCGAACGGATAAATTTATGAATTTGAATCAACTCTCATAGACCTGCCTGTTGGAGTGGTTCCCAAAGAGGTGGTAACTGTTAGGTTGCCACGTTTTTAACCCAAGTGTGCGGTTATAAAAACTTACCATGGGTGCAAATGTAGGGTTCTTACTTTTCCTGAATCACTCCAACTGTTCATCAAACTTTCGCATTCTTCGCCGCCAACCAAATCGTACGCCTTCAAGCCTCCTCCCTTTGAGAAAGATGGTCGGAGCCGCTTCCCAGTGGGCCGAATCGGAGATGGACACGACCAAGATAAAGGCTCTGGTCGCCGCCAAGAAGATCTTGAAAGATTTCGTGAAGTAGATTGAGGCTTCTGAGCAACTTTGTCCGTCGGGGGAGATTGGGCAGATTCTCGTCTTCCAGGCGTACTGTAAGTGTGACCTTTGATTGCCTGCTCGCTCTTTTCTCACTCTCGCACCCGAACACTTTGAGGGTGGAGTTGATGAACCTCGTTCCCAACTGAAAAACGAGACGTTACAGCCGGTTAAGAAATGCTGACTGCCAGAGGGGCTTGGACTGTGCTGACACTAAGAAACACATCAAATGCTCTGAAACACATGTCATGACCGCATGCATGAATGATGAGTCCATTCTTGACTAGATGTTCCTTCAATTATAGTCGTCAACAGGACGACGAACATGTCGCCTGATATGTAGCGCGTGTGATGTGCTGCTGTGCGTAACAACTGTATTTGTGAATCATTTCATTTTAGTATGCATGGCAATGGGAAATGGCATCTACTGACAGAGACAATTGTATATTTCAAGGGGGACAAAACAAAGTTTATTACACTATCCCGAGTTCTTGGAGAAAACTTTACATGGCTGTAACAAAATAATCAATTAATAAAGTAAAAAATAGGATAAAAAAAGAGAGGAAACAATAACAATCTTACAATAATCTACATGGAAAGATGGTCACAAATCCAAAGCCTCATCATCAACCCATAACACTTCGATTAATTAATTATTCACGGAGCACTTCTTCCTGATCTCGCCCTGGCTGCCGGTGAGAACGTCGACGTTGCCCATCTTGACCATGGACGCGGCGAAGTCGGCGAAGAACTCCTCCTTGTACGCCCCGGCGGCGTGGCGCTGGACGTAGGCGCGGGTGAAGCCGTCTGTGAGCAGGGCTCCGTCGGAGTGGAAGAGGCCCCTCCGCTTGAGCACGTTCCTGTAGTAGTCCAGATCGAACGTCTTGAAGCTCCCGGGGTCCATCTCCACGAGCGTCGTGTTGTCGTCGAGGCTCGTGCACTTGGTCCGCAGCTGCGCCATGTACTGCATGTCCAGCGTCGGGTCGATGTCGTGGATGTTGTCCATGCCGGTGAAGTTGTAGAGACGGTCGGAGAAGGAGAAGCAGTGCGACGTCCCAATCGTGTGCCCAGCTGATCATACATAGGATCGATAGGACAGAGTGTGAGAGTCGACCACGCACGTATATCCATTACTGAACTGAAGCTTTGTGAATTGCTATTAATGTCGGCTAAGGTAGAAGAAATGTTGTTGTTAATTACCTGAGAGGACGACGAGGTCCTTGATGTCAAGGTTCTTGGCGGCGAAGAGTTGGGTCAGCTCGGTGAAGTTGGCGGTGGGCGGCGGCAGCTGGTCGGTCTCGTTGGAGATGGACACCCTGCCGTCTCGCCGGCCGAGAGGGACTGCCCAGAATGGCCCCTTGCTCTGAGAAACAACGAGTAGTCTTGAGAATTTTGCTTCTACGCGTAGTGTGAAGCTGGGTGTCTAGCTGTTTGCGTAGTACTCACCAGCCACACTGCGTCCCTGGCCATGAGAGCGAGCACGTCGGCGCAGGAGACAGTGTCAGGGCAGGCCTTCTCCACCGCGGCCTTCACCGTCTCGATGAAGCCGAAGCCGCGCAGCGTCTGGTTCGGCTGCGCGTCCTTCTCCGCCGTGCTGTTCGCGGTGGAGTCCAGGAGAACCGAGCCGTCGCACCCCTGCATCCATTCGTTCATGCGCACGCAAAGCGTTAAGCAGGCAAGCAGCACGTGTACGTACGGTGTGGTAGCTAGTCACTCGCTGCAACCTGTATACGCACTAGCTTACCCTGACGAAGCAGTCGTGGAAGTGCATCCTGAGGAGCGGCCCGGCGAGGCTCGGCGCGGCGGAAAGCGCGCGCACCATCTCCTTCCGGACAATGCCCTCCACGCTGGGGCACGTCTGACCGTAGAACTTCTCGTCGAGCTGCGCCCGCGCGGACGCCACCGCGACCGCCGAGAGCAGCAGCACTAGGAGAGCCCTTGACGCCATCTTCAGAAGCTAGAGCTACCCAGCCACTCCAAGAAGCTTGCTTCTCCTTGGCTAGGCTAGTTGATTAGGAAGAAGACTCTGCTGCCGCATTGGCGCCGAAGAATCAGGCACGATTTATAGCGCGGGACTGCCCCTCCCTCCGCCTGCATGTGGTAGGCTGTCTTCCGGAGCAGCTTGTTTGCATGGCTCAATGAGTTGTTCATTGTTTGCACTTTGTGGAATCATTCCTGTAGCAGGTACACTGATAATAATGTAGCCAGCCTGCAGACTGAAGTGCATGGACTTACTAATTAGCTACGGAACTGATCTATTGCCGAGTTTTAATCAACAAAGGCGCCGGGCAAGAGTCAAGGCCACCTACTGGTGGTGGTTAGCACTTGGCAGGGATGCAAAATTTCATGATCCGTAGATTTCTACCGGCAATTTTAGTTCACGTCTAAAGCAACTGAATCTGAATTAGTTCACGTCTTGTCGCTGCTAATTTAACCGTGTGCGCTTTATCATCTGTGTTTGAGAGGTTGATCGAAATGCTCCTGTGTTTGCTTGTAAAACTTACCTGGGGACTGTGCAGAAAATAGTGCGCAGAACAGAAATAAAGTGCAGCCTTTTGGATCCACCGAGACGGTGCATCGCCGCCGTTGCACGAATCGTGATGTTGATGTAAGAAGCCGTTCGATAGCTCAAGAAATCATTCCTGGAGCAAATTAAATTTATATTTAAAAAAGCGTGCAGAACCAGAAAAAGGAGCAGAAATAAAGCGCAATCAATAACCCCTTCCATTTCCTTTAACCGGTACCGTTTGTGTTCGTCTGTTTGCTTTTGTAGCAAGCAATCCCGGGATTTCAAGAACAGAATCAGAGTACAGCCTGTGCTCACGTAGTACTAATTAACTCGAAGCCCTTCACTGCACACATACGGATTGCCATGAGCCCGTCGGTGCGGTCATTCCCGGTACGAAGCCTGCCTTTTTCAAAACTGAAAAACAAATGGATTTGCAATCACATAGGTGATAGGAGAGTATATAATCTGAGGATAACGTGTTGTTCCAGGTCGATTTTACATCCGAAATCCGATTCGAAAAAGAGCAACCACCAAGAGTGCACGCAATGCCAAGCAAACCAATCGATACATGTGCCACAGGGTTCCAAGGCGAGGAGCTCGCCAATTATTTGCTTGGACAGCTATGTTTACGAGGTGAATTGGCGTTAGTCATGCTCGAATCAATATATCATCTATACCGACCCTAACAACTCGTAAATGCACCAGAAATATATATGGCCGGCCGCATATATATTAGGTGGGAGAAACCAGCACACAGAAGCATCACAGCCACATGGGCAGCTCAAATTTTATAACAGAAATGAACTGATGAGTCAGCTGAGTTGCAGTTGCAGGTTGCTGTCCCCTACCTGTAGCTACTCGCTCCAATTCTTGCGTTCTAAATTCTCCGCTGATAACCGCAGCCAATGGGTATGTAACACCCCCTCTTTAGTACTAATTGCCTATTTACATTGAGTTCAACTAGTATATAATTTATGTTGATCCAAATCGTAACACTTTCGAATTAACTTTTTTGAACGGAGTGATGATAAAATCCTAAGTGAGGTATCTGTGTGTGTTCCCATCCCATGGGTGGACCGGACTATTTACGAATTTTGGGCCCGCATGGTATTACATGGAATCAATGTTTTTTTAATGATGTATAGAAAAACCAGTTTTTCAAATCATCCCATTATTCATTATTAGTATTCTTACAGTTTTGCTATTGCGTACAGTCACCTAATTTTTTTAAAAAATCCCAGTCGATTTTGTGGCCGTCCGATTTGATGTCTCAGATTAAAAGGCACACATTGCTATTGGGCTGTTCTGTTGTAACCCGAACCTCTCTCGCCTCAACGTGTCCTCTCATTTGCCTCTCTTTCTCTCTCTCGCCTCAACGTGTCCTCTCATTTGCCTCTCTCTCTCTCCTCCCGCTTCTTTCTTCACTGAAGCCTCTTCTTCCTCGCCAGATCCGGTCCCTCCCCTTCCTCTCTGGCATCTCCTTGGTTTCCCTCTTAGATCCGACCACTCTAGGCTTTTTTATGTGAATCATGGCGACGGCGGTTCTTCTTCCCACCATCAACGTTCTACCCATTAATTTCCGAATCTGTTTGGACAGATTCATCCGCTCTGGACACTGACTGGCTCTATGCCTCTATCTCAGCAGAAAGAACGAGGAGAAAAGAGAGGGGATCAGCGGTTTATTGCAAGCGGTATATATCATCGGATAGAAAGGGAGTAACTATATCCGAGAGTAGATAATATATATATATATATATGCTCATTATTTTTTGAAAAATATTAATCTATACTTTAACCCTCGGGATCCGGTTCCATGGAGACTGGGGCGGAGAGCGGCGTCCCCGCGATCCGGACCCGTTGCCACCCATAGATGCACCCTGGTAGCTAGAATCATATAAATCAGCTGCGTCTGGAGGTCTCAATTTCAAAGCTATCCAGCTATCGCCGGACCGACGATCTGAAACCGGCGGAAATGTGCTTGTTCTCGGCAGGCAGTTTTGTCGACGAAGTGCCCAGCCCTGCCCTGGTGCTAAAGTGAGCATATTCTGAAGCATTACATACAAAGTAACCTAATGAATTGCAACCCGAAAGATGAAACTAATCTCGTTTGTCAATGGATCAATACGGGATTAGTGTAGCTTGCTGTTAATTAGTTAATTCAGTACTACGTGAGAATCGAAGCTTATAGCAACTTTTTTTCCGGACTTGGCTACATTTCATTATGGGACACTCAATCCTACACCTACATTTTTTTTTCCCCAAATCAGTCGAGTTTTTGACGGTTGGATCTGGACCGATGGATATACCTCTACCACTGACACCTTCCGTCTGTCTCCCTCACCCACCAAAATCCCAGTGGTCGCCTAACCTTTCTGCAGCTCCTTCGGCGTCGCCAGCGTCAGGGAAGCCAACCGGCCCTCCGGCGCCACCTCGCCTCTTATGGTGCCAACGACAATAGAAATTTTACAGTACATTCTACCGGTAGTATGGGGTGGTTGTATAAATCAAATATAACAATTGATTTGTTAAGGGTATAATAGATTATATATATATATTTATAATTTTTCTGTGAGGGCATTATGGATTTTTTCAACTAGAGTTTAAAATATTAATCTTGTACAATGTGATCCCCACATGAGCAATTACAATTCTACCTTTCTTGGAATTCTACTTCTCATACTACCGGGTGTAGTATAACTAAATCCTAACTAATCTGAACCAATGGATAAAAAAGGATGGACGGTCCATATTAAATTATGTGTACCGTAAAAGAGCTGGATGACAAATGCAAACATCATCTTCGGCGCCAATTATAACGCAAAAAAAAACTTACACTATAACAGGGGCATTCACCGCTGCTACAGGCATTAGGCGGTTCTTCAGAGCTGGGATATACGTACATTGTTGGCACAAATCTAACGGTGAGAAAATTATATTGAAATTCATTTCATTATTCTTTTTTTCTTATCATTGTTGCCGCATACAACAATGTGATCACACGTCACATTTATTACTAGGGCTCACACAAACACATGCATACTCATGCACTTCCTAGTACTGGCCGGCGAAGAAGACGCTACACTCCTGGGGCTCTATGCGGCACATCGTCGGTAGCCGTGCTACGTACTGCCGCACCTTGGTCCGCCTCGCGCGAGTGATCTGCTGCTCGGTGCCTACACGAGGTGGAAAGCGAACAGACCCCCTCCGCGGCCTCTCCGACGTCTCTCTGAACTCCTCTTCGGCCGCCTTCTGGCCACCAAGGATGACGGTGCGCCGGCCGCAGTAGTTCTCTTGTCCCTTCCGCGACCACTCCGCCGTCTGTCTGCAGCGTCCTTCTCCTTGCTGCTGCTGCTGTGCCGTCTGGCCATAGAACCCTTCTCCCTCCTGCTGCTGCTGTGTGCTCTCACCATAGAGCTCTTCTTGCTGACGCCCTGCCGTTTCTTCACCATAGAACCCTTCTACCTCCTGCTGCCGTTCAGCTGTTGTCAGACCCGGATTTTATAATCCCGGATCCTCTGTAAACATTACTGTGCTACTCCCTGGATCAGTAGGTAGCACTCACAGACTCATTGCTGAATCATATCATACAAGGCGCAAATTAAGATATTTAATTAAACAAACATCAGAGTGACATAGACCACATCGGGTCAAGTTTTACATAAGGGCCACCAGGCCAAATTGATTACATTAAGCAAAAGCATAAAGCTGCAGCGGAAACAACGGGAGGATGGAGCTCATCTCTCCACAGGCAAGCGACTGGGGTGACCGACGTACGACCGATATTATCCAAAGTATGGGTAATATAGGTTGTACGCAAGTACCAAAGAGTCCACGAGACTGGAGAGAGACCTACACTACAGAATCTACGCTACTCTTCAGGGTTCCCGTGGCCATCGTCCTCTGGCTCCTCGTAGTACGCGTAGTCTCCTTGCTCCGCATCATCCGGAGGGTTTGGGAGGAGCGAGAGAGCACAACTACAGGTGCTCGCGAGCCAACACACAAGATGCAATATTATACATGCAAGGCTTAACAAGGATGGCTCAGGTTCTTTTATTTGCTAAAGCATCATTTTAAATTATCATAATTACAAAGTCCTATGACTTAGCATTTTGAACAGATTGCAATTTTCATTAAAGAGGGTAAGTGCAATATTAAATAACAGCGAAGGTTACCTCCACCTTATGCTTAATTTGGATAATGGTTACGTCCACCGATTATCAGCACTGGATAAGGCTACCCAGAAAATTCAAAACAAGGGTGGATGAGCCCAAAGACATTTCTATTCCACCCACAAAGATTTTTGAAAATAGAACTAACTCAAAGTTAAGTTCCCATGTCCGCTTTTGACCAAGGCGCGGTACTGCTTAAAACAGCTTTAGACTCGCAGAGGTTGTACATCGCACCCACAAGAGATAATCATACTCGCTTTCTCCACATGATTCCTTAGTCATGTAGTTGAGCGATCGTCACGAAGAACGCTTTGAACTATCTTGCCCTTCCGTCATCTCACCTATATGGGGTTACGCCCATACGTTGTGCGGGATGTTCACCTCAGCGACTGGGGTAGTTAAATGGAGAGTCAACCTACCCCTCAGCGACTGGCAAACTTCACCGTGTTCAGTGTCCCATTCAAGCCAGCATACGTCCTGCCGCTTGCACATTCCCTCTTTCCCACCATGCGAGACGACATTCAAGGTTTGAAAGTTTTACTAAGCCAAGTTGCACTTTACAGACTTGCGGTTGTACTTGTTTTACACAGGAGGTCATGACAAGATTAAGTCCTTAATTCATCTGGACGGTTCATACCACGTGCCAACCATTCTCGTGCTACGTCCGCACCCTCCATTCTTTCCTTCCGTCCAGATGTGGTACTAGCAAGTTGTATAGGGTTTTGGGAAGGAAAACAAATTAACACAACACATCAGTCATCTACATCCAATGACTGCCCAAAACCATTTTTCATGTTTAAAGGATGATGATCGGGACAATTATTGTCCCGGTACTTAAGCAAGACTAGCATGTCGCTTAAGTACAACCTATGATTACTAGGGTGACAAGGAATACTGGATTCAATTATCAAAGGATGGCTTAATAAGTAATTAATCAACAAATGGGCAATTAACTACCTTAAGCTTTGACATAACATTGTTTACCAAATTAAAGCATGCAACTTTGCTATTTTAAATAAACATAGTTTGCATAAAAATATAGGTTCGGAATGATCAAAACATTGACTCGCCTTGGTTAAAGGTAGAGGGGTCCTGGAAATCTTGAGCTTGGTCGAAGGGGAGGTCTCCGGCGTCGTCGAATCCTAATCGGTCGAAAGTACCGAAAAAGACACAACGGCAAAGAGAGCAAATAAATACCAACTCAATAAATAATGAACTCCAAAATGAACAAGACCAGTACCATTAGTAAGATGTTGATTTTAGAAAATTTTAGAAATTGGTTTCACAATTTTTGGAGTTATACAGAAAAAGATATGAATTTTGGAAGTTTTTAACTGATTTTCCAATTAAACAGAAAATCAGAAAAACCCGGAAAATCTCGTGCTGACACGTGGCCTGGCTGTGCTCGGTCCACGAGCACTGTGCTCGTGGACCGAGTCCACGCGCACGGCCAAGACGGCCATCCTGATGGCCCGCCCGCCTGGTCACGCAGACAGACGCGGCCCCACTGTCGGGCGGTGGCGGCGCGGTAAAAAGTCGCCTCGCGTTCTCCAGCGGCGAGCGAAAGAAAAAGAGGGGAGGGAGAGGGAGCGACGGGCGAGCGCACGGCAAGGCAATGAGGATCGGAGCGAGGCGGGGCCGAGCTTCGGAAGGAGGAAGGGGCGCCGGGCCGAGGTCTGAGCCGAGGAGACGGAGCGCGGGGGCTCGGTGAGGCGACGGAGGAGGCGCCGAGGCCGAGCCGGCGGAGGAGCGGCGGGCCGGGTCGAAGACGAAGACGGCGGCGACGGCGGCTCGGCGAGGAGCGGCTCGGCAACGACAAAGAAGCGAGGTGGAGGAGGGGAAAAGAGATGGAGGCGGGTGCGGCTTAAATAGCCGAGGCGAGGAGGGCAAAGCCGGCGCGCGGAGGCGGAGGGAGGGAGAGCACGCGCGCGGGCGCGCGGACGGACGGACGGGAGGCCGAGGCGGCGCAGCAGTCGGCGCGGCGCGGGGCGACGACCGGCGGATGCGACGGAGGCGCCAAGAACCGGCCGAGGTAAGGGTTAGGTTAGGGTAGGGTTTTGATTTTGAAATTTGAAATCAAATTCCAAATTCTGATTTTTGAAACCTTAACCAAAAACAGGATGTTACAGCTGTCTCACCGTAGAGCCCTTCTCCCTTCTCACTGCTTCTTCGCTGCTGCTTTATTGCCGTTCTTTGCTCTGCCGTCGCCATAGAACCCTTGTTTGCCGCCGCTCCGCCGCCTCGCCAGTACCTTCTTCCAATGGCGCCATGGTCTCGCCAGAGTCCTCACCATCCGGCGGATGGCGGCGCAGCCGCACTTCGCGGTCAGGTCCTCGAGCCGCGCAAGACCGCATCCTAACGCCCACTTGAGTTAACGGGATGGACACTATGCACGCTCGGCCGGTCAGCTGCCGATCCACGACCTGCCGGCACGCGTCCAGTGGGTTCTCCTGGACCTCACGCCGGCATTGCATGTCCCTGAACCTCTGCGCGGCAGCCTCGCCTTGGGCGACGGAGACGGCCACGAGGGCCGCGAGGAACACCACGAAGAAGACGAACTTAGCCATTATATTTCACTCTGGCCGACTGCTAATAAATCTCTGTGCAGCTAGTTCGCCGGCCCTTCTTGTCTCTGGTGTTCTTGGTGGTGATGAGATGGTGGCGAGGGGGTGGTTTTTTTTATAGGAATACGAGGAGTTGATGGTTCCGGACCATGTATGGTTGTGTGCATGGTGAGCTTGGTTTAAACTTTGAAGAAGAAGCGTGAACTGCGTGAGGAAGAATAAGGTTAATTAGTTAGATCTTTGGAATGTTTTGTAATTGCTTGGAAGAGTGAAAGATATGGATTGATTTGGAACTTGTTAATTAGATCTTTGGAATGTTTTGTAAAGCTGTACAATCAGTCTAGATAAGATAGAACTTTACATTACCTCTCACGCGCGTGTTATTAGTGTACACTGGATGGCAAATTTGTTTGTTTACTTGTCTATGTATAGTTTGCCAATGGGCGTATATATATAAGGTTGTTTTAGAGTGTCCGGCTGAAAAAGGTATGCATGTCTCGTATGCTCACCGACACGTGGATGTGCATGCTTGCGTTGCGCTGTTGAGTATAGGGTGAGTTTCATGTTTTGGAAGGTGAAGAAGAGATGGAAATTAAGGTTTCTTGAAGGGATTGGGATTTGTTGTAATGATAAGAAAACTAAGTTAATTTGGAGGTTGCTAAATATACTTTCCGAAGGATGTAGGACGACGATGAACTACAAAGTTGCATTTTGATGCCAACTCCATCGTATATGGATGTACGTACGTACTCAGCACGGAACGTCTTTTGCACTAGCTAGTCATGCATGGCTTATCTATCATCTTGCTTTTAGGGCTTTCCAGAAAATGTGTATGTGTATTGCTTGTTACTTTTGCGTATCGTCCATCGATACTCAAAAGCTTCTAATCACATCGATGTGCGGGATATTAAACTTGAAAACATGCAAATCACTTTTTCTAGAAGAAAGCTCCTTTTGAGGATTGGTGTTGTTGTCACGTAGTTCAAGTGACACAACTCTACGTTTTTCTGCAACAAATTTCCTTGCGTTTCTGTCGCTTTCTAACTGGGAATGCGCAGCAAGCATGCATATGGTTCAAGGAACATCACAGAGAAATCATTGAAATCTCATTGTCAATTGCATACGGGATTGCCGGCAGGCCAGAGCTAGGATTAGACCATAGCTGAGGAGAGACACGAAATTGATACTATCTGTAAGATATTACTAATCGATCGTTACAAAGAAAAAAGAGTAGGTTGTTTAATTTTGATGGATCCATAATTGATAGTTGAAAACATGTTTTGTCGTTGATTCCTCCTTCATGAAGCCTGTAGCAGTAAAAGCATTGTCTTTCACACAATGGATCACGACATCTACTAATACACAGAAGGGTGTTACAGACTCCCACTTCACCCAAAAGGGTTAACCCGAAAGTGCTACGATTTAGGTCAACATGCATTATATGCTAGTGAAACTCAATATAAACTGGTAATATGGTACTAAAGGGCGGTATTACATTTCCCCCTCTTAAAGGGTTGCCGCCCTCTACAGTGTGAAATGCCTATAAACGAGCCCCTCGGTACACACCTCGTGCCATATGCCGCTACAGGGCCACACGCACACACACCCCATGCAGTGAGGGTTTGCCCAAATGTGTCGCGGCACATAATCCTCTGCCGCGGCAGTAGATTGGCTGCCCAAACCCTACCGCGGCAGAGGATTATGTGCCGCGGCACATTTGGGCAAACCCTACCGTGGCAGCGGATTATGTGCCGCGGCAGAGGATTATGTGCCGCGGCAGTAGATTGGCTGCCCAAACCCTACCGCGGCAGCGGATTATGTGCCGCGAGAGATTATGTGTCATGGCGATGAGATTGGTCGCCCAAACCCTACCGCGGTAATGGATTGGCTGCCAAACCCTACCACGGCAGAGTATTGGTTGCCATAGTAAAATCAGAGTAGTAATCTACATCACATAGCGCGTGCGTGTGTGACCCGTTTGTTTTGGGCCTTAACGGGAGCCCATTAGGGTTACTCTTCTAGAAGGTTTAAGTCTCCACTATAAATAGAGGAGGGAGGTGGTCGCACCCCTTCAACCCTTTCATGCTTGAAACCCTAGTTTTGGCTTAAGTGCTTAGGGAAGGTTTAGTGGAGATTAGGTTCTAGAGAGAGAGAGATGTTTTGATCTTGTGTCCATGCGTATCCGTATGAGTGGTCAGAATCGATACATTATCAAATCAATCCAAAGAAGAGTTCTCTTCAAGATGAGTTCATTTGCCCTTCTTCTCTCTATTTGGTGATTTTGAGTCTTTCTTTGATTCGCATGTTTTGATTGATTTCTTTGCATGATCTAGCTTGTCGTGACATGTGGGAACACATCTAAGATCATCTTGATCATCAATCACCCACGAGCAAGTTTTTCGATATAGTTTTCGCTTTGACTCGCTTTCAAACCTTCCACCTCTCAAACTGAAAAGGTCTGAACTTTTCCAAAGATCTTCACGATCTTCGATTGGAATAGGTTCTGACATCCTAGAGAAGGTGTGTACCAAGTTTCATCAAGTTTGGAGTTGTAGATCAAAAGTTACATCTATTTGCAACCGTTTTTGGTGATTTCACTGCTCATCTACCGAGGTCGGACCGCCTCATCAGAGGTCGGACCGCCCATAGGACCGGTCGGACCGCCCTTGAATAGAGGTCAGACCGCCCCACACTTAGGAAATTCAGTTTCGGTTGTTTTTGGTTGTTTTGCTTCGGGGTTTTGATTGGATTCAATCCTAGTCTTCCGCTGTACTGGTATATCGATCTTCATAGCTTCTATAGCTATTGGAGTGAAATTTGTGTTGAATCTAATCAAGGTTGAAAAAGTGAGCGTGCTCCTATTCACCCCCTCTAGTCGCCTTTTCGGTCCAACAAGTGGTATCAGAGCCCGGTTAGTTCAATCTTGATCTTAACCGGTCACTGAACTTGGCGATGGATAAGTACTCGACAAAGCCGCATGTCTTCAATGGGCTCGACTATGCCTATTGGAAGAATCGCATGCGAGTCTTCCTTGAGAGCGAAGGACAAGCTATATGGGAGGTTGTTCGAGCTCGCTGCTTTGTTCTGAGATTGCCACGCAAGCTTCTAATACTTTGGCTAACAACAACAAGGCAAAGAATCTCCTATATGTTTGGGCTTGGTAGACAAGAGTATGACAGATTTGCAATCTTACGACCGCACATGAAATTTGGCACACCTCGAAACTTACCATGAGGATCGTCCCAGATTAAACAAGTGCGCCAGACGGTCTATAAGCGAGTACAACAAATTCGAGATGCGCCCCGCGAGAGCATCGATGACGCTTTTACTCGCTTTAACAAGGTTGTCAATCGATGAAAGTCGCTGACATTGAGTACTCTCAATGAGAATGCCACTCACCTCTTGGCCGCAATCAACACCAAGGAGTGGGAGATGAAGGCTATCGCCATAGAGGAGAACGCCGATCTCTACTCTCACCTTGGAGCCGCTTTATAGTAAGCTCAAGACTCATGAGATCAAGAGAGGTAGTCTTCCTAAGAAGGATAGCATGGCTTTGGTAGTGATCCTCTTCAAGAGCTTCGATGGTTTTTCCGAGTCCTCTTCGGTTTTTCTCTTGCTGCTTATCCACAATTCGTGAAGAGGATTTTGAGAGTCTTCCCGAGCCCGAGCTAGCCCTCATAGTCAAGAAAGTCACACGGGCTTACAACAATGTGAGAAACAAAAGAGAGGTGGCCCTATGACTTGCTACGAGTGTGGTGAGCTTTACCATATTCTGCTAATCGCCCCAAGTCAAGGGTAAGGGTAACCATAAGGAGGGAAAGCCGACTTGGAAGAAGCCTCAAGGGAACAAATCAAGGTTTGATGTCGCTAAGTGATGAAGGTCGCCACCGGTCCTTGCCGCTTTGGAGATCAATCCTTGAGCGATGTGGACTCGGGAGCGAGGAGGACAAGGAGGAGGAGGAGCCACCTCAAGACAAGAAAGGGAAGGCCAAGGACTTCACCAATGTGCTTCATGGTCGACTCACGACGCCGATGATGATGATGAGGTATCCCTATCTTATGATGTCCTTTCGCTAGATGCGAGAACATGTATGAGCAATTGCTTAGTCGATAAGGCTTTAAAATTCATCATGGTTAAGAACAAGGATCTAGAGTCACAAGTTGAAAATTTGACATTAGAACTTGTGAATGCTAAGAGTCTAGACGTTGATGAATGTTCATCTTGCCATGCTTTGCACTCGAACTGCCTAAACGCAATCTGCTCTTAATATTGCTTTACATCAACTTGAAAATGCTAGAATCGAGCTAGTTGAGGTCAAATCTGCTCCATGTCTTAAATGCTTAGAGTCTAGCAAGTTGGATGTTTCAACCAAGAGAGTCTCGCTCTTGCTCTCGTTGCTTAGAACATGAACGTGAAATTAAAGACATTTTAAAAGCGACTAGAGAGAAATATGCCAAGCTTAAGGACAGATTAATTCGCTAATTGTACTTTATGTCCTCGCTCTTAAGCTTGAAATTGCTAATTATAAGGAGAAGCTTGCAAAGGTTAATAAACCTAAAATTTGTCAATCATGTGTTGATCTTAGGAAAGATAATGTTTATCTAGAGAACACACTGCAAAAATTCTCTAGTGGAGAAAACAATTAAACATGATTCTTGACAAGTCTAGAACTCCTTCTAAGAAGCAAGGCTTAGGATACAACTCGCCTTGTAACAAATCCAAGACTAAGGTCATTCAGTCTTGGAAAATGGCTTAGTTGAATTCAAAACCCAACTCGCGAAAATTGCTTTCAAACTGCAGTTATGTCCAACCTTCTTTTGAGTCAAAAGGTGCTTCTCCCAATGGTACAAAATACCATTGCACCTATTAAGTAGAAGAGTGGACATTTAGTTGAGTTCTGTTGGCGTAGGTTGAAAAATGCTAATCATGCTAGAACTTTATTTCATCAACCTAGAGCTTGTGTGAAACATGGTCATGAAAAGAAGAAGAAACCCTTCCTAGGATATTCTACACATGCTTATCATCATCATGTTCCTGGCGAATGCATCTCATGTGTTTGTAACCATTGCGCATGATAGACTTCAACTAGGATCAAGGACACTCATTCGCTTTGCATACTACTGCAGACATGTGTCTCAAGATCGGGTTCCCAAGTCTATTTTAACTAACCCCATGATTGAGACACATCGATCTTTTGTGCCTTGATTTTCGTGATCGTCGCGGAAGGAGGAAGAACACGTGGCTCGCCGACTCTACTGCTCACGCCACATGACCGAGACTCTAGATGGTTCACTTCCTTCACGCGGCGACGGTGATGACTTCATCACCTTCGAGATGATTCATAAGGGCGGATCGAAGGAACTGGATCGATCGTGGTGAACGCATGTGTTCATTCTCAAGGATGTCGCTCTTGTGTCCAAGCTAAGGTACAATCTTCTTTCGTCTCACGACTTCTTGATGATGGCTATGAGACTAGATTTAAGAAGAACGCTTGTCGGTGCTTGATTCTTTTGGTGAGCTCATTTTTGGAATTTCTAGAGTTGGTAGAATATTTGGGCTGATTTTTCAATCTCTTGCGGATCTCTCAAATGTTTAGTTGCATCTTCTTCTCGATATCCGGCTTTGGCACCGACGCTTAGGGCACATTGGTTTTGATCATCCGACACGAGTTAGCGGCCTTGATCTCATGAGAGGCTTGCCTAAACTCAAAGTCGCCAAAGATGCAAGATGTGCTCCTCAGAGGCATGGCAAGCAAGTTGCCGCCTCACACCTTCATTGACTATGGTCATGACCGACGGACCGACGCTTGCTTCATATGGATACCGTTGGTCCCGCTAGGTTCGGTCGATCGGTGGCAATTGGTACATTCTTGTCATAGTCGATGATTTTTCGAGATATTCTTGGGTGTTCTTTCTTGCTTCAAGGATGAGGTCTTTGATCATTATCATGATCTTGTTCTTCGCTTGGCTTCGAACTTCCCGGTGCCTTGAGAGCAATCCGCAGTGACAATGGCACGGAGTTCAAGAATGCCTCGCTTGCCTCTTTTTGTCCGAGCGCGGTATTGAGCATCGCTTCTCTTCTCCACACGCCCTCAACAAAATGGCGTTGTGGAAAGGAAGAAACAGACCTTAGTCTCGATGGCTAGGACGATGCTAGATGAGTATAGCACACCGAGGAGGTTTTGGGCGAAGCTATTGCTACAGACTTGCCATATTTCAAATCGTGTCTTTCGAGACCGCCTTTGGGCAAGACTTCTTATGAGCTTCGTTTTGGCGAAAAACCCAGCCGCACTTCGAGTCTTTGGATCGAAGTGTTTTATTCTCAAGACAGGAACCTAGATAAATTTGAATCAAGAACTTGTGATGGTTTATTTCTAGGTTATCCCGCTCATTCGAGGGGTTTTCGGTTTTTAATGTTGAAACTAACATTGTCCAGAGACATGCAATGTCACTTTTGATGAGACTAGCCCCAGCCTAGATCCGATGTTTGGTGACTTACAGTGACAGAGCATATTTGTTGAGGAAGATGAGGATGAAATTGATGATGCTTCTCCACTTGTCGCTAATGCTCGATTCCACTCCACCACCACGATCGCTTCACCTCCAATTGAGGCTCTCACCGATCTTCTTCATCAGCGATACTGCGGAGGTTGAGGAGATACTATCTCCCCAGCGCCCTTTGCACATCCGAGCGGCACCCTTCGGATCAGATGATTGGTAGTCTCCATGAGCGAGTCACTCGCTCCAGGTATCATGATCCGAGTCTTTTCTCTCACTCTGCATTTGTAGCGTCTTTTGAACCCAAAGATATATCACATGCTTTATCTGATGCTAGTTGGGTCAATGCCATGCATGAGGAGTTAGAAAACTTTGAAAGAAATAAAGTCCGAACCTTGTAGAACCTCCTAGTGGTCATAATGTAATTGGTACCCGTTGGGTGTTTAAAAATAAACAAAATGAGGATGGTTCTGTGGTTAGAAACAAGGCTAGGTTGGTAGCTCAGGGTTTTCGTCAGGTTGAGGGGTTAGATTTTGATGAGACCTTCGCTCCTGTTGCTAGATTAGAAGCCATTCGCATTATGCTTGCTTTCGCTGCATCTAAAGGTTTTAGGTTGCATCAAATGGATGTTAAGAGTGCTTTTCTGAATGGTTTTATAGAGGAGGAAGTGTATGTTAGGCAACCCCCTGGCTTTGAGGATCCCAAGCACCCTGATCGTGTCTTTAAGCTATCCAAAGCCTTGTATGGTCTTAAGCAAGCCCCTAGAGCCTGGTATGATAGACTTAAGACCTTTCTGCTTAAGAATGATTTTAAAATGGGAAAAGTTGATAAGACTCTATTCATTCTTAGGCATGGCAATGACTTCCTGCTAGTTCAGATTTACGTTGATGATATTATCTTTGGTGGTTCCTCTCATGCTCTTGTTTCCAGTTTTTCTGAGACCATGTCCAGGGAATTTGAGATGAGTATGATGGGCGAGCTCAACTACTTTCTGGGGCTACAAATCAAGCAATGCAAGGAAGGGATCTTCATCCATCAAACGAAGTACACCAAGGATCTTCTCAAGCGTTTTGATATGGGTGACTGCAAGGCGATCGCCACTCCCATGGCGACTTCGATTTGGATCCAGATGAGGAAGGGAAGCCGTGGATCAACGTGAGTACCGCAAAGATGATCGGCTCCTCCATGCACTGACGGCCTCAAGACCGGACATCCACTTCGCGGTCTGCCTCTGCGCGAGGTTTCAGGCGTCACCGAGGACTTCACATCGCCAAGCCGTTAAGCGCATCTTCAGGTATTTACATTCTACTCTCCAGTATGGCATTTGGTATTCTTGCTCTTCTTCGCTGTCCATTCGGGGTTTTCTGATTCTGATTTTGCGGGCTGTAGGCTAGATAGGAAGAGCACTTCGTACATGTCATTTCTAGGCACGCCTCTTGTCTCTTGGTCTTCTAGGAAGCAGTCTTACATTGCACAATCCATCTTCTTGGTTTAATATGTAGTCTTTGCTAGTCAGAGTCGATTTTGTGGATGGTGTCCATTCTTAAGGACTTTGGGTTAATTTTTGCTAGTGTTCCTCTTTTCTGTGATAACACTTCTGCTATTAACATTGCTAAGAACCCTGTGCAACACTCTAGGACCAAGCTTGGGGGTGGCCGAGGAGACGCCGTGGCGGCTAGCTGTGGAGATGGAGGTGCAACAACGGCAGCTTGCTCCAGCGATGGAAACATCAAATTGAGGTGGAGGATGTGTAAAACATGACCAGAAACGCGATGTGACATGGTCAATTTGGTGGAAAGTTCACCGGAGAGAGATCGACGCATAGTCGTCGCTGCCGAATGTGAGGAAGAATGCGACGGCTTTGGGCATTCTGGCCGATTGGCGGCGAGGTAGGGGATGGTGCTTTGGGCAAAATGAAGAGGAGAGTGAGGCGATCACGGTAGTCACTTATATAGCCGAAATCGGAAGTGAAACGATGGGGAACGCCTGCAGAAATGGACGACAGTTTCGGTTGACATTGAATGTCGACGGGAAACGAAAAATTGAATGCGAGGTATAATGGTGGCGTGCAATTAAAGGAGGCACAATGTGGGTGACAGTATTGGGGTCATGGTGCCTCAAACGAAAACAGAAATGATGCTTCGTGCGCGACGCATGGGTGACGGAAAGCGGCGACGCACAGGCGCGGGCTGGGTTATCAACGAATTTTGGACCGCATGGTGTTACAGATGGCACTACTACAAAACAGGCTATAGAAGACGTCTCATCACAGACGGTTCTTGGAAACCGTCTCGTGATAGTAATCACAGACGGTTCCAAGACGAACCGTCGTGGTATGTCACATTATCACGCACGGTTCTAGAGAACCGCTCAGCGATATCTAGACATCACGACGGTTCGTGGTTAGAACTGCTCGTGATGGTTCCAGACGGTTCTAACCACGAACCGCCTCGTGATACTAAGAATATCGCGCAGGTTCGTAGTTAGAACCGTCGCGAAAGTATCGCTGACGGTTCTAACCACGAACCGCCTGCGTGATATCGAGAATATCACGAGCGGTTCTAACCACGAGCCGCGTGCGCGATGAGATATCATCACGCACGGTTCGTGGTTAGAACCGCCTCGTGATTTTAGGTTTTTACCATGGCTTGGATTTTTCCTTACTTTTCGAATTTACCATGGCTTGATAACCATGGTAAAACCTCATCACGCATTTGTTCGTGGTTAGAACCGCTCGTATTGAGACATTTATCACGCATTTGTTCGTGATACGAACCGTCTGTGATATGTCATCACAGACGGTTTTTGTATAAAACCGTCTGTGATACTTTGGTTTCGTTAGGCGGGAAAACAAAATTTTGCATATAATGGCGGGCTCCCGAAAATCTCTCTATATTAACAGAGTCATTCATCTCCCCCTTTGCCATCTCCATCTCCTCCTTTGCCATTTCTCCCCCTCTGTCATTTCTCTTCTGACCTCCCCTCCCGCGGCCTCCTCCACCTCCTCTAGCTCGCCTCACCTCGTCGCCGCGGCCTCCCACGACCTCGTCGCCCCGGCCTCTACTACTTCGCCGCCCGGCCTCCTCTGCTTCACACCCGTCCTCCCCCGAGTCTGCGCTGCGGCCTCCTCCACCTTGCCCCGGCCTCATCGCCGCCGCCCCATGACCTCGCCACCCCACCTCCCACGACCTCACTCTCTACTCCCCTTTGCTATGTGATGTAGATTACTACTGTGATGTGTTAGTACTCTGTGAATTATTTGAGTTGATGCTACTTGTGATGTGGGTGATGCATGACGGTTGTTTTTAGTGCTCGTGAATGGATTGAGTTGATGCTACCGTGATGCTCGCTATTGTGGAAAGCTAGCGAAATCAAAAATCAATATCGATTCATTCGTGAGGCTCGGAGGCTCCATACGAAGTGAAAATCCGCTGCTTTTTTTGCCATAGAAAAACTATCACGCACGGTTCGAGAATAGAACCGCTGCGGAAAATGCACTATCACAAACGGTTTTATTCACGAACCGCTCGTGATAGTCGCTATCACTGACGGTTCGTGAATAGAACCGCTCGTGATATCATTTTTCACGACGATTAAAAACCGCTCGTGATGACCTCGTGTCATCACAGACACAAAAATTCAGACGGTTCAAAAACCGTCTGTGATGATGGTTTAGAACCGTCTGTGATGAGGTTTTCTGTAGTAGTGTGAGTTTGAAATTTCTGAATAGACCAACAGTTTGACAAAATTTTAATTATTGTAAATAAGCTCTAAAAATTATGAAATTTTTTGTTGAGGCTTCACACAGTGTAGGTGTTTGTGTCATTTTTTAGAATTTTATCCGTTCTTAATGTTTCTCACAAATTCTTTTAAGATCAATGTTTGTATGCAAATGCAATAATTGATTTAAGAAAAATATCAAAAACATACTCAAAATGTTTTTTACATTTATTCTTAGTACAATTATACCAAGTTTGAATTTTTGGAATGTCACATGATCCCACAAAATCATTTGTTTTTTTATTGTTGAACTCCCCTTAGCTCCTACAAAATCCGATTCCCGTCCTCCTCCCGACTCCACAACCCCTGCCCCCATTGCCTCGCTGGCCAGGCCCTCCTGTGCCTCCTCCTCCCCCACCATTGCCGCAGACCACCGCCCCTACTCCCCCGCCGCTCGCCTCCTGCTCTCCCACCGTCGCCGTCATGGGCCTCCATCTACCCGTCCCGCCCTTCTTCCCCGTCTCCGGCAATAGCCGCCGCCGGATCCGCCGACCACCACCTCCTAATGATCATCGCCTCCACCACCCACGCCTCCTCTGGTGGCGTAAGCGTCGCCGCCCCTCCCTTCCTCTAAAACCCCCCACCCCCTCGTGTGCACGATGTATAGCAATTCTGTTGAAAAAAATAGCTAGCGCTAGGGCGCCGCTAGCTATGTACGTGTTGCATGTTCTGAATGGTTTTCTCTGCATGTATAGTTTGCTCAGGCGATACTTCTTTCCAATTGACGCATAGACCATGTGTGCCATGCATGATTTACATCCTAAGCTCGTCGTCAGCCAGTGAGTGCAAACAGACTCCTATTTACCATGCGAAAAATTAGGGTATGGTAAGACCAGTACAGCTAAAAACTAACATCAATTAAAAGGAAAAACGAACAGACCAAAAATAGTTTCTTGGCTCGAGACCTTTCATCCAAGGAAAAAAAGAAGCTGCCTCATTCCCATCCACAGAGAGAGGCGTGGGAAGAAACCAAGTGCAGAAAAGGAAACCGAGAGAACAATTCCTTTCCAGCCTCTTGCATGCTGTTCTTCTCGCGTCGCCAGCGAAAATCATTACGCTGAGATCGTGCGCGCGGGTCGGCACGAGGGTGCTCGTCCACTCTCGCGTCGATCCGGCGATTCGATGGGATTGCTGAGCTCGGCAAATAGATGCGGCTGTAAGCGGCTCCTGATCTGCACATGCTGCTGCTCGTGGGTGCGTGGTGTTTGTGCCAGGAAATGCAGCTGCAAGAACCTCCTGAGCTGTGCGTGCTGCTGCTCGTGGATCCGCGGTGTTTGCGGCAGGACAACAAGGGAAACGGTGCAAGAGACGTCGACCTCGGAGACGAAGAAGAAGAAGAGGATCAAGTGGGTGCGCGGCGTTTGTGGCAGAGCGGCGCGGGAGGCGGAGGAGCCATTGACGTCGGAAACGAAGAAGAAGAGGAAGAACGCGACGACGAGCCCTGAACCGGACAAGAACAAGTGGTCAAAGAAGACTACTTGGAGGAAGAAGGGGAAGAGCGAAAAGAGCGTGTTGGCAAGCCTCGTCAAAGACATCTCGCTCTCAAGTAATATCAATATCAGGCCTTCCTTTTTCTGACTTTCCATCTACATGCACGAGTGGAGTGTATAAGGCCACCTCAGAGTGTGTAGCACCTCCTCCTTTCTCTGAAACAACACTTCCTCTCTCTAAGACAGGATCTACGACTAATTAAAATATCATATATGTTTCTTCTACAACACTTTCTCTCTCCATCTCTCGTGTTAGTTACAAATGCGTTTGCAACTTTTTTTAAATTAGCACCAGTGCATGTATATGCACCGGTGCTAGGAATATCTGTGCTAGCACCGGCCGGTTGGTTTGGCTTGCTCCAAGGGCTAGCACCGGAGCCAAAAGGCCAAAACGCTAGCTAGCATCGTACACTGTGCATAGTCTAAGAAACTGTTTACCATCTTTTTAGCAAAATTCAACTATGCATTTTAATATTAATACTTGCACAGCATCCGTATAAGTATTCATGTATTGAACTGGAAAATTTTCATGGTGAGAAATTTTTGTTCAAAGACATCAACAACAAATTATAGTGGTGTTCACGAAAGTTTGTTTACCTGTTACCTTCTGTTTGGACCTACTTTCACCCTGGAATTTGTTGTCTGAACTAGCAATTTATGTTTGTACAATAAAAACGGATTAAGTGAGACCAGTATGCTACTATTGCACAAACACAACAACATTTCTGACTGATCAGCAAAATTGTTACATGCAGATAGTCCCAAGCACAGGGCTGCAGCAGGGGAGATTCTAAGGATCGGCAACCATAACATACCTAGCAGGGTGTTTACATTCCGTCAATTGGCCGATGCAACCAATTCTTTTAGCCCAGAGAACCTGCTGGGAGAAGGTGGCTTTGGAAGGGTGTACAGAGGTTACATTCCAGACACCATGGAAGTAATAAGCATTCCTTCTCCCAGCCTCCTATTCTGTGTTTCATCAAGTTCACTCCTGAAGATATAATGACGCATAACATATTTCTGATGTGAATGGTGTCCATGTCTAGGTCATAGCGGTTAAGCAGCTCGACAAGGACGGGTTGCAGGGAAACCGTGAGTTCCTCGTCGAGGTGCTGATGCTTAGCCTCCTGCATCACCAGAACCTCGTCACCTTGCTCGGGTACTGCACCGATTGCGACCAGAGGATTTTAGTGTATGAGTACATGGCACTCGGTTCATTGCAAGATCATCTCCTAGGTGATACAAACTCATAATGTTCAATCTTCGATCATATTTCTCAAATAAATAATTAGATATAAGAGATTGAGAATGCAAGCTTGTAATGGTACCTGTTTATCCATTGAATCGTGCAGACGTCACTACGAATTCTCAGCCGCTGTCCTGGCATACGCGGATGAAGATTGCAGTTGGTGCTGCCAGAGGCATTGAGTACTTGCACGAGATAGCCAATCCGCCGGTAATCTACCGTGATCTCAAGGCATCAAACATTCTCCTGGATGGGAGCTTCAACGCAAAGTTGTCGGATTTCGGCCTGGCGAAGCTTGGTCCGGTCGGCGACAAAAGTCATGTCAGCACAAGGGTGATGGGCACATACGGCTACTGTGCTCCCGAGTATGCCATGACTGGCAAGCTAACAAAGATGTCAGACATCTACAGCTTCGGTGTCGTCCTGTTGGAGCTCATCACTGGGAGGCGAGCAATCGACACCACGAAGCCGACTCGTGAGCAGATTCTTGTTCATTGGGTGAGCTTTACATCTCGTTGACCAAGCTTGAAGCAAATATGTAGCCTTGAGATTTTTCACTTAAGAATCATATTCTGGTTGTAACCAAGTAAAAAGTACAGACTTCAGATACAAAGATTGCCCATACAGTTTGGAATTAAGATGCTGATGAGCTGATCCACTATATATCTGTAGGCGGCACCATTCTTCAAGGATAAGAAGAAGTTTGTGAAGATGGCTGATCCAATGCTTGACAAGTTCCCTCTGAAAGGCCTATACCAGGCACTCGCAATCTCTTCAATGTGTTTACAAGAAGAAGCAAGCAGTCGCCCGCTGATCAGTGATGTGGTGACAGCCCTTACATTTCTTGCTGATCCAAACTATGATCCTCCAGAAGACATCACAGACCCTCTACCCATATCAACTCCCAATTTAGACAGAGAAACTAGCCAAAAAGAAACCGAAGGAGGTAAAGAGCAATTGCAGCAAAAAAGAGAAGAAGGTAGCTGAAATGGCTTCTTGAACGACCAGATGATGAATCAAGCCAGACAGGTGTGTAGAGGTACCAGATGGAGGAGCCACAGAACTTTTATTGCTCTCTCTTTTGTAATGCACAACACATATAGGAAGGAGGCAACAACATAACATGTTATTGAATTAGACTTGACTTATGTGCTTTGATTATGCATAAACATTTTTTTCAGTAGCAAAGAGAGATCCTCGTGCAAAAATTGAGCCGGTGGTTGATGGTAAATGACAGTTATGGGCATTTAATGGTTACTAATATTTTGAGTTGCATGGAGATAATCAGAATCAAGCTTAATATCAAAAAATTCCATTTGATGAAACGAGATAAAATGATGTATTGAGTCTGTATATACCAAGTTACCAGCCACTAAAATCACAGTATCACACTATACTGAATAATGCCTCATGGGGCAACACAAAAAAATTCCCCCATTCCATAGAAATAGTATTTGTGTACTGATGATATTTTTACGCCTAAAGTGGATCTTCAGTAACAACAAATCCTAAACCTTTGCATGGAAAGAATGAAGCAGCTAGAACTACAGACAAGGAAGAAATCAGAGCTTAAATATAAGTGAGAGTAGATACCAATCATGAGTGCACTTTGTCTCCACATGGTATGGGCCATGTAGCTCTCTTTACAGGATCTGGAACAAGATTCTCGAGCACCCATAGAAATGAATTCGAATGTGTTCCACTAGCATCAAGAGGCTACAGATAAATATTAGGATCAATAGTTTGCTACGAATTTGTGTGTGACCAAAAGTGTAGTGCAGGCAGAAAACACATAATTCAAGTAAATTGGCAGCTTATTGCAATCTACAAAAATTAAGATTGTTTGAAACCTTACAGAGTGTCTATCATAGACAGGCATGCCAAGTACAAGCCTTGCAGTTCATTGAAGTGCTCGGCGACAGAGAAACATGAATTTCAACAGCCGAACAGTTTGATAGAGCCGAGGGTAGTTCAATGTCGAACCCGGATTCCGTAAATCCGAATTCTCTGTGAAACACTGTACTACTTCTCTGGATCAGTAAGTAGCACTCGCAGGTACATTACTGGTTCATCTCATACATACGTAAAATAAGACCAATCCATATATTACAGACAACGAAGTAACATAGACCATATCGGGTCAGGTTTTACAGCAGAGCCGTCAGGCCAAATATATTACATCACAAAAGCACGTAGCTACAGCGAAAGCAAAAGGGGATGGGCTCGTCTCTCCACAGGCAGCGACCGGGGTGTCTTGTGTACGACTAATATTATCCAAGTGTTTGGGTAATATTGGTTATACGCAAGCACTGGCAAGTCCACTAGACTGAGGCGAGGCTTAAACTACAAAGCTACACTATTCTTCATTGCGCCCTGGTCCATCAGGTTCGGGATCCTCGTAATAGGCGTAGTCTCCCTGATCCAAATCATCTGGAGGGTTTCGGAAGAGCGAGGGTGAGCACAACTACCGTACTCGCGAGCCAACAAACAAGATGCAACAATATACATGCATGGCTTTACAAGGATAGCTCGGGTTCTTTTATTTGAGTAAAGCAACATTTATAAATACAAATATTAGAATATCATATCACTTAGCACTTTTAACCAAATTGCATTTTTAAAGAGATTAATTGTGCAATAATTAATAACAGCAGAGGTTCCCTCCATCGGGAACTCTGAATCATGCTCTCTTTCTTGACGGTGGTCATACCCACCTATTAACAACACTGGGTAAGAATACCCAAGAAAATCCAAATCAAGGGTTAGATGATCCCGCGTATTTTTCAATCCACCCACAAAAGTTTTGAAATAGAACTATATCTTGTAAGTTTCGCATACTCGCCCGTGACCGTGGGCACGGCTGTTCGAACAGTTTTATTCTCTGCAGAGATTGTACATCTTTACCCATAAGAGATAATCATCTTGATATGTACACACGTTTTCTTAGACATGTGAATCAAGAGGAGATTATCACAGGGCCTTTACAAGGCATCCCTTAGTATTTGCTACACCCGCTAAGGTTTCACCTGAGTAGTCGGTTACTGGGACTCGACAACTGTTGGAAATATTCCCTAGAGGCAATCATAGAGATGATAATATTTCATTGTGTTCATGTTTTTGATAATATATTATCGTGTTCCTTGAATGAATCATTTGTTATAGATCAATAAGTATGTGACTTATTGGTGGAACTCTTTAACTTATATGATGTCATTCTAAATGTATCCCTGGTCGGAACACCAATGACTATGTGATTAGCACATGTATTGATTGATGACCTGGTTTCACCAGTCATAGATATAGAGATATCGAATCAATAATGTGAACACATGTTAGAGAACATGGTGTTGGATAGACCCATCATTGAGACACTATTGAGATTGTTATGAATCTTTGTGTCATTAGTTGGTCTCAAGTACTGATGATGTATAATCCTTAGACCTGAGATCAGCATAGTTTCCTATATGTGTAATAGCACTCTTAGGGGTTGCTAAACGCTACTCCGTAACTGGGTAGTTATAAAGGTAGCTTTCGGGTATGCTATGAAACATGCGGAGGGATGTGACTGGTCGAGATGGGATTTGCCCCTCCTAACATAACAGGAGAGATGTCTCTGGGCCCCTCGTGGTGATCGGATAAAGAAAGTGCATGGTCATGCCAGTAGTGGTCAAAGTGTCAACCACATGATGTTATCCGACACTCGATCGAGAAAGTATTGAACAGTCTATGGATGACACATCATCTCACTTGGAGTTCAACCAGACATCATGAGGCAAAGGGAGAATGCATGAGTAGGTCGCTTAGTTTGATCAGTTACGGACTAGTCGTATGGAGATACGTCTTTGGTCGTGACTCGTCAAACGTAATCCTGAAATGGTAAGAACTCGTCGTAAGGAGTTACGAATCGTCGTGACCAATTATAACACGTCGTATAGAGATACGAATCGGTCGTAAGTGATGAGGACCTGATCATAGATCATATTACATCAAGGTTCGTCCGATTTATTCTATGTGTCTTTGGGAATCGTTATGTGCTGCTAGGTACCGCTAACGACTAGTGATCGGAAAAGAGTTTCCGAGTCATAACCGATTACACATGAACCTGTGGGGTCGCACACTTAAAGGGCAAGGATCTGTTTTGGATGGTGATCCAAATTCGTATAGGCCACGAGTTCCT
The DNA here is from genome assembly GCA_036346395.1 of Hsuehochloa calcarea. NCBI lineage: Eukaryota > Viridiplantae > Streptophyta > Magnoliopsida > Poales > Poaceae > Hsuehochloa > Hsuehochloa calcarea. Next base: position 8,158,714 of record CM070602.1, read on the forward strand.
AATGGGCCTCAGGTACGAGACCCATCATGGGTGCCTATATAAAGAGAGGCGGTGGCATGGGGTGTGAAGGGAAGAGGATGATCTTTGGAAGAATTCCTGAAACCCTAATAGCCACGCCTTCTTAACCACGCTGCCGGAGCTAGCACTCTAGTGCGTGGTGATCCTACCCCTTACGTGTGGATACCTCGGAGGTGTTGTTGCGAAGCATCAGCACTAGGACGATCCGCAACTTGTGTTGATCACCAAAGTCGGAGAAGAAGTCACGTGGTGGGTACGACCACTGGAAGAAGCAGACGCGCATCGAGTACGACTACTCGAAGGAGGAGACGCATCGTGAGTACGACTACGACTGCATCAACTCGCTACAACGACTCTACTTCCGCTACGAGTCGGCGTGTCTAGCAGTAATCTCGTGATCTATTACTTGCGGTGGTTCCTTGGTTGCGCGGTAAATTTTTGTTTGTGCTATCGTAGCATTGCCGCGTATCCCTGCAACAACCACTTACCCAGACCCCCTGTTGCGCCATACGACTTACGCCTAGGGTCCCGCAAGTCGCATACCCCAACCCGTAGCCTCGTGGGCTCACGGCGAAGGGGAGTCCTCCAATGGCGCAGCGCGTACCGGTGGACACCAATTAGTTAGCCAGGTCGACACCATTATAGACTTGTGGTTGTACTGTTTTACAATAGGAGGTCATCACATGATTAAGTCCTTAAGATCATATAGGTGGTTCTTACCACATACCATCCACAACATGCCTTGGGCTATATTAGTACCCAACCATTCACTCTCCAGTCAAACCATCCACCCAGATGGGTATTACCAAGTTTTTAGGGTTTTGGGGAAGTATGAAATAAATTATCCAACCAATTCAGTCATTCTCCCCAATGACTGCCCTAAACGATTGTTATGGTTTTAAAGAATGATGATTTGGGGTAAGTAATACCCTGTACTTAAATAAGTCTAGCATGACGTTTAAGTATGACCTATAGCTAGTAGGTTACCATATAGAAATTAGAGCATGCAATTTGATACGTTAAAAGAACATAATTTGCATAAAATGTAGGATCAATATGATCAAAGTGTTGACTCACCTTGGTTATAGGTAGGAGGGTCTAGGTCTTCTTGAACTTGCCCGACGTGGAGGTCTTCCGCGGCTTCGAACCATAATCGAACGGACATACCGGAAAAAGACACAATAGAAAAAGAGAGCAAATAAATATCATATGCCAAACAAATGAAGTCCAAATTAAACAATATTAGTGCCATTAGTAAAATCTTAATTTTTGAAAATTTTAGGAAAAAGATTCCTAATTTTTGGAGCTATAATGAGGAAGTTATGGATTTTTGAAGTTTTTAACAGGTTTTTCAATTGAATGGAAAATCAGAAAATCTGAATTATTCTGGAGCTGACACGTGTCGGCCTTGCACAGGGGCGCTGGTCCATGTGGACTGCAGCGTGGACTGGGGCAATTCGCACAGTACTGGCCCACGGGTGCACCAGTCCACCGAATAGTAACTCGGGTCCACTTGCCAGTCTCAACGGGAGAAAACCCTTATTAACTCGGTGCTTTATCGTGCAGCTGGGCCCACATGTCAGCGGGTCAAAGCGACAATTAGCGCTAATTAAACAGCGATTAGCGCTTAAGCGGAATAGTAATTGTTGGCAAAAACGAGCTACATTGCTCGTTCTTATCCGACAATGTGTAGCCGAAGGCGAGTGCTGGGGCGGCGCGGCTTGTCACCGGTAGAGGGAGGGGCGACGGAGCCGGGGGTTACCCAAAATGGGTTCCCCTCGGTGAGGCGGTCCCGATGACGGCGGCGTCGGGGGATGGCCGGAGCGGCAGCGGCGCTGGGGGATGGCTGGAGCTCGGCCGGAGGTGGCGGGGGCGATTTGGCGCTGCTCTCCAGAGGAACGGGGAAGCACGGTGCTGGAGAGGGCTCCAGCAACTTACCAAGCCGTTAATGGCGACCAGCGACAACCGGGTGAGGGAGATCGGCGGCGTAGAAGGAGACGGCCGGAGGCGAGGAAGAAGGGCCCGATCTGGAGCTGCGGTGGTCCGGAGGCGATGGGGTTGGAGGGTCCTGGGCGACTGTGGCGCGCGGTGACAGGGTGGTGGCGCCGGGAGATCACCGGAGGGGGAGATCGGTGACGGAGGCGGTTCACCGAGTGAGGAGCTTCGGGCGCTCAGCCGATTTCTCAGTGGGCACTTACCTGAAGCAAGGGGGAGAGTTGGGGAGGTAGAAGGGGGCTTATTGGGCTTTTATAGGCGGCGGAAAGGAGGGGCAGGTGCTGGAGGGGCTCGAGTGGCGCTGAGTCCCGAGGGCTCGGTATGGGCTTCTACGCGCACGGAGGGGCAGGTGAGAGACGGCATGGGCGGCGACGACTCCGGAGGCTTCGGCTGACGCAAGCCGATGCTGCTTGGACCGGGCGGGTGGAGGCGCGCGGTGCAGAGGTGTTGCTCGGACCGGGCGGAGAGTGGCGGCGGCATGGGCAAAGAATGGCGGTGGTAGGAGCAGGCGAAGCTGCGGTGGTAAGAGGGGAGGTGATGGGAGCAGGCGGAGGCCGGTAGTGGCAGGGAGAGGACGGGAGCCGGCGTGAGTATGCACGGACAGGAGAGAGAAGAGCTGGTGGGGGCGGCGCTCGTGAGAGAGAGAGGGGAAGAAGGGGGGATAGACAGCGCTGGGCCGAGCCAGGTTGGGGGGAAAGAAAGCAGCAGGCACGGGCTGGGCCAGATGGGAGAGAGTGAGCGGGCCGAGGCCGAAATGGGCCAAGGGAGGAGGATGTTGGGAGTGGGCCGAGCCTAGGGAAGGGAGAGGAGGAATTAAAAACTGCAGATGCCCCAAAACCGAAAAGAAGACAAAGCACTTGAATTCGAAATTTTGAAAACGCGAGAAGGTTTGAAACACAAACCCGAGCTAAAAGAAGTTTGAAAACTTTCTGAAAAAACACTGCAAACTATTCACCGTTCGAAAACGGGAGTGTTACATTCAATGTTTATAGCCAAGGAAACTTGAGGGTTTATTAATAATACTGCAGTTGCATTGAGTAGTTAAAAAATAGTTATCACCTTTCTTGTATTAAAAAAAACTCAAATGGGTCCGCGGAAACCCCATCCGGGAGTTTTTCAATGATAACGCATCATAGCCATCTTGAAATTTATCGAATTTCAGTGGCAAGATTAGATGTCAGTGAGAAGCTTCACCAACCAGTTGCCGAATACCGATCCAACTCCAGAAGTTCAGGCATCTCAACGTCAGCCGAGTTAGAATGTCCAGCATGCCAACCCATCAAGGTATCAAGGTATAGACAGTAGTAGTATATCTTAGAGCAGGGCATGCGAATTCCTGCCTGATAACTGCCCTTTCACTTACTAAGTTGCTGACTTGCACATATCCTTAAAATTTAGTTTAAGGGACAATCCGTAGAAAACATATCAAAACAACAATGCGACAACACTATCTAGAGATAACGAAGCAGGAACTATCACACAAATCAAACAATTCAATTTAAACAAACAATAGTCCTAGACTAATCGTGTTCGCCAAATAATCCTAGACTAATCTGGATATGCATAATTCGTGCATCAATAAAGATCACACCACAACTACTGTACGGAACCCACACCAGCATACAGCGTGACGAATCTGAGCGCACCTGCTCGGGCAGCGAAGCAGCAAGAACAAAATTACAGAGAACCAACCGATGAGTACCAGTGTACCACCGCCGCGGCGCTGGCGAACAAGAACGAGCGGCGGCGCCAGAAAGAAAGACGGGAAAGCCGGAGCTCTTCCACAGCCCAACTACCAGAACGGGACCACCTCGCTCGCTCGCTGTCGAACTCGTAGTAGGGAGAGAAGTGCCTCGGCCCGGGCGGCGAGCGGGGAGGTAGCAGAGGACGCCGAGCTGTTGTGGTTGATAATGTGATTGTCTAATATGTATGATTTCGAATCATATTTTATATTAACGGATACGTTTGCTACTTAGATTCTAAGTTCTTTATTTCTAAATATATCTCTTGTAAGCTGCACGGGGAGAGTAGACGTCTCATTGTAACCCCCTGTGATTTGTAAACATTGCTCGTAGTGATCATCGCCGGTCGACGCTAGTGGTTTTTTCCAAGGTTTTCTACGTAAAATTCATGTCTCCGTTTTATCCCTATTTTTCTAACAAGTGGTATTAGAACGCGGGAGATTAGGATTTTGAGAGAGACATGAAGAAAAAATAGCAGATCGGTTGCCTCCGCCGTCTCGCGCGGAGCATCTACGAAGCTATGTCTTTCCGTGCGCATCGCCCCGAGGCAGCGCCTCGGGCTTCAGCGCGCCGTCACACATCGCGGCGCATCGCCATCCACAGGCGTGCGTGTAGTCATCTGCGTCCGTGAGTCGGTCCAGCGCCATCAGCCGATCCTCGAGTCGTCATCAGCCGAGCTGCTGCTTCCACGTCGGCACGTCATCCACCAGCATTGTTTTTTGCTTCCTCGGTCCGTGCGCCCGAGTGATTGAAGACCCAAGACCAGCGCTGAGCGAACAAAAGCAACAGACTTCGGCCATCATCCAACAGAAAACCGAAGCAATCCAAGCATGTTGACCGAGGCGCTGGTCCTTCGCCTCTGGCAGCAGGTCAAGGATTTTTTTCGTTCTTTGCTAGCTCTGTCTAATTCATCACAAGAGCAAGTCTCATCAAGTCTTCCTTTATTCGATCATCAAGTCCCATCAAGTCTTTCTTTATTCAATCACCAAGCAAGCCAACAGATCATATTCTCAATTTCACGTAAGATTTATTTTTTGGGTGTTGTTTGCAAAGTCCGCACGAGAAGTGCACTAGGAGGTTAAAGCTCTTTGATTTGAGTACATAGGAGGTGTATAAGTCAGTCGTGATTTTTGCTTGATTTACACAGATCAGTACCAGCAAATTTTAGGTTTTATTCCTCATGATGACTTTGAAGTACAATCTTCCACTCCTTGGTCGAGACACAAGATTTTCGCTATGGCAAGTTAAGATGGAGGCTGTGTTTGCACATATGAATTTGGATGATGCATTGAAAATTTTGAGAAACAACATATCGAATGGACCACAGATGAGAAGCGCAAAGACCTGAAGACATTATTCATATTCACCTTCATCTATCAAATGATATTTTGCGAGATGTTTTGAAGCAGAAGATATCTGCTGCATTATGGTTGAAGCTGGAACAAATTTGCATGATAAAAGATCTCACCAGTAAGATGCATCTTAAGCAGAAATTGTAATCTCATAAATTACACGAATGAAGATCCGTGCTTGATCATCTTTCAGTGTTTTAGGAGATCGTTGCCGACCTCGAATCGATGGAGGTAACATATGATGATGAGGATTTATGTCTTATTCTTTTGTGTTCACTGCCTAGTTCTTTTTCAAATTTTAGATATACCATATTATATAGTAGAGATATTCTCACTCTTAATAAAGTTTTATGAAGCTTTGCATGCTAAGGAGAAGATGAAACAGATGGTACTTTCTGAAAATTCAAGCTCGCAAGGAGAAGGTTTGTTCATTCGGGGCACACAAATGGAGAATAGCTCAAACAATGAATCTCAAGGTAAAAGTTCAAACAGCTACAAGAACCGATCGAAATCAAGAGGTAAGTACAAGTCATGCAAATATTGTAAGAAAAGTGGGCACGATATCTCTGAATGTTAGAAGCTACAGAACAAAAAAAGAGATGGCTATTATAAGCCAAAAGGTAAACCAGATGATGAAGGTAAAGCCTCCTTTGTTGCTGATGATAGTCCTAATAGAGAAATTCTTGTTGCCTTTGCTGGATATGTTAAGACCAATGATGAATGGATTCTTGATTCTGCATGTACCTTCCATATGTGTCCCAATAGGGACTGGTTTGCCACTTATAAACCTATTGAAGGTGGTACTGTGTTGATGGGTGATAACTCATTTTGTAAGGTTGCAGGACTTGGTTCAGTTCAGATCAAGATGTTTGATGGTATTGTTGGAACTTTGACAGATGTGAGGCACACTCCAGATTTAAAAAGGAATCTCATCTCTTTGAGTACTCTTGACACTAAAGGGTACAAGTATTCGGGTGAATGTGGAGGTTTAAAGGTATCAAAAGGCTCTCTTGTTGTGATGAAAGCTGATATTAATCGGTCAATCTGTACCATCTGCGATGTACTACAATATCACGTAATGTTGCTATAATTTCAAGTTCTTATTCTGATGCTACTAATCTTTGGCATATGCGCTTTGGGCATATGAGTGAACTTGGTTTGGCAGAATTGAGAAAGAGAGGACTTCTTGATTGACATAGCATCGGCAAACTGAAATTTTATGAGCATTGTGTGTTTGGCAAACACAAGAGGGTGAGATTCAATACTTTAGTTCATACCACAGAAGGTATTTAGATTATGCGCGTTCTGATTTATGGGGGCCATCTACCAAGACATCGCTAGGAGGTGCTAACTATATGTTAACAATTATTGATGATTACTCTAAAAGAGTGTGGCCTTATTTCTTGAAGTATAAATCAGAAGTACTTTCAACATTTAAAGAGTGGAAGACTATGATTTAAAGGCATACTGAAAAGAATGTAAAGAAACTTCGCACTGATAATAGGTTGGAATTCTGTTCTAATGAATTTGAATCATATTGCAAGACTGAAGACATTATTAGTCACTACACCGTTCCTCATATTCCTCAACAAAACGGTGTAGCTGAACGTATGAACATGACCATCTTTTTCAAGGCCCGTTGCATGTTGTCTAATGCAGGTTTGCATAAGCATTTTTTGGGCTGAAGCTACTTTCACTGCTTGCTATCTTATTAATCGGTCACCCTCTATTGCAATAGAAAAAAAGACTCCAATTGACGTATGGTCTGGTCCTCCAGCAAATTATTCAGAATTGAATTTTTGTTGTTGTACTGCTTATACTCATGTTGATAATGAAAAATTAGAGTATAGAGTTGTTAAGTGCATCTTTCTTGGTCATAAATCTGGTTTCAAAGGATATAAGTTATAGAATCCTGAAACACATAACAGAAATATTGTCTTTAATGAATCTGTTATGCTTCATAATAAAGTGTCTACTAATGTTCCTGTTGAGAATGAGCAGAATTCAAGTGTTCAAGTGGATCATCTTATTGGTTCAGATAACACATCAGATAAGAAAAATATTATTGTTCATGATGCACCTATTGTTGAGAATCCTCCTATTATTGAGCAGTCAACACAACGGTCCATTGCAGTTGACAGATTTAGGAGGGAGATTAATCCACCTAAGAGGTTGATTGAAGAAGCTAATATTGTTGCTTATGCTTTGAGTGTAGCAGAAGAAATTGAAGGTAATGCAGAACCTTCATTATATTCTGAGGCTATTGATTCCATTAATTGTAATAAGTGGATAACTGCTATACATGATGAGATAGAGTCACTTGAAAAGAATGACACTTGGGAACTAGTGAAATTGCCAAAGGAGAAGAAGTATGTTCATTGCAAGTGGGTTCTCAAAAGAAAGGAAGGTATTTCTTCTACTGAATTAGCAAGGTATAAAGCATGGTTGGTTGCTAAAGGTTATAATCAGATTCCAGGTATTGACTTTAATGATGTCTTTTCCCCAGTCGTGAAGCATAGTTATATTCACACTTTACTCAGTATTGTTGCTATGCATGATTATGAACTTGAGCAATTAGATGTTAAAACTGCATTCTTACATGTGGAGTTAGAATTAGATAATTATATGGACCAACCTGAGGGTTTTGTTATTCCTGGAAAAGAACACCTTGTTTGTAGATTAAAGAAATCTCTTTATGGTTTGAAGCAATGATACAAGAGATTTGACTCATTTATGCTCTCTCATGATTTTAAGCGGTCTAATTATGATAGTTGTGTTTATTTAAAGACTATTAACGGTTCATCTATTTATTTGCTTCTCTATATTGATGATATGTTGATCGCTGCAAAAGATAAGTTAGAAATAGAAAACCGAAAGCACAATTGAGTGATGAATTTGAGATGAAAGATTTAGGTGCAGCAAAGAAATTTTTTGGCATGGAGATTATTAGAGAGATGATATCTGGCAAGTTATACATTAGTCAATAAGGTTATATTGAGAAAGTCCTTCGTCGTTTTGATATGCATGATGCAAAACCAGTGAGTACTCCATTAGCTTCGCACTTCACATTATCTTCAGCTTTATGTTCTGAGTTAGATTATGATATTGAGTACATGTCTAGAGTTCCATATTCCAGTGCAATTGGTTCTCTTATGTATGTCATGGTTTGTTCTTGTCCTGATTTATCTCATGTACTGAGTGTTGTTAGTAGATTGACTAATTCTGAAAAAGAGCGTTGGAAAGCAGTTCAGTGGATTTTTATATATTTGTGTGGCACTTCTAATGCTCGTTTGTAGTTTGAAAATTCTAGAGATGAACTTGTTGGTTATGTTGACTCCGATTATGCTGGTGATTTGGACAAGAGGAGGTCCCTCACAGATTATATTTTCACTATTTGTGGTTGTGCTGTTAGTTGGAAGGCAAGTTTGTAAGCTACTGTAGTATTATCTACAACTGAAGCAGAATATATGGTTATTTCTGAAGCTTGTAAAGAAGCTATTTGGTTGAGAGGTTTGTGCACTGAGCTTTGTGGATATAATTCTTGCACTACTATATTTTATGATAGTCAGAGTGCTATATGCCTTACAAAGGATCAGATGTTCCATGAAAGAACAAAACACATTGATGTGAGATATCATTTTATTCGAGGTGTTATTGCTCAAGGTGATGTCAAAGTGTGCAAGATAAGTATTCATGATAATCCAACTGATATGATGACAAAGCTAGTTCTTGTTACTAAGTTTGAGGTTTGCTCAAGCTTAGTTGGTATTACAGTTTAGTCATAGAGACTGATTGGCGCACAGTGATTTTTTTATCTTATTGCGGAAATATTTTGGTGATGGATGATTCTTCATTATGCTACAAGAGGAAATTCGTCTCAAGGTGGAGATTGTTGATATTGTGATCCGAATTGTCTAATATGGATGAGTCCGAATCAGTTTTCATATTAACGGATCGTTTTCTACTTCCTACTACCTCTGTAAGATTCTAAGAGGAGATGTCTTTGTAATCCCTTATATTTATAAACCTCTCAGTGTGATCATTCGTAAATTTTTTCTCATAAAAATCTTTTACGTAAAATTTATATCTCCATTTTATCTCTATTTTTCTAACAGTTCTCCCGCCTAAAGAATAAACGCCCGTCCTGCCGAAACAATCAGCAGGACAACATCCCAAAAAATTTATATCTTTATTTTATCTCTATTTTTCTAACAGTTCTCCCGCCTAAAGAACAAACGCCCGCCCTGCCGAAACAATCAGCAGGACGGCGTCCCGAGCCGATTCGTGGCTTTCTGCTCGGGTACGTTAGGTGAGAGGTTAAACTGGGGCCGGTCCATGAGCGTTAGGCTTTTTTTTTTTTTTTTTGCTGCTGTGTTTTCCTTTTCTTTTAAAAAAAATCCACTGTCAACGAAAAAGACAGAGAGAACTACGTAGCAGCCGTGCAAAGAACGACATCTCACCATAGCTGTCATCAAAACTGGAACACCAAACACAGATGGCATCGCAACATTGTGGTAGCCATTATGGCAGGTCGATTTCTGTGTTTCTATCTCTCTCTAAGATCAGCCGATGTGAACAGCTGTTTTTATATTCGCCCTTGTAGGCTGTATATTCTCAGACTTGGCATTCAGCTCACTAAAGATTTTGAATTTTTTGTGCGTGTGTAACATGCTTCTTCGATAGTTAGGGTATATTTGAAACACAAGAATTTCACACAAATCAGTTTATTTCCCGCAGGAACAGTGGGAAAAAAAATCCCCGGTTCCAAACTGGTCTTAGAAGGCATTAATATCTTCTATACCTTTCAAAGTTTCAATTCAAATGACAAGATCTGATCAGCTTAAGAAGGCTTCAACCAAATGTAAAATAATATAATTTTTCACAGGAGCAGACAATAGTACAACGATGGAGATCACCTCCTACTTCAGGAGGCTGCATCGGATTCTCCTTGTTTCCTCCTGTCCTTGCAATCCCTATTGAATAGCAATTCGCAACCCTCTTTGTGCTAATGCTAATGCAACTAATTATACGTTTCACATGTTCATGCCACCAGCCATAAATGCCTTTGGAATCAGTGATGGTCAATGGTACAATTAATTGGGGCCAGTTTGCTCTTGTGAGGGCATCCATTGAAGCTGGGCACATGGTCACTCCATGTGAACCCTATTTGATTATACTGCTTCCATAAAATCTTTAGAGAAAAGAGAACATAGAAAGTTGGAGGTTTCAGTTTTGGTGAGATGCGTTGCAAACTTGCGACTGATGATTACCTGTGCTAGCTTATCATCATGCATGCATGGCCTTTGCAGATCTTTGTATTATGCAGACATTTCATTGATTTTGTTAGTTGAGCCAAGTCAAGAATACTCCAAGGTTAGCAAGAGGCCGGCTTGACTCAAAATTCCAAAATACAAATTACAAATACGGGCTAGTACTACCATGACACAAGAGAACAGTTTCATGTGTGCTTATTTGTCACTACTTCCTGACAAATCGAATATGTGCGCGGCCGTGCGGCCCTTTTGCCGCCCCCTTGACACCTCACGTTGTTCCATGCGACTTGCCCAGTTGCTGCATCTCTGCCTCCCAAACACGACGCACGCGAGACCAAGCACATGCCATGCCTAACTAAACACGGTGAGAGAAACCGACTTCTTCGATAAGACGATAATGAACTTTTTTTATTATTATTTAATCTATCTTTATAAATATTTTAAAGATAATATCTTTCTAACTTTATTTACAATTCTGATTTCTTTGACCATGCGACGACGTGTGGCGTGTCAAAAGCATATTGTCATACCACGGATCTCGTCGTGGTAAACTAGTGCTGTCACGCCGCCTCTCTTAGCGTAATAGGACTTAGCCTAAAAACGGACATGTGTTGCCTCGGATGGTTATCGTGGCAGCTTTGGTCACACTGTGGTACATGGCGTGACAGAGTGTTTTGTCACGTCACGCGTTATAGCGTGATAAAAGGGATCATAATTTGAAATAAAATTAGGAAGATGTTATCTTTAAAATATTTTTTAACAATGGATTAAATAATAAAAAAGGTTTGACGATGATCCCTGTAAGCTCTGCCTTAATACTCGTTATTCTTTCTCATTCAAATCTAGTTACCCATCCGTTCTTTTTTACTCTACGTTTTGCATTTTTATTATCTCTCATATGCGATTTCTACAGTTACATTTTATAACTTTTAAATAAGATATACTAATAAAATTATAATAGTACAAAACTAATGATACAATTTTTATATAGCCGATCTAGATAGAGACATTTTAATTAAATCTATTGGCAAAAAGTTGGACGATGGGGATTCTACGACGTTAAGTAAAAAATAATAAATAACAGAGGACTTAGAGTAGTTTAGTTTAGAGTAACTTGGATTGGAGCTCTCTAAACTTATGCAGTCGTCTCACATAGCACACTGAACCTGCATCTTATTTTGTCGACCCCTAAACTTGTTTCCGTTTGCACCACAAATCATTTTCATGGTTAGCCACCATTTTTTTGTGGTTGATCCGCTACATCGCTACTCATCGCACAGACCACAGCGCAGCTTCTTCCACAAAAATGTTGCCGATCTCCTCAGCTCCGGCATCCGAGACCTCTCCATCCCCTACTTCTTGTCAGTAGAGATAGTGCGGCTCACGGCAAGCAACAAGGCATATGGAGGCGGACTGTGACAGTAGCTACGATGGTGCTAGCGACGAGTGAAGTTGGGGACGATGCACTACTACGTACAAGGGCAGACTTAGGGCCGGTGTCGTCGATGTTGTAGCACCGGTCCAACCCACCCTCCGCCACATGTTGTTCTCTCTCACTCTAGTCCTCCAGGGCTCCAGATACTCATGACTTCCACTGCTAGCACCCCCTTGTTCTATTTTTGGGTCCGCCACTGGCTACATACTACTACTGCTATTTGAGCTCACCAACCCTCACAACACCTAGTAATTAGGCCTCGTCGTTGTCCAATTCTTCCCATGCAGATGATGAGTAGCTTGATGCCATCGACTTGCCCTTCCTCCTCATATCTTGGGCGTGCCCAGGTGCGATAACGTCATCCGGCTGAAGGACAATGCGAGCAAGCCGTGGTGGATGGATCCTCGATAGTATGGTGCGCTAGTGCCCAAGCTATGCCTCCTCTTCACTGGCACCAACCATTTGGCCTTTGCACCGCCGGATCTCTAGCACCACGTCCTTCTTGCTCGATTTTTGGCCGATTTGGCACGGTTTGTGTATGAAATAGCAAAAGTAGCCATCTCTTTTAAACAATTGCAAAAATATCACCGTGCAGCCACGCGGACGCGCCATGTAGCCAAGTCCATGCCCCAGGGTCGGAACACGTTGTCTGCGCCTTAGGGGCACGATTTTGGCACGTCCGCCCCCAAGGGCACAAACACACCCCCCGTGTGATTTTTTTAAACTAAAATATGTGCTTTCGGCTGTCCCTGGATTCTCGTTGTCCCCCGCATGCGCAAAAAAGCCGGTGGGTCGCATGAGCATAAAACTTGGCGCTTTGAGCGTGGGAGGGAATCGGATTCTGTCTCGTCACTTCGCGGTTGGCCTTCGCGTGGCTATGAAACCCAACGATGCGCTCTCATTCCTCCACACTAGAACCATTTAGCTCTGCATAGAGAGACATAGAGGATCAATCGAGCGAGAGACAGCGTGATCGTCTGAAATTAATTTCGATTTCGATTTCGCTGTCGATTTGATGGTGTTTAGAGAAGTCTTAGGAGCTGCATTCGGAGGGAGTTCGACACGGAGGCAGCTGCGATGCCTCGTGTCATTACCCCGGAGGGTAATCATACTTAAGCATATGGATTTAATTAAGCTCCATCATTCGTCTACTCATCCCATTCGCTGAATAAGGCGTCCACCTCGCCTGGCTCCTCGTAGTGAGCGCCCTCACCTCCTATGGCCTCCTCTGTACTTGTGTATCCTTCACCCCACTCGGGATAGTTCCCGGCCGGACTAGGATCTACAAAGGAGAATAATAGTAAGATTGAGTACTAGTGTTCTCAGCAAGTATGTATTAGCAAATATACACTGGATGACTCATCTCTGTTCATTATTATATTTTCTAAATTATCTCTTTTCTTGGAAAATAAGTTATCAAGATTTACGTGGCAAGTTTTAATTATGAAAAGATTACTTATCAGGTTCTCGCAGACTCCAATACAGAAAATAAGCATGAATTCATGATTTTGTTTAGCATTGCACAGGCTTGTACCACTTTACCCATATCTATTCTGATCTATCTTCGAGCTAGGTCTCCCGCATTTTCTTTGATGCGGTATCGAGTTCAGAATATAGAACATTTTTTAGGTTATGTAATTAAGTATTCACCCATTACTTTTCATCGGTGCTAACCCCGTTGCCCACCGAGTTCTGGTAATATTGGTTGGGGCGGCTCTCTCTCCGTGCCCAATACTCCACCTTGAGGCGGCTCTGTCTTCTGTGCCCAATACGATCATAATCGTGCCCAAATGTGAAAATGGTTAGCACTTAATTACGACATCTGATCTGAGTAAGAGTTTTGTTGGTCCTTATATATTGTCCATATGTAAAGAGTCCCGCCTCTTCCCTGTCCTCTTTTCCTGCCAAGGGCCCCCTTTACCATCCTAATAATTCTCTTTTATCATTTCTCATCTCTTTCATCTTTACCTCTTTTATTAGATTTGATTTTGATACATAGTTTTGATGTATGTATATATATGATACAACAATATACAATTTACATTTAATATAACTAGGTTGATGTTCAAGAGATAAGCTTACCTTCGAATTGTAGAAAATATCAGTGTCGAAGAGTTCTGGATCAACTACTCCGATCTGCGTTGGTTCGACATCTGTAAGTATACAACAGGCTCGAATAATAAATAAATAAATACTTAGTTGCTTTTGGGTGATACTATGCATTCATAAATTAGTGGATTTTCTTTTGTAAGTCAATTTTAATTTAATAACATTTTTCGTATCTTCCATACTCCACTCTCTACCCCTTGCTCTATGATGTGGAGATGGATGATGGTAATGCTGGCTAATGTTAGTGTTCGGTGATGTGGGCGATGATATGTGTGAGCTCTCTGTGTGCATGGTGTTGGTTCATGTTGAGTTATTTGGATTGGGCAAAAATAGAGAGAATGGGAGGGGAAATGGTGGGCTATTGTTGTATGTGCACTCTCTGTGCATTTCTTGTTGTTCATAATGTGGGTTTTATTCTTGGGCAAAAAATGAGATTGGGTGCAGGAAGGATGGTTTACCTCTGTTAGCTGGGTTGGGGTGGGGAATGGATGGTAGTGGGGTGTCGTTGGCCGTGTGGTGGTCGTGGTGCTCTCCAGTGCTTCCTTTGGTTGCTTTGGTCACTGTTGGCTTGGCTTGGTTCTGCTGGTTGACGTTGACTCTTAGTCGTTGATGTTGTCGTTTCCGCTCCATCGGTCTTCCCCATCTCCTTTGCTCCCCTTCTCCGATTGCTCTCTGTGGGTGTTTTTGGTGGTGGCAGATGGTGGTGGGGCTTTGGCTTGTTCTTGGTTGCAGTGGGAGGTGGTGGTGCTTGTGATGCTTGGCTTTGGCTTGCTTTGTGCTTTGCCTTATGGAGAGGCAGTGGGTTTTGCTTGTTGGTTGTGATGGCTTCCTTGCTCTCTATGGTTGTCTTTGGCAGTGAGTGTTCTTAGGTATTGGCTGACTTTGCTAAGGCTTGTGTGGGTTTTGGGGAGGCAGTGGCTTTGTTTGAGCTGGTGCTCTCGGTTGTGACTGAAGTAAAATGAGAATGGCTTGCTTTGGTGGGTTTTGCTTGCTCTTGGTGGTTGGCTTGGCTGTGAATGAAGAAAATGGTTTATGTGGGGGAGGCTTTGGCTGTGCCTCTCCCTTAGCATGTGCAATGGGTTTGTGAGGCTTTGGGAGGGTTTTGACTGGGGTGAATGGTTTAGGGAAGGGGGCATTTGGTGTGTGGCTTTGGCGGATGTCGGGTTGTATTGTCTGGATGATGTAATTATTTCATTGATTGAGATAGCGCTATTTTTTTTTGAAATAATTCATATTGTAATTTTGTTGTAAACTTTTGATAGCCTAATCTTATATGAAATTGTTTGGCAATGTGTTCATGATTAATCTGTGTTTACTGCGTTTTACGGTTTTTTTCATGATTGTTTACTGACGATTAGATTTGTTTAAGTTGTTAGGGTTCGATATCAATTGAGCTTACGATTTGTTATGAATTTTTACTTCTTACTAATTATCGATTAGCGCCGTTTAGATTAGTTTGAAATTTTGGGTTCCCACATCTTGTTATGTGTTCAATTCATTGATACTTACTATGTTGATGAGTTTATTTTATTGTGTAATATTGTTTAACATTGCTTAGCTTAATTAAATTGTTAGGGTTCTCATAGCAGCAATAAAGCAGCTTGTCATCGAAGGGATCACCTGCACAAATAGGGGAGGGCAGAGCGTATGGGACCTACTCAAGGTGAATGACAGTGTTGCATGGAGCCAGTACCTACATATTGCTTCCTAGCCCAGGGCGGCGATATACAGGAAGGCGATGGTGTACATGAATTTCGTACGCAGGGCACCAACAAACATTGGTGATGCTGGTGCCTCAAGAAGCAGGGAACCGCAGGCGATATGTGAAGACGGTAGCACAGAATGTGTTGTGAGCATGAAATATGCTATTTTGGATGAACATTAGAGAGAAGACTTGCACATAATTTTATGCCAAATGAGGGGGCGGCCAATGGTGGTCAGCCCACATTGACTGCCACGAGTTTCTACCTCACCTGCCCCTCGGGTTGGAGTCCAACGAGGACGCCGACCCATGCTCATATGGTAGCAAGGAGGACGCACCCCAGGGTGATGGTCCGACCAGCATAATTGTGCCATCGGAGATGCCTTACGTGGCATCCAGACTTGATGATATCGTAGTGCGGTTGCTCGTACTGCCATAAGAAGAAGGGTCCCAGTGGGGGTTTGATGCTGACACCCTGTTAGTTGGGCAACACTTCCCTAACAAGGCGGGCGTGCAACAAGCTATGGCATGATACACCTTGTCCACTAGTCGTGTGTATCGGGTGCCCCTGTACCAATAGAACGGTGTGGAAACCCAGTGGTGGATTAGGCATCTTGCATTGAACTTGTTTACGCGGTTCTACAATCAGGAACTAATGAAGACGTTCAAGGGGCTGTGCATGCAAAACCAGAGGCAGAAGTTTGAGTCCATATGGAGAGACCTCGAACATCATACTACAAGGCATACCAGGGAGTCCCCTCCAGAAGCACATGAGGTATAGCAGGCCACGAGCGAAAAATCCAGGAGCCCCATAAATTTCACTCAGTGGATTAATCTCCATGCTCCTGAGTTGGACAAATGGTCTCAGCTGTACAACAATGATGGTGCGAGGTACAACATTGTGACGACCAACATGTGCAAGGTGTACAAGAGCGTGCTAAAAGGTGTGTGATGCCTCCCTGTCACCGTGATAGTTGAGGAGACCTGGACTCGCATGGTTGGTTACTTCATCAATAGAGCCACCACATCGAGGCTACAGTTGGAAGAAGGGAAGCAGTGGCCCGAGAACATGCAGAAATATGTGGACCAGAAGATGCAACAAGCTTGTATGCACGACATTCGGGTAATCGATGGCCTGAGGAGAAAGTACGAGATCCAGCTGAGGCAAAAATATGTCAACAGTCATACCAGGGGGGGGTGGAGTAAACATGCTTGCACCTTCGGTGATGTGTCTACATGCACCTGCAACAAGCCGAAGCTCCTGCATAAGCCATGCTCGCATTGTACAAAAGCATCTGCGCAAGTCAGGTAGATATCTACGTCGTATATCTCTAAGTACTACGACATGCACCATCTTTTCAGAGCATGGAGTGCTGAGTTTCACTCGTATGGCGTGGACATGAACTATAGGGATCTTTAGCTGGATATGGTGAAATATGATCCACACATAGCCTTGAAGGCAATTGGAAAGGGACAACAGATGCGACGCTTCCGAAACGACATGAATAGCAACCAGCGTGGGGGCCTAAGCCGCGTGAGGAAGTACCGGACATGCAAAACATTTGGCTACTCCATGAAGGATTACCCCAATTGATCGAGCTCATATAGGCACCATTTTGTGTCATAATTAATTATACTGTTTGCATGTTAGAGGACCGTCATTTTATGTAAACGGGCAGTGTTATCATATTTGCGCCTTTGTGTACGTCATTTTTTCTTAATGGATATGTATTTTGCCATTCTATTTGTTCCAGACTGACTCACCCTTGTTCTATAAGCTAGAGCAAAACATTAGGTTGGCCTTGGAGATGCCGGACTTGTGGTCAGACTTCTATGCGAAGATATTGTGGAAGTGCAAGTGGCTTACCGAGAAGGCTAAACCGTACCCGAATTGTTCTTTAAAAGATGCGCCGGTACCACCGGAGTTTCTACGCCCGCAATGTGTGTGCGAAGAACCGACGAAGATCATACAGTCCATATACCCGACGACCGCTGCCCAGGCGTACTACACGTGCAGGAACATCCTCGTAAGCGAATCTTACGCACACATTATTTTTTCACACCTGACGTTGTGTTCCGCATATCCCTAACATCATCCGTGCAATATATAAATAAATACTTAGTTGAGTTTGAGTGATAGTAGGGCTATAAAATTCTAATACAACTCCTATATTAGCCAATTTTAATTTAACAAAACTTTTCGAAACCCGATGGCCTTCGGGGTTACCATGACCAGTTAGCACTCTCCATCTCGTTAAAAATCGTTCTAGGTTAACTACCTCATCATCATCGTCGTCGTCGTCGTGTTTCCCTGCCGAGGCCTCTTTATAGCAGTACATATAAGATAGAGCAATATACGGTTTACATTGCCTAGCTCACGTCCTAACACTCGACACAAACTACTACTCGATCTTACACTATGCTACGCTTACAAGAATCTACCCGAGCTATACCAGTCTCCTAAATTTCCTATACCCAAAAATTATACAACTAATTTCTAACCCTAATCCCCAATCCCTAATTACCCAACTACTCTAATCACTTGATTACCTAACCCTAATCACTACTTAACCGACTAACTTACCCGGCTAATCACCTCCTAACCCTAAACACCCCAGCCGACACTACTCCACCGCCCCTCTCTCTAATCCTATCTCTCTCCTCTCCACTCCTTCTCGCCTCCCCCGCCGACACTCTCGCCCCTCTCGACCTCATCTCGCCTCTCCCTCTCTCTCTCTCGATTCTCCGCCACCATCACCGCTTGGCCAGCCTGCTCCGCCTCCGGCTCCGCTCCCTGCGCCTCCTCCGGCTCTGCCTTTGGTCTGCTTCTCTGCTCCGGTTCCTGCGTCGCCTCCTTCTTCACCCGGCGGACTGCCGAAGGCCCGACGCCTCCTGCGCCAACTCCTTCTCGCTCCGCCTCCGGCTTGCTTCACTCGGCCCAGGCACACTACTCCTCTCCGTGGTGCCCTGGGCTACTCCCGGACCGATCCCCTACCCGGAGCACTCCGGCTCGACCTCCCGGCCGCCGGCCGCTGGCGCAGATCCGCCGCGCTTTCCCCCTCTTCCTCAAAGGCTTCGCTCTGCTACACTACTACTAGCACTCACCGATGAGAAGAAACCGAATGCTAACTAGAGATTCATGGATGCAGGTGCAAGGCGATGGATCTGGTGATGGTGGCTGCTGGAGGTGGAGGTGGATGGCTTCGGTTGCTATGGGTAAGTCTACGCACAAATCGACTACTCTATTCCTTCCCTCTTGCTATGCGATGGGATGACTGATGGATGATGAATTGAGACATTTCTTCATTTGTGGAATGATGAATGCACATCTGTGAGGTTGAATAGCAAAAATGGTGGATGGGAAGAGCATGGGTTTGGGCACCTATGGTGTTGGGGTTCGGTTGGTTTTGACTTTGATGCTGGTGCTGAGGAGAGGGCGGTCGGTCGGTGTTGCCGGCAGTGGGGAGGTGGATGCCGAGGGTTCACTGTCGGTGCTGGCGCCGATGTCGCCCTTGCTCCCTCTGCTGCTGCTGCTGTTCTGGCCTTCGGCTGGGATGAGCAGAGTCGAGCTCTCCTTCAGTTCTTGCTTCTGCTGGTTGCTGGCTGTGGTTGCTTGAGCTTCGCTTCCTGCCTTGCTCTGGGCAGTGGGAGGTTTGTGACTTGAGAGCTGGGTGGTGGCTTTGCTTTGTGAGGCTGAGAAGGAGAATGGCTTCCAGGGGGAATATATTGCTTGCTGTTGCTGTTTTGGGGGGATGAATTTGCTGGCCTGTGCCGCTGGCTTTGCAGGGGGGATGCACTTGCTTGTGCTGCTGGGGGGATGAATTTGGGTTGTTGTTGCTACTTTGTGTGAGCTCGGCCAAGGGAGATGAATTGGCAATGCTGCTCTGGAATTGGTTGTGCTGCACTGGTGACGCAATGACTGAGGGTGTGGTTTACTGGGATATGCACTGAAGGCTTATGATGGGGTTACGGCAATTGCAAATAGTGGGTGTTGGGTTCTAATAGGGCCGGATGAGGAGACCAACGAAAGTGACAGATGCCAAAGGATCTCGGATGGTCTGGATATCTTGATGATCAAGGGGCCGACTAACTCCGGTTGGTCTGGGTATCTTGATGGTCAAGGAACCGACTACTCAGGTTACTCTGGATACCCTACTGCACTTTGGGAAATCTGACGGTCACTCCCTATACTCTAACTTTCTATACTCTAATGCTCACAAAAATACTCTCAACTAAGCTTACTAACCGCTTGCTGATTTTTCTGACGAGCGAGGAAAACGGATCGCGAGGAGGCTCTACGGACGGGCGCTCAAAGGACAAGGCGACGAGAAAGGCTGCTATTGCAAGAAGGCAAGAAGAGGACTAGATTTTAATTACTTGTTGCCAGAAACACTGCAAATGGGTTGTAAAATAAATCTTGTAAAAATATTGATGCAATGAAATGATGATGAACGATATAGAAATGTTGTATGTTAACAAATGTGCAAATGATGTGGGTTATCACAACCACCACCCTCTATCCACTCCCCAAGCCTCCCCCATCTCATTTTCGCTGCCGCCTTGGCCCTTGCCGGCACTCCGTCAGCATCGGCGAGTTGTGTCGCAGTGACCACCAGCAAGTTCCAACTCAGCCACCTCCATCGCCAACTCAGCCACGTGGGAGCCATGTCATCTGATTCTATCACCTAAGGGCACAAATGACTCTTAGGGGTAGACAAAGTAAAATGCAAATTCAAATCGTTGAGCAAGACAACCGTACAAATTTAGAGAACTTAAGTGCAATTTACTCTTTAGTTCACTATGCATGCATGCATCTTAATGTTGAATGTGGCATCACACAGCACAGTGCACATAGTGTATGGATGCAATGCAACCAAAGCACACACTAAGCAACATGCGACGTCATCGGAAAGGAAGGGAAATGTAGTTGGAGGTAGATGGATGGATATACATGAATGGACTCACATTTATGTGTTTCTTTCCTAATCCACTAGATTTGAGTTCTGAGTTCTGAGTTCTGAGGTATATTCGGTTAGGCTGTGAATCTACAGTAATTCAACAGGGTGTATATAACATCAGATCTAAAAATTATTTTTTTTATGAATATAACCCCACACCACCTCTAAACCATTTAATCACTTTGCAGAGGATATATATATATATATATATAACGATGTCAACTATCAAGAATGGATAATATATATATAAATATATCTATATATACCAAAGTCTTGTTGTTGGATCTGAATTGAACAACCAAGATTAATCTGGACTCCACCTCTAAACTATTTAATCACTTTGCATGCTCCCACCTTCAATGCACCTTCATTAATGTGTCTTTATTAAACACTATGTATGCTCTCACTCCAACAATCAAGATTGATTCAACTATCAAGATTAGCGTATATATATATATATATATATATATATATATATATATATATATATATATATATATATATTAATACACCATAAATATAAAGTATTAATCATATATATATATATATATATATATATATATACACACACACACACACACACCCCAGGGCAGGGCTCCATCGGCGTTTATGACCACACAGAGCTTTCTTTTAGGTTTCCTAGTTCATATGTCAACGAGCATAAATGGTACAGCAACCTTGCTTTAAGATTAGGATAGGCGAGGGCCGAGGGGTATACTTCTTTACTTGGAGTACTTAACACTCTGCTTAAAGAGAAACCAACGGTTATTATAGACCGTATGACAAACATGTTTGATTGGTCTGTCAAAGCGTTCCTTGCTTTTGCTTGGCGCTCCAGCTAAGAATTTACGAGTACGTACGCACGGGAAGAGTACTACTAGCCCTCTAGCAGTATGATGCCATCAAGTCATTATAGCCTAATTCAATGTTCTAAAAATGGGTTTCCCAGTTACCGTATAATTGCCGGTTTGGCTGTGTAATCCTACTAGATGGGTGACCGAATGGACACCGGTTACCATTTTTAAAATACTAGCCAAATTATGTTTGCACCGCTTATTTAGAGTTTTTTTTTGTGAAGTTTATTCTCGACCGGAATCCACGTAGATGAGTCAAAATTTAAACTAAAATCCGATCAACCCACGTGAATAGATAAGGATTTTAGCCCAACCAAATAAAACATTAGATATGACAAAGGAACCAAAACAAAAGAGGCTAATTACATTCTTGCTACACATTAGAGATTTTCTAATCTTGACCATAAATATGATTCATTGTGTTTGCCGCGTCTCTTATCATCCATCTAGAACTTACTTCCCCATCTCGCAATATAAGTACTATACAAACTGCAATAAAACAACATCGGATAACTAACGTTCAATCACGAAACCCTTTGATACATAGGCATCCTTTTGCAATGTAGAGACATCAAACATACCTAAAACATGATGTAGTCGAGTATGTACAACATTCAGATTTCTATTTTTTTTTCTAGCAAGTTCCATAGGTAAGATATATAATGGCATCTGCTCGACGCAAACAACAGAGTTTTGGCTGATTTAACATATTTTTAAAATAAAATGGCAAAACTAGTTTACCCGCAAATGAAGTGCCAAAAAGGTAAACATCGAAGTTTTAGCTGATTTTGGTTGTGAGCTCGACTAATATCCTGCCACGACCGAAAAACGTGACACGTATTCCACCGTAATCTTGGGTCACGGCATGTGGGCAGTCGTATTTTCGCTTGATAACGATAACGATGTGCTTTTTATCGATTCATTTTGCTATTCGTTTCAAAAACTACCATTTTAGCAATAACTCCGAAAAAAACAACCCATCCAAGCCGACCACCAGCGAGAGCAGACAAATGATTCCCCGGCCGGCCCCACCACCAGTGGCACGGCAGGTAAATCACCCACACTCCGGAGCCTCTTCTCCTTGCCACTGTCTATAAATAAAGGGGGACACCTCACGTTGCTCCTCCTCTCTTACTGACAGGTGGAACGGAGAAAGTGGGAGCCAGCCGAGTCTCCTCCCCTTCCTATCCTCTCCTCCCCTTCTTCGGCGCAGCAGCAGCAGCAGCATTCGCCCCCAAATCTAGTATTCTTGATTTCTCCTGCCTCCTCTACTGGACTGGCCGGCGCGGAGTGAAGATCCATCCGGACGCGGATTGATACATTTTGTTGGTAAGAAAGACTTGTCTTTGCTTGGATTCTTGTTCGTTGGTTGCTCTGGTTTTTTCTGTGCTGTGAACAATCGAATCCAACCATCTCCACTCGCTTCCGCCGCCCACCTGCGTCCCCTCCGGCGCCCTACCTCCACTCCGGCGGCCACCACCCGCGCCTCCGCAGATCCGCTTCCCGCCAACACCGGCGACCACCGCAGCTTCTCCCTCCACTTCTCTGCGCCGCCGCCCTCTGTCCCTCCATTCCCCACAGCTCCCTCTATCCCTCCATTTCCCACAGCTCCCTCCACCCCGCCGCTGCATCCACCGCCGCCAGTAAGGAAGCCCTAGCTTGCTTGGATAGTTGGATTGCTGTTCGTTTTGCTCTGGTCTTTTCTTTGATGTGAACAATCCAAACCAACTAGGTCTTTCTTTCTTATTCAAGATGGATCGATCTCAGTTGAGCCCATCCCATTGATATGATTATCCACGATCCCAAGGTGCGGGTCATCCTCCCTTGCATTTTGGTGTCTATTACCCATATGAACTAAGTCCGCCCCTGACTATATGTTCATACTAAAGTTAAATAGTAAAAGTTGGGATGTAAATTGCTATGTGTTTGTTTATCAGTAAATTCGACGAAATTATTTAGAATGACGCTTTGGATGAAAGGTCTGTTCTCTTGATGCCACAATAGTTTACGTTCTATGATTCATATAGTTTTGAAAAGCAGGATTTTGTAGTGGTATCTGCTGGTGACTTTATGTATGTTAATCCTTTCTTGCAAAAGGTGGAGATATTGGACTTATCTATGGACAACCTGTGGCATCTTGGTGATGAATTCCGTGGGCAATCAAAGGTCGTGGAGGACCGTCAATGGTCTCTCATGACATCGAAGCTGGCTGAGATCACCAAGTCAAAGGCTGAGCGGATGAATGACCTTGACTATGTGCGGATGAACACCATCCCTGATGTGAAGCAATGGGATAAGCTATCCTACCACCAAGATGAGAACAAGATAGACCACCTCAATCTTAGCCTCATGAACTTGGATCTTAAGATGAATGATCTTAAGATGAATGAGGCTGCCATGAAGAACCCTTTCCGCAACATGGCCTATAACATGAATCCGATATACCCTAAGGGAAGCAATGGGAATGTGAATGCGTTCAAGATTAATGTTGGGGTCAACAAATATTCGAATAGTCCAAATGGGAAAGAGGTAAATGGCAAAAACAATGGTGGTAACAACAGTGGAAGCAACAACAATGGGAACAGTAACAACTCTGCTGTTGACAAGCGCTTCAAGACATTGCCAACAAGTGAGATGTTACCAAGGAATGAAGTTCTTGGTGGATACATCTTTGTCTGCAACAATGATACCATGCAGGAGGATCTCAAGAGGCAGCTTTTTGGTATGTGTTACCATATCTCCTTAGAAATCACTTTGACATATCATTTGATTTTTTTATTTGCCTTTTGATATGACATCTCCGGATTTGTTGTTGTTCTGCAGGGTTGCCAGCAAGATATCGTGATTCAGTCCGAGCAATTACACCTGGTCTACCTCTTTTCCTTTATAACTACACGACCCATCAACTTCATGGGGTATTTGAGGTGTGTGATTATCCGATTTTCTGATAACCGCAAAGCATTGCTACAAATTTCTTAAAACAGCTGTTCACTTTTCATATGTGAATGCTTGTATCACTAGATATAAATTTATGCAACTTAGATATCCATATGCAGGAAAGAAATAAATACGGGCTTTCATGCATTGTTCCATTTTAGATCATGTGCAAAACATTAAAATAGGAAATATCATTCTGATGGTCCAGATACTTCAGCCTATGCAACCAAGAAGCATGAATGTGCCACTATTAGCATGAATAGGAAATATCATTCGCACATCTCACTATTTTAGATGGGCCACTCTGCGTCCATGCATCGCTCTTTAAATGGGCCACTATAGTTAGTATTTTTGTTCCCACCTTACTAGTTCTGCATGTATTATTAATTTATTATACCTGTTCCGGTCTGGAGTTAATTTCATCATTCTCCTATTCATTCTGCATGCTTTTGCGCAAAGTTGACGGAGCATTCATGCATCATTGTTCTGTACTAGGCTATTTTTAGCAACTAGCTAGGTTCTTAATTTTATGCTGCTCTAGTGCTTCTTCCTGCTTGCAATTGTTGTTTCCCAATGATCATGAAGTGGTTTGCCTTTTAATGAAACTTTTAGAGTGTTTATGCAGCCTAATAATATTTGTGACCCTTGTGATGGGAGTATCTGCTATCAAGACACATAGATGAAAGATTCATGCATCTTTCTTTGCATGGGCTAACTTATTAGCATGTGGTACTGTATGTTTCTTTTTGTATTTCTTGGATTTTCGTGCTAAGTTGCAATGCTTCTATTAGTTGCTGTTCAACAGTTTTTAACATAGTTGGAACTTGCAATCCAGGGGTTCAGATTGCAAGCTATGATAGAACATGGTTGGCAACCAACTTTTATTCTTTTTTGTTCTGGGGCTATTCTTAGCCAACATTCTTCTGATGTTTATGCCCCCTGTGATACTTTTGTGGTCCTTTCCTTGTTGCCCAACAATCATATTTAGCTTGGCATCTGGTGAACATTTTACGCTTTATATGTCAATTAATTTATTTCTTTTATTATGGGGCTTTTAGCCGGTGTTCTCCTGACTTCTTTTTTATAGCTTCTATAGTATTTTTTTGGCCCATTTTAAAATTACAGTCTTACAGTTGTAAGTAGCTAGGTATCATTGGGTTACAGTACCTCACTTAAAATCTTTGTTGTTGGCCATTTTTATTATCTCGTTAAATCCACATCTTAATAGGAAATAACACATAAATGACTCATTTTAATTACCATATTTGTATTTTGTTCTTGAAGTTCTTTTTGAAATGCAGTATCTAGCATGTTATTGACTTATGGTGCATATTGTCTTTTGGTGTTCTAACTAAATTTACTTTGTGTCAGGCTGCTAGTTTTGGAGGATCTAATATTGATCCCACTGCATGGGAAGATAAGAAGTGTAAAGGTGAATCTAGATTCCCAGCACAGGTAATGACTACAGTTGGCACATGTCTATTTATCATTTGCCTTTTGTTTCATGTTCTGACATCTTCATCCTATCAGGTGAGGATCCACATTAGAAAGCTTTGCAAGCCTTTGGAAGAGGATGCTTTTAGGCCAGTGTTGCACCATTATGATGGTCCAAAGTTTCGTCTTGAGCTATCCATAGCAGAGGTAACTGTATTATTCCATCTGCTGTGCACATGGTTTGTCTTTGCTATTATGTGATGTAGTATTGAATCATGCAATGGCAGCTCCCATCTACAAAGAAACTGTATTAACACTTGTCAGTTTACGTTGTTGACCATTATAATTGAATTTGTTGTTGTTCAGGTTTAGTTTTACTTCTAATCTTCTAAGTCTAATATGCTCAATCAAGTTTTAGTGGTTATAAGGTTCATGACCGGGTCTCAGCATAGTTCTATCTCCTCATCATTGTGGCTTTCCTGGTGTCTCCACTGCAGTTTCATACCTTTCCATATCCATTGACTGTCTCAGGGGTTACACATAAAACAATAGCATTTTGTGCTGATGTTTCTTGGGAATTGGGACAAGCATTCTATTCCTTTTTTCCCTGCACATGCTAGGTGCACTCGTAGACATGCCAAATTTGTTTTAGATTTGCCATTTTGAATGCATCATCTCCAAATGAGGTTATCTGCCATGTGAACTGAACATTTTCATCTTAAATTTGCAGACCTTGTCATTGCTAGACCTGTGCGAGAAGGAAGGCATCTGAGTTGTTGCAGAGGTGGTTGCTTTGAGGTTTTAGTAAATATCATCCTTGTATGTTGTGGAAGGTAGTTCGCAATGTTCTCTCGTTTCATTAAGCGCAAGCTGTTGTTGGTTGCATTTTTCCCTGGAAGGACCTGGTACTTGGAAGGCCTCTAAGATGTGAGCCTGTCTGTGTTGTGCCGTCCATAATCTTGGAGATGTCTATGTTTTGCTATTTATGTATTGTAGTAGAGTATACCCAGATGTGAACCCCGAAAGATGGGGAATACTGTAATCCATCATGATGCCCCAAAGTAAGGGCAGTTGATGTTCGAGTGTATTTGTGTTGTACCTTAAAACCTTGCATTTGTCTTAATGCTGCTTTTGTACTGCTAGTGTTGTGGTATGTTCATGTCATGCTGTTGCTAGGCAATTTGGCATGTGTCCTGATGTTGCTGCCTTCTATATACTTATTGTTCCATTTGATATTTTTGGTTTTGCAAACAATAATTTAGATTGGATGCTGTAGGTGCTAACAATGACCAGCAACAGCGCACAGCTGAAAATTGGGGGCTTGCACACTTGCACTACCTTTAAATGAAGGTTCTGTTGTACGTGTACCAAACCTTTTTACCCTTGTGTGTGAAACAATAGATTGTGTCATAGTGCTGATTGCAACGATCGAATTGCTCGGTGACATAAGCTAGACAGCTAAGACAAGTAGTAGCACCCGTTTTACTGGAGTGTCTCAACAAGTTGGATGCTGAGCTGATTGGTGCGGTGCGTATCATGTCAGCGCTCAAACCTCACCAAATGCTGTCGTAAACGATCGAACAGCCGATATATGTCAAACCCAGAATGTATCTGTTCACCCTTTTCTCTCTCTCAGAGAGCAATGTTTAACCAAAAGGAATTAATACATGAGTGCATGCATCACGTACGTGTAGACATCTGCATGATCCATATGTTTTGGATACTGGTAGGTAGGGGTGAAAACAGATCGGATAGCTTTCAATCGATCCGGATGGAAACGAATTTAGATTGTGATACGGATCAACGTGTGTTGATGCTTAATGTGGCACAATCTTTCACGGTACTTGTATTTCAATTCTGATTGAAGCAAAACTCCCGCTTTCCTCTTTCTTGATTCGGCAAAATGGAAGAACAAGTGTATCTTCAAAGTAAGTAATACTCGGTTGATGTTGAATCAATCCAAGAGAGAAATAAAATCAAACCGGAAGAACAACACCAAACCGTAAGCAATTAAGGATGCTACGAATTGGTGAGATGATCCACAAGGAATCACGGATCTTGGAAGAACAACCTCCCTCAATATTCACGCAATCAAAAAACCCTAGATGAGAATTTCCGAAACGTATGTATTCATTTTGCGCCACATAAACATGTGACTTTTCTGAATTTTCTTCACTCTAACTTGCTTACAATGGGGCTCTAGCCCTAGATATATATAGCACATGAGCGATGTCCGGTTCAACCTTTGCGGCATGAGCGATGGCAAGTAAGAATCGAGCTGCATCAGCAAATGAATGTAAAGCGAGTCGGTTACTGTAGCAATGAACAGTACCAAGAATTTAATCCTATTGCAAACTCATTTAATTCAAAATTTAAACTACTTTAATTACTAAAAATAGATTAAACTATCATATTACAAGTAATTTATAATTAATTTATTTTAAAGAAAGATCCGAATTGGAATTGCTCCAATCCAAACCCATTTTGGATTTTTAGGCTGAAAATGTATTGATTTCGGAATAGAGTTTAAATTTGGTTCTTTTGTCTTTTCTTTGCCGAATTCTCTTGTAAACTTTGCAACATGCAAAGTCCTTGGTTCTTGTGCCTTCCCATGACCGCTCAAGCTTCCCATTCGACCTACCTCCCTCTCCTTGTTCTTTGCCGAACCTGGTTCTTGTTTCTTTCTCCATTGATGCATAATAGGCTCAACATGAGGTTTAGTACACACTTGTAACTTTGGGATATCTACTACGATCGAACAACCGATATATGTCAAACCCAGAATGTATCTGTTCACCCTTTTCTCTGTCTCTCAGAGAGCAATGTTTAACCAAAAGGAATTAATACATGAGTGCATGCATCACGTACGTGTAGACATCTGCATGATCCATATGTTTTGGATACTGGCAGGTAGGGGTGAAAACAGATCGGATAGTTTCCGACCGATCCAGATGGAAACGGATTCGGATTGTCTCGGATCAGATTTTTCTCGGATAATTTTCGGATCGAAACGGATTCGGATATTTTTTGTCAGAAACGGAAATTCAGTAGGTGCGGTACTACCACCGTTCATCGACCGGTACTACCACACCACTGTTCAACAGTCGACTGTTGTTCATTTAATGCATCAGAACTAGCTGTTACAAAAAAGTGTGGTACTACCGCACTCACAAAGTCTGGTACTACCGCACGACGGTAATACCGCTCAACTCAATCGGTACTACCGATTTTTCAGGGGAGAAAAACCCCTAAAAATACGCTCTCTAAAATAAACATACCACCAACTAAAATCTGGTACCACCCATCAATTGCGGTCATACCGATTTTTACTTAAGATTTTCCAAAAGCTTTTCTAAATGCAATGCATGACTCCTAATTGATCAAGATGACACAAAAATAGATCCTCAAGCTACTAGCCATGATCTCTCTTTATAGAATGACATCTAGCCTACAATCTGGTATTTTCACCAAAACACCAATATCGGTAACAAACTATAGAAGGGTCCTTAGGCTACATAGTACTTTTATCTTGAGCCATGTCGATCTTTTCATCATCTTTGTATTGCTATTCCCATGTCATCATTCAAACTTCAGGACTAGATCTTTAAAACATCTAAGCACACATATTAGTCCCATAACACATTGTTGTCATTAATTACTAAAATCATTTGTAGGGGCCTAGATACATTCAAACGTGGATTAGGGAAACCGACAAGTTTTCGATCACCACGGAAAAAAGATAATTGTGGTTGTGGTTTGCTTTCTTGAGCTTTTCATTCTTGCTATTTACATTGGTAGAATTAAATTGTTTGCTTGCCTCCTTAAGTTTGCATTCCTTATTTTAGACTTAGGTTGTTGTTGCACACAGTGAGACTAGTTGATTTAGATTTTAAATTGTACAAAACCGAATTGATTTATAATTCCACATAAAAGTCAGTTTTGACCAAATGAATTATTAAAACCGCCTATTCACCCCCCTCTAGTTGGCCTTCTCGACCTTACACCTCCGCCTCGCCCTACCGCCGCTCGCCTCGCCCTACCGCCTCACCCTCTTCCTCTGGCTCCTCCTTGGCCTACTGACGCTTGCCTCAGCCTACCACCTCCGCCTCGGCCTACCGCCTCCCACTCTGCCTCCACCTCCGCCTCTGCCTCAGCCTACCACCTCCCCTATCGCTTTCGCCTTCGCCTCGGCCTACCACGCTCCCACCATGATCTACCGCCTCCCCTGGGCGCAAGTCATGCTACCTCTTCCACCTGAGATCTAGAGGACTCCCTCCCTCTCATCGCTTTCCCGCTCCCGAAGTCGTCTTACTCCGAGTGGCTGGAATGGCGCGATGACAAGGCTGTGGGGCACGGAGAAGATGGGCAAGGTTCTAGCAGGTTGGAGGCGAACTTAATGCTCACGTTGCATGTTCCTGCAGGTGGATATTCCATTTTGGTGGTCAAGAGAAACGATGGCGACACCGAGAGAGTTGCCGACGACGACCATGGTGGGTCGGTGGCGCTCGGTGGTGTGGTCCACAATGGACGGGAAGGTCGAAAGAGGTGGGGGTTAGCTCCAGCACGACGAGGCACTCCTCGTGACGTGGTTGTCTCGGGGAGAAGACGACGGAGACGATGGATCGTCGGGAACAGAGAATGGAGGCAGAGGTGAAGGCGGTTCAAGCAGAAGGCGGAGGCCCCGTGTGGCCGCCGTAGCGGTAGAATAGCGCGCACATGCAGTGGTCGATAGAGAGAGGCAACGATGTGGGGAAAGAAATGGGGAAGGAAATGGAAGAATGAAATGTGGCATCCACATGGCATCGACTTTAGTTAAACTATTTTGGATTGGGCCACGCTCAGAAAAACCACCCGAGTTTGAATTTAGAGGGTAAACTTAACGGTTTTAAAAGTTAGAGGTTGACAAGTGTCCGGTTTTGTAGTTTAAAGTTGATTTTTGAACTTTTTGAAGAGTTTGTGGGGGTGTAAAATGAACTTTTTAAAAACATAAATAGGGAGTTTCACAAACAAATCACATTGCCAGCAATTAATTTCTATCTATTATATTATTAAAGCGATAGAAAAAGAAGCCACCACGTTTGCTTTCAAGAGCTAGAAATTCTCATGTTAATCGATGAAAAAAGATAAACATTTACACCGTTGATTATGGTGGGTCCAAATTATAACGATCTAGATTAAACGAAAGAGTCCATGTCAAGTACAATATACAAATAACAGTTCATCTCAAGTACAATGCAAAAATAACTGAAATTCGGAATATAGCTATTCAATTTTGATATGAATTTCTAAGTAAAATCACTATATAAACATAATTCAGAATAAAATTTTTAAAAATAGTAATAGGATTAATATACGAATTCCAAAAAAAATAACTAAAATTAACAAATTGATTTTGATACGAACTCCAAAGTAAAATCACCAATAATTGTGTGCGTGTGTGTGTATCAATTGGATTAGTATATGAATTCCAACAAAAAATAATAAAATTAGGATAAAAAAAAAAAATATTTGCAATTTGATTTCCATATGAATTCCAAAGTAAAATACTTAAATAAATAAAATCCAAAACAAAAAAAAACATCATCAATTTGATTTTCATACGAATTCCTAAGTAAAATCCTAAATAGATATAACTCAGAAAAAAATTAAACCAAAAATAGCAATTTGATTAGTATACAAATTTCAACAAAAAATAATTTGATTTTGGAATAAAAATAAAATAAAATTAGCATCTTGATTTTGATACGAATTCGAAGTAAAATCTATAAATAATTGTAATTCAACATAAAAAATTAACAAATGGATTAGTTTACTAATTACAACAAAAATAATTAAAATTAGGGACAACAAAAATAATTAAAATCTACAATTTGATTTTCATACGAATTCCAAAGCAAAATATCTTAATAACTAAAATTTTGAATAAATTAAATATAAGTTATAATGAAGATTTCGTGAATGGTGTCGGAGGAGACCACGAAAGAGTACATTGACATCGATCTGCCCTACAAGAAAACATTGATCCACAAGGAAGCGAATAGCCGAGGCAGCAGCGACGAAGATGAGAATAATTTCATGCTGCTCACCTTAGCTGTTCGACAAGGACAATGTTGTGCTACTCGCTGGAGCCGTTGAAGAGAAAACAGGAGTCAAAGGAGCCAAGTGTTGTGACGACGAATGGTGAGTATCGAAGTTGTTTAATAAGTCAATAGCCAAAGATACTCGATAATGGGGAAGACACAACAGAGAGGAGATGAAGCTTTGGATTAAAGACGAGCTATCAATGATATGTGATCATCGGGTAGTTAGGAGCATGCCATCATTGGTGAGTGACATGGCGTCACTGGCGATGACGAGGAGGTTCTCCATATCGTTAGACAATGACTAAGGCAGACATACCAACATCAGTAAAGATGAGAGGTCATTGTAGTAAGTGAGAAAGTCACATTGTTGGGTTGGACAACGTCGAAGAAGAAAAGCGACCAACACAGGAGAAGAAGATATCGAGCATGTATAATATCGTGCATATGTATATACATGCATGCATCCTACAAATAGAAGCATGGGCGTATAGAAACAAATGTGCAAAGAGCTCGGAGTAGAGATAGCGCAACAGTAAAGAAAAGGATTGGTGCCACTGGAGAGAGCATGATGGGTGTCCTGGCAGGGATCGACGATATTTGCACGCATATGCGTGTAGATATCACAACGGTTATCATTAAATGATAATTGGATAGAAGTGGAAGATAACTATATGGTGGAGTATTACATTAGAAGTGGTAGCAGTTGAGAGATATCGATCATGAATTGGGCTAGCTCTTGGAGGTTGAAGCAGAAAAATTGTGGCGGGGAGAAGAGATAGAAGACATACGTTTCAATAGGGCAACCGACGTAAGAGAAGATAAGTTTAAGGTGGGTCACCCATAGTGCATCAGTGTATATACAGGCAAGGTACTCTAATACCGTGTAAAATAAGATAATTTTGTTGTATGCATAATCAATGTATTCCTTGAGAGTAACAGAGGTAAATGTGCATGCAAACATTTTAGAAAAGAGTTAAGGGCATGCAGCTACATGATGCATACATAATAGAGAGTGGTTAAGAGTAACAGAGGTAAATGTGCATGCAAATATTTTAGAAAAGAGTTAAGGGCATGCAGCTACATGATGCATACATAATATAGAGTGGTTAACTTATTATAATCATGATTTTATTCCATCAAAGCTCATACTTCAATTACGTTACTCAAGTTGCATTTTTCTTCAAACTTCTATTGTTATTTTCTAATGTTTATGATATCTTAAAAATCTAAATAACTACAAGATATGTAAATATATCATGAAGCATCTAAGTTGTATCATTTTATCACTACAAACTTTAAAACCAATCTAGCCGCAAATTCACTGGTCACCCTGCTAGTTAATATAAATGATATTTTTTTGGTAGAAAAAATAACATATTATTCAAAAGTTAAGAAAATACAATAGACACAATCATCTATACACCATCTAATGTCATGACTCGACGGCCTCCGGGATGCTTTGCAGTGCGGGCTTCCAGTGCGCCTCCCCGTGCTGGTGGTGGCGACCAACCACCTCGCCGGCGTTCATGATATCCGCCAGCACCTTCTCCACCGGCAGCTCCTTGTCGCCGCCGGCCGCCTTCTCCAGCAACTCCTGCAGCTGCCTCCTGGTGATCCTGATCTTCACCTCGACGCCCTTCCTCTCCTCGGTGTCCTCCCCACGCTCTGGCGACGCCGACCCCCACTCACCGCTGTCGACCCACGATACGGCGTGCCGAGACGCGGCGCAGTTGCCCATCCGTACACAGTACAGGCAGCGACTGCGTTTGTTGCTTCTTGGTGATTGATCTTGCTGTTCTGAAGATTGAGGAACTCGTTCGTGTGAGATGCAATGCAATGTTGGTGCCAAAGTCGTGTAGGCTTGTATTTATAGTTTTGGAGAGAGGAGAAGCTAAGGTGGGAAGGTGGTCATAGAGGGAGGCTGCTACGTGCGAGCTGCGGTCTTTATCCGCTGCAAGACTTTCATTCTGGATTGGATTCCAATGCCAGGTCAGGGTTAGACCTGATCTTTTCTTTCCTTCTCTTCTCTTGGCTTGCCTTCCCAGAAACTGGGTCTGAATCTGTTGCGAAATGTATATGTACTCCAAAATGGCAGGATACAAATTAAGGCGTAACTCTTTGCAGAATTGCAGTGGTCAGATAAAACTAAGGGAGGTGTAGCTTTCTCAGGTTGACGAATGGCAGCATCCGTCCAATAACACACTTTTAATACTTTTTTCAGGACTGAACGAAAGGTTGCAGTTTGATGTTACATGGAGTAGGTTGCAAAATGGGGACTTGCGAGCTGCAGCTATTAAACAATATGATAATTCTGAATGTTTACAGTTTATTGTTGAAGTGGGCAGGAGAAATTTTGGAAGCATTTCGCAACATGTTAGCAATGTTTTACCGTGTGATAAGAAGCGTTCAACAAATTAAACAAGCAAGCATTACCAGCTTTTACTGAATTATTTTCCTTGAAGAACACCAGACGTGCGTATTTAGGAGGAGCATATATATTTAATCCAGATCATACATATTTTACTTGCAAATCACGGTCACAAAGCGAGAAGCATCGTTCTAACAGGATGAAATTCTTGGACAAGGAGGCAACCTCCCAATTGATCAGAACTTATAAGTCTACATAAATCTGCCGATTCAACTTTTACTGAATTGTTTCAGTGTACTCTTCTGCAGCCCCCTTATATATTAGAGATTTAGAGTCGTTTGCTTGCATGTAAAAAGTGGTTCTTTGTTAAGCCACGTGGGTAGATCTAAAATTATTTAGCTGAAGAATAATTAACCATGTTATTTACTGATGTTATTTGAGGCATATCGTGTTGTATGGATTTATGTCGGTCAAGTTAGGAAGAACTTGTGCCAAGAAAAGATGATGTTTTGGTCTTTGCACATGAAGGGTAACTCGGAGGCTATCGTAGTCTACAGCGAGAACCGAGAGATGGCTTGGTGCGAAGTTATGGTCCAAAGGGTCGAGAATGCTGGAGGAGATGGTCGAACTCGAGTTGGGGTGCGTGGAGATCAAAGATGAATGATGCATATTGGAACTACGGAGGTGCGGTCCGGAGGCTACAATATGTGACAATTTTGGGGTGTTCAAAATTGATTTTGTAATTTATTGTAAAAGCTCACGTATTAGGTCTTAGGAGTTTAGTGGGCCGTACGTGGGTGTGTTTTAGGGTTGATGGTTGTTGATGCATAAAATGGGGTTTTGCTTGGACGCAGCGGGTTAGAGGCGGCGGCAGGGTTTTAGAGTGGTCGTGAATATCTCTAGGAAAGGAACGTATTGGTGTGGTGGCGGCTGTAGAGTGATCTCTAGATAGAAAATTGCTATGAGGGTTTTTGGTGGCCATGGTTCTTGTTTGATGTTGTGACTTGCGGTAGGGAGAGGGTTGTTGACTTGCGGCTGTGCTAGGCCGACGTGAAGGGCTAGCAGTTGGAGAGACATTGGCTGCACATGAGGAGCTAGCAGCGGCTGTTACAGGCGGCTGCACATATACTGAGCGGCGGCTTGATTAGTCCTTGGACTATTGACGCTGAGGGGATTAAGGCCTGCGGCTGGAAGGAATTTGTGTGCCAGCAGATTGATTCTTTTCTGGAAAATGCATATGTGCTAGTGGCATGATTGTTTTCTGAACATGCATGCGTGCTAGCGGCAGCAGTGATACGCGGCTGTGAGGTGCATTCCTTCTCGCGAGTCTTCCTATTCAGATTGAGTGCGAAAAATCTTCCACAATCATTCACAATCCTACATTCTTTCATTAAGAAATGTTGGTACAAGAAAACTCAGTTTCCTGGGAGACAATTAGTTGGTAGCTTAGCCCATAACTGCAGGTGATGTGCATGCTTTACCTAACAACAATCTTGGTGAGATGCAATATTGGTTCAGTTCAAGGAAAGCCCGTACTTCTTATATTAAAATCACTAGATATTAATCTTGAATCCATGGCAAGTGTGCAGCGATGGAAGAGGTAAAAGGAGTATTAATCCATCCTGTTTCGAGTTTCTTGTCTGAACAAAGTGGTACAAGCGGCATCTACAAGCTCTGCTCGATCATATTCTTCTACTGACCAGTTAGTCGTATCTGTGATTTTAATTTCCAATAACAACTAGATCGGGGAAAAATATTGGTATCAGGTACTATTGTTGTCGGACTTGGATTTTTTAATCCCGAATCCTCTGCGAATACACTGTGCTATTCCCTGGATCAGTAGATAGCACTCACAGATACATCACTGAATCATTTCATACATGGCTTAAAATCATACCATTCATTAATTTAACACATCAGAGTTTACATAGACCGCATCGGGTCAAGTTTTACAATAAGGGCCGAACAGGCCAAATGATTACATCACAAAAGTAGCGGAAGCGACAACGGAAGCAAAAGGGTGAGGCACATCTCTCCACGAAAACGATCGGGAAACACATGTACATCCGATATTACCTGAAAACTCAGATAATATAGGATGCACCTAGGTACCAGCGGAGTCAGCTAGACTGGGGCGAGATCTATACTACAGAATTTATACTACTCTTCAGGGTTCCCTTGGCCATCGACTTCAGGATCCTCGTAGTAGGCGTAGTCTCCTTGCTCCATATCATCTGGAGGGTTTGGGGGAGGAGCGAGAGTTGGCACAACTACCGTGCTCGTGAGCCAACACACAGTATGCAATAGTATACATGTAAGGCTTAACAAGGATAGCTCATGTTCTTTTATTTGCTAAAGCAACATTTTCAATTATCATAAGTACAAATCCCTATAACTTAGCATTTTAAACAAATTGTATTTTCATTGAAGAGAATAAGTGCAATATTAAATAACAGTAGATGTTACCTCCACCTCATGCTAAATTTTGATAGCGGTTACTTCCACCGATTATCAACACTGGGTAAGGCTACCCAGGAAAAATCCAAAACAAGGGCTGGATGAGCCCAACACATTTCCATTCCATCCACAAAGATTTTTGAAATAGAACTAACTCGGGTTAAGTTCTCATGTCCGCCTTTGACCGTAGGCACGGCTGTTTAAACAGTTTAGACTCTGCAGAGGTTGTACACTGTACCCACAAGAGATAATCATACTCGTTACTCCACATGATTCCTTAGTCATCTAGTTGAGCGATCGTCACAGTAACGTTGCAAACTACCTTGCCCCTTCCGTCATCTCACCCCTATGCCCAATTCCATAAGTTGTGCGGGATGTTTACCACAACGACTAGCGCAGCTGGCCCCGGCCACAACGACTAGCGCAGCTGATAACTTCACCATTTTCGATGTCCCATTCAAGTTAGCATACGTCCTGCCGCTTGCACACTTCTAAACACCAGTTGTGGGATGACATTCAGGGTTCAATAGTTTTACTAAGTCAAGTTGCACTTTGCAGACTTGCGGTTGTACTTGTTTTACACAGGAGGTCATGACAATATTAAGTTCTTAATTCATCTGGACGGTTCATACCACATACCAAACATTCTCGTGCTACGTCCGCACCCACCACTCTTTCCATCCGTCCAGATGTGGTACTAGCAAGTTGTTTAGGGTTTTGGGAAGGAAAACCAATTAACGCAACACACCAGTCATCTACATCCAATGACTGTCCAAAACCATTTTTCATGTTTAAAGGATGATGATTGGGACATTTATTGTCCCAGTACTTAAGTAAGACTAGCATGTCGCTTAAGTACAACCTAGGCTAGTATTTACCATATATTTACTAGGGTGACAAAAAAATACTGTATTCGATTTAACAAATGATGGCTTAATAAGTATTTAATCAACAAATGAGTATTTAACTACCTTAGGCTTTAACATATCATTGATTACAAAATAAAGCATGCAACTTTGATATTTTAAATAAACATAGTTTGCATAAAATGTAGGCTCGGAATGATCAAAGTATTGACTCGCCCGGGTTAGATTATCACGGCCTTGATCTTACTCAGGACCTTCTCTGCCAGGGGTTTTGAATTCCGGGTCTGCGTCTTTATCCGAATCTTGATCCTGCTTGAGTCGATGCTTCTTCTGGACTCCGACTCCTAATTACACGATACAAGTAAGAACAACAAATAAATCCAAAGAACTTCCAAAAGACCAAATATAAACAAAGTACTTTGAATAAATTTTGCGATGAACAAGCTGAAGAGACAAGATTCAGCGAGGCGGGGATGTTTGACAAGGTCAAACGATCAGCTGAGTACACGAGACAAAGGCGGAGATACTCTGCCGAGGGAAAATAAGGGGGGAAACAAAGTCGAAGAATTACTGCAGGGATACTCCACTTCGAATACCGCTGATCGGGCAAGATTAGGATACACGATAAATTAGACGGGCTTTTAACAAGACCGTAAAACATTTTATAAAGACAACTTTTGAACGGGGATAAAAAGGGGATAAACAATATTTAGACCAAGGAATACTGGATAGGATTACAAGATTAATATACAGGTTTTCAAGGTAAGCTGTCGAGATTAACATGTTAATCCCGAATAGCCCTCCAAAATATCTTGAGAAAATGCAAGTTCATTTCAAAGCATTTTACACAACGCAGGAAATTTGAATAAATATGTTTTAACAAAAATAGACATGATTGCGGAGACGATTACGAAGGTCATTCGCATAACTTTGATTTCCCGAGATTTTGCAAATTACGCTCTTAATCGACGGCTCTCAAGCGTAAGCAAAAATGATAATTCTACTAGCACTTGACAATCGGCGAGTTAACCATGAACAACAGTTAATCGAATCAACGCAAGTCGTAGCACAATCATCGAGAACAAATGTTTTGGAAATATTTTTGCCAAAATGGAAAGCTACTAGTCGACCGAGTAATACAAAACAATACATACACAATCACCATACAAATTCTCTTTACACAACTCATTAGTACACAAATCAAAATTATCACTCCACGACTACCTTGCACAGCATTAACAAAATATACGCAATATCAACATACAAATCTCAATACACCGATTTTCAAAAGCCAAACTTCACAAAGATTCATTTGCATACACAAATCTCAATTGCTACTCCTTTGCTCTGGCCGAATCGCCTGGGGGAAAATAGTTCGATCACGAGGACGAAGAAGGGGCGTGTGTGGTGGCCGGTTCGGCCGGGAAGAAGCGGTCGATCGGGGAGAAGAGAGAAAGGGGGCGCAGGCGTCGGCAGGCGGCGGCTGCCGGCGGCGACGGCGACGCCGGAGGGACGTCGGGCTAGGGATGCCGAGGGGCGGCGGCGTGGCACGGACAACACCGGAGAGGGACAGCGGTAGCTGAGGCGCATGGGACGAGGCCGAATAGTGACGATGGCGGCCGGAGGAGGAGGGAGGAGGAGCGCCGACAGCACCGGCGGCGGGGAGGCTCACCGCGAGGTTGGCCGAGGCGGACAATGGCGAAACGGCCGGCGACGAAGCCGAGGCGCGCAGAAAGGAGATTGGCGAGAGGTCCTTGGCGGCTGGAGCTTGGCCGATGGTGAGGAAGCACGAGGTGTCGCCATGCTCAAGCGCCGGCGATCGGCAGGCGGCGGCGGCGAGGTGAACGGCGACGATGGCGGCAAAGCGGTTAGGCGGCGCCAGCTGCCAAGAGAGGAGAGGGAGGAGGCGATGAAGACCGAGGGGGCTCTCGCTCTTGTAGCCGGGAGAGGGAAAGCCGCAGAGGCGGCGGATGGGGAGGAGAAAAAAGCCACGCGGCATGGCCACTGCAGAGGGGGCGCGGATCCGGAGGAGGGACTTGAATGAGCGTCGGCGACGCCTTGGGCGGCGGCAGGCGGCGGGAGGAGGGCCCGGGCGAGCGAGAGAGGAGAGGGGAGAGAGAGGCGAGTGGCGGCGTGGCGCTGTCGGTGGAGCGCACGGGAGAAGAAAAAGGAGAGAGGGGGAGAGAAAAGAGAAGAGCCGGGCCGGCTGGGGAGAAAAGAGAGAGTGGGCCGGGAGAAAACCGGCCCAAGAAGAAGAAAAAAATGGGTTTTGAATTTGAAAAAGAGATTCAAAGCAAAATTTTAAATCTGGAGTTTGAAAGAATATTTGAAACACAAACCCGAGCTTAATGGAAGCTAAGAGTTTTTGAAAATAACGCCAAATCTGAAAAATTCGAATGAAAATCGGAAAATCAAGGTAATTACTATTTATCAACCGAAAAACGGGATGTTACAATTGTACCGATTTAGGATCTGAAGATCTCTACTTTCCTTAAGTTACAATTTATAGCAAAACCATCCAGTAGACTAGTGCTATTGAATAATATGATATTTCCTTTGTTGTTAATTGACATCTCATTCTTTGAATTGAAATTTCAAATTTGAAATATAGTAGTAAAAGGGTACCTGTCAATACTACTAATAATGAATTGGATAGGTCAATGCTTGAAACATCAGACACTGATAAGCTTAACTAAGCAAAAATGCAGGTTCTTTACCAATTTGGTGATTTCCCCTGAAATAAAGAACAGCTATTTCAGCTGCCACAGCATTGACTAAACAATCTGTTCGTGTGAGCAATAAACTAGAGGTGTATGATATTCTATCAGCCAAGAAATAACGAATCAATTGATCTTCAAATTAATAGTTCTGAAAAGTCCAAAGAGGGATCGAAGTAATGGCACAACGAAGAATCCCAAATTATGAGCAGAAACCAGCTATCATCTATGTCAGATTGCAACACTGCAAGTGATTACTGACTACTGAGCATAGCCATGTGTTGTAGTTATTAGTTACAGCCAGTACTACTGTATTATAGGATCTAGAATTGACTATGCAGACAAGTTAAGAACGAGCCATGTTCATATACCTACCATCTTGCCTGTGCCAAACTACAAGATGAGTATCAAGTATCAACCAATGGAACTGAAAATGCATATCCGAACGCAATATCAGAATTCGTTCTTCGATCCATCTTTCTCTGAACGAAGAATTTAACTGCACTTGTTGTAGGTCGTGACCACATGATAGACAGAGAGAACCAGACTTGGTGAAACACTTGTTATCATGGCCAATGCAGTTTAGCTGTGAGCCTGTGATGTATCATGATGTCTATAATGAAGTATCTGAAGATTTCAGAGCAATAGCTTATGAAGCAAGTAAGCAACTAAGTCAAGAAGTTACGGTATGACATTAACGATGGTCAGTAACAGCACAGATCAGCTACGGACTAGTGGAGTAAATCAAGAACCCGAATTGAACCTTGCAAATCTCAGATAAATAAAGGCAATTGTACATAAACTCTTCCCTACAATTACTACTCCTCCTCCTACGAGCTCAGGCGACTAGAATCCTGCATTAATTTCATGAGCTGATCTGCTTATCTAATCTCACCCACAATTAACCAGTATCATCTCACGCAAATCAAGGTCAAAACAACAAATGCGCATGCAGACATCCAAGTCCTCCTTTCCCTAATCCCCATGGCATATATAACTAACATGGTTAATCTTGAACCCCCCACTTAACTAACCCATCCATTGATTAATCAAGCTACTACTCCACTGCTCCCGCGTGCATGCACCATTGGATCGATCCAAAACATCCGCGATTTTTCCGCCCCCCAATGACTCAAGCGTCGATGTTTAAACTTTCCAAAATCCTCATTTTCAGATCCCTATGCAAGAATCAATCACGCGATCCCAGAAAGAGTCAGAGCACATCACAGAGAGGAGAGGCTCGGAGAGAGCTCCAGAACATGCACTGCTTGAGCTCAGATCACTATGTTTTAGCTCGCAGCTTCCCTGTAACCAAGAAAGAGCTCAGATCGGCAAGAATGGACTTTCTGAAAACTTGCCATTCCTTCTAAGCCTGCACATTAAATGGAGTAATCTTCAGCGAGGATCATGCTCCAGTTTCCTAATCAGAGCATTATCGCAGATATAATCAATCCTGTGGGGCCGCCGCACACATGGTTGCGTGATGCTCTCCTTGACCACGCCGTGTGAACTGCAAATGGCGACTTCCATTTCTTATCGTATGCTTTATTTTCTGTACTTAATCATGCTATAAACTACTCTTATTAGTATAAAGGGAGCGGATAGATATGATTGCGTGGTTTTCTTTACGCTTTTTATCTCCCAACTTGCGGCTCAGCCAGTGTGCTACTACTACTAAAAAAAAGCATCCCCGTCTTCAAAAAAGAAAAGAAAAAACATCCCCAAAAGCATCTAGTACTACTACCAGTAGCTTCTTTTCCTTGAGACCAGTTGTTTGCACCCCTCGTGCACTCACATTATTTTTAGATCACAAGCCTACTTGGTGCACTCACATCATTAAGCTTATTGCATCAAAGGAGAAATAGAAAAAAATTGAACCGAGGGAATCGGTCTGGTGTCATGGTAGGTTCTTGTAAATTCTCGTGTTCCAAACAGGCCTAATGAAACTTGTTGACGTATTTCCGTGTTACATGCGAATTGCGATTCCGTTGAGAAATGATAAAAACTATATAGTGCAATTCTTCGTTTGGCACCCGGAAAAAATCGGAGGGCCTGCAGATTGGCAGTGTTCGTGACCCGTTAATTATGGATGGGTCGCTGGCTCCAAGCCTCCAACCGGAGGCATAGACAGATAAGGCACGCATAGGCAGCCAAGCGGCGTGTCGGATTTGGATTTTACAAATTTAAATCATCTGTAAAAATATTGTGTTACTTTCTGGATCAGTAGATATCACTCACAAGCACGTTGCTGAATCATTTCATACATGACGTGAACTAAACCATTCAAATATATTACAAACTTCAGAGTAACATAGACCACGTCGAGTCGGGTTTTACAAAAGGGCCGAACAAGCCAAATTGATTACATTACATGAAAGCAACGTAAACTACAGCTAATCTCTCCACAGGCAAACGACTGGGGTAGCCTATGTAGTGTGTACGACGGATATTAACTAAGGGTTTGGATAATATCGGTTGTACGTAAGTACCGAATGAGTCCACTAGACTGAGGCAAGACCTAAACTATATAACTAGACTACTCTTCATCATTTCCTTGTCCGTCGACTTCTAGGTCCTCGTAATACGCATAATCTCCTTGGTCCTCATTATCTGAAGGGTTTGGGGGAGAGCGAGAATGAGCACAACTTCCGTGCTCGCGAGCCAACACACAAGATGCAATAATATACATGCATGGCTTAACAAGAGTGGCTCGGGTTCTTTTACTCGCTAAAACAGTATTTTCAATTATCATAATTACAAATTCCTGTGACTTAGCTTTTTAACTAAATTGCATTTTATTACAGAGAGTAATTGCAATATTAAATAACAGTATATGTTCTCTCCATCGGAAACTCTACACATGCTTCATTCGATTGGAGCTACCTTCAATTATTAACACCACTGAGCTCGACGGCTCAGGAAAAAATCCAATCTCAGGGCTAGGTGAGCCCGACCTGATTTTCATACCACCCACAAAGGTTTTTGAAATAGAACTAACTCTAGTAAGTTCTCATGTCCGCCTTTGACCGTAGGCACAACTGTTTAAATAGTTTAGACTCTACAGAGGGTGTACACTGTAGCCACAAGAGATAATCATACTCGTTGCCCCACATGATTCCTTGGTCATGTAGTTGAGCTATCATCACAGTGACTTTTTAAATTATTTCGTCCCTTCCGTCATCTCACCCATATGGGTTACACCCATAAGTTGTGTGGGATGTCCACCTCAGCAACTAACGTAGCTGGATTACCCACAACGCCTAGCGTGACTGGCAACTTCACCTTGCATGGGTGTCCCATTTAAGCCGGACCGTGTCCAGTGCTTGCACGATCCCGCTACCCCTCCAGCGAAATAACGTTCAGAGTTTAATAAATTTACTAAGCCAAGTTATATTTTACAGACTTGTGGTTGCACTTGTTTTACACGGGAGGTCATCATAAGATTAAGTCCTTAATCCATCCGGACGGTTCATACCACCTACCAACTACTTTTGTGCACGACGACACCCACCACCCATTCCATCCGCTCAAATGTGGAAATAGCAAGTTGTTAGGGTTTTGAGGATTAAAACCAATTATCTCAACATGCCAGTCATTTACCCACAATGACTGCCCAAAACCACATTCATGTTTAAAAGATGATGATTATGATATTTAATTTTTCGGTACTTAAGCAAGACTAACATATCGCTTAAGTACAACCTATAACTAGTAATTACCATATAGTTACTAGGGTGACATGGAATAATACATTCAATTACCAAGGAATGGCATAATAATTAATTAATCATCAAATGAGTGTTTAACTACCTTAAGCTTTAACATACATTTGATTAAAGAATTAAAATAGACAATTTTGGTAATTTAAATGAATATAATTTACATAAAATGTAGGCTCAAAATGATCAAAGTGTCGACTCACCTTGGTTATTGGTAAGAGGGTCTTGATAGTTTTGTGCTTGATCAAGTTGGAGATCTCTCGCTTCTTCGAACCCTAATCGGACGAAGGTATCGGAAAAAGGAATAACAAGCAAAGAGAGTAATTAAATACTAAAAACATGATAAATGAACTTCAAATTAAACAAGACCAGTGTCATTGGCAAGATCTTGAATTTAGACAAATTTAGAGATAAAGTTCACTTGAATCGGAGTTATAACGGAGGAGA
This sequence comes from Hsuehochloa calcarea, assembly GCA_036346395.1. Taxonomy (NCBI): domain Eukaryota; kingdom Viridiplantae; phylum Streptophyta; class Magnoliopsida; order Poales; family Poaceae; genus Hsuehochloa; species Hsuehochloa calcarea. The sequence continues at coordinate 8,203,180 of CM070602.1, forward strand.
ACAGAGCTTTCGAAGTTTGAATTGGAATTAAATCAGAAAATAAAAAAGAGGAGAGAGAGAACAGTGACCAACTAACACGTGGGGCCCATTGTACAGTGCTCGGTTCATGTGCACAGTGCATGGACCAGAGGTCATCATGCACTGTGCGGGTCCACGGGCTACCGGTCCATAGGAACAGTAACACGGTGGGGCCCACTTGTCAGTCACTGGAGGCAAAAACCCATTTAATTAGCTGGTCATTACTGTTATGCGGGCCCACTTGGTAGAGGGTCAAGGGGGCCTTAAGACAGTCATTTAATGGCTAATGAGTGATTAGGGGTGTTAATGACGCGGGCATAGTGCCGGTCTGAACGCGCCAGCACAGAGCTCCGGGCGCTGGCGGCTCTGGCTCGTCGGTAGCGAGGGCGGGCACGGTGGCGGCGGGGAGAGGTCAAAATGGAAAGCCTGCATTGCGGCGAAGGCGACAGTGGTGGTGGTTCGGCCGGCGGTTCACCGGAGCGGCGACGCGGTGGAGATGAGCGGCGGCGGAAACTCGGCTGTAGCGGAGGAGGAGCTCCGGTGGTGCTCTGAGCCGGGGGAGGTGAGCACAGGGAAGTGCTTGGGAAGGCAGACCTACCGGGTCAAAATGGGTGACCGGAGGAGGCCAGAGAAGGGAGATCGACGATGGCGAAGTGGGCGGCCGGATGCGGGGAAGATGGTTGAATCCGGCGGCGACAGTGGACCAAAATTGAATCCACTTGGGGGGATGAGTTCCTCAGCTTCAAGGGCACTCGGTGACGGGGTCGGTGCAGCAGTGGTGTCGCCGGAGCGGCTAGTCGGCAGTGGGGGTGGCTTGGCCGAAAATGGAAAAGCGGCGGTTCTTAGGTGGAACTCACCGGGGAGCAAAGGGGCGATGCGGGGGAGACAAAGGGGAGCTCCAAGGCTATTTATAGCCAGTGGAAGGGAAGAGGAGCAGTTGGAGGGGAGGAGAGGGGCGCATGGTCTCGAGGGAGGCATGGGCGGGTGAAGCGCTGCCATCATGGCGACAACCTTGGAGTCCCGGGGTAGGTGAGCGCAGAGGGAGCGGGTGCTGGTGATGGGACAAGGCGGGGCAGACATGGGCACAGGCATGGTGATGCGGCGCATGGACAATGGACGGCGGCTGGATGATGATGGCCCACGCGACAGTATGCTGGTGATGGGACCCAACGAGGAGGGGAATACCAGAGTCAAGGGCGGCAGGGGAGTAGGTGCGGAGCATAGGGGTGGCAGGGAGCCAGGGGAGCGGTGTGCTGGGCGCAGGCGGAGGACGAGGCCGCAGGGGGGTGGGGGTCAAAGGAGCGGCGATGAGACTGGGCAGAAGAAAGAAAAAGGCAGGGGGAAGAGGAGCAGGCCAGGTGGAAAGCTGGGCCGGGTGGAGGCACGGGTCGGACCCAAAACAAGAGAGGAGGGTAAAATTGAAAAAAAGGCCCAAAATTCGAAAACAAGAATTCAAACTTGAATTCGAATTTGGGAGTTTACAAAAAGATTTGAAACACATACTCGAACTTAGCTAGAAGCTAGAAAAATATACGATAATTTGAAATACAATTAAAAACTAAAAATAAAATAGTAAATACTGTTCCCCGCTCAAAAACAAAAACGTTACCCAACGCGGCGCGTGAAACCACCGCCAAGAAAACGCGGCGCTGCCGCCCCACTCCGCGCATCCAGACGCCGCCGTACCATGTTCCCCACCCTGTGCGCAGCCAGTCCACGGGGCCCCGCCGCATCTAGAGTTACACGATATATGACAAAATCCCTATAACATCTATATGGCTTCTCTTTAAATTTGGAGAGCTATGCAGTGTGGCGAAAACATTTAATATTTGAATGTATCTGTATTTTAATTGCTCGGTATAATTTATACTGATATTCAAGACAATGCATATATATATAATCTCTTATATACTACAAGTATTTGCTTTGGAGGCAAACTGTTCAGTAGCACTACAAACATTACACTAGTCAAAAAATAACATCATGGCATGCTCCACCTACGGTTCCTGAAATTAGCACCACCGGTAGTGTTTTGAACTGGATGAGACCAGTATCCATATGCCTCGGCATTTATGCAAGCCTACACGGTCCCTCACTTTCATGTGAGCTCTTTCCCTACTAAAGGGGCACACCACGAACTCCGTGACCAGCGGTGTAGGTGCTAGCTAGCTTTCGTGCCAAACCCCATTTTGGGCTGCTTTGATACGTTTGTTTTCAAGATTTGGAGGCTGGTTTGTGAGCATCATGGAGTATCAGGGTCTCGTTCCTCCTGATTGGACTGTCACCGGACCAGGTGCCACATTGTTAGTTTGTACGCGTACTTCGCTTGGTATCTTGGGCGTTTGGTACGTTGGTGTTAATGCTATGCTCTTCCACCGTGAAATTAAGACATCTAGACATGTAGAAGTTGGAGCTAGTTTTGGATTAATGGAGTTACAAGAAATGCTAGTTGAAAAAAAATCAACAATATTTCCCAGCAGAAGAATCACCAACAATATTTTTTGAACCATTGGATCACTTTAAAATCAGACACATATTCAAGGCTAATTCAAACACCGAGAAATCGACTTTGAGTTTTTTTAAAAAAACAGCCAACCTAGAAATAGCAAACCAGTAAAAACCAATAGCAATAGTTACTTGCACCGATTGTCATCGAAAGTAAAATTACTTGCGCCCATTGAAACTAAATTCACTGTGACTTCAAGATTGCAAAGGATGCTGGTCCAGAAGCTACCAATATTGAGTGACATCAAGAGCTGGAATGTGATAGAGGCGCATTTGTGCACCCAGAGTGAGGTTACTGAGATATACTAAGAGCATCCACACTAGGCAACAAGGAGGGTACCAAGGAGGAGAGAGCGAGTTTAGGGGCGACCCTATACAGTGCAGCAAAAAGTTGAAGTTGGTCTTGGCATGGGAGCAGGCCACAAGCTTGTGGTCATGTCCTAAGGAATAAAAAAAATTTGGTCCCACCTGTCGGCGCTGCCACCATCCCTGAGGACTACCGCCGCCGCCGCCACATCGAGGGAGTCGCGCCGCCGTCGCCCTACCGGATCGAGGCCGAGATGTTGTGTCATCGCCTTCAAATTTGACCGCTTGGAGGCTAGAGGAGGGGTGTCACCGCCGGATCCGGACAGGGAAGGGCCACTGTCGCCGGATAGGGTCTCCTCCGCCTCCTTCTGCGGCTTTGAGAGAGGGGGGGATATGGATGACACGGACGAGGGTGGGAGAGAGGGGTGGAGGACAGGAGTGGAAGGGGGAGGGTGGCGCCGTAGACGACGATGAGAGAGAGGGGGTTGAATATTTTCTGGATTTTTATTATGTTGTGGGCTCCATTTTAGTACTCATGTGGACCCTATACATTACATTGAATTGCATCAAGTCATGTCATCACATGCGAGACCTATCTTAGAACTAACCTGTGTTGTAAAATTAGCATTTTTATCAAATATTCAAATATAATTCTAGCAGCAATTAATATAATTAAATCATATTTCCAACAACATATAAATGACATATAAACATGCAATTTCTTCATGTCAAAAAATAGGATAATATTTTCAAAAGTTAGGACTAACAAACATACAAAATCAGCATAATGCTCAGATTTAAATGTTTATTTATTTGCTCTCAGATGTCGGGTTGCTCAAGATGAAATCTTGACCTCCTCGCCACTTGGGTCAATATAATATCACAAATTAAATATAACAATTATCTGAAATAAATTAGGACTTGAGCTCACATAAAATCTTGCTAGTCTAATTAGTCACATAATGCAAATCATTGAATCTGAATTCACTGGACTGAAGGTAATTCATTCTAGGTAATTGATTCTAGCACTTAAGAAATCAATTGACAATAATGTATAACAATAACCGAAAGGTATCACAGTGAATATAATTTGATCTAATAATCACAATGAACAGAGACCGATCAAAAATGACAACGAACAAACACTGAACAAAGGTAACTGAGAACAAAGTTTATATATATCACAATGAACATACAAGAATATATAACACAATAAACAAACAACAAGTAATCTTAAGTTCAAGACCAATTTATATCAAATTGTTGTATTCAATTCTCGCAATAACTCAACTCCTCATTGAGCAATAACCGAGCCCACAATCATTACTTGCAAAATCTCCCAATACTAGACAAACTACATAATGTAATTTAACTAACACACCACACAATGCCCAGTAATGCAAAAAATTGAAATCAATGATACTCACGTTGCGAATGGCACTAAAAGCCACTGAGTAGAACCGGGCAAGGCACGCGAATCATGCTATCTCAGAAAACCAATCGCCCCGCTGTGCCACGTTTGAATAGACGTGGTCGTTAGAGATACAATGCCAAGCCACAATTCGAGGCACACTAAAATTGTGAAGTAGAGGTACAAAGAAGTGTCGCACAAGACCAATAGAAGTGCACCGGCCAAGTGCACCCAAGAACACCAAGCACCAGGAGAACCAAATCCCTTCTTCCACAGCAAGTCAATTCAAAGCCAACCGAATCCTAGCTCTAATTGGCATAAGGTCAAGCCCTCATTGCACCTCAATCGAGAAGAGGGAGCAAGAGCCGAGATGCACAAAATAGGGGTAGGATTCGGTCCTCACCACCGACGGCACCGGGCTCAACCACGGAGGCGCGACGGCTCCAAAGCCCCAAGAATCGAAACCAAATCGGGAAGAAGATGAACCAAAATGGGGATTTCTCACTTGTTTTCTCGTAGGATCAAGAAAAGGGAGAGGAGCTGCTGCCTTTTGAAGAGGAGGAAGAAAGGGGGGTGAACCGCCCGGCTATTGTGAACGGCCGGTGCACAAGGCGCCCGGGCCGCTCGCGCCTCCGGAGCCGCCACCCGGGGTCTCCCGCCCTGCCCGCACAACTAGAGGAAAAAAGGGGAACCCCATCGGCGCGGCCTTATCTTCTCCTTCCTCTCACACCGACAGGTAGACCCCACCAGTTATAGTTTTTAGTTTTTTTTTCGCTAATTAAAAAATTACCAAAATAACCCTCAAATAACAACAACCTGGACCTATACAATGGAGATGCACTAACGTGTCCATGTTCCATGCCCCTGCCGCAAAGGACCAATGCGTGATGCGTCCCCTGTATCGTAGCACGTGTGCATTACCATGTTCATTCATGTATCAACTCCTTTTTGCCATAAACTTGACTGGACACGATGTGCCAAAGAGAACGTGGGCACGTCCTACAACAGCGCTCGTTTGTCTGCCAAGCTAGCAAATGTAGAAGCCGGCTCTGCATTAGAGCACAATGATTTTATCTGTCTATGTTATGCACTTACACAGTTAGAAACAAAAGGCAGAACAAGTAAAGCTCAGTTAGGAGTTTTAGAAACGATGCAGATCATTAGCATGTTAAAATGAAAGTGAAAGCAAGTTTTGACAGATCACTTGTATCTATATCTATACTAATTGGAGGTAGAAGGTCTTATATTAGTTTTAGATAGAAAAAGCTAGAAATCAACGTATTAATCTGAAAAAGAAAAAAAAACAGCTAGAAATTTTTACGTTAATAAAAACAAGAATACATCTCAGCCGTCTAAATATAGAAGGGTACATAACGACTCGAAATTGAAAAGGTAAAAAAAATCCAAAAAAATATGGCATAGAGATATACCTAAATGCACAATTTAAAAAATTCCAAAAAATAGATATGAATTTCGTATAAAAAAGAAAATTCTCTATTTTCCAAATACATATAGATTAACTATTAATTTTTTAAAAAAATTAGTATGGTATCAAATATCTGTCACACCAATAAATTAGAAAAAATAATATAATTTTGGTTTTTTGAAAGTTGGTACATTTGAAATTTGGATTTGCAGTTCAAAGAAAATTATGCTGTAATATAAATTCATAGTTAAATTAAATTTACAAAAAATAATTAACAATAAAAGCATAACTGAAAACATCTGGTTGGCGCGAATACACGGGTTGACAACTAGTTGGTTTAATCAGGCTCTATGGTAGACTCGTTTATGACTTTCGCTTACCAGTACAAACAATTTCGCACCTATTGTTTTCTTGCTTGTAGGCCCTAACATATAAAATGAAATTTGAAATTGCGGAGTACCCAACGTCCATGACATGGGCAAAACTATTTTAATACTATCTACAATCAAAATCCTAACTCATCCATCACAATTAACAAATGGGTACAACTAGTGCCCAAACAGGCACCTTGTGCAACAATTGTTACTAATACATGCAACAAAATGCAGAATAGCAGTGAAAAAAATATCAAGAAATTTTTTTGAAAAAAAATCATCTTCTCACCAAAAAGAAGAATGAATACCATGAGTATATGATTTAGCTAAGTGCTAAATAAGATCAGAAATCCCAAAATAAAAAGTTTACGACTTTACTACACTGCAACATTTGAAAATAATAGTGGCAACATTTTAAAAGTGCTCATGCAACAATATAATTAAATGCCCGCAACAAAATTGAGAATTGCATGCTCGGACGTCTGAGTGGTATGATTCCAAAATCAACACACCCCTGCTTGAAAATCACTATACAATGCCGCAACATCTTGACCTTTTAGATGAAACAAATCGAAAACATATTTGCAACAAAACTAATAAGAGATACTTAAATTTTCTCGGTGCAACAATTCAACATCCCTAATGCAGCATTTCGAAGAAACATATGCAACATGTCTACAATGAGTGGCAGCGACAGCGGTTGATCCGATGCCTCGTCTCCGCACTCCACCCCATACCATCGCTTAATCACCGGCCCTTCGCCCGTCATCCGCCCCCTTGCCTCCTCCCGGCCTTGGACTCGCCAGATCTAGTGAGCTCCACCTGTAGACGCCTCGGATGATGTCGTTCAAGCAGCTGTCGAGGCATTGGTGGAGGCAGGCGAGGTCAGCGTTGTCGTGGGCGGTGAAGGCGCGGTGGTAGACGTCGCGCGCCACCTGTCGTGGCAGAGCTTGTGGGAGCACCCCGACATCTGCTGCGCCACGCGATGCGAGTGGCGGAAGTACAAGAACCAACTATGTGATTTATTAGAACCTTAAAAAGATTTCATGGGATTTCACAGCATCGGCTATGATCGGCAGGGATAATCAGGGGGCGATGGTTTTGTTCATGGACCATGTGCAGTTATTCGAGTGGGAAATCACCTGAGAAGCTTGCAGCGATCAGTGGGAGTAGGGATTCGGGGAGGAAGAAGATTGGGGATTTTGGGCGAATTGGGAATGGCCGTAAAAGGATCAAGAGAGAGAAGTTTGAAACACAAGGGATGGGAAGCTCTCGAGTGGATAAGTGTGTGGACTTGTTGTGTAAGAGTGTTATCATTATCCTTACCAAATTCAATCAACATCCTACCCTCTCAAACTTTAACCACCTCCTTATATATAATTCTCCAACAAAGCCAAAACCAGTTGAAACCATTTCATCCAACCCAAAAAATTTCCACTCTCACAAGCTACTTGTCTTTGGCTAAAATAACACGTTTTTGAAACGAAATAACAAAACTAGCCATTCCTTCCATGAACGAAATGATAAAAATAACACTCATATCGTACGATTTTGCCACGGAAAGCCATGTGCCGCTGACTGGGACCACGAAAAGCCACTTGTCGCGATCCCAGAGCATGGCAGGCGACGTGCTGCGCTCTTAGATCGTGACACGTGGCCTGTCGTGGTCCTAGTCAGCGGCATGTGGTTTGTCGCGATCGTAGTCAACGGTACGATGCTTTTCGAGAGAAAAATTCGAATAGTAGATATATCATTTTTATCATTTCATTTATAGAGACTAGTTTTATTATTTCATTCTTTTCAAAGACTCCGCAAGCCACCGGCTCACAACAATAAATCCACATAAAAGTACAAAACCAAAAGAACAAAAAAATAATAATTTCATCTCTTTTTTACTTTGTAGATCAAACTTAAAACAAAGATGATCTTTTCGCCTACTCGACACCCACGAGCCGAGGGCCAAACGGCCTACAGGCTACAGCTACTCTGGAGTACCAGTCGTATCAAAACCACCACTGGTTACTAGTACTACCGGTATTGGATCTCGCACGCGGCACGCCTATCTCCACTACCCGCGCTATTCACGGGAATGCCACTGGCCTCGCCGCCGTCCCGGTCCGCCCACGCCCAGTGACCCGTGGCGATGGCGCGCCCCAGCCGCCCGCCGCTGGCGAGGTCCCAGGAGCCGGCCGCCACCCCGCGCCCGGTGTCAGCTTCCCGCCCCCGCCGCGGCCGCCGGCTGCGCGTCCAGAGCCCTCCTCGCCTCCGCCCGCCGGGCGGCCGCGCAGCCGCCGCCGCCGGCCACCCCGCCGCTCCGGTGGCCCGCGGCAGCCAGGGACGTCGCGCCCTGCGGTGCTGGCGCAGCCGCGTCCGTGAGGAAGATCGCCGCGGCGCTGTGGCGGGTGCATCCGCCGCCGCCGGAGTCCGGGGAAGCGCGGCGACGGTTCGAGGTAGGCCTTTCTCGAGATCCGTGTGGATCTTTCGGTGGTTGTGTAACCATCGTGGCGTTTTAGGGTTTTATGTGGCCGTGCTTTGGTGGAATCTGCGATAAAGCTGGCGCCTTGGTCTCGTTTTCCTGTGCGTTCTGTGCTGCTCAGCTCGTAATTTTGCAGCGTCGCTGTTTGGAGTAGTTGGAAATTGGGTGGTTTGGTGCTTTTGTGATCTTTTTTTTTTGTCGTTCTTTGGGAAGTCCAGGTGTCATATGATGTGAGAACCTTGGAATTTTTATAAAAGTTTTGAGCTGATTGTTCTGAAAGCTACGCTATTTGCGCATCCACGGGCGAAGGGATCGAGTGTTTTGGGCTCAAATTGTGTCAGAATGTTGTTGGTTTTTTTTTTTTTGGCGAGGAATGTCAGAATGTGCTATCTTGCATAAAGTCTGGAAATCTCAACACATTGTGCCTTCAATTCTAGGCACCATGTTGAAGCTGAGCACTGGAGTTGGACTTTGAATTTTAACATCTTGCATAAATTTGGCGTCTTGACCTCACAGCTTATCTTGAGTTGGACTTTGCGATCGCATAATTCAGCCATTTTCACTTCTTGGATTACATTGTTTAGCAAATCATGCGTGGACTTGACTAAGTAAAATTTGTTTTTGGGAGGAACAGCAATGCCCATCTTTATGGGTCAGTCTGGAACAGTTTTCTTATTGCGTTTCATGCTGGATTTTTGTAAGTTCCATCTTATTAGTTGGTCCAATTGGTGATCCTTATCGTTCCAGATTGCTTCCGGTTCCATGTATCTCCATCAATTGGGCATGAAGATGTGACATCCCTATATTTCCACATGTTACCTATAGGTCTCTTGTTAGCATGTAACCCACGTGGTCCCCTGATACAGCTGTTTTAGTGTTATTGTGTAATGGAGAACTTCAGATGGGTAGTTTTGGACAAGTTTATTCCACTGGGCATGCAAATTTTGTAATACTATTAATGTATATTTTTGAAGTGTTGGTTGTGAACTAACAGATAACGAATTTGCAGCCTGGCCCGAAGCATCTGCATACGCCTGATCGTTGCAATTACTATAAAGCGGTTCTTGAAGGCAGGACAGGAAGTAAGCCTCTTGGCAATGACACCATTCATGAGGTATATTCTTTGTTTATGAATTAATATTTTGGGTACGAGTTGTCACTTTCCTTTATGATCCTGTTTGATTAATGAAATGCTTCTGAGCCACAATTAGGTTGGAGCTTACTCTCCATCACCCCGAATTGAGATGGAGGTGGCAACAAAGTGGGACCGTTGGTGCTTGAACAATTTGAGGGGTGCTGACTACGATTTCTGTGACCGTTATCCAGTGGCTGCTGATGCAGAGATCTCTGCGCTAAAAGCAGAGCTTATGCAGGCCCACAGCCGGATTCATGAGCTTGAAGCCGAGAGTCGGTCTGCAAAGAAGAAGCTTGATCACCTGGCGAGGAGCCTTGCTGAGGAAAAGGCTTCCTGGAGGAGCAGGGAGCACGATAAGGTTCGAAACATCTTAGATGCTGTTAAAGAGGATCTGAACCGGGAGAGAAAGAATCGACAAAGGGCAGAAATTATGAGTTCCAAGTTGGTCAGTGAGCTATCCGACGTAAAGTCAGCAGCAAAGCGATATTTACAAGATTATGAAAAGGAAAGAAAGGCCAGAGAGCTCATGGAGGAGGTGTGTGATGAATTAGCAAAGGAGATTGCAGAAGACAAAGCTGAGGTTGAGGCTCTGAAGAGTGAATCGATGAAGATGAGAGATGAGGTGGATGAAGAAAGGAAGATGTTGCAGATGGCAGAGGTTTGGCGTGAAGAGAGGGTACAGATGAAGCTTGTTGATGCAAAGCTGACACTAGACAGCAAGTATTCACAGCTGAGCGAGCTTCAGTCTGACCTTGAGGCTTTCCTCAGTTTCCACCGAGGCAATACTGTAGATAAAGAAACAGTAAGAGATGCAGAAAGGCTCAGGGAAGCAATTTGCTCGATGAAGTATTATGATATTAAGGAGTTCTCTTACAAACCACCGCCTCCTTCAGAGGACATTTTCGCTGTGTTTGAGGAACTCAGACAGAGGGAAGATAAGGGGGAGATTGGGCAGTGTAACGGAGATACCCCCATGAGTAATGCAACAAACATCCATACAGTAAGTTCTGAAACTGACATCTTGGAAAAATCAGCAAACAAATATTCCAATCAACCTTGTGCCAGATATGAGGAGGAAGATGATAGTGGATGGGAGACTATCAGCCACGTTGAGGAGCAGGGTTCTAGTAATTCACCAGATGGAAGTGGACTATCAGTGAATGGCTTCTGTGGAGGAAACGATGCGTCAGTGAGTGGAACAGATTGGGATGATAATTGTGAAAACCGCAGGTCAAATAGTGAGATCAGTGAAGTTTGTTCGACAACAGCAGAGAAGTACCGGAAGAAGGGGTCTTCTTTCGTCAGACACTGGAGATCATCAAATGGCGATGGTCATAAGAGAACAGAATCCGAGTTACTGAACGGTAGGCTCTCAAGTGGCAGGATTTCAAATGCCGCCCTTTCTCCTAATTTGAAGAACAGTGAAGTGTGCACGGTTTCACCAAGCATAGGAGAGTGGAGTCCGGACTTGCTAAACCCACACAAAGTCCGTGCGATGAAAGGATGCATAGAATGGTCCCGAGGTGCACAGAATCACAACCTGAAGTCCAAACTTCTGGAGGCGGGCATCGATGGCCGTAAGGTCCAGCTGCGTCAAGCGTTGAAGCAGAAGATATAGCATGGTTTAATCACACGCGTTCCATTGCTGAATAGAAGAACATCGTTATCTTGCCTGGAGGGGGTAACTCGTCCGGAGCAGACACCTACCGCTCTGGTAGAGGAATTGTTGCAGCATTGGCCCTCAAATGGGTGCTATCACTGGCTGTACCCAACTGATTGATGTTCTGATAGCCCATCAGCTTGCCTGGAAAAATTCACGAGCTCCCTGTAATCAAATGCAATAGTAGTATTTTTAATCAATGCATTATTTGTTCATGTTTATTAGCTTCTTGCTGGCTGCTTCTGTTCGTTCCTTTTGTTCTTGAAATCAGATATATATGCTAGTATAACGTTATAACTTGTCCTGGTGACCATGTATTCACATCTTTAGCTGGACCGAAAATTTGAGGCGGAAAATTGGAGGTGGTGAACCAAACTGATTCGAATAGTGCACATGGTCATCTATTGTAGGGAAGCAAGCATTTTACTGAATTCCGCGTGTATTCATCTACCCCATGGATGATTCTTTATGGGGTTCTTTATGCTATGTCAGAACCGTGAAACCTATTTACTTCAGCTGTAACGCCCATTGGAAATACTAACACGTATTGACGCATGGCACGGATGCTGTGTTAAACCTAAACTGAATCGGATCTTGATTTGAACTATTGTATTTCGATAGAATAGTTGAGACACTCGTAATGTAGACTCCTCTATATTCAAATCCCGTGCGGAGATGCGGTACCTTTCTGTAGTATCAATTTGGATCCTCCTATGCAGAGAATCCGAATCAAACTGAACCTGCATCAAAACCATGGAACGCCCTGTCGTTTTACTGCTGCTCCTCGAAAGGCGAGAATCTGCATGCGAGGTCCGTGCTGAAAACGGCTACCAAACCTGGTACTACCAAACCTCGAGGACGTTTTGAGTTTCTGTAACTGAGATGTGACACTGTAACAGCCTGAACTCGGTAGGAATGTTTACGTTTCGAAATCTAGGCACTATTAGCTATTTAGCACATAATAATTCCAAATCTAGCCTTTTTATTCAAAAAATTTCAAATTTAACCCTCTCCTCCTGCGTACTGCACCCTCAGACCGTAGCAGGCAAGGTGCTGCCACACCCGACCACAGCAACACCCTGCTACCGTACCCGGCCGCAACAGGCGAGGTACTGTGGCACCTAACTGGAGCATGAAGCTGCTGCTTTCCCACCACCAGCAAGTAGCAAGAGGAGAGAGAAATGGGGAGAGAGAGGAAAGAAAAAGAAAAGAGAAAAAAAATCCAAAATAAAATAAATTTCAAAAAAAAACCATAAAAATCCCTGGAACATGAATCAATTTAATAAAATAATTTTAAATTTAATTGAAGTTTATCTTATTCATTTAAAATATTTTTTATTTTCTGAAATTTGCAATTAAGCTTTAATCAATCCAATAAAATACAAATGATTTATTTTATTTTTTTAAAGCTTTCAAAAGAATCTGAAAAACGAAAAAACTGAAAATAAATAAAAACATTGAAAGGAAATTAAAAAGGTTTAATTTAATTTAATTTGGGCTTGAATCGTCCTGGGGAATCATTTGCGCAGCGACGTGACCCGGTGAGTCTAAAAATGCCACTGGAATCTTGCTGATTTTGACATTTGCCCTTGTCCTATAGTTGATGTTGGCGCTTGTAAGGAAAGTTCCCATTTAGACCATGGCTAAAATTTCTGGCGTCAACAATTCCCCCCACGGACTTTCTTTCCAGGCGCCAATAGCAATTATAGGAGAAGGGCAAATGTCAAAACCAGCAGGATTCCAGTTGCATTTTTACACTCGCCGGGTCACGTCGCTGTGCAAAACTGCCTCGTCGGTCACGTCACTGCACAAATGATTCCCCAGGACGATTCAAGCCCAAATTAAATTAAATTAAACCTTGTTATTTCCTTTCAGTTCTTTTTATTTCTTTTCAGTTTTTCCATTTTTCATATTCTTTTGAAAGCTTTAAAAAAAATAAAATAAACCATTTGTATTTCATTGGATTGATTAAAGCTTAATTGAAAATTTTAAAAAATAAAAAATATTTTAAACGAATAAGATAAATTTCAATTAAATTCAAAATTATTTTATTAAACCGATTCATGTTCTAAGGATTTTTATGTAATTTTCTTGATATTTCTGAATTTTATTTTATTTTTGATTTTTTCCCTTTTCGTTCCTCTCTCCTCTTGCTACTTGCTGCTGTTGGGGAAAGCACTTCATGCTACGGTGTTGTAGCACCTCGCTTGCTGTGATCGGGTACGGCAACAGGGCGCTACTGCGGTCAAGTGTGGCAGCGCCTTGCCTGCTGCGGCCTGGGGGCACAGCACGCAGGAGAAGTGGGCTAGATTTGGAATTTCGTGAATAAAGGGACTAGATATAGAATTAATGAGTACTAAAGGACAATAGTGCCCAGATTGCCGCAGCACGCAGTAGAAGTGAGTTAGATTTGAAATTTCGTGATTAAAGGGACTAGATATAGAATTATTGTGTACTAGAGGACAATAGTACCCAGATTTCTTACGGATCAAGCAGCAAACGTGACAAATAAATAGGGTTGTTGGGACCTAGGAGCAGAAAGATAGGGGAAGTGGGGAACGTTCTCCGTGCAGAGCTCCAGCCTCATGCCAACAAGCTCCCACAGAAGGAATGATTGAACCTGAGCAGCTTGGCCGGGCCCAAACCAAGACGTCAACACTCTTGCGATGAGATGCTCCGTCGCCTGTTGTCTTATCCTTTTCGAGACAGGCTCCCCTCGCGTTGTCATTTCTATCTGACTTCTCGGCCATTTGGTTTCTGCGGTACGTACGCTGTGGAGACTTGAGAGTGTTGGTGTTTGTTTGGTTGATTGCTTCTCTGCCGACGAATGACTCAGGAGTCAGGACCCGTCGGCTTCCCCGTAGGCCAGCTTCCATCTCATCATCGGCAAACGTCGCGGCGAGGCGAGCCACACTCATCAAGCGCGGCCTGCGGGCGGCCGGGCACCTACAACACCGCTAAATGTGCACGCGGCACGCACCTGGATGCCGATGCGCAGTCAGGGGCGGATCTACTATTCTAACGAGCTCTGACGGACCGCCGGCCGGGAACCCCCACTCCTCCGCCGCGTGTCTAAGACCTCATGTCGATGACGATCGCAGTGCTAGTAGGTTTCTGAAGTCAATTGGAGTTTCAACCGATGGTCGTCTTCCATGCTAAGGAAGAATTATGGCCACAAAGGCCCGAGAGGCAAGAGCTAATGCATGCTCTTGACCTGTAGTTGCAAAAATACTAACACATTACACATGGTGTTCATCACAAGAGAAGTCTTAATACCTGAACTAGGAAAGTAGCCACATTCTTACGCTGATCACCTTGAAGCTGAATGACCTGATGACAGTGAACTATTTATTCATCAGTATATCAACATTAGCAGAGAACAGAGAACAGAAGGAAATAGCAACTAGCACAGATCAATACAAGCTGACAGCACTTCAATATAAAATTTACCAATTTAGTTGTAGCAGGAAAGTGCAAGACTGAAGCAGAGTAGATTCTATAATGTTACATGACATCAATTAATATCCATCACGCACTTCCGTTTAAAAATCGACCACAAGATACCTCCCCAAATTTCACGGCCAAAACAGACCAGCAGATTCCGAGGCCTATGAATTCCTAAAGGAATTTGATAGTGTGGGTACGTACGATGGGCAAAGAAAATCGAACACCTGGTGACCATATCCCCACGTCACTCATTAGCTCAACCACTCGTTCCTATATCCCACAGACCACTCCACTGCTGCTCTTATCCTTTCCCAATATCCTCATCTCCTTCCACTTCCAGATCCACATTCTCTCTGATGCTCTTATCTTTTTCCAATATCCTCATCTCCTTCCACCTCCAGATCCACATTATCTCTGATGCTCTTATCTTTTTCCAATATCCTCATCTCCTTTCACCTCCAGATCCCTATCTCTCTAATTTAAAGGGCAGCAGGAGCAGCGAGCTCCAGGAAGTCCCCGTCGGCCCGTTCCCTTCCCCTTCCTCCTCGACTGCTCCTCCTCACACGTACACAAGCACGCGTACATGGAGGGCCACTGGGGAGGGAGGGAGCGGGAGATGCCTGGGAGCCAAAATGGCTAGCCGAGGCCGGCCAAGGCGGAGTCCATCCACAGCCTCGCGCATGCCAACGACCTAGCCAGCATCCAGAGGAAACTGACGTTCTTCATTTATGATGTTCCTCTATTTGTTTTTTTGGTTAGTAGAAAAAATATTGCATGTGTAGAAAAAAATATTGCATCTATAGAAAAAAAAAATGTTGCATATTGTTCACGGCGATGTTGTAATTTTTTCCAACCCGTTTTTTTTCAGATGCTTTGTTTTGATTTTTGATGTTGTAATCGTTGTCCGGAGATGTTGCAACCATTGTCCAGGGATGTTGCAACCGTTGTCCGGGAATGTTTCATGCAGCGGTGTACGGAGCTGCGTTCGGACCGTACGTCCGAGCGCTAGTCGGGCCTATTCCTAAATCGTATTCACGTAGAGGTAGTGAAATAACATAATCTACAGTACTAGACCTCAACAAACATATGGATAGAGATGAACTCTCCCAATTTCGAAGCATTCAAGACGCAAATAGTTCACAAATCAACACATCTAACCATTTCCCGACCACTATTGAGACGAAGAATCCAGCTATTTCTCGCATCCCGCAACACCGAAATGAACGAATTGTGTCAAGTTAGGCTATACACGGCTCCACCCCCAAAATCCCGAGGGTAATAATAAGGTCTTAACGTTCCCCCAAATTCTGACCATCCAACAGCTGAAACAAGCCTGACAAGCCCATCCACCCCTCCTCAGATGCCAAGAACACCCAGTCCAAAACAAATCACATCAAAATCTATTGAGGAACCATCACTGGCGAGTCCAGCCCAAGCGATTACCTCGTAAACAAGCATAGAATCGTAAGAACAATGCAAGAACACAAGTACAAAATAGTAGATTGAACACAAAGATATGAGGGGACTTCTTGCTTCTCTTTATTGCTCTTCAAGTGATCAACCTTTTACAAGGACTACTACCTCTATTTATAGACTAAAGACTTGTGGATATCGTGGAGATATGTGCATGATCTTAGGATGATGAGTCAATTGGCAATGACTTTGTTGGTTTGTAAAATCTCGCATTTTCGGGGTTACTTGATTCTGTCGGACCACAAAGTGGTCGGCCGGTGACGATGGCGGTCGATCGCCGTGGAGCGGTCCGACCGGCCATGCTTGCCGGTCCGACCGCATATGGTTCAAATTGGATTTTGTAGATGAGCCAAAAATAGGATGTGTAGGCAAGTGAGGGGAGTCTCCTGGATGTGGTCATATTATTTTTGGAGCTCCCAGTCAAAAGATGTATTCATTTGAAAATTCCAGAAGGTTTTGGATTTTCGAGATGAAAATTTGGCTAAGTCATTTCGGGCGGTCCGACCGCCGTTATGGAATCGGTCGGACCGGCCTGAAATCGGTCGGACCGGCCGTATGGGGCGGTCAGACCGCCGATCACTTGGAACTTAATCTTTTTGGCATTGTTGTGATTTGATTGTGTTTAATGTATGAATTTCAATACTTTATTGTTGCATATTGCATTGTTGAACTAACGTGGGTCAAGTTGTGAAGAACTTGTTCCCGGAGACGATTTCTTTGTCTATTGCTGTGCAGATCGCTTGCAGGTCAACGACATCAACGGTGAGGTGGATCGGGACTACGCTTGGAGAGCTGAGGTCCAGAACGATCATGGATGCCGGGTGAGGTCGTGTGACTCAAGCATGGTGCAGAATGGGCAAGATGGATCGAACGAGCAGTTCGGTGTAGCTGGTTGGATCAGGCGGTGCGGAAGTCGGTGCAGGTCCCTAGGAGGTTCCGATGGGATTCGGACGGGAGAAATTTCCGACATGATGAGAGCCGCTGATCAACCTACACGTGGTGAAGCAGGCGATTGCTTCAACAGATATTTTTGTGTGTGTATCCCATGTGTGTGTGGGTCTTCATAGGAGCCCATGAGTAAACCCTAGCTCTCCATATAAATAAAAAGGGGAGGTGGAAAAACCCCTTGAAGCTTTCATTTGGCATCTCCATGTTTTTTATAGGGTTTGGAGAGGAGAGGAGAAGAGAGACTAGGGTTTGGAGAGATTTGTATGTGTGCTCTTTGATTGAGCTCTTGTCCTCCTTGAGGGAGTGGCTTTGACAAGCATCGCATTGAATCAATCAATTCATGAATGCTTGTTCATGGGTGAAGTCTCATTTGCATTCTTCTCTCTTTTGATGATTTTAGTGCTTCCTTGATCCGGTTGATTTTGATTGGTCTCTTGACCTCATTTACCTTGCTTTGATGTGTGGGAATAATCCTAGAACCATCTAGATCTTCAATCCCCCACAAGCAAGTTGTGGATCAAGTTTTTCATATTTATAGGGTTTGAGCACTTCTTTGGTAAAACCCAAAGAGATCGCTTATTTGAAGTGGATCTGAACAATCGTCGCTAGAAATAGGACTCAGATATCCTCAGGGAGGTGTGCTCCAAATTTGGTCAAGTTTCATTGGTTGAATCAAAAGTTGGACCAATTTTCGTTTTGGATTTGGGTTTGGTATTTCGTTTCTGGACTAAATCGGTCTGACCGATTTATCAACGGCGGTCCGACCGCCAGCCTTCGGACCGCCCATTAACGGCTGGTCGAACCGATTTCAATCGGTCGGACCGCCCTTTGGCAGCCGGTCAGACCGCCAGTGTTCAGACCAGTCCACGTGAGAGCAATTCTCCAGTGTTGAGTCTTGTGGTTAAAGGGGGTAATCGGATTCAGCACAAGGCTTCCTCTGTGCATTCATTGATCTTCTTAGCTTTCATAGCTAAAGGAGAAAAGTTCGTGTTGAATTTGATTTAGGTGAAAAATCGAGAAAACGCCTATTCACCCCCCTCTAGTCGCCTTTACGGTCCTACAAGTGGTATCAGAGCCGGTTAGCTCTTCTCATAGATCTTAACCGGTCTTTGGAGCTATGGCGACTGACAGGTATTCAACCAAGCCACATGTTTTTGATGGAGTTGATTTTGCATATTGGAAGGCCCGAATGCAGGCCTTTATCGAGGCTCAAGGGCACGCAATTTGGCTTAAGGTAAAAAAAACCCTTATGTCGTGCCAGCCGATGACAATGTGATCACTCCAGATGTGGAGGCAAACAGCAGGGCTCGGAATATTTTGATCCAAGGTCTTAGTCGATCCGAGTTTGAGCGTGTTGCTCATTTGAGATCTGCTCATGAGATCTGGCGGACTCTCTGTGATTATCACGAGGGTTCCACTGCGATCAAGGAAGTGAGATAGAATCAGCTCAAGAAAATATACTCTAAGATCGAGCAAAGACCTGGTGAGTCTTTAGATGAGCTGTGGGGAAGATTTTATAAGATTCTTCATGATCTCCGCGCTGTCGACCTTGTTTTCACTGAGTCAGAAAATGCACGTCAGCTTTTGGGTGCTCTTGATGTGAAGGTCTGGGGGATGAAGATCACGACCATCAATGACAACACTGTCGTGAGTGAGCTTACCATGGATAAGCTTTACTAGAGGTTGAAGACGCATGAGATTGATTTTATCTCGCGTCTCCCCAAGACAGAGTCGATGGCTTTAGTGGTCGACCAATCTAAGGGTAGCTATTCTGATTCTTTTGATGTTAGCTCATCGGGTTTTTCTTTATCAGTTTTGTATTCTTTGAGCGATGAGCAACTTGAGAGACTACCTGAAGATGATTTAGCCCTCCTATCCACCAAATTCACGAGAGCTTACAACAAGGTGAGGAATAGGAGGAGAGGTGGACCTATCACATGCTTCGAATGTGGTGAGCCAAACCACATTCGCTCTAGGTGCCCTAAGCTGAAGGGCAAGGAGGAGAAGGAGTCACAAAGACATCCTCAAGCGAGGGATGCTAAACCCAAGAAGACAAACTATCGCAAGTTTGTCAGCCGGGTCCTTGAAGCTCTAGAGGATGTGAGAATGAGCGATGTGGACTCGGAGGTGGAGGACGACAAGAGTGACTCCCGTGGCAAGAAGAAGGCTCATGATTTCACGGACATGTGTTTCATGGCCAAGAACAGCCACGACAGCGACTTCTCCAACGACGAGGATCCTTTTAGTGATCCTGATGAGGTATGTCCTTCACTTGCTGATATGAAAAGGGCTTTGGTGCTTGCTGAACAGAAATTGCATAAGCAAGCTAAATTGATTAAGAAACAGGACACTATGATTGATAATTTGAACCTAGAAGTTGGTAGGCTCAAATCCATTAATCCTGATGATTTTTGTGATTCATGCTCTAGCTTGCTTAATGAGTTGATAAGCTTGAAAACTGCTCATTCCTCTGTTGCTAATCAATTAAAAGATGCTCTTGATGAACTAGAATCTCTCAAGTCTAGTTCTGCTTGCATGTATGTCATTTATCTTGATGTGACTACATTGGATGCTATTCCTTTAACTTGCTCAAACTGTGTTTTGCTTGAATTAAAATTGGATAGCTCCTTGAAAGAATTACAAAAATTTGATGCTAGTCACACTTCCTCTCATTGTAAGAACAATATGATTAAAATGCAAGAGATGACAGAAATGGTTGTGTACTCTAGAGCTGCTTCTTGTGAGAATTGTTCTAAGCTTACAATTGAGATTGAAGCTTTAAACAAGACTCTAGAAGAGAAAGCTAAAATTGAAAAATCCATATCTCTTACTGCTTCCAAGAAAGTCATTGATTCTTCCTCTTGTATGTTGCATGCTGAAGTTGAAACTATTGTTGGTAAGATACAAGAGACTTTTAGAGTCAAATTTAAGGAGCAATTGAATAGGATTGGGGATTCCTATTGTGTCTCTTGTGAGGCTTTAAAAGTGAAAGTGGCTCTTCTTAAGAGCAAACATGATGAGGCAATCAATTCTAGAAAGTGCTCTAAATGTGGAGTTTTAGCCAAAGAGAATGATTACCTCAAAGTGACTCTTGAGAAGTTTACTGGTGGGAAAAAGAAACTCAATATGATTCTTGATCAATCTAAAGTGAGTAAGAAAAATAGTAGCCTAGGTTTTAATTCTCTAGATCATTCCAAGAATTACCCACCTAAGATTACAAGAGTTGTGAAAAGTGGTTTGTTTGAGCAAGAACCTCCTAAGACTTCCAATGTTGTTTTCAAAGCTGCAGGTTTTGCTCAAACTCTTTCTTGCAAGAAAGGTGCTTCTGTTTCACCAGTACAGACCCCTCAAAAGGTCAAGTACCATTGCACCTTTTGCAAGAAAGATGGCCACACTGTTGAGTTCTGCTTCCGGAGAGCAAAAATTGAGAGAAAAGAGAGGATGAGCGCTTTGAGATCCATTAGAGGAGTCCCTTCACCTGTTGTAGTCTCTAGAGCCAGGCAGCCTATTCATCGTACCACTTATAGGCCTAGATTTGTAGAGAATCTTGTTGACTCTTTTGGTGGGTCAAGACAGCATTTTGATTTAGGATATCGTGATGAGAGACCACGGGTAGCACCTAGACAGGGGGAGTATCGATCTTTTGGTAGATCATTTCGGAGAGGTCCAGGTGGTTCATGTGTGCATTCTTATGATTTTGTTTCTAATCATTTTATTACTGCTTCTTCTGTTATTCCCAAGCATCGTGCGTCTCAGTACTGGACTCCTAGATCTTTTATCTCAAACCCCAGTACTGAGGCATGGATGTTTTGAAGGGATTTTGCTCTTTTTGCATTCATTGTATCATAATGCATTTTTCAATTCGAATTTCTTGCATTGTATAATAAAACTTGTGGAGCTTTGATTATTATCCTTGTATGGCTTGATTTCATACTCTATACCTTGTCATGTCAAGTGATAGTCAGCTAGACTTCTTTTATGGCTCTTCGTGTTTTAGCTTAGCTTTTGCCTTGCTAGCTTTATTCTGTGAGCACATTGAATCAAATCATGTCTTGTTGGATCTTGTGACTAGTTTTACACTAGTGATCCTTTTATGATTCATGCCATGTCATATAGGTTAAATTGAGTCTTGAACTTATTTTGAGATGTAAAATGAGCTTTTTATTTCTTAAGTCAAGCAAATGAAGAATGAGATTTTCTGTGCGAAAAAACTGATCTCACCAATCCTTTCTCATGAGACTGCTTGCCATTGCACTAGGCATGAACTCAGGGGGGAGTTTTGGATGACCTAGACCATTCTTTTAAGCTTCTTGCTTGAGATGGTCGCGGCAAGGCTTGAGATCTAGCACAATGAAAAAAAAAATCTTTTTTAGAAAAATGCTCAAAATGCTAAGTGCTTGAATAAATTGCTTCATATTTGAACTCTTAATGCTTAAAATGCCTTAGTTCCAGTTTTGGGTCGTCTTTTTTACTTATAGACATGGCTTGACTCATTTTTGGATGCTTTTAGCGAAACTATGATATTGAGCAACTTTTTATGGTATTAATTCTTTTAATCTCAGATTATTGTTTTTTTGGTCTTAGCTTTGCTGTGCATGTTTTGCCATGATTGAACATGGATAATGTGGCTTGGTATAATACTTGTATTGTCTACATGGATAATGGTCATGGCTCCTTTTTACTAAAGTTTAAAAATAAAGTCTTTCCTTCATACTCTATCTTTTCCCATGCATCTTGATGAATTTATTGTCAAAGGGGGAGAAAGATTGAGAAGAAAAATGTTGTTTTGGAGCTTTTGGTTTTATATAAAAGAACTTCATTCATAAAAAAAATATGAACCTTCTGAAAATTTGTGATCATAGTGAGTTGAGTCTCTTGGTTTTATTGCCTTTTTCTGATTATATTTGCAATTGAAAAAGACTCACAATGATCAAAGGTCAAATAGAACATTTGTCTTTCATATGGACCTAAGTGAGATTTTTGGCTACTTTCTGGAAATTGAATCCTTTTGTGCTTTCATTGCCTTATCTCACTTGCTTATTCTATTCTGAAGCCAGTTTGGTCGTTTCCTAGGTTTTTTCTTGCTTATGGACCAAGTTGTGTCTTTATGCGAAAACGGCGAATTTTTTACTTTTCAAACCGAAAAACTACATTTTCTGGGAAATTGCAAATGTGTTCATCAAGGGGGAGATTGTGGATATCGTGGAGATATGTGCATGATCTTAGGATGATGAGTCAATTGGCAATGGCTTTGTTGGTTTGCAAAATCTCGCGTTTTCGGGGTTGCTTCAGTTCTGTCAGACCACAGGCGGTCTGACCGGTGACATTGGCGGTCAGACCGCCCGTGGAGCGGTCCGACCGGCCGTGCTTGCCGGTCCGACCGCATATGGTTCAAATTGGATTTTGGAGATGAGCCAAAAATAGGATGTGTAGGCAAGTGAGGGGAGTCTCCTGGATGTGGTCACATTATTTTTGGAGCTCCCAGTCAAAAGATGTATACATTTGAAAATTCCAGAAGGTTTCGGATTTTCGAGATGAAAATTTGGCTAAGTCATTTCGGGCGGTCCGACCGCCGTTATGGAATCGGTCGGACCGGCCGTATGGGGCGGTCAGACCGCCGATCACTTGGAACTTAACCTTTTTGGCATTGTTGTTATTTGATTGTGTTTAATGTATGAATTTCAATACTTTATTGTTGCATATTGCATTGTTGAACTAACGTGGGTCAAGTTGTGAAGAACTTGTTCCCGGAGACGATTTCTTTGTCTATTGCTGTGCAGGTGGCTTGCAGGTCAACGACGTCAACAGTGAGGTGGATCGGGACTACGCTTGGAGACCTGAGGTTCAGAACGATCATGGATGCCGGGTGAGGTCGTGTGACTCAAGCATGGTGCAGAATGGGCAAGATGGATCGAAAAGGCAGTTCGGTGCTGCTGGTTGGATCAGGCGGTGCGGAAGTCGGTGCAGGTCCCTGGGAGGTTCCGATGGGATTCGGACGGGAGAGACTTGCCGACATGATGAGAGCCGCTGATCAACCTACACGTGGTGAAGCAGGCGATTGCTTCGACATATATTTTTGTGTGTGTATCCCATGTGTGTGTGGGTCTTCACGGGAACCCATGAGTAAACCCTAGCTCTCCATATAAATAGAAAGGGGGAGGTGGAAAAACCCCTTGAAGCTTTCATTTGGCATCTCCAAGTTTTTTCTAGGGTTTGGAGAGCAGAGGAGAAGAGAGACTAGGGTTTGGAGAGATTTGTATGTGTGCTCTTTGATTGAGCTCTTGTCCTCCTTGAGGGAGTGGCTTTGACAAGCATCGCATTGAATCAATCAATTCATGAATGCTTGTTCATTGGTGAAGTCTCATTTGCATTCTTCTCTCTTTTGATGATTTTAGTGCTTCCTTGATCCGGTTGATTTTGGTTGGTCTCTTGATCTCATTTATCTTGCTTTGATGTGTGGGAATACTCCTAGAAACATCTAGATCTTCAATCTCCCACAAGCAAGTTGTGGATCAAGTTTTTCATATTTCTAGGGTTTGAGCACTTCTTTGGTAAAACCTAAAGAGATCGCTTATTTGAAGTGGATCTGAACGATCGTCGCTAGAAATAGGACTCAGATATCCTCAGGGAGGTGTGCTCCAAATTTGGTCAAGTTTCATTGGTTGAATCAAAAGTTAGACCAATTTTCGTTTTGGATTTGGGCTTGGTATTTCGGTTCTGGACTAAATCGGTCTGACCGATTTATCAACGGCGGTCCGACCGCCAGCCTTCGGACCGCCCGTTAACGGCCGGTCGAACCGATTTCAATCGGTCGGACCGCCCTTTGGCAGCCGGTCAGACCGCCAGTGTTCAGACCAGTCCACGTGAGAGCAATTATCTAGTGTTGAGTCTTGTGGTTAAAGGGGGTAATCGGATTCAGCACAAGGCTTCCTCTGTGCATTCGCTGATCTTCTTAGCTTTCATAGCTCAAGGAGAAAAGTTCGTGTTGAATTTGATTTAGGCGAAAAATCGAGAAAGCGCCTATTCACCCCCCTCTAGTCGCCTTTACGGTCCTACAAGACCCTACTAGAGTTTTGGATGAGACGCCCATACATGGGTCGGCTGTTGTGCCAAGCCCATAGTTTTCTAACACTTCAGCTTGGGCACCCATCCTCACATGTTCATGTCTCGTCAAAACTCCACAAAAACCCAGTGGGAAAAATTTGGAGAAATAGTACATGATACACGTTCTGCTGTGTTGCACGAATTGCCTCGTTAAAAATCTTACCCGAGAAACTTCAGGAAAACTCGCCAAGGGAAAAAGAGTGCAATCCACCCAATTTCATTTAATCTCCTAGATTTATTCTTTGGATATTCGATCTTTATGATCAAGTTTCAATAATGAGTTCGTGAAGATTCTTCCCTTGAATTCTGCACTTCTCTAAGTATCACCATCCAATTCCACGTATGCACATTTCAAAGCTAGATGCTGGAAGTGAACTTAGTGAATAAATCTGCAAGATTTTCACATGACTTAGTATGTAGTACTTTGATTTCGTCCATCTTTAGTAATTCATGAGTATAAAAGAACTCAGGGTTGATATGCTTTGTGAGATGACTCTTCACATAACCTATCTGCACTTGTACAACACAAGATGCATTTTATTCATATATAATAGTGGGGTTTGCGCGGTATTCAATCCACACGACCGCTAGATGCGGTGAATCATCCACCGAAGCCAAGCACATTCTCGTGAGGCCTCGTACATTGCTATGATTTCCGAGTGGTTCATTGAAGTTGATACAAGACTTTGTTTAGACAATTTCCATTGAATTGCAGTTCTACCACATAGAAAAACATAGCCTATTTGCGACTTGGCTGAATTGCAGGTCCGACAGGTACCCGACATCTGCATAGCCATTCATAGACAGGTCTTGGCTCTTTAGAACAGACCAAGGTCTTTGCTTCCTTGGAGGTATCAGAAGATGTCATTTATACCCTGTTAATGCCTTTGGTAGGTTATGTACTATATCTTACTAGTTGGTTTACGGCAAATGCAATGTCCGATGTAGTACAGTTTGCTAAGTACATTAGTGCTTCTATTGCACTTAAGTATGTGAATTCCAGTCCCAGGACTTCTTCCCCCTCTTCTCTAGGTCTATGCATATCATTGTCTTGCTGTAAAGATCTCCCGATCATTGACACTTTTGAAGGGTATACCTTTCCAAAGCCGAACCTTTATAACACCTTTTCAGTTTAGGTTGACTGATATGCTAATATCCCCTCAAGGGCATGCTCAAGCTGCAAGCCTAGGCAATATTTGGTTTTACCTAAATCTTTTATTTCGAACTCCGACTCTTGCTTTCTTAATACCTTCCAGGGTTCCAATGATGTTCAGATCATCTTCATACATTGAGATTATACAAAATCCATCATGGGATCGTCGTATAAATACATAGGGATAATTCTCATTGTTCGTGTAGCCTTTCTTGCATAGAAAGTCGCTTGAAGCGATTATACCACATCCTGCTTGATTGCTTAAGTCCATACAGTGACTTCCTGAGTTCCACATTGTACATATTTCTATTTACTCTATCTTGGTTCGAGACAGGGATACATTCAGCTAACTTCATATAAATGTCTGAATCCAAGTTTCCATAAAGGTATGCAGTTACCAAATCCATAAATTTCATTTCGAAAGTCAAGTTTACTGCCATTGAGATTAAATATCTAAAGGGTGGTTCTGCCCATGACCGGGGAATAGGTTTCTTCATAGTCATCTTCTGGACGTTGAGTGAAACCCAACTAGTCTTACTTATTTTTATTTCTCTTTCGAACAAATAGCCACTTATGCCCTACGGGGTGCACATAGGGAGGCGTGTGGCTTACATGCTCAAGCACCTTTCTTTTATTCAGAGATAATAAAATTCTGTTTCTATTGCCTTCTTTCAATCTTCCCAATCTGATATTTTTCTTACATTCAGTGAGCGATGCAGGCTTTGGATCAAGATCAATGATTGTAGCAATTTTCTTTGCAAAATCAATGTCGACATTGGCTGTTGTCTTATTCATAGATTCTCCCGTGGTCACTTGGTTTATAGCTATTTCTTCATGGGGGTGATTCTTCTAATACTTCTACTTGCTCACCACTGCTTCCAAGTCGGGGCAAGTCCCTTTAGTTTTTCAGCTTCGATGTGTGCGCACACATCCCTTCTGATGTCTCCTTTCATGGGGATGTTCAAATCAGGTATGCTTTTTCTGAAGGTTCCATACTAGTGCCAGGTCTCAACTGGCTCCCCTTCTGGTTCTAGGGAACTTCGGTGATCAGCTGTGTGAAGTCTTTCTTATCCTTTTTTCATCAAGCATCCCCAGTTACTTCGGATTCGAGGGGCCGGAGTTCTCGTCCTTTCCGAGGCCTTAGAATGGGATTAGGGATACCTTCATCAGTATTTCAACCCTCTTCAGTGCATTGCGTGTAGGCACATACGACTTGGTCACACTCTTCAAATCACTAAAGTGGTCAGGCGGTTGATTCGCTAATGTTTGCAAATCAATTATTTTCTGGACTTCAATTGTCTTCTGGACTTCAATTATTTTCTGCACTTCTCTATTTACTTCACTAGTGCGCAGGTCATGTGCGTGGATTTTAGTTATCTTCTGGACTTTACTATTTCACGATATTTTTCATCAAGGGGTTGATTTCCTCCCCCTAATGATGGAAAACAATCCTGATCGGACATACTATCAGCGAATCGGACAGCATGCAAATCTCCAGTCATGAGGTCCAAATACCTGATTATAGATGATGTCTCATAACCAACGTATATCCCAGACTTTAGAAGAGGGCCCATTGCAGTTCACTGTAATGGGGGTATAGGTACATAAACCTTGCACCCAAATCTGTGAAGATGGGAAATTTTCGATGTTGACCCTTGCGCTAGTTGCATAGGTGAATGGATGTTATTTGTCGGCGGTCTAAAAAATTAATGAGAGTTACTGCGTGCAGGACTACGTGTCCCTAACATTTAGTTGGTAAATTACAATTATGCAAAACCTGCTTGTCCATTCTAGGTGTGGACATGCGGTTCTGAATACTCAACATTAAGTATCACTACCATGCAATAATCATCAAATGCCTTCGAAATAAATTCTCTGACGTTGTCCATTCTGGTGAACTTCACATGATAATCAGGGAAATTATTCTTAATGTTAATTATCTGCGAGATTAGCTTTGCAGAAGCGTGGTTTCTCGTAGACAATAAACATACGTACGACCATTTCGAGGAAGCATCGGTCAGCACCATAAAATACCTAAATGGCCCTGACAGGGGCTGTATATATAACATCCTAAACTTTAAGCTTTTCAATTTTTTTTGTTAAAACTCATAAATTTGCCTTAAATTTAAAACGTTTGATACATCACGTTGTTATCTAAATTTTATGGATTTTATTTCTATGGTTTCGTTGATTTCAAAATTTTAATGCTTTAATTGACTAGAAGCATAATCCTTGAAAACTTTTTAATCAAATCGTGTGATAATCATCTGGAAATATTTTTCCTAGCTTCTGGAGCTTCCTAGTGACTGCACTTTTTAATCAAATCTTGTGATAATCATCTGGAAATATTTTTCCTAGCTTCTGGAGCTTCCTAGTGACTGCTCTGAAATTTTTTATAATTTTTAGATTTTATTTTCTATTTTAAAAGGGCTAGTCAAACCAGTTAGACCCTTGGTATACTTTTCTGTAGAAAAATTCTCTGCATTAAAAACTCTAGAAAAATTCCACAAGATTATAATTAGAGTCAATGGTCTCCCATAAAAATTTCAGAATTTTTGGAGTTAATCTTCTACCTATCGAAATTCCTTGAACTTTCGGCCTAAATTCAAATCTCAGTCCAAACACTGTTGGACCGACCCGAACCACCCTACTTGACTTGGCTCAGCCGTGCCATCGCACCAGACCTGAGTTAGACTCGAGCTTAACCCGTTCGGTCACATGCGCCGCTTCTCTCGCTGCTGCTGGCGAACGGGCCCTACCTATTGGAGCCGTCGTCATCCTCTCGCCGCTTAGCCGAGCAGCACTGGCGTTCGCACGTGTGTGCCACGCAACCCGCCCACGCCACCTCCTGCTTACCTGACCGACCTTGAAGCGTCGCCGAGCCTTCTTGAAGCTCCCGGGGTCATCCATTCCCTTTCTCTCGCACGTTCTCGTCTTCTCCACCCATTTTTTTTTCACTTCAGTTGAAGAAGAAACTGATGAGCTAGAGCTCACCTCGGTGCCGCTCAAGCATCCGCGACCCTGCCGCCGAGTTCTCCTTTCCACGTCACACCCATTTCGACCAGTCCGCGTCCTTGTTATCCACTGAATCGCCGGGGACGACTTCTTCATTCTCAACTCCAGCGGCCACGACTCTTCTTCTCGCCGACACTTCGGTGAGTTAATCTCCTCGTCGTTTGGTCCATTAAGATCGCAATATCCCGTAGAGTTTATTGACGAGTTTGATTGGATTTTGAGGCATCACCGAGGGAGGGAGAGCCCATCTTCTTCAGCTACGGTCAATCGCCGCCACTCCGATTTTGGCTGCCACCGCCCTCTTTGGACGTCAAGATCTTGGGTGTCTCGTTCCTGGAGCTCAGGCGAAGCTGATGTGCACCTTCCCTAGACCTCTAGAAGCCTGAAGTGTCTTCTCCACCGGAGCAGTCCTCTCATCTCTGCCTCCGGCAGACGAGAGCTCGCCGCCGGCATCCTCAGGCCACCGACGAGAGTTCGTGAGGCTCTTGCGCACCTGTGCGTGTCCTCCCCAAGCCCGGAGCGCCTCTTGTTCGCGAGATTTGGTACCTCGTCGCCGCGCACGGCGAAGCTCTGGTGAGCCACCGGTGGATTAAGTAATAACCCCCTCATTAATGTTAATCATCCTTTTAATTGTATCATTGACATATGGACCCCACCGGGATTAAACATGATTAGAAGTCTAATTAAAACCATTTTAATCCTGGACCCTTTGACATGTGGACCCGTACGGCTGGTTAAGTGGAGGTGTAAAGTTTGAAGTACATTTTCCCGTTAGGAAAACATATTTCTCTTGTGTCTAGTTAGACTGTACGTTTTGTTAAGCTCAAGACGTGTTCGGAGAATACGCCTTCAACGTCGCCTTAGGCCAGGACCGGTCAAAGCTGACCAGGTCAAACCCACGCCTCGGGTCCCACTGGTCAGTGACCATGGCTAGGCAGCTGCGTGTGTAAAAAGTATTTAATACTTTTAGAAATTCCAAAATAAATTACTTTTGTACTGAAAATTCCATTAACTTAAAAAAAATCATAAAATAATTCAAATTTGCTTCAAATTGAGTGAAACCAATTTTGTTCGTTTTCATTTTTAATGTACCTTTAAATATAATAGATTTTAACTATGTTGTTGTTATAGAAAATATTGGAGTTGAATTGATGTCTAAGAGGAATTGTTTTTACACTAGAAAATGATTTAAACTTCAAAAATTCATAAGCGAATCATCATAACTTCACATGGAGTGAAATTCATTTTGTTAATTTTCATTTTTACTATACTTTAGTTTGGTATGAGTTTGAATTATGTTTATGTTTTAGAAAATTTTGGTAATTAATTTAATTGTGCAATTATATCTTTAACTTGTCAAAATTCATAGAAAATTCTTCTTAACTCCAAATAAAATGATTTTTGTCTATAAATTCTTATAAAATCATACTCTACCTTCTGTGTGAGTTTTATGCATGTTAGATGAAATTGAATTTTTGGTTATTTTCGGCGCTATTCGTTCTTATTTGTTCTTATTGCTCGATCAATAGATTACGACGATTCGGGGACTTGCAAGAGTGATCCCCAACAGCAAGAAGACTGTCGCTAGCAAAGCAAGCAGTCCATCCTTGATGCATGTTGATCCCGTTATTTACGCATGCTAATATTTTAATTTCAACTGTATGTATGCATGCTATGTTGGCATGTTATTTCTCGGTTCACGATAGTTTACCTGAATATTTACTTGAACTGTAGGTAAATATCCATCATTTACCACTGAGCCTGGGTTTAGATCCGTTGTGATTTAGAGCTCGCTGGATGGGTCTCTAGTCACTTTATATTTAGTATACGAGTTGTTGTCGCTTAGCCATGCTTAGAACGGTAGTATGGGGATCATCGCTTCAGCGATGGTCAAGTACAACATTACTTTAAATATTTGAGTTAGGGTACTCATGTATGTATCATGTTTAAAAAAAACTAAAAATGCAAACAAAAAGGATTTAGATTTGAGCACATGGATGATAGTGTGATTATTGGGTGTGTGATTGTGTACCCGAGTCAACAAGGACCGAACATCTTGTCCCAATGAACCAAACGTTCTCGTGTGCAACCACATGAGAGGGATATGAGGCCTCTTTTGACTTATTACTTTGGCATATGTTAGCTCCGGGTCGTAGGAGGTTGTGTGTGCGTTGTGTGAAAAAGGAAATGATCCGAGTGTGTTGGGTGTGCGGGGGTGGAGTTTCGGGTAGGTTCTCCACACTGAGGAGCATCGGTATGTTATTGCGCTGCCGGTAACTCTGACACAACATATGAGTTTCCATCCATACAGGTGACTCGTAGTTAATATACTATATTGGAAACGTCTCGTAGGAGAAGTGTGCTAAATAGCTTGGCAAAAGAGGCAGTCTGACATGTGGGTAAAGTTGTACACCCCTGCAGGGTTTGAACTATTCGAATAGCCACGTCCTTGGTTATGGACACGCTTGGGGATGTCTTTCAAGAATTAGACTATAACATTTTGATAAAACCTGAGAATGGGTGGCACGAATGGGTAATTTGTGCTATTGATGTGGTGGCTATGGGAGGTCACCTCTAGGATATTAAGTATGCTTATTATTGTTGTCTCACTGATATTTGAACAATTTAAAACAGTTTTAACAAGTTGCTTTCAATTTATGACATTATTGCAAATTAAATATGGCTTTACGCTGAAAATAAATTATATGACCATCTCCTTTGAATTAAGCTTGCATATAGCTATGTATAGGCTTGTTAATCGTAAGTCTTGTGAGTATATTTTTGTACTCAACTGCATTGTTTATTTTCTGCAAAGGAGGTTGACCCCCCAAGGGGTTAACGGTGTGGAGGCTGACTACATTCTCGACGACTAGCTTGGGCGTTTTCGGTCAGTTGCCTTGTGGGTAAGGGCAGCCGGTTAGCTTTTGTTTGCTACCATCTTATGGCATGTGTTTTCCGCTACAAACTCTACCTTTTGTATGAAATGTTTGTGTATGGGTTATGTTGTAAAATTATGAAAACCCCGGTAATGTAATGACTTGTGTATGGAGTTGATGCTTATTTTTGTAAGATGTATGTGTACTGCTGTTCTGGGAAGTACATATACACCGAGAGCGGGGAAATTTGATTTGTGATGTTAGGACTAACGGAAAGGTTAAGCATTAAAAATTAAATCGCCCGGCGGCTCTCACAGTATAGGATCGCAAAAGTCTCTCTAGATATGTTCTAGGAATGCAGAGACTTCATCCTTCTCTTTCAGAGTAGAACGTCTAGTAATCAATTTCCCGGTAGCACATATGGGGCACACAAAATCTTCCTGATTCGGAAAATCCTTTTCATCGATATTATGTCTCTGTGAATTTTTAATTATATATCTCATCATTCTAATACCTAGGTGGCCTAATTTATCATGCCAGAGATAGAAAAGTTTAGAGCTTCTAAATAGTATTTTCAGAGCAGTACAAGCTACGGGTGCCTTAATATTAGTGTAGTATAGCCCAGTTTCATCTGAAGGAAGTCGTTCTAATACCTTTTTCTACTTTCTTCACACTTTGTAATGAGTGGGTATTCCATACCATACTCTTCGTCAGCCTCTACGTGGAAGCCGTTAGCGCGAATATCCTTGAGAGTTCTAGTCGATTATGGGTACACTAAGGCTTATTTAATGACCAAAGTTGTGTCCATCGGGAGTATAATTGTGACCCTTCCTAAGTCTATTATACAAGTATCGCTGCCTGCGATTGTCTTAAGACTACCAGCATTCTTGCTGATCTACTGAATTTTTTTTGTCTCTCTCAAGGTGGTATTCGTTGTACCGCTGTCCTCTATGCACACTTCCTCCATATGGCGCCACATGCGTTCTAATACTTCAAATATCATAACATAACTTGCTATTATAATTACGAGAAAATTAGGCCTTCCAGGACTCATCATAAGAATTTAATGCTTTACTCTCATAGAGCTTACAACCATTATTAAAAATTCCATCACAATCACAAACTGCAAGTGGCTGTAAAAAGATCTAAGTGCAATGCATGCACTGGATCGAATCAGCGAAGTATGTAGAAACTTCTGTCTGAATCTGCTTCATGGCCATCTTCTCCTCTTGGGAAACTACAGCTGCGGTCGCTGCGATGTCCAAAGGAGGGGTGATAGGGGCTGCTACTGGGCTATCAACATCCATGAGTGTAACTAATAGTTGTGGATCCTCTATGACTACAATGGCGAGGTGCGCCTCATGCCATCCTTTGCTCTTCTTCTTATACTAGAAAGCATCAATAACGCGCGACCCATGACCTTACCCTTCTTGTCCCTCTCCTTTGTGAGAGGCTTCCTCACCTTGTAGCTACTAGCATTGGCTTCGTAGCCAACATTGCTACTAGGTGGCTCTGAGATGTAGTTCTTCCTTAGAACATCATCTTGAGCTTCCGCAACTTGCATGATGTTAATCAATTCGGCATACTCTTTGTAGTCGTGTTGATGATAGTTGCATATGGATTGCACTGCATTCGGGTGAAAGGTACAAAGAGTCTTCTCAATCTTCTTCTCATCCGTGATTACCTTACCACAAGTTGAAGATTGGTACAAATTGTATACAAATTCTGACCATGATGTGCTAGCTCTTCGAACTTTCGGTTCGTGATGCTAGTCATCTACATTTTTATGCAAAGAGTTCATAATTACTACTGGTAATTTGCATAAAATGGTTGTAAAATTCTCGTAATATTCTTTGAACTCCCGGTTCGTGATCCCATATTTTTCTACGCATTTTTCATGATTTACCACTATTTTCAATGATTAAAAGTAATATAAACAATCACATATAATCAAAACAGCAAATACAATATATAAATTGCATAGAAATAATAAAAAAAAGTTAAACATGCTTCAAATGCTCAAGCTGATTCAAAATTTGAATTCTCGAGGCCCTTTTCTGCTGGAATATAAGTTTTCAAAGAATTATGCAATTTCCAGGGGCTAAACCACGAATTTTGAATTATAAAAAAATTTCTCGCATAATTTTAGAAAATACGAGGGCTTATTTGTAAGATTTGGGATTTTCATTTTCATTTCTCCTGTCCCAGTTTTTTTCACATGGGCCAGCTTCTCTCGTCCCATATCTGGCCAATCAAAAGGGGAACGAGGGGGATGCTAGGGTTCCCCTCGCCCTATTCCTACGATGGCGCTTCTAGCGCCTTGCGGCGCCAGAGGCGACGGTTCGAGAAGGCAAACGCCGCGGTTTGAGGTCGGCGGCTGAGAAGCGAGTGGCTGGCGATGTGCATAGCCACGGCGGCTCCAGGGTGTAGGCGGATGCGGTCCGGCCGACGGAGGCTTGCGAGCGCAGAGGCGGTCCTCCACAGCCGCGACGCGGCCGCAGTGAGGAACGCATGTGGTGGCCGACCGGAGGGCGACGCTGTCGCGCTCAGCCACGTGGTCGCGCGTGCGGGTGACCGGAGTGGGTGTGCTCGGCGGAGCCCGTGATGCCTTCGGCGGCTGCGGGTGGCCGGTGCGCGCGCAGTGCATGATGTGGCGTGGTGCCGAGGCGCGATCTTCGCGCGAGGTGACCGGTCTTCTTGGTGAGGTGACCGGTCTTCTTTGGCGAGTTCGTGGCGCATGGCCGTGCGGAGCCAAAGAGCACGACGGCCATGCATGGCGGCGGCGGCGGGTCTCTCTTGTGCGGCGTCGGCACCTTCCTCCTTTTTTTCTTTTCTTCATCGTGCTGCAGTGCCCGTGCAGATGGCCGGCGGCGAAGGGCATGGGGCGTGCCAGTAGCGTGCAGTCCGACGGCGGTGCGACCATGCGAGGCCGACAAATGCAGTGCATCCGTGTGGCCGCCAGGCCATGCGAGCACACCCGCAACGTCTCGGGCGGTGGTTTTTCCTTTTCTTTGTACTGTTCATCCAATTACTGCTCATATTCACTGTTCATGCAATGATCTACAGTTCAATCAACATCATCTCTTTCATGCAATCCCACCAATCGGCTTGACAGGCGACTTCAAGTTGGCTCGCAGTAGATTAGAGAGGATTTGCACCGTAGAAACTAATCTAGAAAGCCAAATTTGCGGAATTGAAAGAAATCTAGAAAACGATTCGATCGACGAGCGAGCGTCGTGCTACGACGGTTACCTTTTGATTCGAGTAGAGTAGGCCTAAAGGTAGGTCGGAGTCGATCGTGCTGATAACGTGTTGAGGAACAATCGCTGACGAGTCCAGTCCGAGCGATTACATCGTAGACAAGCATAGAATTGTAAGAACAATGCAAGAACACAAGTACACAATAGTAGATTGAACACAGAGATATGAGTGGACTTCTTGCTTCTCTTTATTACTCTTCAAACGATCAGCCTTTTACAATGACTAGTACCCCCTGTTTATATGCTAGAGCTCCTAAAGTTTTGGATGGGGGCGCCCATATATGGGCCGGCTGCTGGGCCAAGCCCATGGTTCCCCAACAAAATCCATGCCCTAAAAAATTTCCACCTCCCCCAACAACTCCGAGATCCGTTAGCTCTCAAAATCATTAACCGTCAAACCACAGAGCAATCGAAAATTCGTGACGACATGCGATCAAACGCCTAAAAATCCCCAAAATTTAGGGCTAAAAGGTGTCTATTTAATCGAAAAGGGGAAAGGGGTAGTTAGTTAGTAACCTCTTCTTTTTCAAATTTTGGGCACTATTGACCCTTGTTCATCTGAAATTCTAAATCTAGCTCTCCTTATCCTCCAAATTCCATATATAGCCCCCCTCCAAGCACAGTTGATCTAGAGGCTGACATGTGTCTCCTACTGCACAGAAGTAGGACTTCCCGCGCTCTGGGTTGCAGCACGTAGTAGCTGTGCTTGCAGGCCGCAACAGCAAGGGTGCTATGCCCCACGGATGCATCATAGAAGCAAATGTGAAGTATTGCAACTGTAACCACATGGTAACATGGGCGTGCATGTTATGTGCCTGCCTTCCATCTCACAATCTGCTAGTGCTGCCTCAACAATCACATGCACAATACACAATCCAAGAAATTACTAACTCTTAGTACTTTAATTTGATAAATCAATGTTCTAGTAGTAAGCATTTTCATGCGGCTCTAATGCGTCCGTGGGGCACAGCTACTGTGTACTGTGGGCCCCCAGCGCAGGAAGTCCTGCTGCGGCCACACGACACAACAGGAGATATGTGCCAGCCTCTAGATCAACTGTGCTCGGAGGGTGGCTATAAAATAGATGGGTCGTGTTGTGTTGGCCCACATGCCTAGAAGGCGGCCCAAGCATGGTCCGATGGTCTGTCGGGCCGGGCCGGTCCGAGGCCATTTAGCCGACGGGCCGTTGTGGTCCACTTGGGTTTGGGTGAATAGTGTCAGGTCGGTACTGTTTATTGCGGGTTGAGTTGTACGAACTGTAATGGTTTTGGGTTGAACAGTAGTGGGTTGAATACTAATAGGCTTTTCGGGTGGGTCCCGAGCCGAAGATGGCAAAGACGAGGAGGAGGCAAGATGAGCATAATCGCGGCTGAGCAACCCACTTTTGGGTCTTTCTTCGGCTGAGGTGGCTCGGGGAGAGGTGGACGACAGCGGCGGCGCACAGTTGAAACAGGGGAAAACAGCAGCGGTGGTCCGATCATGTTCTGGCCAAAGAGGCCGGTGCTTGAGCACCTGTTGACCAAGGGGGTCACGACGGTGGTGGAGGCGGTCCTAGGGGAGCTCTGTGGCGGCGTAAGCTGTGGGCGGCGCGGCCATGGCTCATGGCGACAGCGAGCTAGGGTCGGTGGGGATGGGCTTGGAGCTAGGGAATGAGTTCGCGGTGGTGAGGCGAAGTTCACGTTGGGATCAATTGGACAATGGCGTGGACGGAGAAGGTGAATCGAAGAAGGGGCTAATCGAGGCTTTTTCGGGTGTGGTGGCGGTTGAGAGAGATGGCTGAGGTTGGGGAAGAAGGAAGGTGGCAGTGGTGTTGGCTTGAGGTTGTGGAGGAAGTGTATATATATATATATTGACCGTTTCGAGCCCGTGAATCCCATTTTCAACTCCATTTAGCCGAATGCACCCAATAAATCCCAACCATCCCACACCACCTTTCTTTATATCCTTTTCGAATTTCTTTATTTCATTTTGTTTCCATATTGCTTCTTGTTGAGCCCAAACTTATTTATTTGATTTTCTTCCACGTTAGAAGTTGGACTTATTGATCAAGCTTCGGAGAGAGTTGATCAAGACGCGGGAGAGGTAAATCAGGCAAGTCACATTTTTTGATCATTTTTAGCCTATATTTCATGTACTTATAGTATTACTTTCATTATCATATTTATGCCAATTGCTTCTTTATTGAAATAATATTTTTGAATGCCATGACAACTAGATATATCCTATCACCCCACATACAAGTCCACATGATCATTTGTAGGCCATATTCACCTTGACAAGTTTAAGGTACATAAAATATTAACAAATGTTCATCATTGTCACACAACGTTTCCTCAAATATTGAAAAAAAGTATTGGCTAACCACCAATAGTTTTGTTGGAGAGCCGATGATTAAGACTAGGAGGATAGACAACCCAATAGACTTGATAAAAGTGAGTCGAATGTGAGATCAAGAGTAGGGCAGCCACGAGTTGGATGTTGGCCATCAACTCATTGGAAGACATGCAATGACTAGAACCTTGTGCCAAATAACAGACACTTAAATCGCTCAACCACAGGTTTGGTATATCCAACTTGGCTTAATACACCGCTCTTCCGATTGAATATCTACAGTATGTCAACTGCTCTTATTGTACAAAGCAATCGCGGATTGGGGGTGAGACAAGAGTAGGCCAATCAGGGCACTCGCTGAACTACACAACGGTATGGACCAATCAGCATCGGACCGCACACTCCACCATTGGCCGGTGGTTTGCTGATGGTTGTATTGAACTTGAACCTACCGAGTAGAAGCTAGAAAGGTTGAGCAATGAAAATACTTTGCTATCTCAACTCAGTCACATGCTATTGTGTTGCATGTATACAGCTTGACAGTATAAGTTTGAGATGTCTTGTGGGGAAAGTTAAGTAACTATGCAGAGTATAATCAATGGTATTTGGATACGTCATGCTTCCAATTAATAAAGTTGTGTTCATAGGTGATTCCAATATATGAGAGATAAGTAGAGATTTTGAGATGTTAAGATGGTAATTACAATTGTTGAGTAAACCCATAATGTTATATTAGTATAGTTTTACTATTTTAAAGATAAACTGTTTTAATTCAAAAGTTGCATCCACATCTACTTGATATGGTAAACTCTTAACAATCAATTGAATTCCTAGCATGTAGTTAAATAACTTTCTCATATGGCTTGTTGAGTATGTTGTATACTTAATCTTGCTAAATTTTCACTAAAAATATATCAAAGGATTGAATAACACCTTAGAGATCGTGTTAGGGTTACAACCGCACTTAAGCTTTCCCGTGGAGACTATTTGGTTTTTCTTAATGGAATTTAAAGCTTTAGACTTAAGATGTCCATTTTGTTACTGCAAAATAGTCGTTAAACCATAATTCAATCAAATTAATGCTTTATAAATGTTCGTAAGCAGGTTTGGTGGCTATTCCGATCTGCAATCGAAATCCTAGGTTATTGCGCAAACCAAATATATCCCGTTTGAAAAATGGTGTGTTTCGATATGTAATGTCACGAGGGACCAGATGTATGCACAATTCCTAATCAGGCCAAATTGGTGTCAATAAAACTAAAGAAATATAGTGGCGTTTGGTTTATTTAATGGCTCGACGACCAATCTACTATGCAAATAGAGGGGGCTGATTTCTCATCAAAATTTGAAAGAGAAGCGAGCATGTAAAGTTGTAAACAATGCAACAGATCATGTGATGTATTTGCAACCAATAGCATTCCAAACTTTCACAACTTGTTTTGTAGGTTCCAGAAGTAGTGAGCTGCCTTGATTTCCATTGCACCCATGTCATGTATATGCTCTGCTGGTCTTTTATCTCCGAAAGCAGCCAGATCTACGGCTCGGTGGGGGAAATTTCCTTGAAGATGTCGTTCAGATCTCCTTGGTGTGGATCGAAGGCCAGCAGTTTGGTCACTGCATCCTGATTTTTTTTTAATAAAAAAACACATAATTTCCACTTAAAATTTATCTGCCCATTTTGCATGTAACAGCATAAACGTTTTTTTCCCCTTAAACATGTCATTCTGCCATCAAGTCATTACCTGGTATTGCTGGTCCTTTGCTACTAATTTCTCGCAGATCATGCGCCTTACAGGTCTCTTGGAATAAATGTCCTCCAAAATATTAGCAGCTCTCTGAACAACTTCATTCGGAACACCTGCGAACAGCCAAACATGAGGATCATCTTTGTATGGACAGTCTGCAATAATATGCTGTCCGGTTTCTTTGTACATCTCCTGGAACCATCAATTTCAAAATGTAAAATGTAAGTCAATTTAATATGGCACTCCTACTTTAGCATGCCAATTACTGAATTACAATGACAACTAACAATGTGAACTAAATAATACAGTAATTTAGCGTTTCCCTCAAAAAGAAGTAGAGTATTATAGTGTTAGCATAATTTGCCAGCTGACTAGAAGTTCGTTCCATGTACATACCAGCAAGCTGTGCACAATGCAGTCCTGCAAGAAAAGGTTTGTTACTTGTATCTGACTCAGAAGGATCCATACCTATTGTTGTTTAAATGTAGTACAAAAGCTTACCAAAGCTTAAGAGCGCTTGCCCAGGTACAAGTCTTCACCATGGGTATTAAAAGTTAAGCAGGAATTTAGTACAAAAAAAGAGCAGAATGGGAACAAGAAAAACATATGACAGCTTTCATGTCTACTTACCGATAAAGAAATATGATTTCCCCATTGCTTGTCTGTCCATCAGGATTCAGAACACTCATGGTACAACATTTGATATGTTCAGACTGCACAATGTCTCACATTTATTAAAATCATTACAAATGGGGGCTACAAAAGATCGACTGAAAAAGAACAAAACTGTTTCTATACATCTACAGATCTACTAAATATTGATTATTACCTGTGGTAAGTAGTTTTTGGTGAAGATCTCTGTCAGATGTGTTGACAAAAGGACCTGAAACAGTTGAAATCATATCCCAACATCACTGGTAAAGATGTTAATACTTCACTTTGTCAAAAATTCCAGCATTATCAAGTAGAAGTGGATTGATCGCATGTCTACGTTTGAGTTGTTAAGGGTATTTGTGGTATTCTTATTGTTCTAGTGTTTAGTTTTGTGTCCCTCCTGTACTCTATATATTACCCATTGCGCTATTGCAATAGCCACACAAGCCTCATTTTAACATGAGTAAGCTATTTATGATATATACAAGAGCCAATCAACAACATTAATCTGTCAACAATTGTTGCCTTCATTCAATAAAACAAATGTCATTACACAAGGAATTATTTATAACTTAATATGTTATTGTATGCAGGCTGAATATAGAACCAGGTACTCCCATAAAAAAAATATAGAGCCAGGTACTGACATTGACAATAATTTGTTACTCATGCTTGAAAAAGGCGATGTCAAGCTGCTTATTATTTGCAGAACCATCAAATGAAATAAACTTGTATGGGGGTTACTACCTTCTTTGCACTCTATATTCTATATTAATGTCAAACACTACCGCTGTATCTGTCTTTCGAGTTTAAAAACAACGGTATTGTGAATGAAGTGATATAGGTTTAAGAACCCATAAATCGGCCACCTAATAAGGGTAGCCATTCTGGTACAAGTATTCACAACTCTAATGCCCACTGCCCAGCAACCATGGAAAATGACATATCAAAATGCCTACCGAACTGAAAGAAAAATGAAAAGGAAAAATAAGATAAAAATGCAGAAAATCTGAGCTAAGCAAATCATGAAATGATGGCTATAATTTCAAGTGTGCTTGTAAGGAATATCAGGCAGAAAAGCCTATCAGATTCATATTCATTAGTAACATTTTCCCAAGTTAGGTACCTAACCTTTGGAGGATAATCATAGTTTGCAAAATGACTGATAGTCCCTCCAAGCAGACCAATGCCATCTACAAACAATCAGAAAATAAAATTAGGCATCTACTCTTGAGCAAGGTGAGGATGGAGATGGCAAAGAAATTTAAGTTATGTGTGTTCTCACCTTCTGTTAGAGTGCCCTTACCGAATTCATCCAATAAGCACAGAGATCTCGATGTTGCATGCCTGAAAATTTTCTTCAGTTGTATGTTCAAAATCATGAGAACAAACTTAAGGGTGGATACTACTATGATACCTGAGCATTGTTCCAACTTGATGTAAATCTATCATAAAAGTTGACTGTTCAGTTGTCATGGATTTGCTTCCCATTGCACAGAATATCCTACAAAGCATTATTGAGAATGTCAGGGATCTAACTGTGTTTAATTCAGACATGTGTGTGCCCTGTATTCTATACATATTGGCCTTTGGCCTACGACAGTAATACATCAATTGTTTTCCTTAATTCTTACCATAGAAAACATGCTATATGCAAACAAAGTGCTTTTATATGATAGACAAACCTATCTGTCAATCCAACAATGGCAGAATCAGCAGGAACAAAGCTTCCAATATGAGCAAGAAAAACCACCAAAGCCACCTGAAAGCAAATATCCGACACAACTTGAGTTTTGTTGTGGTTCACTAATTTATGTTAAATCAAAGTCAGGTAGCACTACCTGCTTAATGTAAATACTTTTCCCAGAGTAGTTAGGTCCAGTTATTATGTTTATTCTTCCTGGGATAAAAACAGTTTTAAGTCATAAAGTTTTGAAATAATACTGGTAGTATCATGTAAGCTTTAAATTTGTCGAGAACTAATCACCTGCACTACGGATTTTAGTATCATTTGGAACAAAGGTATCAACGGTCATTTCCTGCAAAGCATGTCTAATTTGCTACTGGAGTAAATTTAGGAACTTCCGGATAAAATATCTTAAACCATAGACAGTTAGTCGGACTACCCATGTA
This sequence comes from Hsuehochloa calcarea, assembly GCA_036346395.1. Taxonomy (NCBI): domain Eukaryota; kingdom Viridiplantae; phylum Streptophyta; class Magnoliopsida; order Poales; family Poaceae; genus Hsuehochloa; species Hsuehochloa calcarea. Next base: position 8,244,630 of record CM070602.1, read on the forward strand.
AAAGGTAAAATGACAATAGATACTAACCTGCCATTCTGTATCTCGAGTATGGAATCCTCAGTTAAGATGGGCCTAACAAAATTGTTTTGGCGAGCAACATTTGCCATTGATAAAATACTGATGTAACAGTAACAAAGAGAGCACATTAGATCGGCGTATTATCAGTAAGTTGAATATACACAATGAATGAGTGCATACCAATCAAGTTCTGCTGCAAAGTTCACAGCTTTTGTCAGTTGAGGTAGAAACTGAAGAACACGACATACTAAATCCCTTACGATTGCTCTCTCCATGTCTGTGTCAATGTGACCAGGTTTGAGTAAAAATCCATTGCATCTAAGATGAGGTATCCTAGATATTTTTATTATGTTGCCTAATAAATACTTGGGTGTACTTCCATAGAAATGCTACATTATGAATTTACTAAATTTAGGATAACTAACTTATATCTAATGATATGATATTCATGCACTGCATCACGAAAGGAAATATTTGTGGAATCTCCACAGGTTTATGTCCAAAACTGAAATAAACAATCCAGAGAGCACGCACAAAATAGAAAATCAAACTTGAGCTATAGCAAACTCTGGAACATATGATTGTATAACTAGAAATTGACTAATGGATATAAAGGTTTATTTCAAAATCTGTATGTAATTAAGATTTGGGTGTATCTGGAATTATGGATAGTATGGCAGGATCTGTTTGTTAGGTGAAGTGCTCACTGCTTGCTTATTCATGGACCGTAACATTAAGGGTAAATTAGCAGCATCAAACACCAAAGAAAGTGCAAAACGGATTTATTTGAAGGAAAAGTTTGTAATATTAGGGTAGCTATATCTTCATCATCAGGGCAAATCTGATTATTGTACCAATAGTAAATGTAATTTGAGAAGAAATTACAACAGCAGGACAGAATTAAAGAAGTTAATAAATTGTTAAAAGTTACCAAGAATTTTATGATAAATATCTCCCAGAAGATTGTCCAGTTCTCTTGTCTTTTGAGTATGATAGTAGAACCTTCTCTCCTCCGCTTCCTCTGAAAACTGGTGAACATAAAATTTATTACACAATAACAAAATAATAAATAAATAAGACACTGCATACCGCAAATTCGAAATCTTGAAGTCCTATTAACAAGGCATCACCTATCTTCTCATGAAAAAAACACATTAAGTATCCTGCAAGCAGCAAATGTGAAGGACATAAAAATGGCAAACACATAAACATTCTCATACTGGAAAAATTTTATATAAAAAAATGCATATTGAATTTTACCAGCATTATCATCTAGCAACCTTTAAAGACTCCAGTAACAACTACAATAGTAACTATACTATGAAACTAGTAATTCACAAAGAGTGCTCACATATTGCCGATATTTAAATTCCTATGCAGACCAAACTCAGGCCCTTATCTTCTTACATATTTTGCCTCAAACATTTAATTGGCAGTAATCAAACAAGGAGTTCCGTCAAATATTTCAACCTACTACAGGCCATAGCTTAAAACTGCATCAACTTAACCATGAACCCAAACTTTCACCATGTGACACTACTCACACTACATCTACACATCCCCCTAACTAAAATAGAACTATGCCTTTTGGAGGTTGAAAGACTTACTATGTACATTGACCCTAGGCATAGGTTATGAAGTTAGCTTAACTCAAGGTACAAGTAGTCTTTGATGTTTCTCGTGCATCTATATCAACATGAAAACAGACCACCCAATCATGGTTATTAAGGCGGTAAGGCAAGGCGAGGCGACCCACCCCCCTCACACACATTTTAAACGCTAAGGCGTGAGGCGAGGCGGCGCCTTACACATCCTAAGGCGCTAAGGCTTTGTGTGTAAGTAATTTATCTACCCTGATGCAAAGTAGTTTTGTGTTTTGTTCCGTCCACGATATATGGGTTGAAATTAAGCCCATACAAATTTGGGCATCCCGAGCTGCTATATCAGGCCCAACACAAAGAAAAAATATCGCATCGCTCACTCTCATCAAAGCATCGTCTCACCATCCACGCCGACTATATCTTCTCGCCTCGCGTCCACGTCATCTATTTGCAGACGTCCACACAAGCTGGAGAGCGCGACGGGCGACGTAGCCGAAGGCCAGAGCTGCAAGGCGTGGGATCAGCGAGATGGAGGCGCCGCCACCTAGGGTTCCAGGTGACTGCTACTCCCCAGCCCGCCGCTCCCCTGCTCCCCCGACGCGCCACCGGGCCTCCCATGCTCCCCCGACGCACCGCCGGGCTTCCCCTGCTCCCCCCTCTTGCCCGGCTCCCGACGCCGCCCGAGCTCTCCCGCCTAATCCGGCACGGGCCTCCTCTGCTCGCCTCGCCTTGGATCCGACTGCAACGCCAAGACGGGCGACGGGCGACGGCAAGGCGACGAGCGATGGCAAGGTGGGGGCGATGCCTTGGCCTCCGGTGGTGCCTTACCGCTTAGGCAACGCCTAAGCAATGCCTTAATAACAATGCACCCAGTTACACCAATAAAAAGGTCAATATAACTTCCCAGGGGACAGAAATTTTTTACCAATCTATTCTCTTGCTTTCACTTTGGAGTTTGGACCATACAAAATGCTAGATTAATTGAGAAAATATACATTGGTTTCATAGAAGTGAAAGTGCATTAGTTAGAACCATGGATCAAAAAACCAGAACCAGTTGAAATCCCACTCGACGGGGTACCTGCCGTCGAGGATAGAAATCCTACTTGCCATCACGGCCGAGATAGAAATATCGACCTATTCACGGCTATCACGTGTAATGGGATCCAAAATCCCAGCCAGTTTTTCTCGGTTTCGCAAATTCAAATTTTGAATTTTGAATTTCGGTTGGTTTTTAAGCAAATTCAAGCGAATTTCGTGCGGGTTTTTTTCTAGGAAATCCGATTCTGGCCGTTTTTTCCCTACGGCGACCGGATTTCCGAACGGTTTTGGATCTGCCACGGTTATGGCGCAGAATCTCTACTACCGGCGGCGGATTTGAAATCCTACGGTTTTTCCGAGTTTGCAAATTCAAATTTCAAATTTCGGTTGATTTTAAGCAAATTTAAACGAAATTGATCGGTTTTTCCGAAAACCTACGTGGATTCTACGATCGTCACGTACGAATTGTGCCGGGAACGGTTTTTCTATCCATGGTACCGGTAACCGACCGGTTAACGGAAATCCCGGAAAAAACCGGACGAATTTCAAAAACTGAAATTTGAATTGCCGATATTGAAAATCAATTTCTGGAAAAACCGGTCAGAAAAACCGGAAAAACTGGCCGGAATTTTGAATTGACAAATTTTGAATTAGAAAGTTTTTAATGAAGTGAATATTTAGCTCATACAATACGTAATCTAGCATATTTAACTCATACAATATGTAATCTAACATATTTAGCTTATATGAAGTACAAACCGGCCAAAAACAATAATTCAAGCATATTTAGCTCATACAATACGTAATCTAGCACAAAATAGGCCTAAACCAATCTAGGAAGTTATGAGAAAAGTTAAAAATTAAAATTTTCCGTCCTAGCATCGTTCACCCGGCCAAGACGGAAATCCGATTCTGGGCAGAATCAAGTAGGATTTTTCCCCGTTAGAACCCTCTTATATATATTTAATATAATATACCAGAAAAGGAGGCTTTCATAGCATAAACAAAAGAAACAGGAAACTTGAACACACAATAGCAGTGTTTATATCATATTGAAAGCTAGGTAATGTCAAATTAAATAATACAATAAGAACAAAGTTTAATGTAAAGAAGAGGAAAAACTACCTATTTGGTGTACATAGACAATTAGTGGAGCTTTTCTGCATTCAAGTGAGAAATGGAAGGAGGCATTTTCATTAGCTGACACCTAGAAGCAACTGAACTGTTAGAAACTATTGAATAAAGGCATAACAATTTGATGCTTCAAAGTAAAATTGGGGTTGGAAGATTCATCACCTGCTCCAAAAAGTCAGGTAATCCTTCATACACCATCCTTAGCTCATCAAGCTATTTTTCACAAAGAGATGGTATTGAATTAGAGAAGCCAATCGTAACTTTGAAAAACAGCAACAGAAAAATCTAGATATTTAGAAGAACCAGACAAGTTCCATACATAACAAAATCAGAAGATAGGTAGCCCTTTATGATAAATGTGGAGAAAACAAATGAATAGCAGCAAAATAAACATAATCTGCAGATGTTTGTTTCCTGCAACAGTTCAGATTTACAACTAAGCACTGAGGATTAGTTATAGATGAACAGCCAGGAAAATTTCATGATGCAACCAGATTAATATTGTTATATTTAAAAATGGTGTTCAAAGTTCAGACACGTGTACACCCACCCACCCACATGTGCAACATGTGCACACAAGGTCTACACCACGATCCCTATGTAGTCTCACCAATTTGACCAGACCCCGGTAAGCCACTGAACAATAACCTATTTTGCAAGATGGAAGTAAGGTTTGGACATGTCATCCTTACATTCAGTGGTAGATAGCTACATTTGAGAAAATGGGGAATAAATTCAGTCTAAATAGTGTTGTAATGGCAATCACAACTGGAACAACTGAGCAGGATACCACAGACATACTGGTTATGCTTAAAGCGTAACTTTTAGCATAACCTGCTTCAACTATTGCGCAAAGAGACAGTAAGGTAAGGTCTGACAATTGTCTTATAGTTGAATTACATGAAACTAAATGTTTAGCCATTATAAAATGAAGTATGGGAACACTTAAAAATATAATTTCCAACAACAGAACTCGACTCCAGGATGGAGAAAGCACCGCACGATCTGACCTCATCACATAACCCTTCTTTCACCACTGTCTCATAGCCTTTCTCCTTACCCCGTTGCACATCAATCACACCAATTACCTACCAATCAGAGATGAACAAAATCACCAATTTATGATATACGAGACAGCGAAAACAGGCCTATGCAAAGCTTCACAGACCCCCAGATAAACCAAATGTGCCTTTACTATGCAGAATAATCTGGAATATCAACATTAAGTCCCATATGATGAAATATTCCTTGAAAATATCAACATTAAGTCCCAATGTTTGGTTCTTCTAAATACTTCCTTGGTCAAAAGTTTGAATGATCATATTGCTGTATCTAATATTCTAATGATCCATGGAATTAACCAACAAAAGATGTGGCATATCAATCCAATTTCTAAGAAAAAGTACAACACATGTTCAAATTTCCTTGTGCATTTCAAGAGAGATACAACTGTATGGGAACTGACCAGATCCGATACATAATCCAGCTCTGCTGTAATGGAAGAATGTGCCTGAAAATATAAAAGGCCTATGAACGAGGAAAAACATTATTGTAACAGCATGAAACTTGTTCAAATTTCCATTAGTTAAGTGGTGGGACCGAGACTGGTACGTGGTACCTTTCCAACCAAGTCAATGTTTATATGTTGCAATTTGTTTGCCAGATGCTCTGATAGTCCTACTTCAAAAATCTTGTTTATATGCAGAAGAGAGCAAATGCACTGAAAAACAAGAGCAGTGAAATAAGAAAATTACCACTATGAGAAATTAAAAAACAAGAAAAAATAACCAGCATGCAGATGGGGATACTGGACATCTAGCACTTCAGTCATAGCTTCAAATGTAATACACCAAGCACACCAAGTGGGAGAAGGGGAAAATTATTCAAAAATGGCTGTGAATTTATCAAAAGAAGAATTCTGTAAAGTACATTCTCAACACCCCTAAGCTCATATACAGTAAGTTAGCCAGATTCAATTAAGCTTTCTGAGCCAGGCAGTGAGCCATCAGGTCAAAAATTGTAAACTGCTCAGTTTGCGCCTCGGAAAAACAAAATGGGAGTGGTTTACAGGATGCGTATACTTGATATCTTAAATATTAATTTTGTTTCGTGTTTAGTAATCCTACTGGACATGCACTGAAAAACAAGAGCAGTGAAATAAGAAAATTACCACTATGAGAAATAAAAAAAAACAAGAAAAAATAACCAGCATGCAGATGGGGATACTGGAGACATCTAGCACTTCAGCCATAGCTTCAAATGTAATACACCATGCCCACCAAGTGGGAGAAGGGGAAAATTATTCAGAAGTGGCTGTGAATTTATCAAAAGAAGAATTCTGTAAAGTACATTCTCAACACCCCTAAGCTCATATACAGTAAGTTAGGCAGATTCAATTAAGCTTTCTGAGCCAGGCAGTGAGCCATCAGGTCAAAAATTGTAAACTGCTCAGTTTGCGCCTCAGAAAAACAAAATGAGAGTGGTTTACAGGATGAAGATACTTGATATCTTAAATATTAATTTTGTTTCGTGTTTAGTAATCCTACAACAGCCTTTAGTTATGTAGTTACGTGATGTTTCTTTATGAAGGTCTTGAGGAGCTTAACGTACTATAAATTCTGAAGATGAAGAGTAAAAATAAATATCGTCTCTGCTAAAATTCATGCACCACCTATGATCAATAATCTTCAGTCCTCAACACTGAATATCAAATTGTGCTGCATTGCAAAATGTTCTGAAGCAATAATCAAAACATGCAATTTTTTCGGTGATTTCCTGCCAGAAATCTTTAGTGGCCTTAATATTTTCTTAGTTCAAATAAACAATAGAACAAACATGGCTTTGCTGTTAAGTTTCATCAGAACTTACTTGTACGGAGGCATATTTCAATATTTAAGTTTTCTACAAGTACTGCACCAGTATGCAAGGCTTAAAGAACCGATTGTCTAGAAAGGCAGAGAGAACTCATAGAAGATTCTTGTTCCAGGATAACATGTATTGGAATTTGGAAACAAAGCTTTTTTGGGGGTACCTTCAGAAATGTGTGCCAATCACTGCTTGTACCGAAGGAACTTGGAGAGTTGAATTTCTTCCCAAAAAGACAAATGTCAGATGTGCATATTTGAAAACTCTGAAGTTGAATAAAGCATGCTTAAAGAGACTGAGACTAAGAATAACCATGATATTGTTATGAGTAGCATATGATTATGAGGATTCAACTATTCTATACTACTTTTGAGATCCTTTTTTACGTCAGACAATTATAATGTCTCAATTTAATCATTCAGTTACAAAACACAACTCTTGGTCCTTGTTTATATATACACAAATAACATATATACTATGTTTTGTTAAGAGTCTTTACATATTAGTAGTCACTCTTGGCCCATGTGGCCCATGTAGCTCATAAGGCCCAACTAATCATGTATATATATAACTTCTCAATAATGAATAAAATGTACAATTGTGAATAGCAAAATCTCTCTCAATTTATCTAATATGGTATCAGAGCCAAACCCTAGCCTCAACATGCCACCTCGCCGCAGCCGCTACTAACTTCACTGTCGGCGAGCCTATTGTGACCTTAGGGGACTTCCACATCGTAAATCAGGTCGTCCCCTGTCATCCTCGAGCTCAGCCTTCGTCTTCAATTGTTCACAAGCTCTTCCGCTCGTCTCCACCGTCGTCGTTGTCGAATTCGCTCGATTCGCACCGGATTGAGCTCCCTCCGCAGCTGGCCTCGATTCGCGCCAGATCGAGTTCCATCCGCCACCACCGGTCACGATCCACGCCGAATCGAGCACCCTCCGCCGCTGGCCTCGATTCCAGTTACCGCCGGCCTTGGATTCTGCCAGATCTTCACGCTGGATCGAGCACCCTCTGTCGCCGCTGGCCTCGATCTCGGTCGTCGTTGGCCTCGGATTGCCTTGCTTTGCTTCGGGCCGCCACCACTGAGCTTCAGCACCCCTACTCTGCCTTACTCTACTTCGGGTCACAGCCATTGAGCTCCGCCGCCCCTGCTCTGAGCCCGTCGCTTGGTACTCTGCTGCAGCCGGGCGCTTTGCTTCGATTGCTCTACTTCGGCTACTGAAACTCCAACTGTTACTACTTTGCTACGCTGGTGCTCTGCTATCGGTGTTGTTTTGCTCGGCTACTGGTGTTTGCCTGGTTGGACTACTGTGTGGTGTTGTTGGTTGATTCCAGCGGGTACTCTTGTATTTCTGCTGGCTGCTGGCGCCAGTGAAAATCTTACCGGCCGATTTTACGCGATTCACGCAGAATCGGTTTACCGGCAGATCCTAGAGAAATTCATCCGCGACGAAAAATCGGCTTTGGTAAAATTTGTTCAAAAAAATTCGAATTTGCATGAATTATGTTCGAATTTGATCTTTTTTTAATTTAAAATTCGAAATTTTTGAATTTTTTTTTGAAAATTTTGGCCGAAATTTCCGGTTACCAGCGGTAACCGGGGTTACCGGCGCCCTCCGAAAAAAAATTCTAACCGAAATTGTAAACACTGGCTGGCGCTTGAATCCCTTGTAGTTGCTTGGTGTCAGTGTACTTTCTATCATAGCGTTTGAAGGTATTCTTGGTCCTAGTCCAATCCGGCGTCAGTCTATGTGTTCTCATTGTAAGAGATATGGCCATTTAGAAGATAGGTGTTTAAAGTTACATCCTGAGCTGAGGTTGCCATTGTGTGTTTCGTCTTATCGATATGATGATGTTATTTTTCTTCTGTTCTTGTCAGTGCTTTGAAATCTTGTGCAACTCAGTTTGGTCAAATTCAGGCTTCGATGAGCAACCTTCAAGCTCAGTTGTGTCGGTTGTAGGCATCTTCTAGTGGATCCACATGCTGGAATGAACCCTTGACCATTCTAATGGGCCTAAAGGCCAACATATACAATTTACATGTGTATATAAATATGCAAAGAACACCCTATACAAGTCATATATAACACCCCCAAACTCACGGTGGATCAACAACACTGACTTTGGAGAGGTAGAAGCTGTGCTGAGCTCTAATATGTGCCTTGGTGAATAAATCTGCTAACTGAAGCTCTGAATGCGCATACTGAAGAGAAATAACATGGTCCTGCACCTGCGAACTCATGAACGAAGCATTTGTTATGAATATTGTATGTATATTCAAGAGGGCCCAATGGACAATATATATAGGGAATACAAGGGGGTACCATATACAGATAAGGAAATACAAAAGGACTCCTATTCTAACACCCTCCCTCAAACTCATGGTGGATTACACACACTGAGTTTGGAGAGAAAATACAAATGTTGTACCTTAGTCTGTGGCTTCATGAAGAAGTCAGTAACCTGCAACTCTGAGGACATAAACTGTAAAGCAAGTACTCCCTCCTGCACCTGAGAGCGAGTGTATGAAGCATCCACACTAATGTGCTTAGTGAGCTCATGCTTCACTGGGTCCCGGGCAATACTGATAGCACCTGTACTGTCAGACAAAAGAGTCGTAGGTCCCATCACAGGCACTCCAAAATCTGCAAATAATCACCTCAGCCAAGTAACCTCTGTTGTCACTGCTACCATAGCTCACAACTCAGCCTCTACACTCGGACGGGAAATTGCAATCTGCTTCTTTATCTTCCAGACAATCAGGGAGGAGCTAAGAAAAACATAGTAAGCAGAAAGAGAACGACGATCAGAAGGATCACTAACCCAAGTTATATCAGAGTACGCCTGAAGCTGTAGTGAGGTTGAGCTAGGGAAAAACAAACGACGAGAAATAGTCCCACGCAACAAGCGAAGAACACGAAGGTAACTATAGTGTAGATAGGTAGGACGAGCCATGAACTGACTCAAGATATGAACAACATAAGCAATATCAGGACAAATGCTCACAAGGTACACCAAACTCCCAACAAGATGACGATATCGAGTAGGATACTCAAGAAGATCACCATCAATGGCATGAAGCTGGAGGGATGGCTTCATGGGAGTCTCAGTAGTGCAAGCGTCAATCAGACCAGATCGATCAAGAAGATCCTGGACATACTTCTGCTGGGGGACGTAGTAGCCCTCAGGTATGGAAGAGACCTCAATCCTAAGGAAGTACGTAAGAGAACCAGATCAGTCATCAAAAATAGCTCACTGAGATGCTTCTTCACATACGTGATGAATGAGGAATCATCACCAGTGGAGAGCATATCATCAACATACAGAAGAAGCAGTGTCCTACCCCGAGATGAGACATGAACAAAAAGAGCAGGATCGTGGGAACTGACAGTGAAACCGACATCAGTAATCACTGAGGTAAAACGCGCAAACCAGGCACGAAGAGCTTGTTTGAGGCCATAAAGAGCACGACGAAGACGACAGACGTGCCCATCAGGAACAAAATACCCAGGTGATGGCTGCATGTAGACCTCCTCATGCAAAACATCATTAAGAAAAGCATTCTTAACATCCATCTGAGAGATGGACCATCGGTGAAGAGAAGCAACCGCAACAAGAGTGCAAACAGTAGTCATATGGGCAACAGGGGCAAAAGTCTCATCATAGTCACGACCTCTAAAAACCGCGAGCCACAAGGCTCAATAGTACCATCAAACCGGGTCTTAATCTTGTACACCCACTTGCACGTGATCGGACGAGCATGCACAGGTGTCGATACAATATCACAAGTCTCCGTACGTCGAAAAGCTCCTCTACCGTAGCAAGCCACCACTCAGAATGAGGAGCAGCCTCACGATAAGAACTAGACTTGGTGACAGAGAGAGCATGAGCTATCGGAGCAAATCCAAGACGATCAGGAGCTCGAAGGGATGTCTGGTCACGAAGGACGTAACGAGGAGCATCATCAGGAAGATCAGATGTGGGTGTCGGCAAGATACCAGGAGAGGAGACTAGTGAAAGATGAGGACGCTTGGAGTAGTGAATACTAGAGAACCGAGACGGTGGTGCTGCAGGAACAAGAGGTAATGCTACAAGAGGTAGCATCGGAGGTGGAGGTACAAAAGTAACCACTGGAGACAGACCAGGAGAAGACTGTGATAGTGGAGAAATGGGTGAAGAGTCAGAAAGAGACAACCATGAAATCGACTCAACGGTGGAAACAGGAGGAGCCGAATCTCGATAGAAGAAAGATCGAGATTCGTCAAAGACAATGTCTCGTGAAATCCTGATCCGCGAGCAGAAGGATCATATCAGCGATAACCCTTATGCTTAGAACTATAACCAAGAAACACACTCAACTGACTGGGCAGATAGTTTACTGCGCTCACGAGGCTGCAGCAGAACAAAACAAGTACAACCAAAAACACGAAGGCGAGTGTACTGGGGGGCTCGAGAGTAGAGACGCTCTATAGGACTGACACCCTTAAGAGCGGTGGAAGGCTGCACATTGATGAGATATGCAGCCATAAAAACAGCCTCAACCCAGAACTGTGGTGGAATGTGAGAGGCAAGGAGAAGAGTGCGGGCAGTCTCAATCAGATGACGATGTTTGCGCTCAGCAACCCCATTCTGAGCATGGGCACCAGGACAAGAAGACTGGTAAAGAGTGCCCTGCTCAGAAAGAAATTGTCTAAAAGCGCCAGAACAGTCCTCGCCAGCAGAATCACAGCGAAAAGTACGGATGAGAGAATCAAACTGAGTACGAACCATCGTTGCAAAGCTACGATAGATCGCAAGAAATTGACCATGATTAGTCATAGGGAAAATCCATGTAAAACGGGAATAATCATTAATAAAGATCACATAAAGTTTATGCCCGCCTTTACAGATAACATGTGCAGGTCCCCATACATCTAAATGGACTAAGTCAAAAGGATGAGAAGACAAGGACTCACTAGAACGATAAGGAAGTTGTAGCTGCTTGCCCAGTTTACAACCTTGACAAAACATGGCCGTGTCAACAGTAACACGTCCAAAAACACCCTAACGAACTAATGAAGAAAGACAGGGCCCACCCAAGTGACCTAAACGAATGCAAAAACGCCAGAGGTGGTGGCAGCAGTGGCGGTGGAAGTAGACGTAGAGGTGACAGGCGTAACTGAAGTGGACAGAAGGTGGAGGCGATAAAGGATGTGGAGGCCCTGACGATCCCTACGGCGTCGGCCAATCCCAAGTACAGTCCCTGTCTGTCGATCCTGTATGAAACAGGTGTGAGAGTCAAAACCAAATCTACAGCCAAGATCGGTGAGCTGGCCCACCGAGAGAAGCTGCATGGTAAGCTAGAGAACATAGAAAACAGCTGGAACAGAAAAGTCAGTGAACAAAAGAGTACCCTGACAGCTGACGGGCAGAGAGTAGTGTCAGCTCTCTGAACAGAGATGGGAAAAACAGGAGGTCCTACTGAAGTGAGAGATGTGGAGTCCGATGTTATGCGGAAAGAGGCACTAGAATCCAAAACCCAAGAAGTACCTGGAGGAGACGTCTGAGCTAGACTGGCATAACCTGTTGAGCTAGGAGAAAGCTGCTGAAGTACAGCATGGCAGGACTGCTGAACAGAGTCACCTCGCTGAGAAGGTCCTGACGTGCTAGTCTGTCTTCCCGTCGAGGAGTTAGGGCCTCTCTGCCCTCCTTTGATCGTCCACCTCCACGCACCTTGTTCTGTTTTTTTCGCACCGCACAACGCTGGTAGTCGTGCCCAAAGTTCTTGCAATAATTGCACTGAACCCCAGTTGGTGCAAAAACAAGAGCGAAAACAGACACCTGAGGAGGGACTGTAGTCGAAGCAGAAACCGTCAGTGTAGTCGAAGAAGAAGGGGTAGCAAGCACAGCCGGAACAAACTTTGCTACTAACCCGCGGCGAAGCTCCTCAGCACGAAGCGTCGAAAGAGCCTCGATGACTCTCGATCGTGATGAGCGGCTCAGCAGTTGAGCCCTGACAGGCTCAATGATGAGGACATCCCTACTACCATATCTCCAAGTGTTCATGAAGCACCACAAAAGGGTCCAATGACTAGAGCACGAGCCAAGTTTTTAAATAAACAGGTGAATTTGTTTATTAATACGTTGCCTTCTATTGATGAAAACATTATACTACCTTATGCCAGTTTCTGGTGCATACTTAGATATGAGGAGGGAACGGAGGCCAAAACACCAAGAGAGCACAAGGATACCATCCAAGGAGACATTATCTTTAGCAACCTTGGGAGTTTGGGCAGTGCCATCAGTCCTTTGGACTTAGCAAATACAATCACGTGAGAACAAGACATGGGCATGCGAGCCAATAGGCTGACCGAAACACTCTTCAATTCGGTCATGCATATAGTTTACTATCTAATGTTCGAACCATGTATTAAGCTATTGAGTCTGAGAGACCGAATAGGGTCTTGAGTCGGCTTTGATGGTTTGTAACATGTTCGGTTTGTTTGACTGAACAAAACACCGCCGGCCCTAGGACATCTTGTGAGACATCAAGGGAGGCGCCTTAAATACCACCGCTCCCTCTTGTAACGAGGGAACCACGATTTTTGAATTAATAGATTGATTTTAGTTCATGTTTCTCCAAGCATGGCCAGACCATGTCCTTGAGGGAAATTGGGAATTCTCCACAAATTGAGATCGTTTAACCTTTCCGCTAGGAATTGGGAGCGCGATAGGGATTCGCTTGGTGGTCATGAAGTACGGCGCGTGTTCTCGCGAATTAAAGAGTGATCGTTCTTGCATTGGCAATGGAGGATCACTACGATTCGAGAGGCTACACGTGAGTATCTTGATCCTACGTCGAGAAGGTCGGGCGACCCTGTATCACTCAAACTCTGGCGAAGACGGCAGACGAAGTCATAAAGGCGAAGGCGATCACGATCTGCCTTCTGCATTTTATGACACTCCTGGCAGAGTGGAGAAGCAAGCTCGCCCAGCTGACGCTAGAGACTGGCCAGAGCTCGAAAGAAGTCGTCGACGGAAGAGTCCTCCTGCCGAAGCGTCTCCAACTCACGCTGAAGCGAAAAGAACAGAGCATCGCTGCTCCGCTGATATCGCTCGCGCAAGTACTCCCAGATCTGACGAGTCGCACGCAGACCAACAATGTCTGGTTGGATGGAGAGTCGTCGACGCTGACTACAAGGATGGCTCGAATGCAGGCCTCATCAGCACACCAGCACTCAAAAGCATCTATAGCATACCAAAAGGCCTCATCAGCAGTAGCAATAGCGGCCTCTGCCTCCTTGGCGGCCTCATCTTCTGTTGGAGGTGCAGAAGTAGGCTGGCTGGGAGAAGACTGAATCGGCGACGACGGACAAGGTTAGGCACCAGTAATATGTCCCTAGAGGCGGAGACCATCGAGCGTGATCTCCATAAGTAAAGACCACAACCTGTAGTTCGTCCCATTAAGCTTTATTCCCGAGAATGGGATTGCAGCTAATGGAACGGAAGCCATCGGTAGGCGGAGCGGGAAGGCGCGGCAGTCAAGGCAACGAAGCCTAACAAGAGGCGCTAGATGGCGCGGCGGTTAGATCAATGTTTTTTTTGCCCGCTAAAACCGACCTACAGCTAAAAAGAAACCGGCCTGCTGGAGAGCACACGCACGCGCGGGGGAACTAGGGTTCCCCCTGCTGGCGATGGTGGCTGCAGAGCCTGGCGGCGGCCCTCCTTGGCAACCCTGCGGCGAACGACGGTGTCGGACTCACAGCATGCGGGCGACCGAGGCGCAGCACACGACAGTGTGGCCTCGGGTCGTGCCCTCAGCGGCGGCGGTAGAGGAGTCCCCTCCGGCGACGGGAGCGGAGACTCGCGCAGAGGCGACAGCTTGAGCACGCGAGCGCCGAGGCGATGAGGCCTCCGTCGCCGCGGCCGGCGCGATGGCGGGCGTTGTCCGATTGGGCGGGCGGCGCGTGGCCTCGGGTCGGTGCGGCTTGGCGTAGCGACGACTTTAGGCGGCGCGCGGCGCGGCAGAGCGGGCGACTGCGGCGGCGTCCGGGCCGGACAGCGACTAAGTAAGCGACGATGTCGGACGGTGGCAGCGGAAAGGGCTAGGTTAGTGCCCTAGCTCTGATACCATGTTATGAATATTGTGTGTATATTCAAGAGGGCCCAATGGGCAATATATATAGGGAGTACAAGGGGGTACCATATACAGATAAGGAAATACAAAAGGACTCCTATTCTAACAACATCTACTCTAATATGCTTAGTGAGCTCATGCTTCACTGGATCTCGGGCAATGCTGATCGCACCAGTACTATCTGATAAGAGAGGAGTCGGTGCAAAAGTTGGAAGACTGAAATCCTCAAGTTGCCACGAAACCAAGTGATCTCAGCTATCAACGCTGTCATGGCTCGCAACTCAACCTCAACACTCGAACGGGAAACGACGGTCTGCTTCTTGGTTTTCCAGGCAATCAGGGAGGAATCAAGGAAAACACAGTAGGCAGAAAGAGACCAGCGATCAAATGGATCACTAGACCAGGTCGAGTCAGAATACGCCTGAATTTGTAAAGAGCTGGAGCAAGGAAAGAAAAGGCGATGACTGATGGTCAAGCAAAGATGTCGCAGAACATGAGGGTGACTGTAGTGGAGCCGAGTGGGAGCAGAAACGAACTGACTTAGAACGTGAACTAGGTGAGAAATGTCAGGTCGAGTGATCCCAAGGTAGACAAGGCTCCCGTCAAGATGGTGGTAGCGAATAGGATCCTCAAGAGGCTCCCCCATCAGTGAGTCGAAGGTGAACACTAAGCTCCATAGGAGTGTCCACCATGTGCTGATCAGTGAGACAAGCGTGAGCAAGGATATCCTAAATGTACTTCTCCTGGGATTGGTGATAGCTCTCAGGCGTAGAAGTGACCTCAATCCCAAGAAAGTAACGAAGAGGGCACAAATCAGACATCAAGAACTGCTCACTGATACGCTCCATCACAAAGCCAATGTACTGAGTCATCCCCAATAATTATCATATCATCCACGTAGAGGAGTGTTTGACCCCGAGGTGAGGTGCGTACAAAGAGGGCAGAGTAAGCTGAGGAACATGAAAGGAAGAAGTGGAAAGGGTGCCTCGGCCTGCAACAGGAGGAGAGGTACCATCTACGGTCTGAACAGTAGAAGGAAGAGTTGTGGGACTCGCAGAAGTGAGGTGGGTAGAATTTGGTGTTATGTGAAAGGAAGCACCAGAGTCCAAGATCCACAGAGACAAGACACCTGATGAGGGAGGAGGCGGAGGCGAGGAAGGCTGCTGAGAAGCAAGAACCAGACGAGCAGAACTCGAGGAGTCTAAGGATGAGCTAACACCGAGGCGTTGGAGCAGGGAGAGGAGCTGCTGTGTGGCGTCACCGGAGGAGCCTTGGCGACAGGCGCCAGCCCCTGAGTGGGAAAAACCTCCAGATCCCTTCGGTGGATGTCCACCCCGGCGACTCTGGTCCCTCCTGCGCTTGTAGCAGTCCTAGTACTGGTGGCCGTCACGTTGGCAGTAGGTGCAGTGGAGACCTGCAGTAGATACAACAACCACTGGTGCCGCGGGAGCTAGGGGGACCATGGTCAGCGTTGATGGACTCGGCACTGAAGCAGACAAGACAGTCGACATCTGAGCCGCGCCACGGTGACGAGTCTCCTTAGCATGTACACCCATGAGAGCCTCCACCAAGCTCGGGCATGGGTGGCGAGTCAAGAGCTGAGCACGCATAGTCTCGAACTCAGGCCAGACCACTGGAAACGCGTCAGGAAGTCGTAGAGACGGTGAGTCTCCTGGTGAGAGTAGAGCCGCACACAGTAGGGATAGGCTTGGTAGACATCCGGTCCTAGAAAGTCAAGCTAACGCCACACCTTAGACATATGCTGGTAGAAGTCGTCCACAATGGCATCGAGCTACTGAAGGGAGTGCACCTGGTGCACGATGGGGAGGTACATAGCATCACTCGTTGGCTGGTAGTGAGCTCGAAGGCACTCGCACATCAACTGGGTAGTCGGCGGCTCCACCATATCCATGGAGATGGCCACAAGCATGATACCCACCAGGATGGCAGTAGCACGAGCTTCGGCATCTTGCCACCTCTCGTAGGCGTGCAACTCATACTGGTAGAGCTCCAGGGCCTCCTCCAAAGCAACAATGGCGACCTCCTGAGCAGCCTGACCCACACCAGTCGGAAGAGCAGGCAGAACCGGCGACGTAGGGCAAGGCAGACAGGGGTGCTCGCTGGTGAGACAACCCCAGAGGCGCTGGCTGTTGAGGTGAATCCTCAGGTGAACAACCCACTCCTGGATATTCGTCCTGTCGAAACGAATGGGGAGGAGCGGGATGGCGAAGGAGCCGTCGACGGAAACCATCGGTGAAGTAGATGCGAGCTCGGGCGGCGTGCACAGTCAAGAGGCGAGCTCGGGCGAGAGCGGTGGCCATCGGGAGTGGCTCCAGAGGACCATGGCGGCGCTGCGCGTGCAGGGGTGCCGGTGGGAGCTCAGGCAGGAGCACCAGCAAAGCTCGGGCAAGAAAGTTGGTGGCTGCTCGGGCAGGGGCACCGGCGGGAGCTCGTGCGGGGCCATCTGGGCACCGGCAGGAGCTCGAGCAGGTGCGGCGGTGCTCAGGGACGAGGTCGGGAAGGAGCACCTAGGCAGGGTGTCAGGGCGCCAGTGGGAGCTCGGGCAGGGGTGGCGGTGCTCGGGGACGAGGTCGGGGAGGAGCACCCGAAGCAAAGGACCACAATGGGCCAGCTGCGACTTGGTCGGGGTCAGTAGCAGGGATCCGGCGGCGGAGGCTTGGGACACGTCGGAGCGTCGAGGGCGGCGGGGATCCGACGGCGGAGGCTCGGACGCGTTGGAGCGTTAAGCTAGAGGGCAACGACTGCTCAGGAGGGCGAGGCAACTCGGCAAGAGCCCGGATCAGGCGGTTTGGGGCCGGATCCGGAGGCGATGGCACCAATCTATGGCGACGGCGGCTCGAACAGGAACAGATTTGCACCGAGCAGAGGAGCTCGGTGCGGGGACGACGGCAGCGGCAGTCATGTGGAAAACCCTAACTACTCTGATACCATGTTGGAATGAACCCTTGACCATTCTAATAGGCCTAAAGGCCAACATATATAAGTTACATGTGTATGCAAATATGCAAAATATACCCCTATACAAGTCATCTAACACCACTGGCCATTCTGGTCCATTGTTATGTCTTGTGTCGGTTACTGCCCTCCCTTGGGTGTTGGACTCTGGGGTCTCTTTCCATGTGACATCTGATGCATCTCAACTCACATCATGTTGTCCTGCTGCAAAAGGTATCAAGATTCGGACAACTGGTGGCACACCTTGCATAGTCACTCATCAGGGGACACTTTTCGCCTCACTTTGATGCTCTCGATGAACCTCATCTTTGTCGACCATCTCGCAGATATGAACTGTTTTGTTAGTTTTGATGATAGCTCTTGCTTTGTGCAAGATCATCAAACAAAAGCTTACATTGGTATAGGCCATCGTAAGAAAGGTTCTGCAGTGCTATATGTTCTTGATCG
Source organism: Hsuehochloa calcarea (assembly GCA_036346395.1). Classification (NCBI taxonomy): domain Eukaryota; kingdom Viridiplantae; phylum Streptophyta; class Magnoliopsida; order Poales; family Poaceae; genus Hsuehochloa; species Hsuehochloa calcarea. The sequence goes on from CM070602.1 coordinate 8,262,830, forward strand.
TATGAGTCTACCTTTCTCCTCCACTTCTAGTATTGCTCCTGCTATTTCATCTTTTGCTGGTGATCCATCCACTCTTCACTCTTCTACATCTACTTATGTTTGCAAATCGTTCCCTCAATGGCATCATCGCTTGGGGCACTTGTGTGGCTCATGCCTTTCCATTTTGATTCATCAAGGTGTTCTTGATCCTGTTTCGGTTAAGACCATTTTTCACTGCAAGGGTTTTAGACTTGGTAAACAAATACAACTCCCATATCCTTCTAAGCTTCAGGGCAAGTGTCCTGTACATAGCACTTACTCGTTATGCTCATCTTCGTATCTTTGGTTGTGTCTGCTATGTCCTTCTAGCACCTTGTGAGCACACAAAGTTGAGCACTCAGTCGGTTAATTGTCTTCCTGGGTTATAGTCCTGAGCATAAGGACTATCGTTGCTATGATCCTTCAGCATATCACATTCGCATCTCTCGTGATGTGGCCTTTGATGAGGGTTGACCCTTCTTTTATATCCTTCTACACATCTCAATCCTACTACAGATTCCACCTCTTTTTTGTGTCTACCTCCCATTCTTTCACCAGACTTGCCTTCTCTATACACACTTTCTTCACCAGTTTCATCTTCTAGTGTCCCCACCAGTTCCATCAGTTTTTGACACTTCCACTTTTCCCTTTCATTATAGTCGCCGACAGAGCCCCTTCTTATCATCATACTTCCATTCCTCTTGAACCTTCTGATCCTCGGTACTCCTATGCTCCACTTGACCCTTCAGCCAGTACTACAGACTCTGACGTTCGTTCTACTACATCAAGGTATGCCCTACGTGATCGTTCTTCTATTCAAGCACTAGAGAGGGGGTTTTCTCGTGCAGGTACAGTACCTGAGTCGAGTATCTATCAGGAGGTAGCCAGTATACCTAAGTGGCAGTTGGCTATGACTAAGGAGCTTATGGCATTAGAGTGTACAAGCACTTATGATTTTATTCCGCTACCATCTGGAGTTGTTCCTATAACTTGCAAGTGGGTGTACAAAGTAAAAACCAAGTCGGATGGTTCAATGGGGCGATACGAGGCTCATCTTGTTGCAAGAGGTTTTCAGCAGGTTTATGGTCGAGATTATGATCGGAATTTTGCTCCAATTGCTCACATGACTACAGTCCGTACTCTCATTGTTGTTGCAGCGGTACACTCATGGAGTATATCTCAGATGGCTGTTAAGAATGTCTTCATGGTGATCTACATGAGGTCTATATGCAACCACCCTAGGTGTTGAGGCTCCTACAGGCTATGTTTGTCGTCTTAGGCGTGCTCTATATGGTCTCAAGCAAACACCTCGTGCTTGGTTCGAGCGTTTCAGTTCTGTGATTCGAGCTACTGGTTTCACTCCAAGTGAGCATGACCCTGCCTCGTTTATTCACACTTCTCCACGAGGTTGTGATTTGCTTGTACTATATGTAGATGATATTCTGATCATAAGAGATGTCATGGACTATGTAGCTTTTGTCAAGAAGAAATTGAGTGAACAATTTATGATGTCATATTTGGGATCATTGAGCTCTTTTCAGGGGATTGAGGTTCATACTGATGATGGTGGCTACTACCTCTCTCAGCATCGCTACGTTCAGGATCTGCTTGCTCGCTCTTACATAACTGATACTCACAATGCTGCCACACCCATGGAGCTACACCTGCAACTTCATCCTACAGACGGTCTATCATTGATAGATCTTTCCTGCTATCGTCAACTCGTTGGAAGCCTTGTTTATCTCACTGTCACCAGGCCAGACATTGGTCAAGTTGTTCACGGGCTCAGCCAGTTTGTCAGTGCTCTCACCTCAGTCCACTATGGTCAAATTCTTCTTGTGCTGAGATAATTGAGGGGGACTGCCTCAGCCAGTTTGTCAGTGCTCTCACCTCAGTCCACTATGGTCATATTCTTCTTGTGCTGAGATAATTGAGGGGGACTGCATTCAAACGTCTATTCTATGCCAGTTCAAGCCTGCTCCAACTCCACGCTTACTCTAACTCCACTTGGACGAGTGATCCTCTTGATCGTCGATTTATAACTGGCTACTGCATTTCCCTTAATACTTCGCTCATTGCCTAGAAGTCCAAGAAACAGACTGTGGTGTCATACTCTAGTGCAGAGGTTGAGCTTCGAACCCTTGCCGCTACCACCTCAGAGATTGTTTGGCTTCGATGGGTTTTAGCTAATCTTGGTGTTCTTTGTGATAATCCTACACTTTTGTTTTGTGACAATACAAGTGGCATCTAGATTGCTAATGATCTGGTCAAGCATGAGTTGACAAAGCACATTGGTGTTAATGCATCATTCACATGGTCTCATTGTCAGTAGTCGACCATCGACCTCCAGTATGTACCCTCAGAACTTCAAGTTACATATCTCTTCACTAAGGCCCAAACTCGAGAACAACATCAGCTTCATCTACTCAAACTCAACACATCAGATCCTCCTGATCCACCTTGAGTTTGAAGGGGGGTGTTAAGAGTCTTGTACATATTAGTAGTCTATCTTGACCCATGTAGCCCATGAGGCCCAACCAGCGAAAAAATACCTGGCCGGCCCGGCGGAATAAAAAAACCGGCCAAAATTTGTTTTTTTGCTCCATTGAATTCCCTTCCTAGTTCTTTTGCTGCACCTCCATGTGCAGCAGGCCCCCTCTTGTGTATGTCAATCAAGCCATCTCCTTTATTCCCTGCCTGCTCCCCACTTGTCTCCTTGCTGCCTGAGTGCCTCCCTCTTCCCTCCTCTCTCCCTCCATTTGCAAGAAGACAAGCAAAGCGGAAGTGTCCGAACTTCGTTCTTCTACTGACTCACCATGGTTACTTGTGGGATTTTTGTGTTCATTGGTTATAGTTAGTAAAGAGAGATCATAGTGTAGAAAACCATTGTATCAAGTAAATTCTGCTCAGTTATCTAGCCCATAATGTTCTTCTCTTCTGGACATGCATAAACTTATTAATAGTTTATGAACATCTTGCATGCAATAAATTTAGTTGCATATACGGTTACTGCCTTACTTGTTCCTTCCTGCATGGTGGCAAAATGCATCATGATTCATGACTCACACTTCAAGCATTACTTGAATCATGAAGCAAACCTATCTCTGCTTCATTACTTGTCAATATGATTTATGACTCACACTTCAAGTAAAGCATCTTAGTGCATCTAATTGTAGGTGGTGGCTCCTAAATCCATCAATGTTTGGGAACACAGAGAGAGACTAGGAGGTGCTGGTTGGAAGTGCAGATGTTGTAATCTAACAAAATCAGGCGGAGGTGTCACCCGCCTAAAAGAACATCTTGATGGGAAACACAGAGATGTTGTTGCTTGCAGTGGGGTTCCGACGGAAGTCCGAAGGCTCATGCTGGCGAGTCTTGAAGAAGCGAAGGTACGAAAGAAATTTCTTAAAGATGAACGACTGCGAATGGAGCAAGCCGCAAGAGAGCCTGTAGCTCGTGGTCCATCATATGAAGATGCCTTCGATGATAACGAGAAAATGCAAATGGAATGGGCTCGTATAGTCGTTCGAGCTACATCAGCTACAACAAAGGGCCAAAGCCAGGGGTGCAACGTTTGAACATGATGGTGGTAGTGGAAGTGGTACGGGAAGGGGAAGTGGAAGTGAAAGTGAAAGGGGAAGTGGAAGTGGCAGAGGTAGTGGTACAGGAAGTAATGCTTTTTCGAGGATGTTTGGCAGGTCACAGTCCATGAGAGTTGATTCTGATATTTTGTGCAGTCGGGCACCCGTCCAACCCCGCATTGATATAGCACTTCGTGGAGAAGCAAAGTCAAAACTTGAAAAAATTTGGTCTAAGTGGTTCCATAGTAATGACATTGCTGGAGTTAAGGCAGAGTGTCCTTATTTTCGTGCCGCCATCAAAGAGACATAAGAACTTGGTCAAGGGGTTCCGTCACCAAGAAGGCATGAAATCGATGGGACGTATCTTGATGCTAACGAACAAGAGGTAAACGAGTATGTAGCACAGTTCAAAGAAGACTGGGATATATATGGAGTCTCTATTATGTGTGATTCATGGACCGGGCCTACACAAATGAGTATCATTAACTTCATGTTGTACTACAATGGAAGAATGTTTTTCCATAAGGCAGTGAATGCAACTGGTGACATACAAAATGCTGACTTTTTGTATCGTGAGATTCGTAAAGTTGTGGAAGAAGTTGGAGTTGAACATGTTACGCAGATTGTGACTGACAATGGTGCGAACTACACGAAAGCATGCCAACTGGTAATTGAAAAGTATCCAACTTTAGTCTGGCAGCCATGTGCAGCACACACCGTCAACCTCATGTTGAAGGATATTGGCCAGTTCGAGGAGATTGATGCAGTTGTTAAGGCGGCTAAGAGGATTTGTCGGTTCCTATACAACCACAGTCGCCTCCATAATGAAATGCGCCAACAAATTGGAGGAGAGATAGTTCGTCCAAACGACACAAGGTTTGAAACGACATTTATTTTCTTAAAATTTTTTTGGGATAGAAAAGTAAAGTTCACGAAGTAGATGGTGTCAAATGTATAGGGCCCCAACCATTTGAGCACGACCGAGGAAGGAGAATACATGTATTCCTGTCTCACAAGTAGACAATGGTGGTCGAGTATGGATTGGGTCATTAAATTGGTAGAATCAATTTATCGACTACTCAGATATGTAGATCAGCAGAAACCCGCAATAGTGGCAGAAATGGTTGGAAAGACGAATGATCTCAATTTCGAACTTCAAGACGTATTGAAACAAGATAAGGCTATTTATAATCGTGTGATAAAGCTTATTAATAGAAGAATTGCAATGATGAAGGACCGCACATATATAGTTCCAGGTAAGTTCATGGTTTCCTAAATCCAAACAAATATCATATATTTGTTGTATTGTTTTCTAACATTCTAAGTGTGTTTGTTTGCACAGCATCGTTGCTAAACCCGCAGAGCCACAACTTATATAGTTTGGGGAAGAATCCAGCCCTCGTCGTTTCCTTGACAATGGCAATTCAAAGAATAGCCGATACACCCGACGAGGCAGTGCAGGCTCTAGGCGAGCTAGAATTATATCGTAATCGACGAGGTTTATTTGCTTCAAATGAGGCTTACATTAGTGCTAATCGTCATTCTGCAGGTATGTTGTTATGAACTTATATATACATGGAAAATGACCCATCACTATGAGTTTAACATAAATTTCATGTTACTTGTAGCTACATGGTTGCATGACGTTTGGAGCGCAGACACCAACACTAACAAAATATACCTTGCGGATTGTCTCACAATGTGTTTCGTCCAGTGGATGTGAACGTAATTGGAGCACATTTGCATTGGTACATACACAATTGAGGAACCGTCTTGGGTACAAGAAACTACATAAACTCGTATATGTCCACTACAATCTAAGGCTACGATTGCAAGAGTATGAGACTAGGAATGAAGATAGGGATGTAGATCCTTTTGGCGATCTAATAAATGTCACTATGTACGACAGAGAGAACCCAATCCATGAGTGTCTTGATAGCTCCATGATACAATCGGAGCCCCTACTAGACGAGGAAGGTGAGCCCCCCATACCATGTACAGTTGTAGTTGATGTCATCCCTCAAAAGGATTTGGATAAAGCATTAGATGATGAACCGTTGGTGCAATGGACAAAGAAAAATATTGGCAAGAGTCGTCTTGGGAAAAGGAAATATTGTAGCCAACCAACTGAAAAATTGGTTGCGGACTTTGCCTCACTTACATAAACAAGGAAACAAGTGTCTGATAAGAAAAATAAAAAGGTCATTGAGGAGGATATTGTGGGAAGCGATGAAGAAACAGAAAGTCCGCCATCTGATGAAGTCCAGTACCAAGAGTCTGGTGATAGTAGCTCTCTGTCATCCGATGATGGTGCTGATGGTGGGACAGCTCATGATTCAAGACAAGACCAACAATTGGAATTCACCTGCGAGCAAAACTTCACGCATGCTACCCAGGATGAAGATCATGGTTGTCATGCTTCAAGAACAATTCATAAGACCTACACGAGGGCTAAGGGTCGTCGAAAAGATCAATCTCAGCCACATGACTCTTCTTCCTATGAATCTCATGCTAGCTCAAGGTCTTCTCGGACTTATGGATGTCGAGATGTCAATCTATTACCTTTTGGTGATGATTCTCATTTGTCAGACATCTCTTCTGATCTCAGTTCCCATTACGATCTTGTATCCTTCAATACCAATGCCAGAATGGTTTACCAGTGGGTCGAACCCGAATATTACCAACAAATTTATAATCATTGGCTACAATATGCCCACGAAACACACACTTGGGATCAATACAAATCTCACCTATCTCAATTTGAAGGACTTGTACTCTATGATAACAATGACTACATTGCACAACCTTCTCGTTTCTCGACAATGTATTGGTATGAATTACTACTCATTATTGTTTTTAGTATGTTAGTCAAGTTATCATTCATTACCATTAACTTATGTTTTTTATTATTTTACATGTTTTAGAACACTTGGACGAGAGGACTGCTCTAGAAAGTGAAGCTACTAAGGAGGACTTTTTATGTACAACTTGAAACACTTTCTTATTAATATTTGCATTATTCCAAATTTCAATTTGCTAATTACCATTTTTCTATATTTTCCGGTTTTTCTTCGGTTTTTCCTATTCTCGACTGAGCCGATTCTGGCCTTGGCCACCGATCCCGGAAAACAATGATTCAAAATTTCAAATGCAAATTTTGGCCGGTTATTTTTTAAATTTTCCGGTAACCAGCCGGTTACCGGTACCGGTCGACGGCCGGGAATTGAGCCGGGAACTGGATTTCGATCCCTGGGCCCAACTAATCTTGTATATATATAACTTCTCAATAATGGATAAGATGCACAGTTGTGAATAGGGCCCAACTAATCTTGTATATATATAACTTCTCAATAATGGATAAGATGCACAGTTGTGAATACCAAAATCTATCTCAATTTATTTTATCTAGTATGTTTTACCAAAACCACATTGTGCATAGGAAGATGGAGCATCGTCGGCAAAAGATACCCATGACCAAAAAAAATTATAGGAGGTGGGTGATGGGTAACACCTGCTCAAACCCAGCCTGCCCACTGATCACTTCAGGCAGGCCGCAGGCCTAACCCTCCATCTTTCCAGAAAGAGAACATTATCAAAGAGATACTATCATTTTTCACTCTATTTCAGAACACCTACCTTGTTATGACATAGACACATAGTAAAGGGATTTTTTATCATATTACCATGAAGAGAGGAACAAATAAAAGCGAAATAAAAACTGTTCATGAACAGAGTAAACTAAATAACACCTTGAGCATGTGGGGAACATCTCTGACAGACTTCAAAGTCTCGCGTAATGCACACATTACTTCTTCACAGCAAAGAAAGAATGATATCTAGCATTTCTAGGAACAACAATTCAGAAAACCAATGTCATCTTTTGGGCATCGAACATTTGAAAGGGTGAAAATTGTGTATTGGACAAATTAAGGATACTGTGTTGAGGCGATTATTTATGACTTCAATATCAATTATAGGACGTAAGAACCATGCCCTAACATGAGGCATAAAAATAGTTAAGACAAATGTCATTTATTATTATGCAATGATAATTATCAAAGGTAACAAACTGACCTCAAGAGACGTCTTCCCATTGGTGTGACACACTATATTCAAAACAAAATCAGTGGACTTTCAGAAAAGAAGTAAAGGAAACAAAGAGCTTACTTACCTTGTTGAGCATGCCAAACACTGAGAACCTGCATTACAATTAAAAATTGGAAACAGGCTAACAAAGTACAAGACCTAAATGCAAGATTCTTACCCTTCTTTAGCTCTTCCAATTCCCATGTAACTGGGGTGCTTATCTACTTGAAAAATCTGCAGGGCCTCATGAGCAGCTGCATCAAGTTTCAGGAACTTGTCTCTGTGAGTGGACGTCAAGGCATACAGTGCTGAATATAAAATTTATGAGAATACCACCCTATTAAGAATGTGTCCAGTGCCATATAATGAATTGTAAGAATCCAGCGAAACTTTGTTAAGATATAAGTTTCACATGTAATATAATGTTACCCTGCAGCGCAGCTACGTAACTAGTCTTCTACTTAAGTTGCTTAGAAAATATCGCCACAAAAATATCAAAGTGGAAGATGTAATTTAAATTTCATCAAATCAGTATGTTTAGTTCATCTAATATCATCACAGATCAAAGGATAAAATGAGATATGTGCCACCGAATCAATTGTGATGGATGCTCCACCTTCCATCTGCTCGAGGGTATCAAGAAGCCTCTCATTGTCTAATATAGCAAGAAGACCTCCAGCAGCACGAACTTGAACATCACTTCCAAGATCCATCATGGAATTAAGCTGAAAGTAAACCCAAAAAGAATGCTTTCACTGCGTAATAACAAATGGTTAACATGATTTGAGAGACCAAGATGAATGATCAAAACCCAATTAGCTAGAGTTTATCAGCAACTAGTGTAAGACAATTATAGGATACCCTAACTTTTGAGGATATATTGAAGAGAATCAGTTTAAAAGGGAAAAGAGTAAAAAAGTTGGATAGGCATCCTGATTGCAATTCTTAATAATATATTACAGGTCTTATGTGAAAACAAATATGGTAATTGGTATACATAACGGCTATTGTGGAAAGCTTTACAAAATAACTAGAAATAATATACAACAAATCTAGCAGAAGATGTCACAACTTTGCACTCAGAGATGCAATGCAACAGCTCTTTTACGATAAAACAAAAGTTAACTTCTATTTTCTAAAGAAGAATAATGGACATGTACTTCTTCAAATCTGAAAGAATGTGATAACTTCTAGGAAAAGAATATAAAAAGTTCATTCAATGAAAAGCACAATTTGCATTTGAGTTTTGAAATACACGTTGCAAATTTGTTTCTTTGTCATGTCTGTACCCTAGATCTCTTAATGTATTTAAGGTAATTTAGTACTAACCCACGTAGCAAGAGAAACAAATTGTCCTAAATTGCAGTATTGTACACATAATATGTGACCTGGATCAAGTAGGAGTGTCCTAGTTGTACACATAATATGTGACCTGGATCAAGTAGGAGTGTCCTAAATTGTACACATAATATGTGACCTGGATCAAGTAGAAGTGTATGACCATCTAAAATGGCTTACATGACAATGTATTTTTCATCTAAAATGGCTTACATGACAATGTATTTTTCATCCAAAATGGCTTACATGACAATGTATCTCTCATAAAATTAGAAAATTGAAAAGGGGTACAGAGAAGAAGTTGTGAACAAGCCCTACGGGTGTCCAATTCGGTCTTAAGCGAGAATTAGAAAGAAAGAAGGACTTGAGCAGGATATGATCCACAAGATTGAAAGAATGTAAGAGACGAAGTGGATGCGATCTGTGATCTAAAGTGCCTAGGAAAATGAAAGTAAGGCTTTATAATACTATATGGACCAATAATGTTATGTAGAAAAAAGTGGTCCTACAGTTACCAAACAAGATTAAAAATAGAGGAAGCAATTTTTTTTTAGAATGATCCCCTTCAGATCCTTTTTTTTAATGGAACTCTCCAGGTCCCTATTTATAAGCATATAGCTTTTTTCCCAGTGTTCCCCCACAAAGTTCTGATATGTGGCTTTTTTAAGGAGGCCAGAATCTTGGTTTTACTGGTCATCTCAGTAAGTGATGCGTAGAAGAAAATACAATAAACAAAAAATGAAACAAAAAATAATAAATAGCTTTAGCACCAAGCTGGATGAAAGTTTATCGATGCTTGAGCTAGTACTTTTGAAACCTATGGAGATGAATCGAAACACATTAGTAGAAAACAGTAGCGGCATGATTCTCGTTTAAGATCACTTACAAAGCAGATCCTTTCTTTTACACTTAATCCATCATCCATAGATGCAACTTTCAAGTAGATTAATCTGCAATTTAGACATGCAACTCACATGTATTTCATCATCAAGTCATCAGGTTGAAGAATTAAGAAATGTGCGAGATAACGATACTATGAGCCTAGGTGGTTATTACTTATTAGTTACAATGAACTTTCCAAGAACTGATAGTTGCTTTGTTTGCAGTTTGCTCACATACCAGGATCAATGCATATACAGCAAAGATTGTCATTCGCAGCATAGGTCATGAAATACATCCCTTAATGAGTTTCTTAGCCTTTTCAAAACCAAACGCATTCAGTTATAGTTGCTCAGTTAATAGGATATTTCAATGACAAAATAATGATGTTTGTCATCGTATACATAACGCCAAAATCACAATCAATTTTGGACTGACGATTGGTAAAGTTGGTTGATTTTATACACATTCAAGAAGGAATAAAACAGCGATACAAAATAACATATCCAATAATTTCGCATATTTGTATTATCCAAATCTGACTAATGTAACACATATTGTAATGTGCAGAAACCATAGTTCATGATGCATTAAAGTGCCCGGTCTGGTAAAAGGTAGTCGGCAGATGGAGCTGCTAACCTGTGCCAGGCTTGCTCATAGCTGAATATTGAGCTTTTCATGAGCTTCACAACAGGAGCCTCGTCGTTACTGTCTGCATGATTCCGTGCAAAACCGTCAAAAGAGAACAGAAGGTAATGGTTGAAAAAGTGGCGGCAGTCCAAACCATTTCGTTGTAAAGCCGACAAAAGTGCTTCTTCCGTTTTCGTGCTTGCATATATTGTGCTTGGTTTTGACTGATATTTCACTGATCCAACACCAAGCATATATTCAAGAAAATTAGAGTCAGCTATATAATTTTATTATTATTCCTACTCTAAATGTTTGACTGATATTTCACTGATCCAACACCAAGCATATATTCAAGAAAATTAGAGTTAGCTATATAATTTTATTATTATTCCTACTCTAAATGTTGAAATTACTTAAGATTGATATGTAAAAGCATTGTGTTACCAAAGATCCAAAACAATTCATATGCATATATTCCAAACAAATATTGATTTCAAATAGATAGCAAAATTGATGTAGTATCAATGCGAACAGCGTACCAAGATCAATCAGAGGAAATCTACCAATGCTGTCTTCCCAGATTTCCAATACAAAAAGCTGGCGTGTATTCGAATCGTAGTATGCTACTCCAACTCTGAGACACATTAAAGTGACGGAGGTTATAACCAGTTGACTCATTTTGTACCTTCCATCAACTGATCCAACATATATAGTGATGTGTCAGTAATCAACAAAATAAAATTTAGTACTAGAAATCTCGGAGCAGTGATAGACAAGATGAGGTTTACTTGACGCACAAACCATACTGAAAATAAAGAGGGGATACTGTATTTTATTGAAGACTGGCATTCACGTTCTTGAGAAAGTCAGTTATGCTGGATCATATAATGTAATTAAAATTAAAAAAAAAACAAGAAAATTCAAGCAACACATGATGTAGATAGATTAAGTAGAGAAGCTTGTCACATAAAAGCGCGAAACAACTATAGTTAATTCTCAATTGATTAAGTATACATCTAAAAGCTTACCTACGCCCTTGCATTACACACGCCATGTGGACCTGAAATATAATCAGATGACAATCAGTAAGTACAGAAAACATCATACCATCTGCCAGAACATAAATTGAGTGCCTAACACGAACTAAGCTTTCAATTACAGATGAAATAATCTACTGAAGGAAGGACAAAACTGACACACTCCAAAGAAAGCCATCCAATGCCTTTCATGCTTTGCAATGCATGAACAAAGAACCAAAGGCACCTGAGATGTCTGAATTATGGCATTGCACTTCAACAAAGTGTTAATATGGCAATATTACTTACAATAGAATCTTTTTTTTCTTGAAAATGCAAAAGGAAACCTAAAGATGGCACAAATAACAAGTTCAGAGGTATATGCACCACACTCCTCTGGAATACTTTAGATTTAAGAAATATGATTCAAAAGGTAGTACTGTTTAACTCTCCAGTAAACCAAGATACTCATCCATAATACCTAATGACCATGAATGCATACATAATGATAACCTTGCTAGCATCCTGAGAGAACTTCTAACAGCAAATACGAATATACTAACAATCAGGGAATAAAATCCCGGCCAGTAACCGCCGGTTACCGGTTGGTTACCGGTTACCGGCCGGGGACCGAGATTAGAAATCCCGGTCGGTTTTCTCGAGTTTTGTAAATTCAAATTTCAAATTTCAAAATTTGGTTGGTTTTTAATCAAATTCAAACTATTTTTATCCGGTCTTTTTCCGGTTTGAATGGTAACCGGCCGGTTACCGTTCCCGGCCGGCCGGCGGGAAATGCCCCGGGACCGGGTTTTGGATCCCTGCTAACAATGGTATAGTGGAGCAATCATTTTTTTGGTACTTTTTCGCTATGCTTAGATTTTTCTTTGGATCTAGTACGTGTAGAGTCGCTTCAGAATTCAGGTAACATTTTGCCAAACAATCCAACTAAAGCAAGAAATTATATTACAAGAACACACAACTTCACCTGATTGAAATATTGATCCAATCAAATCAGACACTTTGTAACATTCATCAAGTCAGAATAAGGTGTGGGTCTGTGGTGTTAAAACAAGAACAAAAATCATGCTAAAGTAATAAATCCATTTGCCAAATCAAGTCCCTTCTGCCTTATGTGCTAAATGCTATCCAAATTAAATTCAAACACAACATTTAACACCATCAAAAGAAGAAAAAGAATCCCCATAACGAAACTACATAAGCCCTACATCTTATCAAAACACATCCATCAAGCTTTGCGTGATCTACTTCCACATCTGGGTTAAAGCAATAGGCAACCTTCAACCTTGCATTAAAATAGCTTTCTATTGTCTACAACACGCATTCAATGGAAGCAGGTTTTGAGCTGAACTAGTCGTGTGACAAAACTTCATCATGATTCATCCAATGAGGATTCGATCCTTCCTTATTCTACTGAAAGGCTCATAAAATGGGCATATTTAATCAGAGACAGAGGCATGAGAGGCTGAAACAAGCCAAAACTCAGGTAAAGCAACACAAATCATCATGCCAAATTTTAACTGCGGTACATACCCCAACAACTATTTTATAAGCTAAAAGTCACGTTTTATAGAAACAACAAACGAACTGAATGAATTTTTTGAGTGTACACCACGCGCAAATAATATTCTAAAACTGCTTCATCCCACCGTGAAGCTTAATGCATCAATTCAAGTCCCATTCCCACCGTACTAAAATTAGAGTATCGCATTTGCATGACATGGGGTGAGCTACTACATGCATTTGATCGGAAGCACCAAATCATAAACTAAATTAAAAATGTTTGATAAGTCTTCCGTAAAATTCATCCGAACCAAATCAGAACATGGCGCCGCGTATGCATCAGATAAGAAGCAGCTACGTGACGCTACAACAATCATACAAGTTTGGAAAGCGCCATATACAAAACCGTAGTTATCTACAAGCTACATTCCAGATTAGGACACGGCGTTGCACAAAATTGGGGTTTCCGCAACACGATTTGATCGGACGGTGCGATATGAGGGGAGTAAAGCGAGAAAAAATTACTCCGCATATATGACGCGATCGGAGGCGAGGAACTCGAAGGATCGGGTCGATACGCACCTGAGAGTCGACCCCCGTCTCCGGCACCTCCTCTTCCTCCTCATCCATTTCGCTCGCTCGCTCGCCTGGAGGTCGGTGACAATTGGCGATAGCAGCGACCCACCTCCTCCGCTCCTCTTCTCGGCGGATCCTCGCCTCCTCTAGTCCTCGGTCCGGGAATACGGTCCAGAGAAAAGCGGAGTACAAGCAGCGAAAGCAGGGCGAGGCGAGCGCGGGAGGCAAGCGCGGCTGCGGAGGCCGGAGGGGGCTGGGAGGAGGTACGGCGAGCGGTCGAGCGCTGGATGTGAAGTGGGTGTGTGGCCTGGACGGCTCAGCGCTTAGCGGCCGAGCGAGTTTTATAGTCGGCATCAACGCATCTGCGTGCTGTGCAATATTTTAGTTATAGGTGTGCAAGATTTTGCGTTACTTTTGGTGTGTTTGAATAGGTGAATAATGAGATATGATACAGGATGTATGAAATAATTCTGGATAAGATAATACAAATTTGGTATTTAGTTAATGAGATAAGGTGATACAAGATTTTATTTGATTGTTTAGATATGATGATCTTAAATAGTTCAAGATGATGTTTGGTTTGATGAATGAGATTGTGTTTGGTGACCTTCTCTCTAACCATGGTGATATTACAATCTACAATTTTTCTTTTCTTCCTTCATCTCTTTTCTTTCATTTTTCTTTTAATTTTCTCCCTTTCCATTTTTTTCTCCTTTCCTTCCTTCCTTCCTTCCTTCCTTCCTTTTCTTTTCTTTTCTTTTCTTTTCTTTTCTCTAATCACGGCCTTCCTTTCTTTCTCTTTCTTTCTTTTTCCTTATTTCTTTCTCCTCTCCTCTCCCCATTCTTTCCCCTTCTTCCAGCAAACTTCTCCATCCTCCTTCTGTCTCTTCGGCTCCTCTCTTTCCTCTTCCTCCGACCAGCCAAATCTGGTCGAGCCGTTGTCTCTCCACCATCGGGTTGCCACTGCAACATTGGGCTCCGCCAATGCCTGTCCAACTACGCCGATGTCGTCGCCTGGGCGTCGCGTCACCATCGAGCCGCTGCTCGGCCACGCAGCCTGCGCGCTGGCATCCGCGTCCTTGGCCTCGGCGCCTACATCGCATGCTGCCGACTGTCACCTAGGCTCCCCTCACCGCTGCTCTCGGTCAGGCTCCACTCGCCACTACTCTCGGTCAGACTACCCTCGCTGCCGTCGTGGGCCAGGATCACGCCATCCAAGGGTGGTGTGTGGGCTTGGGGAGGTGACTAGAACGATATTGAGTGGTCACGTGATCGCACGTGAGGCAAGCACACACGGGTGGACGAGCTCGTTCATCGTTTTTTTGTCATATCACGCGATCCAGGGTCTTGGTGGAATATTCTCCTTAGAGCTTGTTTGGATACATTGTGATATGACTCAATTCCTTTGGATTGGCTCGGAATTTGAACTAAAATCTCTTCCAATCCGAAAGGATTAATTCTAATTCCTCCCTATCCAAACAAACAATTAGTTGGATGAGTTCATCCGGGATGAGTTGATCTCATTCACTCATCCAAACACAGAAACAAATCCAAAAGTTGGATGAGATCATCCCAACCACCCATCCAAACACACCCTTGAAGTCCGACCTGTTCCTGGTGGAAGTCAAGCGGATGATCTATCAGGAATTAGGATCAGTCGCACTCCGTAGGGAACCATCCAACCATATATGTTGGATCAATTATGGATCGTCTATCCGGATGGGTGTGGATCAAAACACCCATATCAATAAAATATATAAAAAGGGGGAAAAAGTCTTTATTTGGTACATGCACTTTCAAGTTGGTTTGATTCACCTCTGGTACTATAAAACTGGTTATCTAATACCCTCTACTTGCAATGTCAGATTAAATCCCCACGTGGCCGGAAAGGTGGTTTTGAACATGAAGTGGCTTCTGACTCGGCAAATGAGATGTGTCATCCAAGTGGGGCCGGCTTTTCAACGGCATGGGAGCCATTGCGGCGGCTCTCATCCTGTAACATTTCGTTTTTGGATTATAAATAGTAACTACAGTTGGTATTTTGGTTTTCAAACCTATTTCAAATTAGTGTGTATTTGCAAATTTCTCCCTTCAACTCAATTCAAATTTCGGATTCAAATCTCAATTTGAATCTCATTTCAAAATTTTCTTTCTCCTCTCTTGGGCTCGGCCCATCTCCTTCTTCCTGGGCTCAGCTCATCCCTCCCCCGGCCCATCCTCCCTCTGGCCCAGCTCCCTCCTCCTGCCTCTTCTCTCCTGCCCCGAGCCCGTCCTGGCCGCGCCCACGCCACTCTAACCGCGCGGCGTGCATGCTGCCCACGCCCGGAGCCCTCTGCTGCCACCTGATCCCCCCACCTGCCTTGACTCTAGCGCCCCGCTCTCGCCTGGTCTTGTCACCCAGCTGCCCCCTGCCATCCCCCTGGTGCACGCTGCGCCACGCCAGAGAGCGCCCTCGCTGCGCCCGGTTCGCAAGCTACACTTGCGCACGCACGCACGCACCTACTCTCCTGCGCCGGTCGCGTCACGGTCTGCTCCTAGCCCTCCTGGTCATCGCCCACATCACCGTGACACCAGCGCCCACTACACCATCACCTGTCCCCGTCTCGGCCAGTCGCTTCGCTGGAGTGCCCATGCTGCGCCACCTCGAGACCGCGCACCTCTGAGCTTCTCCAACGGCTCCATCTTCCGTCTCCCCTGGCTATAAGAGCCCTGAGTCCTCCCCTTTCTCTTCCCCACTTCGACCTTCCTCTTTGGTAAGTCCACCGAAGAAATCGCCCGTCGTTTCCATTTTTTGCCGTGACGCCCCGCCGGCGATTTGCCATTCCGGTGATCCCCTCGCCACGCCATCGCCATCACCCCGTGCTCCAGGCGCCAAGGAAGCCGTCCCCCGAGCCGATTCGCTTTTGATCCATCAAAGCGCCCGGAATCACCCTTTTTCCTTAGCTCCGGCCGGTAGCTTCCTCTCCGTCGTTCTCCTTCCTCCGTCCACCGCCAGCACCCATCTTTGTCTTGGTGAGTTCCCCTAGCCCTACTTTTGCCCATGCTCTCACCCTCCTGCTTGGAGCATCGCTGGATTTCTTGCTTGGCTTTGAAGTCGAGCACCGCCACCGCTTTCCTGCCGCCGCGTCGCCGCTTCGACGATCCTCCAGTCGCGCCACCGCCACCATCATCTTCGCCTCGGTGAGCTTGTTCCATTTTAGTCCTTGTCGGCCACTGCCATGGACGCCCTCACCAACGGCGAGCCCAAGCTGCCAACCCCCGGTGTGATGTCGGTTTCGGGCAGCTACTGTTCATCCACATTTAATCCCCCTAAATCAATGTCATTAGGGCAAATCTTCATCAATTAATGCTAAAGCAATGATTAGCCCGAGTTAATGGCCGAATTAATGATGCAATGACTTGCTGACTCGTGGGCCAAGCAAACAGTAATGTCTGTCATTTAATAACTGGTTTTCCTTCTTCAGCTGACAAGTGATCCCCGTGCACAGTGCCCCCCGGTGGACCCCTGAGCCCATGGACCGTGCATAGTGCATGTTGACCTCCGGTCCATGCACTGTTCACATGGACAGAGGCACTGTTCAATGGGACCCGAATATCAGTGAGACATTTTCTCTCCCTTTTTCTTTTCTCTGATTTAATTCAAAACCAAACTTCAGAGGTTCCATTATCCTCTGTTATAACTCTGATTTAAGTGAAATTTATTTCTAAATTTGTCTAAATTCAAGATCTTACTAATGGCAGTAGTCTTTTTAAATTTAGAGTTCATTTGCTATTTTTTGTGTATCTATTTGTTCTCTTTGATTTTCTATTCTTTTTCTGTCACGTTATTCCTAGTAGAGTTCGAAGAAGCGGGAGATCTCCATTTGGACCAAGCCCAATACTTCCAAGACTCTCTTACCTTCAATCCAAGCGAGTCAATACTTTGATCATTTTGAGCTTACATTTTATGCAAATTATAATCTTTTTAAATTGCAAATTATATGTTTAATTCCTTATGCAAATGTATGTTTAATCCCTAAGGGTTAGCTACATACCTACTTGGTAATTATCTATTAATATACCATCCTTGACAACTTGAATTCCTTAATCCTTGTCACCTTAGATATTAAATGGTAACTTACTAGTTATAAGGTTGTACTTAAGCGACATGCTAGTCTTGCTTAAGTATCGGGGCTTTACATGCCCTAATCACCATCTTTTAATTATGAAAGTGGTTTTGGAAAGTCATTGCGGGTAAATGACTGGAATATTGAGATAATGTATTTTGCTCCCCAAAAACTCTATTATCGATGATCGAGTCGCCGATCTTATGAAATAAACAGAGAAAAATGGCAAATAGTTCTTGGGAGAGGACGAGACTTCTCTTTATTGCTATGAACTGGATCCTTTACAGGGGTGCCCTTAACAATGCAATGGATTAATCCTAATTACACTAAGTGTAGTGCTTGCTATGCTAATGCTTTAGATGAAATCCAATAGTCTCTTGATCTTCCGAAATTGGATTGCTTTCTGCCGTTCGCGTTCTTCCTTAAGTAGTTGATAAAGTGGTGACAGTTAATACTGGAAGAGGCGCCTTGTCGACGATCAAATCGCCGATCTTATGAATATATGAAAGAAAATAGGAAAATGGTGCGTATCTTCTGGAAAGTAATGAGGCTGCTCTTTATTGCTATGAACTGGCTATTACAATGAGTGTATGTAACCTAGACTAAAGACTAATTCGGGAATACGATGCTCTTCCGAGAGTGTTTCCCAAATGATTTTCACTGTTCCGGCCTTCTCCACTTCAGTCCGCAGTCCTCCTTATGTAGTTGATGAAGGGTTGGCAGTTGTCCCTGGGAGAGACGCCTATTGGAGAAACAACGCGTCTAGTCGAAGAGAGGTGGCAGTTGACAATGTGTAAAAACTTACCTTTCTCTTATCAATGAAAAAAGAATTTTTGTTTATCCGATCGACTTATCATATATTACCCAGCCCCCGACTGTTTTATAGTAGAAGAACTTTACTATAAAAGCAGTAGGCCAAGAATATGAACTTTAAGTCTCAACCATTGTTTGAAAGTATGTATTGATTGTTGAAAAAACTGATCGTGATAATACTAGAAAACCTTTTTGGTCGGAACTAGTGTTAGGTTTTCGACTAGTTGTAAATCTATTTTTCGTAATCAAAATACTTATTAAGACAATATATGGTCGGAAGGAAAAAATAATTTTTCTTGACAAGAGGAAATTATATGCAAAGACATATATAATAAACGAGAAGTGGTTTTATTTCTATGCAGTGCTCAACGCTGGTCGGAATGAACTTGCTAAGAAATGAAAGATATAGATTGTATTTCACAATACGTGTTCATGCTCTAGTTCGATTAGAGTGTATGATTTGGCTTTTCGTGCTATACGATCAGCCTCTACATCACCTTCTGAAATTAGGTCATGCTGAAGATAATTGTAGATCGATGTTATCCAATCTCTACCATGGTCGTCACTGATCTGTGGAGCATCTATGTGATCAGAATCAATTGGATTGACCTGATGTGAACCATTGATGTTCTCTGAAGGCTCGATTACCGAGGGTGAATCGAGTTGCTCAAGAAAAACTCCCGACGGGACGGTTGACCTTGTGGAGGCCATCCGTGCCAACTGATCTGCTAGAAAGTTTTCCTTCCTAGGAATATGTTGGATCTGAAAACTGAAGAAGTGCTTTTCGAGTTTTCGTACTCCGCCAGATAAGACGACATCTTGGTACTTGAGCATTGATACTCTTTCCCTACTTGATTCACTACTAGTTGAGAATCGCCTTTCACTAGTAATTTGCGAATTCCGAGTGAATGAGCTGCTCGAAGTTCTACCAGCAAACCTTCATATTCAGCTACATTGTTAGTAGCAGGAAAGTTAAACTGGATGGCGTACTTAATGTGTTCGCTAGTAGGGGATATCAAGACGACTCCAGCCCCCGATCCTTTAAGCATTAATGAACTGTCAAAGTACATTGTCCACTCGTCGTGGTGCTCGTACTCGAGTTCTTGCTTAGGTTTGTGGTTTGTCCATTCGGCAATGAATTCTGCTATTGCCTGAGACTTTATAGCTGTTCGTGAGATAAAATGGAGGTCGAACGTCCCTAGTTCAACTGCCCATTTTGCTATTCGTCCTGATAATTCTCTATTTCCAAGGACTTGACCTAGGGGATATCCTGTAGGTACGACCACTTTGTGGGCTTGAAAGTAATACCTTAGTTTCCTTGAAGCCATAAGGAGACCATATAGCAACTTTTGTACCTGTTGATATCTTTCCTTTGGTCCATGTAAGACTTCGCTTACGTAATACACTGGTCATTGAACGTTTTCACGCTCTACGACCAGTACACCGCTGATAGCCTGCGGCGTTGCAGCTACGTAAATCAACAGTATTTCTTTTGGTCTTGGAGAGACTAAGACCGGGGAGCTTCCAAGGTACTCTTTGAGTTTTTCGAAGACTCCGTTGGCTTCTTTCGTCCACTCAAAACTCCCCTGCTTCCGAAAAAGTTTAAAGAAAGGTAATCCCTTCTCACCTAACCTGGCTATGAAACGACTTAGCATTGCCATACAGCCGGTTAGCTTTTGGACCTCTTTCTTTGTTGTCGGGGGACGCATCTGATTAATGGCCGTTATCTTAGCCGGATTTGCTTCGATACCTCTAGCCGAAACTAGAAAACCAAGAAGCTTTGCAGCGGAAACCCCGAATACACATTTCTTCGGATTCAACTTGAGGTTTTTTCTTCTCAAGTTGTTGAAAGTTTCTTGTAGGTCAAGGATATGATCGCCTGCGTTGATGCTTTTCACAACTAACTCATCTGCAAAGGCTTCTAAATTTTGACCTACCTGCGGGTTAAAAGTTTTCTGCATTAACCTTTTAAAAGTTGCACTAGCATTCTTGAGACCAAAAGACATATTAACATAACAGTAAGTGTCATATGGAGTGATGAAGGAAGTTTTCTCCTCATCTTTTTTACTCATGTTTATCTGGTGGTACCCTGAATATGCATCTAAAAAACTCAGTAACTCGCACCCGGAGGTGGAGTCTACAAGCTGATCAACGCGAGGAAGGGGAAAATCATCCTTCGGACAAGCTTTATTAAGATCTGTGAAGTCTATGCACATTCGCCATTTCCCATTATTCTTTTTAACCATTACAGGATTGGCAAGCCACTGAGAGTGATGGACTTCACGAATAAATCCAGCTTTGAGGAGCTTGTCAATCTCCGACTGGATTGCTTCCTTCCGGTCAGGTGCAAAATGCCTTAGCTTCTGCTTGACCGGTTTTTTGTCAGGTTGGAGGGCCAGCCTGTGCTCGATCACTTCCCTAGGGACTCCGGGCAGGTCGAACGCCTGCCAGGCGAAAACGTCATGGTTTGCTCAGAGGAAAGAGACGAGCGACTCCTCCTATTTAGGGTTGAGCCCTTCTCCGATCAGTAACTTCGGAACGGACCTGTCGGTGTCTCCCAACCTGGCGTCTCCCGGAGAAGCGCCTTTGTCGAGTAGCACCTCTTTTGTCTGATCGGAGGGTTTGGTGTCAATTTTGGTCTGGAGTGCTTGACCTGCATCGCAGAAGAGTCAGTATTTCTAGTCGGGAGCTCGTCGACCAGTTCTAAAGATCTTCGATCGCAGACATAAGCCATATTTTGATCTCCCCGAACCATGATGACATCTTTTGGTCCTGGCATCTTCAAACTCTGATAACCGTAATGCGTGGCTATCCGGAATTTTGCTAGAGCCGAACGACCAAGGATCCCGTTATAGGCGGTCTCAAAATCAACCACGTCAAACGAATTCTTTTTCGTTCGGAAGTTATCAGGACTTCCGAACGTAACCGGTAAGGACACATGTCCTATCGGTTTGGCGGTAGAGCCAGGGACTATGCGATGGAAGGCATATTTTACTGGCTTTACCTTTGATTTAGGAACCTACATTTCTTCCAGAGCTCCCGAGAATAAAATATTTAAAGAGCTACCTCCATCTATCAAGACTCTATTGACCTTACAATTATTAATGTTAGGCTCAACTATAATAGGGAACCTACCCGGCCGAGTCGACGAGACGGAGCAGACTTCTTTGCCGAAGGAGATTACGGTGTCCGACCACCTCGAAGTCTTGATGTTGATCAGAGACTCTGCTAGGTTGACCTCCCGCTCCACGGCTTTCAGATGACGTTGCGAGTCGTACGACGAAGATCCTCCAAAGATCATGTGACTGTGTGCTGAGGTTCTTGGTACTCCATCTCCTCATCGCCATCTTTGTCCTTTTTGGAGCTTGCTTCCCCTAACTCTTGTATTGAGGGAAGGGGGCCTTTACCTGCATAATAATGTTCCAACTTCTTTTGCCAAACACGGCAGGTACGCAGATCGTGCCCTGCCTGTTGGTGAAGCGGGCACCACTTCTTATTCATTTTATATCCGTCGGTCGGAATCTTTGCTTTGCCTCGACCGGTATAGTCCCTCTTACCTTTGATAAACTTTTCTAGGACCGCTAAGACCTCCTTATCATCCATCTTATGATGCTTCTTCTTCTTGAGAACTTTCTTATTCTTCTTCTCTGGCTTTTCGAAACCAGATTGAAGAGTTTTGTCTTTTCGATCTATAGCTTCGCTCCTTTTGACCGCTTCACTGGCGGCTGCATATTTATCAGCCATATCGAATAGTTCGACGGTTGTTCGTGGGGAATTCATAGCTATATCCTCCGTAAACATCCGGTTCCTCAATCCTACCTTGAAAGCCTGAATTACAGAAGATTCTACAACCTCGGGTATGGAATTACGAACCTGGTTGAACCTCTTGATGTACTATTGAAGAGTTTCTTTTGGGTTCTGCCAGATCCTATGTAGATCATCTTCCTTCCCTGGGCGGTCGTACGTACCCTGGAAATTCACGATTAAGATATCGCAGAGCTGTTCCCAAGTGTAGATTGATCCAACTGGCTGGTTAAGTAACCATGACCGGGCAGATCCTTCTAACACCGTAGGTAGGTAATTGGCCATCACGTTTTCATCACCACCGGCCGCTCTGATGGCGGTGGTATAAATCTGGAGAAATTCTAACGGGTTCTGAGACCCATTGAACTTGTCCATGTTGGCCGGTCGAAACCAGTTAGGCCAACGCACAGCCTGGAGCCCTGTTGAGAAAGCTCGGCAACCTGTGACTGATTCATGCGCCTTCTTTGAAAAGGTGCCGGATTGTGATCGGTCGGGAACCGGTTCCTTAGATTTGAGAACTAGGGCTCCGGCGTTCCGACCTGATCACGAGCATTATGACGCCCTCGGTCACCTGCCTGGTTCAAACGATGTCGAAGATCGTTCGGACCAAGAGAATGACCCTCTCGACGAAAAGAAGGTGTATTTGTTCGGAACAATCTCCTTCCCTCATGACTCATTGGTCGGAAACATCGAGGAGGCTGTGGTATCAATTGATTCCCAACATATGCATGTTGCCCTCTGCCGAGGGAAGAATGCTGGGACGAAGTCATGGTTTGACTTTGCGGTGCCCTCCGTTCTCGATATTCTTCCGTACGTTGTACGGTTTGTTGGAGAATCTCCGACACCTGTCCTACCAGTTGGACAAAACCTAGAGCTTTTGCTAAAGCAGGGTCAGTATTATTTAAAATATTACGAATGCGCTGTAGATTCTGTACCGTTATGGAAGGTCTCGGAGGATTCATCGAGGTTGTTGCCGTTCGCAGATCCGAACCTTCTCTTAACCTCGCGCCTGGTCGTACTTGACTTATTATCCTTGGTGGGGCTGAACCAGGCGAATTAACTGATGGATGTCCATCAGTTTTGTTACCTCTAGTAGCTGGTGCTTGATTGCCCACGTCATTTCCATCAGTAGGTGGTGGTGAGGTAGCGGGTGCAGGACCGTACATGGCATTGCAATCAGTATTTTCGATCGCATTGACCTCGTGTTTCCAGAATCGATCCTCCGAAGAGTTTCCACTGTACTCAGTGGAGAGCTTCCCAGTACTTCTACCAGACATTTCCACGACGGAGACCAGTCGGAGATGAGAACCTCTTGAGGCCTCCGTGGCGGACTCAGCCTGATACAGCGAACTACCGATCGCATGCTGAGCTTTATCATCCCCACTCGGCCCATAGCCGTAAGGGTTTCATCGACACCGTTACCAGATGTCGGTTGGCTCCTGGAATTCCCAGAAGCCGTGGGTGAATACCTATCAGCCACGATGGTGTCGAGAGTGTATTGACTCTCGGATTGTATGGCTGAAGTTTCATCACCTTTTTTGCCGGTCGGAAGGACCGGGCTTGGAGAGGTTCTTGGACACTCCGAACTGGTTGGAGTGACCTATCCATCGGGAAGCGCCACTTGTTGCAGTGGTGCGTCCTCATCCATCTGCTCAACTTCGGCATTGTTAGCGACTTGCGAACCGGCATAGGAAGAAGAGGACGACGTCCAATCACCCTACATGGTCTGAATGCAGGCGTCCATATCGAGGTTGGAGTAGTCGTCCAGATCGAACCAATTCTCATCGTCCCAAGTTCCTGCCATGATCTCATGAGCAGAAAGATGAGCGAGGATTTGATGAGCAAAGAATTCCTTCAGAAAATTTGCGCCTTCTTCCCCACGGACGGCGCCAACTGTCGATGATCAAATTGTCGATCTTGTGAATATATGAAGGAAAAGAGGAAAATGGTGTATATCTTCTGGAAAGTAATGAGCCTACTCTTTATTGCTATGAACTGGCTATTACAATGAGTGTATGTAACCTAGACTAAAGACTAATTCGGGAATACGATGCTCTTCCGACAGTGTTTCCCAAATGATCTTATTGTTCTACTTCTCCACTTCATCATGATCCTCCTTATGTAGTTGATGAAGGGTTGGCAGTTGTCCCTAGGAGAGACGCCTGCTAGAGAAGCAACGCGTCTGGTCGAAGAGAGGTAGTAGTTGACAATGGGTCAACTGCCGTACGGTTATATGTCGGTGAGCCATTAACCATATTTCTGTGTTTTAGAGTTACGTATCGTCGCGTGGTATGGGATATACATCACATGTTCCATTCGTCACACGATAGAGGATATATCTGGCGCTAGATCCAGATATCAGTTCAAGGCTTTGTGAGCTTTTGACTGGTCGGAGAGAAAGTTGGGAACCTTCTCCAACTAGGTTAGATGTTGTGTAACCTCTAGAATCCTAACGACCAGTGAGGTCGTTAGCCTTAAGGGTTACAACCACGAAGACATATGGTCATTTATCTATTAAATAATAAATAGAGGTTTTAATCCTCACCACGTCTATTGGAAGTGTCACGACTGGTCGGAGCGAGGCAATAGTTGATGTCTGTGAGACACTAAACCGCATGGTAGTGTGTTGTTAGAGTCTTAGGACTATGAAACATCGCGTGATATGGAGCCAGTATAACATGTGCTCCATTTATCACACGGTAAGGAATATATATAGAGCAAAATTTAGATGCCAGTTCATTGCTTGTACGAGTGGTTATCTGGTCGGGGACTAGGTACGGGACCTCGTCCGACCAGAGTACCTATAAGTAACATCTGGATTCCTTACGACCACAGAGGTCGTTAGCCTTAGGAGTTATGACTCTTACAACCACAGGAGTCGTTAGCCTTAGTGGTTACGACCACAAAGACATATGGCCTTTTAATTATGTATTAAAGTAATACATAGATATTTTAATCCTCGTCAGCTAGCCCCCAAACTTTAAATGAATTGATTGTGTGAACACTTTTTCCCGATGAAGTCGTATCGGGCAGACCCTCATTTAATACCATGACATACGAGGTGGTCTGTATTCACTTTAAAGTTGAGAAACTGGCTTGAGAATTGAAGAGTTTTTCTGTCGGTTGGACTTTTGGGTAATTCCCTATTACGGTTAAGGAACTACGGCTATAAAATCCCTTCGGCGCAGGGCTTTAGGATTTTTACGCCTCGTGCTTTCCCTTTTCATCTTCTGAGAGAAGGATCACCTTCGATCTCCTTTTGCCAACAACCTTCTACGACCTCCTTTCTTTCTTTCATCTAATACCCAATCATGTCGGACTCGATTACCAACTGGTCGGTTTATGCTCTATGCGAGAAGAAGCTTGAAGCCTTAGAAGATTGGGATGCTTCCAGACAAGAATCTGATTTCTTGGAGATCAGTGGCCGGAGAGCACTCTGCGAGCAACGAAAATGGGGAAATCCATGTTTTCCTCGCATATATCGAATGCGGATTCAGATTCCCTGTTCATTCATTCCTCCCCAAGATCTTGGAGCACTATGGAATCGAATTGGTGAACCTTGCCCCCCAATGCTATTGCCAATCTCAGCGTCTTCGTCTATCTCTATGAAGCGTATTTAGGGATTTCCACAGATCTGGAGCTCTTCAAGTATTTCTACAGGATAGCGAAGTCAGGGAAGATGATGGGGATGCCTGGGGAGTGCACCTTGCACCTCCACGAAGGAAAAGCGGATGAGTACATCCGTATGTACTCAACATCTTCATGGTCATCATGGAAGAACAGTTGGTTCTACATGGCGGCCACTCAAAAAGACAACCTTTACTATACTGGTAAGAAGGCGGTCGAGAATCCAGAATTGCGCACCACCATGAAAAAAGAAGGAAATGTGGTGATGAGAACATGACCCCTATGGATACAACCATATTTGCTATGCTGGTTATTCCAATTATAAGAGCTCGTATACTTCACTTATATTATCAGGTGAGCACGTTTTTAAGAGCACCTTTATATTACATGAACTATATGATATTGCCTAATAAATGTGTTGTTATTTTCAGGAATAAAAGACAGAGAGTGGTTGATTTGCAAGAGTTCGAGATGGACCTATTTTGGAATTCAATTCGGCCTCCGGAGACAACACCGACTTCAAACGTGCATAACTTTCACATACGAAGTCCGTTGGAGGTCCACAAGTACTTGATGGAAAGATTATCTCGTCATATTTCCAACAGATCTAGCCCCACCTCCAAATTCATTTTGTGTGG
Source organism: Hsuehochloa calcarea (assembly GCA_036346395.1). NCBI lineage: Eukaryota > Viridiplantae > Streptophyta > Magnoliopsida > Poales > Poaceae > Hsuehochloa > Hsuehochloa calcarea. The sequence continues at coordinate 8,289,463 of CM070602.1, forward strand.
GTCGGAATCTCCAAAACAATCTAGCACTGTGACAGCCCAATAGGTCCGTAGTAAAAAGGTCATAACTTTTGCAAACGGAGTCCGATTCAGGTGTTCTTGGGCTTGTTAGAAACCTTATTTCGAGAGCTTTCCCACGGATCCAGCCCATCTCCAAATTCATTTTGTACAGGTCGGAATCTCTAAAACAATCTGGCATTATAACAGCCCAACACGCTCGTAGTAAAAAGGCCATAACTTTTGCAAACGGGGTCCGATTCGGGTGTTCTTAGGCTTGTTGGAAAGCTTATTCCGATATCTTTCCAATGCATCTGGTCTAACCTCCAAATTCTTTCTGTGTACTTTGAAATCATAAAAAAAAAGATACTACACCACCAATTTAGGCCTTGTAATCGTACCGGAATTGGACCATACGCTAGCGGGCCACCTAATGGAGCCCATACTGTTCACATGAACAGTATTATGTCTATGAATAGTGCATGAATAGTCCCATCCCCTATTTTGTTAGCTATGTGTGGCTTCCCCTTCCCTATATAAAGATGTCGCACCCCTCTAGTTTTCTCGGATTTCGTTTGATTAGTTTCTCCATTGTGAAAACTCTCGTTCTTCGCTTGTGTCGACTAGACCAACTGTAAAGGACCTCTGCGAAATCCCACCTTTTGAACTCAATCATATATTTACAATTCAGATTGCTTTTTACCTCGTTCATGCTTGCTTCTTCGGTGTATGCAAGAATTGATCTTCGTGATCAGGTCATCCGGGTATTCGTGTATGGTTGATAACGACTTGTCGAGCAGTTCAGCGATTGCGTGATTTCGAGCCTTGCGTGTTCGTAGCCAGGATCGAGAGAGTTGAGCGACGACTATCGAACTTATCATTCTCATCGAAAGATCGGAACAACAAACAAGGACCTTCGGGTTCATCAAGTCGTATCAGAGCCACAGTTCATCGGTGAGAGTTTCCAGTTTTTCTAGTAGTAGATTCATTTATCATAGCTAGAGTCCAGAAAATTACGAAAAGAAAAAAATCGCATCTATCATCCATACTGAACCCTTTGAGCCTTTGCAATTTTTTCTTTTTAGTTTGCTTATTGAATCTTTGGTTGCATTGTCGTGTCTAGTTGCTGGTCTTTAGTTCTAGTTATTATCTAATTGGTCGTTGTCTAGATTGCTTCTCGTGTTTTTCCTTTGCGTAGCTTAATTGTTCTTTAGGGTTCTTAGTTTTTGCATCTAAAACATAAAATTCGTGGGTTAGAACTCTTCTAATCTGCACCAAAAAAAGAGAGAACACTTTCCTGTTATTCGCGACTTATGGAAAACCATAGGGCCGGCAAATAATAGAAGGAGAAATAGGCTACCACACAAAACAAAAGCTGTGGTAGAAAAAAAAGAAGAAAAATAATATTAAGCCAAAAACCAGTAAAAATTGGTGGAGCCCTTCTACATATAACCAAAAGCTTGCACAAAAAATTTTAGCAAGTTTAGCCCACAGAATCAAAAGATATAGATGTTTCAAGATTGAACCTGAGTCAGTTTCGAGTCCGAGTACAATTCCGTTTCCGACACACCTTCAGTAAAACGGGCATAACTTTTGCAAACGGTGTCCGTTTTGGACGTTCTGATGCTCGTTGGAAAGCTAACGACGAGGCGCATCCCTTTTACTTAACCCACAAGTTGGCCTCTGGGGCCCCGAAAATTGGCCATCTTCAGCCCCGAAGCCCCCAAAATCGGCTATCTTCAGCTCCGAATTTGTGTCACAAGTTTTCAGTTTTGGTTTGTGTCGTTTCTTTCAGTCTTTCCTTCGGAATTTGCGGTTCGACTCAACTACAAAGTTGTAGATCTCATCGAAACCTTTCAAAAGTGTATATATAAGCCATATAAAACTTTGCTCTTTCATCTCTCGAGACTAACTGTTGTTTTCTGCTTGAACTAAAGGGCTGTTTATGCTACACATTATTCGGTTTTTTGTGCTCTACATCGTGTGAATAATCTTGTGCCCTGCAAAGAAGTTTGAGTAGTTGGTTAACGTCTCTCCTAGCACTTGTTGTGAGGTGTTCCATTGTTTACATCAAGTCACATTTATCTTTACGTGTGCGTACATACACTTCTCTTAGTAGGATTTGATTAGCTAGCTCTTTCTAGGCTAGAATCAGCAAATTTGACAAGTACTTTGAACAATTTTTCAACTTGTATTAACTGATTTGATTATTACTGATCCTTGCTACCATATTGAAGCCTTCCGAGCTCCACTTCCTAGTAACTCAGCACGTTCCGTTCATTGCAATCGTTGGGCTAATCGCAAGTGAGAGTATCACGAACCAGCCACCGATTGTACCACCTCATTACTGCATTGGTAAGAGCTTGTAAGAACTTGGTAAGACGTTGTGAGAGAGTGACTTGTGAAACTCCAGAACCAAGTAGTCTATAGGGACATATACATTGTGATTTGTTCTTTATTTTCTACTAACCATGGCAGGTTCACGGGATGATTACGAGATAAATCCACGTCTTCTTCGTGCCATTGAATGGGAACGAAAGAAAGTTCGCGAGGAAGATGCACGCTTGAGACAAGCTTCTTCACCACGAAAGGTATATGATCGTGATAGTACGTACGGTAAAACTAAAATCACTTTGCCATCCTTTGCTGGTAAATTTGATCCTGATGCCTATGTTGACTGGGAAATAGTTTTAGATAAAGAGTTTGAATATTATGAATGGTCTGATAGGAAAAAGTTAGAGCCGCCACTAGTGTTTTTGTTGAGGATGCAACGCTTTGGTGGAAGTATTTACGTAGACATCGAAGAGTGCCTCAAACTTGGCATGCATTAAAGAAACTTTTGAGAGATGAATTTGTTCCTAAATATCATGCTGATTATTTGCTAGCTAAATTGCAACGCTTAAAACAACGTAGTAGAACTGTAAGGGCATAGTATCATGAATTGAAAAATCGTTTGTTGCGTTGTGGCTTAGAGGAACATGTTGAAGCTATAGAGAATAGATTTTTAAGTGGGCTTAATCAAGAAATTCAAGACCTTCTTGTTCACAAAGAATATAATTCTCTCTCTCATTTGTTTATACTTGTCTGTAAGGTTGAAAGTCAAATTTATGAGAAATTGAGAATGCTTGATGTTAGAAAACATGAGAACAAACCTGTGTTTGTATCTTTTTCTGTGACTAACAACGTGCAGGAAGTTGACTAACAACATGCAGGAAGTTGAGAACCATGCTGAAGAGGAGAATGAGCTGATTGAACCATCGACTCCATTGGTTGAGAAGGAAGATGAGGAGATGGATGCACCTACATCATCTGAGGAGAGCCAAAAAGGTAAAGATCATGGTGCTATCATCACTCAAGGTGAGTATGCTTGTGAAGAACTACAATTGTCCACTGTTCATACTATTTTAGAGCAAAAATTAGTGAAAAACAATTCTGATAAGCACAAGTTTCACAAAGAGAATTCAGACTGCATTGATTTTAGTGCACCATGTGATAAACTCGTTGATTTACCTGTTGACTTCAGTATACCATATGATAACATAATTGAATTGCCTGCTGTTTTGAGCGATTCATATGATGAGTCAATCACATATAATGATCATGTGGAATTGGTTAGATATAAAGAAGTTTTGACTAGAATTTCTCCTACTGATTCTTTATGTTACATTATGTTGGAGCCACCAATGAAATTATCACATGCTATGGAGAAAGTTTTTAAAATCACATGTTTGAAATCTTTGTCTAGTGCGTATACCCCGGGATATAAGTTTAATTTGATTGGAGATTATGGTGTAGACAATCAATTTCATGTGTATCGAATATGCATAACTTGTGATCACATAGATGAATGGAAGCTTACTGTTTTGAATAACAATTCTTGTGTACCAAATCTTGTTCATTATGAGAGAAAAATAAACTTTAGTGATCATCCGATGCCTATGTGTTCATCTCTTATTGCACGATCTAGTATTGACAATCTGAATCATGATGTTGAAGTATGGAAGAACTTTTAAATCGTTTCACCCTTACTAGATGAAGTTACTAACGCTCAATTGAAATCTGATTATATGGATGAACTTTGTTTGATTCCAAATATTGTAGATTTGCTCATATGTGCTACCACTGCAAGTTTACAACTTCATATATTTGAATTGAATAAATGCTTCACTTACATTTGCAAAACTAGTTGCAATAATTGTTGTGTGAGAATTTTTGTTTTGCTCATTAACATATATGATTATTCTTGGGCTAATAATACAATAAGTTTTTATGAACGCTGCTGTTTTAAAATATTAATTGTGCAACAACGAAGAACCGTTAAAACGGATGACATATACATATACCATGCATACACCTTGGCTTATTTGTTACCCTATTTTCAGCTTATCAAAAGCCGAAGACGGCTTTGTTTTCAAGAAGGGGAGGATAATGAGAACATGACCCCTATGTATACAACCATATTTGCTATGCTGGTTGTTCCAATTACAAGAGCTCGTATACTTCACTTAGATTATCAGGTGAGCACGTTTTTAAGAGTACCTTTATATTACATGAACTATATGATATTGCCTAATAAATGTGTTGTTATTTTCTGGAATAAAAGACAGAGAGTGGTTGATTTGCAAGAGTTCGAGCTGGACCTATTTTGGTATTCAATTCGGCCTCCGGAAATAACACTTACTTCAAACGTGCATAACTTTCACATACGGAGTCTGTTGGAGGTCCACGAGTACTTGATGGAAAGATTATCTCGTCATCTTTCCAACGAATCTAGCTCCACCTCCAAATTCATTTTGTGCGGGTCGGATTCTCCAAAACAATCTGGCACTGTGATAGCCCAACAAGCCCGTAGTAAAAAGGCCATAACTTTTGCAAACAGAGTCCGATTTAGGTGTTCTTGGCCTTGTTGGAAAGCTTATTTTGAGAGCTTTCCAATGGATCTAGCCTCACCTCTAAATTCTATCTGTGGACTTCGAAATCATCAAAAGAAGATGATTACACCACCAATTTAGGCCTTATAATCGTACCGGAATTGGACCATACGCTAGCGTGCCACCTAATGGAGCTTATACTATTCACATAAACAGTATCATGTATGTGAATAGTGTATGAATAGTCCCACCCTCTATTTTGTTAGCTATGTGCGGCTTCCTCTTCCCTATAAGGAGGTCGCACCCCTCTAGTTTTCTCGAATCTCGTTTGATTAGTTTCTCCATTGTGAAAACTCTCGTTCTTCGCTTGTGTCGACTAGACCAATCGTAAAGGGCCTCTGCGGAATCCCACCTTTTGAACTCAATCATATATTTGCAATTCAGATTGTTTTTTTACCTCGTTCTTGCTTGCTTCTTTGGTGTATGCAGGGATTGATTTTCGTGATCAGGTCATTTGGGTATTCGTGCACGATTGATAATGACTTGTCGAGCAGTTCAGTGATTACGTGGTTTTGAGCCTTGCGTATTCGTAGCCAGAATCGTGAGAGTTGAGCGACGACTACCGAACTTATCGTTCTTATCGAAAGATCGGGACAACAAACAAGGACCTTCGGGTTCATCATGTGGGGAGATGAGTTGAAGCCATCCAACACCTTGGTAATAGGGGTTTAACCTCCTAGCACGTAGTGAAGGATTTCTCCATGCGCCGGATTAGCCCCCTGAAGTCCCGAGCACATTCGATGATATGGTATATTGGTTGTGACGACACAACCAAAGATTCCAACCGGTTTGTTCATCTTGGCTGATTACATTTGTAACCCTAAAGTCTGTCGTTCATTCTTACAACCCTTTCTCCTGATGAGATTAAAAACCGGATCAAAATGATCTGCGCCACGGAGCCTGATGACAAGGCTGATTTCCAACGGATTTTAGCGGTTGTTTCTGCAAAAGAGAGAGCCGAGAGGCTTAAGGTAAAGATATCAACCATCTTTCATCATTTATGTATTTTCCGATCGGTTTACCGTAAATCCCCTTTGATGTGTAGTCGATCGGATTGAGGATCAATGAGGCCACTGAGAGTTGTGAGTTGATTGACACTCTGATTGCTCCTATGACCACCCGAGATGGTGATATTACAGAGGTAGGTAATCGAACAGAAATGTATATTCTAGATGAAGAATTTTCGTCATCTAACTAACTTTGATTGTTAATTAGGCGATTGTCGTGGACTTCAAAGTGGTCGCTTACAACCTGTCAGTTGCTAATGAAGCAATCGTTCTGGAGGTCGACGGGACCACACCATCCGACCATATGGTTAGGGATCTTATTCTCGACCAGCTGGTCGAGAATATTTCTTTCAACCTCCAGTTGGTGGATGTGAGGGGTCTAACTAATCCTACCGAATTGGGATCGGTGAAGTCAATTGAAAATAAAAGGAAGGGGAATATGCCGAACTTTGCTTCAGCACGCTTTAAGTTAAAGACCAAGAAAACAAGCATGTATGTATACATAAAAAAGGGAACCTATGTAAATACTTACCTCTAGTGTTTCTAGAGTAATGAGCTTCTTTTCTTCTTTCATGTTCTTGTCGCTTCCGACCAGAGCATCCCTCAAGAGAAGGCTCCTGAGGAGAAAGAGGTCGAGCCAGCCCCCGAACAGATGACAAAGTCAATGTATGTTCAGGAACCCGTGGCAGCTCCAACCCTACCTATGGAGGTGGTGGTGTCTGAGGAATTCCAGCATGTTCCGACCTTTACTGGGAAGTCTTCTCTTCCTGTCAGCTTTCCTTGTCACTTTCGAGTCTTCGACAATAAGGAAATCGACGAGGCTTGGGGAAGAATATCGGATCGTCAATCAAAAACGAGTCCCGACTCCATTTTTGCCGAATATAATAATATGACAATACAGGTAAGCTTCCACAACCACTTTTAATAGCCTTTTCCTTTAAGCTTTATCAAAAACTTAAAGGAGTCTGTTGTTTTTTGTAGCATTTGGTGGAAAACTTCGTTGTGGTCGGAAGACTGACCCAGCGAATAAAAGTCTTGGAGCAAAAGAACTCTGAATTAGAAAGTAAGTACTTTTCCACGTCTTCTCTCTCCTTCTTTACCATCTGGCTCCTTTTCTGCTGATTAACTTCTCTCTTTATCATACTTGATAGATTCATAGAAGCTTAAAAAAGAGGTTATAGCAGAAGAAGCCATAATAGCTAAGCTTAAAGAGGAATGCCAAAGCAAGGACCGGTCGATCGAATATCTAACGACCAGATACAAGGAAGTCCTTGAAACTATCGGGAAGAAGGTTGAAGGTAACCGGCCGTAGACTCGATCAGTGCACTATTTTAATTGTATGTATTTATTATTTGGTATACTCGTACAGAGCAAACTCAAGCATTGAACAGAACAGAAAAAGCTCCTGAGTTTGAACGTGGTAAGGAGGCAGCCTTTGGGCATAATCTTGAAGAGAAGGTCAAGGCCTTTAACAAGATGCTCTTCGATATGGGATTGAGAACACAACTGCCCAGCTTCAGAGATCCCATGGAGAAGATCAACTTCCTTGACCAAAAACTCGAAGATCTCAGAAACTTGTTCAAAACTACTCGGGAGAACCATGCATAGACTTTATTTAAAGTTGTAAAAAAATAGAGTCAGTTTTGCTTTGGCAAAGCTGAAGGCCTCTGACCCCACCATAAATCTCTAAGCTGTTGAGGAAGACTTCAACTGCTCGGGAGATGATGCAACCAAACTTTTTGAGAAAATGACACCTCTAAAAAATAAGGTTAAGGAAGAAATAGAGGTCGGATCTCCGACATGTAGCAATCAGTCTGGTGATCCTAAGGAGTAGGTTATTGTAATATAGGAAGTATGAATATAAAAACTCACCTTTTCTTTTATCAATAAAGTCTTTTGTTTATCCTTTTGGCTTATGAAGTACTTAAATATTTTCTAGCCCCGACTGCTTCTATAGTAGAAGATCTTTACTAGAAATGCAGTAAGCCAAGAATAAGAGTAAAAGTCACGACTCCTGTTGATAGTATGTGTTGATTATATGATAAAACTGATCATATTAATACTAGAAAATCAATTGTGGTCGGAACCAGTCTGTGACTCCAACTAGTTGTAGATATGCTTTCCATAATCGAAATACCAAATAATAGATTACATGGTCGGAATATAAGACTTGTCTTGATGAGAAAGAAAATATGCAAGGAAGTTTGCAATAAACGATAAGTGGTTTTATTTATATGTAGTATCCAAACTGGTCGTAATGATTGCTAAGAACTGAAGACATGAGAAACACCCTGCGAAACGTGCTCATGCTCAAGTCCAACTAGCAACGAAGATCATAGGAAAAGGACCGTCGCTAAGAAGCTCCTTCCAGTGGGCAGGACCACGTGTGGAGAGGGGAGACTTCGACTAGCAGGCTTCCCATGTCTCGACTAGTAGCCAAACAATAGTAGAACAGAATGTTGAAGTGAAGAAATGTAGTCTCCAAAATCTTAAGCATGTAAATCACTATATGTAATTGTTTGTGTTATACTCCTTGTACTCGCATGTTTCTTTAAGAAAAGAGTGTGGTCGCGCATGAGAACCATTGACGTAATGGTCACGACTAGGACCCTTGTGGTGTTCGACTTAGATGTCTAAGCCAGAAAGTAACATAGATCCTTTTAAAGAATATCGGAGAGAAGTTGGTCTTCTCCGACCAGTGTAAACAACAATAGTTTACCACCAGAGTATGGGAACAAACATCTAAACAATATCACTCATCGAAGAAAATAAAGAAATGATAAATTTTTATTGAAATTTGACCGAATGTAAAAATACAATTATACAAAGAACTTACGCAATTGGTCAATATTCCATGAGTTTGATAAAACACGCCTGTCTGACATAGAATGTCATACCGAACAGGTTTAGTGACTTCGACCATAGTATATGAACCTTCCTATTTGAGAGAAAGTTTATTGCGATTTACCTGACTTTGAATTTTTCTGAGAACCAAATCACTTACAACTAGACTGCGTGGTTGCACCTTACGACTATGATACCTTCACATGGCTTGTTGGTAAACTGTCGATCGTATTAGAACTTGGTTTTGTCGTTCCTCAAGAACATTGATACCGTCGAGTCGTCGTTCTTCTTGACCGTTCTTGTTGTAACAATCAGTTCGAACAGAACACATTTTCAGTTCTAGAGGAAGTATGACTTCAGCACCGTAAATGAGAAAAAAAAATAGTGTTTCACCGGTTGTACGGCTGGTCGTGGTTCAAACGACCCATAATACAGAAGGAAGTTCTTGAACCCAACCTCCTGATCATTGTGTTAACTAGTCGAACATTCGATGTTTCACCCCTTGCATTATGATCCTATTAGCTCTTTCAACTGCTTCGTTGCTCTACGGGTGAGCGACAGAAGCAAAATGTATCTTGATAACTAGATCTTTGCAAAATTTCTGAAAATTTCCACTAGAAAACTGGGCATCGTTATCTATGATTATACGACTGGGTACTCAATTCCATACATACATTTTAAGTTACCAATGAACCAGGTATACATCACAAGATTTAGAGCAAATTAAACAAGTCACGGTTAAGAAAAAGCTAGTTTGCCCCTCTTTTTTCTCTATATTGAATGCCTTATGTACAAGCTTTCACCGGATGTAGATCCCTGCAGACCATGGTACTAGAGGTGATTGACCAAGTTGATAATAGTGAAGGAGATCTCTGGTGCCACAAATTTTGATCTATCCTTGTGTTTTTAGAGAATACACCAATTCCTGGAGGACGTAGGAAAACAAAGCAGTACGATTAGAAACTAGAAAGAGGCAATAGTGAAATAAACAGCTAGACAGTCATTAAGAAATTGATAATTACCAGATCCCCTTGACCAGAGGCAAGCGAAGGGTACAGCTCTGAAAGAGATCTCTCTTCCTTCAATCTCTCTAGGCCGTCGAACCGATCCAGTTTTGTCTCATCTGTACTGGTGTCCTTGGTTGCAAAGCATCCATTTCTGGGTTTCTTCCTGATGTATATCTCAACTTCTTTGGCTTGCCGAGAGAGCTGAAGAGCAACGAACTGACAAGATGCAGAAGCATAGTCTTGCTTATTCAGCTTGAGCCAAATAAAACTAAATTGCGTAAAAACCGACAAGTTTATAGAAGCAAGTGATTAGTGATCACCTGGCAAAGATGGCGAACAGAGAGTGTCCGTTGGCAGCTGACATGGGACCTTTCCAATTTAGGCATACTTTGTCCATCAAGTGGAAGTAGAACAAGATACACGTTCAACTGCAAAACAGAGACATAAAATTCAGCAAACCTATCGGATACAAGAAAATGGACTTCTTGTACAAGTTCTACTAGCCCAGGGTAGCCTGCACAGGTACATGTATATGCTGATGTGTATATTGCCTGCAACACTCCAAAAACACACAGCGACACACACAACAGAGGGATGCATCTAACATGCAAACAAACCAGAAATGCCATCAGAGACTCACACACAAGATACCTTTCCGACCAGCCTTTTAGTCTGTTATTGTATTATGAATCTTCGAAAGCATAAGTAGGAAATAGCAACTGTGAATCTAAATGCTATTGTGTGCGATGTACTGTTTTTACCTTACTATCAAATTCATCACCATTACGGAGATGGTCCACCAACTTGGTAACACGCCCACCCTTCACTGTCCTTCCACTGGAGTCACCGGCGTTGCCATGTCGAGTTTGACTGCGGATGCCATTTTTTCCCCAGGCAAGCATCTCTCCCCGCAGTGGAGAAGTAGTCATGATATCTCTGCCGCCTCCTAAATCATCATTATCCTCAAAGCTACTGTGGATACTGCCAATGCTCCTAGCAGGGGATGATCGTGGCACGGGCCACCTCCGAGCTCTTTTCTGCCTTACATCTGGGGAACGATCATCAACAGAAGACGACTCTTTGCTGTCATCATTGCCATTTTCTTCTCTATCATCATCATCCAAGTCAGTCGGGACAATATCAGGAGAACTAGTTCGTCCTGTCCTCCTTGCCTGCATATTCCCCCGAGACTTTCTTGAATAAGCTGAACATGTTGCTTTTGTGGTGGAACGCTTCTTCCCAAGTGCTTCTGTTTGTCTTCGAAATGTTTCAGCAATGGATGCTTGAATCTTCCATGAGAAATGAAGCCAATGTCAATAACAATAAGAAGAAGACAAATATCAAATGCAGAGGGGAAATAATTTCCCTGCAGACATTAAATGCATCGATGATTGACAGTCAGATAAACCCACCTTTTTGTTGCGAGTCCTCTCCTCTTCACTGAAAGCAAGTTCCTGTGGTATCGAACTAATTAGAAACACTTGCACCGGCACTACAACGAAAGCTAAATAAAGAAAACAACTAAGTGCGACAACTGCAGAACTTATGCATCACCTCTTCCTCGTACTTATCAATATCTGGATACAAAGCCAAAATTAAAGCGTCATAATTAGGATCATCCCTCAAGGAACGTCTACTTGCACAATGAGAGCGGCATGCTGGGCATTCATTATTTCTGCAAGAACACTGCATCACTTAGATTATCATAGAAAGAAAGTATCTTTTTGGATTTTGAAACCACAATCAGGTTGGATCTTCACTTTTTGAAAATGACAGAGACAAGACATTTTAGACAAATAATATAAGGGACCATACCCAAGCCGCATGGATTTATCTATGCAGTCCCTGCAAAACCGGTGCAAACACTCCATAACCGTCCTTGTCTTCCGGATAATGCCTGCAAAATAGGACCATAAGACAAGCAGATAGTCAGATATGCACAGTTTTGCACAGAGATGCTACTTACAGTTTCACATTGGAAAGCTTACTCGACCCAGCTTCCTAGTATAAACTAGCTAGTTGCACTTATACAAAATGTTGTGAAATGTGAAGATCATAAGCTTTGTCATATGACTTTTTGAAAGGAAAAAAATAGTTATGTATTTACAGTCACAACATGCATACTTGCATAACAGAAACATGTTGAGCGTTGAATTTGCTAGTTTCACCTTTTGTAGTAAATAGTAATTAAAAAAATGTCATCTACATAACAACATCATCCCACTCCAATTAAAAGTAACGCTGTCAAGAGAGAAACTATACAAAGTAGAGAATTTTATATCTGAATCTGAAAGCAAGTTGAGAAAGTATATCCTTACCTAAGCATATAGGGCACTGCACTTCCTTCCGTATATCCATTAATTTCACTAGTATAAACCTGTATGAGAAAACAATATTTAGATACCAGTTTCAGGCTTTGACTAACATCAAGATCAAATCTTTCGGTATCCATTATCATATAAGTTATTGATCTACAATTTATGGACACATAGAACTGCACTACAAGATTTTTTATTAAAAAAATGCATAGTTACAATATAAAGAAGGTAATGTGCACAGTGGGATTATAGAAGGGCACAAAAAAAAATGAAATAATTAGCACCTGAGCAGTAATTGAACACTGGAAAGGGTTCTTAATTGAAAGCATTTTCAAGTCGTATTTGACAGGTGGGGGAATAAAATGAACACTTGTACATTTATAGTGGCTGAAAAGTCGACTGAATTCAATTAAACAGCTGAGAGATCTAAGAAGTACCAACAAAGTCCAAGGCACATCAATAGGAGGTCTAAAATACTGTGCCTATATAATTATCTGGACCAAATCTGACAATGTGTGTGCCCCGATCTAAAAATAGAGCTTTTCTAATGAGTAATATACTTTCCTAATTGGAAACTGCACAGATCCAACAGCAATTGAGGGGCTGAATTGCACCTGGCAACTAGTATTAACTGCAGGACACACACATACACAACAGAAAAGGAAAAAAGAAAAGAACTCTGATATACTATGCAGTGATCCTTATGAATTTCAGTAACGAGGACTCACAAAGACAGCTGATGGAAGGGAAATCATATGGTATGTCACAAGAACAAGAAAAGCATGTGCACCAAACTGAGTTAAAGACTAAAGACACCTAAGCAGGGTAAGACCTATCACAGTCATGGAGGTCAGGATAGCAACAGTAGAACTAGATATCATATACTCAGAGCTCGATGGCACAATTCATGACCAAGAAAACTACGGACTCTTCCAATGCACTGCTGGAAACATGGAGAACAGATTCCCAATACAGAAGAAGGTGGCACCAATGACATAACTGATAGCCCCACCGGGAGATCTTACATGGGCTGAATGAGCTTGAATGCTATCCTGCCGCTAGCCATTAAGAGCATGGCGTCTGCACAAAACAATTCGACATGACGAACACGGGTGCACACGGGTGGCAGTCTGATAGGGGAGCTCAGACGGACGCCTAAGCATGGTAAAACGATTGCGATCCTGGAGGTCAGGTTAGCAGTAACGAGGACACACGAAAGAGTTCACCGTGGTCGCACACGATTCAGGAGCAACAAAAACGCGAACTGTTCCAATACACGACTGAAACCACGACGAACAGGACTGCCGGTTCAGATGTGGCTGGCGGCTCCGGCGTAACAGCTTCGGCATGCGGCGATCCCCCCGGATGCCGCTCCCGGCATGTGCCGTCACGACCACGGCGACTCCGCGGAGCCGTGCGACATGACGAAAGCGATAAGCATGCATGCTACGGAAAGATCCCATGCCTCGGCAGTGACGGGAGCGCTCGCGCCGACGCGACACGAACGAAGCGGCCACCGCCAGTGCAGCCGATTCCGCCGAACGAAGAACGACTCATGGTGACCCGCCGCCGCCGCCGCGACGAACCCGAGCCAGCTTCACAAGGCACGACACCACGAAGATCCCATGCCTCGCAGGCGACGGGAGAGCTCAAGCCGACGCGATACGGACAACGCGACCACCGCCAGTGACGGCGGCTAGGCCAGACACCTCCTGACGGTGGCCTCCGCGAACCGCGACCAACGCGCCGAACCGGAGCTAGCACAAGGGGACGCGGCACGAAGACGATGCCAAATCGCAACGGAGGGCAGAGGAGGCGAAGGCGAAGGAGATGGGAAAGGGTGGGAAGGAGAGAGGAGATGGCGTTCACGGTTTACTTACTCGTCCATGTCGCCGTCTCTCTGCAACGACTGGCTGTCGCAGTCTTCGTCAACCCCGCCGCCGCCGCCGCCTTCCTCCTCCTCCTCCTCCGCCGCATCGGAATCTGCCAAGCCTATCATACACACACGCCACTTAGCGACACCAACACAGAAACAGAGAACGCGATGCGTACGCGCATCGCGAGGAGAGAGAGGCGTCGGCGGCGGCCGGGCATCGTCAAAGCTCACCACCGTCGCGCCGCTCCTTCCCCTGCTCCGCGGCGGCTCCGTTCGGCACCTTCGGGGGGAGGCCGCCGACGCAGGCGTCGTCGCCGGCGCCAGCTGCGTCGGGAGCTTCTTCGACGTGGCTGTCGGCGTCGGGAGCGGGCGACGGGGGCGGGCGCTTCTGCGCGGGCATTCCGACCGCCTGGCTCTACGCTCCCCTGCTCCGAGAGGCGTTGGTTTTGGCCGCGAGAGGGAGGGGCCAGGGGGAGGCGCGCGCGGAGGAGAGGAGCTAGTGAGGTCCTGAGGAGGAGGAGGACGAGAAGGGGAGGTGGGTGGAAGCGGCTCGAGTCGACTCGAAGGAGGCGGAGAGCGAGAGGAAAAGAAAGGCAAGGCAACGGAGGGACGCCCGGCCCCTGTGTCGTGTAACCTTGGGTAGGTGCCGGCGTGCTGCGCCTATCCGCGTGCCGAGTGCCGACTCGGGGGCTGGCGCGTCGCCGCTCGCGGCGCCCGTTTTCGCTTTTGCCGAATGCCGCCGCGCCTTCGAATGCGCAAGTGCAATTCCGATTTTTCTAACCGTTGGATGGAACGGGAGAGACCTCAAGCGAAATCCGGCGGGTGAATATGTTCGCTAGGATCGTTCCAACTTCCAAGTCAAGACCGGCCGGGAGAAGCTCGTCTTTGATCACGTCCGTCGACGGTGCATTTTTGGGTCAATGGGAACGACAGCCACTACCTGCTAAACTTCAGGAATTCCAAGGAGAAAGCGCAGTTTACACGAGGCAATGAGAGGGGATCATGGATTCATAGTTAGGGTTACTGAACTGACGCCTACGAATGCTAAGTAGATTGTGGTCACTCTAGTTGTAATGACTATACAGCTTTGTAATTAAGTTTTGAGTGGTTTAGCCATTATCATATGGTATAGTAGTATGTCGGGACTACTACTATACAGTATAGTGTGGGAATTTGCTTTGATGCTGTTATTTGTTTAGGTGGCAGGACGGATAGACAGATAGTGCAGCATTTGCCTGCCTTCTTCTATTGAATTATAGATTTCACCTTTGCCAAACATTAGTTTTACTACTTGCGGACCAAATAAAACGGTAGATTCAATCCTTCATACCAGAAAGGAGCTGATATAACTGGACTAATTAAGACAACCATGGCCTATGAGATGGTGACAAAGAGCAACCCAAAACTTCCGTTCATTTTTTTTTATTCTATGCGAGAAGTACATACCAATTTTGCTCTCCTATTCGAAACTAGTCACTGGGACTGGATGTCTAGATCGTTCAAAAAGAAAGAAAGAAGCTAGTCACTGCAGAGCTTGTTCCCAGAAATTTAATCCACAAAAGTGGACCTAAGCATTTATGGAGTCCAAATGTGGTTGGGTTGGACCGAGCCCAATAAAGTAGTTGGGCTGACTGGGCTGCTCGGCTTGAGTCACTTCTTAGGCTTAGAAATACCCTTTCTTTTGAAATACCGCTCCAAAAGAATGGCGACCCGCGAAAAACGACTCCAAAGTTTCTCCAAAGATGGACCTTCCTCCTATACCACTTAAAGATATGTAGATGCACAGAATAGTATTTCCCATCCCTTATTACATTTTCCTGTTGTTTTATTTTTCTTAGCCACCCGAAATTACCTTTTTGCCTTTGTTGGATCACACTCAATTTATGTATACTGTCACAATATATACTATCTTGATTAAATATGATTTAGTACTAGTGTACTACTAATATTTTCAAATAAATTTTCAAATCGTGATTTACTTGCCTTTTGAAGGAAATTTTTGATGGTGCGTCAGTTTTGTGCTAACATCTTGATAAGTGTGCTTTAGTAAAAACTAATACTTTTTGAACAAAATGTGTTTTAGTACCTGTCATAGCAAAAAGAATGCTAGACAGTAAGAGGAGACTCTCGGTACACTCGGAAGGACCAAAGAGTTTTCAAGAAAAGAGACCAGTTGTCAGAAAAATATATGTATTGATTGCTAAAAAAAACTAGATCTGCCCTTTACATGGGGGGTAGATGTCTATTTATAACCTCCTAAAATAGGGTACTTACATTACTATCATAACCCTAAAAAAATTGTACGCATAGAGGTTGCAGGGACTTTTTTCCCTGCACGTAGGCTTCGGCTCACAGTGGGTCTCCCTATGCCTAGTCTATCTGGCTGGTGCACCTGGTCTGTCAGCGCCCGAAGTGCCCTACCTTCGGGCTTCTCCCGGAGCGTACCGAAGGGGTGCTTGAGTCTGCCAAAGCGGAATGGCCACGAGCCCTCTTTGGCCCCCCCGGTGTGGTCCGGAGGACTTGTTGCTTCGGGCCTCGCGGGACCCTAGGGACCCTTTGGGGGGGCTTCTGGTCTTCCTCGAGGTGGCTCTAGAGGACCTACTGCTTCGGTCTCCGCGGGACTATGGGGACCCTTCGGGGAGGCTCCGAATCATCCCCGGAGCATCCTCGAAGGGACACCTGGTGTCCCCCGAGGAGGGGGCCTTCATGCTTGTGGGTTTTGGGATCTGTCCTGCGGGGTTCGCCGGGTCGTTAGGGCCGCTGGGACCACCCCTACGACAAGCCCCTCGCGGTCAAGGTCCTGCTTCGTCAAGGCTAAAACCGCGCTATTTCCCCAGAGGGTCCAGGCACATCGTCCCCTTCGGGCTGTCGAAGCGTGTTTCCATCGTCCCTGTGGCGCGTTCCTCCTTAGGAGTTGTTTTGATGGGTTCCTCTTGGTTCGGTTTTGTTGTAGTTGAACCATATGTGGTGTTGTTACTGAAAACCCTCGGCCAGCCGAGCCACCTTCGACCGGGTAGCTGAACTGTTTTTGCTGCAGACGGTTTCGGTTGGCTGGCAGTTTTGATGGTGTCTCCTCGGGTGTGGTGTTCTAACGATGTTTGCTTGGTTGTTGTGCGATATAATGGTATGTAATAGGTCTCGCAGTCCTGAGGGGTGAGCGGACGCAATCCTTTCACCCCCGACCCCTCGGGAGTTGGGATACCCTGGGAAAAGTCGAAGCGGGCTGTCCCACCGAGGCAAGGCCTTTGAGGTGGGTGGCGCGCCGTGGCCACCCCGCCGAGGCTATGGCCTCAAGGCGAGCAGAGACGAAGCCCGTGTGGGCGATGCCAACGTGGAGCCACCATGCTGAGGCATGGCCGCAGCGCGTCGGGGCCGCCCCGTGCGAGGCTATGGCCTCGATGCGGACAGCGAGTAGAAGCGAAGCCCGTGCAGTCGAAGTCGACGTGGAGCCATCATGCATAGGCATGCCCCTCAAGGCGGACGGCGTGTCAGGGTCGCCCCGTCGGGGCTATGACCTCGAGGCGGGTGAAGAATCTAGGCGTTATTTTAGTGTTTTGGTAATTAACGACAATCGTCATTTGAGAACTAACATGTTTACTCAAGTGATTGAAAGGGTTAGTTCCGGATAAAGATAAACAGCACTCACTACTACATAAAAAGGTAATCACAGACGGTTCAAAATAGTCATCACAGATGGTTCAAAATAGTCATCACAGACGGTTTTTTGAACCGTCTGACTTTATGGGTCAGTGATACTATGAGGTCATCACAAACGATTTTCAAACCGTCTGTGAAAAAATCTATCACAAATGGTTCAGAATAATAACCGTCTATGCTAGTTAATTATCACAGACAGTTCTTATTGTAACAGCCCAAAATCCCTAAGTTGGATTAGTTAAGCATCTCATATACATTGGTGAAATTTTAGACTTTTTAAAAACTTTTTGTTGTAAACCGTATGTTGAAAATCCTTGATTTTGAGGACTAGAATTTAAACCTAGAAATCAAATATTGCATCTCCAATTCAAAAACTCATATTGACTTTGGGGCAAAACTAAAAAGGTTTCAATTGTGTGAATGTTTTAGTTGGATTCTATATTCTCTCATATGCCTGTTTGTATTCTCTAGAATTTTTGGAGCTCCCCATTTAATTGCTTGTTCAATTTGAATTTGAATTTAAAAACAAACTAATAGATAAATAAAACAAATAGAAATGAAAGTTGATAATTAAAAAAAATCTAAACTTAGCATAATTATTCTAAATATAAATTGAGAAATTAATCAAAACAAGTTTGTAATTCTTCTCACATCAAGTAATAATAATCAATATTAAATCAAATTATTTGAAAAACTACAATTAGAAATTTAATTATTTTGATTTCTTGATTCGCATGCATCACAAAAATTATGTCATTATGCATGTATTAGTATCGTCATTTTAGTTTCTAGTTTGACCGACCGCAAGCGAAACGCCTATGTATCCCTTCTTTTCCCCAACTTCTCTCCTCGCAATCACAACAAAAAAACAAAAATTATGCAACAAATGTTATACCGTTGCGATCGTCGTCTCGAGAGCGTTCCATTTTAGCATTTAGTTCATGCGTGACGTCGACGAGGCGGTGACGACAGCGACGCAATTCGAAAATGAAAATCTTCGACCGAAAACCTAAAGCTCTGATTACGGCGGCGCTAAGGTTCTTGGGGAGGAATTGATCTGGGGTTCAAGGTGCGGATGGAGAGGCGATCCTAGGGGGCTATTTATAGGGGCTCGGGCACCCGGGATAAGGAATCCCCAAATCGAGTCCGTGTTGAATACGAAAACGAATTCGGAAATCTAGAAGATAGAAACCGATTTGGGATTTGATTCGGACGGATTTGGGTGCGGGGAGATAAGAGAGATGATTTGACGCAAAAATCCAGGAGGTTTTAGTTGGAGAATCCCCGTTGCTGTTGGGAGCTCGAGCACCAACCATGAAGGTCGGACGCGTCGGCTGTGCGGGGAAGAAGGCGACGTAGAGACGATGACACTATGGGGCCCACGTGTCAACGACAGAACACGCGTGAGGAGGAGAGGAGAGGCCGACATGCGGGGCCCGCTTGTAGGTCGGAGGTGGGGAGCATGCGCAGGCGAGCTGGGCCGCAGCGGGAATAGGGCCAAGTTTCAGCCCGAACACTGTTATGAGATTTTTTTAAAAAAATCCTTTTTAGAAAATACCAGAAAATCCAAATAGAAAATAGAAAACAACAATTGAACTCGAAAAAATTCTAGAAAATATATCCCAGCCCACATAATCCAAATAAAATAGTTTTGATAATTGTTGATATTGGGATTAATTATATTAAATTATTTTGTTACTAAAAGTCCAAGTTAAGCTTTGAATTAAATTTCAAATAAACCCAAATGGTGAATTTTCAACTACTAACTAATAAAAGATTTTTAAAAGCTCACAAAATTGGGATGTTACAGTTGGCGAGAGCAGCCTGGTATGTAGTCAAAACAGGAGGCAGAGTGGCGGCATGAAAGTTCATGCGGGTGAGCGGCTACCGAAAATCGTGCTTAACACGAGTTACCATGGCATGAGAGTTGTCGACCGGCTGGAGCAGCACAACACCTGGGGGGAAGCTGCCGGGGAATGACCCCGCTGGGAGTTAGCGGGCCAACTGGTAGACCAGCAGGAGTACCATGTGCTTCGACTATCACGGGAGGAGCCACGGCTGGAGCATTGGGAGCTACCACAATCGCAGGGCCTGGAGGAACACTGTCGGGTGGCGTTACGTGGGCTCTGGAAATGCGCACGACATCGAGTGCTGCAGGCGCACTGGGGCCATGCACAACCGACGCAGGAGAGGCAGCACCGTTGGCGCCACGACTGGTATGAGCACGGGTGGGCGCGCCACACTAGGAGGGGCACTAGGACCTGCAAGATGCTGAGGCCCAATGGGAATCGGCGTGCGATCAAGCTCCAACAAAAAATCGAGGTCAGTAGGAGAAGGCAGAGCAGCGAGCTCGGCAAAGGGAAAGGAGGACTCGTCAAATGTAATATGATGGGAGATGATGACCCGGTTTGAGGAGAGATCGAGCCAATGGTATCCCTTGTGTTCAGAAGAGTTGCCGAGAAACACACACATGGTGGAGCGAGGAGAAAGCTTGTGAGGAGCGATGGCAGAAAGGTTCGGGTAACACTTGCAGCCAAAAACACGAAGCTGCGAGTAGGAGGGGGGAAACACCAAAGAGCGCAAAAAAAGGTGTGGAAAAATTAAGAGTTTTGGTGGATCGGCGATTGAGAAGGTAGGTAGTGACGTGAAGAGCCTCAACCCAGTAAGAGGAAGGGAGGCTGGCCTGAAATATAAGAGACCGAACATTGTTATTAGTGGAACGAATAATACGTTCGACCTCGCCATTCTGCTGAGAGGTGCATGGACATGACATGCGGAGTGTAACGCCATGGCTAAGGAAAAAAGTACGAGTGGTGGAGTTGTCAAACTCACGGCCATTGTCCCACTGAATACTTTTGATCTTAGTGCTGAACTGAGTAGCAACATAAGAAAAAATGTGAGAGATGTAGCAAAAGTATCGTATTTCAAGTGCAAAGGAAACATCCAGCAATCATCAAGAATAACCAAGTAGTATTTGTAACCGGACACACTGACGACAGGCGAGGTCCAAAGATCACAATGAACTAAATCAAAATTCTTGAGAGCATGAGACTATGAAGTAGAAAAAGGATGACGCACATAGCGACCAAGTTGACACGCATGACAGATAGTGTCGGCGGGTCCATTATCACAAGCAATGGCGGACACACTAGTAAGGTGAGATAGGGACTCAGGACACCGGCAGACGCAAGGGGTAGAGAGATCCGGTGCTATTGCACCTGGTGATCACGTTCCTGGAACGAAGATCCTCGACAGAAAAACCAATAGTGTCAAATTCAACAGAATAGTTATTGTCAATAGTGAATTGACGAACAGAAACAAGATTCTTGAGAAGGTGTGGAGTGATAAGAACATTAGTAATATGAAGAGAGCCAAGACTAGTGGAACCAGTGGAGGTGACGGGTAGCAGTGACCTGTCATCGACAACGATGGTGGAAGGAGTGAAGGGGTGAGGGGGGGAACGGGAGAGGTTACCGGCGTTCGACATCATGTGTGAGGTCGCACCAGAGTCCATGTACCAGTTAGTGGTCTGTGGGGAAGTAAGAATCATGGTGTTTAAAGAGTTTGCCAATGACTGCTGATCCCATGGACTAAGACCGGGAGGCGCAGGACCTGGATCAACCCGAGGAGCCCACGGCGGCGGGTACGAGGGTAGTGTGTAGCCGGCCTGGAGTTGGTCGGCCGCCAGCATGTGCGGCAGGGGCAAGGCTGGGTGGGCGCGCTAGGGGCACGCGGACCAAGGAGGCTGGGGGGCTGGCGTGGATGGAGTTGCCCGGGCCACACCTGGATGGTGCAGGTCTAGGGGTTGTAGAAGGAGGGTGGCCAACCAGAGGTGCTACCCTGGAGTGACTACCCGCACCTCCGCTGCCAGTCTTGTAATTGCTACTACCGTTTCCGCGGCGACGATGGCGACTGGAGCCGCCCCGCCACAACTGTGCCACTAGAGGGAGTGCCCTGGGGTGTGCCAGTGGAGTGGCTACCGGATGCACCGCCATAGCCCTTGGAGACACCACCGCCAGGACCCCCATTTCCGGTAGGGGTCGTCGCGATGAGGGCTGTGGAGGGTGCGAAGGGGTATGACGACATTGTGATTTCTTCAAGCAGCAGATCAGAGTGGGCCTCGATGAATGAGGAGAAGGACTTTTTCCACTTCAGCAGGGCCGCCATGTATGCGAACTTCTTGTTCAGGCCACGTAGAACAGACAGAACAAGGGTGCGGTCGCGCACCGGTTCGCCCAAGTCGCCGAGGACGTCGGCCATGCTCTTTAACTTGCGGCAGTAGTCGGAGATGGAGAGGTTGCCCTGGACGAAGTTGCAAAACTCCGCGTCCAGGTATAGGGCACGTCTCCTGGTTGTCACCGAATTGTTGCTCGAGGCCCACCCATACGAGCCGCGCCGTGGAGGTAGGAGTCATCACGATCTCCAGAAGTTCAGCGGAGATGGTGACGTAGAGCCACGAGAGAACAAGATAATCTATCCAGACCTAGTCTACGACGTCGGGGTGGGCGTCGTCGGACATCACATGATTGGAGATGGCGTACTTTCCGAGGGTAACAAGGAAGAGGCCGCACCATTTGTTGTAACTTGGAGAGACGAGGTCGAGGACGACACGGATAAGGGTCTTGATGTTGAGGACGTCGTATGCCTGAGTATGGAGGGATGCATTGGCGGTGGCCTCGGAGAGGGCGATGCTGCGTGGTCTCCTCGTGGTGCTTGGGCGGCGTAGCCTCTGCTTGTGTCGTCGGCGGCGGCGACTACTTTCTTTCGAGCGTCTTGGCGGCGGTGGTGTCGACTTCGCTGGCCATGGCGGTGGGATTAGCGGAAGGGTGCGGTCGCAGGTGCGATCCACTTTGATACCATGAGAGAGTGGAATATTTGGAGCAATTACACACACTGTATGTATTGATAAGCCAAAGGTTACATATATAGACCAAATGTTACAATGTGGATCAACAACCAAAGAGTCTAACACTTAGTGTGGACTAGAAACCGAAGAGTCAGGAACCAAAGAGTCTAACAAGAAACGAAGAGTCTAACGGGAAGATTCTAACAATCAACAGCTTGATCCATGAATCGATCTGCTGTAGTCACTCGTGGCAGCACTCTGCAAGAATATGAGTAAATTTCTTCCTGCCTATGCAACTATCAGGACGAGAGCCAAAAGAATTTTTTTTATTAATTAACCCTTTTTAAATTTTATTTTAAAGTTAACCCAGCGAACTTTATTTCCAATTCTAACCCCTTTGGCCACGCCACCACCCGTGCCTGTGAAAAAACAACACTATCACGTCAGCCCGTATCTAGGTAAACTCTTGTCACGCGTGGCAGTGTTGTTTGGTCAAGCCACCACCAGTGGAGTGACAAAAAGTGTCATTTTAGTGGACTTATCTTATGACGGGATAATATTATTTTGTCACGCTACGGGGTGGTGGCATAATCAAAGAGGTCATAATCAGAAATAAAGTTCACGATGAGTTAATTAATAATAATTTTTTTGTACCAACATGGCTAGCTCAGGAAGTGTAAGACTCAACTATGCTAGACGTCGCATGTTCTCTTTTTGCTGTAAATAAAAGAGGGGGTGTGGGACGTACCTGCGTGTGAATTGCGGCCCGCCCAGCTCCGATGTCCGCCCGAGCGAACGGTTCCCAACCCTGTGGATTTTGCTCGTCTGGCCTCTATGCATATGCCGAGGTGGGCCGCGAGCATATGCCGAGCACTGTCAGAGCGGGGGGTGGTCTCTGCGGGGCCCTTCAGCACATTGAGGTGGGCCGTGAGTGAAGGCGAGGGCCCATCAGGGTGAGGGGGTCTCCGAGGGGTGCTCTAGCACACTTCTAGAAGCCCCTAAGAAGCGAAGGGTGTAATATTTTAAAAATAGTCTATTTTTTATTCAAAATTACAAAATTATATCTGTGAATTTTTTTTACAAAAGTATACCTCTGTCGCCGAACCGTTGGGCGACCGAATCCGGCCGATGAATGGTTAGGCGATAGAGATGAAATCGGTTAATCGTCGGACGACAGGTTCTGTCGTCCAACCGGTAGGCAACTGCATCCCTGTGCGGGTTTGGCGACAGGAGGCTGGAGGCTTATTTTTTATTATTTAATCCTTTTAAAAAATATTTGAAAGTTAATCCCTCCCGACTATCCATAACTTAAAAGTCTGTGAACCATATATAAGACCATCCTTTTAACTGAGCGTAAATACATATATGGACTGAAAATATTTTTGTGGATTGATAATCTTTGACACTTCAGCGTATATATCCTTCACAAACAACTGCACAATATTTCCGGGCCTTGCGCCAGAAGTGATACATGTTGTTGGATGCCTTTATAATGAAGTTGGGAATAACATGGAAGAATTGAATGCGAAAAGACGAGAAGATTTGATGTTGAGAATTAAAATAGACTTTATAATGAAGCTGGTAATAACACGACGCATAGGGTTTGGTTACATGCCTAAGAAACAATATCATGCACGATGCAACAAACCAAAGTACTCGTACGATCGATACATGTGCACCTTTTTGGAATGGAAATAGATTCTACCTTCGACGGGGGACTAGTACAGAATGGCCAAACCTACTACGTGGACTGGGGCCATTTTCTCTTCCTTGCTAGCTCGACGTTGACCTCCTCGCTGGCCTCTTTGGCCTTGGCAGCTATTTCTCTCTTTTTCTCGCACTCCCTGCGCCTGCACACCTCGAGATGAGCTTTCGTCTCCCGACATATGTGCTTGTTTTGCTCGTCATTAGGCGCTCCTCCCGGATCTCGTGGGCCCTTTTGACATTCCACTCCTCATAGTCGAGACACCACTGGTCATGTGGGTGGATCTTTTGGCTGATCCACTTGCGGTAGCCATATAGTGGATCAGGGGACTAAGGGTAGACGGGGGAGGTTGTTAGTGTGTACTTTGAAAGAGAAATAGTAGGGGAACATACTGTAACTGGTCCTTACCAGCTGCCGATAGCTGCTTGTGTCCCCACGTCTGTCGGGATAGTCACTGGAGTAGTTCGCGCAACTCCAGTAACGCATGCCCGGGCTCAGCCGCTGCTTAGACTTGAAGAACTTGCATAGGTCCCTGCACCAACAGAGGGGCGGCGTCTCCCCCTCTAGCGGGTGTTGCGGCGAACACTCGGTTGGAACGTTTTGGTAGGGGTTGCTGCTACGGGGGCATCATTGCGGAGAGGTGCCATCCTGGTAAGCTCCTCTTGCCGGACCCAGACCGCAGCAGCTCTGCTTGCTCATCCCGGGCCCCAGCAGCTCTTGCTAGTTCGTGGATCTCATCCCATTGCCTTTTCATGTTGTCCATCTCGGCGTGATGAAGCAAACTCTGGTGTAATGTTGGGTTTGGTTGTGCAGTGTTCTCTCCCAGATCTCTTCCACCTCCTTTTATAAGCCAAAGGGTTGACATGGTGTGGTAATCTCATGTGAGTAGCCTACGAGGTAGAGTGTTGCCTTGTCATTATGAAAAGTTGCTGGCGAGGTAGAGTGTTGTCACGTCTTATATTGCAGGGAGCTGTCAAGTCCTGCTTTGCAGTGTCCTGTCTTTTCGGTCTAAAAAGTTGAGGAGGTATAGTGTTGTCATGTCGATATGAAAAGCTAGCGAGGTAGAGTGCTGTCACGTCTTACTTTGCAGAGTTTTGCCACTTCCTGTTTTGCAGAGTCATTTATTTTTGGTCTAAAAAGCCGAGAAGGTCAGTGTTGTCAAGTCGATCTGAAAAGTTGGCGAGGCGAACTGTTGTCCTTTGGTCTTCTCGCTGAAAAAAGCTACCATGTTAGGTCTTGTCACTGTGCAAAGCTGCCCCGTTTGGTCTTCTCACTGTGCAAAGCTGTCCCATCTGGTCTTGTCACTACGCAAGGCTGTCTCCTTTGGTCTTGTCACTGTGCAAAGCCACCCCGTTTGGTCTTGTCAATACGCAAAGCTACTCCGTTTGGTCTTGTCTCTGCGTAAAGCAACCAACCCCGTCTGGTTTTGTCATCTGCAAGCTAACACATTACCCACTTTATTAGCCCCTCGTCGTACAGTAACATACAGTGCATTAAGCTATAGGCGTCTATATGAATTGAACAAACATGCATTGTACGAACGAGTACACATAATAACACAAGTGTATTATAGGTATCACACATTAAGTGCAAAATTTAAGTATCACATAACGAACAAAAGTACAACCAGCGCAGGGGGATGCCCCCTACTAGGCCCCCCAACTGCACCCCGAGCATCCCCTCCAGCTCTGCGTTCTACCGTACGGGCTCGATTGACCCCCCTCCTCTACGCTGGGTGTCGGGGCCTTGGCCCCGAGAGGGAAAGATGGTATGGAGGCCTGGTCTAACGAGGACCGAAAGGCGAAGGGGTGGACAGAACTGCCACCTATGTGGGTACTAGCGCACCGACCAGCTGTGACCCAGAGAGAACCTCAGCGGGTGTGGGCTGAGGTGCCGAGTCCTAGTCCATAAGGAAGTCGTGTGTGTCCGTGTCTCCTAGAGAGGCCCCTAATCCGTCATAGGGTAGGACACATGCACTGCAAATATTGGTAGTTAATAAAAAAAATGTGATGCGTGTTGACAAACAAAGACATGACGTACCCTTGGCTAGCGCCATGGCACGCGAGAAGGCGTCCGAAGGGAAGTATGGCATGTCGTACGCGCCCTGTGTGTGGAAGGCGAAGGAGTCCAGAGGACCGACATACTGCGACGTTGTCGGTGTACGGGGCTGTGCCCAGCCGGACCCTCCGATCTCCTCAGGCTGCGGCGGTGTCGGACGTGGCCTGGCCGAGCCTCCCGCCTTGTCAAGGTGTGCTGCACATGGCCATGTTAACCCTCCCGCCTGCTGTGCTGTTAGACAAGACAGTGCCGACGGATGTACCGACTGTCGACCAGGGGTAAGCGTGTCAATCTCCGGGAGCCTGGTGCACGACAACAGGCCGGCAACACGTGTGGCTTGAATAGCCACACGACAAAAGGCCTGGGCTGTCTCGTCGCGTGTGACCTCCACACCGTCAGTGATCCTCTGAAATAAGGAGCGATAGTCCCTCGCAATCTCAGAATTGATGCTCACCTGCAACGAAAACACGACAGGGTAAAAACTGTAAGTGGGGATGCCACAAGTGAAGTTTTCGAAGTAGGATGTAACGTACCGCACGGTGTACATCCTACGCGAGATGCATAGGGTATATGTCAGTCGATGTCGGGACGCGTGGTGCGGGCTGTTCGGTAGCAAGTACGAGCCTGGTACTGTTTGAGGAGCGTACCCTTGAAGGTACTCATCGTACGCGCTGTGGTCGTAGGGGGTGTCCTCCCGCACACAGTGATGCAGCGCGCCCTCCCATT
This sequence comes from Hsuehochloa calcarea, assembly GCA_036346395.1. Taxonomy (NCBI): domain Eukaryota; kingdom Viridiplantae; phylum Streptophyta; class Magnoliopsida; order Poales; family Poaceae; genus Hsuehochloa; species Hsuehochloa calcarea. The sequence goes on from CM070602.1 coordinate 8,316,432, forward strand.
GCCCTACCCACGTGTCCATCCTACTCCCCCAGTCTGTGCCGCGGTGGACTCCCTTCCTACTATGCCTGCAAGACGTAACATGTAGTTAGAAGTCATGGGTATGAGACGACAGCACAAACAGGGACATCTATGCCGATTACTCACGCGTGCACATTGTCGGGCACTGACCGCTCGACTGGTACTGGAACCACCTGCCGTAAGTCGAACTGGCGCATCACACGATGCGCCCCATAGTCCTCAACAAAGACATTGAACACAAGCACCTTGCGGGTCAGCCAGTAGTCCCGGTCGCGCAGGCACAGCGAGGAAAGGTCGTGAGGAGCGCAGGCCTCTAACTCCTTGGGGGAGTATGGCTCCCAGCGCATGTCATTCACCGTGAGCCGATCGAACTGCGCCATGAATGTCTCATACACCCGTGTGACCTGCATGTGCGTGAATTGTACCTGCAAGGAACACAAGCTGTTAGATAGGACGATTGGTTATATGAAGAAATTAGTCGCACGATAGAGTACGTACCCGTCGCTGGCACCAGAGAGCCCATTGTGGGCCAGTCCACCTCGTCTGCGTTGTACATCTCCTGCCCGTAAGGAGCGCTGTCGTCCAACAGGGGTTGTCCGACGCTAAAGCGCTCGAACGACCACAACTGCAGTAGGAGAGGACACCCCGCGAGGACAGAGTTCGGCCTCGACCTACAACACACGTCACACAAGCCGCGATAGGTTGCGTCAAGTGCGGCCAAACCCCAGCTGATATGGGGGGCCTCCCCACTGGTGATGGCCCTGGCGTACGCGATGAGCCAGGCGTCGACGGTGTCGTCGTGGCTGCTGGTGAATAGCACCCAACCAAATAGCCACAACAAGTAGGCCTCGAGGTGGCGTGACACCTATTGGTCGTCCGCGGCAGGGTCCATCCGCTTGACCTGTGTACAAGAAAAAAGATAGTAAGATCGTAGTACAGAAAGGAGCCATGGCTTACCCAATAGGAACGACGTGCAACACGTACCCGGAACTACGACAACCACCACAACGGCGGGCCGTGCCTCTGTGCCTCTGGGAAGATGTAGTACCTGGCCGCAGCCGTAGGCGGAAGGACTCCATTAAACCTATCCAGAAGGTCACCACGCCAGTCGACCGGATCCTCCTGCGAGAAGACAGGACCTCTCGCGATAGGGAGGCCAAGCAGCAGGGAGACGTCCTGCAGAGTAGGGGTCATCTTCCCGAATGGGAGATGGAAAGTGTGAGTCTCCGGCCACCACCGGTCTGCGAGAGCTGTCAGCAAGGAGTGGTCGAACGAGAAGCGTCGTGACCGCTCCGGCCCATCATGGATGTCTCCGTCGTCGCTGACCATAGGTGCTGCCGACTCGTCCTCGTTCGTGGCCTGCACCATCCGGGCGAGAGGTAGTAGGCCGACAGCGCTAAGCCTACGAAACAAGAAAAGGTCAGTATGAAAGGTACGTATGGCGAGAAGATAGTGTCGACGTATGCTAACCTGTCTATCCAGTGTGGGTCTAGCATCCAGGCCACCCGAGGTGTACGCGTGCAGATCACCCCGAACATAGACGCGTCGCCCACGCTGGCAAGATGCGGGACACGACGCGACGCGCGATGTAGCAGGTCAATGCGCTCCTCTAGGAGGCCGAAACTCCAGTCAGATCCGTGAGGGTCACGAGCCATACTTGCAAAACAACTTCAAGTTCGCAAATACATGCAAATAAAATATCGAATGCAAAGCAGGAGTAAATTTAACTTGTAAACAAACAAACAAAATAGTACTAAGCTACCAGGACAATACTTTGAAAAGTAATGAAAATGGGATAGTACTACAACACTTACTTAAACATTACGTGCAACATACGATACATGTGCTATGACAGTATGTACATGAAATAAAAATTGGGTAGTAGCAGAACAGTTACATAAATAATACAAAGTACAGATGACAATGTACACTGATTTGCAATTTTGGTCCCACTTTGCACACTCAAAGAAGTGGTACCGCAAACCATGCTGGTGCCTACTCCTCAGTTGTTGCCTTGCATCGTCTAGCTGTGTGGCCCTCCTGGCCGCAGCGCCCGCAGCGTATACCCAACGCTCCGACTTACGCTTCGTCCATATCATTGGTAATACGACAAATCTACCGACGACCCTTGCCACCCTTCAGCGTGTCAACATCCAAAATCCAGGTCCTGATTGTAATATCTAAGGTAGCGAAGTTACCAACAACCCTGAACCTCCTAAGCTCGCCACACCACGCCTGTGCCACCCTCTCCTTCAAGAAGTACTCGGACACAAAGTTCGAAGGGTCCATGTACACAATCCCGCATGTGGCTAGGACATGAGAGCATGGTTTGTGTAAGAGCTTTGGCTTGTTGCACGTACAACTAGGTTCGTTCACATGATCTCCAAGGCATACCTCGTGGGTGACAAGAGAACAAGTCATCCCAAATCTGGCTCTATCCCGGAGGAGCACGTCGAAATGATACTTCGTATTGCCCATCACGTACACCGTGTGCGATTGTCCCTTCTCTGTCTTTGTCTGCATGTATGTCGTAATCTTCGAGCAGTACGGTGTTTGTGGGTTGGCGGCATGAAGTGCGGCATTTGCATGCCTCTCCCTGAAATACCCGATTGTGTTGTGCAGAACACCTTCCACAACGGCGACGAGGGGCTAAGAACGAAGACCCCTAAGAACCCAGTTGTACACCTCCGCAAGGTTAGTGGTCATTATGCCATACCTTGCCCTGTCCTTGTCATGCAGAAAGGACCACTTGTCGAATGGCTCAGCCTCGATCCAGCGGGAGAAGCACTCGATGTTCCTCGATGTCCTCCTCCTTGGACCAGTAGGTTCAGACTCTGGTCCTTGGTTCCTCTCGTCCACGTGTTTCTTGCTGTGCTCATCCAGCAGCACCTATAAAGCGTTAAATTTGCGCTGTTGGTTCTGCATAGCCAGCCTCTTGAATAGCTTCACCAATGGTTGCTTCGGGAACTTCTTAAAGAAGTTGGCCCCTAAGTGGTGAATGCACCATCTACTCCTCATATCCAGCCAAGCGAACGGCTCCTCGGGGTCTTACTAAAGTTTTCTTATGTCCTTCAGCATCCCGACGTGGCGATCATGGAACACACACACACCAAGATGAGCTCCAACAACTCCCACCCTCACATGTTGAAGGAATCACAACCAGTTGTCGTAATTCTCACCTTCGACGAATGCGATGGCCAATGGTAGAATTTGATTGTTCCCGTCAACACCAATGGATGTAAGGATCTGCCCCTTGTATTTCCCGGTCAAAAAGGCCCTGTCAACTGAGATCACGGGCAGCATATGCCTAAAAGCCTCGATGCAGGCACTGAAGGCTACGAAGGCCCTATGCAATATCGCAAAACCTCGCGGCTTTTTAGATGGCTTGTGCTTCACAGCAGTGTGTGTGCCTGGGTTTCTCTCCTGTAGCACTAGAAGCATACGAGGAAGGTTGTTGTACGCCGCCTCAAAAGACTCGAATCATCTTTCCAAAGCCTTCTGCTTCGCACGCCACGCCTTCGCGTAGCTGATCTTGTACTCGAATTTCTTATCAATAGCCACCATGATGTGTTTGGCCTCCACATCCTTCTTCTCTACTATCTCTCCATACATCAAATTGGCTATGAAGGTCGACGTTAGGTTACGATGCCTTAGCAAAACACTGCTGAGCACGCAGGAGTGCGGCTCCACATTCGAGATAATTCAGTGAGTCTCATACTTTGGTCTATGTGCGTGCACTCGGTAAGGACAACTGACCTGCTCGCACTTGATGGTGTACTGCTCTTGGCTAGATTTGACGACCCAAAATGTCCACTGCATGGACATAACCCGCAGCTTAATGGCATCCTGCAAGGATGTCTTATCAGCAAACATTGAGTACAACCGAACCTCCATGGCATGGTACTCCCACGGTGATTTGTGCTCTTCATGCGTAGATACGCCGTCAGCGTCAAACCTGTTCCATTCCTGGGGGATGGGAGCTCCGTCCTCAACGGAGCTGTCCTCATCATCCTCCTTGTAACATCCCAATTTATGAGAGTTTTTGAAAAAAAATTAAAAATAAAAATAACCATTTGCTTTTATCGCTAAAAGCTTAATTGAGACTTTCAGAAAATCAAAAGCAGTTCAATTTGAATTACTCAAACCTCAATTAAATAAAAATTGTCTTATTTGATTTTATGATTTTATCTGATTTTTCTTTTTCCCTTCGTCCGGTTGTTTTCCTGCGGAGTTCTTTTTATTTCTTTTCAGCTTGCTCGCATTTCATAGTTATTTTAAAGCGTTAAAAACAAAATAAACCATTTTCTTTTCCTTGATCAAATGTAAAGCTTAAATTGAAATTTCAAAGTAAAAAATATTTAAATGAGTAAATCAAACTATAATTAAATTCTAAAATGAGTTTATTGGATTTTCTGTATTTTTGGATTTTATTCAAGTCGGTGTTGTTTCTTGCAACCCGGTCTGTTTTATTTCTTTTCGGTCAACCCAAAAATTATTTTATTTGCCATAAAATTTAATTTAAAGTATGTAATTTAAATTGGTAGCCTATTTTGAAGCTTTGAAAATAAAAATTGTTATTTGTATTTTCTCGGTTTAATTTAAAGCTTAAATTGAATTTTTGAAGGAAAAGTATTTTAATTGGCTAAAATAAACTTCAAAAAATGCAAAACTATTTTATTTGGTCTATTCAAGTCCCAAGTTATTTTCTAAATTTTTTTTGAATTTTTGAATTTTCGGATTTCCCGGATTTTCTTTTCCCTTTTTCTTTTTCCTTCTGTCTCCAGCTGCTGTTCTTCTTCCCGTGAGTTCTTGCTGCTGCTGCGCTATTTTCCTGGTCGCCCCATGCCCTGGCGCGTGCAGCCTAGAGCCCAGTGGCTCGAGCCGTGAGCGCCCAGCTCTGCAGTCTTGAGCCCCGTGTCTTTCTCCTCCCGTGTGTCCCTTCCCCCGCAGCTCCTATCTCCCCTCCCGTGCCCTCAGCTGGCTCTTGTGCTGCTCCCCTTTGTGCACATGCATCTGCTGCTTTGTGCGGCCGATCTCCTTTCCCTCTGCCTCCCCTTGTCTTTGCTCCAGCAGCTCTTCCCCGCCACCGAAACTACAGACTCCACCTTCCTCTTCCTCCACTCCTTCGCCCTTGCCATGGCGTGTTAGATAATCATTGTTTTTTAGAAAGTTTTTCATCTTCTATTTGGTTTAGAGATGAAGTCCGTGTCGACTTCATGCACAAATTAAATCTCATATTCTCATCCATGTAGCGATCGGTTTTATTAGAGTATAAAATCGGTACAAGACCATGTAACAAAATCATCCAAGCATAAGACAAGCAATAAAGATCGGAAGAGCTTAGTAGTTTGGCGCACGCGGCAAGCGTGTAATCAACTAGTAGTTTTTCTTTGGATCGGCTAACAATTGGTATCGAGCACGCACTCGATCCGGCGATCGTCGATCATCTTCCCACTCACCTACCCGCCAAGGATGCCCAACAACGTCGTGAGCGTCCGGGCGGGATCCGGCAGCGGCGGCGATGGCGGTGGGAAGTTGTGATCCATTGCGTGGTGAGGTCGGGAGGCTCGGTCGTATACCCGATGTTGGCGAACCAACTATGGAGATTGGTCTCGTGATGAGGTGAATCTACAAGCGCAAGGATTGTGGGAGGCGATCGACCGGTAATGGCGACTCTGCGGCGACGGGATGGCGTTATCCGCTATACTCCGAGCCGTTCCGGAGATGTCATCTCGCTTGCGATCAAGAACACCGCCAGGGCGCATGGGACACCATCAAGACAATGCGCATGGGAGTCCAACGTGTACGCGAGGCAAAGGCGCAGACGCTACGCAAATAATTTGATGACATCAAATTCAAGAGCGGCGAGTCGGTGGATGACTTCGCAATGCGGCTCACCGGCTTAGTCAACAACTTGGAAATACTCGGGGACAAGATTGAGGAAGACCGTGTTGTAAAAAAATTCCTCCGCGTCGTCCCACCAAGGTATTCTCAGGTAGCAATCTCAATTGAGACGCTCGTTGACTTGCAGACGCTCTCGGTGGAAGAACTCACCGGACGACTGAAGGCCGTAGAAGAGCGCTTCGAACAAGACAACACCGACGGTGCCGGCGGACACCTCCTCCTCACAGAAGAGGAGTGGCTTGCGCGCATGAAGCAGCGTGAGCATGGCCAAGGCTCGTCACGGTGGGCGAAGCTTCGGCGGTGGTCGTGGCGACAATCGGCGCCGCGGCAAGCTGAAAGGCCGCGACGGTGGCAGAAATGGAACTGTGCCTAATGGCGGCCGTGACGTGTCGAAGGACAAGTGTCGTAACTGCGGTAAACTTGGGCATTGGGCTAGAAATTGCCGCATGCCACGACGCAACGAGCAGGCCAACCTGGTGAGGGTCGACGACGACCAAACCATGCTACTTATGGCACAGGTGTGCGCACCATCTAAGACCACCGAGAGCATGACCGAGGGCGTCATGCTCAACGAGGAGCATCTTGATGTGCACCTAGGGCGAGAAGAGGACCACCATGATGATGCGTGGTATCTTGACACCGGGCCGCAACCATATGACAGATGCAAGGGCGTCTTGGCGAAATTTGACATCGGTGTCACCGGGTTCGATCAAGTTTGGTGATGCTTCGACCGTCGACATCTGTGGACGTGGTACGGTACTATTCATGTGCCAAAACGGAGAGCACCGCGCACTGACGGGAGTGTACTACATCCCCCGACTGCGTACTAACATCGTCAGTCTTGGGCAGCTAGACGAGAACGGTTGCCAAATGCTGATCAAGGGAGGCGTACTACGAATCCACGATCCGCAACGACAACTTCTCGCCAAGGTAAACCGTGCACACAACCGGTTTTATGTTCTTTCTTTGAACCTAGCACAGCCGGTGTGTTTAGCGGCACGACTCGACGACGACGCATGGCGCTGGCATGCTCGCTACGGTCACCTCAATTTTGAGGCACTCCGAAAGCTGGCACAACACAACATGGTGCGGGGACTTCCGAAGATCGACCACGTCAACCAAATTTGTGATGGCTGCCTAGCGGGTAAGCAACGTCGTACTCCGTTTCCATAGGAGGCCAAGTACCGCACGGAGAACCTCCTCGGGCTGGTGCATGGGGATCTATGCGGACCGATCACACTAGCGACACCAGGTGAAAGCGCTACTTCCTGCTCCTAGTTGACGACCTCAGCCGCTACATGTGGCTGATTCTACTAGCAACGAAGGGCGGCGGCGGCGAAGAATCAAAACTTCAAACCGTCGAAGTGGAATCTGGGCGGAAGCTCCAAGCTCTTCGCACCGACCGCGGCGGCGAGTTCACGTCTACATAGTTTGGTGAATACTGTGCGAATCGCGGCGTCAAGCGACTCCTCACGGCGCCATATTCACCACAACAAAATGGTGTTGCCGAACGCCGGAATCAGACGGTCGTCGCAATGACACGCAATCTGTTGAAGGCGAAGGACATGCCAGGGGAGTTTTGGGGTGAGGCAGTCACAACGGCCGTCTACATCCTTAACCGCGCGCCAACCCGGAGCGTCGATGGCAAGACGCCCTATGAAGCATGGTATGAAACACGTCCAAGCGTACAATACTTTCGCACATTTGGGTGCATCGCGCACGTGAAGGAGGTGCGGCCGAACATCAAGAAGCTCGACGACCGGAGCAAACCCATGGTCTTTATTGGTTACGAACCTGGATCCAAAGCATACCGGGTGTATGATCCCGTCGGCAAGCGTGTGCATGTGACACGCGACGTCGTCTTCGATGAGGCGGCGAAGTGGGAGTGGGAAGCCGGAGACCATGCGCAGACAGCTCCCGGTGATACATTCACTGTGGAGTACATCTCTCACCCTGTCACAAGTGGTGAACAAGTTGACACACAAGGAGAGGACACGCTATGTCGTTCTCCAAATACAGGATCAACACCATCCACTACAACAGCGCCAGTCGGGGTGGAGTTTGTGTCACCTCCTCCTGACGCTTCACCCCCGTCCGACGGCATACCAAGGCGGACTCGCCGCGCTCTGAAATTTATGCGATACAACATCAGTGATTGGACTTGACATCGACGAGTTGCATCTCACGACAGCAGAAGAACCCACTGGTTTTGCCGACGCCGAACAACATCAATGTTGGCGCCGGGCAATGCTTGAGGAGATGAGTTCCATCGAAGAGAATGGTACGTGGTAACTTGTCGATCTTCCTACTGGTCACCGTCCAATTGGACTGAAGTGGGTATACAAGGTTAAGAAGGACTCACACGGTACCATCATTAAGCACAAAGCCCGGCTAGTGGCGAAAGGGTAAGTACAACGGCAAGGCATTGACTTTGACAAGGTGTTCGCGCCAGTCACTCGCCTCGAATCTGTGTGTCTTTTGATTGCACTCGCCGCACATGAGGGATGGCCGGTTCATCACATGGATGTAAAATCAGCATTCCTTAATGGCGAACTCGAGGAGGAAGTCTACGTCGCACAACCCCCCGGCTTTGTGGTTGATGGCCACGAGGAGAAGGTCCTAAAGCTTCGCAAGGCATTGTACGGTTTGCGACAAGCGCCAAGAGCGTGGAACGCTAAGCTCGACAACTGTTTACTGTCACTTGGGTTTCACCGTAGTGAGTCGGAACATGCTATGTACATGCGTGGCAACGGTACGTCACGTCTTCTTGTGGGAGTGTATGTCGATGACTTGATCATCACAGGGGCGGATCCACAGAAGCTTACAAGCTTCAAGGAAGAGATGAAAAGCTTGTTCAAAATGAGTGACCTGGGCTTGCTCAGCTTCTACCTCGGTATTGAAGTACACCAAGCTGATGGCTATATCACACTAAGCCAAGCGGCGTACGCCTCGAAGATTCTTGAGAAGAGCGGTATGGCGGATTGCAATCCATGCCATATTCCAATGGAGACCAGATTCAAGCTGAGTAAGGTGAGTTCAGCTCCTCCTACTGACGCCACGGCATACAGGAGCATCGTCGGGAGTCTACGGTACTTGGTGAATACACGACCTGACATCGCATACTCAGTAGGGTATGTGAGTCGTTTCATGGAGACACCAACAACCGAGCATCTTGCAGCAGTCAAACACATTCTTCAGTACATTTCTGGTACTCGGAACTATGGTTGTCGCTATGCAAGGAAGACAGTGGAGTCACAGCTGGTTGGCTATAGCGATAGCGACATGGCCGGTGATATCGACGACCGCAAGAGCACCACCGGTGTGTTGTTTTTTCGCAGATCTTGTCGGTGGCGATCCCAAAACATAAGGTCGTGGCGTCCTCTCTGCGGTGAATACATTCTTTGCAACGACGGCGGCATGTCAAGGCATTTGGCTCTCCCGTTTGCTTGGTGAGTTGAACAATGAAGAAGCTGGAAGCATCGTGCTCAAGGTGGACAATAAATCTGCTATCTCCCTCAGCAAGAATCCAGTCTTTCATGATCGAAGCAAGCACATCGACACTCGGTATCATTTCCTTCGGGAATGCGTCGAGAACGGCAAAATTGAGGTGGAGTACATTAGCACTCAAGAACAGCTTGCGGACATGTTGACTAAAGCACTTGGGCACATCAAGTTTCAAGAACTACGTGGGAAGATTGGCATAGTCGAGATAAAATAAGAACATAATGATTAGGGAGTGATTGTTAGATAATCATTGTTTTTTAGAAAGTTTTTCATCTTAGTTTGGTTTAGAGATGAAGTCCGTGTCGGCTTCATGCACGAATTAAATCATATTACTGTCCATGTAGCAGTCGGTTTTATTAGAGTATAAAATCAGTACAAGACCATGTAACAAAATCATCCAAGCATAAGACAAGCAATAAAGATCAGAAGAGCTTAGTAGTTTGAGCGCACGGCAAGCGTGTAATCAACTAGTAGTTTTTTTGCTTTGGATCGGCCAACAGGTGCCTCCTCCTCCGGAGTCTTAGCTCAGCTTCCTGGCGCCGCCTCTCCTTGGCTCGGGCGGTCCTGAGCGCCGCCCTCGGCCGGCGCGTGCGACCCGGTCACCCGCACCGCCCGGCGCCATCGCCCTTGCTGCCGGCCAAGCAGTTCCATGCAATCGGTCCTCCACCCTGTGCCTTCTTTCCCCCATGCCGACCCCCCAGCAGCGCTGCAAGCTCCAGAGCAGCGGCAGCCCCTTCTTCTTGTTAGAGTTAATCTTGTTGTTTACTTGTTTTCTTGATCAAATGCATGCAACAAGTCCTAGCTTGCAGGTGCACGTTGGCTTGGAGTGGTCGAGTCAAGTGGAGCTCAGAGCCATGCGTGAGAAGTGGATCAACTAGCTCACTATATGCATGTGTTACTTAGTGGTGTTTGCATGTAGGGAATACTTGCATGCAGGTGGTTATGGCGTTGCATGTAGAAGAGGTTAACTTGGCCGAGTCGTGCGGCCAGATGAGCCAACCTCTGCGCATGTGTGTGGTTATTTAAGAGGGTAATCAGTTCGTATGTGAGGGGTGTGTGAAGTGAAAAAATAACAAAGAAGAGGCACTGGTGTGCAGTGCTGAGTGCTAGTGTGATTGATGCAGTGTGGGGCGTCATTAAGTCTAGTATACATTCATCTTCTTTAGAGCATCCCAAGCCTCCTTCGCCGTCTCCTTCTCGGATATGGCCATCACCACAGCCTCCAGCACAGCTTGGACGATGGCGGCGAGAGCCATCTGGTCCTTCTTCTCATCGACCACTTCATCACCCTCCACCGCCGCCCACACGCCTTGTGCACGCATGAAGATCTTCATCTTCACCGCCCACACCGTAGTTGTTCTCCGAGAGCATGGGGTAGCGCACCGTCACCCCCGCCTCCTTCACTTGCTGCACGACCAGCTCATGGCCGCCATAGTCACCGTCGGCGCCATTCCCGCTGCCGCTGCCGCGGCGGCCCGGCGGCGTGTACACACCTTCACTAGACATGGCTCTGATACCAACTATGGTGGCCATGAGCTGGTCGTGCAGCAAGTGAAGGAGGCGGGGGTGACGGTGCGCTACCCCATGCTCTCGGAGAACAACTACGGTGTGTGGGCGGTGAAGATGAAGATCTTCATGCGTGCACAAGGCGTGTGGCGGCGTGGAGGGTGATGAAGTGGTCAATGAGAAGAAGGACGAGATGGCTCGCCGCCATCGTCAAGCCGGCCGGAGGTCGTGGTGATGGCCATATCCGAGAAAGAGACGGCGAAGGAGGCTTGGGACGCTCTAAAGAAGATGCACGTTGGGGAAGATCGTGTCAAGAAGACCCGAGTACAAACTCTCAAGAGGGAGCTTAACGGTATTAACATGAGTGAATCTGAGAAAGTTAATGAATTTGCTTTGAAGGTTACCACCATCGTGAACGAGATACGTTCTCTCGGCACGAAAGTGGAGGAGAGTACCGTGGTGGAGAAGCTCCTACACTCCGTCCCCGACAATTTCCTACCCATTGTTAGTACTATTGAACAATGGGGTGATGTGACGGAGATGTCGGTGGCCGAGACTATCGGGCATTTGCGGGCGTTCGAGGAGACTTCAAGGGGGCGACGTCGTGAAAGAGAAGGCGGCGGCTGCTTTGTTCACCGTGGGGCCAGCGCTCACGTTCGAGTGGGAGGCCAAGGTCGCTGAAGAGCAGAGAAGCAGCGAGGGTGCCGGCGACAGCGTCAACAAAAATGGTGACAAGAAGTACCGCGGCAAGTTCGACAAGTCGAAGATTGATTGTCGCAACTGTGGTGAGTTTGGTCACTTCGCCGACGAGTGCAACGAACCGAAGAAGGTGACCAAGGTAATGGCACAGCTTGCCATTGCTGATGCGGATTATGAGCCCGCACTGCTTTGAAGACCAACGTGAAAGTGAAAATAAAGCCAACAAGATTAGGGGGTGATTGTTAGAGTTAATCTTGTTGTTTACTTGTTTTCTTGATCAAATGCATGCAACAAGTCCTAGCTTGCAGGTGCACGTTGGCTTGGAGTGGCCGAGTCAAGTGGAGCTCAGAGCCATGCGCGAGAAGTGGATCAACTAGCTCACTATATGCATGTGTTACTTAGTGGTGTTTGCATGTAGGGAATACTTGCATGCAGGTGGTTATGGCGTTGCATGTAGAAGAGGTTAACTTGGCCGAGTCGTGCGGCCAGATGAGCCAACCTCTGCGCATGTGTGTGGTTATTTAAGAGGGTAATCAGTTTGTATGTGAGGGGTGTGTGAAGTGAAAAAATAACAAAGAAGAGGCACTGGTGTGCAGTGCTGAGTGCTAGTGTGATTGATGCAGTGTGGGGCGTCATTAAGTCTAGTATACATTCGTATTCCTCGTGTGCGTTCCAGAGAGAGCAAACATTGCATATGAGTTTTTGTGTAGAGTTAGGGATTGAGTGATTCATCTAGATTGAGAGAAGCTGGGCCAACACTTCTTTCTCCCCACTGCCGGCCAGCCATTGGAGCTCTCTCTTTCTCTCTCCTTTTCCCTCCCAACCAAAGCTCCAGGTCTGTTGCTCCCTTCCTGCCGAGAAGCGATCCACGATTGCTTAGCTTCCTAGCCGAGCCGCCCTCCTCCATTGCTCTCCTCGTGGGAGCTCCACCACCCGAGCCGCTCTCTGCCGAACTTCTCCTCCCCACCGAAGCTCCAGTCACCTGGCCTCCCGTCTTGCCTCACCTCCTCCCACCGGTGAAGTTCAGTAGAGCCAAGCTCCATGCCGCTTTCTTGCTAGCTCCTTCTTCTATCTCCAAATCCGGAGCGCCTTGCCCGTGACGGCTAGCGCCCCTTGTGTTGGTCTCCTAAGCCAAGATCCACCTCCGTGTTGCGTGTTCTTGCCGATCCGGCCGTCTTTGCTCCCCAACCGCCGACCAACGGCTCCTTCCTCTATTAGACACCAAAGCTGCGGCAATCAAACAAGCGACCTTGCCACGGCGCCACCTCCATCCGCCCATCTTTGCATTGCGCCTCCTCGGCATCAACTGAGCAGCGACCAAATGACCCATTTGCTTGTGCATGTGAACAACTAGGAGAACTCAGTAGCTCATGCATGTACACCCATGCATGTAGAGCTCAACTCATGCACGTCCATGTATACACTGGTTCGTGAAAGAAACAACAAAACTTCTATACCTTGGTTCTCTCTCTCCAGTCGCCCATTTTTCGCACCAACTACGTCGCCGCGTGCCCCTTGGCTTCCCCTTCCAATCCCTGGGTTTCATCGATCTATTTTCTTCGCAACCCGAAAATGTTCGCCGGGCACGAACCGCCTATACATCGTTGTTTGAGCGCCTTCTTTGATCCCCAAATGATGTCGCCATCTTTGTTAGTTTAAACCACGACGCTCTACGTTGTGCTACCTTCCGTTTCTTCGAATCATCATCGGGTCACCGGCGCCACTATTCCCTATGCACTGTCTTGCGCACCGCCGCCACACCGAACCTCCGCCAGCGACGTGACCAACACCATTGGGTCCGTCTCGTTACCGGGATTCCATTTTGCTAGTTCGCCGGCCGCCCCTCCCTTTCCCTCGCCAACGGCATCATTTTTTTAACTCAGTCTCCACTATTCATCTATGAGGATTTTCTATATTTTATGTGAATGAAACTTCCGGATATTCGTTCTCCTTCATACGAAATCCGATCCCGTCGATTCTTGGTTCTAAATTCATATAAATTCAGCCCCTTCCTTTCGCTACTAATTTCATAATTTTTGGATTTTATTGTATTTATTGTATTTATTTGGCTCTTTTCGCGCGTGTAGATTCCAGCGACTCGGAAGAATTCTTTGACCCGGCGACCGAAGACTCACTACTCGTCAATGAAGGCAAGTCGTAGGCCTTTGATCATGTTGTACCCATTTGCAAAAGTATATTATTTTAAATTAACATGCATGGCTAGTTTTATAAGAAAATAGTTTTGGGAGTAGATAATTACCAAATTGTCATTATTCCTCCTTGATAAATTGAGAATGAAATGTCCCCTTAAATGACATAATTCTATGGACACTTTAGGATGGTTAATTACTAGTTGGACATTTGTATTACCAACATAGGCGCGTATTATTGCTTAGACATGCTTAGTTACCCGCGAGACTCACGATCACATGCTCTAAATGAATGAATTTGGCTAAAGAACTATGGAATTATGGTGTGAGGCCACTATAATTTAAAATGTGTTGTGTCATGGCAGGGATTGCCATTTGGTCGGAAATGAACAAAATGATTTATGCTCGGGCTTGTGGTAGGGGGTGAAGGTTGGTGCGTGAGGCACATTTGGATGTGGTAGTCTCGCCTGAGCAGCCAACTAAGGACTTAACTTTGCAAGTCATTGATCTGGGTCACATCGTGCAACCACGAGTCCAGTATGGGATGGACCTGGCCAATTAATTAGGAAAGTTTTGAGTCGGTTCTGTTTGGGTTAATGATTGGCGCAAGAGGGGGCCGTGAGGGCGAAACCTTAGCGAGCAGAACCGAGTCAAAATGGAATTTTGTAAAGGCCTTGTCACGTGCTCTAGACTGCTTACCTAAGGAAGTGAGCGGTGGTATCGATGGATGCCAAACAAACTAGAGAAGTCGTGTCTTATGGGTAAAGTGTACAACCTCTGCAGAGTGTCAAAAATCTATTCAAATAGCCGTTATGGACATGCCCGGATTCTTTCACGCAAGGGGTAGCATTTTCAAAAATGTGGTATTGGTTCGGTGGAAATGTTTGGTTGGAATGGTTGGGAAGTGAACGAGAGGTTCACTGCTTGTTTCAAAAGAACTTGATTATTTATGTATTAATCTTTTAAAATCATGCTTTGCAATTTAATTATTGTATTTACTGTCAAACCTGCTTTCTACAAATTAACCATAAAGCCATCCTTGTTTAAACCTTGCATGAATACTATGCGTATACATTTCTCTACGACTTGCTGAGTACTTTATGTGCTCACGGCTTTATGCCCTTTGTTGATCAGTATCAGCAGAAGAAACAAGGAACATCGAGTTCTACCAGGAAAGGTACTTTGAAGACTTTGCGAACTAGGTCACGTCCTCCACTCGATTGCCTGTGGGCATGTCGATTGGCCTCCACGATGTTTGGATTTCCGCTGCCAGAGCTCTTTTGTTGCTAAGCCTTGCGCGACAACTTTTGTAAGAACTTGACCATAAGGTCTTTTGCTATTTTAATTAATATTACTTTGTCTGCTTTGTCAGTTATGTTGTTGTATGGTTATGATAGCATCTTTGTTGTAACTGTGCGAGCTAGCTACTGATCATGGGACTAGCTCGGCATGCACAGAGGGTCTCGGGGTTGTATGACCTCAGGGCGCCGACACTCCTGTACAGCTTCCTCTTCAGCCAAGGCCATCTAGTTATCGCTCTCCATTTGACACACTATGTACTCCCTTTGCTCTCTTTCATTAGCCTGTCATGTAGGCTCACCATGTGGTGATCGATCTTCCTCTCCTGCATCTACCACATCGGCCTCATCACGAGCAACATCCTCCGAACCCTTCGTAACACCGGCCTCAGGGTCCTCTTCTTCACCAAAATGTTAGGCGCCCAAGCTACTCCCACCATCGGGACGATATCCGTTGGCAGGGCCCTGTACAACTTATTTTGGGCATGCTTGCACAAGTAGCACGCACTCATATCCACAACGCCGACAGCCTTCTATAAAGCCCTTCCAGATAGTCGTGCGCATTAGTCTTCTCAACTCCCATCTAATGTCTGTGGGAGACCGGCTCCAAAGCCCTTGTATGACGACGCTGCACACCTCAGGGTCCAAGGAGAAGCTGTGGGTGAGCCAATACATCACATCTGCGATTCGTGCATTCTCGCCGTTCGGGTTTACCAGAGTGGCTTGTGGAAAATTGTTCAAGTCAACACCGTATGGACCGTCACGAACGGTGCCATCACTGTAATGCACTTTCAATGTAGTGGGTACAGGCATGACTAATGTCTTCCTGCAAATATTTCCAATATTGCAACTAGCCAGATCGCAATGCACGATATGCAAGTACTGCTGCACTGCAATTTATATTTGTACGACCCTTCGCCTATCGTGAACAACTACACTACAACATGGTTAAGACGTCATTCAGTCCTAAGGCAGAGGCCACAATGAACGTGCAGTACACTATTCCTATTCAACCTGAAAACTGAGCTATTCCATACCATACATTATTCGATTATGACGCTAACTTACAATCTGAAATGCTACAAGTGGCGTTCCACTCTCCTACAAAGCTATACCAATTACCTAAGTCTATTAGTCCATACTAATTAACCTGTACTAATTAGTGTATACAAATAATTCATCATCCTCATGCACTCAGCCAACTTTCTAATTATTCATCGAATAATAGTCGATCACAATTGCACCGACACAACTACAATACTTCTCACAAACAGCACTACTTCTCCCCCACAGACTACTTTTTTCTCTAACTAAAGGTTTCTACCGATGCTACTTACATATAAATTAACAACATTCAGATTTTCTACTTTTTTCTCTAACTAAAATTTTCTACAGGTGCTATTTATACTACTATTTTAACTACAAAAACTATTTACTTACTACAAAGAAATACACTACAAGATAAAAAAAAATTACCTCACGAAAGATTTTTCCTCCTCTTATTCTCTCTCCCTCTTTTCCTTCTCCCTCTCCTCTTCTTCTTCTCCCTCTTCCCCTTTCTCTCCTCTCTTTCTTCTGCCTATCGCTCGGCTGGAGGCCGAGTCGCACGCTCTTTACATAAGCCATTCAGTCGCCCAACCGTTCGGCGATTGGAGGCTACTGTCGCCTAACCGTTCAGCGACTGCATTATTGTCACTTGGTCGTTGGGCGACTGGATCCAATCGCCCAACAGTTCGACGACTGCATTAATGTCGCTTGGCCCTTAGGCGACTGGATCCAATCGCCCAACGGTTCGGTGACTGCATTAATATTGCCCAACGGTTGGCCGACCGCATTAATGTCGCTTAGCCATTGGGCGACTGTCCAGTCGCCTAACGATTCGGCGATAGAGGTATAAGTCGCCTAACGGTTCGGCGACAGAGGTATACTTTTGTAAAAAAAATCGCATGTATAATTTTGTAATTTTGAATAAAAAATAGATTATTTTTTAAAAAAATTGCGAAGGGTGATGCTTTCAACTGATGTTCACGCTATTGTGAGATGTCTTCGGCTCCTCTGAAAGAGTAGATTCTTCTTTGGACGGCGCCAAAGTTAGTGTGTGAAAGAAGAAGACTCTCTCATGTATGCCCTTACGGCCATACGTGTAGAGAGCAAGAAGTGATATTTTTCATTACCTTGTATTGGGAGGGAGAGAGGTATTTACATACATTTTCACAAATGCACCTTATAAACCGGATCTATACACATGATTTTCCCTAAAGCTTTTTAAGTATTATCGATAACTCCATGGAACGAGACACCTCTTGGTGTCCTACTACGACACCAACCCTACGGGGCTACGGGGGAGTATACCACTGGTCGAGTTAACTAAACTGATCGGTTTCAACATGTGCATGTTTTGCTGCAAAGCCTCAAATGCTAAACCCACGCTGCTACTAAACCTAGGATTCGACTACCCACCATGTTTGGGAAGAAAAAAAAGATTACTTACATGCTAGGCCTAATTAGATCAAATCAAGTTTGAGGCAACGATTTTTAAATTGGCGTTTGTATTATGGCCATTGAAGCTACTAATGACACATGTATGACATCAAAGCAGCGTACAATAACATACACGAAATAATATTGTGGAAACTGCAGATAAAGCTCACACAAAGATAGACATCGTTAGGTAGCCATAACATCCAAAATTTGAGTTCTTTTGGAGCCTTTAAAAATAAAAATAATGATTTAATTTTTTTTGCTTAAATTAAAGCTCAATTATAATTTTTAGAAATTAGAACTATTTAATTAGAACAATCTGAACTTCAATTAAATTCAAAACTATTTTATTTTGTTCCTTGAGTTCCAGGGTATTTTCTGGAATTTTCTTTGAATTTTTGGAATTTATTTGGTATTTCTTTGAGGTCAATTTTAATTAATATTTTTCTAAAAGTAAAAAGTCTTTTGAATTTCCAATTTCCTTTCAGGCTGATTTCCTTTCTCCCGGCCTTATTTTCTTCCAGTCGGTTTCCTTTTCCCCGCTAGGCCCAGCCGCTCGTGTCGGCCTATCTCCCTCGGCTCGCTTGCCTCCGCGCGCCGGCCCAGTCCGCCACCATCCCGTTGTCACTGCTAGTCTGGCCCCACCCGTTAGTCTCCTGTAGTCGTCTTTGTCCCAGACTTTGTTTTGCCGCTAGTCGTCTTCGCCGCGGGCTCTGCTGCCCTCGCCTTTAAAAGCCGCCATGACACTCGGCTTTTGCACCTTGTGTCGCGCCGTGCCCGTAAACCCTAGTCGTTACCCCGGTCGCGCCCCAAAGTCGCCGGAATCGCGAGGAGAAGCCCAAGTTTGCCGTTGTCTCCGTTGTTGTTTTCCTACTCCGTCGGTGAGCACCAAGTCTTCCCACCGCCATTGGGTTCGCAGCACCCTGATCTCCGCCACCCTCTCGTCGGTTTTACCAGAGTGCCGTCATAGCCCGTTACCACCGAGAGCCGTAGCTCATCGCCGCTTTTGCTCGTCACACCATCGCTTTCGATGACCCTCGGTCTTTGTGAGTCATCCGTCGAGTTCGTCGTCACCTCCTCTCCTGTTTACATCGCTCCAAGCGGTCGAGTTGCAGCCGTTCGCCGTCGACGCCGTCAACGAAGTTGCACCGCCACTGCTATTGCCTTGGCATGCCACCTCAGCTTCTGCACCCACGTGTCCACGCGCGTCAACTGCCACCTCAGCATCCGTGTCCGCATGTCGCCCCGTCAACACCGCGTGGCAACACGCGTGGTATCTTATTTACAAGGACTAAATTTGTTTATTGGAGATCTTCATAAAAAATTATTGGAGATATTTCAAAAGGAAGCTTATTTGAATGTGTTTCAAATATCCTTTCAGGTGGTTCTCAATCTTTTGGTTTAAAAGGGGTGAATGTTATATGATCAATAGGTTTGTGACCTATTTTAGTTTATCCTCACACATCTTGAGAACAAAATCTCTTTTGGTCATATGTGTCTATTTCATACTTCTTGTGACCAAGCTAAATTGATTTGCAAAGTGCTCCTTTTGACTTTACTTAATTTGGATGATTTATGTCAAAAGGAGAGAATATTTCAAAGATTAAATAAAATGATTTCGATTGCCAAGTTCATTGCTTTGCAAAGACCTCTTTCTTGGCTTTAGATTTATTTTGGACTTTTTGGTGCTTAATACCAAAAGGGGGAGTATTTTTATATTATCAATATCCCTACATTTGGATGATTAATACATTCTCCTTTGTTATTTGATTTATGCCAAAAGGTGGAGAATGTTTATATCAATTTTTTTCAATTTGGATGTTTGATTCGGTTAATATGTATTATGCCAAAAGGGGGAATGCATTGAATATATAAGCATATCATTCTCACATGCATAATGTTTGAAGCTTTAAATTTCACCTTATGTCATGCATAGGCATAGTTCAATAGCTTAAATTCTTATGTTATGTCTATTTATATACAAATATTGTTATTGATAAAGGATTTGTCACCAATCACCAAAAAGGAAGAGATTGAAGGATCTAGACCCGCCATTATGAGCTAATGGAGTGCTTTGGTGATTAATAATAAATCTATTTGTGAGACTAATATTTTATTATTATATCTAGTGTGTAGTCTCATTTGGATATAAAGGTGAAATTCAACGAGGTATGCATTTGAATTTGTACTCTTATATTTTTGTTGCATTCCTCGGATCCAAAATATAGGTTGAACCCCCCCCCATAAGTTTAACTTGAATAAGTGCATATGTTCCTATTACACATTTGTGTATACACATTTAGGGGGAGTTCACTCTATATTTTATGGTTTCATTAGTGTTTATCCATATTCTGTTTTCCACATATATTTGGATCTCTACTTTGAAACATATCCTTTTGAGTATATAAAACTTGTGTAGTTCTTGTATACTCATGTCTTAAGTATATAAAACTTGTGTAGTTCATATATACTCATGTTGTGTTACTTTCAATTATCTACATTCAATTTATGTGCAATTGAAGTGGTTATCATCAATTACCAAAGAGAGAAAGATTGAAGTATCTTATCCTACCATTATGAGTTAATGGTATGGTGTGGTAATTAATGATAATCATATTGTGGAACTAACATTTTCTATGAGTTGGATGAATAGGTTATATTCCAAGGTGATGAAGACTTGAGAAGACCCATCATGTGTTGATGGAGGTCTAATGAAGGATGCATCATGCGTTGATGCATATCAAGACTTGGAGTAAAGGATGCATCATGTGTTGATGCACATCAAGTCAAGAGAAGACCCATCATGTGTTGATGGAGGTCTAATGAAGGATACATAATGCGTTGATGCATATCAAGACTTGGAGTAGAGGATGCATCATGTGTTGATGCACATCAAGTCAAGAGGACACCCATCATGTGTTGATAGATGTCAAGTAAAAGAATGCATCATGTGTTGATGCATGTCAAGACTCGGGATGAAGAAATCATCATGTATTGATGATGTTCAAGGCAAGTTCCTGAAGTGAAGTAGATCATCATGTGTTGATGATTATCCAGTCAATGACTCGGACTTGAAGTGTTGATGTGTGTCATCAAGTTTCAAGAAGATGCTCAAGGCAAATGTATGACTAGCTAGGGCTAAGGATGTGTTCCTAGTCTTTTACCAGTCTTGATGTTTGGTTGAAAGACCGGATTGCTAGTATAGGTTGCCGTACTATTAAGAGGGGTCTTGACTAGTAGCATGAATTAGTCATGTGTTGATAGTGTTGGAAATATGCCCTAGAGGCAATCATAGAGATGATGATATTTTCTTATGTTCATGATTTTGATAATATGTTATCGTGTTCCTTGAATGAATCATTTGTTATAGATCAATAAGTATGTGACTTGTTGGTGGAACTCTTTAACTTATATGATGTCATTCTAAATGTATCCTTGGTCGGAGGTCACTGGTCGGAACACCAGTGACTATGTAACTAGCACATGTATTGATTGATGACCTGGTTTCACCGGTCATTGATATAGGGATATCGAATCAATATTGTGAGCACATGTTAGAGAACATGGGATTGGATAGACCCATCATTGAGACACTATTGAGATTGTTATGAATCTTTGTGTCATTAGTTGGTCTCAAGTAATGATTATGTATAATCCTTAGACCTGAGATCAGTATGGTTCCCTACATGTGTAATAGCACTCTTACGGGTTACCAAACGCTACTCGTAACTGGGTAGTTATAAAGGTAGCTTTTCGGGTATGCTATGAAACATGCAGAGGGATGTGACAGGTCGAGATGGGATTTGCCCCTCCTAACATAACAGGAGAGATGTCTCTGGGCCCCTCGTGGTGATCGGATAAAGGAAGTGTATGGCCATGCCACTAGTGGTCGAAGTGTCGACCACATGATGTTATCCGACACTCGATCGAGAAAGTATTGAACAGTCCATGGATGACACTTCATCTCACCTGGAGTTCAACCAGACATCGTGAGGCAAAGGGAGAATACATGAGTAGGTCGCTTAGTTCGATCAGTTACGTGCTAGTCGTATGGAGATACAAGCTGGTCGTAGATTGGTCGAACGTAATCACAGAATGGTAAGGACCTGGTCGTAAGGAGTTACAAACTGGTCGGGACCTAATACGATCCGTCGTATGGAATCTGAATCGATCGTAAGTGATGAGGACCTGATCATAGATCATATTACATCAAGGTTCGTCCGATATATTCTATGTGTATTTGGGAATCGTTATGTGTTGCTAGGTACCGCTAACGACTGGTGGTCGAAAAAAGTTTACAAGTCATAACCGATTTCACATAAACCTGTGGGTTCGCACACTTAAAGGGTTGAGATCTGTTTTGGATGGTGATCCGAATTCGTATAGGCCACGAGTTCCTAATGGGCCTCAGGTTCGAGACCCATCATGGATGCCTTTATAAAGAGGGGCAGTGGCATAGGGTGACAGAGAGGATGATCTTAGGAAGAACTCCGGAAACCCTAATAGCCACGCCTTCTCAACCACGCTGCCGGTGCTAGCACTCCAGCGCGTGGTGATCCTGCCCCGTACGTGTGGATACCTCGGAGGTGTTGTTGAGAAGCATCAGCACTGGGACGGTCCGCAACTCGTGACGTTCACCGGAGTCAGAGGAGAAGTCACGCGACGAGTACGGCCACTCAGAGGAGCAGACGCGCGACGAGTACGACCACTCGAAGGAGGAGACACGTCGTGAGTACGACTGCATCAACTCGCTACAACGACTCTACTTCCACTACGAGTCGGCGCGTCTAGCGGCAATCTCGTGATCTATTTCTAGCGGTGGTTCCTTGGTTGTGCGGTAAATTTTTGTTTGTGCTATCGTAGCATTGCCGTGTTCCCTAACAGATAGCTCATTATCTTGCTCTAGCTCATCCATGCATGGAGCTATTATTTGTGAATGTGTTTTGCAAATAGCTGAGGCTCATGCATTTAATCCTTGTAGTATGGGATTATAATTTGCAAATATGTTTTGCAAATGGTTGAAGTCCATGCACCTTAGCCTTGTGGCATGATGCTATTATTTGCGAATGTGTTTTACAAATAGTTGATGCTCATGTTTGATTTCTTGTAGCATGTGACTTAAGTTTGCAAATATGTTTTGCAAATGATTTGAGTGCATGTATCTTATTCCTTGTGGTATGATTCTAAAAGTTGGCAAATGTGTTTTGCAACTTGTTAGGAATCTTGCCTGTGATCCTTGTTGGCATGGCTTCGTGTTTTGCAAGTTGTGAAAGCCATTGTTGTTTCTGTCAGGAAGATCGGTGGTTCCGGCATTATAACAGCGGAACTACCGCTGTGCGGTAGTACCGGCATGTTGAGAGCAGAACTACCGCAGGCCGGTTGGTTCGAAAATCCGACGGTACGTTTTTTTTCCAGAGAGACGCTTTTCGAGAATTCTTTGCTCTCTTCGAAGTGCGGTAGTACCGGCGTGTTGGACGCGGAACTACCGCAGCTCGGTATTTCCAGAAGTTGGCGTGGTACGTTTTTTCCAGAAGGTGACATGTGTTGGACCTGAGTGGAAGCGGTAGTACCGTCCATCAGAAATGGAACTACCGGAGTGCAGAACGACCGCGAGTTGAATGGCGGTAGTACCGGATTTCACTTTTCAACAGCTAGTTTCTCGTCTGATATAGCTGTTACTGTGCTTGTTGTTTAGGTGCGGTAGTACCGGCCGTAGAACGGCGGTAGTTCCGCATGTGCTGATTTTTCAACAGATTTTCCTCCAACGGCTAGTTTTTGTGTTTGGGCTATATATACTCACCTTGGCCGGTTGGGGAAGGGTTGTTGGAGTTCTTTGGCACCTCTATTGATTCCCTTGAGCAAAGAGCAAGCCTCTCATCTTTTATGTGCATGTGTTGCACTTAGTGAGCTTGGAGAGCAAACTCTAAGTGCATGTGTTGCCTTAGGTAGTGGATTGTGTATCCACTTGAGCTTAGACACTTGATTAGTTCAAGTGAGAGTTAAGACTTATTACTCTTGGTGTTTGCCGACACCTAGACGGCGTGGGGGCGTCGTGACCGGTGATCTTATCAAGAAGCTTGTGAGAAGGCCCGGCATTGTTGTGAGTGGTTTGGTGCTCACCATCTCCAGAGTGGAGGAAGAGCAACCCGAGTGGAGCGAGGTGTTGATTCGTGTTGGAACCGGTCCAAGTGGTTGGACTTACCTTGGAGGTGTTGGCTTAATTTGTGGAGCCGGTCCAATTCGTTTGGGCTTACCTCAACGTGGATTAGGGGAGACCAGCAAGTCTCCGAACACTACGGTAAAACATAATTGTGTCATCTTAGTTTATTTTTGTGCTTTACTTTGAGCAATTTACATTACTTGCTTTAATTGTTTATATATATATTTGTATGATTGCTCTCATTGAATTGTATTCATATTGTTAGTGCACTCAGTGAAGCCTAGTTGATTTAGGTTTTTATTGTACAAAACCAATTGTTATTAGCTTCCGTATTATAAATTGATTTTAGCCAAAGAAGTTTTTAAAACCGCCTATTTACCCCCCTCTAGTCGGCCTCCTCGATCTTACATACTTTTATATCAGTTATTTTTGGGAGTAGTTAATCACCTACTTGTCATTATATCACCATTGATAATTTGAATACCATGAATCCTTTATCACCATAGGATGATCACTACTAGTTGAACATATTTGTATCACCAACATGGGTTATCGTAGAGATGCTTAGTCATGCTTAGCTATACGTTGGGCTCATGTCACATGATCAATAATGTTAATTTGATTTAATGATATATAGAATTGTGGTATGATGCCACTGTTGTGCAACTGTGGTGAGATGCTACTATTGTACAAGTTGTGGTGTGATGCCGCTGTTATAAAAGTGTATGCCATGATAGGGATTGTCATTTGTTTGGTTAAACAAAATGGTTTTACGCTTAGCGCGAGAGATCATGTAGTAAAAGGGGGGGTGCAGTTAGCACTTTTGGGATGATGTAATCTCGCTTGGATGACTTGTCAATAACTTAATCTTGTGCGTCGCTGAATTTTGTAATATCGTGCAACCACATGTCCAGTATAAGATGTACATGTTTAATTAATTAGTAATGTCTCAACTCTAGTTCTGTTTTTTTGTGGTGTGAGTTCCAGGATGGATATTCACAATGGCGCAAGAGGGGGCTATGTCTGGTCATGATGACATTCAGTGTTGAAACCTTAGCGGGCAAAACTAGGTTGAGAAGGATCTCTGTAAAGGCATTATGATAATCACTTAGTCGCGCACCCACGGAAGCGTGTGAACATACATTATAAGTTGATTTATCTCTTGTAGGTAAAACTCTACAACCTCTGCAGAGTTAAACTGTTTAAACAGCCATGTCCTCGGTTATGGACCATGCCCGATGATTTCACACGAGGTGTAGAGTTTTTATAAAATGATTGGAAGGTGAATGGGATATTCACTTTGTGAATGTGATGTTCACTTGGTGGATGGGATATTCACGGTATGGTTTGGTTCGGTTGGGAAGTGAACGGAATGTTCGTTGACAGTTTTAAAGCAATTGTTTACTCTATTTCTTTATATCTTCTCAATTAAGCTTTACAATATATTTATTGTATTTATTGTCAATACTTGTTTTCTGTAAAAAAAACATATGTCCATTCCTTTGGTCAAGCCTTGCATGAATATTAATTGCATATTATTCTCTACGACTTGTTGAGTACTTCTACTAACGGCTTTAAACTTTACCGCTCGGTTGAAAAGGTCAAGCTACTCAAGAGTTTTAAAAGGAGTTCTTTGAAGACTTTGCGAACTAGCATGCGCTCCCTACTCGATTGCCCGTGGGCATGTCGAATGACCACCATACGTTTCTTTTTCTACGGTAATAGTTTCATTTGTTTCTTAAGCTATGAGTGACAAGTTAAGTAAACGTTGACCATAAGGTCCAGTTATTATTGTTCGTTATTTTGCCATCTTTTTAATTAATTCATTGAATGGATGGTATTTCATCGATGTTTCACTATGTGAGCTAGCTACTGATCATATAACTAGTTCAGAATACATAAACAATTTCAAATATGTAAATTCGGATCCTGACAGTAGCTCTAGTGGCCAAACCACTATCAACGATAAAGATCAAGAATATGGCTCCAACTTAACCAGGATGGTTCAACCTTCGTAGGTATGCCCTGATTGAGCAACAACATGATAGGATCATAGATCACATACTCATTGTACTCAATAGACCAATAGCCTACATGCGGTCTCCTAGCCATTGGTTAGCACTGAAAAAATAGCTTGAGGCTCACGAGCTAGCTCAACTCGGACCAAGCCCGAGCCGCTCGCAATGCTTGTTTCGGCTCGTGGGCACATGCACTGCCTCTGCGCCCAAATCCCATTACAGTCACACACACCGACACACCACACACACTGCCTCTGCCCCCAACACACATTCCAGATCGAGTCTCCAGTCCAACCCCGCCCTCCGGCCCGCTGTCGCCCCTCCTCCTTCCATAGCACCCATCCTCCTACCGCCTCGTCCTTCTTCTGCCGCCCCATACGACATCCCCGTTGAAACCGGTGAGCTATCTCAAACCCGCCCACGTGACATCATGTTCCACCATGTCACGAGTAAAACCCCTCATTCAATTTCCCAATCCCTCCATAGGAGCACTGCATCACCGTCTTCGCCAAATCCGGCCGAACCGACCGCCATCGTCGCCATTTTTGCTTTAGTGAGCTTATCTCCAACTCCTTACAAGAGCACACTCACACCACCCTCTTCCTCCAAAAACCCTGTCGCCGCGAGGAGCTAGCCACGCCACCTTGGGTCATCACTGCCAGTCCACCTAAGTCAACCCCCATCATCACCAACTACTCCGGTGAGCTCTCCATCTTTTCTCCACTTCTCCCCCTCTAACACCACCGTTCCTCTTCTTCCTCACCTCCGACCGCCATGCGCTACCACAGACCCACATCTGGGCGCTGTTACCCACAACACCGCCACCTCTAGCCTCCTCCCCCCCCCGCGGGAACCCATTTTCAAGGTCGTTAACCCCTTTGCCCCTTCCCCTCTTTCCTCTGCTATGTTTGCCTCTCTCTCTCTCTCTGTAAATGACAGCCGGGCCCACTCATGGTAGCTTGGCTAGCGAGCCAACTCAAGTCTACTTTCGAGCCAAGCCGAGCCGAGTCAATAGTCTGGCTCGACTTAGCTCGTTTCCAGCCCTACCATTGGTCATTGATAAGTTTTTTACTAGGTGCATATTAATTTAAGATATAGTTTTTTACTAGGTGCATATTAATTTAAGATATTATTAGCTTTGTCGTCTAAAGTTATTGTCATTATATGATACCGTCAAAGTTCGCTGGACTATTCTATGACTCCTCCTACGACACAAAGATAACATCAATCAACGTAGTTACATAGTCAATCTTTGCCGAGTTCTCCCAGTGCAAAAGCATCACTCATCACTCATCATCCATCATCTCAACTAAGACATGGAGACATGGAGGTACTCCCCTGCCTAAGCTCATATAACATAACTTGCTCTATGTTTAACCTATGTATTGATATTGCTCCTATACCATCGTGAAAGATTAAATACCATATAAATTCTTGATCGTCTCAGTGCATCCTAGTTTCTCTTCCAAAAATTTATACCCTACACAGCACAGTGGGAGGAAATAAATAACGCCAATGCGCTCCACAGGTACGCACAGGTGGGCGGAAAAGGGTCTCCTCTATTAGCAGGCGAGAGAGGCGACAACGCCGCCGTGGCAAGCAGAGGAAGGGGAAGGGAAAAGAGCGTGAGCGTGAGAGTGGTAAAAAAAAAAACTGAAGCGGCCGGCGAGGTTTTGCTCCCAATCCCTCAACGCCGCCGCCGTCTCTTCCCATCCCCATCCCCATCCCCACCCCACCCTCCTCCACCCAAACCCTTCTCGCCACCGCAGCTCCGGATGGCGAGCGCCGGCCGGGGCGCAGGTCCTGGGGGCGGGATGCCGGTGAAGGATGAGATTTTGGAGGCGGACATGGAGATCATGGAGCCGCCGGAGAAGGAGGCGGAGCGGGTGGGGTCGAAGAGGGTTAGGGATTCGCCCAACGCCAAGGGTTCCCACGGTATAGCGCTATGATCGCTCTCTTCATGCATGCTTTACTGGTTCATTTGTTGCTTCTACTTTGGTTGCTGCGTGATTACTCGAAATGTTAGATTTGCGCAAGCAAGGTGTGGATAGGAGATGCAAGGAAACATGCATATTCTTTTTAATGTTAGGCTTTTGTTATTATTTAGTATTGATGTGGTTGTTACTTGCTAGATTTGTTTTTTATAGTGAGGAAGGAGTGCTGTGGAGGTGATTTGGGATTATGGTGGTTTGGAGCTGTGGTAGAAGGCTAGAATTTCGGTATGCAGTTATTTAGGGTTTGCCTTGGAATGCTGAGATTAGGGTTGCAAGTGGGGCGGGCCTATCCGCTAAGCCGCTAGCCCGCCCCACAAAAACAGCCAACTAAACAGTCCGCAACAGCCCACCAAATCATAGCATTCTAAAGCAGGCCGACCCGCATTGCCCGCTGGGTCATACCTCGCCCGCTGAGCGGCGCCCACCACGTGACGGCGACGCCACAACCGCTGCGCTCCTTTCGCTCATTTGCGGGCTATTGCATCCCCTTCCTCCTCAACCTCCCATGCGCCGACCATTGCGTCGCCGGTGAGCACGCCGCGGGGCCTCGCCAACTTCGATGAGCTCGAGGGAGCAGAGCAAACATGTGGTGGGCGATATAGCACCTTATACGCGTTGTCCGGTGGCGTTGGTGATGAAGGAGAGTAGGTTGATGGGGCCGCCACCGTTGGCCTGATCGGGCTTGTCCAGGAAGAGATCCTCGAGGACGCGGAAGGCGTCGTGTGCGCAGACGACTGCGGCGCCGAGGGCGAGCACGGAGAAGATGAGGGATCCCACGGAGGTGAGGAAGACGACGAATGTGGAGGCAGCGATGAGGCCCACGAGGGTCTCCCTGTCGGAGATGGCGCGGCAACAGGCGGCGAGCGGGGTGCATCGGCGGGCAGAGGAGGCACCAGGCGGCGAGGAGGACGAGGAGGGCGGCGAGGGAGAGGGGGTGGGCGAGGAGGGAGAGGGCGATGATGGCGGCATAGTTGACGCGGAATTAGGGGTGGTTCTTGCGGAGGCGGGCGGTGGAGAGGGATTCGGGGCGGGAGAGCGTAGTGCGGTCGAGGAGCTCCAGCCAGGGGCGCGCCTTGGCGGAGTCGGGGAGGCGGCCCAGGAAGGCGCGTGTGGCCACGGGGTTGGTGTCCGCCGAAGTGGGTGCGTTGGTGGTGGGGAGGAGGGGAGGGGAAGCCGCGGCCATGACGATGGGTGGATGGATCTAGATTCCAGATTTGCTTTGTATTTCCTTGCGGGCTAGCGGCAGCCGTAGAAGCCTACAAAAACACAAAGCGACCTGTGTGGGGTGGGGTGCGGGCTGTCTGTAGCCCGCCCCACTTGCACCCCTAGCTGAGATGCATAACTGACCCTTTCGGTGTGAAAATGTGCTGCTGAGTTTGCTATACTGTTTTGCATAGATGGATTAGGATGGAGTTTTGCAGCTGAGTATGGGTAGCTAGATGGCTTGTAGCAATGTGCGCGTGTGATGTCGTCGGCAAGGATAAAAAACCTGGTACCGGATAAAATACCGCCCGATGCCATTTCTCCATTACCGGCTGGTTACCAGAAATCCTGGAAAAAATCCAGCTGAAGTTTGCAAACTGAAATTTGAATTTGCTTAAAAACCGGCCGAAATTCGAAAACTGAAATTTGAATATGCTAAACTGGGAAAAAACCGGCCGGTTTTCTAAATCCCGGTACCCACCGGTAAAACCGGTAACCAGCGGTTACTGGCCGGTTACCGCTGGGATTACTATCCATGGTTCGTCGGTACTATTAGTTGCCATATAGTGTAAGAGCCAAAAGCTTGTTTGTAAATAGGGTGTGTAGCTCATGCAGTAAGCAGCGACTAGGTGGTAGCTGGGCGTAATAGTAGCTGACCCATGCATAACGCGATGAAGCAATGGCATGGTGTTTGAGGCATTTAGTTGCCTTTTTAGTTATTCTCTAGATTATTCCAGTTTTGTCGTCACGTGGATTGAGGCCTGTTGGTCTATGATAAGTGCTAACGTACATGGGTGACGTAGGCGTAGATAATTAATTTCCCCCTGACTTTCCTTGGAGGTTATCAATGATTCATGGAATATCAATGATTTATATTCCTTGTTTTAGTTCTATTGAATAAGGAACCGGGTTTTTATTGATCAAATCAACCAACTGTCTAACACAGCAAGTACAGCGGGCAAACCCTCATGTTGCTATATTTTTTTCCAAGGAGCATATAATATTTTGGTTGACCATCCAGTTTACCTACCCTGCAAATAGGGCAGAAGTGCCCTCTCGTTGTTGCAGTATCTGCCCTTCTTTTAATCAAGTTATTACTGCCGTGGTGGTGTTAAGGAAAGGGTTAATTGTTGTGAAACTTCTTGCAGAAGAGAAAAGTAGGTAGTTCCCACAGGCTTTGTGTACTGAGATGTAATAGATTCACATGACAAGTTCCAACCATAGTTCCATCATGAGAAGTTTGTTGGTTTATGTTTGATTATCTCACGCCTCACATCATCGTGGTTAACAAATTTAAGGATGAAATGGAGAAATATAGTTCTGCCTGCTTTACAGCAAGAAAGACAAAGCTGCCTTGGGATTATAGGAATTTGAAGTGTAAAATGTGTAATCTCTATTTTGACAAGTGCTATTATGATAAATCAAATTTGGCCTATATTATTTATAATTGACTGGCTACTTTACCCTCGTTCCATCCTTGGACTTCAGTTGTATTTACTCATCATTCGTTTCACAATGATTGACTCAATACCTACATTGCTTATATATATATATATATATATATATATATATATATATCTGGCGCCATTATACCCATGCTCCTGTGCATTGAACCGTCGTATATGTCCATTTTATTTGTTTACTGAGAACACACATTTTTTAAATGATGATAACTTTTCACCTTTGGAGGCTCATCCCTGCGAAATTGGAAATAAAATTTGAAATCACGAAGTTCATACCCAACAATAGTTGGTTCTGGAGCTGGTCATAAGGATCTTAAATAAAATTTGTTTGGTTTCCCCCAGTAGATCTTGCGACGGATGATCTTCAATTAGTGATATGATGGATGGTTATGGAGTTATGGTAGGTTAGTAGCAATCTTCTAAAACAACCTAAGGTGGGATGCCAGCTACATGGTACAAGAATTGGTATTTTAACTACTTGGAGTGCTTTGACATTTTTTGTGAGATGAAGTGTATTAACATATTGATATAATACAAAACAGCTAGTAGGAATAAGGCGAATTTAGGTACAAATCTTCGCTGAAGATCTCTGAGATGAAATGTGTTGAAACTTAGATCTTACTGTGAACATGCACCATCTAGGTTTTATTGGAGTGACTACTGCTGAGAAGAAACCAACATTGCAGTCTCATAACAATGTTAAATTTCTGAAGAAAGCTGGCAATGGTAATCTTGTACATGCGAATGTTGATGGTACTTCTAAAATGGGAGGTCTTTATCTGCATGGTATTCATGGCTCACAGACTCTGCCAGATTCTAATGCTTTGAGGTATGCTAAGTATTATTGCTTCTCCTGTGTGCACTAGGAATTTTTGAACTTTTGAACAAAATTTCCATCTTGCTGTGGTGTTTGAGAAAGGATTTACTGGTCTTTATCTTAAATCTTAAAACAATCAATTTTGTTACTAATTCACTTTACGCATGTCACAACATATATTTAGTAGCTCATCTCCTGGTGGAGATCTGGAGAATAAAACCAGAAAGCCTACCAGAATATGTACCTTTTATGCTCAAGGCCGGTGCAAGAAAGGAAAGAGTTGCACTTTTCTTCACGAAGGAGAGGGTTCTGGTTCTGATAACCGGTGGAGTAAAGAAGAAAAGGCTGGTGTGCTTGCACCAGTTGGTTATGGAAATCATAGCGGTATGATCTTTTTAAATAGGATAATCTGTGAAGAATAGCTTGCTGTCACAAACTTTTGATTGCTTTGGCAATCTAAAAACTTTTGATTGCTCCCTCCTGTGCTCAGGCTCTGAAGGAGGATCTCAAGCACAACGTTTATCCAACTTGGAAGAGCATGACTTTGAGAATTTGGCGGGTTCATCTAAAGTTGAGCTATATAGGACCCTTATTCATGCTTATGGTGAAGATAGTAGGGGGTTGACACATCCCGTTGGTAAACATAACCCTACCACACTAAAGGTTTCACAAGGGAGGTTATGCAGAATTGATGATTCATGGACTACAAAGTCTACCACTCCTGTAAATGAGCTATGGCAGATTCCGGTAGTTCAAGAGAAGAATCATGAACCTTATTTCATGGGACGTCATATTAGTTTGCCTGGTGATAGCTATTTCGATGGTAGGGATACCTTTCCTAGATTGCATCAAGATGGAGGAAAGCTGCAGTCTAATGTGACCACGGGAAACAGCATAAGTGATTCTCATGTCCCAAGAACTTACCTTGAACCATTAAATCCTGATTATCGGTATCACCCATTTGACTCTTCTATTTCACTTGATTCTCTCCAACCTAATGAGAAGTTATCAACATATGGTGGAACAACCGAGAATCTTCCCCCAAAACATCAGAAAGAACATAGTTCACACCGTGCCTCATACAGCTCACAAAGTTTAACAGGATTAAAAAATCCAGGCAATGATAGCTCTGATCATTCCTTGGGTAGCACACCTCTCAGAGCAACTTCTCACCTAGGAATGCAGTCCCTTCATCAGTTAACACCTGGTAACGAGAAGGTTGGTCTCCATAAAGATGTTGATTTGGACAAGGGTTGCGGTACCTGCACGCCTGCATTACTTGTGAACAGTTCACCACAACCTGCTGCTGTGTTATCAGGGCACCTTTCCCCAATCAAGGATGAGGTCTGGATAACTTCAGTGCCTTTTGTGCCTAGTTTTCCTGGTAGTACATCAAGTCAATATGACCGGCTTGTTGACAGTGTTGACCCTCCCAAAGTTGAAAGCATAAATAATCTCAAGCCCTCAAACATATCATGCAGCATTTCAAGTCAACATACAGATGAGAATGTTATTGTAGGTGGAAATACTGACAAATTATCGAATCACAATGACAAGTTGGCAAGGAATATGTTTGCGAAAGGATCAAATGAAATTGCAGGCTTGATTGCATCTGATAGGGGACACAACTCTAGTCTGGATGGTGATAACAGGGTGAGAGCTTGTGAAAGAAAAAACGATGCAGCAATTAACAACGAGAAAACAAGAGACTTTCGTTTTCATTTGGCAGAATATGTAAAGGAGTTGGTGAAACCAATTTGGAAGGAAGGCAATCTGAGTAAAGATGCTCATAAACTGATAGTGAAAAAATCTGTTGATAAGGTTCTTGCTTCACTTGAGCCACATCAAGTACCAGCTTCTGAAGAATTGATAAGTAATTTTATAACCGCCTTTGGAACAAAGATAGAAAAACTTGTGAAGGTAAAATATCTTGAATTTGTAGGTCAATGACACATCTAGCCATTAGCCCTCATGACTGACTGGTGTCTGCTTATTTCATCACAGGCATATGTTGATAAGCATCGTACAAGATGAGATCCAAACATCTAAGTGTTGAACTGCTGCACCATAGAGACATCCAAACTTCTACGTGTTGAACTGCTGCACCATAGGGACGGGGTTTGGACCTGGCATCCTTCCATTGTGGTTAATCTACAGTTCTACATTGCTATGCCCATGCAGTTTTTATTGGTGCGCTAGATGTTTCCTAGTAAGGTATTCTGTTGCATGACCCTGGTTGGTTTGTAGACTTCAGCTGGGCTCCCTAGTACTTAATATGGTGGATATTAAATATGATATGTTGCCATGTTAGCTAAGAGGACATCTAATGCAACCAATGTAGAAACTTTATTGCATGTGTGGTTAATCTATGGATTAAAGAATGATGCTTTTACAGTTTACTGTTGTTCTTTCTATTTGGTGAAGTATTCTTGATGCTTAAAGTCTACATAATTCTTTGAGTTTGATTGAGGGAGCTAGGAGAATCAACACTTTGCTTTCGTGCACAAGTGCACATGAGATGCGAAGAGAAGGATAGAAGTAGCTTGTAATGACCTCACTTCTAGAAAAAGAGTGGACATAGAGTATTTATACATACTCAACCTTGTTGTAGAACCCTACTGTACATAGGTTTGAAAGCTACTCCCTCTGTTCTTTTTTAGATGTCGTTTTAGAACGCATGCAGTCAACCTTTTAAAACTTTGACGACTAATATACACAAGATTATTTGGATTTATCATGTGGAAATTATATTACTAGATTTGTCATAAAAAATACTTTCATATCATTACATTATTAATAATTTTTCCTAATACATAATTAGAAAAGTAATGGTCGAAGGTGTGTATTGGTAAAGATCTTTATCGTGGGCAAGGTTCTAAAAAACGGTATGTGGTATTCGTTCGGTCACCCACCTAATAGCGATTATACGGCCTAATCGGCCTGATTATTCGGCCTAACCGGCCATTATGCCGTAACAAGTAGGGGCACCCGTTCCTTGTATACGACCTAGTATACGGTCTAGTAGACCTATTTTTAGAACACCGATCGTGGGGGCTATACAAGTCACACATATTATAAGTACACTACTTCCATAGGTATTTGTTGGCCAAAGCATGGCAAAATAATAAAATACCCTTGATTACCCTTGGCCCTTGGGAGTTGGGACCATTGTTGGGTCATGGGCAAATTCTTGATGTGTGGCTCCTTGAAGAGTTGTAGCCCTAGACGTCTGCTCCCATATGCTTTTCTCTCTGAAATACTTGTGTGTAGAAATAAGGAACCTCGACCTATAGACCTTACTATGGTTGACATTGTAGTGTGATGTGTAAAGTATGTTGTGTATCTCTCAAAGCGGATACCCCCAAGGCAAGATATTTTTAAGGAGGAAGATTGCCTCAAAGAATAAGGTAAAGATCCCTATTAAGCTTACACACGTGAATTCGAAGTTGGGGGCATTTTGAGGGTTTGCTCTGAGTGTTAGGCAAAGATGCATATGGGTGTTGTCTCCTCTAAGAGGTAAGTTAATATCTTCTAGGGTGGTTCTTGAGGTCATTTTGCTTGTTTTTGTGAGGGGTGATGAATTTAAGCCTACCCTAGAGATAGTTTAACCTTTTGCTATAATTTACCCAAGCCTACGTGGGATTGAGCTTATAATCCAATGACTAAAATAGCATGGATCATTTACCCAATGCTAAAATAACTTGAGTACACCTCCCATCAGGTAACACCCCATTTTCTACCCTTTCTATTGTACCTCGCTCAAAACACTTGCATATACATTACAATATTACATACCATTCGCATCACTCACAACCAAGGTTCTAAAAATCAGTAACTGGTACTCGACAGGTCACCCATCTAGTATTGATTATACAACATCATCGGTCCGATTATGCGGCATAATCGGCAATTACGCGGTAACAGGTAGGGCACCCGTTACTTGTATACGGTCGAGTATACGACGTAGTAGACCCGTTTTTAGAACATTGCTCACAACCTTGATATCCAATGTATTGACTCCATTCTTCACCTTGTCGCCACCAATGATGCTATTGTGCACCATGGCCTTACAAGCATGCATCTTACTGGCACCCTTGGCCCTGTTACACCTCATCGTCATTGAGGGCTTTACTTTACATTGTTTGCACGCAATAGCCAAGGAATATCTAATGATTTTGTTGTCATCACTCATCAAGGACTTCCCCATGCTTCGCATGGTTTGGACTACCTGTCGCTACCACCCCATGAGTTCGTTTCATTCGTTAAACACTTTCACTTGAAAGCTTTGGATCGCAAGCAAATATCTTAAATGCATAATTGTTAAGAGTTCGATGTAAGAATGGATTCATAATCAAAGCAAAGGGATTGGGTGAACATGTGGTGTGAACCGACCCATCGGTGGTGTGAATAGACTCGTGGGTGGTATGAACAGACTTATCGTTGGTGTGGTGTGTGAAAAGACCCCCTGTGGTGTGGATAGACCCATCGATGGTGTGAACAGACGCATCATTACTGTGATGTGTGAATCGACCCATTGATGGTGTGAACAAATCCATCAATGGTGTGAAGTGTGAATAGACCCATTGGTGGTGTGAAGAGTAGTAGCCCTTAAAGTGAAGAATCTTGTTCCTATATGCTTTTCTTTGTGTAATACATGGGTAGATCCTCGACTTGTGAATGTCTATGGTTGACATGGTAATATGTAATGTGTGAACAATGTTGTGGACCTCACAAAGTGTAATGTGTGACGAGGATTGCCTCAAGAATATGGTAAAGATCTCTATTGAGCTCACACGCATGAATTTGGGTAGGGGGCATTTTGCGGTTCCCACTGAGGGTAAGTGAAAGATCCATATGGGTATTGCCTCTAAATGTAGGGATTTCCCTAAGAGGTAAGCTAAATGTCTTCAAGGGTGGCTCTTGAGAGCATTTTGCATGTTTTAGGCACATGTGATGAATTAAAAAATGCATTAAAGAATTTACCCCATCCTATGTGGGGCCGAGCATAAAATCCAATGGATAAAATATCTTTGGATCTCATATCCAATCTTAAAAGAGAAAATTAGGTATATACCACTGAAGCTTTACAGGTTTGAAATATACCACAGATTCAGGTTCACTTTTATAGCACCTCGTTCGCTACAACTAGCGCTGTAATTACCAAATTTCCCCTCTAGTTAGACCAAACCTCCGCCTCTCCCACTCTTTGCCACCCGCGTCTCTCCCATGGACCCCTCCTCTCGCACCCTACCAACGAACCAGCAGAAGCGAAACGACGTTGGTGTTCCTCCGATCGGCCCCTGATGAGCGGCTAGGCGATGGTGCAACAGACAAGAGAATGCAGGTGATGGGGCATGCTCTTGGCCGCCATTGGCGAGAGATCTTCCTCAATGGGGGCTTCACCGTTCTTGCCATCTTTGTCGCTATTGATCGATAAATCCAAGCCGTTGGCCTCCACATCCCGGAAAATGGTCGGCGTGGCGTGGCGTGCCTTCACATTCTCCAACACTGTCGCTGTCCACTTAGGTGAGGAAACCCAATTCAGCTGCGACAGTGGTAATGTATTCCTATAGCGCCATCGCCACCTCAGAGAGGAGTCAGGTAGGGTTGGAAGCTTTGGATTGCAAGCACATCCTATTTTCATAATTATTAAAGAGTTTGATGTGAGAATGAGAGTGTTGTGGAACTGTTGGTCTATATTTTACCACTCATAGAGGGTTGAGACAAGGTGATCCTCCGACCCCCCTTCTGTTTAATCTTGTAGCTGATGGGTTAGCAACTATTATAGAGAGCTTAGCAGGGGAGTATGATTAAAGGTGTGGTATCCAACCTTATCTCTGGGGGTGTTTCTCTGTTACAATATGCTGATGATAGTCCTCATGATTGAGCTTAGGGAAGAGTACATTCTCAATATGAAATTCCTGCTCTACTGCTTTGAATGGATGTTGGGTTTGAGAATTAACTACCACAAAAGTGAAGTTTTTGTTACTGGAGTGGACAAAGTAGAAGCTCAGAGAGTGGCAAATATGCTTAATTGCAAATTGGGTCAGTTTCCTTTGACTTATTTGGGAATCTCTATTGGAGATAGTGGTGTTAAGAGGAAGGCTGTAGAGAAGATCATTTGCAAACTAGAGAGCAGATTGGGTACATGGAAAAACAATCTTTTGTCTTCAAGGGGCAGATTGGTCTTGGTTAATAGCTGTCTTAGTAGCATTCCTACTTACACTATGGGATTTTACAGGTTGAATAAGGAGGTGCACAAGAGAATGGACACTATTAGGTTTATATTTTTTTGGAGAGGGGCTAGTAATAAGTTCAAGTATCATATGATTAATTGGAAAACAGTGTGTAGATCTAAAAACTTTGGGGGTTTAGGGGTGATTAACACTAGGCTCTTTAATGATTGTCTGTTGAGCAAGTGGTTCTGGAAGATTGATCAAGCTAAGGGGGTACTTTGGTTTAGAATTCTGAAGGCTAAGTATTTTCCTAATGGGGAGTTCAGGGGCTCCAAGCTTATCAAAGGGTCTCAGTTTTGGAAAAGTCTCCATAAAGTGAAGCATTTATTCTTCTAGGGGGGGGGTGAATCATGTTTTAGGAGATGGCAAATCTATCTCCTTTTGGAAATATATATGGACAGATCATTGTCCCTTGAAGGTCAGGTTTGCTAGGCTTTTCAAGATCTATGGAGAGCCTGATATCTGTGTAGCTAATTGCTGGGTGAATGGGGTTTGGAGCATTAACTTTGTCAGAAATTTTGGGACTGAGAAGAAACTTCAGTGGGAAGACTTGAAACAAATTTTGGATGAAATGGATCTTAAAGATGACAGAGATAGAATGAGATGGTGTTTAGAAAAATCCGGTCAGTTTTCGGTCAAGTCTTTATACAGGCATTTGGCTTATGGTGGGATTACTAGTAGGAAGTTGCAGAGGTTGTGGATCAGTAGAATTCCTCTTAAAGTGAAAATTTTCTTGTGGCAGACTTATCAGGATAGAATTCAGACGGCGGACCAACTTAAGATAAGAGGTTGGAAAGGGAATGCTAATTGCATCTTTTGTGGGGATGGTAGAGGATGCTAATCATGTGTTTTTTTCGTTGCGTTTTAGCAAAATTTGCTTGGTTTTGTATCAAAGAGATTTTCCTTTGGGAAAGAGTTCCATACTCTCTTGATGATCTTCATTTGTGGTGGCTTGACAAGGGGGGTGCTAATGATTATCATATTGGTTTATTCAGTTTTGCAGCTCTTGCTTGGATGCTCTGGAAAATCAGGAACAAAATAGCGATTGAGAGGATTTTCCCTAAATATCCGACTGAAGTTATGTTCAAATTTGTATTTTACTTGCAGTGGTGGCAAATCCTCCTCACAGAGGCTGATCGGCGGAAGCTAGCAAATTTTCTACTGCTGGTTGAGGATTGGTTGAAGATGTTTTGTGCTTCGAGATAGATTTAGATTTTAGGTCTTTAAAAAGTTTGTCTTGAGTGGGTAATAACATCCTTTTTGTCTGGGTTGTTAGCCTTGGGGCGTTTGGATGTTGGATGTCAGTTCTATGTGAACTTGTATGCGTGTCCTGTTAGCTGGTTTCCCCAGCGTGTTTTCATTTTGTTTTTTCTGGCTTGTAAAACTGGGTATTAGCTTTCTATAAAAGCTGTGTTCTTTCCTTGTTAAAAAGAAGAATGAGAGTATTGGGCTTCTTGATGGTTTGGACGCATT
Source organism: Hsuehochloa calcarea (assembly GCA_036346395.1). NCBI lineage: Eukaryota > Viridiplantae > Streptophyta > Magnoliopsida > Poales > Poaceae > Hsuehochloa > Hsuehochloa calcarea. The sequence goes on from CM070602.1 coordinate 8,355,356, forward strand.
GGTGGTGTGAACAAACCCACTAGTGATGTGAAGTGTGAATACATCCATTGGTGTGAATAGATCCATTGGTGGTGTGAAGTGTGAACAACTATGGTACCTCGATACGCGGTACCAGTACGGCGATACAGATACGGTGATATGTAATTTCCTAAAAACAAGAACACGACGATAGAGTGAGTATATATGTATTTAAAAATTAGAAAAATGTAAAGAGGCTACAAGAGATTTGAGATAATGAGATTACTTTGATGAAAACTATGTATTCCTTGCCAATAGCCATTTTTTTGGTCCGGTCGAGCTCCTCAATTCCTCCTCCGTACATGCAAATAAATCATGTAGACAATATTGTTACTAATCATTAAATTGCAGATCAAGAATTTGAGAGCTTCCACTTGCCATTCTAAAGCAGCTTGATAACCCAAATCAGCTCACAAATCAGAGTCTCATCTAGGCATCTACTGCTAAAGAAGAAAGTGCAGCCAAGGTAGGAAAATGCAACACAAAATCACAAACTTGGGAGGAGAATTCCAGTCGGCGGCGACCGAGAGGGAGGAGGAATGGAGGAGGCGACAGCAGAACTCCAGCGATGGCGGCCGAGAGGAGGAGGAGCAGAGAGGCGGCGGTTGCCCGAGGCAGCCTCGAGCGCGACCAAGAGGGAGGAGGAATAGAGGAGGGGCGGCGGCGACCGAGAGGGAGGAGGAGCAGGGGAGGGGCAGCAACCAAGAGGGAAGAGGAACAGAGGAGGGGTGGTGGCTGAGAGGGAGGAACAGAGGAGGGAGAGGGAGTACTAGAGGAGGAATGGAGGGGCACCGGCGGCGAGCGGCCGAGAGGGGCGACTGGAGGAGGGGCGTAGGGTTTGCCTGGGATGAGAGTTAGGCTTGTGATGTTTGGTTGGGCCGCTTTGGACGAGGCTTTTCTTGGGCTTTCGAACGAGTGGTGTTGGGCTTCGCGTGTCGAAAATGTATCGTGACGTATCGACGACGTATCGGGAGTTTATTTATTTATTTTTGAAGCTAAATTTCACCAGTACTCCGCAATACTGTACCGCGCTGTATCCCGGTGTATCGCCATATCGTGTACGGGAATGGCTGCAAAGTGGAGTATTGGGGTATCCCATTCCCAGGTGAACGATTCTCATGATTGCCAATTCGCCATTACCACCACATATACTACCACCCTCCAATGATGATATTGTGCCAGTGGCAGACCTAGGAATTTTAGCTTGGAGGTGCACAATTGACGTTCTTCATAATAGGATAAAAATCAATGGCAAGGTCAACTAATTGGCTGGCTGATTGTTGGCAGTTGGCAAAGCATTACATATAGTGTATTAGAGTGCATTTAACATTCTTGAAGAATTAGTCAACATTTTCCCCAATTAATTAGTTTTTTTGCCCACTAACTACAATTATTAGTTTTAATTATGTTGACATGATTTATACCATGTGTGCCATATAGATGAAGTATAAACTACATAAGGCATTATAATTTGTCATAATCAAATGATAACAAATTCTCACCTTGATAAAAAAATTATTTTAGTACATGATCATTGACATGGCCTATTTACACCATACGGCTTTAAAATTTTTTTTTTGTATGTATGAGTTTCTTAGAAGATACCCAATAATTGTCATGAATCGTTCCTTTCATGGCGATGATCACAATGGTGCAAACATACGGCGAATCGGTAACTGTTTTTTTTACAGGAAAGAACAAAAAAAGCTTGCAAAGCTAAAAAAAATAAGTACTTTATGCACCAATCATAAAGTGGCACATGGTTAGGTGGACAGAAATTAGGCCACCCCTGCTTACACTCCTCTTACAAGGCATGTGCACATCACGAGGAAAACATATATTAACTGCACTTGCGATTTCATTAATGGACAAACAACAAAATGGCTAATCCCAAGAAAACAAACATATATTGCGAAACTGTGGGAGTATTGGTGATGACTATATAAAGTAGTTTGAGTAGTAAGGTTTTGTGCCATGAATGTATGAGTAGGTAAAGAGCACATATGTTGAGCTACTACTAGACTCCACTCTTCTTGAATGGATGAGTTTATTTTCGCTTTCACCTCTTTCTTTTGCCGAAAGAAAATTATACCATCAATTTTAGTAAATGACCCATGGACCCTCTGTAAGCCTTCAAATTCCACTGAACAATTTTCTATTTAGCCTTGGAAGATTCAAGGACCCATGTTCTATGGGGCATTTATTTTCCCTCTTTTTTCCTCCAACAGCAAAGCAATTTTAGTGAACAGCCCTTGTACCCTACACATTCCACTTAATTACTTCCCTATTTAGCCTCCATCAATTTGAATGACCATTGGATTTTCCATAGTCCATAGACTCCATACCATTCATATTCCACTTAATAACTTTCCTGTCATAGTTGTAAAGAAGTTGATGTGAATGAGATCATAACCAAAGCATTATGGGCATGTTTTAGTAATTAGTTACACTGTTCTGCTTAGGAATTTCAAAAGGTGCTGCCAATGAAATTCCTATTTCTAAGACTTGTGTTGCCTGTTTTTTGCATGGTGCTCTGTTACATGTTACGTTGTGGCTGTGGTTACGCCTAAAACAATATCAACAATTTTAATAAATAACCCGATGACATTCCACTTAATAGCTTCCCTATGTAGTCTCTAAAAATTTGAATGACCTTGGTCTAGGGGCCATTTACTGTGCCTCCTTTTTTTAACCAAAAGCAAATGATACTAGCAACTTTAGTGGGCCCTTGGACCTTCTGTGTTCCTTCACATCCCACCTGATAACCTCTCTGATTAGCCTCCATTGATTTGTTGACCCTTGGACCTTCCATATTGTTTATATTTTACTTAATAACTTTCACCATCCACCCTCTGCCTATTTGAGTCTTCCAATGGTATTACGGTCATTCTTGAACCTGATGTTTTGTCTTCGTTTTATCAGCAGTGATGGAACCAGGGATGGAAATCCCGGCCGGTTACCGGCGGGGGCCGGGATTTGAAATCCCGGCCGGTTTTTCCGGAGTTTGCAAATTCAAATTTCGAATTTTGATTGATTTTTAAGTAAAATTTAACGAAATTCGACCGGGAAAAACCGGTAACCGGCCGGTTACCGGTACCGGCCGCCGGCCGGGAATTGAGCCGGGACCGGTTTTTGAATCCTTGGATGGAACCGATGAGAGCTGCTATAACTTGAAAATATGTACATGTAATCGGTATATCTCCTGCCATTGGTGTCAAGAGCAGATGTCCTGAACACCTGATTATGACATAATATGTGTGGTTTATGTCCATGCTGTCGAGAGGATATGCACTTCTGTCCTTGGTGTCAAGAGGATATGTCCTGATGTATAAACAATAGTTGTTAGATGAGACTAATGATCTTAGCTTGCAGTTGTTTAATACTTGAGTAGTCTTTCTGAATTTTCCTCAAGTGGAAATCTTGTGTGTCGACTCATATTTCGGTCTAGAAATAGCAAAACTATTTATTCCTTTTGCTATTTTTTTCTTTTACAGTGCACTTGACATGTTCCACTTCGTTGTTTTCAGTACACAATGCTGCCGAAATAAACACGGGGCTCATCTGAATTCCCATATTTTGTGTGACCAATGTTGCCATTATTCCTTGCTCATTCTCCACAAAAGGTAAGAGGTTGCATTCACTTTCCCTAAACTGTTCCTGAATTTCTGTAACCCTATGCCTCCAAACAGCCATTTTCACTGTAAGAGGTTGCATTCACTTTCTAAGGTTAAATAATGATATATAGAGAAAGGCAAAAAAATACTTGACAGTGTCTCTTTTGATGTTTATTTTTTGTTTAAAATGAAAACATAATGGTAGTTTTTTTTTCTTCGAAAGATTTTTTTTTCACCTGCTTGGTTTAGGATTTGAACCTAGGCCAAACAATTGGAAGTTGGGAGTTGGGACTATAACATAATGTTGATTTGAATGCACTTTTTCTTTTGTAATTGGTCACTATAACTTATCTACTGTTTTCCTCCTTTAATTAATCACACCAATCCTCTTGCCATCTTTGAAAAAACATTTCGTAGTTGGACTCTACTCCCTAGTCCGTGCCACCAAGAACACATCTTGGTGGTAAAACATAATTTTTTTAGGCCCGCAAAACGTAATGGGTGGTATGTTAAACAGTAGAGCCCTGGTACAATGGTAGCTCGAGTGAAATGGAAATGGCAGACAGAGTATAAAAGAGAAATCATGATTCAGAGGTCAATCCTTTCTGTACTTCTTGAAATATTCTGTGCAGATGAAATTTTTTATTAAGTTCAAAATGATAGGAAAGAGACTTATTTGGTGTGCGCTCCTTGTAGTTGAAGTCATGGATAGAAATACCGGCCGGTAACCGCCGGTTACCGGCCGGTAACCGGTTTACCGGTGGGGGCCGGGATTTGAAATCCCGGCCGGTTTTCCCGGAATTTACAAATTCAAATTTCAAATTTCGAATTTCGATTGAATTTTAAGCAAAATTTAACGAAATTCATCCGGAAAAAACCGGTTACCGGCCGGTAACCGGCCGGTTACCGGTACCGGCCGCCGGCCGGTAATTGGGCCGGTACCGGTTTTTTAAACCCTGGTTGAAGTGCTTGTGCTTCAATTTGATCTGTATGAACATATATGCAACTACTGGAAGTTTTCTCTAGAGGTGAACTTGAAGTTTGGTCTTCTCTGTGTACTATTCAAACAATCATATGGAAAACAAAATCATCACCTGTCTACATAAAAAAGAGAGGAAAACATGGAAACTTAGTGCTGAAATTAGACAGCAAGAAATGGTTTTTTGAGGTTTGGTAAGACTAAAATCCACACCTAATAGTTTCACTAAAGACAGGTCTCAAGCGTCTCAACAAAAAAAAGGGCAGGTCTCAAGCATGATTTGGTCCAACTCAAATGCACTTACCATCAGCTTCCAACAATGCCTTTGCATACAGATCAAGTTCTACAGGTGTCCTCCCATAAATCCCATTCTGATAAGATAGTTAAAGGCTTGGGTAAGATCCTGTCCATTGCTGTGATGATCTATTAAAAAGTGGGAAATGTACTAAATGAATCAAAACGTTAAAAAATGTTTTATGAGCTTCATGAATAAAATGTACTCCCACCATTTCCAAATACATGCTATTCTTGTCTTCAAATTTTATTGCCATATACATGTTATTCTATTATTTCGAGGTGACATTTTACACTTTCTTCCCTTATATCCTTACCTTTATTCTACTATCAATAAGTGAAATTTTACTTTTGCAACCAAGTTATGTTACCAATATTGTTAACTACTAGTGTTGCAAGTTCGCATTGGTCAACATGTATTTACTGGGTCCCATATGAAGGCCATATGCATGTGGGAGTTAAGTATGTTTAATCTAATTAAGTCATTCAATGTGGGTGGTTCTTTTGCAAAATGCTAATTATACTTACATAAGAAGCTTTAAGTAAGATCCTGAATCCACATATTTCATCCGTCTTTGTGATTGATAAAAACTCAAATATTGATAAATGTTTCTAAATTTCCCTGAACTGGATTTTATTATTCTTGTTGCCTATCCTGCAATTGCAATTCACAAAGTTCGTCCTTGCCTATATTATTTCCGTGCATTTGATTATGTTATTAAATGATGATTTCCTCACGACTCTCTACCGCTGTATATGGACATGGAATACTAACGACCATTTTTGTCATTAGTGTTGAGGACAATTTTGTTCTCTAAAAAGTGATTAAGCAAGACATGTTGATTTAGATAAGTAATTGTAATATGATATGAAAAACTTCTCAGGTGACGTGGAATCTATGTACTGTTTGGTTATACTAAGTAACTAGCATGAAACTATAAATAAAATGGGTTGCCATGCTACAACGAAGCCATTGTTTGATGAAATAGTATGTTTCATTTAATGTAGAGTAAATTTTACTCTAGGCCATTTAATCTTATTATGGTTTCACTTTGTACCACTCTTAGCAAATATGTTCATTTTGCATCATATTTTCTTACCATGTGTTGCACTTTACACTAGGATAAGGATTTGACCACCTTCTTCGGTGCTCGCCGATGGTGAACGTCGAGGCACGGGATGGAGAGGGAGAGGTAGATGGAGCTAGGATCGCCAGCGGTGGCCATAGCAACGGCAGCGGCGACGACAAAATGATTCTCTCTATTTTTTCAGGTTACTGCCACTCGCTAGCCGTGCCTTGTTGCTGGTCCGCACGCCCCTCATGTTTTCCTTCCTGCTGACAGGACGTTCTCCAGGTGCAAAGTGAAACAAAAGGTGATAAGAGGTGGTGCAAATTGAAAAGATTTGGTAAGGATGGTGCAAAGTGAAACTGTAGTAAAATTATATGGTCTAAAGTAAAATTTACTCTTTAATGTAATTGTCAGTTTTGTGATATTTGATTCTGGTGTAAAAGAACTCTCAATATGTGGTTAGCAACTAGCGTGGGACATCCATAAAATACAACTTTGCCACGCTATAGATAAATCATCAAATAGACAAAGAACCCATTTAATTGAGTTGTCAGATTGTACTTCTTTATTTTTTTGGTCTAATTATATTTGTATTCCAAATTCTTGGAGGGTACTGAATTAACTTGCTGTGTCACTCGATACCAAACAAAGATGGCACCTTGCTGCTTGCATCTGCTTCCAATTATACTGCTGCAAGGCACGGAACAGTGGGGCTCTTTTTCTCACCAAAAGTGTTTACTATTGGTTTAGTGAAATCAGTTGTTTTGGTTGCCAAAGCTGACTGAAGGTTTGGACTTTTGTTTTCCGAACGAGACGTTGCCCTTGCAAATTGCAATGAAGTTGAAGATGTTGCTCCGAAGTTTATTATTTGTCCTTCCACGATATGGGCTTCGTTGGATTGAGGGACTGGAAAGATAATTAGGTGTTTTTTTCAATTCTTTCAATACTACCTCAAATATTCTAGTGTATTCAGTTTCTTGGAGGAGCTTTTCCAACAATTCTCTAAATAGTGTATTTTCAAATGTGTATTTTCACGGAGTTTCCCCCAACTGTCAGTCATTTCAGCGATGGTTTCCTGTAGACACACTAGCTTTTGTGCATAGCATGATGGGAGAGATGGCTAGCTGGGCGTATTGATAACAACTATCAGGGACCATGTCTGAATATTGCACTACGCTCGTATACAATGCCTTGCGTGAGATAGGTGCACAAGTGTCACACTTTCGAACTACTGCCAACCAAGAACGATCCCCTTCTCTCGAAACAGGAAAGAACCACATGGCCCGTTCTGAGCCGGTGATCGTTGTGCGGCCGTCTGCTCGGATCAGCCGAATCCGAAACGTCAATGAAATGTATCCAACTAGGTAGCTGTGGCTGTGCCCGTGAAATCCAACAAAAAGTATAAGATGTTGATGTGAAGTGATCTGCTGTCACTGTATAGTCAAATACAAAGGTCTAATGCCAGCAAAAGGATATAATACACTGGAAGTTACAACAAATTTGCTTAAGTAATCCCAGGAACACCTCAACGTGTGCTTCAACAACCTGTGTGAGTTTTTCACTCCCCAAAGAAATAAAAATGAGACAATATCCTAATAGAAGAAAGAGTCATAAGCTATGCGCAAGATCAGGAGTTGACGCTGAAGTTTATTATTCTTCCGCGTATGGAGTACACGAATCAATCCCACTGAGCGTTTAGGCAAAGCTGCATCATATGAAAACAAGGCAAAAAATGTTAGCTGATCCCCTAAAAACACTTTGTACTGCAACCCTACGATAAATAGAGGATATGGTGCATTCTTCAAAGAGATTCAGAAAACTGAATGCTACATGAGGAGCAGCTGCTAAATCTTATTCTCATCATGTTTGGGACAAAGACTTCTTGGTGACATACCAACCCCCTGAGCTGTTAGAATCTAGAATATAGAGAGCTGCAACATATGAAAAGACGATAAAAGAAAACAAATTAGTGGTTAGAACTGAATTCTTACTATGTTGTCGCAACTGAAGAAACCGGGGAATGTACTCAGAAACTGGTATCTGCAATATAGTTTTGCCAACTCCGCGTGTTTTTTTTCTAGGAATAAATGAGGCATTATGCAACATATGATAGAGGTGGCAAGGAGGGACCATGGGCTAGTTCAACAGAAGAAGAGTCAGAACTCAGAACAAAAGAAAACTATGCTAAGTCATGCCTGCATGCCAAGTCAGTCTAATATCTGATTAATCTACTTTTGGTGTTTTTTTGTTAGATGTATATTTTTCCTATTGTATAAGGGGTTATCTGCATATATGATATACATGTATTGTATATATATTGACCTATTGATCTCATGATGAATACATGTGCTATTCATAACATGGTATCAGAGCAAGATTAGGGTTAGGATTTTACTGTTGCAGCCACCAACCTTCCCGTGCCCTCGTGCAGAGCAGAGGAAGCTCTGTTTTCCCTACCATGTTTTTTTGCGTGAAGCTTTGCTTTCTTTCACTGTTTTGCTTCCATCGCCGCTGGATCTACTGACGGCGCGCTGTGGGTTGCCGAATCCCGCCGCCCCGCCGCTCCGCCGCTCCAGCCATCGGAGTCCACAGTGCCTCCCCTGAGCTTCCCGGCTGGGCCGCCCTGCTTCTACCGTCGCCTCCAAGCTTGGGCCGCTGTATCTCCTCTCGCCGCCTCTGAGGGCCGCCGGATCCTGCATCCCCGTCGCCCCCAAGGAGCTCCCGCCGGTTCCCTTCTTCCCCGAGGAGAAGATCTCGCCGAATCCCTTCTTCCCTGAGGAGAAGTCTCGCCGGATCCCATCTTCCCCGAGGAGAAGATCCCGCCAAATCCCTTCTTCCCCGTGTGAGCTGCGTCACTTGAGAGTCTTCCTCGACATCGTCGCCGCTGCCGGCCATTGCCCCCAACACCCGAGCCCCGCTGCCCAGCCCTCGAAGCAGAGCCTGAGTCTTTGGTTTCAGTTCAGAAAGAAGCAGAGCCCGAGTCTTCGGTTTCGGTTCAAAAGAAAAAAAAGTCCTCCCCTTCATGCACTGTTTCCGTTCCTTGTTGTCCGGTGATCTTTGACGGTCTTAATTATCGGGACTGGTTTCAGTACATGCGCCTCCATATGCGTGGTCAGCATCTTTGGGATTTTCTCACTAGCGAGTTGCCTTGTCCGCCTCGACCTGTTCCACCTGTTGAGCCCGTGCTCCCGAAGGATGTGTCCAAAGACACTCGTCACGAGGCATCTGCTGCTTTTGAGGATGCTATGTAAACTTTTCAGGCTCAATATGTTGCCTAGAAGATATGGATTGATGAGGATGTCCATGCCTCTGGTTGATGATTCTTCTGATGCATCATCTTCTTTTGATAGGTCATCTTCTTTGGCCTCTTCTCCTCGATATGCTCTTCGTGATCGCCAGTCTATATGGCCTCCTGCACTTTGGTTTTGCTGCTGCTACCCTTGCTGAACCAACTTCTTATCGTGATGCTGCTGTTCATCAGGAGTGGTGAAGAATCTAGACTCGCCATTATGAGTTAATGGAGTATTTTGGTGATTAATTACAAATATATATATGTGAGACTAACACTTCTATTGATATACCTATTGTGTAGTCTTATTTGGATGAAAATGTAAAAATCATGGAGGTATGCACTCGACATCATATTCTTATATCTTGTTGCATTCATCGGATCCAAAATATAGGTTGAACTCCACTAAAAGTCCAACTTGAATATGTGCATATGTTTTTATTACACATTCGTGTACGCACACATTTAGGGGTAGTTCACTATATGTTTTGTGGTTTTATTATTATTTATCCATATTTCTTTATCCATATATATTGGGGATCTCTACTTTGAAATATATCATTTGAGTATATAAAACTTGTGTAGTTCATATATACTCATATCGCTTTATATTCAATTATTTGCAATTGTGTTATGTGACTAATGTGTGTTCTAAGTTGTTTTAAATGCTTAGTCCCGGAGTATGGAAGACAACATGGAAATGGCAATGCAAAGACAATAGAGGGATCATGACTAGTAGCTTAATAACATGTTCTTGTGCAATCTGGATCAATCTAGGATCATGCATGCATTTAGAGTTTATTTTGAAAGCCAACTGTGTTTTTATCAAAATAATCGGTAGTACCGATGTTTTGTTGACGGTACTACTGCACTGCAGTATGACCGGGATAGTGGTGCGGTACTACCGCAATCCAGTCGTACCTAAATCTTGTTGACGGTATATTTTTTACAGAACGACACCTTTTTATCTCGGTTGCTCACCTGGTGAACGGTAGTACCGGAGTTTCCTTGGCAGAACTACCACATCGCAGTATGACCGCATCTTGAGCGGAGCTACCGCAGCCCAGATATTCCGAAATATAGACAGCGGTATGATATTTCCAGTAAAGACCAGTTTTGGACCTCAAAGGGAGCGGTCGTACCGCCCTATGTGATCGGAAGTACCAGAGAGCGGAACTACCACATGATCAACAACGGTAGTACCACACCTGTCAGTAATAGCTTGTTCAGAAACATTTATTGCAGGTATATCTTAGAAATTAATGTTAATAATTGTGGGACTAACATTTTCCATGAGTTGGATGAATAGGTTATGTTCCATGGTAATGGAAACTTTTGATGATATCATGAGTTGATCATCATCAAGTTAAGGTTCAAGAAGAGGATGCATCATATGTTGATGCATATCAAGATCTCGAAAAGGAGATGACCATGAGTTGATCATAAAGTCAAGAGAAGACCATCATGTGTTGATGGAGGTCAAGTAAAGGATGCATCATGTGTTGATGCATGTCAAGACGATGACCTGTAGCTTCAAGAAAATACTCAAGGTAAAGGTATGACTAGCTAGGGTTAAGGATGTGTTCCTAGTCTTTTACCGGTCTTGGTGTTTGTTTGGAAGACCGGATTGCTAGCATAGGTTTGACGTACTATTAAGAGGAGTTTTGTCTAGTAGCTTGAGTCTCATCATATGTTGATAGCTCAATCTCGCTTGCTCTAGCTCACTGTGGCATGATGCTATTATTTACAAATATGTTTTGCAAATAGTCGAGGCTCATGCATCTAATCCTTGTAGCATGTGACTATACTTTGCAAATGTACTTTGCAAATGGTTGAAGTCTATGTATCTACTACTTGTGGCATAATCTAAATTTGCAAATGTGTTTTGTAAATTGTTGGAATTTATGCATTTTCCATAGCATGGTCTAAGATTGTTTGTTGCTATTTCTTTGGACTTAGACCATGACAGTGGCTCCTTGGAGTTGTGCTTTTTTATTTGATCAAATGTGTTTGAGATCAGTCAAATAGGTGAGTTGTGTATCCCTCTGAATAAGCTTTCCATAGAGCCCAAGATCACTTAATTCCGACATCGGAGTCAAAAGTTATGATATTTTTACCGAGTGTTGTCTGTGCTGAAATTGGACCGCGGTAGTACCGCCCGAGAAGAGCGGTACTACCGTAGAGCGGTAGTACCGCCCTTTGTACTGCGGTACTACTGCATAAAAACTTTAATGGCTAGTTTTGAGTGGTTAATGCACCCGTACGACCGAAGAACAATACAAAATGGTAGTACCGAAGTTTGTACGGCGGTACTACTGCAAATCCTGATTTTTAGGGATTTCTGCTCCAAACGTCTAGTTTTTGTGTGTGGGCTATAAATACACAACTTGACCGGTTGAGAGACAATCTTTGGTATCCTATTTCACTCACTTGAGCTAGTGTGAGGTTCTCCTCTCAATTGTGCATGTGTTGCACCTTGTGAGCAAGGAGAGGGGTCTCTAGTTGCATGTGTTGCATATAGAGGTGAATTTTGTATCCACTTGAGCTTGTGCATTCGTTGCATGTGGTGAGAGTCAAGCAAGGAGCTTGGATTATTACTCTTGGTGTTTGCCGACACCTAGACGGTGTGGAGGCGTCGTGGACCGATGATCTTTTCAAGAAGCTTGTGTGAAGGCCCGGCGTGTTGTGAAGGTTGGAGCTCACCTACCGGAGAGAGAAAGAGCTACCACTAGTGGAATTGAGGTGTTTGACTTAATTCATGGAGCCGGTCTAATTAGTTTGGGCTTACCTTAACGTGGATTAGGGGAGACCGGCAAGTCTATGAATACCACGGTAAAACGTCATTGTGTTCATTGTGGTTTATTTCTCTTGTGTTTTACTTTGTGCAATTTACATTCCTAGAACCAAATTGCTTATAGTCCTTGTATGTTTGCTATAATTATCAATAGTCTTATATTGTTGGTGCACTTAGTCAAGACTAGTTGATTTAGGTTTTAATTTTGCAAAACCGAATTGATTTACAATTCCGCGTAAAACTCAGTTTTAGCTAAAAGATTTTAAAACCGCCTATTTACCCCCTCTAGTCGGCCTCCTCGATCTTACAAGTGGTAGCATACAATGGCAGAAGAGATTGTTGTCCTTGACTGTACTGACATGTGGGATCTTATCCCTCTTCATGCGTGTGTTACTCCTATCACGTGCAAGTGGGTCTACAAGGTTAAGACCAGTTCTATTGGTTCTCTTAAGCGCTACAAGGATCTTCTTATGGCACGTGGGTTTCAGCAGGAGCATGGCCGTGATTATGATGAGACTTTTGCTCCTGTGGCTCACATGACTACTTTTTGCACTCTTCTTGTTGTGGTATCTGTTCGGGCATGGTCTGTCTCTCAGCTTGATGTCAAGAATGATGTTCTCAATGGTGAGCTACGTGAGGAGGTTTATATGCAACCATCGCCGGGGTATTATGTTCCTGAGGGTATGGTTTGTTGTCGTCACCTTCGTCGATCTCTTTATGGAATCAAGCAAGCTCCTCGTGCCTTGTTTGATTGTTTATCTTCTGGTTTCACTGTGGCTATTTTTTCTGCTAGTGCTCATGATCCTGGTCTTTTTATTCACACTTCGCCTCGCGGTCAGACGCTTCTTCTTTTATATGTTGATGATATGATCATTACTAGAGATGATTCTCAGTACATTACTTTTGTCAAGGAGCGTCTTATTGAGCAGTTTCTCATATCTGATCTGAGTCCTCTTCGCTACTTTCTTGGGGTTGAGATTATTTCTACGCCTGAAGGCTTTTATCTGTCCCAAGAAAAGTATATCTTAGATCTTCTTGATCGTGCTTCTCTTACTGATCAGCACACAGCTGATGCTCCCTTGGTGCTTAATATTCATCTTTGACCCACTAATGATGAGCCTCTTACTGATCCTGCTCACTATCGTCACCTTGTTGAGAGTCTTGTTTATCTAGGTGTCACTTGTCCTGACATTTTGTACCATGTGCATATCTTGAGTCAGTTTGTTTCCACTTCCACTCAGCTCCACTATAGTCATCTTCTTCGTGGAACCATCACTCGTCGTCTCTTTTTCCCTCGCTCCAGCTCTTTACAGCTCCAAGCATATTCTGATGCCACCTGGGCTAGTGATCACTCTGATCACCGGTCTATTTCTCAGCCTATTGTGTTTTTCTTGGTGGTTCTCTCATTGCTTGGAAGACTAAAAAGCAGACAATAGTTTCTCATTCGAGTGTTGAGGCTGAGTTGCGAGCTATGGCTTTGTTGACTGTGGAGATTACTTGGCTACGGTGGTTACTTGAGGATTTTGGTGTTTCTGTTTCAGCATCAACCCCTCTTTTATTTGACAGTACAAGTGCTATTAGCATTGCTAAAGATCCGGTGAAGTATGAGCTTACAAAGGATATTAATGTTGATGCTTCTTAGATGCGGACACAGGTGCAGGACCAGGTTATTGCTCTTCAGTATGTGCCTTCAGAGCTTTAGTTGACAGACTTCATTTCAAAGGCACAGACCAAAGCCCATCACAACTTCTATCTCTCCAAACTTCATGTTGTTGATCCACCATAAGTTTGAGGGGGGTGTTAGATGTGTATTGTTACCTGTGTATTTTTTCTGTTGTATAAGGGGTTATCTGCATATATGTCATACCTGTACTTGTATATATATTGGCTCACTGACCTCATGATGAACACAAACGTTATTCATAATATTTTTCATGTTTTGAAGAAGTGCACATGCACACAATGAGCTGAAGCAGATATTCCAATGTGATACATACCTAAATAAAATCAGAATACAATATAATATAAAAACAGAATACAATATTAGATCCATACCTAAATAAAATCATAATACAATATTAGCTCCAAATAAAAAAACTAATATCGATGATTGTTTAACCTACAACATCGTTGTATCACATAGTCTCACAAATGTATCTACGTACGGATCATTTGCATATAACCAACAGGTTGATTTCATATAAGGTTTGCTAAAAAAAAAGGTCATTGAAAGTATCTTACCAAACATAATTGCTTCTATCCACACCTGCATTGTTGCGCCATCAAGTGTGTACAAAAAGTAAATCACACCCATTAGGCCTAAGAACATATATGAATTGAAGGAACATAATTAACTAAACATACTTCCCAGAATGGAGACCAATGCTACTGTGTTATGTCTACATAGAGATGTGACTGAGATGTATTCGATGAGATATGGAAGTATAGAACATCACTGTATAAATGATTAGTATGCAAAAATCTCACTTAAATTTACACAGGAGGGTTCTCTAGTTTAAACTTGGAGAATTTGGATGTGAGTCTTGAATTTTTTTGGCATGGTTCATCACCACCTAACCTGAAACAAACAAAAAATAAAGCCACTCTTCGGGCTAGATATTTTAATGCAACCAAACAATTATAGAGAAAGGGAATTCACACAAAGAAAATCTAAATTAGACCTTGTACATAAGACATGGTGCATCAGTTCAAACAAAAGGAAATATATCCAGCAAAATGTAAACGATATCCAATATGGGCCACAGTTAGGGGCTGTGAAGATGCATATTTCGATCAAAATAATAGTTGCTAAGCTTTAGGCAAAGATGTTACCTTAGACGCAACACCTTTTGGCCCTTCGTGGATTAGGAATCAAAGGACATTGTCCTTTAGAACAGATCTGGTCAGCAAGATTAACATCCTAGCGTGGCATCTATAGTTGACTTTGGGTACCGAACCTTGTGATTTGCTGGGGAAATTAGCCTATGAAAAGAAACAAAGCAGTGGGACTATGTTGACAGCAAGAACCTATGAGCATTAGACCGAGTTAACTCATATGTTAACTGATGACTGGAGTCTGAAATATACACGTGTTAGCTGAAGGCTAGATTTAAAGGAAAGATCGAGAAAGCACCAATAAGAGATTAAACAGAGGGATCGAGATGAGGTCGATGGTATTCCCAGCAAAAGATAGATCAACAGCTGCATGTATGTACCTGAGCACCTCAGCTGCTATTTCTAGCAAAAGCTGAAGCATCTTAATCGATTCATGAACATCACAGGGAAATAAAATCCAACCAGTGGTAAAATGCGGCGCTCCGTGTTATTACCTCGGAGGGTAATCATACTTAAGTATATAGATTACTATTCATCTACCTAGTAGGACACCGCTCGATAAATAGTAAGCTTTACCAGAGTTAACGCAGCATAGTAATAAGATAGAAATTGTACTTTATTACACAGTTAGCCATGCAAGGCTATAATCTTTAATACACTTATTTAATTACAGCAGGAAAGAATTCCCCTCGCTTGCCTGCCCTGCTCTACTAGTCGTCTACTCGTCCCACTCGATGAATAAGACGTCCACCCCATCCTGCTCCTCATAGTAAGCACCCTCGCCTCCTGCGGCCTCCTCGGTACCTACGTATCCTTCATCCTACTCGAGATAGTTCCCGTCTGGACTGGGATCTAACAAAGGAGAATAAAAGTAATAATGAGTTCTAGTGTACTTAGCAAGCAGTTATTAGCAAAGATGCACTGTGTGACTCTTCTCTGTTCATTATCATATTTTCTAACTCATCTCGTTTTTTGGAAAATAACGTACAAAGATTTACGTGGCAAATGTTAATTCTGAAAAGACTACTTGTCACCCGGTAAGAAGATAAACCCCTAATGGTCATCGTAGACTCCAATCAAGGAGATATGCATGAATTCATGGTTTGATATTTAGCACTGCACATGTTTTGTATCACTTTAACCATAGCTACTCTGATATCTATTCGAGCTAGGTCTCCCGTATTTCCTTTGACGTGGTATCGAAGTCAGAATACAGAACGTTTTCCAGGTTACGTGATTAAGTCTTCACCCATTACTTTCCGCTGGTGTCCTGGAACGCTCACCCAGTCCTCCACTGAGTTCCTGTAATGTTGGTTGGGTCGGACTTCACCCAACACTCCACCTTGCGGTACTATAGCGCCTTGGATCCCCCACTTCTGAACTCTTCCTCCTGGTCCTGGGTTCCTCCATAACTCAACCCATGTAATATTACTTACCCGATGTGAAGAACATAATTACGTAACAAGGTAACATTTTCTGCCTGTCGAAATTGAAAAATAATTGGCACTTGAATACGGCCTCTTATCCGAGTAAGAGTTTTGTTGGTCCTTATATATTATCCATACGTAAAGGGTCATGCCTCTTCCCTCTTCTCTTTTCCAGCCGAGGGCCCCCTTTACCATCCTATTATGTCTCTTGTAGTACAGCTGCTCATCTCAGCTGTACTGCTCTCATCTCATTTCTCATTTCTCATTTCTTTTCTCTTTCTCTCTTTAATCCGATTTGATTTTGAGACATAGTTTTGATGCATGCACATATATGATATAACAAAGTAACTTTTACATTTAATATAACTAGGTTAATGTTCAAGAGATAAGCTTATCTTCGTAGTCGTAGTAAAGATCAGCGTAAACAGTTCTTGGATCAGATACTCCTGCCTGCATCGGTTTGTCTTCTGAAATTATATGGCAGACACGAATAATAAATAAAGAAATACTTAGTTGCTTTGGTGCTATTATGCGTACATTAATTAGTGGATTTTCTTTGTTAGTAGATTTTAATTTAATAATATTTGTTTGGATACCCCGTGAAGTTAACACTCCCCAACCGCGGTTGTTCTACGACCTACTGGCTCTAGAATCGTTGGTTGTCTACTCTCACGTTTGTTAATAACAGACCCTAGCCAGTTTGTTCTAGGGGTGATATTTACCGGTGGTTGTTTATTTTAATTATTCTATAACAATTAAATTATTTCTAACGCATCAGATTATTTGTCTAATCTAGTGAGTTCTACCGGTGATTAATTTATTTATATAGTCTCAGATTAGTTTTACACTTTTTCCTGCATTTTTTCTATCGGTCTGGCTACTGCTAATTATTCTCATGCGGCTCACGATTTTGTTTGGTCCAACATCTACATAGTGTCGATATTTATTATTATTGGTGCTTATTTCTACGACTAAATCTATTACTACTACTCCCCCACTAGAATTTACTTTTCTACCCCCTACCGAATTTCTTCCCCTTTTATTAAAATCTCTATCTCTATCTCTCTCTTTTTATTTTTATTCTTTTTATTCTCCTTTATTTTTCTCTATTTCTCTCTCTTCCTTATCTTTTCGACCAAGAACCTCCTGGTTCCATTTCTTTCTTGGTTCTTCTTTTCCCTCATTCTTCTTCTCTTTCCCCATTCCCCATTTCTTCCTGGTGCTTGCTCTTGCTCTTGGTGCCTCCGGCTAGCTCCCTGCGCCGACACTGCCGTCGGCGCCGTCGTCGCCTCTCCCTGCCCCCGTGCACCGCCTCCTACGCCTGGCTCGGCCCCAGCTCACCCCTCCTTCTTGGCCCGCCTGCGCTCGGCTCATCCCTGGTGCTCCCAGCTGCCATGCGCCGCTCCCTCGGCTTCTCCCTCACTGGGATTCATCCCCCTTTTCCCTTTCTCTGATGTTTCATTTTTCATGTTTGTTTAATTCTTTTTATGATTTGTGGATGGTTGGTGCTTATGCATGGTGAATAATGGAGGTGGGTTGCTATGGCCAGCTACGGCGGTGGTGATGCCGTGGTCGCCGAGGTAACCTCCCTTCTACTCCCTTTACCTCTCTACCCTGCTCCCCCCTGTGCTCTGTGATGGACTTGGATGATGCTATTGTGGTGGGTTCGGCTTGGGCAAAAATAGAAATGAGGGAAAATGGTGGTTTACCTTGTTGGCTTGGTCGGTTTGGGAATGGAATGGTAGTGATGGTGATGTTGGTCGTGTGGCGATGATGGGGCTCTCCGGTGCTCGCTTTGGTCGCTGCTGGTCCACCTTGTTCTTGACAGCTTGGTGTGGTCCTTGGCGATTGTTATCGATTCTGGTTGTCGCTACTGTCGTCTTGGCTCCATCGTCTTCCCCATCTCCTCCTCTCCTCCGGTTGCTCTCTGTGAGTAGTTTTTTGGTTGTAGCAATGGTGGGTGATGCTTGGCTGCTCTCTGCTATTGGCCTTTGCTTGCTCTTGGGATGGCAGTGAGTGGCTTTCTTTGGCTTGCTTGGATTTTCCTTGGGATGGCAGTGGTGTTGGCCTGGGTTCCTTGCTATGCCTTGCCTTGTGGAGGCAGTGGGGTTTTGGCTTGTAGTTGTGCTGGTTGTGCTTGTTCAGGATGGTTGCCTCGGCTGTGAAGGAGCATGTGGCTTGTTGTTGCTTTGCTTTGCTCTTGGTTGTGCTTGTGAATGAAGGTTTTGTGGGGAGGAGGAATTAAGGCACAGGCTTTTGGCCTGCCTTTTTTCCTTGTCCTATTCATGTCATTTTTGCCCTCCCCTTATCCATTTGGCTCTTGCAGTTGACTATTGGCTCATGGACCTTTGGTCCAAAGGATGTTTCTAATATTATTTTTGGATTTTCTATGGTGAAGGTAAGTCGTTATAACGTGGGTGTCAGATTTCTAAAACTACTGGGTGATGAAACCCACCGAAGTGAGATGGTGCCTACCGACCGAGGTTAGTATGGGAACCTCGATGAGCTTCATGCGATCTGACGGTAATCCTTCTCTACTTCTAACTTCCATTTATAGTTTTTGTTTTACTGATGGTCTTTTGGTCTTTGTGGATCTGATGAGCTCAAAGATGTATTATTTTTATTTGATTTAAGGAATTATTGTAATTAATGTCGTGTTCTTATTATTGTGTTACGTCCGCTTGTACTGAATTCTTGTAATTAATTTAAGAATGTAACAATGTTGTATTATGACTTAAAAATTCAAACTGTAGTTTCAGGAGATGGATTCTTGTATTACTTTTCTTGGTAATAAAATCTTGTAATTGATTTTGAGCTTGAAATGTTACTGTATTATTGTCTTATAAATCCTGTGGTAAACTTTTGATAATGAAATGACTTGTGTGGATGATTTGCCACGTGTTCAATATCAGTCTAAGCTTATGTCATGTTCACCTTTTGATGAATTTAATTTACTGCTAATCATTGCTTAGCATTGTTTAGATTAGTTTGAGCTTTAGGGTTCTCACGTAAAAGCACGAATAAAGCAGCACTAAAACAAAGTCATAACTATTGCAAACTTAGACTGCTCATAGGTAGGTGTCATCTAAAGAGTGCAAACGGGTTGTCTGATGTAGATCGGTTTTTCAAACACATGTAAATCTGACCTTACAACGCAAAAGCTGCACCAACCAAAGTATAGCAAAGAGCAAGGAGCACACAAACCTCAAGGTGTCTATGTTGGCATAAAATTTCCATCTTTACCAACCAACCTATGGGCCAATCTCTAAAACACGTGAGGAAATAAAGAAGACACAACTAGGTGAGTTCCTATTGAATCAAACTAAGTCTGGAAGCACATGGGTGAGCTCACAAGTGAACCAGCGCGAGGCAGACGGAGAACAGCAACAGAACCGGCTGCGGGAATCAAGGGCAGAAGCTACAACATACGCACAAGGCAGGTGGAACAAGGCGGAACTCAGCACCAATCCACAAACCAGCGCGAACCAAACACAAAACATCACCAAAACCGGCCACGAGAATCGAGGGCGGATGGCGGCGTTGTTGAAGATGATCTAGAGGGAGAGGTCTACGGTGATGCAACGCCCTCGGAGGAAACCCGCATATTTGTTGCGCGCAGACGGCTTGAGCATGTCCCAGAAGGTACCGCGGACACCCATGTCTTTACCTCACCGCCGACGGCCTCAGCGACAGAGAGGTGAACCGAAAACGAAGGAAGCCTCGGAGCTTCCAAGTGAGGAGACCCAAGGATTTGCGAAGCGACCGAGGCATTGAGCAACAAGAGGACGCCTAATGGGCGCTGCGCTGCACAACCACGCAGGCAGCAAGCGGCAACAGAGCAACAAACACAGGTAGGCAAACGCAGCGAATGAGCCTTTGACCCGGACGCAGGGACAAACCACGTGTGCAACGAGAGAAGAACCGAGACGCAAAACGGAACACGAAACCGGATTCCACCCAACCGTAGGGAAACGCTTGCGCGTGGCAAATTCGAGGCTGCTTACAAGGAGGCAAACCTACACACACAACATGAGTAGCACTCCGAACGGTTGTGACAACCCACGAGCAAATCGAAGCAGACAAGACGAAAAGCCGAAGATAGCCTCGCACGAACGGATCTGCGAGCACGAACAAGACCAAGGAAGGCACGTGGCACACGAATACTGGAGGACTAAACGTACGAAGCTCTCCTCACCACGTCATTCCCACGGGCTTAAGAGAATGTACGATAAGATACTAGTAACACACGTAGAAGAAGCCACGAGCCTCGTGCGTAACCACGGGCTCATCAAAACTCGCCTCATCTAATGTAGTATTATTTACGTACGAAATAGCAAATTTAGTATTTTTTTGAAGAATAAAGTCAAAAATAGTACCATAGACACACCGACAGACGATATGTGTCAAGTCCATACCTCAGGAGAGAGAACTTCTCTCGTCCACACGACTTAGTTGTAACCCCTCGTCTAAACGCCCCTGCTGTAATTAATTTTGTCGTAATTAATTTATTCATAATTAATTAGACATAATTAAATAGTTGTAATTTTTGCAATTAATTAATCACAGTTAATTAGTCATAGTTAAATATTCTTAATTAATTAGTTGTAATTAATTTAGTCGAAATTATTTAGTCATAATTAATTTAGTCGTAGTTAATTAGTCAAAATAAATTAGTCACAATTACTAATTCTTAATTAATAATTAATTATGACTAAATTAATAATATAACCTGATTTTAGCACGTAACTAATTTATGGTGCATATGATAATACAACGCATGATTTTATTTGACAATAAAATTTTGGTACGTGTGATAATACATAGAAAGTCAGACATACAAGGAAAGCACATGATTTCATGTGCCCAATTTGGAATGCGAGTTTTGGGCTTTTTTGAAATGTTAATTTATTAGTGCAAACTGTTAAGGATTACAACATGTTGTTAAACAGACACTGATTAGGTATCTTGACATGTCCAACCCACCCGATCCGCCCCATACGAGACCGTCGCAAAAAAAAAACAAAGTAAGTTTTGCATGTTCGATATTACTTAATACCAGAACAACCCAATACATATGTTTGGATCAATCCACTGTTCTTTACTATACACAATAAAATAAACAAATCACACTATTTAGTCTACATTTCCCCACCTCCTCAAAATAACTACATTTATGTAATCGTTATGTACAAATTTAACATAATTAGTGCATAAAAAACTACTAAATTTCTAAAAAAGATAGTAATCCTTACGAATAATTAACTACAACTAATTATGTACTACTAATTTATTTGGACCAACTAATTGCGACTAAATTAATTATAACTAATTAATTAAGAAAATTTTACTACAACTAATTAATTGCAACTAATTAATTATGAATAAATTAATTGCAACTAATTAATTACGAGTAAATTAACTATAACATGGATGTTTGGGCCAGGGGTTACAACTAAATCATATGGACGAGTGAAGTCCCCTCCCCTAGGGGCACGGGCACGTGTCACCTGCCGATGAGTCCGCGGTATCATTTTTTGCTTTGATCTTTAAAGAGGACTAGATTTACTATTTTGCATCCAAATACTGCTATATTAGGGCAAAAACTCATGATTGTGTGCCCCCACAGCCCATGACGCAGTTGTCACAATCTCTAGTTGGTCGAACATACCTTAGCTTGTCTAGCTAAAATTTTTTAGAGAAATACTATACAATGCTATAGCGTTGCAACGACATAGCATCTAAACGTGTAATCCTCTCATCTGTGACTTCATCTCTCGCACCACTCATCTTCATCTCTTGACCCAGAAACACCACGTCTCTATCTCACTCCCCATTCCCCTCTGTATCTTACTCTGATTTCATGGCTTTGGATGGTAGATCCAGGGGCACTAGTGTGGATTCGATGGAAACGGGGCGGGGGGGGGGACTGCAGCGATAGTCATCTTCATGGGAGGAGGATAAGTGCAGTGGCACCAACAACCGTGGTTCGCTACGTCGCATGTGGCAGAGTTTGAAAGCCTGACCTATACAAAAAGATAAAATTTTATGAAACTTCATGAGACTTGCGATGAAACTAAATGAAACTTGATGAAACTATATGAAACTTGATGAAATACGACGTCACTATTGAAAGCTTGTCTTATACAAAAAGATGAAACTCCATGAGAATTGGGATGAAACTTCATGAAACACATATGTCTCATGAAACTATATCAAACTTGATGAAACACATATGTCACTGTGGAAAACTTGTCCTAGACAAAAAGATAAAACTTTATGAAACTTCATGAGACTTGAGACAAAACTTCATGAAACTTAATGACATTGCATGAAACTGTGTGAAACTTGCTCTACAAAATATGGAGAAACAACGATACTTGATGAAACTTAATGAAACATGTCACAAAATGACTTAATGAAACTATATGAAACTTGATGAGGTACGATGTCACAGTTGAAAACTTGTCCTGTACAAAAAGATAAAACTTTTATGAAACTTGAGATGAAACATCATGAAACTTAATTAAACTGCATGAAACTGGGTAAAATTTGCTTTACAAAATATAGAGAAACAATGATACTTGATGAAACTTAATGAAACATGTCCCAAAATAACTAAATAAAACTAGTCGAAACTTGATGATACACGATGTCACTATTGCGCAGAGGAGAATGATGAGGGGACAAAGGGGGGAAGCCGGGGGCGAGCTAGCTGGCGCGCTCCCACGCGCGCGGAGGAGGATGGAGGGGGGAAGATAGGGGAAGCCGGCAGGCGCGCTCTCGCGCGCGTGGAGGAGGATGAAGAGGGAGGATGGGGGGAGCCGATGGGCGCGCTGCTGAACGCGGAAGAGGATGAAATGGGGAGGACACGGGAAGCCAGCGACGAGCTAGCGCGTGCGGAGGAGGAAGAAGGGGCACTACACCATGGCATATTATAAAAGGGCAATGAAACTGCCGTAGAAAACTGCTTTGAGCTGCAAATTATCTGCCAGCAATACCTTTCCCCGGCACTTGTTGCCTGCCTGGTAAAGTGCTGCCGGGAAAAATATTTTTTGGCAGATATTTGTATTCCATGCAGTTAACTGCCATAGAAAAATTATTTTTGACGGCAGTTATAGTTTCCCCGGCAGTTAGGTTTTTCCCGGCAGTTGGAGTTTCTCCGGCAGTTATGCGTATTGTCGGTAGTTAACCTGCCCTTAATTGTCTGTTTTTGCGAAGATGGGGGAAGCCGGCGGGCGCGCTGCCACGCGCACAGAGGTGGAAGAAGGAGAGAGGACAGGGGAAGCTGACAGGACGGATAGACAGATAGTGCAGCATGTGCCTGCCTTCTTCTATTGAATTATAGACTTCACCTTTGCCAAAAATTAGTTTTACTACTTGCAGACCAAATAAAACGGTAGATTCAATCCTTCATGCCACAAAGCAACTGAGATAACTGAACTAATAAAGACAACCATGGCCTATGAGATGGTGACAAAGAGCAACCCAAAAATTTCGTCAATTTTTTTAATCCTACGTGAGAAGTGCATACCAATTTTGCTCTCCTATTTGAAACTAGTCACTGAATCGTTCGAAAAGAAAGAAAGAAGCTAGTAACCAGAGAGACAATGGCGGATTTAGAATTTCATCACGCCTCAAGCTAAACTCTAATAAACTAACATCCTAGAACTAACACCAATTTATACCTACACCACAGGATAACAAAAGTAAGTCACAAAAGTAAGTTCTTGCTTGCTAGGGTTTGGCCAGTACCCGATCATAGATGGTTCTGATGCGTGCTTGCGGTCGAGCTACAGACTTGCCGCCGTGCAGGGGCAGGTGGAGCTAGTAACACCGGGCTGCGGCCTTGCCCCCGTGCCACTATGCCTCGCTAGTCGCCATGCGTGGCGGTGGCACTGTCGTGGCCTGTGGGTAGAGGGGAGGCTGGAGCCCAGATGGAAGGTGTGGGTCGTGCGGCGAGGCAGACAAACAACAGTGCGGAATGCAGAGGGTTGGAGGGCGGAGGCAATGCTATGTCGTCGAGTGAGGCGCGTGTTGAGGCGATAGTGATTTGTCGATTGGCGTTGGGGTTGGGGGCAACAGCTGACGGAGTGGACTATCGAGTGAGTAGGGTTGGGACCTGCTATTCTTCCTGTGGGGTTGGGTTGGGCCGACGATAAGAGGTGATAGCTGATGGGCAGTGACAGTATGGCCTATGGGATGGGAGGAACAGTGCGCAGAGGCTGTAGGGTTAGCCTCGGGCTGGACTGGACCACCGGTGTATATATTTTCTTGAGCCTATATAGGGGAAGGGTACCACTATTAATTTTGCATGTTTCGAGCTATTACCAACCAGTCTGACACTGACGGGAGAGTTTATTTCCAGAAATTTAATCCACGGAGGTGGACCGAAGCACATATGGGTTCCAAATGTGGTTAGGTTGGACCTAGCCCAGTAAAGTTGTTGGGCTGACTGGTTTTTTTTTTGTGAAAATTTGTGAAATACCGCTCCAGAGAATGGTGACCCTCGAAACAGCACTCTAAAGATTGACATTGGTATTATACCACTTAAAAAGATATGTAGATGCACAAAATAATAATTCCCATCCTTTATTACATTTTTCTGTTGTTTTATTTCTCTTAGCCACGCGAAATTACCTTTTGTGCCCTTGGTTGGACCACACTCAGGTTATGTATACTATCAAAAAAATATACTGTCTTGATTAAATATGGTTTAGCACTAGTGTACTACTAATATTTTCAAATAGAATTTTTAAGCGTGATTTACTTTCCTTTTGAAGGAAATTTTTTATGGTGCGTCAGATTTGTGCTAACATCTTTATAAGTGTGCTTTAGTAAAACTAATACTTTCAGAAAAAAAAGAGTTTCGGTACTACTAATTGTTGATCACATCAGTCAATAAGGAACGGGTAAGACAGAGACATCCGAGGGGGAACGGGTGCACACGAGCTCAGTCGGTCCAACAGGAATAGCATGAAAGGTTTAGTGGTTGCTCCAAGGACGAAAAATGTAATTTCGCCTTACAAAAAGAAAATTAAAATAGCAGGGAAAAACAGTACATTGGTGGGAAATGGTATCTTGTGCATCAACATGTCTTCTGAGTGGTAATAGTACAAAGATCAATCTTTAGAGGGTGTTTTGATGATCGACATCGTTTGGAGTGGTATTTTAAATCATCATTTTTTAAAGAATTTGTCGAGCTATCCCTTTATTACTCACGCAAAAGCAAGGTTACAATCATCCATTACATGATAACAAAGAAAGGACATAACCCTATTCACCCAAGTGATTCTTGGGGAGCTCACGTCGCCTGCATGGTGCTTGCATGTCCCGTGGCATTAGCTGATCTATATAACTGCTTGAATCTTGAACTCCGCGAAGTACTCACAGTCCCGTGCGATATCATCCGGAATGCCCACTATGGCTGAGCGTTATCCGTGCCGTTCATTCCACAGCGAGACTAGGATCCTTGAGTCAGTTTCGATCATTGCCCGACTCGATCAGTCCCCAACTCCTCTCACAAGCGCAGCCCCATCTACATATATTCAAGCAGCATACAATAACATACACTGAATAATATTGTGGAAACTGCGGATAAGGCGCGCACAAAGATAGATGTCGTTAGGGAATAGCTCTCGTGGCCAAACCACTATCAACGATAAAGATCAAGAATATGGCTCCAACTTAACCAGGATGGTTCAACCTTCATAGGTATGCCATGGTCGAGCAACAACATGGTAGAATCATAGATCGCATACTCATTGTACTTAATAGACCAATAACCTACATGCGGTTTCCCTGCCATTGGTTATTGATAAGTTTTTTACTAGGTGCATATTCATTTAGGATATTATTGGCTTTGCCGTCAAAGTTCTATAGACTACTCTGTGGCTCCACTTGCCACACAACGGTAACATCAATCAATGTAGTTAAGTGGTCAATCTTTAGCTAGTTCCTCTAGTGCAAAAGCACCACTCATAGTCTCAACTGAGGCATGGAGGCAAGACTTTCAAGCCTAAGCTCTCATAGCATAACTTGTTCTATATTCCGAACACAACTCTATGTATTAATATTGCTTTTATATCATTGTAGAATGTTAAATGCCATATTAATTCTTGATCTTCATAGTATATCCCAGTTCCTCACCAAAAATTTATACCTTTAATTTATATTTTGAGTTAATCCGCTCCACGGGTGCGTACAGGTGGGCGGAAAAGGGGCCCTCTTTATAGCAGGCGAGAGAATCGATATCGCCGCCGTGGCAAGACAAAGGGGAGAGGAAGGGAAGGGAAAAGAGCGTGAGAGAGAGTGAGAGGAGAAAAAAACTGAAGCGGCCGGCGAGGTTTTGCTCCAATCCACCCACCCCCCAACACACACGCACACGCCTCGACGCCAGCGCCGCATCTACCCATCCCCACCCTCCTCCACCCAAATCCTTTTGGCCGCCGCCGCAGCTCCGGATGGCGAGCGCCGGCCGGGGCGCAGGGCCTGGGGGTGGGTTGCCGGTGAAGGATGAGATTTCGGAGGCGGACATGGAGATTATGGAGCCGCCAGAGAAGGAGGGGGAGCGGGTGGGGTTGAAGAGAGTTAGGGATTCGCCCAACGCCAAGGGTTCCCACGGTACAGCGCTAGGATCGCTCTCTTCATGCATGCTTTACTTGTTCATTTGTTACTTCTACTTTGGTTGCTGCGTGATTACTCGAAATGTTAGATTTGTGCAAGCAAAGTGTGGATAGGAGATTCAAGGAAACATGCATATTCTTTTTTATGTTTGGCTTTTGTTATTATTTGGTATTGATGTGGTTGTTACTTATTAGATTTGTTTTTTATTGCGACGAAGGAGTGCTGTGGAGGTGATTTGGGATTATGGTGGTTTGGAGCTGTGGTAGAAGGCTAGAATTTCGGCATGCAGTTATTTAGGGTTTGCCTTGGAATGCTGAGATGCATAACTGACCCTTTCGGTGTGCATATGTGCTGCTGAGTTTGCTATACTGTTTTGCATAGATGGATTAGGATGGAGTTTTGCAGCTGAGTATGGGTAGCAATGTGCGCGTGTGATGTCGTCGGTACTATTAGTTGCCATATAGTGTAAGAGCCAAAAGCTTGTTTGTAAATAGGGTGTGTAGCTCATGTAGTAAGCAGCGACTAGGTGGTAGCTGGGCGTAATAGTAGCACACCCATGCATAACGTGATGAAGCAATGGTGTGGTGTTTGAGGCATTTAGTTGCCTTTTTTTGGTTATTCTCTAGATTATGCCAGTTTTATCATCATGTGGATTGAGACCTGTTGGTCTATTATAAGTGCTAACGTACATGGGTGACGTAGGCGTAGATAATTAATTTCCCTCTGACTTTCCTTGGAGGATATCAATGATTCATGTAAGATCAATGATTTATATTCCTTGTTTTAGTTCTATCGAATAAGGAACCAGGCTTTTATTGATCAAATCAGCCAACTGTCTAACACAGCAAGTACCGCGGGCAAACCCTCATGTTGCTAATTTTGTCCAAGGTGCATATAATATTTTGGTTGACCATCCAGTTTACCTACCCTGCAAATAGGACAGAAGTGCCCTCTTATTGTTGCAATATCTGCCCTTCTTTTGATCAAGTGATTACTGGCGTGGTGGTGTTAGGGAAAGGGTTAATTGCTGTGAAACTTCTTTCTGAAGAGAAAAGTCAAAGATTGGCATGGCAAGTTTCCCAGCCATAGTTCCATCATGAGAAGTTTGCTGGTTTATGTTTGATTAGCTCACACCTCACATCACTGTGGGTAACAAATTTAAGGATGAAATGGACAAATATAGTTCCGCCTGCTTTACAGCAAGAAAGACAAGCTGCCTTGGGATTATGGGAATTTTAAGTGTAAAGTGTGTAATCTCTATTTTGATAAGAGGTATTATGATAAACCAAATTTGGCCTATATTATTTATAATTGACTTGCTTTTTTGCCCTCGTTCCATCCTTCAACTTCAATTGTATTTACTCATCGTTGGTTTCACAATGATTGACTCAATACCTACATTGCTTTATATATATATAAAATCTGGCGCCATTATACACATGCTCCTGTGCATTGAACCGTCGTATATGTCCATTTTATTTGTTTACTCATAACACAATTTTTTTAACTGATGATAATTTTTCTTCATACCCAACAATAGTTGGTTCTGGAGCTGGTCATAAGGATCTTAAATAAAATTTGTTTGGTTGCCCCCATTAGATCTTGTGATGGATGATCTTCAATTAGTGATATGATGGATGGTTATGGACTTATGGTAGGTTAGTAGAAATCTTCTAAAAAAAACCTAAGGTGAGATGCTAGCTACATGTTACAAGAATTGGTATTTTAACAGTGCTTTAACATTTTTTGTGATATAAAACAGCTAGTAGGAATAAGGCGAATTTAGGTACAAATCTTCACGAAGGAGAGGGTTCTGGTTCTGAGAACCGGTGGAGTAAAGAAGAAAAGGCTGGTGTGCTTGCACCAGTTAGTTATGGAAATTATAGAGGTATGATCTTTTTAAATAGTATAATCTGTGAAGAATAGCTTGCTGTCACAAACTTTTGATTACTTTGGCAATCTAAAAACTTTTGATTGCTCCCTCCTGTGCTCAGGCTCTGACGAAGGATCTCAAGCACAACGTTTATCCAACTTGGAAGAGCCTGACTTTGAGAATTTGGCGGGTTCATCGAAAGTTGAGCTATATAGGACCCTTATTCATGCTTATGGTGAAGATAGTAGGGGGTTGACACATCCCGTTGGTAAACATAACCCTACCACACTAAAGGTTTCACAAGGGAGGTTATGCAGAATTGATGATTCATGGACCACAAAGTCTACCACTCCTGTAAATGAGCTATGGCAGATTCCAGTAGTTCAAGAGAAGAATCATGAACCTTATTACATGGGATGTCATATTAGTTTGCCCGGTGATAGCTATTTCGATGGTAGGGATACCTTTCCTAGATTGCATCAAGATGGAGGAAAGCTGCAGTCTAATGTGACCACGGGAAACAGCATAAGTGATTCTCATGTCCCAAGAACTTACCTTGAACCATTAAATCCTGATTATCGGTATCACCCATTTGACTCGTCTATTTCACTTGATTCTCTCCAACCTAATGAGAAGTTATCAACTTATGGTGGAACAACCGAGAATCTTCCCCCAAAACATAAGAAAGAACATAGTTCACGCCGTGCCTCATACAGCTCACAAAGTTTAACAGGATTAAAAAATCCAGGCCATGATAGCTCTGATCATTCCTTGGGTAGCCCACCTCTCAGAGCAACTTCTCACCTAGGAATGCAGTCCCTTCAGTTAACACCTGGTATCGAGATGGTTGGTCTCCATAAAGATGCTGATTTGGACAAGGGTTGCGGTACTCGCACACCTGCATTACTTGTGAACAGTTCACCACAACCTGCTGCTGTGTTATCAGGGCACCTTTCCCCAATCAAGGATGAGGTCTGGATAACTTCAGTGCCTTTTGTGCCTAGTTTTCCTGGTAGTACATCAAGTCAATATGACCGGCTTGTTGACATTGTTGACCCTCCCAAAGTTGAAAGCATAAATAATCTCAAGCCCTCGAACATATCATGCAGCATTTCAAGTCAACATACAGATGAGAATGTTATTGTAGGTGGAAATACTGACAAGTTATCGAATCACAATGACAAGTTGGCAAGGAATATGCTTGTGAAAGGATCAAATGAAATTGCAGGCTTGATTGCATCTGGTAGGGGACGCAGCTCTAGTCTGGATGGTGATATCAGGGTGAAAGCTTTCGAAAGAAAAAACAATGCAGCAATTAACAACGAGAAAACAAGGGACTTTCGTTTTCATTTGGCAGAACATGTAAAAGAGTTGGTGAAACCAATTTGGAAGGAAGGTAATCTTAGTAAAGATGCTCATAAACTAATAGTGAAAAAATCTGTTGATAAGGTTCTTGCTTCACTTGAGCCACATCAAGTACCAGCTACTGAAGAATTGATAAGTAATTTTATAACCGCCTCTGGAACAAAGATAGAAAAACTTGTGAAGGTAAATATCTTGAATTGGTAGGTCAATGACACATCTAGCCATTAGCCCTCATTTGATTGACTGATGTCTGTTTATTCCATGACAGGCATATGTTGATAAGCATCGTACAAGATGAGATCCAAACTTCTAAGTGTTGAAGATTTGAAGTGCTGCACCATAGAGACAGGGTTTGGACATGGTGTCCTTCCATTGTGGTTAATCTACAGTTCTACATTGCTAGGCCCATGCAGTTTTTATTGGTGCGCTAGATGTTTCCTAGTAAGGTATTCTGTTGCATGACCCTGGTTGGTTTGTAGACTTCAGCTAGGCTCCCTGGTACTTAATATGGTGGATATTAAATTTGATATGTTTCCATGTTAGCTAAGAGGACATCTAATGCAACCAATGTAGAAACTTTATTGCATGTGTGGTTAATCTATGGATTAAGAATGATGCTTTTACTGTTGTTCTTTCTGTTTGGTGAAGTATTCCTGTTACTTAAAGTCTTCATAATTCTTTGAGCTTGATTGAGGGAGCTAGGAGAATCAACACTTTGCTTTGGAGCACAAGTGCACATGAGATGTTAAGAGAAGGGTAATAGTGGCCATGTAATTGTTAATAGTATTGTACATTCTCTCTCTCTCTTGACCCATGTAATCCTAGGTCTATATATTCCCTCTCAATATTGAATCAGATGAATAGTTGTGAATAACAAAATCTCTCCCAAAATCTAACAACAATGGCCTCACTTCTAGAAAGAGTGTGGACATAGAGTATTTATACATACTCAACCTTGTTGTAGAACCACATCAAGTACATATGATTGAAAGCTAGTCCCTTTGTTCTTTTTTGTATTAATTCCTTATTTGCCATTGGAACTTGGCCAGGTCCCTAAAATGCCATTGCGAAACAGCTCCTCCCTTCGTTACCATCGGATCTCAACTTATTTACCCTTCTTGCTCTTCTTCTTCATCATCCCCCCTTTTCTCTCGTCTCTTCACCACGCTGAGGTCGACCACCTCCACCCCCAGCCGCCACCATTGCCCTCCCGCTGCTGCCACCACCTCCGTCGCCGCTCAGCCCCACCCCGACCACCACCTCTTGGATGCCCCCTCGTCCCGCTCCGCCACCGAGGACACCGACTGGGATGTCGGCACCATCACCATTGTCGCCCCCAACACCACACCTGTGGTCATGGCTGTTGTAGCTCACCATCATCGAGCTTCTTGCTCTTCATCTTCTTCATCCCTCCACTCTCCCCGTCTCTCTAATCTCCCCCCCCCAATCGATGAGCGGCAGAGGCGACGGTGGCACATCAAGGCCGATGGAGGAAAGGAAGAGGAGGTCGGGACCAGTGGTGGTCGTCGGCGATGGGGAGGCATCGGCGTGGGCAGGGCGAGGCAGCTCGGGCAGGGGTAGGCGACGCGGGCAGGAGGTCGGGGCTGGTGGTGGCGGGGAGGAGGTCAGCGAGCAAGGGAGGCGGCGCTTGTGGGGGATGCGGCAGGGGCAAGGGGAGGCGTCGAGGAGGGGTGAAGGCATGAAGAGGAAAAGTGAGGAGGAAGAAGGGTAAGATGGACATTTTGAGAAGTTTTCAGTGGTTAACGACGGCTGGATCTAATGAGGCTAACAGGAGTGGCAAAAACGAGATGAAAATTGAGATCTGATGGCAATGAAGGGATGAGCATTTTCGTGCTGATTTTTTTATTTAATCTTTTATTTAATAATATTTTAAAGTTAACCTCTAGCTAACTTTATTTCCAATTCTGACCCCTTTGGCAACACCATCACCTGTGGCGTGGGCAAACCGTTCTGTCATGCTATTGTCCCCGGCGTAGCCAAACCTGCCACGCAAGCCCTCGGCCGCGCAAAGGGCCAGTGTGGAGGGCTGACGTTGCAGTAGTCACGCCCGCACCCATGGTATGACTAGCTTGCCTTGTCACGCCCTGAGATTTGGCGTGATAGTGTCTACCTTTATTTGGACCATTTGGCGATGAGATCTTACGTTTGTTGCATAAGATATGTGGACCATTTGGCACGGAAGATGAAAATGTAATACACAAGTTCACTCTCATGTACCTTGTTCTTAGCATTTGATTTTCCATGGATGTTTGTTCCAAAATATTTAAACCCGAGTTGTGATAGTAAGAATGTAACGGTGCTAAGTGAATGCACAATCCTTCTGGGCCTTTATTTTTATGTTGTTCCCTGCCTTGCTATGCGAAGAATTGAATGCGAAAATACAACGAGATTTAAAGTCGGCTTTACAACGCAGTCGCGAATTGAAATAGACTTTATAACAAAGTTGCAAATTACACGGCGCACAGGGTTTGGTTACGTGCATAAGCAACGACATCATGCACGATGCAACAAACCGAAATATATCTACGATACATAAGCACCTTTTGGGATTGAAAATAAAGTCGATTGAAACAAAGACCATTTGTTTCGGCGGCCCATCGCTCCCTTCCCATTGTCTCCTTGCTACCTGCGGCGGTGGCTAGTCTCGAAGTTATCCATGTCCAGCGAGACAGGGCGGACGGTTTAATGATGCTGGGTAACACAACGTCGTTCCAAATTAATAATTATGATGCATACTGAACATAACTTACTCTTGGATCCCGAGTGCGCGTGTGCGACGAGGAGCAGTAGTACGACCGATAGTCTCACTTGCTGGAGCCTTCTCCTTGTCTCTTTGCTGCCTTCGGCGGCGGCGGCCAGTCTCGAATGCTGTCCTGCGAGACGGACTGAACGGTTGAATGATGTTAGAATAACGCATCGTATGGCTAAATTAATAATCATGATGCATAATGAACATAACTTATCTCTTGGATCCGAAGTGTGCCTGAGCGACGGGGAGCAGTAGTACGGCCTACGGTCTCACTTATAGGAGTCTTCCCCTTGTCCGCCGCCCGCTTGACCCTGTCGTACTCATCTGCTTTCTTGGGCTAGTCCGATGCCTTTTCAGTTTGATCGGGGTCGGGTACGTAAGGTGTCCAGCGCTGGAAGGTCTCGGCTCGCCATGGAAAGTTCAACATGTACTTCTGCTGGATGAACGCTCTATCGTACATCTCTGGGCCGTTGATCCATTGGAAGGAGTTGAATTGCATCTCCGACTGCCATTATGGGCGCGTGTAATCAAGGATTTGTGAAATAGAAAGTATGATGTGAAAAATCTTTGTGTGCAAGATATGTTTACGAGGTGGTGGCCACACGTGTAGTACGCCTGAGCGGACGTCGCCAAGTGTGTGGACTAGATGATCTTTGCCGGTTCCTCGCATACACATTGCGAGACTGGGAACTGCGGTGGTATCGACACATCCTTCATAGACTTATCCGGTAGGGTTTAGCCCTCTCGGCTAGCCACTTGCGCTTCTGTAGCATCCTCTTGTATATGTTCGCCGAGTCCTTCGTCTCCTTCCTCCTAGTTGTGTGAAGCAAACCCTAGTGTAGTGTTGGGTGTGGTGGTATAGTGTTCTCTCCCAGATCTCTTCCACGTCTTTTTATAAGCCATAGGGTGTAATGCTCCTGGTGGAGTGAGAATACACAAGAAATCGATGTGTGTGGTGCGTTCAATTCTGAAAAGGGCGAGTTCAACTGTGTTGTCTTCTCGGTCTGAAAAGCTAGCGAGGTAGAGTGTTGCCACGTCCCTCTGAAAAGTTTGCGCGATAGAGTTTGGTCTTTTCGATCTGAAAAGCTGGTGTGGCAGAGTGTTGTTATATCCCCCTGAAAAGTTTGCGTAGCGGAGTTCAGTCTTTTCGGTCTGAAGCTGGGGAGGGAGAGTGTTGTCATGTCGATTTGAAAAGCTGGCATTATAGTGTGGCTAAATACATGTGAGTAGTCTGCGCGGCAGATAGACTATTTTCTTTTGAATTACACCCTTAGTCAACAACTGTAATAAAAAAAAGAGATGTCGGTACCACTCTGTCATGCCAAGGCATGACTCCTGGCGTGACAGTACCATCTTGTCACGCCAGGGTCTCTGGCGTGACATAACATTGCTGCCACACCAAGGTTTGTGCAGTTCCAGAGGAGTTGCAAAAACCTCGTCGCTCTCTGGTGCTAAGTCCTGTCACGCCAGGACTCCTAGCGTGACAAGTGTCACGCTAGGGGAACTGGCGTGACACAACAGTGCTACAATGCTAAGGTTTGTGCAGTTCCAGAGGAGTTGCCAAATCCTCGTCGCTCTCTGGTGCCAAGTCCAGTCATGTCAGGACTCCTGGCGTGACAGAACCATTTTGTCACGCCAGGGGAACTGGCATGACAGTAGTTGTCCACTGGCGTGACAGTAGTTGCAAACATAACACAACAATCTCCATGCATGTATCCATTCAATCATTTTCTTCAAACAGTGACATGTACGCATATATCCATTTAACCATTTTATATCATTTCATTCGAGAAGAATCATCCATTTAATCATTTTATTCAAACAGTGACATGTATGCATATATCCATTGACCCATTTCATTTCATTCAACAAGAATCATCCATTCAATCAGCTCATTTCATTTCATCCTGTCATTTGATTCTACTCAGTCCTTTGTAAATATATATACCCGTTCATTACATCAGCTGCGCTTTCGGCAAGCACCCGTACCCGGTGTGTACCTAGTAGCTGGATGCTCGCCGCGCGTGCCCTCGACGACGTTGACTGAACTAATGTCTGCACGATCACGTCGTCTACGACGCAGAGGCGTGGCTTGAGTAGGCCGTGTTGCGGAAGGTGCACTGACAAGGTCCGAGAGGACCCTCTTGTCGGGCTACCCAGTATCCACGTCGCCGTTGTTGTCCTCCTGCTCTTTGTCTTGTTGTGCAGCCGAAGTAGATGTTGTTGCCTGTGATGTTGTAGCACGCGACGAGCCACTTCGAGCTGGGCCTTGAACATGTCCCGCCGCTGTGGCACAATTCATTCTAGTTGACATTCGGAGTGCGCCCGAGCGACGGGGAGCGGTAGTACGGCCCACGGTCTCATTTGCAAGTGCATTCCACTTGTCCACTGCCCGCTTGGCCCAGTCGTACTCATCTGCTTTCTTGGGCTCATCCGATGCCTTTTTAGTTAGATCGGGGTCGGGTACGTAAGGTGTCTAGCACTGGAAGGTCTCGTCTCGCCATGGAAAGTTCAACATGTACTTCTGCTGGATGAACGCGCCTATCGTACATCTCCGGGCCGTCGATCCAATGGAAGAAGTTGTATTGCATCTTCGGCTGCCATTATGGGCACACATCAGGGATTTGTGGAATAGAGCGTATGATGTGAAAAAACTTTGTGTGCAAGATACGCTTACGAGGTGGTGGCCGCACGTGTAGTACGCCCGAGCGGACGTCGCTAGGTGTGCAGACTGGATGATCTTTGTCGGTTCCTCGCGCACACATTGCAGGACTGGGAACTGCGGTGGTACCTACATATCCTTCATAGACTTATCCGGGTAGGGTTTAGCCCTCTCGGCTAGTCACTTGCGCTTTTGCAGTATCCTCTTGTACATGTTCGCCGAGTTCTCCATCTCCTTCTCGTGTGAAGCAAGCTCTGGTGTAGTGTTTGGTGTGGTGATGTAGTGTTCTCTCCCAGATCTATTCCACCTCTTTTTATAAGTCGTATGGTGTAATGCTCCTGGTGGAGTGAGAATACACAAGAAATCGATGTGTTCAATTCTGAAAAGGTTGAGTACAAGGAGTGAGAACACACAAGGCATCAGCGGTGAACCATCTGCAAGGGAAAAAATGAGTAAAATTTCTGCAAGCAATATATTGAAGTGAACTACTATGGTGCAATTTTAACCATGATTCTGCCGTTCCCTAATTGCACACAAAAAACCAAGATAACCTCTATGATTAGCAGTAAAATGATTTAACAAGTAAAATTTGGCAAGTTTTTCATGAACATGACAAATGCATTGTAAATAAGGCCCTTGATACGGCAGCAAAATCGTTATATGATAGTAATTATGCACCTTGGAATACTCATGAAAATGGTTTTTTAGAGTTATCGAAGAATGAACATTTAGCTCACCAATTATGCAAATATGAACATTTAGCTCTCCAATATGAACATTAAGCTATCAAAAGTATGTTTATGTGACAACCACCGATATGAACATTTAGCTCCAATTATGCAATTATGAAATTATGTATGACGATGACAATGATAACCAGTCAATAACAACCGGTTTATAATAACCACGTTCCTACCAAACTTGTACAATGAAAGTTTAGAATATTCACTTGAATGAAACTGTGATACCTCAACGAAGTTCCTCGCGCGTTGGAAGCTCCCCTCCGAGCCCTCCAGTACCATGAGCACATCACCGGCCTCGTTGCATATGCGTGTGAGCTGCTTTCCTTGTGAACGGGTTAACAGTGTAAAAAGTTTGCCAACCATAACATTGGAAAATAGTACAGGGATAAAATTTACTCATATAGTAGGTGTTGATGGGGGCCCTCTCCGGCTGCGTGCCCGTCCATGTGAACTCGTTGTACTCGTTCACGATATCCTCATTAGACGAGTGACCCTTTCCAACGTCCACCTCGGTCATGGTTGGTCGAAGTTGTAGGCACGCGATGTCGTGGAGCCCCACCAGAGGTAGTTGACGAAATGAGGCCTCCGATGGATCTGCGACCAAATACCATATGAGATGCTAAATAACAGGGCGCAATAGTCTGATTGATCAACTGGTTGAAATAAAAACAAAAGGAATACCGCATAAACACCGCAACATGTTTGCAGCCTATTCGTTAAGCTGAGTAGCTGGCATAAGAAGAATCCAGCCACACAAACCTCTCCATGGTCTACAAATTTCAATTACAAACTAACGTTGTTATTTTGAAATCTTAGCATCGATAGAGTAAAACAACATTTCCCAAGCCTTTCCCCCCAAAAGATTTAATGGAACTAACCAAGAATGTCGGAAGCAACCTAATATAACACAATAAACCCTAACTAGCGTACAACAAAAACGCATCCAAACAATCAAACGCAGAACAAAAACCCTTAATTTTCCAAATCTTCAGTCTTATTACAAACACCATCTAAAGATTCATAGTTCCCTCTCACCCCTCAGTTCTACACTCCTTAACCCTACACCGGTGTTAACCTACACGATACAAACTGATTGCCACTGCAACCTATGCGAAAGCCACACAAATTACGTACAAACAATCGACAATGACCACATCATACACTTATGGTTATTTAATCTCCTAGATGGAAAAAGACGGTAGTTTACCCCCAAGCATAAGGTAAAATACAGTTTTTATTTCACAACATGCACAATTGAGCTGAGGTAATTTAATTACCAACAATGCTTCCTGATGCATATATTGCACATAACTAATGATAAGATAGCTAAACTTGACAAAAGCGTAACAAGACTGCATAAATATGAATTACGGGAGACTAATTATAGTGTTCACTTGTGCCCTACGAGTAGAAGCAAACATTCCAAAAAAGACGGTACCATTTCATCAGATACACGGTTGTTACCTTCGGCCGGCGGGTGGAGGGTGGCCGACGCGGGGGATAAAGACCGGCGGGGGGAGGATGGCCGCCAGGTGGAGGACGGCCGGTGGGGGAGGACGGCTGGCGGCGGGAGGACAACAGGATTTGCTGGGCCGAAACTCCTAAGTTGCCATTGTCACACACACGTTGGCGTGACAAGCTAACTCGTCACGCCATGAGATCTGGCATGATAGCTGCCACACCAGCCCTCCACGCTGGCACGACATGCCCGCTAGGACTTGCGTGACAGGTTTGGCCACACTGGGATTCTTGGCGTGACAAAGTGGTTTTGTCACGCCACGGGTCATGGCGTGATCAAAAGTGTTAGATTTGGAAATAAAGTTAGCGATGGGTTAACTTTAAAATATTATTAAAAAAGGATTAAATAAAAAATCTTTTGTGTTAGCATTTTAGGGACCCAGTCAATTTCCATGGGCTAATATGGAATTAATTCTTTTTAGATGTCGTTTTAGAATGCGTGCAATCAACGTTTTAAAACTTTGACAGCTAATATACACAAGATTATTTGGATTTGTTATGTGGAAATGATATTACTAGATTTGTCATAAAAATACTTTCATATTATTACATTATTAATAATTTTTCCTAATATATAATTATAAAAGTAATGATCAAAGGTGTGTATTGGAGATCGTGTCGATGTCCAAAACGACAAGTAAAAAGAACGGAGGTAGTAATTGGTAAAGATCTTTATCGCGAGGGTTATACAAGTCACACATGTTATGAGTACACTACTTCCATAGGTATTTGGGGACCAAAGCATGGCAAAATAATAAAATACCCTTGATTACCCTTGGCCCTTGGGACCATTGTTGGGTTAGGGGCAAATTCTTGATGTGTGGCCCCTTGAAGAGTTGTAGCCCTAGAAGTCTTGCTCCTATATGCTCTTCTTTCTGAAATACTTGTGTGTAGAAATAAGGAACCCCCTACCTATAGACCTTACGATGGTTGACATGGTAGTGTGATGTGTAAAGTATGTTGTGTATCTCTCATAGCGGATACCCCCAAGGAAAAAGATCTTCATGGAGAAAGATTGCCTCAAGAATAAGGTAAAGATCCCTATTGAGCCCACACACGTGCATTCGAGGTTGGGGGCATTTTGAGGGTTTGGTCCGATGGTTAGGCAAAGATGCATATGGGTGTTGTCTCCCCTAAGAGGTAAGTTAAATGTCTTCTAGGGTGGTTCTTTAGGTCATTTTGCTTGTTTTAGTGAGGTGTGATGAATTTAAGCCTACACTAGAGATAGTTTAACCTTTTGCTATAATTTATCCAAGCCTACGTGGGATTGAGCTTATAATCCACTGGCTAAAATAGCATGGATCATTTATCCAATGCTAAAATAGCTTGAGTGCACCTCCCATCAAGTAACACCCCATTTTCTACCCTTCTTATTGTACCCCACTCAAATCATCTGCATATACAGTGGCGGAGCTGGGCCCGAGGCCCAGCTCAGAATCACATAGGCAAATAGTAGATGTGGACCATAGGATGACAGCCTGTCCCGACGTTCGGCTGGGCCGGCCCGAGGCCCAGCCAAAGGTTGGCTACGCCCCTGTGCATATACATTACAATATTACATACCACCCGCACCACCCACAACCTTGAAATCCAATGTATTGACTCCATTCTTCATCTTTTCGCCACCGATGATGAAATTGTGCGCCAGGGCCTTACAATCATGCATCTTACTGGCACCCTTGGCCTTGTTACACCTCATCGTCGTTGAGGGCTTTACTTTACATTGTTTGCATGCAATAATCAAGGAATATCTAATGCTTTTATTGTCATCAAGGACTTCCCATGCTTTGCATGGTTCGGACCAAGGATCGAAATACCGCACGGATCAATCCCAAATAGGGGACCGAACCAGAATCGCCGATTCACGGTTTTCGGAAAAAACCCGGTTGAATTTTGTTTAAATTTGCTTAAAAATCAACCGAAATTCAAAATTCAAAATTTGAAATTTGAATTTGCAAACTCCGGAAAAACCGTAGGGATTTCGTTCCACGCTTCACCGTGTAGGCCGTGAATCGATAGAATCACGATTTCTATCCCTGGTTCGGACTACCTGTCGCTACCACCCCATGAGTTCGTTTCATTCGTTAAACACTTTCACCTGAAAGCTTTTGGTCGCAAGCTAATATCTTAAATGCATAATTGTTCAGAGTTTGATGTGAGAATGGATTCATAATCGAAGCAAAGTGATTAGGCGAACATGTGGTGTGAACAGACCCATCGGTGATGTGAATAGGCTCGTGGGTGGTATGAACAAACTTATCGGTGGTGTGGTGTGTGAAAAGACCCCTTGTGGTGTGGATAGACCCATCGATGGTGTGAACAGACACATCATTAGTGTGATGTGTGAATAAACCCATTAGTGGTGTGAACAAATCCATCAATGGTGTGAAGTGTGAATAGACCCATTGGTGGTGTGAAGAGTAGCCCTTAAAGTGAAGAATCTTGTTCCTATATGCTTTTCTTTGTGTAATACATGGGTAGATCCTTAACAAGGAACCCTTGACTTGTGAATCTCTATGGTTGATATGGTAATATGTAATGTGTGAAGAATGTTGTGGACCTCTCAAAGTATAATGTGTGATGAGGATTGCCTCAAGAATATGGTAAAGATCTCTATTGAGCTCACACGTGAATTTTGGTAGGGGCATTTTGCGGTTCCCACTTAGGGTAAGGGAAAGATCCATATGGGTATTGCCTCTAAATGTAGCAATTTCCATAAGAGGTAAGCTAAATGTTTTCAAGGGTGGCTCTCGAGGGCATTTTGCATGTTTTAGGGACATGTGATGAATTCCTGAAGAATATGGTAAAGATCTCTATTGAGCTCGCACACGTGAATTTATGTAGGGCATTTTGTGGTTCCCACCGAGGGTAAGGGAAAGATCCATATGGGTATT
Organism: Hsuehochloa calcarea; assembly: GCA_036346395.1. NCBI lineage: Eukaryota > Viridiplantae > Streptophyta > Magnoliopsida > Poales > Poaceae > Hsuehochloa > Hsuehochloa calcarea. The sequence goes on from CM070602.1 coordinate 8,396,124, forward strand.
GCCTCTAAATGTAGGGATTTCCCTAAGAGGTAAGCTAAATGTCTTCAAGGGTGGCGCTCGAGGGCATTTTGCCTGTTTTAGGGACCTGTGATGAATTCAATCATGCATTAGAGATAGTGAAACCTTTTGCTATAATTTTCCCCATCCTATGTGGGACCGAGCTTCAAATCCAATGGATAAAATAGCTTTGGATCATATATCCAATCGTAAAAGAAAATTAGGTATTTACCACTAAAGCTTTACATGTTTGAAATATACCACAAAGATCCTGGTTCACTTTTATAGCCCCTCGCCACCCCCTCGCTACAACTGGCACTGTAATTACCAAATTGCCCCTTTGGTTAGACCAAACCTCTACCTCCCCTACTCTTTGCCACTAGTCTTTGATTTCTCTCTCATGGATCCCTCTCGCACCCTACCAACGAGCCAGCAGAAGTGGAACGATGTTGGTGTTCCTCCAACCGACCTCTGATGAGCGGCTAGGAGTCGGTACGACAGACAAGAGAGAATGCGGGTGGTGGGGGTATGCTCTTGGTCGCCGTCGACAGAGAGCACTTGGTCGCCGTTGGTGAGAGCTTCCCAATGGGGCCATCACTATTCTTGCCATCTTTGCCGCTATTGATAGGTAAAGCCGTTGGCCTCCACATCGCAGTCAACGTCATCGTGATCGGCGTGCCTTCACATTCTACAACACCGTCGATGTCCTAGTTGAGGACACCCCAATTTAGTTGCGACAATGGTAGTGTATTCCTATAGCGCCATTGCCGCCTCAAAGAGGAGCCTGGTGTGGTTGGAAGCTTTGAATTGCAAGCATGTGTCGTATTTGCATAATTATTAAAGAGTTTGATGTGAGAATGAGAGTATTAGGCTTCTTGATGGTTTGGATGCATTGGTGGTGTGAACAAACCCACTAGTGATGTGAAGTGTGAATAGATCCATTGGTGTGAATAGATCCATTGGTGGTGTGAGGTGTGAACAACTCTCATGATTGCCAATTCACCATTACCACCACATATAGTGGTGTGAACAAACCATTTCGTGGTGTGCATAGACATATTGATTACCTCTTTGCCATTACAACCACCTATACTCCACAAATCACCATCCAATGATGATATTGTGGGTAACAAATCAATTATACACCGCTCTGTAATTTGGGTTTTTGGGATATGCCACCAATCCCAGTGTAAGAAATTATACGCCACCCTTCAGATGCAACAATTCAGGATTTGCCACTTTCGTGTTATTTTAATGCTTTTCGAGGGGTAAGTTGGTCATTTTGTCTATCCTCCCCACTAGCGGTGGATATCGAGCCAGTTCCTCGTCTTATCAAGTTTTTTGCAAAATTGACACAGTTTGATTTAATATTATTTTATTTATAGTTTGGAAGTATTTTTAGAAGTAGGCTAACGAGCTGAGCCGAGCCCAAGCGAAATCCAATTTCATTCGAAATCGTCTAATTCAAATTCTTAACCAATTAATGTGTAATTGGAGCAATTTTGAACCGAGCTAACGAGCCTCATTAACGAGCTTTTTTCCCACCCTTACTCCCCACTTCCCATCACCTCTCCCAACTCTGGCCACCGGCGAGTCGTACCATATTGTCGGTGAGTCCCTCGATCCACTCCACCCAGATCCATTCTTCCCCCTTCTCCATTAGCGTCGCCTTCACAGCTCCCTCTTTCGAGATCCACAACCCTACTCCACGCCACTGCCACCGACACATTACTTCGGTGAGCTCTGTTTTTTGCCTAGAGATGTCGTAGAGTGGCTTCAAATCTGACCATTAAGCGTCGTCGTTGACGTAGCCGTGCATCAATTTCGTTGAGCTCGCTTTGGTTGAATGTGTGGTCATGGATCGCCGTTGAGGTCACCGGTGCCCTCGGCTTCTTCAACCGCGACGACCGCGTCCTCTTCCCCAGCTCCGGCTTCATTTACCTCATCGATGATGCATTGCCTCGACTTATCTAGGGGGCACAACAAGCGGCCAGCTAGCACGGCGACAGCCATGGCCGAAGGCTAGGAAGGAGAGGGGAGGGGCAAGATGGTCATTTCGTCCGCGGGGCCCATAAAAAAACATTAAAATAACACGAAAGTGGCAAATCCTGGACTGTCATCCAAAGGGTGGCATATGATTGATTACATCAGGAGAGGTGGCATATCCTAAAACGGCAAACTATAGAGTGGCATATAATTGATTCCCTTGTTACTTTACATTGTTTCCTCACCACAATGAAGGAATATCTATTGATGTTGTTCAAGATTTAAGAAACAAGAAACCACATTAGGCTATTTTTTCGGATCCCGCCTTGTCGGAAGCTAGGCAAAACCTAGATGGTTCGCAGAATGTAGTTGGAAAATTGGAATTCGGTTAACTTGGTACAAATCGGAGCAACTTAGAGTAAATTGGAGATAAATCAGCATTAAAATTGGACGATAGCATTTCCCAGTCCTTGCTAGTTTGACTAGAAACCGACGGGTCTGACATTTGAACCCTAATGTTGTTTATCATCAAGTAATAAACGCCTACTCATGGTGTGGGTCACCTGCTACTATCCCAACCAGTTTGTTTTGTTCATTGAACATTTTCGCTCGAAAACTTTGTATTACAAGCATAACTCAATGTGAGATGAGATCGTAATTGAAATAATGGGATTATGCCCATTGGTGGTATGAACAAAACTTCTTGCTCAGCAAAAATTACCGCTTAGTGGTGGGATGATAATTTTGTCAATAATTTTGATTGAACTTCTATTGGACCTTCGATATTCGTAAACATTAAGAACTTATATACCTTGCCTCATAAGATTTGAACCATCCTTTTTATGTGTGCCATTACTCCGCCCTTGACATTGTTTTGCCAAAAGCCATGGCATGATGAACCAATATGCTTCCTTTGTTTCACAATATAAGTCCAAGCCTACCACCAGCACGAGATAAGTAGATACAGAATCGAGAAGAATTTTATGAAGATGAACCAAATCTCCCTATTAAATGAAATGCCTTGCCACTCAAAATTCTCCATCTCAACATTTGCAACATGGACAAACATGGTGGTGTGACCAAGGATCAAAATCTCGGAATCGGAGGAAAAACCACTGGCGTGCAGAATGCAGAATTCAGAATCGCTGGCAGAACCTAAAAACCAAAAAAAGCGGTGAAAATTTGAATACTGAAAATTGAATTGGGGATGTTTTAAAACCGGTAACCGTTAAACCGGAAAAACCGCTACCAGAAAAAACAGATAAAACCGGTTATGGGTAATTAGCAAGGGGAGTAATGCAAATATTAATTAGAAAGTGTTTAATTAAGTAACAATCTTGATACATAAGGAATACATGTATTCTCCTGCCACTGATGCATAAGGAATAATGCACATATTAATTAGAAATTGTTTAATGAAGTAACAATCCTAAAAAAATGTTGGGACTTGGGAGTACAATAATTCAAGCGTATTTAGCTCATACAATAGGTAATCTAGCACAAAAAGGCCTAAACCAATCTAGGAAGTGCATTATGCAGTCATAAATTTAAAATTAAAATTAAAAAAATTTGGCCAGTTTTGTTCCTCACGATTCCCACCGGGTTTTTAGGTAACCGCTGGGATTTTGATCCTTGGGTGTGACCATGCCAAGGGCATTTTCCTATTAACCAGACAAGCACCAGGGAGGAGTTGGAGAAAAAATTAAGCCCAAAGTGTCACTACCAGGAGGTCGAATTTTATAGTTCTCTAGCTTAACGAAGCTCGAGTGTAGAGTTGAATTGTGTTCTTGACTTTTGCTCTTGTGGATTCCAGGAATTTGCTTGAGTGGAACTTATACGGTTGGGCGATTTTTTCAGCAACATGCTCATCAGGTTATGGACCAACTTTTTTCTAGTTGTTGATTTTTATGCGTTGAAGGTTAGGCCACCTCTGCTTACACTCTTACAAGAAATGTGGACATCACGAGGAAAACATATATTAACTGCACTTGCGATTTCATCAATGGACACATACAACAAAAATAGCTAATCCCAAGAAAACGAACATATATTGCGGAACTGTGGGAGTATTGGTGATGACTATATAAAGTAGCTTGAGTAGTAAAGTTGTGCCATGAATGCATGAGTAGGTAAAGAATACATATTTTGAGCTACTACTAGACTCCACTCTTCTTGAAAGGATGAATTTATTTTCGCTTTCACCTCTTTCTTTTTCCAAAAGAATTATACCATCAATTTTAGTAAATGACCCGTGGACCCTCTATATATAACATCCTGACCCAAAATTCGCTCAATGCCTAGCCCACCCATGGGGCGGACCCACGCATGCATAGAACTACACTTACACTTTCATCATCGCTTTGTGTAAAAGGGTTAACCTGAAGGTGCTACGTTTGGACCCAACATGTATTATATGCTACTACAACTCACTTTAGATAAGCAATGTAGGATTGATCCCACCATCACAAGTCTACATGGGTTGCATTATGAACAGGTGGGGGTATTACACTCGCCCCTCAAGGTCAGCCCTCGGCAGCACACTGCATACGCGACAAATGTCCAGAACTATCCCTCGGTACACGTCCGTGTTCAATGTCGGCACATATGCCATGCCATGTGCCCACTTCGGGCTCACATGCGCGATGCATCATATGCCCGCGCCCCTGTCCCGCAAGCGCTCGTGCAGCAAAGGTTGATGCTTTGATACCATTTGTAACACCCTAAACCAAATTCCGCTCAATGCCCAACCCACCCATGGGTAAACCAAATTCCGCTCAATGCCCAACCCACCCATGGGGCGGACCTTCATATGCATAATACTCCACTTACTCTTTTGCCCCTGCTTTGTGTAAAAAGGTAACCTAGAGGTGCTACATTTGGATCCAACAGGCATTACAACTCACTTTGACAAGCAATGTGGGAGGGTTAATCCCACCATCACAACTCCAATGGGACGCACCACGAACGGACCGGGGTATTACAATGTAAGCCTTCCAATTCCACTTAGCAATTTTCTATTTAGCCTCGGAAGATTCGAAGGACCCTTGTTCTAGGGGCCATTTATTGTCCCTCTTTTTTTCCCAAAAGTAGAGCAATTTTAGTGAATAGCCCTTGTACCCTACTCATTCCAGTTAATTACTTCCCAATTTAGCCTCAATCAATTTGAATGGCCATTAGACTTTCCATAGTCCATACCATTCATATTCCTCTTAATAACTTTCCTATCATAGTTTTAAAGTTGATGTGAATGAGATCATAACCAAAGCGTTATGGGCATGTTTTAGTAATTAGTTGCATTGTTCTGCTTAGGAATTTCAAAAGGTGTTGCCAATCAAGGATCCAAAAACCGGAATTGGAACAAAAACCGCTCGGAGGCCGTTATCCGGTTACCGGCCAGTAACCGGAAAGAACCGCTCGAAATTCAACTACTGGGATTTGACTTTGGGATCTAACCGTCGGGATTTTGAATTTGAATTTGGAAAATTCCGGCCGGTTTTTTGGATCCCAGTTCCCACCAGGAATTTCGGTAACCGGCTGGATTTTGATCCATGCTGCCAATGATATTCCTATTTTTAAGACTTGTGTTGACTGTTTTTGCATGGTGCTCTGTTATGATGTCGCTGTGGTTACACTTAAAATAATAACAACAATTTTAGTAGATAACCATTGACATTCCACTTAATAGCTTCCCTATGTAGTCTCTAAAAATTTGAATGACCTTGTTCTAGGGGCCATTTACTGTGTCTCCTTTTTTTGCCAAAAGCTAATGATACTAGCAATTTTAGTGGGCCTTGGACCTTTCGTGTTCCTTCGCATCCCACTTGATAACCTCTGACTAGCCTCCATTGATTTGTTGACCCTTGGACCTTCCATATCATTTATATTTTACTTAATAACTTTTACCATCCACCCTCTGTTTATTTGAGTATTCCAATGGGATCTTTAACCTATGCACCAAGACCCTAACCACACAGGACGTCAAGCAACATATTGGATTTTATATTTTGGATGTTTTTTTTTTACTTTGGAAGATTTTTTCTATAAGATTAGGTAACTTTTCATTTTTGCAAGCTTTGAAAAGCTTAATATTTTTGCAACGTAGCTGAGCATGTTTCCCCCCACAATGTTGCTGCATTAATTCTTTAGCGAGTTCTTTTTTGTTAACGAACCATGGCAAGCCCGAGTGAGCTAGGGTCTGATTTGCTTGATTCACAAAAGAAACAGAATGAAAATTTATCATGAACTGAACTTGTTTCCTTATCAAACTGAACTAAATTGAGTTAACGCTGGCTTTCCAACCATCAAAAGGGAAAAGCTTTGTTCTCTTCCCAAATGCTAGTCTCATATTTTTCCAATTTGAAGCTCTGTTTTTTTTATATAAAAAATGCAATTTCCTATCAAATTGTCCATTGATGTTTGATGTTTCTTGTTACTTGGTCTATTTCTTGACAAATGGACTTCTCTTCTGCAGCCAGCAACCTGAAGTGAAGTGATCTGAGCGAAGCGACAAGTTTTGCATTTTAATGTTGCCAGGTATTACGGTCATTCTTGAGCCTGACGTTTTGTCTTCATTTTATCAGCAGTGATGGAACCGATGGAAGCTGCTATGACTTGAAAATATGTACATGTAATCGGTATATCTCCTGCCTTTGGTGTCAAGAGCATATGTCCTGAACACCTGATTATGACATAATATGTGTGGTTTATGTCCTTGCTGTCGAGTGGATACGCACTTCTGTCCTTGGTGTCAAGAGGATATGTCCTGATGTATAACAATAGTTGTTAGATGAGAGTAATGATCTTAGCTTGCAGTTGTTTACTACTTGAGTAGTCTTTCTGAATTTTCGTCAAGTGGAAATCTTGTGTGTCGACTCGTATTTCGGTCTAGAAATAGCAAAACTATTTATTCCTTTTGCTATTTTTTCTTTTACATTGCACTTGACATGTTCCACTTTGTTGTTTTCAGTACACAATGCTGCCAAAATAAACTCGGGGCTCATCTGCATTCCCATATTTTGTGTGACCAATGTTGCCAATATTCCGTGCTCATTCTCCACAAAAGGTAAGAGGTTGCATTCACTTTCCCTAAACTGTTCCTGAATTTCTGTAACCCTGTGCCTCCAAACAGCCATTTTCACTGTAAGTGGTTCTGTGGTTGCATTCACTTTCTAAGGTTAAACAATGCTATATAGAGAAAGACACAAAATACTTGACAGTGTTTCTTTTGATGCTTATTTTTTGTTAAAAATGAAAACATAATGGTAGTTTTTTTTTCTTTTCAAAAGATGATTTTTTGCCCCTGCTTGGTGTAGGATTTGAACCCTAGGCCAAAGAATTGAAAGTTAGGACTTAGGACTATAACATAATGTTGATTTGAATGCTCTTTTTCTTTTGTAATTGGTCACTGTAACTTAACTACTCTTTTCCTCCTTTAATTAATCACACCAATCCTCTTGCCATCTTTCAAAAAACATTTCGTAGTTGGACTCCCTACTCCCTAGTCCGTGCCACCAAGAACACATCTTGGTGGTAAACCATAATTTTTTTAAGGTAAAACGTAATGGTTAGTATGTTAAAGTTAACAGTAGAGCCCTGGTACAATGGTAGCTTGAGTGTGAAATGGAAATGGCAGAGACAGAGTATAAAGAGAAATCATGATTCAGAGGTCAATCCTTTCTTGAAATATTATGCACAGATGAAAAAATTTATTAAGATCTATTTGGTGTGCGCTCCTTGTAGTTGAAGTGCTTGGGCTTCAGTTTGACCTCTATGAACATATATGCAACTGCAGGAAGTTTTATCTAGAGGTGAACTTGAAGTTTGGGCTTCTCTGTGTACTATTGAAACAATCATATGGAAGAGAGAATCATCACCTGTCTATGTAAAGAAATGGAAAACATGGAAACTTAGTGCTGAAATTAGACAGCAAGAAATGGTTTTTTGAGGTTTTGGTAAGACTAAAATCCACACCTAATAGTTTCACTAAAGACAGGTCTCAAGCGTCTCAACCAAAAAAGGGCAGGTCTCAAGCATGATTTGGTCCAACTCAAATGCACTTACCATCAGCTTATAATCCAACAATGCCTTTGCATACAGAATTACAGATCAAGTTCTACAGGTGTGCTCCCATAATCCCATTCAGATAAGAGAGTTAAAGGCTTGGATAAGATCCTGTCCATTGCTGTGATGATCTATTAAAAAGGGGAAAATGTACTAAAATGAAGCAAAAAGTAAAAAAAAAAAATGTTTTATGAGCTTTGTGAATAAAATGTACTCCCTCCGTTTCCAAATACATGCCATTCTTGCTTTCAAATTTTATTGTCATATACATGTTATTCTATTATTTCGAGGTGTCATTTTACCCTTTCTTCCCTTATATCATTCCCTTGATTCTACTATCAATGACTGAAATTTTACTTTTGCAACCAAGTTATGTTACCAATATTGTTAACTACTAGTGTTGCAAGTTAGCATTGGTCAACATGTATTTATTGGGTCCCATATGAAGGCCATATGCATGTGGGGGTTCGGTATGTTTAATATAATTAAGTCATTCAATGTGGGTACTATGATTTTTTGCAGTCATGCCATAGTTCTTTTGCAAAGTATTAATTATACTTACATAAGAAGCTTTGAGTAAGATCCTGAATCCACATATTTCTTCCATCTTTGTGACTGATAAAAAAAAATCAAATATTGATAAATGTTTCTAAATTCCCCTGATCCAGTTTGTAAAACTGGATTTTATTATTCTTGTGGCCTATCCTGCAATTGCAATTCACAAAGTTCATCCTTGCCTATAATATTTCCGTGCATTTGATTATGTTAATAAATGATGATTTCCTCACAACTCCCTACTGTTGTATATGGACATGGAATACTAACGACCAGTTTTGTAATTGGTGTTGATGGCAAGGACAATTTTGTTCTCTAAATGGTGATTAAGCCAAGACATGTTGATTTGGATTAGTAATTGTAATATGATACGAAAACTTCAGGTAACATGGAATCTATGTACTGTTTGGTTATCTTGTGAGTGAAATCTTAGTAGTAACTAGCATGAAACTATAAATAAAATGTGTTGCCATGCTACACCGAAGCCATTGTTAGATGAAATAGTATGTTTCATTTAATGTAATTGGCAGTTTTGTGTGGTGGTTATATTTTATTCTTGTGTAAAAGAATTCTCAATATGTAGTTAGCAATTAGCGTGGGACATCCATAAAATACAACTTTGCCACGCTATAGATAAATCATCAATAGACAAAGAACCCATTTAATTGGGTTGTTAGATTGTACTTCTTTTTTTAAAAAAATCTAATTATCCATGTATTACAAATTCTTGGAGGGTATTGAATTAATTGCTGTGTTACTCGATACCAAACAAAGATGGCATCTTACTGCTTGCATCTGCTTCCAATTATACTGCAGCAAGGCACGGAACAGCGGGGCTGTTTTTCACCAGAAGTGTTTACTATTGGTTAAGTGAAATCAGTTGTTTTGGTTGCCAAAGCTGACTGAAGTTTTGGATTTTTGCGTTCCGAACGAGACGTTGCACTTACAAATTGCAATGAAGTTGAAGGTGTTGCTCCGATGTTTATTAGTACTCCTTCCACGATATGGGCTTGGTTGGATTGTGGGACTGGAAAGATAATTTGGAGTTTTTTCAATTCTTTCAATCCTACCTCAAATATTCTAGTGTATTCAGTTTCTTGGAGCTTTACCAACAATTCTCCAAATAGGCTATTTTCGAATGTGTATTTTTACGGAGAAGTTTCCCCCAACTGCCAGCCGCAAATTTATTCAGAACCATAGCACCAGAGCGAGCTTCAAAATGTTACTGGGAACTGTTGTGGCGCCTACTGGTAATTTAAGCGATGGTTTCTTTTAAACACACTAGCTTTTGTGCGTAGCATGGTGGGAGAGAAATGGCTAGATGGGCATGTTGATAACATCTATCAGGGACCATCTCTGAAGATTGCACTACGCTCGTATACAATGCCTTGCGTGAGATAGATGCACAAGTGTCACACTTTCGAACTACTGCCAACCAAGAACGATCCCCTTATCTCAAAACAGGAAAGAACCATATGGCTCGTTCTGAGCCAGTGGTTGTTGTGGGGCCGTCTGCGCGGATCAGCCGAATCTGAAACGTCGACGAAATGTATCCGATACTAGCAACACGTTGAAGAAACCACGAGTCTCACGGGTAACCGTGGGCCTATCAAAATCCGCCTCACCGCTTGTGATTGTGTGCCCCCACAGCCCATGAGGCCATGACGCAGTTGTCACAATCTCCAGTTGGCCGAGCATACCTTAGCTCGCCTAGCTAAATAAATTTAATTAAAGCTTAAAACGCCCGAGCCGCATTCACACGATTTCACCTACTACGCGGAGTAAGCATCATTTCCACGGTCAACGAAAGTCACGCGAAGATGGGAGTGCTGACAGACAGAAGCCAGGAACGTTCTGGACTGAGACGGCACGTACGGCAAGCTGGATGCTGTACAGGGATTAAAGCAGATTAAATGAAAAAATAAAGCCGCTGTCACGGCTGCATGAACGATCCAGCGAATCCGGAGTCTGCTGCAATCCGCAAGCAGCGGCGCCGGCATGACCCACCACGACTACGCTGCTACGGCCTCCAAATTTCAAACGAAACAGTGTGATGCGGAAGAATCAATCAAGCAGACTAGTGCCGGTACACCAAACCGCGTCGAGAGAGTTGTTGGTGTTAAGAAACCGGGGATCAGGCCGAGAGTTCTGGTTTAGATTGGTTTTTTTAATATGTTCAGTAGTCTATATAAAAGAGAGAATTCTAATTATTGTAACATAGTTTTCATAAGAGCAATAAAGAGAAACCAGAAGTTCTTTTGTATCTCTGCTTTCGATCTGTTATTCTGCTATTGTATTCTTGCATCGTTCGCTCCAACTTGACTCACCAGTGACGGTTTCTCAACACGTTATCAGCACAAACGACTCTTTTGGATCGAAAGGTAACCGTCGTAGTACGACACTCGTAGATTGAATCGTTTTTCTATATTGCTTTCAATTCTGCAAATTTGGCTTTCTAGATTGTTTTTTTTACGATGCAAATCCGCTCTAATCTACCGCGAGCAAACTTAAAGTCGTCGTCATAATGCCGATCGGTAGATTACATGAAAAAGTGGATATCGATTGTACTATAGATTGCAAATAGCAAATCTGTTATAATCTATCGCGAGTGATTTGAAGTCGTCGGCCAAGCCGATCGGTGGATACATGAACAATACGGATGAACAGTGCCTGTATGCACAATATGTTCTCGTATGAACAGTAACTCATTAAAAAATTTTGGCCGACGACGGCACGGAGTCATCTTGTCGCCGCCGCTTTGCCGTCGGCCCACCGACCAGACCGCAGACGGCCCTCCCGCTAGCACCACCTCCATCACTGGTCCCGCTTGCGGCCCAAAGCATCTAGGCCCCTAAAAATTGTATTTTGGTAATTAATGACATTATGTGAATATGGGACTAACATGTTTGTTGAAGTGTTTACAAGGCATAGTCCCAAATGACAAAGTGAATCCAAGGAGCCGCATGTCAAAGAATGTTGAAAAGATGGAGTTGATCTCAAAGACAAGGTATAAATAGACTAGGACCCTTTTGATTTTACCGGTCTTGAGTATGGAGGAAGACCGGATTATAGGATAAATATCGTACTATTAAGGGAGAGCTTGTCTAGTAGCTTGAAAGCATCTCATTATGCCTTTGGATCAACTTAGGATCATGCATGTTCTTTTGGTTTGGTTTAAAAGAAAATCATTTTTCGAACACAATCGGAAGTTCCGCAATGGTATGAGCGGAAGTTCGATTAATCTGATGTTCAAAATCTGCGCTTGATTTTTCCAGAGCATCCTTTTCGGACTTAGCCGATTTCTCGAGTGCGGAAGTTCCGCAATGAAATGAGCGGAAGTTCCGATTAATCGGCTGTTCAAATATGTGCGGTCGAATTTTTCCGAGAGCATCCGTTTGGGGACTTAGCCAAATTCTCAAGCGGAAGTTCCGCAATGAAATGAGCGGAAGTTCCGATTAATCGCTGTTCAATTATGCGCGGTCGGTTTTTCCAGAGAGCACCGTTTTGGGACTTAGCCGTTTTCACGAGCGCGGTAGTTCCATTGTAAAGCGGATCTTCCGATTAATCGGAAGAACCGAATTTAGTTGGCGGAAGTTCCGCACATAAATCCAACGGCTAGTTGAGCATTTAATGCTCACCGTAATGACCGCTACATGCACTCAGTGAAGGCGGAAGTTCCGCACTTTGTACTAATGAAGTTCCGATTTCCACGAGTTTTGCGATTTTCGCATAACGGTCATATTTGGTTGTTGGGGTATAAATACACCCCACCACTCAGGACGTGTAGTTGAGCATTCATTCAATTCATTTGAGCCTTGAGCACTCCTCTCACTCCTCATTTACTCTCTTTGCACACATTTGTGAGGTAGTGAGCAAGAACAAGAGCATTGCATTCTTAGTTGATCCATTGGATCTTGATTGTCGTCAAGTGAAGTTCAAGTTCTATTCTCTTGGTGCTTGTCGGCACCTAGACGACTTGGCGAAGGTCGCTCGGTGATCTCTTCAAAGAAGCTTGTGAAGAGACCCGTTGCCGTTTGTGATTGGTCGGTGTTCACCAACTCCGGAGAGGAGGAAGAACAACCAAGTGATCGAGGGTAGGCTTAATTTGTGGAGCCGGCTTGAGTGGTCAAGCTTCCTCAACGTGGACTAGTGAAGATCGACAAATCTTCGATACCACGGGAAAAACCCCCTTGTCCTTGTGCGGTTAATTCTTGTCTTTACTTATTGCACTTATTTTGTAGTTCATAGATCGTGTTAAATATCTTTGATTAGAGTATCTTGCTAATTTCGGTAATTTGATTAAGAAAATTTAGAAACCTCCTATTCACCCCCCTCTAGTCGGTTATCCTTGATCCTACAAGTGGTATCAGAGCTTGGTCTCTCTAATTTTAGACTTAACCGTCTAGGAGAGAAAAGGATGACTAGCGAGGGAATGTCTATAGGCAAGGCTCCTCTATTTGACGGATCAAATTATTCTTATTGGAAAATTAGAATGTCAATCTATTTAAAGGCCATGAGCCCAAGCGTATGGAGAATTGTAAGTGAAGGTTTCGTTATGCCACTTGATCCCACACACACCACGGATCAAGACGAACGAAATTCTCACCTCAATGCTCAAGCAATGAATGCTCTCTTTGGAGCTTTAAACGCGGATGAGTTCAATCGCGTGAGCAACCTTGAAATCGCTCACGAGATATGGACCACGCTCTCAAATTCATGAGGGCACATCCACGGTTAAAGAAGCCAAATTGCATAGGCTTAGGATCAAATATGAGACATTTACAATGTTGCCTCAAGAGAGTATCACCGAAATGTACTCTAGACTCAACAACATTGTAAATGAGCTCAAGGGTCTTGGTACTAATTTGCTTGATATTGATGTAGTGCGCAAGATGCTTAGGGCTCTTCCCGATAGTCACGAAGTGTTGGTGACATTATTTCTCAACTCTCCCGAGTTGCCAAGGATGACACCAACCGGCTTTTGGGAAACCTAATCACAAATGAGCTTTACAAGAAAGACAAGGAAGAGCTCATTGAGTCAACTTCTTCAAGGAAGAAAGTTACCGCTTTTAAGGCAAAAGCGGAATCAAGTGATGAAGAAGATGAGGATGAGGACTCCGAGGAGGAATTTGCTCTCCTTGTGAGAAGAATGAAAAAGTTCATGAGGAGACGGCCTCATAGAAGCTTCAATTTCGATAAGATTGCAAAAGGGCAATCATCCAATGAGAAGAAGCTATAGCAACATTCGTTGCTATGAGTGTGATGAGAAGGGGCACATTGCCTCTCATTGCCCAACCAAGAAGGATGACAAGGGTAAGTCATCAAAGAAGAAGGAATTCAATGGTAAGAAGAAGCTTTTCAAGAAGCTTCACAAGGATGGCAAGAATGAAGCACATATCGGAGAATGGGACTCCGACAAGGAGTTTTCGGATTCCGACTCCGACTCCGATATTGAGGGGTCCTCCAAGAAGAGAGGACTTGTTGGTATTGCTATCAAGGAAGCTCCATCGCTATTTTCTACTCCCACTTGCCTCATGGCAAAAGGAGAAAAGGTAAAATCTCTTGATAGTGAAGAACCCTCCTATGATGAGCTTATGGATATGCTTGAAGAATTAAATGAATATCTTGGAAAGGAAAAAGCTAAATTTAGAGTCTTAAAGAAAGAGCATATATCTTTAAAAAACTCTTATGATGAATTGAAAGATGCTCATGATTTGCTTGTCCAAGATAAGTCTTACACTAGCATTGGTATTGCTTGCGATATTCAAGAAAAAATGCCTAGTGTAAACATTGCTAGAACTAGCATATCCACTTCTTGCGATGATTTGCTTGCTATACCATGTAGCTCAAGTGTTGATTCTAAAATTGAAAATGCTAAATCTTGTGATAAGCTATTTGTAGAAAATAGTGAGCTAAAGGAGCAAGTCACCAAGCTAAGTAAGAGCTTGGAAAGGTGCTTCAAGGGTAAAGCCACCCTTGACAAGCTTTTGAGTGAGCAAAGGTGCTCATTCAATAAGGAAGGACTTGGGTACGTGCCCAAGAAAGGTAAGAAACCGGTAAACAAGCCCGTGAGGTTTGTTAATCAAAATGGCAAGTTTTGCCAAAAATGCCGGGAAATAGGACATGTTCAACAAAAGTGTCCTATTGGTAAGGTTTCATCAATTGGCTTGTTTGATTCTTGTTATATGCTCAAAAAGGCCAAAGATGGAAAAGTGTTTGCTAGGTTTGTTGGCACCTCAATTTTAGGTGTTAAAAAGAATGCTATTTGGGTGCCCAAATCTTTGATAACTAACCTCCAAGGACCCAAACAAATATGGGTACCTAAAAGAACTTGATCTCTGTTGTAGGTGAACTACAAGACCGGTGGAAGGCATTGGGTGCTTGATAGTGGATGCACTCAACACATGACCGGAGACCGGAAAATGTTCACCTCATTTGAGAATGGGAGCGGTAATGAAAAAATCACTTTTGGTGACAATAGCAAAGGAAAGGTAATTGGCTTAGGTAAAATCGCTATCTCAAATGACCTTTCCATTTCAAATGTATCTTTAGTAGAAACATTGAATTTCAATTTGCTATCCGTTGCTCAATTATGTGATCTTGGATTAACTTGCTCTTTCTCTAAAAAGGAGGTCACTATTTTTAAAGAGAAAGAAAATGAAATGATTTTTAAAGGTTTTAGATTCGGCAATCTTTATTTGGTTGATTTCTCCTCAAATGAATCGTGTTTGAAAACTTGTTTGATTGCAAAAACTTCAATGGGTTGGTTATGGCATAGAAGACTAGGTCATGTGGGAATGATTCAACTTAAAAAGCTTTTCAAACATGACTTAGTGGTTGGCTTGAAGGATGTGAAGTTTGAGAAAAATAGACTATGTAGTGCTTGCCAAGCCGGAAAGCAAGTTGCTAACTCTCACCCTTCCAAAAGTATCATGTCAACTTCTAGGCCATTGGAGCTCTTACATATGGATTTGTTTGAGCCAACAACCTATAAGAGCATTGGGGGCAATAGCTATTGTTTAGTCGTTGTAGATGATTACTCTAGATATACTTGGGTATTCTTCTTATATGACAAAGGTGAAGCCTCCAAGATTTTTAAAAGTTTTGCAAAAGGGCTCAAAATGCCAGGACGGCCCTCCCGGCTAGCGACCACCTCCACGTTGGTCCCGCCCGGCCGCTTAACTCGGCCTCTTGCGACGGCATCGCCGCACCGCGCCGTCGCCCTCCCGCTCTCGCCACCTCGCTCACGCCCGCATAACGCCGCCTCGATCGCTTGCGACTTGAAGCGCCAGCCATGCCAGCCGTGTCTGGTGTCTGAAGCCTTGCCGCCAAGACCGCCATTTTCGTCGCCGCCCTAATCGCGCCTTCCAGAGCTCGTGTCGCTCCCGCGGGCGGCGGCTCTCATAGCCGCGCCCTCAACCTCCTCCTTCATGTTGTGCGCCGCTCACCATGCCCGGCGGCCGCGCACCCTCGCCCGTGCAGCGCGATCGGAATGGCGTCGCGCCACCGCGCCAAGCACGCGATCTTCTTGCGCCCGCCCACGTCGTATAATACATTTGAGCTGCCGCCACGAATGCGCCGGATGGAGGGGGAAACCATAATCCCCCAAGTGTTTCCTTTAACTGCATTTAAATGGGCCGGAGTGTGGGCCACTGAAGGAGACGAAGCAAGGCGAATGGGTGAGGTACCCACTAAGTGGCTGGCCAAAAATCCATGGAAAAAAGAAGAAGAAAAAGAGGGAGAAAAATCATAAAATCCCAAATTTTGTAGAAAGGCCCTTGGGAATTCTAAAAATGCACGAAAAATTTTCTATGAACAGAAAATTAACGGTTTAACCCCTGAAAATTGAAGAATTCACTAAAAATTCTTATTATAGTAGAAAAGGGTCTCGGGAATTCAAATTTTGAATCGGTTTTTGCATTTGAGGCATGTTTAAATTTGTTATTATTATTTCAGTGGGACCAAAGTTTCTACAAATGTTTACTGTGAGCCGCAACACGTGATTGATGCTTTCAAGTCTAAGAAGAAGGGCAAAGGACAGCATGAGACACACCTCGCTATTGCAGGCATAGAGGATCCACAGTCATGGGTTGTACCCATGGATGTGGACAGCTCAGTAGCAACCCCCATCACACCTGCTTTGGACATCACAGCGGCAACAGCTGTAGTTGCCGAAGAAGAGAAGTTGGACATGGAGTAGATTCATGCATAAGTTTCTTCATACTTCGCTGATTTGATCTAGTGCACTCATTGCACTTAGATTTTATAGTCATTTGCAGTTTATGGCTGTGATAGAATATTGAATTTTGAATAATGGTTGCAAGCTCTAGGAGAGCAAAGCAATAAATTCTTATGATGAGTCACGCAAGACTTTTTCTCATATTAATAATAGCAAGTTATGTTCTGTTTTGAAGTATTTTACTTATATGTGTGGATTGCTTTCTACCCTATATTAATAAATACTTTATATATCAGAACGCGTGTGGCGCTCTATGGAGGAAGTGTGCTTAGCACATAGCGGCACAACGAATGCCATATTAAGAGAGACAAAAAAATTTCAGTCGATCAGCAAGAATGCTAGTAGTCTTACGACAATCGCAGACAGCGATACTTGCATAATAGTCTCAGGAAGAGCCACAATTAACTCCCGATGGGCACAACATTCGTCATTGAAGAAACCTTATTGTACACAAAATCGATTAGGACTCTGTTAAGCTTTAAAGATATTCGCGCTAACAGTCTCTACATAGAGACTGAAGAAGAGTATGGTAAGGAATACCTGCTCATTACAAAGCACGAAGAAAATAGAAAAAAGGGTATTAGAATGACTTCCTTCATTTGAATCTGAGTTATAGTACACTTATATTAAGGCACCTGCAGCCTATACTGTCCTGAAAACCACTTTTAGAAGCTCTGAACTTGTCTGTGTCTAGCATGATAAATTAGGCCACCCCGTCTTTAAATGATGAGAAATATAATTACTAATTCTCAAGGACACAATTTCAATGTAAAGACATTTCCAAATCAGGAAGATTTTGTGTATCCTGTTTGTGCCAACGGGAAACTGATTACTAGACCCTTTACTCTGAAAGTAAAGGATGAAATCCCTGCATTTCTGGACCGTATCCAGAGAGACATTTACGGTGCTGAAGAATGTAGACCCACTATTATGAGTTAATGGAGTATTTTGGTGATTAATGACAAATCTATATGTGAGACTAACACTTCTATTGATATACCTATTGTGTAGTCTTATTTGGATGAAAAGATGAAAATCATGAAGGTATGCACTCTACATCGTATTTTTATATCTTGTTGTGTTCCTCGGATCCAAAATATAGGTTGAACTCCACTAAAAGTCTAACTTGAATATGTGCGTATATTTTTATTACACATTCATGTATGCATACATTTAGGAGGAGTTCACTCTATGTTTTGTGGTTTCATTAGTATTGATCCATATTTCTTTATCCACATATATTGGGGATCTCTACTTTGAAATATATCCTTTGAGTATATAAAACTTGTGTAGTTCATATATACTCATATCGCTTTATATACAATTATTTGCAATTGTGTTTATGGGACTAATGTGTGTGCCAAGTTATTTCAAAGTTTAGTCCCGGGTTATAGAAGACAACATGGGAATGGCAATGCAAAGAAAATAGAGAGATCATGGCTGGTGGCTTGAAGTTTATTTTGTGCCTTTTTTAGTTATGTTCCTAGGTGATGAAGACTTTAGATTGCATCATGAGTTGATCATCATCAAGTCAGGGTTCAACAAGAGGATGCATCATGTATTGATGCATATCAAGATCTCGAAGAGGAGATGATCATGAGTTGATCATCAAGTCGAGAGAAGACCCATCATGTGTTGATGAAGGTCAAGTTAAGGATGTGTCATGGGTTGATGCATATCAAGACGATGACCCGGACTTGAAGTGAAGATGTGTGTCATCAAGCTTCAAGAAGATACTCAAGGCAAAGGTATGACTAGCTAGGGCTAAAGATGTGTCCCTAGTCTTTTACCGGTCTTGGTGTTTATTTGGAAGACCGGATTGCTAGCATAGTTTGCCGCACTATTAAGAGGGGTCTCTGTCTTGTAGCTTGAGTCTCATCATGTGTTGATAGCTTAATCTCGCTTGCTCTAGCTCACCATGGCGTGATGCTAATATTTGTAAATATATTTTGCAAATAGTAGAGGCTCATGCATTTAATCCTTGTAGCATATGTTATACTTTGCAAATGTGTTTTGCAAATGGTTGAAGTCCATATACCTACGCTTTGTGGCATGATCTAAGTTTGCAAATGTGTTTTGTAAATTATTGGAATTCATGCATTTTCTCTTGGCATGGTCTAAGATTGCTTGTTACTATTTCTTTAGACTTAGATTATGGTAGTGGCTCTTTGAAGTTGTACTTTTGATTTGATCAAATGTGTTTGAGATCAATCAAATAGGTGGGTTGTGTAGCTCTCTAAATATGCTTTCCAAAGATCCCAAGATCACTCAATTCCGATATTAGAGTAAAAAATTATGATCTTTTTATCAAGTGTCATCTGTGCTGAAATTATACTGAAGTAACACCGCCCAAGAAGAGAGGTACTACCGCAGAACGGTAGTACCGCCCTTTGTGTTGTCGTACTGCAGCACAAAAAAAACTTTAACTGCTAGTTTTTGAGCCGTTAATGCACCCGTACGACTGATGAATAGTAGAAAATAGTAGCACCGGAGTTTGTACGGTGGTACTACGACAAATTCTGATTTTTTTGGGATTTCTACTCTCAACGGCTAGTTTTTGTGTATGGGCTATAAATACCCACCTTGACCGGTTGAGAGACAATCTTTGGCATCTTATTTCGCTCTCTTGAGCTAGTGTGAGCTTCTCCTCTCAATTGTGCATGTGTTGCAACTTGTGAGCAAGGAGATAGGTCTCTAGTTGCATGTGTTGCATCTAGAGGTGGATTTTGTATCCATTTGAGCTTGTGCATTCGTTGCACGTGGTGAGAGTCAAGCAAGGGGCTTGACTTGTTACTCTTGGTGTTTGCCGACACCTAGACGGCGTGGAGGCGTCGTGGACCGGTGATCTTCTTAATAAGCTTGTGAGAAGGCCTGACTTGTTGTGGAGGTTGGAGCTCACCTACCCGGAGCAGGAAAGAGCTACCACTAGTGCAATTGAGGTGTTTTGCTTAATTTGTGGAGCCGGTCCAATTAGTTTGTGCTTACTTCAACGTGGATTATGGGAGACCGACAAGTCTCTGAACACCACAGTAAAACATCATTGTGTCATTGTAGTTTGTTCTATTGTGTTTTACTTTGTGCAATTTATATTCCTTGTATTAAATTGCTTTCATGTCCTTGAATGATTGCTATCTTTATCAATAGTGTATGTTGTTGGTGCACTTAGTAAAGACTAGTTGATTTATGCTTTAATTGTGCAACATTGAATTGATTTACAATTTCACATAAAACTCAATTTTAGCCTAAAGATTTTAAAACACTCTATTCACCCCCTCACTAGTCGGCCTCCTCGATCTTACAGGTCCTATACAGCCCCTGTCAGAGCTATTTAGGTACTTTATGGTGCTCGTCGATACTTTCTCGAAATGGTCACATGTATGCTTATTATCTATGAGAAACTATAGTTTTGCAAAAGTTGATCTCACTGATAATTAAAATTAAGAATCATTTTACCTGATCATCATGTGACTTGACTTGACTTTTAGTATCTCTTTTGATCCTTTTTAGCCTAATATTTGTTTTGCTTATGCAGAACAAAATCAAGCTTTAATCAAAGCAAAGAAAGCTTTGGAATTTGAGCAAGACAAGGGGATAGCAGTTATGTTTAACCTTGATGAACAAATTACTGCACTCAATAAAATGATCTTTGATATGGGATCAGGATCAACGTTGCCTTCCTTAAGTGACCCAATGGAAAAGGTAAATTACCTTGGCCATCTTTTGGAGGACCTTAAGGGCCAGCTCAAAACTACAAGAGATAATTACGCCCAGTCCGTAAAGGAATCTATTACTAGTGGAGTTAGTCTTGCTTTGGCAAAATTGAAGGCGTCCGACCCCTCTATCAATCTTCAAGCTATTGAAGAGGATTTTAAGTGCTTGCCTGAGGAGGCTACCAAGTTTCTCAAGAAAGTTAAAACTCTTGGAGACAAGATTGCAGAAGAAATGGAGGTCGGATCTCCATCCAGTAATGACTAATGGAGGGCAATCTCTAGTAGTAAAAATCCTGCAAAAAAAAGAGAGAGTATGTACCTTTCTCTTATCAATGAAAATAGAATTTTTGTTTATCCGGTCGACTTAACATATATTACCCAGCCCCCGACTGTTTTATAGTAGAAGAACTTTACTATAAAAGTAGTAGGGCAAGAATATGAACTTAAGTCCCAACCATTGTTTGAAAGTATGTACTGATTGTTTGAAAAAACTGATCGTGATAATACTAGGAAACCTTTTTGGTCGGAACCAGTATTAGGTTTTGTAGGACCGCAAAGGCGACTAGGGGAGTGAATAGGCGCTTTCTCAACTTTCTCGCCTAAATCAAATTCAACACGAACTTTACTCCTTTAGCTATGAAAGCTAAGAAGATCAGTAAGCGCACAGTGGAAGCCTTGTGCTGAATTCGATAAACCCCTCAACCACACGACACAAATGGAGACAATTGAACTTACTATTTTGGGTAGATGCGGCGGTCGGGCCATTTGGACACAGCGATCGACCGACGTTCAACGGCGGTCGGACCGGCTACTAATCGGCGGTCGGACCGGTGGATATCGGTTCGACCGGCGATCTTGGCGATGCGAACGCAGCGGTCGGACCGCCGTTACAAACCGTCGACCGATTCATCCGATCTTGAAAAACCAAACCCAAATCCAAAACGAAATTCGATCCAACTTTTGATTCAACCAATGAAACTTGACCAAATTTCGAACACACCTCCTAATGATATTAGAGGCGTATTTCTAGCGGCGATCCTTGGATCCACTTGCAGAATCGATCTCTCAAGGTTTTACCAAAGAAGTGCACAAACCCTAGAAATATGAAAAACTTTGATTCAAGACTTGCTTGCGAGGGTTGAAGGTCTATATGATTCTAGGAGTATTCCCACACATCAAAGCAAGACAAAATGGGTCAAGAGACCAAGCTTAAACACTTGAATCAAGGAAGCACCAAATTCATCCAAAGAGAGAACACAAAGGAGACAAATGATCTCTCAAGCAAGCATCACAAGATTGATTGATCTCACAAGATGCTTACAAAGCCACTCCAACAAGGAGGACAAGAGCTCACCAAGGAGCAACCACAATCTCTCCTCTCTTCTCCTCTCCAAACCCTAACCCTAGAAATGGCTAAGGAAATTCCAAGTGAATGCTTCCAATGGTTTTACATCTCC
This sequence comes from Hsuehochloa calcarea, assembly GCA_036346395.1. NCBI lineage: Eukaryota > Viridiplantae > Streptophyta > Magnoliopsida > Poales > Poaceae > Hsuehochloa > Hsuehochloa calcarea. Next base: position 8,418,128 of record CM070602.1, read on the forward strand.
CATTTTCTATTTATAGAAGAAGCCTAGGGTTTCACTTTTGGGACCCACACACATGGGACCCACACACATAACTATTGAAGCAATCGCACCGCTTCACCACGTGTAGGTTGATCGGTGGTTCACATCACGTCGCCAAGTCTCTCTGTCCAATCCCATCGGAACCTCCGGAGACTCGCACCGACTTCCGCACGCTGATCCAACGGTGTCATCGAACTACCGTTCGATCCATCTTGCCCATTACGCACCATGCTTGAGTCACACGACCTCACCCAGATCCATGATCGTTCGGACCTCGGCTCTCCAAGCGTAGTCGATCCACCTCACCGTTGGCGTCGTTGACACGCAAGCCACACCGCGACAATAGACAAACAAACCGTTTCCGGGAACAAGTTCTTCACAACTTGACCCACGTTAGTTCCACAATGCAATATGCAACAATAAAGCATTGAACTCCATACAATAAACACATTCAAAACACATCAATGCAAAGAAGGCTCACCTTCAAGTCATCCGTGATCGACCGCCCCACATCAACAGATCGACCGATTCGGGCGGTCGGACCGATCCACAACGGCGGTCGGACGCGAAAAGACTTAGCTAAAATTCCATCGTGAAAATCCGAAACCTTCTGGAATTTTCAACTCAATAGAACTTTTGACTCGGAGCTCCAAAAATGATGCGACCACATCCAGGAGACTCCCATCACCTGCCTACACAACCTATTTTTGGATCAGCCCCAAAAACCACTTTTAGGTCGGTAGGTCCGACCTCAACCACGGCCGGTCCGACCTCTCCACCGATCGGACCGCCCCTGCCGTGCGGATCGCGTGGTGACAGATCAAAAACCGAAAATCGTGATTTTGCAAACAACAATACCATTGCCAATTGACTCATCATTCTAAGATCGTGCACATATCCTCACGATATCCACAGGTTTTGACTAGTTGTAAATCTTTTTTTCGTAATCAAAGTACTTACAATATATGGTCGGAAGAAAAAATGATTTTTCTTGATAAGAGGAAGTTACATGCAAAGACATATATAATAAACGAGAAGTGGTTTTATTTCTATGCAGTACACAACGCTGGTCGGAATGAACTTGCTGATAAATGAAGATATAGATTGTATTTCGCAATACGTGTTCGTGCTCTAGCCTGACTGGCAGTGAGGATCGTAAGAAAAGGATCGTCTCTAGGAAGCTCCTTCCAGTGGGTGGAACCACATGCGAAAAAGGAGATACTTCGACTAGGAGGTTTTTCGTGTCCCGACCAGTAGCCAAACCAGAGTAGAACAGAATTTTGAAAATAAAACATATAATCTCCAGTGTCCTAAGCATATGAACCGCAGTCGACCAGAGCTAAGTTCTGTCATATAAATAACATCACTTGCTTTTTGAATTGATTCATTATTTATTAAACTGAATGGAAATGAAATGAAAATTAAACAAAAAACTTACGCAATTGGTCAATATTCTAAGAATTAGACAAAACCCTATCATCTAACATGGCTAATTGTACCGAGCCTGGTCGGGTGACTTCGACCATAGTGTAAGGACCTTCCCACTTGGGAGAAAGTTTGTTGCGATTTGCTTGATTCTGAATTTTTCTGATAACCAAATCACCTGCAGCTAAGCTGCGAGGTTGCACCTTACGACTATGGAACCTTCACATGGCTTGTTGATAGATTGCCGAACGTAACAAGGCTTGGTTTCGTCGTTCCTCAAGGAAATTGACATCGTCGAGTCGTCTTTCTTCCTGATCATTTTCATTAAAATGATCAGTGCGAGCAGAACCAATTTTTAATTCTAGAGGAAGCATGACTTCGGCCCCATAAACTAAAAAGAATGGTGTTTCATCGGTCGCACGACTAGTCGTGGTACGAACAGCCCATAAAACAGAAGAAAGTTCTTGAACCCAAGCTCCTGACCATTTTATTAACTGGTCGAATACTCAGCGTTTGACCCTCTGCATTATGATACCATTGGCACGCTCAATTGCTCCGTTAAGCGAAATGGATTCTGATACCCAGGTCGTCGCAGAATTCCTGGAAATTACCGCTGGAAAATTGGGTATCATTGTCCGTGATTATACGACTGGGTACACCAAATCGTGTAATCATGTTTTTTGTGAGGAACCTCTTATCAGCCTCAGTTGTAGTTTTAACAACTGGCTCGGCTTCAATCCACTTTGTAAACGTGTCAATCATGACGAAGAGGAATTCGAAGCCCCCGGGTGCTCTTGGGAAAGGTCCCAGAATGTCTAGTCCCCAAGTTGCAAAAGGCCAAGAAAGAGGAATTGTTTGCAGAGCTTGCGACGGCTGGTGTACTTGTCGGCTATGAAACTGATATTGTACGCACTTCGTCACGAGCTCTTTTGCATCATGAAAGGCAGTTGGCCAATCGTATCCATGCCTGAAGGCTTTACCGACCAGTGTTCTGTAGGAATGATGTGCTCCATAGTCTCCTCCATGAATTTCGGTTAGCAACTTAATGCCATCCAAGTGAGATATGCATCTCATCAACACTCCATGAGATCCTCGTTTATACAAGGTACATTCGATTAGAGTGTATGATTTGGCCTTTCGTGCTATATGATCAGCCTCTACATTATCTTCTGGAATTAAGTCATGCTGAAGATAATTGCAGATCGATGTCATCCAATCACTACCATTATCGTCACCGATCTGTGGAGCATCCATGTGATCAGAATCAATTGGATTGACCTGATGTGAACCTTAATGTTCTCGAAAAGCTCAACCACCGAGGGTGAATCGAGTTGCTCAAGAAAAACTCCCGGCGGGACGGTGGACCTTGTGGAGGCCATCCGTGCCAACTGATCTGCTAGAAAGTTTTCCTTCCTAAGAATATGTTGGATCTGAAAATCGAAGAAGTGCTTTTCGAGTTTTTGTACTTCCGCTAGATAAGACGACATCTTGGTACTTGAGCATTGATACTCTTTCCCTACTTGATTCGCTACTAGTTGAGAATCGCCTTTCACTAATGTCTGCGAATTACGGCGAATGAGCTGCTCGAAGTCCTGCCAGCAAACCTTCATATTCTGCTACATTGTTAGTAGCAGGAAAGTTAAACTGGATGGCGTACTTAATGTGTTCGCCAGTAGGGGATATCAAAACGACTCCAGCCCCCGATCCTTTAAGCATTAATGAACCGTCAAAGTACATTGTCCACTCGTCGTGGTGCTCGTACTCGAGTTCTTACTTAGGTTCTGGGTTTGTCCATTCGGCAATGAATTCTGCTCTTGCCTGAGACTTTATAGCTGTTCGTGAGATAAAATGGAGGTCGAACGTCACTAGTTCAACTGCCCATTTTGCTATTCGTCCTGATGATTCTCTGTTTCCAAGGACTTGACCTAAGGGATATCCTGTAGGTACAACCACTTCGTGGGCTTGAAAGTAATGTCTTAGTTTCCTTGAAGACATAAGGAGACAATAGAGCAACTTTGGTACCTGCGGATATCTTTCCTTTGGTACATGTAAGACTTCGCTTACGTAATTGTTGGACCGTAAAGCGACTAGAGGGGTGAATAGGAGCACGCTCACTTTTCACAAATTATGAACTCAATACAATTTCACTCCAGTGACTATTAGAAAGCTATGAAGATCAATATACGATGCTGTGGAAGACTAGTCTTGAATCCAATTAAGCCCTAAGCAATGCGACAAAAATCAAGAAGATTGCAAAGACTCACGCGGCAGGCGGTCGGACCTCTGCACCCAACCGGTCGGACCGATTGCGGGCGGTCTGACCGGCGTTATCTTGGCGGTCGGACGCTCAAAATCGATCGGCCGGTGATAACGGCGATCGGCCGTGATCTGAAACCGATCTGAAACAGTAAAATCGGCCCGGCGAAGTTGCAATTAGGTGAAACTTTTGATTCTCAACTCCAATCTTTATGAAACTTTGCACACCTTCTATATGCTATTGAGGACCTATTCCAATCGAATATTATGATAATTCTTGGAGCGATCTTGAGCAATTTCAATTCATTAACTGAAGGTCTAAAACAGGGTAAAACGAAAACTTGATCCTAATGCTTGTTCGTGAGTGATTGATGATCAAGATGATGCTAGATAGATTCACACATATCACGACAAGCTAATTCCGTGAAAGAATCAATCACAAACTCGCGGATCAAAGAAAGCCCTAAAAACACGAAATTGAAAGCAAGAACGAAAAGAGACTTATCTCAAGCAAACCTTGCATAGATTGATTTAGTGATTGTTCTTTGGATTACATCCACACCATCATGGATCGATGGACAATCAAAGATCACGAAATTAGCCACAAACCATCAAGAGCCCTAGCCTCCACCTCAACTCCCTAAAGACAATTAGGGTTTTGAAACATAAAAGGCAAGAGAGAGAGTGCACCACCATCTCCTCCTATTTATAATGGAGGCCTAAAACTCTTAGGGTTTGACTCTCTTGAGCTCCCGTTAAGGCCCACTAACAAGCGGGTCACACCGCGCGCGCCAAGGCGCCGTCTTTAACCTTTGACCTAAACCGCTTCACCATGCGTCATGGATTCGCCAATAGGTCACCCTTGTCCATCTTGTGTCACGCTTGAGTCGTTGACCTCGCCCGCATCGTCGATCGTTACGGATCTCAACTCTTCAAGTCTAGTCCGATTCTCCTCGCCGTTGACCGTCGTTGACCACCAAGCAACTGCACAACCACGGACAAGCAAACACGAATTCGGAACAAGTTCTTCACAACTTGACCCATGTTAGTCAAAACATGCATCATGCAAACCATATGCCACGATACCAAGACTTTGACCTAACAAATCAACATCGCCACGAAGTTGGCCGGCGTTCAAGTTATTGCGGTTGGACCGCTCAGGTGAGCGGTCGGACCGCTATGGCGGTCGGACCGCTCCACTGTGAGCCGTCGGACCCCATAGGACTTAGCCGAATTTCAACCTGAAAATCCGAAACCTTCGGAAACTTTAAACCAATAGAACTTTTCTTGGAGACTCCAAAAATCATGAGACCAAGTGCATTGGGATCCTCACTTGCCTACAACACCTATTTTTGGCCCGGCTTGTTTTGACCACTTTGGTCACCCAAGTCCGACCGCCCACATCGCGGTCCCGACCGATTTGGGACCGGTCGGACCGCCGTGCAGGACCGGTCGGACCGCCCATCGATGCTTTGTAGCTTTGTTGAAAACCCGGCGACAAATCATAACGCCATTGCCAATTGTCACATCATCCTAAGATCTGGAACATATCCCCATGAAATCCACGATAATATCTGGTCGTTGAGCGTTTTCCGCTCTCTGACGATTACATGACACGACTGCGGCGTCGCAGCTATGTAAATCAACAGTGTTTCTTCCGGTCTTGGGGAAACTAAGACCGGGGGGATTCCAAGATACTTTTTGAGTTTTTCAAAGGCTTCGTTGGCTTCTTTCGTCCATTCAAAACTCCCATTCTTCCGAAGAAGTTCAAAGAAAGGTAATCCATTCTCTCCTAACCTGGCTATGTAACGACTTAGCGCTGCCATAGAACCGGTTAGCTTTTGTACTTCTTTCTTTGTTGTCGGGGGACGCATCTGATTGATGGTTGTTATCTTAGCCGGATTTGCTTCGATACCTCTAGCCGAAACTAGGAAACCAAGAAGCTTTCTAGCAGAAACCACGAACACACATTTCTCCGGATTCAACTTGAGGTTATGTTTTCTCAAATTATTAAAAGTTTCTTGTAGGTCAAGGATATGATTGCCTGCATTGATGCTTTTTACAACCAAGTCATCTACATAGACTTCTAAATTCCGACCTACCTGCGGGCTGAAAGTTTTTTGCATTAACCTTTGAAAAGTTGCACCAGCATTCTTGAGACCAAAAGACATCTTAACATAACAGTAAGTGCCATATGGTGTGATGAAGGAAGTTTTGTCATCATCATTTTTACTCATGTTTATCTGGTGGTACCCTGAATATGCATCTAAAAAGCTTAGTAACTCGCACCCGGAGGTAGAGTCTACAAGCTGGTCAATGCGAGGAATGGGCAAATCATCCTTCGGACAAGCTTTACTAAGATCTGTGAAGTCAATACACATTCGTCATTTTTTATTATTCTTTTTAACCATTACAGGATTGGCGAGTCACTGAGGATGATGGACTTCACGAATAAACCCAGCTTCAAGGAGCTTGTCAATCTCCGCATGGATTTCTTCCTTTCGGTCAGGTGCAAAACGCCTTAGCTTCTGCTTGAACGGCTTTTTGTCAGGTTGGAGAGCTAACCTGTGCTCGAGCACTTCCCTGGGGACTCAGGGCGTGTCGAACGCTTGCCAAGCGAAAACAACCTGATTTGCTCGGAGGAAAGAGACGAGCGACTCTTCCTATTTAGGGTTGAGTCCTTCTCCGTCGATAACCGGGCCGACACATCGATGTCTCCCAACCCGGTGTCTCTCGAGAAACGCCTTTGTCGAGGGGCACCTCTTTTGTCTGATCGAAGGGTTTGGGTGTCAACTTTGGTTTGGAGTGCTTGACCTGCATCGCAGAAGAGTCAGTATTTCTGGTCAGAAGCTCATCGACCAGTTCTAAAGATTTTCGATCACAAACATAAGCCATTTTTTGATCTCCCCGAACCATGATGACACATTTTGGTCCTGGCATCTTCAAACTCTGATAACCGTAATGCGTGGCTATCAGAAACTTTGCTAGAGCCGGACAACCAAGGATCCTGTTATAGGCGGTCTCAAAATCGACCACGTCAAATGAAATCTTTTCCGTTCGGAAGTTATCAGGACTTCCGAACGTAACCGGTAAGAACACTTGTCCTATCGGTTTGGCGGTAGAGCCATGGACTATGCCATGGAAGGCATATTTTATTGGCTTTACTTTTGACTTATGAACCTGCATTTCTTCTAAAGCTCCCGAAAATAATATATTTAAAGAACTACCTCCATCTATCAAGACTCTATTGACCTTACAATTATTAATGGTAGGCTCAACTATAATAGGGAACCTACCCGGTCGAGTCGATGAAACGGAGCAGTCTTCTTTGCCGAAGGAGATTACGGTGTCCGACCACCTCGAAGGCTTGATACTGATCGGAGATTCTGCTAGGTTGACCTCCAGCCCCACGGCTTTCAGATGATGTCGTACGATGAAGATCCTCCAAAGATCATGTTGACTGTGTGCTGAGGTTATTGGTATTCCATCTCCTCGTCGCCATCTTTATCCTTTTTGGAGCTGGCCTCCCCCAACTCTTGTATTGAAGGAAGCGGGCCTTTACCTGCATAGTAATTTTCCAATTTCTTTTGCTAGACACGGCAGGTACGCAGATCGTGTCCAGCCTGTTGGTGAAGCGGGCACCACTTCTTACCCTTTTTATATCCATCGGTCGGAATATTTGCTTTACCTCGACCGGTATAGTCCCTCTTACCTTTGGTAGGCTTTTCCGAGACCGCTAAGACCTCCTTACCATCCGTCTTGTGATGCTTCTTCTTCTTGAGAACTTTCTTATTCTTCTTCACAGGCTCTTCTAAACCAAATTGAGGAGTTTTGTCTTTTCGATCTATAGCTTCGCTCCATTCGACTACCTCACTAGAAGCTGCATATTTATCCACCATATCGAATAACCCGGCGGTTGTTCATGGGGGATTCATAGCTATATCCTCCGTGAATGTCCGGTTCCTCAATCCAGCCTTGAATGCCTGAATCACAGAAGATTCTGCAATCTCAGGTATGGAATTACGAACCTGGCTGAACATCTTGATGTACTGTCGGAGAGTTTCTTTTGGGTTCTATCGGATCCGATGTAGATCATCTTCCTTCCCTGGGCGGTCGTACGTACCCTGGAAATTCACGATTAAGAGATCGCAGAGCTGTTCCCAAATGTAGATTGATCCGACCGACTGGTTAAGTAACCATGACCGGGCAGATCCTTCTAACACCGTAGGTAGGTAATTGGCCATCACGTTTTCATTACCACCAGCTGCTCTGACGGCGGTGGTATAGATCTGGAGACATTCTAACGGGTTCTGAGACCCATTGAACTTGTCCATGTTGGTCGGTCGAAACCGGTTAGGCCAACGCCACCGAGCCTGCAGAAAGCTCGGCGACTGTGGTGATTCATGGCGCCTTCTTTGGAAAGGAGCCAGATTGCGGTCAGTTGGGGACCGGTTCGTTAGACTAGAGAACTAAGGTTCCAGCGTCCCGACCTGATCGTGACCATTGTGATGCTCTCGATCACCTGCCTGGTTCAAACGATGTCGAAGATCGTTTGGACCAAGCGAATGACCCTCTCGACGAGAGGAAGGTGTACTTGTTCGGAACAATCTCCTTCCCTCATGAATCATTGGTTGGAAACGTCGAGGAGGTTGCGGTATTGATAGATTCCCAACATAAGCATGTTGCCCTCTGCGAGGAAGAACGGCTGGGGCGAAGTCATGGTTTGACTTTGCGGTGTCCTCCGTTCTCGATATTCTTCCGTCGTTATGCGGTTTGTTGGAAGAATCTCAGACACTGTCCTATCAATTGGACAAAACACGAGCGGTTACATGCATCGCTACGGATATCACGAATGTCTTTGCGATTCTGCATGTTACGGATGGTCTCGGAGGATTCATCGAGGTTGTTGGCGTTCGTAGATCGAACCTTCTCTTAACATCGTGTCCGCGCGCACTTGACTGTCATTCTCGGTGAAATTTGAACGAATAATTAAGCGATGGGCGTCCATCGGCTCTGTGCTCGGTAGGCGGTGCTTGATTGCCCGCGCCATTTCCATCAACACATGGTGGTGAGGTAGCGGGTGTAGAACCGTACAAGGCATTGCGATCAGTATTTCCGATCGCATTGACTTCGTGTTTCGAGCATCGATCCTCAGAAGAGTTTCCACTTGTACTCGGTGGAGAGCTTCCATACTTCTACGGATACTTCCACGACGGAGACCGGTCGGAGATGAGAACCTCTTGAGGCCTCCGTGGCGGACTCGACTGATCTGACGAGCTAGATAGTATCTTGAGTTTTATCATCCCGCTCGGCCCATAGCGGTGAGGTTTCATCGACACCGTTACCTGATGTCGGTTGGCTCCTGGAATTCCCAGAAGCCGTGGGTGAATACCTATCAACCATGATGGTGTCGAGAGTGTATTGACTCTCAGATTGTAAGGCTGAAAATTCATCACCTTTTTTGCCGGTCGGAAAGACTGGGCTTGGAGAGGTTTTTGGACACTCCGAACTGATTGGGATGTCCTGTCCCTCGGGAAGCTCCACTTGTTGCAGTGGTGCGTCCTCATCCATCTGCTCGACTTTGGCGTTGTCAGCGACTTGCGAATCAGCAGAGGAGGAAGAGGACGACGTCCAATCACCCTGCATGGTCTGGATGCAGGCATCCATGTCGAGGTTGGAGTAGTCGTCCAGATCGAACCAATTCTCCTCGTCCTAATTTTCTGCCATGATCTCATGAACAGAAGGATGGGCGAGAATTTGATGAGCAAAGAATTCCTTTAGAAGATTTGCGCCTTCTTCCCCACGGACGGCGCCAGCTGTCGATGATCAAATCGCCGATCTTATGAATATATAAATGAAAAGAGGAAAATGACGTGTATCTTCTAGAGAGTAGTGAGACTGCTCTTTATTGCTTTGAACTGGCTATTACAAAGGGTGTATAAAACTTAGACTAAAGACTAATTTGGGAGTACAAGGCTCTTGAGGGTGTCTCCCAAATGATCTTCACTGTTCCGCCCTCTCTATCTTCAGTCTGCATTCCTCCTTATATAGTTGATGAAGAGTTGGCAGTTGTCTCTGGAGGAGACGCCTGTTCGGGAAGCAACACGTCTGGTTAAAGAGAGATGGCTGTTGATAATGTTTCAACTGTCGTGCGGTTATATGTCCATGAGTCATGTAACCGTACTTCAGTATCGTAACGTCGCGTGGTATGGAATATATAGCACATGTTCCATTCGTCACACGGTAAAGCATATGTCTGGTCGTAGATCCAGACATCAGTTCAAAGCCTTATGAGCATTTGGTGGTGGAGACTTAGTTTGGAACCATGTCCGACCAGATTGGGTACTATGTAACCTCTGGAATTCTTACGACCAGTGAGGTCGTTAGCTTTATGGTATACGACCATGAAGACGTATGGTCTCTATAAACTAAATAATAAATAGAGGTTTTAATCCTCGTCAAAGTTGTTAATATATTTTGGCAATAAATTTATTTTAGCTTTAAACAGTTTAAAGAAAAGTTTTTAAAATTTCAGAAACTTCACAATTCCAAATAAGTTTTAAACTTTAACCAAACTTGAAATTTTGGGCTGTTACAATTGTCCCTATGTTTTTATACGGCGATCCCAGGATGAATTCTGTATATCTCATTGTATGTAGATGATCTTAATATCATCAGGACTCTGGAAGATATTAGGAAAACAAGCTCTTACCTAGAGTCGGAGTTCGAAATGAAATATTTGGGTAAAACCAAATATTGTCAAGGCTTGCAGCTTGAGCATACCCATAAAGGAATTTTAGTACATCAGTCAACATACACTCATAAAGTGTTAGAACGGTTCGGCTTTTAAAATGCATACCCTTCGAAAGTGCCGATGGTCGGCAGATCCTTGCAGCAAGACAAGGGCTCGTACATACCTAAAGAAGAGGGGAAGGAAGTCTTGAGATCGGAATTTTCGTACTTGAGTGCAATAGGAGCACTCATGTATTTAGCAAACTGCACTAGACCGGACATTGCATTTTTCGTAAACCTACTAGCAAGGTATAGTGCAGAACCTACCAAAAGACATTGATCGGGAATAAAAGACATCTTCCGATACCTCCAATGAAGCAAAGATCTTGTATGTTCTACAAAAAGAACCAAGACCTAACTATAACTGGCTATGCAAATGCTGTGTACCTGTCAGACTCACATATAGATAAGTCGCAAACATGCTATGTATTCATATGTGGTGGAACTGCAATTTCATGAAAAATGTCTAAGCTAAGTCTTGTATCTACTTCGACGAACCACTCAAAAATCATAGCGCTATACGAGGCCTCACGGGAATGTTCTTTGCTTCGATGGACGATTCACCACATCCAGCAGTCATGTGGATTGAATACCGCGCAAACCCTCACTATTAAAGTACTGCATACTAAGTCATGTAAAAATTTTACAGATTTATTCACTAAGTCACTTCTAGCGTTTAGCTTTGAAAGATGCATATGTGGAATTGGAATGATGAGACTTAGAGAAGTGCAGAATTCTGGGGAGAATCTTCACAAACTCTTTATTAAAGCTTGATCACGAGGATCGAGTACCCAAAGAATAAATCCTGGAGATTAAATGAAATTGTGTGGATTATACTCTTTTTCCCTTGACTAGTTTTTTCTGAAGTTTCTCGGCTAAGGTTTTTAATGAGGTAATTCGTACAGCACATCAGAACGTGTGTCATGTACCCTTTCTCCAAAAAAAAAATCCCACTGAGTTTTTATAGAGTTTTGATGATATATGAACATGACAGATGAGTACCTAAGGGGGAGTGTTAAGAAACCGGGCCCAGACTAGGAGTCCTGGCCCAAAGTGAGCTCCTCATCCATCCAGTAGCCTATATAAAGGAGGGGGACCCCGACCATTGTAACACAGTTTTCAGAAGAGCAATAAAAAGAAGCCAGAAGTCCCCTCATATCTCTGCTTTCAATCTGTTATTCTGTTCTTGTATTCGTACATCATTCTAACGATTCTGAATTTATCTACGATGTAATCTCTCGAACTGAACTCGTCAGCGATGTTTCCTCGACAGTTAGCGACCCGAAGACTTGTTGGAGTTCAGACGCAGAGACGACCGACTCACCGAGTGGAGTACCATCCGGACGTTCATCCCCACTTACTCCGCTCGCCTGAACTAACAAAAACACAGTGCACTGGCACGCACGTTCCACGTCTCCGCGTGGCGCCGAGCGATTCGCGTTGCGCGCGCTCAACGGGCGCGGTAAGGCTGACTTTGGTTCGGGTTAAGTAACCGAGTTGGTTAATCTTAACTTAGCTAAATTAGCTTAACTCAAATTTTATGTTTGGCAACCAATCTTGTTAATCTAAATGGATTTGTTAATTTTTAGTTGCCTGAAATTCATCAGTCACGTACAATTACACAGTACTAAACTCAAAATTACAGTACTAAGTGATGTACAATTTTAGCATAACTTTACTGTAATTTTTAATTCTATTTGTTTTTATTTTTGTATTTGTTTTGTTTGGTTTTTTTTCTTGTGTTTGTAGAGTTCACCTGCTTTTACTTTTGTTTATTTTATAATAAAAAACAATTTGACTTATATGATCGAACGGTAATAAAAGATGACTAATAAATAAAGAAAAATTCAATCACTCTTTAATTTAAATAGACACTCCCTAATTCTTGACCTAAAGATATTTGACATATTATACTCCTTACCCACCTCTTAACCCGCACCAAACGGGGCCTATAAGGTAGCACGTACACTACAAGCACCTGTCTCTCTCCCCAAAGGCCCCCGAACCCTTTTTCCACGGCTCACACGAATTATTCCACGAGCAGATCCATTGTGCAATCCGCCAACTGTGCCACTGAGCCGCCGGGGCCCACGCTACGTACTTACAGCCGGCGGTGCAATCATCGGGCGTTGGCAGGAATATATTTTTAAATCAAATGTGTCGGCCAGGGTTTATTTAGCGTCTAATCCAAATCCGGCGATGTGTGGTGCGTGGTGCGTGTGGAGAAAGCCTCCACCAGTCCCAAACAGCCTCCCTCCGTAGAAGAATTCGTGTCTCTCGGTTAGCAGCCGGTGGGAAATGTTTTAGTACAGTTGCAGTACACACTAGCGCATGCATGCTTGCTTGCTTAGTTGTGTTACTGTGTTGTGCTGTATTACATGTGTCGACCAGAAATATTATTGTGCAAACTTCTTTATTCTAATAAATATTGCCTTTCTTCTCTCAAAAAATAAATATTGCCTCTTTAAAAATGTAATAAATATTGCAATATCTGCAATGCTTAAATTGCTAATTGATCAGCAATACATAAAAATAAAATAAAATAAAATAAAATATATTTATTTAAACGGTTATATATCTCGCACTTCTTAATTCCTTTGAATACTTTTTATCATGTGCATGTTTAAGGTGCCTAGGTCGGGTGTGTTTAACGTTTTAATTATACAGTTTTTTATGTAGTATGTGCGCCATATATATGTTCTCAGGAAGGAAGGTCTTGCATTGTTGCAACGTCCATGTCTACGTGGCTTTAGCGAGATGTGACTTTCACTTGTTGGATACCCTTTCATTTTCTTCACCGCACGTGCATCACACCTTATTTTTGCGGCTTGGCTACTTTAGTGGGGTCTAACAAAGATCTTGCAGAATTTCAATATTTATGTTTAATTTTGGCAATGTTAAAGTAATCCATCGATCCTATCCTCCGTAATCAGTAAAGTCCAAAAGTACTGTAGTTGTGTGCAATTTGCCAGCATGCACAGGCGCTTGCATATATTCTCTATCAACTGCCATATACTCCTAGTTGAAATCATATGCTGGTGCTTCCATAACGTTCATTGGTGCCATGCGTGTTGGTTTATATATGCGTTAGGGCCACCATTTTTTTAAAAGACTACATTTAAATTTGCCGCTCCTACTGTCACATAGAACTATCACTGTGCGATCCAAACTCCGAAGAATCCAATTCTAAGGTCGACAAGACATGCATGAAAAAGAAGAGTGAACTGAAAACCTAGACTAAACTAATTTATAACAAATATAGTCTTGTATTCTTGTGCAATGAAATTTATACATGGATAAAAACAAAGCAAAAAAAAGAGAAATACAACGAAGGTACCTCGCTAATGGAAAGTGTATCCCAAAAATATGTAAATATGGTTCGAGTGGGTAACAACATGTACATCAAAATTAGAAAAATTAGTGATACAATATAAAATTGTACTTAAATGATTATGAATATTCAAAATAAAAGAACCATACCACTAAGGCGCTAGCTTGAATCACGACTTTCACGAGACAAATTCATTCTAGTCGAGGCTTTTTTGGTTGAGTTACGCTCTCATCGGTTGGAGGAGTACTACTTGGAAGTACTTGTGAAATAATTATGCAAAGTTCGTTTCTCCATTTTTGCAAACCTACAAATTAATTGCTAATTGAGTATATACCACACTATATCAATTATCAAACTTACTAACAAATTGGTAATTGAGACATTGAGTAACAAGTATTGAAGTATATACCAAAACAACTAAACAATCACTTGGTTCGGCACAGCAGTCAACAGAGCCCACTACCCACGCACTTCGGCACTTCAATCAGCAGCCCACTGCCTCGCCCAAATCGCCTCGCCTCCTCCTCACGACACTGTCCCACTCCTCACATACCTCACGACCTCACCTCCTTGGTGGCTCGGTCTTGTGGTGGCTCTTGGCCTCCTTCCGGCGATCGACCTCCTTGGTGTGATCACGTCGGCCACCCTCGCTAGCTCGCCTCCTCCGTCTCGGCCCTCCTCACGCGATCAAGCACGCGACCGGTGGCTCCTCATTCCTCACGTGGTCACGCGGCTCACACCTCCTCCGGCTCAGACTCCTCCCACGCTCGGTTTGCGGTACCCACGCCTCGGCCTCCTCGATCTCGGCCTCCTCGGCTCTGCGTGGCGATGCGACGTGCGGACCACGGTGGCTCCGCCCCTCACTACGCCCTTGGGTTGAAGTGCGCATGCACTTCGATTGATTGGGAATTGAATCGAATGGAATGGAGAATTTTGCAACAGGACAACAGGGGAACGTGAGGTGCGCATGGGTCTGAGCTTCGCTGCTTCGCCAAGGGCAAGGCCCATATGCTTTTGTTCCCACTCCCCGTCCCTCTCGATTGCTCTACTGCTAGTGTGCAGCTGCTTCTTGTTTGGCGCAGCAATGGCACATGGGGTTGCTAGGGAGAGGGGTGTTCGGTCGCCGGTGGAGGATAGAGTTTAGCCTAATGAAGTCTACTCGGTGGATTCGCCACAGCATTTGCTCTTGCTTACCGGTACCAAATAGATTAATTGCGTTCCTCGCATCGTACCCTCACTCAACGCAACGAAGATTTACTACTAGTACGCACCATGCTAAATCGCCCCGCGTCCCCGCAACTTTTTTTTTCTTCCAGATTTAGCACTACGAGAACAGGCAGTGCCGCAGCCTACACACTGTGAGATGGGAAACTCGTGTTTAGGGGCTTAGGGCCCGCCCGACGAGCTTGAGTGCCTGGCAACATGGTCCCTAGAGCCGATTTTTTACACCAGGAATTGCCAGGTTTACTTTCTCGCCGTCCGAGCCCCCGACGCGCCGCTCCTGGCCACCTCACGCAAACGGACAAGAGGCGGTGACTGCCTGGTACGCGATACGGGGTACGTGCACCCACCGCCGCGCGATTCCGTGGTCCTTGGCGAGAAAGCGTGGCAGTGTCGCAAGCGTGTGGTGCGGGGCGTCGAGGCGTGAGGACGCGTCGTCACGCACGCAGCCCACGGGACAGGCTCCTACGTACGCACGTAAGGTGGTCGCGACCGGCGCGTGCCGGTCTGCGGGGCCCCGCGTGCTGTCGGTCCATGCCGCGCGCCTCCACCGCTTTTTAACGGGAGAGGGACAATAAGTATGTGCGCGCTTGATTGTCTGTAGGCCTTTTTTACCTTTTTCTGTAGGAATCATCTACGATAAAACTAGGCAAGTTGAGTGGATATATAATAGAATTGTTTAATTGTGCTTTTTTTATTGGATCAGTCTTTGCTGAGATATTATTTGGTTAGTTATATCAGGATATTAAATACATGAGTAGATACGATGTTGGATAGTTTGGTTGCCTATATATGGGAAAGTGTGCCCACCTCTTTTAGTCGGTGGTGAAAATACCCCATTAGTAAGATGTTTTAGTTGGATAAAAAATGGCTAAGGGAAAAATGAATAAGGGAAAATTGCTAGTTAGATGTTTTAGTTGCATACATCGTTACAATCTTCTATTCGCATGCTTCCAGCGTTCCAGTCATAGTTGATTCTTGAGTACAATCATCATCATCAACAACAATACGTGGATTTTTAGCTTTGAGTACTACTCTAGACGTAGCTCTAAGTACATTCACATCATGCATACTCATATGTTCAAATGAAAGACTTACATCAAGATTTTATCAATCAACCATAAGTACTACTGCCATACATAATCATGAGAGGAAAAGTACAAAATTATACTCCGGTGCTTGAACAAAAGACTCACAATCAAATTTTGTTAATCATTCATAACTACTGTAGCCATATTTTTCTCATACACGGTCATGAGAAGAAAGGCACAAAATCAAGCCAAAATATTGATTCCTCTATCAATTCGACCTCATCGGCAAGAAAATGCACCTGAAGTTCAGGGCACACAAAGATAAGCAATCCATACATACAAAATGGGAACTCGGTATGTAGAGAAGATTAGAGTAGGAAACTTAATGCAACTCCAGTTTATACAGTATCAGAAAATCTTCTAAATTCAACAACTCATTGAAAACAGAAATAATCATGCGAATGTTTTGTTTTGGTTGTTTGTTTATTGCTATCAGGTGTCAGGCTGCTCAAGATGAGATCTTGGTCTCCTCGCCACTTGGGTTAAAATTTGATCACAAATTAAATATGACAATTATTCTTAAATAAATTAGCACTTGAGCTTTTACATAAAATCTTGTAGACTGAATGCATTATAGTGAACTGAATCACACTGAACTAAAGAACCACAGTAAACTGTAATGGACAAAGAATCACAGTGAACTGTAATAGACAACCAAACAGTGCAAAAAATTCATGCACATATGCGAGACAGGCTTATGCAGGGAACCAAACGCACCCTAACTTAACACAATAGGAAACAACAAGTAATCTACAAGCTCAGGATCAATTTATATCCAATTGTCGTATTCAATCTCAATTTGACATCGGTTTTTCATTGAGCATGTTCCACTCACCCGATGGTTGTACACCTGAGTTCCACTCACCTCAACACCCATGTCCTCAATCAAATACCTAGCAACCTACATTGTGCAAATGTTCACAATGCAAATGACAAAGTGCAGCACCATCACACACGATAGGACCCCCTATTCTGCCACATCTTCCTAGCTAAGTCATCTCTCATCTGAGCCCATGCCCTATTATCTTGTGCAATGTCATTGTGTCCTTTCTCATCAATAGGGTTCACATGCCACGTGGACTCCGGTGGGACACACTCATCCATTCCATATTGAAGGATCCAATTGTGTAGGATAGAACATGCAAGAACTAACTTGACTTGGGTTTTGAATGGGTGGAAAGGTTTATTGTAAACAATCTGGATCCGGTTCTTGAATGTGCCAAAGGCCCTTTCGACCGAGACCCTAAGAGAGGAGTGTCGTAGGTTGAACAACTCCATCTTATTATGAGGGTAATTCCTTCAACTATACTCTCTCAAGTGGTACCGAGTGGCTCGGTACGGTGGAAGGAAGCCCGGTCGAGCAGCATATTCCGCATCCACAAGGTAGTATTTTCCTACCAAATGATAAAGTACCCTTAACATTACTACTATAAATGTGACAAAATTTTAACCAACATTAACTTCTACGTAATTATTTAGTATACCTTGGGGCACCCTTAGGCCATCGTCCATCTCCAAAGCATCAACAAGTATGAGAGCATCATGGGCTGACCCTTCCCAACCAGCAAGGACATAAGTAAACTTAAGATCAAAATCAACAGAAGCCATGACATTCTGGGTAGTGGTGCCCTTCCTACCCCTGAAGCCTGCCGATACTTTTGTAGGAACCCTTGAGAGAACATGGGTGACATCAATTGCACCAATACAGTCCTAACACACATTGAAGCAATTTAGATCAGCACAAACCTCTCTACAAGTTGAGCGTGAACCGAAGATTAGTTAAGGGTGTAAAAGTATATTATTACATTGAAGTAGGGATTGAACCTCATATTTGTTTGGATTTTAGGGGGGGTCAGTGGAGGGTGGTGAAAGCATCTAGGCACCTAAAAATAATTTTAGTAATTAATGACAACAATGTGTTATGGGACTAATATGTGTGCTAAAATGTTCTAAAGGCTTTGTCCTGGAGTTTTAATGATGACATGGAAATGGCAAGGCAAAGATGGTGAAAAGATCGACATGGCTCAAGACAAAGGTATTGAAAAGCCTAAGGACCCCTTTTATAGTTTTTACCGATCTCGGTGTTTTGATGAAAAGAATGGATTGTAGGCTAGATGTCATTCTATAAAGAGTGATCATGGCTAGTAGCTTGAGGATATATTTTTGTTCCATCTTGATCAACTAGGAGTCATGCATTGCATTTAGAAAAGCTTCTGAAAATTCTTCAATAAAAATCAGTATGACCGAAGTTGATGAGTGGTACTACCGCAGTGCGGCAGTACCGGATTTTAGTTGGCAGTACATTGATTCCAGAGAGCGTGTTTTGGGGTGTTTTTCTCCCTTGATAGTCGGTAGTACCGATTGTGCCTAGCGGTATTACCGCCGTGCGGTAGGCAGTTGACCCGGAACTTGTGAGTGTGGTAGTATCGCACCTCTTTATAACGACTAGTTCAGGCGTATTAAATGAACAATAGTCGATCATTGAATAGTGATGCAGTAATACAAGCCGATGAACAGTGATAGTACTGCACCTGCTGAATTTTTTAGAAAAATGATTGCAACGGTCGAATTTGTGGTTGGGGGCTATAAATACCCCCCTCACCAGCACCAAGTTCTGCATCTTGGACCTCATTGAGTACACTTGAGCCTTTTGGTGCGCTCTCATCTACTCATTTGCTCATATTTCACATTTTGAGATAGCTGAGAGCATTCAAGTGCATATGCATCATTAGTTGATCTCTTTGGCACTTGATTATCCCCCAAGTAAGTGCTATAATTTGTTACTCTTGGTGCTTGTCGACACCTAGATGGCTTGGAGGCAGTTTGCGCGGTGATCTCTTCAAGAAGAGTGTAAAGAGGCCCGACAAAGATTATGACTAGTTGGTGCTTACCATCTCCGGAGTGGAGGAAGATCAATCTTAGTGGAATCGAGGTGGTTGAGGCTTAATTCGTGGATTCGATCCAATTTATTTCGACTTACCTTAACGTGGACTAGTGAAGACCGGCAAGTCTTCGATACCACAGGAAAAACTTCAATTATCTTCATTGTGGTTTTCTCTTGTCTTTACTATTTTCGCATTTACATTTATAGCAATTTATTTGTGTGGAATTGCTTAGCTAGAATTCTATTTAGTATTGACATAAGCTTCGATGTTGTCTTAGTCAAGCATAGAACTTATCTTTTGAATTGTGCTAGTTTTTATAATTGTTAAAATTAATAATTAGCTCACTAGTTTTGAAACCTGCTATTCACCCTCCTCCAGTCGGTCATCCTTGATCCTACAAATGATATCAGAGTTTGGTCTCTCTATTATTTAGGTTTAACCGTCTAAGAGAGAAAGGATGGCTAGTAAGGGTATGTTTATAGGCAAGGCACCTCTATTTGATGGATTAAATTACGCTTATTGGAAAATAAGAATGTCTATTTATTTAAAGGCCATGAGCCCAAGCATATGGAGAATTGTTAGTGTTGATTTTGTTATGGCACTTGATCCGACACACCCTGTGGATCTTGAGGAATGAAACTTCCACCTCAATGCTCAAGCGATGGACACTCTTTTTGGAGCTTTGAATGCGGATGGGTTCAATCGAGTGAGCAACCTCGAAACTGCTCATGAGATATGGATTACACTCTCAAAAATTCATAAGGGCGCATCCACAGTCAAAGAAGCCAAATTGTATGGGCTTCAGATTAAATATGAGATATTTACAATGCTACAACATGAAAACATCACTGGGATGTATTCTAGACTCAACAACATTGTAAATGAGCTCAAAGGCCTATGCACTAACCTAACTAATGTTGATGTTGTGCAAAAAATGCTTTGGACTCTACTGGATAAATATGAGACGTTGGTGACTCTATTTCTCAACCCACCCGAGTTATCAAGAATAACACTAACATGTCTCTTGGGCAACCTCATAACCAATGAATTGTACAAGAAGGACAAGGAGGAGCTCGTGGAGCAATCCTCCTCCAAGAACAAGATTACCGCTTTCCAAGCAAAAACGGAATCAAGTGATGAAACGGAAGATGAAGAAGATGACTCCGACGAGGAGTTCGCTCTCCTTGTAAGTAGAATGCAGAAATTCATGAGAAGACGCTCATATCGGAGTGCAAACTTTGACAAGAACAAGAAAGAGCACTTCTCCAACGACAATAAGCACTATAACAATATTCGTTGCTACGAGTGCGACTATAATAGACATATTGTCTCTCTTTGCCCCAACGAGAAGGATGACAAGGGCAAATCGTCGAAGATGAAGGAAATCAACGGCAAGAAGAAGCTCTTCAAGATGGCAAAAATGAAGCATGTGTTAGGGAATGGAACTCTGATGAGGAATATTTCGACTCCGACTCCGATAATGATGAGTCTTCCAAGATGAAGGGACTTGTTGGAATTGCCATCAAAGAAGCGTCATCACTCTTCTCCACTCCTACATGCCTCATGGCAAGAGGAGAAAAGGTAAAATCTATTAATGATAGTGAACCTACATATGATGAATTAATGGATATACTTAAAGAATTAAATGAATATGGAAAAGAGAAGTTAAAGTTTAAGGTCTTGAAGGAAGATATAAGGTCTTGAAGGAAGATATCTCTCTCTATAAAAGATTGTTATGAGGAACTAAAAGAAGCTCATGACTCTCTCCTTCTAAAGGATATTAACAAATCTCATTCAAATATTAGAATTACTTGTGATATTATGAATGAGATGCCTAGTGTGGAAGTCACTCCAAAAATCATTTGTATGACTTGTACTTCTATTTCTTGTGATAATTTATTAGCCATGCCATGTTGTTCTAAAATTAATTCTAATTCTAGTATGGCTAAATCTTGTGATCCTTTGCTCATCGTGGAAAATAATAACTTAAAAAAGCAAGTCACCAAGCTAAGAAAAAGCTTGGAAAAATGTTTCAAGGGAAAGCCTACACTTGACAAATTATTGAGTGGGCAAAGGTGCCAGTTCAATAAAGAGGGACTTGCGTTTAGTCCCAAGAAAGGTAAGAAACAAGTTTACAATCCCGCAAGATTTGCAAAAGAAAATAGAAAATGTTGTCATAATGTAGAACATTTATAAAATTCATGCTCTATTGCTAAAACTCAATCATATGGCATTTATGATTTATGCTACATGCTTAGAAAATCTAAAGATAGAAAAATTGTAGCTAAATTCATTGGCATGTCAATTTTAAGTGCAAAAAGAATGCTATTTGGGTGTCCAAAGCCTTTGTTACTAACCTCCAAGACCGAAATAAATTTGGGTACCTAAAAGAACTTGATTCTTATTTTGTAGGCGAACTACAAGACCGGTGAAAAACATTGGGTACTTGATAGCGGTTGTACCCAACACATGACCGGGGACAGAAAAATGTTCACCACATTCAAGAACGGAAAAGGAAGTGACAAGATCACATTTGGTGATAATAGTAAAGGAACAGTACTTGATATTTGTAAAATTGCTATATCAAATGACCTTTCAATTTCTAATGTATCTTTAGTCGAATCACTTAACTTTAATTTGTTATCTGTTGCTCCAATTTGTGATCTTGGCTTAACATGCAATTTCTCTTTTGAAGGTGTTTAATTTTCTAATGAAAAAGATAACTATTTAGCTTTCAAGGGATTTCATTTTGGCAATATTATTTGGTAGATTTATATTCAAATGATTCATGTTTGAAAACATGTTTAATTGCAAAAACATCTTTGGGTTTGCTTTGGCATAGAAGGTAAGCTCATGTTGGAATGATTCAATTCAAAAAACTTTTTGAACATGACTTAGTGGTTGGCTTAAAAGATGTAAAGTTTAAGAAAAATAGATTATATAGCGCTTGCCAAGGTAGAAAGCAAGTTGCAAACTTTCATCCTTCCAAGAGTACCATGTCAACGTCTAGACTATTAGAGCTCTTACTTATAGAATTGTTTGGGTCAACAACCTATAAGAGCATCGAGAGTAATGTCTATTGTTTAGTCATTGTGAATAATTACTCAAGTTATACATGTGTCTTCTTCCTACATGACAAAGCCGAAACCTCTAGCATTTTCAAAAGTTTTACAAAAAGAGCTCAAGATGAATTTCATTTCAAAAATCAAGAAAGTACGTAGTGATAATGGCACCGAGTTCATGAACATTAAATTTAAAGATTTTTGTGATAAACTTAGAATAAAGCATGAACTTTCCACTACCAACATTTCTGAGTAAAATGAAGTTGTAGAAAGGAAAAAGTCGAACATTAATTGAAATGGCTAGGACAATACTTGATGAGTATATTACTTTCGATAATTTTCAGAAGCAATCAATATCGTTTGTCTTTATTTGTATAGACTTTTGAAAAAGTCTTCGTCTGAACTTCTTGTTGGAAGAAAATCAAACATCTCCTATTTTTGTCTATTCGGTTGCAAATGCTATATTTTAAGGAAAGATGTTCGTCTTTCAAAATTCCAAAGTCGATGTGATGTTGGATTTTTACTTGGCTATTCACTAAATAGTAAAATTTATCCTGTCTTCAACAAAAACTCCGGTTTAGTTGAAGAGACTCATGATGCTCAATTCGATGAAGCTAATGGCTCTAAAGAAGAGCAAGAAAATTCAGATGATGTAGGTAACGAAAGATTAATGCAAGCAATAAAGAATATGCAAATAGGTGACATCAAGCCAAAAGAATATCTAAATGACTTACCATCTTCCACTCAAGTTGAACCTCATACTTCTTCCACTTCAAGTCAAATTCAAATTAATAAAGAGAACAACAGGGAAGATGGACAACCACCGAACTTACCCACAAAGATTCACAATTCAATTGCAAAAGATCATCAAATAGATCAAATATTGGTTGATGTGAGTAAGGGGGTCCAAACTCGATCTCGTGTTGCTTCTTTTTGTGAATATTACTCTTTTGTCTCTTTTTTTGAGCCAAAACATGTAGATGAAGTATTTGTTGATCCGAATTTGGTGAGTGTTATGCGTGAAGATCTAAATAACTTCACCTGAAATGAAGTTTGGACATTGGTGGATAGACCCAAGGAATATAACATAATTGAAACAAAATGAGTCTTTAGCAACAAGCAAGATGAAAGTAGAATGGTTCTAAGAAATAAGGCAAGATTAGTCGCTCAAGGATTCTCACAAGTCGAAGGATTCTCACATTCGGATATTACTTGCTTTTGCATATTGTTTCAATATTAAATTATTTCAAATGGATGTTAAAAGTGATTTCCTAAATGGTAAAATATATGAACTTGTATTTGTTGAACAACCACTCGGTTTTGAGGATCCAAAGAATCCAAATCATGTGTACAAACTCTCTAAGGCGATTTATGGTCTCAAGCAAGCTCCTGGAGTAAGGTATGAACGTCTTCCAGATTTTCTACTTTTAAAAGGATTCAAAATTAGAAAGGTTGACACAACGTTGTTCACAAAAGTTTTAGATAATGAACTCGTTGTATGTCAAATTTATGTTGATGATATTATCTTCGGATCTACTAAACAACAATTTTGTAAATAATTTGGTGATATGATGTCTAGGGAATTTGAAATGTCTGTGATCGAAAAACATAGCTATTTTCTTGGACTTCAAATCAACTCAAAGATAGGACTTTTGTGAGCCAAACAAAGTACGTGAAGGAATTAATAAAAAGGTTTGGCATGGAAGACGCAAAACCCATCAAGACTCTCATGGGTACCAATGGGCGTCTTGACCTCAATGAGCAAGTTAAATCGATAGATTTAAAGCTTTATAGATCAATGATTGATGGTTTGCTCTATCTTATCGTATCTAGGTACAATATTATATTTAGTATTTGCATGTGTGCAAGATTTCAAGTATCACCAAAAGAGTGTCATTTAGTGGTCGTGATAAGAATTCTAAAATATTTAAAGCGTTCCTCTAGCATTGGCTTATGGTATCCCAAAAGTGCTAAATTTGATTTAATTGGATATTCGGATTCCGATTATGCAGGTTGCAAAGTTGATACAAAAAACACCTTGGGTAGTTGTCAATTCTTAATAAGATCTTTAGTTTCATGGTCATCAAAGAAATAAAATTTTGTAGCCCTATCCACAGTCTAAGCCGAATATATTTCCGTAGGGAGTTGTTGAGCTCAATTGCTAAGGATGAGGCAAACCTTGATGGATTATGGAATTAAATTTGATAACATGCCTCTTTTGTGCGATAATAAAAGTGTGTTGAAGATAGCAAATAATCCAGCTCAACAATCAAGAACCAAGCATATACATATACGCCGCCATTACTTGAGAGATTATGTGAGCAAGGGAGATATAATCATTAGGCACATAAGGACCGATGATCAATTATTCGATATCTTCACCAAACCATTAGATGAGAGTCAGTTCTGCAAATTGAGGAATAAGTTAAATGTCATAGATCACTATAATGTTGCTTAAAACTCATGCTTCATGTCAATTGCTCTCATTTGGAGTTTTTAAAGTTCTTATGAAAATAATTTTAAAATCTTTCTCAAAATTTTATAATTTAATAAAAACTATATTAATTGGGGCTTTTATTGTCTATCTCATGTATAATGATCCTAAAGAATATTCATTTGAGTGTTAAATCAGGGATCATTTGCATCTCTGCTCAGCCCCTGATTTTTCAAAAAAAAATAGTAAACCCGCAGTCTACCGCTGGCCGGTAATACCACGCCTTAAGTGCAATACTATCGCGCATGACTGGTGGTCCTAAAAATGGTTGTGACCGATTCCTTAACTCGTGCCCAACTTTTACCCTTGCGGTGCAATCTTCCACATTCCAGAAAAACCACTGAATCTCATCTCTCTCTCTCTCTCACTCTCTCTCTTCTCTTCCTCTTCCACAAACTACTCCCAAAATCTGTCAAATTTGTGTAGTGTTTGTTGGATCTTTGACTGAAAATTGGTTGTTGAGATCGTTTCTCGTCTATCCCTCTAGGTAAATGCCCTTGGAATCTCCTCCTCTTTCATTTTAGGCATTTATCTCCATTTCTATGGTTTGAGTAAAATGTATATAATTTAATCAATTTCTTTTGGGCAAAATAATTGAAAATAGTATTTGATGACTTATTATGTCTATCCCATGACTTTGCTCAAGCCAAATACCACCCGAGGCAGACGGTACTACCGCTCACCTGTAATACCGGAGTGCCAACAGCGGTACTACCGCTCCAGTAGAGATGAATTGATTTTATCATGTCTCTTTACTTGAGTTCTATCCTATCTTATCCTAATTGTTGTCTCCTATCTTAGCAAACATGCCTCACAATTCTGGACCTTCGTGGTGAAAAGGAAAATTGAAAATTGCATATAAATATGAGGATGGGTTTGAAGAAGATTCAACCGACAATAATACATGTGATGAGGACTACGTGCCAAACAGAACCCCTTCTTTGTTGCAGACCCAAGGAAGATAAAAGGTGAAAGATACACAACTATGAGACATACAAATCACTTCCTTCTGCCAGAAAATGTAGTTGATCCATTCTTTCACACAAAGTTCCAGGAGGATATTTTCTATCATATTTTTGACAAGAAAAACTTTGCGAACCATCAATTTTTCACTTGGGATCATCTCAATCAAAACCCCTTCTTCAATGGATCCATTATACTTTTAACCGAGTAGAATTGGAAAGTATTGTGACTTTGAAGTGTGATTATGACACTAGAACCATCAAACAGTTCTATGCCACAGTACTTGTCTCTCCAGAATCTGATTCTCTCACCTGGATGACAACCTCTCACCAACTTAGTGCTTCAAAGGTAGATTGTCATGAATCTTGGCGCATCCCTACACCTCGGAGTGGTTCTGTTGCCATGAAAGTACATGTTGAGAAACCTTGGAATTTGGATGAAATCAATTAGTTATATGATTCCTCTCAACCCTTTGAGCTTGGAAAAGCAACTAGACTTTTACCTATACCAAGTATAATCAACATCATTTTGAGAGCTACCTTCTTTCCGGGAGGCGGATACAATGATGAAGTTCATCGCAAAGATTGGAATATTATCTATCACATCTTGAAGGGTACCAAGTTTTACATTGTTGACTTTATCATTGCTGATATTGGTTTTCCAACAAGTGATACTAAAGATACTATTTTCTATACTCCCTACATTATGAACCTAATTCAGAAGTTCGGTTTCTATTTTGCCTGTGAGACAATTCACATAGAGTACAGACCAAGCATCCTCCCTCCTCCCTAATGGGGTATCTGAAGTGACTCTTTTTGGTACTTGATGCCCAAGGGGGAGCCTAGGAGGAAATTGGAATTTTAAGCTTCCATATCAAGTTCAACTCAAGACTTTTATTTATGTTATATACTATCTTATATATTTGGATTTGTAATATCTTGTCTTTATTTGGACTACTTGGATCTTTTAGTGCTTGTAATAATCTAGTTAAACTTATCATGCTATGATTCATTATACTTGTTGCTCATTTTATCTACCATCTTTATCATGATTATTATCTTCTTATGCTTCACATGATAAATCTTTACATGCTTCTCATATTCAATAAATAAAGGAAACTCCGGCAATTTTTTTCAAAAATTCACACATGTGCATGAAAATCACTTCATGAATCTATATGCACATATTCAGTGAGAGTTTTGCTGATTAACTTTGAAAGCATATAATTCTTCATCTCTTTTGAACTCATTTAAAAAATTATTTGTGTCGGTGATATAAAACCGATCTTATGTATGATTGTTTGATTCAGAGGGTCTCCTAGACTGAAGCTATGTGGAGAATGACCTGTGGATTTTATATAGGTTCAGGCCTTCTCTGGGGAGAATAATAGCCCTACTCCTGTGTGTGTTGTATTGGATATGAGTGTACAAATAACAACAAGAGAAAGACTGAAATCTAAGTCCTCTGCTACTGATCCCCTTCTCCCTCCCCCCCTTCTTCCTTTTCATGTCGTCTGCTGACTCCACCCTTTATATAGTGCTCGAAGAGGGCGGCGGTTTCTCCAGTCCAAAATGCGCCTCAACGCTTCAGATGATGAAACTGTTATTGGAGATTATTGCTGGAGTAGTAACATCCCCACGTCGCCAGGCAGTTATCATCAGGACAAAGAGATTAGTCATGCAATTATTCCAGGGAATAATAGCATAATTAACTATCTCATATCTTTAAACATGGTGTAGAAGACTACAGGTGGTCGAAAAGGAGGTTCGACTAAAGGGGTCAAAGGGAGGTTTTGACCACAGGTGGTCGGAAGGAGATCTTGACTACCTGGTCGGAAGGAGGTTCGACCAAAGGGGGTCGGAAGGAGGTTTCGACTACAGGTGGTCAAAAGGAGGTTTCGATTACCTAGTCGGAAGGAGGTTCGACCACAGGGGGTCGGAAGGATGTTTCGACTACATGTGGTTGGAAGGAGGTTTCAACTACCTGATCGGAAGGAGGTTCGACCATAGGGGTCGGAAGGAGGTTTTGACTACAGGTGGTCGGAAGGAGGTTTCGACTACCTCGTCGGAAAGAGGTTCGACCACAGGGGGTCGGAAGAAAGTTTCGACTACAGGTGGTCAGAAAGAGGTTTCGACTACCTGGTCGGAAGGAGGTTCGACCACAGGGGGTCGAAAGGATGCTTTGACTACGTGACTACCTGGTCGTAGCAATGGTTGTAGACCTGTTCGTAGCCATGGTTGTAGACCAGGTCGTTGGACATGGGCGTAGACCTGGTCGGAAGGAGGTTCGACATCGCGAGGTCGGACAGAGCTCGGGTAGTATCAAAAAGGAACGAAGAGGTCAAGGGCTACCTTTCAGTGCTGGCTGCGGTGGTTGGAGAATGTGGTCAAAGAAGGCTATCATAGATGGTCGTACGTGGTCGTAGGTTGCAACCGGTCCAAGGTGGTCGGCACGGGGACCAAGGGTCTTCTTCTTTGTGTTCTTGTTGACAGTGGGGACTGGCCGAGGTGGTCGAAAGAAGCTTGACGTCGTTAATGGGTGACGGCGACGACGATGACTTCACCGAGGGGAGGACAACCCGAGTAGACATATGAGTAAGGAAGGGTAAGGGAAAGTCAAGCATGGTTAGGAGATCGTGCCAGAGCAAGAATCGGAAAATAGATGACCTCACTGGATTGGCCAGAACGGCAAGTGAGGGCGGCGACCGCGAACCGAGTGCCACAGGACATGAAGAAGATGCTCCGCGTTTTCGGTGCTCCGACTGCGACGAGGGATAAAGGAGGTGAGATGTAGCAAGATGACATTGAAGCGGTGCAGAAAGACAAGAAGAGGGAGGCCCAAGTTCTTCTGTGCGGTCGGGGAGGTACTTGCGGCGAAGCGGTCATGGTAGAGCTTAACCTTCGGGTCTTGGAGCTCCCTTGAGCTTAGAGAAGAGGGAGGATGGAGAAGGGAGCTTAGTGATGGCGGAACGAGGTAGAAGGAGGGCGAGGGTGGCTTTCATAGGCCACGGACGAAGTGTGTGAGGGGGCGAGGGCTCCTTGGTGCTCCATTTATCGAGAGAGGAGGAGGACCGGGGCAGAGCATGGGCGTCGCAACGGGGATGAGATGGGAGCAGGTGGGAAGGAGAAAGAAAAGAGGGGTGGGTGCGGCGAAGGACGGCAATTAAATGCGCATGCGTCCAGAGGGAAAAAGGTGCGAGATTCGCGTCGAGGCGACGACTTTGTAGCGATGGTGACGCACGTGAGCGCTGGTAGTTTGGGCGCGACGAGGAGGAAGGTGACCATGCGAGGAGGTGGCTGACAGGCGGGCCTGGTCGGACCTAATCGGAGGGTCTGGTCGGACCGAGTGGTTCTGGTTGAAATCCAGAGGTTGGTCGAACCGAACGGCTGGTCGAACACCAGAGGCTGGTCGAAACGAGCGAGTAGTCGAAATCGAAAGCTGGTCAAAATCGAGAGTTGGTTGAAACTGAGAGCTGACCGAAATCGAGCGACTAGTGATGGCACGGTGCTGGTGTCACGGCGCAGCGAGGAAAGGCACTAGCGACGAACATGACGCGACGGTGCAGGGGAGGTCGCCGGAGCAGGTGGCGAAGGCGAGAGGGTGACGCGGAATGAAACGGCGTGGACGCGGAGAGGGAGAGCAGGTGGGGCAACACAGACGCTCGTGCGGCAGGTGGGAGAGGCAGATCGATGCGACAGGACGGCGTGGCGCGGCGGGGTCAACGGGAGTAGGTGAGGGAGGAGACAGGGCTAAAGACCGAGAGGACAAGGCAATCGAGGCGTTGACGCGGCGACATGGCAAGCTAAGCTAGCAGGGCATGGGCACTGGCTTCGGGAGGAAGACAGAAGAAAGCGACAGGAAGAAACAGGAGAGGGAAAAGAAAGAAAATCCAAAAAACAAAATAAATCTAAAAATTTCAAGATAATTTTATGAAAAACTTTGGAACCTGAATAGATTAAATAAAATAAGCTTGGATTTAAAATGTTTTTCATTCGAAAATTCAATTTACACTTCAAATTAATCAAATAAAATTTAAATAGTTTATTTTATTTTTAAAGCTTGGAAAAGACTCTGGAAATAGAATAAAATAATTTTTATTTAATTAGAGTTTATTTTACTCACATTTAAATTATTTTCATTTCTGATATTTTAAATTAAGCTTTAACTAATCGAGATAAATCGAATGGCGATTTTTATTTTGAAAACTTTGAAAAGGCCTGAAAATCAAATAGATTAATTTTTAAATAAAAAAACTACTTCCAACTTAAAGTTTGCTTTTATTTTTGCCTATAACTATTTTTTAAATTTTGAAAGATAGGAGCAACCTTTTTTAACTATCAAAAGGTTCAAGAAATTAAATAAGTTTTTTTTCTTTTTAACTTTAAATCCAAAGTAAACCAACAAACTCATTTTTATTTTATTTTTATACACTAGAAAAATCAAGAAAAGCAATCAAACTCTTTTAAAATAGTCATAAAGTCAAGGAAACTATTTTACAACTCAGAAAAGGCAATAAAATAATAACTTTATTAATTTTAAAATAGCAACAGAACTTTGGGATATTACAAGCATGCAAGAAGTGTAGATATAGGCAGATCATGGTCCAATGCTGGATCTCAGCTTGATCTACAAGATTTCATACCCATCGAACAGGTCAAAGAAAGAGAAATCTCTTGTTCACCATGAAACTGAGGAGGAATGTATCAAAGAAACAGAAGGAACTGAACAGATCTACACGATTATATACCCATCGAGCAGATCAAAGAAACCGAAGGAGGAACAAGAGCGCACAACATGAGAGAGAGGGGGGAATAGGAGGAGAGGGGCCACCGGGGCCTTGCAACGTCGGGTACCCCCCTGGAGCACCGTCCGCCGGTCTTACCTCCAGAGGCGAGAGTAAGGTCAACACAGAGAGTGATGAGAGTAGCGAGGATGAATGCAGTCTTGCGTGTTGCCTTCGGGAGGTGAGCCCGAGGGTCAAAACAAAAGAACACAAGAGCAAATGAGGAGGCGATTGGATACGAGAGCAAATGCAAATGAAGTAACCCTAGCGCTCAGGAGTGCACACACATATACAGCGGTGGGAGCGTGGCTGCATCCCACGGCCTAACTCGCGAGCGAAGGTTGCGAGACGCGTTTCCCTCGGGCCAGGCTCGAGGGAGTCTTTTGCACGCGCATGGCTTAACCGAACTACGATGTAGACAGCCAAACATACTGAAACGAGCATATACAAATACAAATCAGGTTTAGGGCTAGAAAAATAGCTCGAGGCTCGCAAGCCCGCTCGGGCTCGTGAATTTTCGAGCCGAGCCGAGCCGAGTCGCCTGTCCAGCTCGCCAAACAAACGAGCCAAGCTCGGCCCAGGCGAGTGCGGAGGGTGGAGGCGGTCGCCGAGTTTGCTGTTCTTGCAATTTCATTTGTTATGAATAGGGTATGCTTATTTTGGATAAACTTATGCAATGGGTTTTGTAACTATTAGATGAACTAAAACAATGATAGAAAATTTTGTAATGCATTTTTGATGTACCGTTGTTCTGGAGCTTGACTCGTGAGCTCAAACAAACCGGCTCGAGCCTGATCATGAGCCGAGCCAAACTACCCTTATGGCTCATTTCTGAAACAAGCCAAGTCAAACTGAACTTACCGTTCATCCGAGTCAAAACGAGCCGAGCTATACTGGTTGGATGCAGCCAATCAAACACACCTAAACGGTTTGTTGCTACAGCACGCCTTGCGATCTGGGCTCCGGCCGATGCCGACACTTGGCCGGGCCCCACCGCGTCCCGCCTAGAACGGCCCCGTTCCCGCTGCCGCCTAACGTGCCGTCGTCACCTGTCCCTCTCGGCGTTTTTATCTATCTGGCCACTTTACGTGGTAGCTACGGGCTAAGCGGCGGGCGGGTGCCTTTATCTGCTTGCGATGCCGTGTCCATGAGACGTCACGCATCCCGCGCCGACGATGCGGTTGGAGATGATAAATCTGACGACGAGAGATTTGGGAGCGGACGGGCGAGGCAGACAGGAGGAGCCGTGTGCTGTGCCGTGCCGCGCCGAGCAGATGATGGCAGGCAGCGGTGGGCCACGTGCCTGTGCGCGCACGCGGGCGGCGAGTTTGGTTGCCCCCACGAGCTGCGAATGCCGCCCAGACCGCGGCTCGGGACGCACGGATCGTGATGCGTCGTTCCTGCCCTTCCGCGGGGCCCACGCCGCCCGTGACGTGCTCCCACAATGTGCCGCTCCACGCACCACAGTGGGGCCCGCATGCGGCGGCTTTGATGCCTTTTGTTTATGGGATGCGATCGACGGATATCGGGATATTGCATTTTGCTACTTGTAACATAGGCTTATTTAGTTACGATCCAAAGCATTGGGCATGCCACATGTTCGGGTTAAAATTGTTACTCACACATTTTGATTCACTGCCTCAAAAGAACCATTCATACGAGAGTGGCTTACAGAGTTTAGCTCCTGATTGTAATACTCTTGTTCGTCTGTTATTAGCGCAAAACTACGAATAAAACAAAATTATGAAAAATAATATCTATAAGTAATTCTAAATTTGTATTTGTCGTTAAATAACGTCTAGTGAGCACAATGGTTCGATACCGCATGTGTGCATGTCTTTTCTTATCATGTGGCAAATATGTGTAGTACTATCATCGTTGTAACCAATGTGACGCAAAAATAATGACAACATCAAAAGTACGTGTGATTGCTACTCTCTAATATTAAACAATTATAGTTTAAGACTGTCTTCGTTTAGAATGAGATGTAATCAATCACGTACTACAATTATTTTGTTAAAAGGGGGCGTCTATACTTCAGGTGATTGAAATTTTTTTTATCCGTCAGTCACATTTCTTAGTCGTAGAATTTTGATCCAATGGATACAACAAGTTTTTTTGTGTTGAGATAAAAAAAAATCTAAATTAGACAAAAGTAAACGTAGGTGAACCCTACAAATACAAAAAAAATTCTAAACTAGATATAAGTAGATTTAGGTGAACTCTACAAATAAAAAAACAAATAGAAAAACATATTAGAGTTGTGTCAAAATTGCACATCACTTGGTACTGTAATTTTAAGTTTAGTGTTGTTCAATTGTATGTGATTGGTGGGTAAAAAACATTTAAACAGTTGAAAATTAGCAAATCCGTTGTTAAAAATAATTTTATAGTATCTTTTACACAGGAAAAAAATACAAACGCTCTATTAAGTAAGGTTTTTCTTTCTTGAAGGGAAAAAGGGTATCCAAACAACCACAGTTGCCTAGAAGCAATTCCGCTAGCTATAGCTATAACCGCTCCACACGCTGCCCAATTTTCTTATCGTCTGGGGGGGCAAAAGAAAAAGCGCCTGCCAAATTCTAATGCCGCCACGCTAAAGACGACGGGCGGCGGCGCGGACAGTCAAACCGCTCCCTGACTGCGCCGAGTTTTATTCCCTCTCGCCGCTCCACACTCGCCCCCCATTTCCGCCCTTTTTAACCCCCGCTCCTCCTATAAGTCCCTCCTCCCTCACCCACCCCTAATCCCCACACGGCATCCATACACACCCGCACAAACCTTCTGCGACAACAAGAAAGAAGGATATGGCGCCGAGAACGTCGGAGAAGACGATGCCACCTGCCGCGACCGGCGCGACCGGACTTGCGCTTGGCGTGGGCGGTGGAGCTGGGGGCCCACACTACAGGGGTGTGAGGAAGCGTCCGTGGGGGCGGTACGCGGCGGAGATCCGCGACCCGGCCAAGAAGAGTCGGGTGTGGCTCGGCACGTTCGACACGGCCGAGGAAGCTGCGCGGGCCTACGACGCCGCCGCCCGTGAGTACCGCGGCGCTAAGGCCAAGACCAACTTCCCCTTCCCCGTGCTCCCCACCGCCGCGGCCGTCACCGGCGGCAGCCGCAGCAGCAACAGTAGCACTGTCGAGTCCTTTGGCGGCGACGTGCAGGCGCCCATGCAGGCCATGCCGCTCCCTCCTTCCCTCGAGCTCGACCTGTTCCAGCGCGCGGCGGCCGCGGGTGCCGGCGGCGTGCGCTTCCCTTTCAACAGCTACCCTGTAACGCACCCATACTATTTCTTTGGACAGGCGGCGGCCGCGGCCGGTTGCCACATGCTCAAGCTGGCTGCGCCGGTCACCGTGGCGGCCGTGGCACAGAGCGACTCCGACTCCTCGTCGGTCGTGAATCTGGCGCCGTCGCCGCCCGCTGTGTCGGCAAAGAAGGCCGTCCCGTTTGATCTTGATCTGAACAGTCTGCCACCGGCGGAGGCCCAGTCGCCGGAGTTTTAGCTGATATGACTGCTAGTTTGTTTCTTCGTCGTTTCTTCGTAGAAGAAAATTTCATGTACTCCTATGCTTAGGCCCCTCTTGCTTAACGGAGGCAGAACATTTTTGTAAATAGTTTTTTCGCCGGGGACTTCGCTTCAGAAAAAGACCAATGATGTGTTGTCACCCAAAGACAGGTCCTGCC
The DNA here is from genome assembly GCA_036346395.1 of Hsuehochloa calcarea. Taxonomy (NCBI): domain Eukaryota; kingdom Viridiplantae; phylum Streptophyta; class Magnoliopsida; order Poales; family Poaceae; genus Hsuehochloa; species Hsuehochloa calcarea. Next base: position 8,452,133 of record CM070602.1, read on the forward strand.
GGCGTTGTTATGGGCCGGATTATATTAATTATGTATTTATAGTCTTGAGAGTATTTAGGAAGTCCAAAATTGAACATTTTATTTCGTAACTCCATTTACTAGCTCCTTTTTGAAACGGAAGTGAGATCCATGAAAGGGAAGCAAATATTAGTCAGGCGATATTCATTTATTGGTGGCCTGTGCGTTGCACCCGTCTCATCCGAGGCTCTTTCTTGCAACCCATGCAACATCGCCATTATTGGTCGGTTAAAATAAAATGAGTCATCTCATCCTGCATGGGACATTCACCACCCAGACTCGGCTCTGTACGTTGTCATTTTCTCCCCCGCTTTTAAGTTTAACCGCTGGTAGTTGGCAGCGCAAGTGGAGGCATCGTTGTCAGTTTTACCCGCGTAACAAGACAACCTCGCCCGCGGGGGCGAGGACCTGGCGAGGTCGCGGCAGACAAGGCGTGGGCCCAACACGCGGGTGGGGCGGGCCTCGGGGCGCAGTGATTCGCGCGGCGGCCGTTTCGACCTCGCCCGCGGGGTGTGGGGCCCGCGCCAGCCGGCCACCATCGGAAGGTCGTCACTTTCGTCGCGCCCAACTATTCCTCGGTTGTTTTTTTATTGCTTTCCTCGTGCAACTGGATTTTTTTGTACGTGTTCTGCGGTGAGAACTCCAGAAAATTACGAGTGGTCGTAGAATACGTGTGCATATACACTATTTTGTGATATATATATATATATATATGAGATATTCGAGCCGTTTATTCACGTCCGTCCTCGCACCTACTTCCACTTATGCTACATTTACGAAAAACCCCTCCTAGTCAAATTTCGGGCTAGTGGGTTTTAACAAATGTGGCGTAACTGGGAGGTGAGTGCGAGGACAGTCGTGGATAGTTGGATAGACGGCTCAGATATCTCATGTGCATATGTCTACAAAATAATATATGTGCACACGATATGTCGTCGTGGTTGTACTGCTACTGCAAGAAAAGCTGTATCTAAATTCATGGACGATTTTTCAAAAAATTCACAAATAGTACTCTCTGCGTTTCTTTTTATAAAAAAAAATACTTTGACTAGACACAAGAATTAAAGAAATCGTAAACTAAGAGAAAGACAAGAGAAAATAATCATCATCCATGGTATAAATATATTCAAAATGTGTGAGAGAATTGCTTATAAATGCGAAGGGGAGAATATGTGATAAATAATGGTAGACATGTAAAAACATTAATAAATTCATTTGTACATCGTATATTTTGAAATAAAATTGTAAATATATACATCTTATATTTCTAAATTGAGGGAATACGTCAACAATACTCCACTTTCAATCTTCTTACACTAATTTGGTCAACTACATTGCAATAAGCAAAGCCTAGCGCGAAAAAAGTGCCTCATGGGCGATTAATCTTAGATCGAATTGTCAATTCAACATATTACATGTAGATATTTCCTACACTACTACAAAAAAGGTTAATACTAAACGCCTCATCACAGACGGTTGACCAAAATCATCTGTATTAAATACAATCACATATGATTTTAGTTTATCGACCGTCTGTGTTACTTTCTGTACTAAAAACCGTATGTGAAGAGGTAATATCACAGATAGTTCATGTTGAAAATCGTCTGTGATATTACTAAATATCGCAGACGATTCATGTTCAGAACCGTCTGTAATACTTCACAGACGATTTTTCAACATGAACCATCTGTGACTTCCCGTCCTCATCACATACGGTTTGTATTAAAAAGCGTTTGTGGTAATCTCATTTATTACAGACCCGACCCTCACAAATCGATCTATCTTAAATCCGGCTCTGTTCTCACTACTGCTGCTGCAGGTGGGGCTTTGAGGTGATTTGGTGAAAGGAGACCGCAGATTTGGTAATTTGTTCTTGACTATCGATGGTTAGTACGTAATTTATTTCTTGCATTGTATTCTAGATCTAACTTAGTAAAGAGAGAGAAGTGAAGATGGTTTAGATCGGTAAAGAGAGAATTAAAGATGGTTTAGATCTAGTTTTTTGTTGTTGTTTTGCAAGTATTGGCTTCTTGCCATCTGAAGTTGGGCATGGGCTATCTATAATGTGTTTATGATGAACAACCTGACCTTAGGGTACATTGTTGTTTTTCAGTTCATTAGAAATACATATTTCAAATGACATCTCAAAAGTTGCATCTATAGTATACTAATTAATTAATTTAATATTTAACACCAAATTGTTGTATGTGTCGTGTAGATGGACCGAAGTTGGATGTATGCTGGCAACCGTGTGAGTGAAGAGTACATTAATAGTGTGTCTGCTTTTACAAGAGCTACCGAGAAGGGTATGTTGAATAAGGATGTGGAATATATGTACTGTCCATGTATTGACTGCGAGAATCTGAAGATGTTTAAGAACCGAGCGCAAATCGAAGCACACTTGATTCGAAGGGGTTTAAAAAAGGGTTATACACGTTTGGACCAGTCACGGTGAAGAGCATATTATACAGGAAGGTAGTAATAACGACATCGTCGACAAAGTCAACTATATGTCGCCGGATGATGTCGATTGTGGTTCCGATGCGGATAGGCTACTCGATGACAATCTGGATCAAATGCTTCGCGATGCAGAAGGGAACTGTGATGAGAGGGGGTATGTTAAATTCTGGGGCTTGATGGCGGGCTCGGAGAAACCTTTGTTCCCGGGCTGCAAGCCGGAATACACAAGGCTGCCATCCGTGCTTGAACAGCTGAAATTGAAGGAAAACAACGGTTGGTCCGACAAAAATTTCATGGCATTATTAGGTCTCTTAGCAGACATGCTTCCGGAGAGAAACGAGTTGCTCAAACCACCTACAAAGCCAAGAAGGTTTTTGTCCATTGAGAATGGAAGTAGAAAGAATACATGCATTTCCAAACGATTGTATCCTCTACAATAACGAGTATGCAAACATGCATGTATGACTGGTGTGCAACGCATCCCGATACAAGCGTAAGAATTAATCAGATGACAGCGAGGGATTCGAAGTGAAGAAAGGACCTCCTGCTAAGGTGGCGTGGTATATTCTTGTAATTCCCCGTTTGAAGCGGTTTTTGCAAACCCAAAGGATGCAAAAATGCTACATTGGCACTCAGAGAAGCGTAAGAATGACGAAAATCTAAGACATCCTACTGATTCCGCCCAGTGGAGAAACATCGACAGGAGGTTTGCAGACTTCGATGCGGAACCGAGGAATATAAGGTTGTATTGAGTACAGATGTAATGAATCCTTTCGGTAACATGAACAGCCGACATAGCACTTGGACTGTAACTCTCTGTATCTACAACCTTCCTCCTTAGTTGTGTATGAAGTGGAAGTATATTTTGTTGTCGATACTTATCCAAGTGCTGAAGCAACCTAAGAATGATATTGATGTGTACCTAGCACAATTGATAGAAGATCTAAAAATACTGTGGATTGAAGGGGTACATGTATGGGATGCGTACAAACGAGAGAACTTCACTTTGCGCTACTAGTTGTTCTGCACCATAAATGATTATCCTGCACTTGCTAACCTATCGGGCCAGAGTACAAAAGGGACCAAATCCTGTACTCACTTCTTAGATGATACTGAGAATGCGTGGCTGAAGCACTCGAGCAAAACCGTGTACATGTGTCACCGTATGTTACTTCGGAGAGCTCACCCATACCGCAGAATGAAGAAATAATTCAACGAAGAGAATGAGGACAGTTCAGCTCCAAGGTATTTAAGCGGAAAAGAGGTCTATGATATGGTTAAAGATTTAGATGTTGTGCTCAGAAAGGGAAATAAATCGAGGACCTATGAGAAGAATATCTGGAAAAAAAAAGATCAATATTTTGGGACTTACCTTATTGGGAGCACCTAGAAGCTCGCCACTACATCGACGTAATGCACGTAGAGAAGAATGCATGTGACAGCTTGATTGATCTCCCACTGAATATTTGTGACAAAACACTTCTGCGACACAATTTAAATTTCACAGTATTCGCTAGTATACATTAATCCTATATAACACTTCGCAGTAATGCCTCTCGAACTAACCAATTCTATTTTTGCAGTGCCACCAGCAGCCGTCGCCCTGCAACATATGTAAATACTATGTTTGCCACAACATGGAACAACTCGTCGATTCTGCGATGACTAATGATCCTCAGGTTTGTCAATCTTGCAATAATTATTTCATAATTATCAATTTATATATACACGAATTTAATCTTCCTAGCGACGGGTTGTGAACATTGATACAACTACGTTGCAACAGGGCTAGCCCATAAACATTCGAGGACAGTTTGCGTCATTCTTGAACCGTAAGGTCATAAATCCAAATGGAAAGTTCCACAATGTAGATTGAACTTGATTGAGATAAGATTGAACATAATGGTACATGTGTGTAAATGTACATGAATGGTTAATTTTAGTTAATTGATTTGTGAATTGGATGTGCTTGTTTTTTTAAATGAATATGAATATGATGTATACATGTACTTGTTGTGTTTCATCTTGTTTCAGAGGGCATGGCTAGCATTTCTTGAGGCTAGCCAATAAACAGAAATAGATTTAGAAAAATAAAAGAATATCACAGACGGTTCCTTAGGACGTACCGTCTGTGATACATCAGATCTCACAGACGGTTTTATCTACAAACCGTCTGTGATAGTCAACTATCACATACGATTTCATCTACAAACCGTCTATAATAGTCAACTATCACATACGGTTTCGAGTTAATAACCGTCTGTGTTAGTTTGCGTCACATACGATTCGGAAACCTTCTTTGATGACCTCATGTCATTACTGACCTATAAACTCAGACGGCTCATAAAACCGTCTGTGAAGACCTTTTCTGTAGTAGTGCTACTTGACATTGACATCAATGCACATATGTGAATCTTGTTCTACCTCATTTTTTCATGGACCATTTTTTTATCATTTTACACTAATAAACCAAAACATATTATGTTAGCAACAATAAACATAGCTTAATGGTAGAACTAGGGTATGTAGTTGTAGATCGGTAATTTTAATGTTAATGTCGCGTATAGTGTTACAATGTCGAATATTTATGTATTTATTATAATGTAAAAATGTTATTGTATCTTAATTAGTTGATCGATTAGTGGAAAACCAAGGTTGCTTAGGTTTAGATCAGTAAGACCGAGGATACCAGTTTGAGGTTATCAATATTTCTTTATTTAATTGAAAATTTACTACATGTACGTGTATGCCGCGTAAGTGAATGTCATACATCGATATTTCACATTGCATGTTATATTTTAAATATCGTTAACTTTATCTGTGCGTGGCGGCGGTCGGAGCGTTGCTACTTTTTTTCAATCGATCGAGACATAGAAGTACAATAAGGCCATTTAGCAGAAATACATGCTGAACTACGATGTTTCACCTAAGGCCTTTACCCGTTGAAAACCTTACTCAACTGGGAGTGAGAAGACTTGGGAAACACATCGGTGGTCCTTGATGCCCCTGTTGTACCGAAGATTATTCGTGACAAGGACTTACTCGAAAAGACCTTTGGACTGAATACTGCGAGGCCCACACGAAGGCTCACACCCGCAAGGGGGAGTATGACCTATGTCCGCAAGCCTGGCACTATTTCCATCCATCAAATATTTTCCTTTCCAAAAGGCGTTTTTGTGTCGTAGTTGTAGTTTGGATTGAACGTTTGTGCATGTAGCAATTTGTACGGTAGGAATAGCCAAACAAACAAATGCACCTAATTAGACCCTATGTGGCATGTAATTCAGACCTTCATGGTAAGTATTATGGCAGACTTGCAATCTCATCTTCGTTGCTTACAAAAAAAAATTTGCCAAATTTTAGGTTATCTATGTAAAAACTTAAAAGGGTGAACATCCACGTAAAATGATTAAAATATAATTTATTTACGAATAGTTGGAGTATGCAAATTCCAACTTTTTACCACTAACAATTATTCACAAATAACTCTTTCAACTTTTTAATTTTGTAAAATTAAAGCTAAGTTTATTTAAATTATTTCTTAAAAAAATATTTGATTGTCGTCGGCCAGAACTCGACTGGGCTCAGTCACCGACCTGATCTGCGATGGCCTTAGTCGCATTTACTTAGCGCAACTGGGCCTCTCACGTCAGCTAATCGCTGGGTCATAGAGCGATTGAACACAATCACGTGGTGGTGTGATTGAACGCAGTCGCTTCGTAGCCTAGCGATTGTGTATTATTTTTGTAAAAACATTAAAATGTGGTTTATTTGTGTAATTTTTAATAAAAGATTTGTTTTTTTAAAAAAAAATCAATACTTGCTCCTAAGTTCTTGACAAACCTATCTTTGTGGAAAAAGTAGTAGTGAAGGCAAGTTCGTAATAAGTTCCTTTAGCATCTCTTTTACTGTTGGCGAGGAAAATTTAGTTTGCTAGTACGTATTTTTTTCCATTGTGAGCCGGATAGCTAGCCTAGCAAGCAACCGGACGAACAAAACATCATATGGAACATGAGGACTCGTGCTGAGGTGCGGAGTCCTCTACTGATTTTGCACGTTCCTGTAAGTAATTGTGAAAATGATATCTTGCCGTTTAGACAGACGCCGCGTATTATCTATAGTGTTGTTAAACAGCTGCAAGATAGAGATATCGTGGCAAGATCAATTGAGCACACATGAATGATGTGACACTATAGTGGCAAACATGTCATGCTCAGGCTCCTACCATGCTTTTAGTACACGAAAGTACGGTACACAATTTTGATTTTTTTCCCTTAGTGATTAAAATTTTATATCATTTAGTGATTGAGTTTATTTGTTTTTCAATGATTAAGCATGCATACACCGGTGCATTTTTTTTGATTAGGAGCACAGTAAAAACCTACAACGTTCTCAAGTATGGGACATGGTCTCTCACTATACTGTTTCATTTCTACCACGGTCTAATAGCACTACAAGTAACACGTGGCATCTGTCTAATCTGCTGCAGTGTTATTTTTTAATTTTATGTGAACAAAAGCTATTTTATCTGTTACGAATTAAAAAAAAAACGTGAGGCAAAAACTCCTTGGTGTGGGGTTCATGGGAACTGCTGCCCTATAGCTGCAACACGTGAAACTACGCGAAACTACGCATCATGCGCCTCAAAGAAAAGAAAAGTGCGGAGCCCTACATGTCACTGGTCACTTAGCGTGTAGGGCTTAGCCCAAAAACTTTGAGTTGGGCCGCCGATCCCAGGAATGACCGAGAAAAGGCAAACAACCGGTCAAAAAGTTTTGCGGCTGCTGCATGCAATGCGCTTTTGCTTTTTAATCAACTCTAAACCGGTCCATCCCAGGCTTGATGCCCTACCGGGCGCCGGGCGCCGGGCGCCGGGCGCCGGCTATACTACAGCTTTCGTATGGAAACGTAGCAAGCGGGGATCTATGATTTTTTTTTACAGATCCGACTGTTTTTTTAGTCTAAAATAATTAAATTTTAGTTTATTTATAATTTAACTATATATAAATTACAATAAATTATTTATATAATTTTTATTCTCAGTCACTGTGATTATCCTCGAAAGTCTTAATAACTCATATTTCCATCACATAATTCAAAATCTAACATATACTTTGACTGATTGAGCAAAAACAAAGACAAAGATTAAAAAAATTATATACCAACAAAATACGGTAATGTGGTAAACCTGTTATGTTTAGAAGAAAAAGTCATAACAAATTCAGACCCAAATCATTAGATAAGAAGAAGTACAAAGTCTCAAAACATATCGGACAGAAAAAAATTCGATTATTTTGGCAAAACAAAACAGTGGAATGTTGTTTAGCAAATCTCCAATTTTAAAATACTAATATTCTAGAATTAATATCAATTTATACTGACACCACGACATAACAAAAATAAGACACAAATACATCACTGGCATAAAACTTTACCTCAATGCTTCAACATAAAACATAATAAGAACATGACAAAACATAAATAAAATAACATCGTAGATATATAATTTGAGTGCCTAAATAACGAAGATTTTATCTCTATCTAGCCCATAATTTCTTCATCAATAGTCGGACAAGAACCAGAACCTGCAAAGACAATATGAAAAAGTAAATCAAACAGAAATGCACGTAAATAATTGAGTAGATCTTCAGCAAAGTAACTATGCTTCTAGATACTAAACAAGTAACCATGTTTTAAAAACAAAATCATGGACAATTATAAATGTACACTTTAGATATTCAACTATAATGAAACAAACAAACATGAGATCAAGAATCACTTGTATTATTGTTACTTTTGCATTGCATGAGAATAGTAAAGACTAAAGAGTAAAGAGTAAAAGCCAATGGAGGAGTAAACATTGATTTCTGTTGTATAGCAAACAAAAAATAGTACCCATATCATATCCACAGCAGAATCAAAATAGATCCTACACTCACATCATAGCAATCTATCTGTATACCACATGTCCATGATCTTGTTTCTTCCCAGACTTATTTATCCTTTTTAAAAAATCTAAATTCTAAACTGTAAATAAAAAAATCTAAATTCTAAACTGTAAACACCACACCAACTATTGTTTTCTTGGATTGCTTAATTCTACCGAATTCCAAGTAGGCAGAGGCAGATCAATGAGCAAATATACCTCATCAAGATCTTGAAGGCTTGCACAATGAGGGCCTCCTCTAGCCGTGGCCGAGCGCACGACGTCGAGCGAGGAGGACGCGGCGGCGGGGGTGGAAGAGGACCTGGTTGTGGATTGGGGTGTAGGGATTAGGTTCTCTTGCGGCTTAGGGCTCGGGGGATTTGGTGGTGTGGCCACGTGGGGGCTAGGTCAAATAGGCTGGGCCGGTTGGTGATGGGGATGGGAGGACGATTGGTGGAGGCTGGGCCTTAGGTTGAGCCATTTGTAAAAAAAAAATGGTAGTATAGGGAGGATTTTACACTAATGTTTTTTTTAGTCTCAGGCTATAGTCTATCTAGTTCGAGACCCAGATTCATCCTACTGCTAGCAGTTTGCGGTCGTAGGCTAAGTTACAAATTAATATCTATTGTACTGTTAATTAATCATGTAGTTTCGTTCATATGTTATGTCGATGAGCTAATTTTCTCATCAATACTTGACACCAGAAAGGGGAAGAAGAAAAAACGGAATGGCACAACGCTGCAGTCCGCCAGTCCCTACGTTTGTCAACGGTAGGGATCGACTCTGGTTTCGTTAACTTCACAGATATTTTGTTTGGAACAAAAACTTCACAGATTTCAATCGCATTATCCGTGACCGTGAGGTTTACAATATTGCTGATTAGGTCATTCATTTGCATGAGATTAACTGTTCAACACTGATAATAACCATAAACAACATCTAAAAAAATGGAAAATGCTGTGAATATGTCGTTGGTTAAGCTTTAACTGGTACTAGGTCGCGATAAGTGATACTCCACCTTTCACCAAACCATCAGTCATCACAGTTCCACGGAAGTATCATTTGGAAACGAAATAAGATACGACATTTAGCAACGAGATAACTCCGTGCTGATGATAGTCACTCCTGTTTACTATTAATGATCTTTATCTACTTGAATTGGTCTATCTTTTTCCTCGCAAAAAAAAAAGTGCTCTATCTTTTTGCTTAACAACGAAAAGAACTCCACGCTATGGTAGAGGTCTTCTGAATTTATATTAGTTAAAATAAAATTAATTAAGATAATTACAAAAATAGTTGATTTTTTTTTTTTATAAAAATAGGTGTATATCGTCATTCCAAATGGCGACATACACCTATTTACTATCACTCGTCGTTTCAACTACTTGTCACTATTTCAACTGACGATTTGCACTGAATAGTGTGCAAATCGTCAATTGAAATGGCGACAGAAAATCGTGGGTTCCTGTCGTCATTTCAACTAGCGATCGGAACTGGCTATATAAACCCATAAAATTCAGTGGAAAAGTCATTTTAATTTCGAAAAAAGAGAAGAGAGAGAAGAAAGCGGATGAGAGGAGACAAGAGACGTAGCGAAGCTTTGCAGGTTCGTAGAGGAGCAGAGATAGACAGAGCAACAGATCTGGTCGTCCATTTTGTATGTAAATGTTCTAGCAACTTTGTACCTAAATTTAAAACCTTGTAGGTTAGCAAACAAAAATAGCGACATAGAATTCAATGAATTAGATAATTTTAGTTGTATTACTGTTTGATGTCGTACATTATTTTAATTGTGTATAGTTTAGTTCGTCGTATAGATATAATTTATATCGCAAGACTAGTACGATTTACAACACATCCGCAAAAATACTAAGAATACTTTGTATGTTTTATTTTTACATAGTAAATATTTTGGTAATGTCAAAAATACTTTTAAAATCAGGAAAATAGGAAGACACCTCTAAAAATAACAAGATACCTATTAAAAATCTGAAAAATATTAAAGTAGCTAAATAGGGTATGTAGAGCTTAATAAAAATAATTTCAACGTAATTTTGGTTTTCATTTGTGCACGGTAAATATTTTGTTCATGCCAAAAATACATTTTAAACTAAAAAAATAGCAAGACGCCTCTAAAAATTCTCTAAGAAATAAAGAGTAGGTACATAGAGTATGTAGAGCTAAATTAAAATATTATGAATTTACCTTTTGTTTATATTTGTACACGATAATTATTTTATAAATGCTGGAGACACTTTGCAAACAAGGACAATAGCATGGTATCTATAACAAATCTATAAAAATTACAACGTAGCTAAATATTATATGTAGAGCTTAATCAAAATAATCTCAACTTAATTTTGTTTTCCATTTGTGCACGTTAAATATTCTGTTAATGCCAAAAATACTTTTTAAACTATGAAAATGGCAAGACACCTCTAAAAATTATGTAAGAAACCGAGAGTAGGTACATAGGGTATGTAGAGCTAAATTAAAATATTGTGAACTTTTTTGTTTCCATTTATACATGGTAAATATTTCATAAATACTGGAGGCACTTTTTAAACAAGAAAAGTAACAAGATACCTATTAAAAATGTGTAAAAAAAATTACAGAGTAACTAAATAGGAACTTAATTTTTCTTTCCATTCGTGTACGCTAAATAATTTGCAAACAACAAAAATAGCATGGTACTTAAAAATTCTATAAAAATTCCAGAGTAGCTAAATAGGGAATGTAGACGTTAATTAAAACATTATGAACTTAATTTTACTTCCCATCTATACACAACAAGGTACCTCTAAAAATTTATATGTTTATCCAGATGTGTGCATATCAGTTTCCTATGTGTCGCTAACTATGCAATAATTGAATTAACTAGATATGTCGCTTCTTATTACTTTTGTATATGTTTCATAGTATTTACAATGTATGCACTGAATTTTCAGGTATGACGGACCCAGGATACGCTGTGAAGTGGACGTACGAGTTACTTGACCCGGTCATTGACGTGCATCACCGTAGCCGTCTCAATACCATTCTCCACCAGGGGGTGATGCGACGATTGAGCTTGCATGTTGCAACTGCGCACGCCCATGAGGGCATGGAGGGTGGACCCATGTTGGGTTCCGAGGTACTTGCAGTTGTGACCTTCGTGTGCTCAATTGTAGTTTGACTACTTTGGGTGGACTCATGTTTGTTCTTAATCCTTTCGACGTAGTTTGAGAACGGTAGACTTCCTTCCACTAGCGATGATGGAGGCAACGTTGGAGGATGACCTGGATCATGCAGGCAGTCGTCGTACGTCAAGGCGCTTTCTGTATGACCGGTGCCTCCAAACGGCACTCCTTGATCGGTGGAGGCTGGAGATGCACATGTTTCACCTCCCGTGCGGGGAGATGGAGCTGAAGCTTCAAGATGTAACCTTGTTGATCGGGTTTCCCTCGCGGGCTTTCCCCTAGCAGCGCACAACATCCCGGGCAAGGGGCGCACTGAGTTCCTCATGAGGTTCCAGGGGGTGCTGCCGCCTAACAGTGGCTACAGGGAGTTCTGAAGCACACACGGGCCGTTGCTGTAGTGGATCTGCCAGTTCTACATAAGTTTTTGTAACACTTGTCCTTCTGCTACAATTTTTTGTGTAATTTACTGACGTGTATCTATCTTCTTACAACAAGAGCGCATAGCCGAGTACATGATGAGGAGGCACTATGAGGTTTACTTGCTGTGGCTTTTCGGGTGGGCGATGTTCCTAGGGTCCCACGGCGACAACATCTACAAGCACTTCATCCGATACACACGCCAACTGGCGGAGTAGGAGGTGGAGAAGATACAACCCTACGCCTAGGGCCCGGCGGTGTTGTGCGTGATGTACCGTGCCCTATGCGATGAGTCCCACCTGGTTGGGGACAACTTCATCCTCTCCGGATGCCCACTGCTTCTTCAGTTGTGTTTTTTCGAGCGTCTCCGGATCAGACGACCACAGCTGGATCTAAGCGCCTATGTAGTTGCCATGTACACCGCTGACGACGATGTGGATCGGCTGGCCATGAGTACGGTGTGGTGTCGCCAACAGGTAAGTTTTTCAATCATTTGTTCTTTTTGTAATGTAATTCAATTTCTTCTGCTAACTATGTTTCTGTTGCTCCATTCGACAGGTCACCTTCACTCCGATCGCTACGCACACGTCCTACCTGGACTACGTTGTGATGTTCAATCAGTTGATGGATGACCGTGTCATCTGGACGTTGTGCACTTCTGAGATGGTGTATGCGCGCGTACCCCTAGACTTATTGAGCCTGTGCACATGTGTTGGACCGAGAAGGCGACTAGAGGGGGGGGTGAATAGGAGCACGCTCACTTTTTCACAAATAATTGATTCAATAAAACTTTACTCCAGTAGCTATAGAAGCTATGAAGATCGAGATATCAAGATCTGTGGAAGACTAATATTGAATCTAATTTAAACCCCTAAGTAATAAGATAAAATCAACAAAGATTAAAGCAAACCAATGCACTGCCGGTCAGACCGCTGGCTCAAGGGCGGTTGGACCGATTCTACTGGTCGGACCGGTACAAGGTCGATGATCGCCACCAAGAATGTAATGATCGACCGATGATTTAAGATGAAAATAGATGAAACTTTTGATCTACTAATCCAAACTTCAAGAAACTTGGAACACACCTTCTCTATGATAACAGGGACCTATTCCAATCGAAAATTATGATAATTCTTAGAAGAATAGCGATCCTTTTTTATTTGATTGAAGACGGGTTCAAAACCAGGTCAAAACGAAAACTTGATCCAACATCTTGCTCGTGAGTGAATGATGATCAAGATGATCCTAGATGGGTTCCCACACATTACAGCAAGCTAGATCATGTGAAGAATTCAATCAAAAACTCGCGGATCAAAGAAAGACCCAAAATCATCAAATAGAGAAAAAGAACGCAATGAGACAAAACATTAATCAAACTTTCTTTTGATTGATTGATATGATCTGGGCTTACAGCCACTCCATCAATGGAGGACAATACTCAATCCAAGAGTACGAAAATCACATCAAAACATCAAGAACCCTAGCCTCCACAAAAGCTCTCCCTAAGAAAATTAGTGTTTACAAAATAGCAAAAGAGACGAAGAGGAGGTGCAGCCACCTCCCTCTCCTATTTATAATGGATGCTTAGACCTTCTAAAAGTTTAACTTAATTGGGCTTCCGTTAAGGCCCAAAACAAACAGAACACATACGCACGCATTTTAAAGCGTTGTCTTTATCTCCTCTTGACCTAACTAGCTGTACCTTGCGCTATCTTGCGCATCGGATTAGCTAATAGGTCATCCTTGTCCATCTTGCACCACGATTGAGTACATTAACCTCACCCGGCATCGTCGATCGTTCTGGACCTCAGCTCTCCAAGCCTAGTCCCGATCATCCTCACCGTTGACCGTCGTTGACCACCAAGCAACCTGCACAACAATAGACAAGTAAACCGAATTTGGGAACAAGTTCTTCACAACTTGACCTCTGTTAGTCAAAACATGCATTATGCAACATATATGCCCTGAAACTCATGACTTTGACCTAACAATCGAATATCGCCGCCACGACGGGGGACGAACCAAGTGAAAACACATCGACCGCCCCTCGGGCGGTCGACCACTCTACTCGCCGGCCCGACCGCCACTATTGGTCGGTCGACCGCGGTAGAACACTTAGCCGATTTTCAACCTCTGAAAACCGAAACCTACTGGAAATTTCAAACCAATAGAACTTTTGACTGGAGACTCCAAAAATTATGAGACCAAGTGCAATAGAATCCCCTCTCTTGCCTGCTACCTCTATTTTTGGCCCAGCTCAAATCCTCACTTTAATAATCGCCGGTCGACTACCCCGGTGGTCGGGCCGATCGGTGTCGATCAATGCCACCGCCACCTGGCGGTCGGACCGGCATAACTCGACAAAGATACCGACTTTGCCGAAACCACGTGAAACGACAAACTGTAAACGTCATTGCCAATTGTCACATCATCCTAAGATCTGGAGCATATCCCCATGATATCCACAACATGAGACCACGTGTATTGGTACATGCGGAGGTGCTTGCTGCAAGATGTCTTCGTGGAGGAGTACCACGTGCACCGGTGATGCACCAGTTCGGTCTATGATAGGAGGTCCCATCCATTTAGGGGCAGCGTGTGGCACCGAATGTCCGTAGGTAAGTACATGTTTTACTTCTGTCATACCATTTGCCTTATGTACATAGGAAACAAATGTTTTGCCTTCCAAGGGTAAACTAGGAAGGGAGTCCTTGCTACAACTTCCTGGATAGACAGGATGTTCCCTTGGGTTCAGGGGTGACTTCGCACCTTAGAGGACATCATCCAGGAGGATGCTCCCTATGACCCCAGGACGTACGACGGGTACATCGAGTGGTACTACAGTCGGACGAGGCTTCGCTGCATCAGGGTCATGAATGACCCACCACAACACGAGGCCGCGACGTCCGACACGTACCCCACTCAGCCGAACTTCGTATTCCATCATGTGGTACGTATTGAAAGGTTCGTACATGTTATTTGCTTCGGAAGTTTTCAGTTCCTAACTTGTTGATTACGTGTACAGGTTGATTTACATTGGGAGATGCACGAGTTGGTGACCTCCGTGCGTCGTATGACGATGCGCGACATCGAGCTAGCGTAGGCCGAGAAAGGTGGAGAACCCACCTGTGCTTGGACAGGTGGTGAGCCACGGTGTGTCATGCCCCGCGGCTCCTCACCGGGACATGGCGGCGGGACCTCGTGGCATCGTGGTGGGAGTATCCAAGCACAGTTCGCAGGCCAGCATGAAATACTCACATCTAGTTGTTTTGTTCAAACTCCACTAGTTACTAATGGCAATTTTCTCTAATAGGACATGAGTTCCACCCGTACATGCGACACGAGTACGCAGAGCTATCTGCTACTTTCATGAGACGAGATATGTCTATCTTGTTTGCATGCACAACGTACTGTTTCATCATTTTTGTCATATTTACATGCATGACATACTATGTTACAGCTCGTACACCCCTTTGGGACGAGGATCTAGTGTCGCACGATGAGTCACACTCCGGGGACGTCGATTTGGACTAGAGTGGCAGTAGGCCTTTGCACGACGAGAGCAGTCAGGTCTCTGTGGGGGCTTCACAGCTGCACGGTGTGCCCGGATTGAGCCAGGCGACGCAGCACCCTCACGCGACACCCCATTAGGCTACTCGTGCAAGTAGGGTGCCTCGGTCGCTTGAGCCTTTGACCTACTGGTCACAGCGCTCGCAACACCCTTAGATGAGGCCAGAAGCCACACGTAGGGTACGCCCCAAGAGGGTCTGCGAATAAATATTTATGCTTGTATATATCATTCATGTCATGTAAATATAAATTTATGTAGATTTTACAAGATGCTAGTCTCATGTTTCTATACTATTTGTTCTTGTGTCTATGAGGAGCCACGTGAGGGAGTCAGCATGGCGATACCCCACCTTTTAGACCTTAAAGACCGCACTGGTTCACACCACACACTTCCTCTTTTGTAGACCGAGATGACAACACACTTCGATGCTACCTTTCCACACCGAAATACCACTCACCGCCACGCCCCTTTTCATACCGAAAAGACTACACCCTGTTACGCCATACGCTATCAATTGTGCAGACCGAGTTGAAAACACACTGCGACGCTACATTTTCAGACTTAAAAGGCCACACTTCGCCACACCACCTTTTTACCGAAAATAACGTACCACAACGCGCCACAAACTATCACTTTTGCAGACTGAGTTGACAGCACACTGCGTGCGACGCTACCTTTTTAGATTGAAAAGGGCAACCTCCGCCATGCCACCTTTTTAGACCGAAAATAACACACCATGACACGCCACAAACTGTCACTTTTGTAGACCAAAATAACAACATGTTACAACACTACCCTTGCAAACCGAAAATATCATACTCTGCCACGCCACCTCTTCAGACCGAAAATGCTCATTATAAAGGGAGGGAGAAGAGAGCCGGAGGAGAACACTACACTGTCATACCCCAACACTTCACCAAAGATTGGTTCACACAACTGAGAGGAACGAAATGTCAGACTCGTCGGCGAACTTCTACGCGAAGATGCTGCGGAAGCGCAAGTGGCTGGTTGAGAGCTGGTACCACTGGAGTTTCCACCGCACAATGTGTGTACGAAGAACCGGCTAATATAATCAAGTCCACACACCCGGCGATGGACACCCGGGTGTACTACACATGCGAGAACGTCCTTGTAAGTGAGTCTTGCACACATATAGATTTTGCACATCTTACGTTATATTCCATAAATCCCTAACTACATCTGTGCACAATAGCACCTGGAGATGCGATGCAACTTCTTCTAATGGATTGACGGCCCGGACATGTACGATAGAGCGTTAATCGAGCAGAACCCGAACCTATTGAAAAGGCACCGAAAGGGCCCATGAGAGCAGGGTGGTGGTGGAAGAACCCTGAACAAGAAGCTGAGTACGACCGAGCCGAGCGCACGACGCACATGGGGAAGGCTCTAGTTAGTGAGACCGGCGGTCGTCCTAACGCTCCCTGTCGTCCGGGTGCAGTTCGGATCGAAGAGGTAAGTTATGTTCAGTATGTATCTTGATTATTAATTTGACCCTACATTGTGCTATCCTAACATTAGTCAATCATCCAACCCGTCTCGTAGAATATGATTGACTTCGAGACTGGCCACCATCGCGAGCAATCCAGAGACAAGGGGAATGGATCGATGGGCCGCTGGGACTGATCAATTTCGTTCCAATCAGCCTTTCTTCCGGATTCCAAAAAGGTGCATATTTATCGCATATGTATTTCAGTTTTGTTGATTCGTGCATGTTGTCGTTTCTAATGTAAGTACCAAACCCAATGTGCCATGTATTTCGTAATTAAGTTATGATGTTTTTCGAACTTAAATATCTTTTTTCAAATATTTCAACTATTAAATATTACATATTTTTTTTCCAAATGAATCGATTCTACGAACAATACAATCGGAGCAACAACGCGCATGACAATCTAAACCTAGATATATATTTTTTTTTCATTTCACTCCGAATGGAGCTATTTGTGCTATTGCGCAGCCGAACTCAGGTTCCAAATTACGCTATCAATTTTGCATTCTCTACTTCACATTTCATTATCTTCTCCCATTTCAGATTATAAACTGCGGGTATTACAACAAAAAAAAAATCCAGGTCCCCGTCCACACGACACGCCGCAGCTGCGCTCCCACGAGCGGGCCTCATGACACCGATGCCATCCGGACGCTCCTCTCTCTTTGTGAGTTGTGGACCATGATCTCTCCCCACGGCATGCAGGGCCTAAAATTGAGTAGCTACTCCCCCCGTGCGTGGTCACCTGCCTAGGCAATAGACGTCATGACTCGTGACCGTCTGAAACTCTGAATTTACACCTGATCTAGTGTGTACAGAACCGTAGTAGCGCTCGACTGCTACTCCTAGTTCTACAGGCCAACTGACGAAAGCGAAGACCAAGGGTTAGACCACACAAGCGTTGACGTGACGAAAGCGAAGACCAAGGGTTAGATCGTACAGAAGACTCAACGCAGTTGGGCAGAAAGCAGTACTAGAACGTAACTCGTTTTGGTTTGGGACGTAGATAGACAAATCAAAATTTTGGTTACATCAAAATCGAAATCTGGGTATAATAAAAATTTTGTAAAGTAGAGATGTTTGTATTGCCGTCACGCCAATATACCAAAAAGGTTGCAAGGATTTTTATAGTTTTGCATATGACACATGGTCCCGCATATTATTTTTTATATTAAAATACGCCAACATGGGCCTTTGGATTTGGAATTGTGGAGCAATTCCACCTCAGTTGGGAGACAACTAACATGGGAGCTCCTGTCCCCAACGACTCCTCCCTCCCGCATCCCCCTCGCTGGACACTCCTCTCCTCTTCCGCCGGCCCCCTGCAGCCACCATTGAAGTTGCATCATCCTCTTCCTCTCCAAATCCACCGTCGACAACCTCGACGTCGTCGGCGGCGCCACCATAATATCATCTTCCCCATTGTCGGCACCACTACCTCTTCTTCCTTTGTTAAATCCACCTCGATCCAGCTTGTGCGGGATCATCCATAAAACGAACCCCGATCCATAGGTTTGAGTTGGAACTCGATCCATCTCCTTCTCCAGCCACCACTCCAGCAAGGCTCTGGCGACCACCCAACAAGCGGCCACGTCCATATTTGGTCACAGTCGAGCTTCCTGGTTCATTTCTTCCCCATGCCTAATTTGGACCGCCCTTGGAGTTTATTTCCATGTGATTTCTTTGACAACCAAACACAAATAGTTCCAGCTGGTCCCGTCTGGATTTGACCGATATCGCCAAGCATTAGGTTACAAAAGCTAAGTCGTATGTGCTTACTTGAGCATACATAATGCTTCCGCATACCAAGCGTAAGGAACCTTCATCGATCCGATTCATATTGGTTCCTTGGACATTGAAATGTCCCAAACTTATCGCCTTAACGATAGGAGCAGTGAGCGAGCATTTATACATATTGTATCTCTTTAGTACTCATCAGCGTATGCTTTTGAGATAAACTTAATACTCCTTTGAACTCGTCCTTGAATTTCAATGCCAAGAACGTAAGAGGCATCACCGAGATCCTTCATATCAAAATTGGATGAGAGAAATCTCTTGGTCTCAAAGATATCCTTATCATTGCTAGCCAATAAGATATCATCCACATAAAGCACTAAGATGGTGAATTTACTCCTTGAACTTAACATATATGCGATTATCAACTTCATTTTCCTTAAATCCAAAATTCCTTATAACTTTATCAAATTTGAGGTACCACTTGCCTCGATGCTTGTTTTAAGCCATAAATAGATTTCTTAAGTCGACATCCCATGGTTCCTCTCCACACCCACCGCTCCCGGTGTCCAGATCCAGCCATCCAAGAACTCCATGGTTTTACTCTCCATCTCCTTCTCCAGCCACCACTCCAGCAAGGCTCTGGCGACCACCCAACAAGCGGCCACGTCCATATTTGGTCACAGTCGAGCTTCCTGGTTCATTTCTTCCCCCATGTGCCAATTCATTTTCCAGTTGCATAATTTGGACCGCCCTTGGAGTTTATTTCCATGTGATTTCTTTGACAACCAAACACAAATAGTTGGAATTAGAGACCAATTCCAATTTCAGTTGAAATTGAATTGGCACTCCATTTCCACAAGCCTAATTCAATTCAGGGATCAAACAGATCCTTGACTTTTACCCACACAAGGCAACGAAGGAGGAAGAGCCACGAAATTATCTTTCCCAGGCTCGCAGGTGTGATCAATAATGGAATTTTTTAAATAATATTATTTTCAAAAATTACAAAATCAAATAGTCACTCCAAAAAATTACAAAATTAGGTACCTACCACTAGTTCATCTGGCGACAGTCTCCTGTCGCTAGTTGTCACTAGGAAACAAGAACCTAAAATTTTTAAATATAGCAAATGGCGTAAAAAAAATACAAATTTTTTTATGGATCCTCCTAATATTGTGTAATTTTTTTATAATTTTATACATTTTGAATTTTCTCCAAATTTCATTTACATAATCTGTTTGTAGAAATTTCTAAATATATAAAATTAGGTCAAAAAATTGGGAATTTTTTAACGGTCCTTATATAGTGGAATTGATTGTGCAATTTTTCATAACTTTATATGTTCTAAAATTGTCTCTAAAATTGTGAATTTAAGTTTTGTGTAAACTTTTAATTTTTAAATAATTTTAAAATGTATAAAATTATAAAAATATTATACAATCAAGTACATTATGTAAAGAGCGTTCAAAAGCAATTTCATAATTTTTGGATCTCATTTTATATATTTAGATATTTTTACAAATAGTATTATTAAATAAATTTTGGAGAAAAATTCAAAATGGATAAAGTTATAAAAATATTACACAATGTAGTACACTATGCGAGGAGACTCTACAAAAAAAAGTTTGTAATATTTTAATCTCATTTGCTATATTTAAAAATTCTTAAAATTAATTTATAATTTTTAAGATGATTACCTAGTTTTCTAAAAAAAATTATCATTTTAATTTTTTTTTATCAATAATGCTTCTCTGGATGAGCAGGCAGTGGTGCTGAGTTCGAAACAAGAGAGAGTTGGCACGTAGCACAAGGAATTGTTGGTGCGAGTGTTGCCAAATCAACATGGTTGGCTTCCATGAATCATTGTAAATACTCCATTGCAAATCCTTCAAAGTGAACCGGGTCATCAGCAAATCATCTACTGCTGCATCAAACAAACCGTTGTACGACCACACCAACATTATCACTTTTTTCCATGCAAATAGATGCTTTGGTATCAGCAATTTCATCACTGGGATGTAGTGACGAGGACGGCAAATGCAAAAGGGACTCCATACGTGGTACGTACGCCCAACGGCGGACCCCATGAAAAACCCAGTCCCGGATTGCATCACCGGCCTTGCACCGGGCGGTCAAAAGGGCACGGCGATGGGACGCCTTCTTTTGCGCGCCAAAATTTCGGACCACGTGCGCGCCGGCTCGACCTGCCCTCGTCACAGCAACACCGCATCTATGCACTCCCTCGTGCTGGCCCCACGGCTCTCACTGACACATCGGCTCTGCCGTGACAGGCCCACTCCTTCTCCGCGGTCATCCTCTGCCTACTCGACACGTCACATGTGTGCCGTGCCTACGAACAAAATAGCTATACTGTAGCTGTGAAGCGTTCGTACCATTGATGCATCGATGCATAGCTGCTAGCTCTGTCAACTCGATCCGTTTCTCCCTGCTTTGCATGCGTGGTAGAGTCTCTTTTTCGTGTTCCTTTCTCCCGTGTGGTTTGATGCTTCCGCCTCGCGACATGGAAAGTTGCACGCCGCTTGTGGCAGGCGCCGCTCGGCGCGAAATACGGCCAAGCGGCTGTGATCTTTCGAGGCCCAAGGAAGAAGTCGTTTTACTAGCGCGCAGGCACGTGGTAATATGACATCAGGGCGAAGCGCCGGGCAGGCACCATCACGTGAGGCAGCGGCGACCTGGGGCCCCACACACACACCCGCACGGCTCGGCTTTTTTGCCAGCAGCGAGCGTGTCAGACGGCGGCGAGCCTCATACGGCACGGTGGAGTTATTATGGCGCACCGCACGGCCGGACGGGATCGCGCCGCGCGCGCTGCCCACCGGCGCAGCGCAGACGTGCACGGTGCGGGCAGTGAGCGAAAAGTACGTACGCTGGTACGTGTGGGGGGCGTCATCTGACAGTACGAGTCAGTGGTATAGGTACGTAGCTAGGGTTTTCAAAACTTAAGGCCCTCTCTGTAGCGTAGTTGCGTGCGAGGATGTTGGCGGCGCTTTATTTCAATCTTGTGACAGACTACACGTACTCGACATAGAGCTTAAAAACATTTGACAAATAACTTGTCATAGCATTTATAATTTCACCGTACCGATACCCGTAATTTGGTGTGCAAGAGCATTGCTCGACATTAATCAGATCACGGACGTAGTTTAGTCCTTGTAGTTTACTTACAGCGAAGGTGCGATGTGACTGAACACATAGTTACCAGGATAGGTACTTTGTTTCCGTTTTGATGAAATGGAAAATGGGTAGCCCGTATTTTAAAAAAAAAATAGTTCGAGCATAGCGACAACTAGAGTTGTCCGAATGGTCCGTAATACCCGGGCTGGTCCACCACACGGGACTGCTGGTCTGGCGTAAAGCACGGTACAGCCGTTGGGGTTAGCACACTGGACTAGGGAGTTAGCTCGGCCCGGTATACACGGTATCACGTGGTGTATGATCCGGTTCAAGCACAGTATGACCCGACCCGTCAGGCACAGCAATGGCAACGTCATGGCCGATGAGAAAGAAGACTGAGGTAGAGGCGGCTGCAGAGGAGGAGACATCAACGATAGCCTTCTTCCCTATCGTCAGCAGCCCTTCGGCGTGGGCGTCCAGGGGTGGCGTCGCAGCCGCCGCACATGACCGTGGGCTGCGTGCGGGGACATCGGTGGCGTCAGGTCTCGTCGTCGTCGCCCTTCGGCCGAAAGGTGGCAGCGACGCCACGCCGTCAGAGAAGGAGGTGGCGGCGGCGCATGGTGCCCGACGATCACTTTTTGTAGATAGGCTACACGGGTCAAGTCTGGCCCGTTCTACTAATCGTGTCCGGGCCGGCACGACACAGCCCGTTTAGTTCGCCGTTCTGGTCGAGCCGTGCCGCCCATTTGGGCACCTTTAGTGTCAACAGTGGAGTTTTTTTCTTCTCATTTAACCTCCTTTTGAAACGAAATAGATAATATAGCCCCTTATCTGCGATCGAAATAACAAAAATAACACCGCGATAGGTTATGCAGTCGACATGTGTCCCTTATTGCAATCCGAGTCCGCTGAAGCCACATGTTGCGATCCTTGTACGCAGCAAGTCACTTGCTGCACTCCCAGTCCACGGCAGGATGTCGTACACACATGGGCACCACGGGCAGGCATGTTCCTCATGTGCATTGGGAACATAACAAGTAGCCTGCCGTACACGAGGAGCGCGGTAGGAGGGGTGTTGCGCACGTGGAGTGCAGTAGAGGTGTCATTTCTTTCATTTCGGACGTAAGAAGACTATATTTGTTATTTTATTTTGAAAAAAGGCCAAATGAACCGATAACTTGTCAACCGTGCGACTTTCGTGCGTCTCGAGTATTTATGGTATTTTCAATAGTGTCATCTCTAATTTTGCTATATCAACTCTATATCATCAAAAGATATATTTAAATACACATCCTCCAATAAGTTATCTCTATCAAGTTGTCTCTAATATTCATGTCAAACTTATAATATTCTCACTCATACACCCCCGCTTACATGCACTGGTTGTTTTATTTTGATTCGTGTGTAAGGATGGTTGTTTAAGAAAAAAACGACTTTCTTTCTCTCTTCTATTTTCAATTTCAATGGTATAGGAGGGTTAATCGATGGTTAATATAATACTGTTGGAGATGCTAAAAAAAAAGGTGTGCCTTGTGTATCGAAAATGAGTTAAATTATTGAATAGAAAAATCCAAGTGTCGAATTTGGTATCAAACGGCATGCCTGTGCGCACTGGTCTGAATGTAGTGTCACGACAGATTAGAAAACACATCAAAATCTCGCATGCTAATGCCAAAGTATTGATTTAAGATGGCAGAACACATGGTGCCGTACGAGCAATACGCCGCTAGTAAAAAATTAATGTACCGGGAAACGAGTTCTTGTCCATTGTTTTGGTCGGTATTACCGAATGTGGTTCCTCTCACATCGTATTGCTAAAAATGGTAGCACAGGCATCTCCTGCAGTCACGTATGGAATTCCGCTCGCCCCTAGCCCGAACTGGGTTTGTTCGTGCGCGCCTGGACACACCAAATCCGTGCGCCTGTAGCCCGGTTGCCTCCGCGTCCGACACATGTTCTGTCCACACTCCCCTCGTTGGGACAAGTCCCCTCCGCACGCCCCCACCGCCCGCCCGAACGCGGCGTTATCATACAACCAATGCCCGGACAAGCGCTATCCGCATGCATATCGCCCAGACCGTGCGCCCATGCCCCAGATGTAGTAGATGTTGTGCGCCCATACCTTGGACGCGCGCTAGGCACATGTGTGTCGCCCGGACAGCCGACGATGTCACATGCCCATGCCCTGAACGTGGCCGAACGCGCCGTGTCTCCCTAGTCCGAGTCTCCCTGCCTCGGTCGCACCACCTCTCTCGCGCGCCCCGCTTTATTCCATGTTTCATGTCGCACACGTCGCGTACGGAAAAGGCTTTGTCCGGCCCCCGTCGCCTAGTGCCACCACGTGGCCTACTCCGGCACGCCCCAAGCCATTAGCGCTTCAGATTTCCCGCCGCGCTGTCTGCGGGAATTACCTTCGCGCAGCTATAAATACCGGAGCCGCTCGCTCTCATTCATACTCAATTTCGTTCTCGTTCTCGCGCTGGTCGCTGATAACACATAGAATGGAATAAATTTTTATCGAGATTAAAGTTTGGAGCAGTTCTTCATACCATATCAGTATAGAATGGTCCCCTGAAAGGCAGGTAAATTTACGTCCACTGCATATGTTGGTATTAATGTAGTTGTAGTTAATTAAAATTAATCAACTAGTCCTAATTAATGTAGTTTCTACTCATATTTAAAGAGCTATAAATAATTTAGTTGTATTTTATTACTGCTTATTATTAACCGGTATTGAATTAGTCGTAACTAACCTATCGGTAATTAATTAGTGCTTAATAATTAGTGGTAATTAATTAATATTAATTAATTAGGTTTTATTATTTTAGTATGAATTAATTATTGGTTATTAATCAGTCATAATTAATTTAGTCATAATAGTTAGGCATAATTAATTTAGTATAAATTAACTTGTCGTGATTAATTTAGTGGTAATGAATGAGTGGTAATTAATAAATTGTAATTGTTTGAGTCGTAGTTTATTTGTGGTAATTACATTAGTTCAAATGGAGTGGTCGAATTTACCATAATTAATTTGTTGCTAATTAATGACTTGCAGTTAGTTAGTGGCAATCATGTCATTCATGAAGGAATAAAGAAATCCACGTCTATATTATATATCCCCAGGTACGTTGTCTGCAAGTCCCTTATTGCGAAGGAGCTCTAGCCTTGACCGTGCGAGGTGTCAACGGCCTCAGAGGAGCTCTGCCCTTCGTACTGGTAAATTTACGACGGGGGTAGGTGCCCTGATTGCTACGGTCCAAACCCTAGCGCCGTGTACTGCTCCCTACCAAGAGTTGGGATGGTCATATCTTCATCAATTGACGGATGGTTGTCACCCCCACGCTTAACTGAATGCTGCAAGGTGGAATGATGTTAGGCCAAATAAAGATTCAGGATGTAAACTAAACATTTCGTACTTCTCGGATGTGTAGTGCATATGACCGAGGGTGAGCACCAGTCTGAGTACAGGGTGCAGACGGCAGAAGTGATGCATCCGGATGGACGTGCGGCTAGAGGATGACATGATGTTAGCACAACCTAATGCGTAATAAAAAACAGAACATAAATTTGTACATAACTTTCCTCCCCACCGATCTGCAGCGCCGGATGACCGACAGGAAGCTCTACGATGCCCCTGGTTTGACTAGGTCGTGCCGACCTAGCAAGTGAGCACGGTCGGCCCACTCGATGCGCGCCGTGTAGGACTTCGTTTCTCGAACGACCACAACTCATGTTCTTTATTACATTCTTCGACTCGTGCAATGATGTAGTTCAAAGTGCTCAAAAGCGTCGGTACGGTGTGCTCTGGGCCGCGGATGGATGTCTCCGATGCACTTGCGATCCACTGTAGCCGCTCGAACTGAAGTTACAGACAACATTGGTTCAGTAACAAATAGTACAAATATCATCGTTGAAATGAGCAAAGGTTGTAAGTGTTTTACGCTGTCATCACTTAGCGAAGCGCTGTGTCGACCGAACTAGTGACTGTGTCTCTCATGGTGTGTCACCTGCTCCGGATGCTCTGGTGGAGAACGAGTGAGTCTAGTACACAACCGTGGTACGTACCACTCGATGTACTAGACGGATGTCTGTACGTGGTACGGTCACCGCTCCTGCGTGATCTCGATGTGTACCATCTCCGTCTAGGCCGTAATCCACGCATGCTAGACTGCTTGCATGTCCTCAGCATGTCGGCCCGCCCTCGATTGCTTACATTCGAGAAGGATTGATGTTAGAATAGCGGATGTTGGTATGAAGTCTAAACATTACTCAAATGGAGTTAGAGTCACTAGTGGATGGCTCACTGCATGATCCTGTCGTCGGGAGGGGCACAAGCTGGTACAAATCGAATTGTCGCAGTACGCGCTGTAGTGCGTAAGCCCCCACCATATGGGTAAACACTAGGTGGCAGGTCGTCGCCCATAATCCGGCGTCTTGCGTGCATTGCACAGACAGCCCAAGTGGCACTAGCGTGTTCACGAAATCTGGGCTCCATGGAGCCCATATGATGTCATTGTCGTGCAACGACTCAAACTCATTGTGGAACAACAAGTAGCACCACTCTGGTCTGTCCTTGGCCCAACGTAACAGGGTAGCCATCCACCGGTATCCCATAGTCTGTCTATCAAGTCGTGCAAGTTGGGGCACGGGTGCACTGCTTTCTCGAAAGAGGGCCATCCAGCAGGGAAGTGCTCCCAATTCCTCTGCTACTGGAGCACGTGCAGACGGCAAGAGTCGGTTTCACACCGGTGTCGCACCGCGAAGCGTCACACAACCCCCTGTATGTGGCGCAAAGGACGACTAATCTCCAACTATACTGAGGCATCGCCCTAGCCTCCGCGCAAGCCAAAGAATCGGTGATACGGACGAAGCTGGGGTACACTCAATCACCCTGTATGGTGGGAAATAAGAGTAAACCAAAGAGATGAAGTAGGTAAGCGATGAGGTGCGTCCTAACAACCTCGTTAAGTGCATCCGGTGGGCATTGACTGAAATTCCCCAACCAAGTCAGAGGGACACCACAGGCGCTATCCGGGATAGATACGATGAACCGATGCCCTAACCAGGCCTTCCAATCTGCCGGCGGACAGTTTGGAACAAGTGGCCCACCCCTGATCAGGAGATCGGTCATGAACGAGACATCCTAGAGTGTGACAGTGATCTCACCCAGTGAAAGTACAAGGTGTGCGTCTTGGGTCTCCACCTGTCGAAAAGTGATGACATGAGACTATCGTCCAGGGTGAAGTAGTGTCCGACCGAGAGCAGCCTCGCAAAGGGCAACAAGCCCGTGTCACCAGGATTGGGACGTAGCGAGCGTCGAGCTGCTAGTAATGCCTCTCAAACCGAAGCACGAGGGGTGGAGGGCCATCCGTGCCCTGGGTGATCCACGACTTGCACTGATGATGCTCGTCGTAAAAGGGTTTCAGAAGCTCCGGTAAAGACATAGCTTGCAAAAGATGAAAGACACATATTATTAGTGAATAGATTGATAATGACGATGAATCACTAGAAAATAAAAATTACGACTAAATACAGAACACAAATTAGTATACACTAATTAACTATGACCAAATTACTTACGACTAATTAAGTACAACTAACTTAGTTGTGTCTAAATTAATACGAGTGATTCAATACCACTAAATTATACAGGACTAATTAATTACCACAAATGAATTCCAAATAAATAATTATGACTTAATAATGACAACTACATTATTCAGGACTGAATTAATTATGATGAATTACATAGGACTAATTAATGGCCACATATTAATTACAAAAAATAGTTATGTCTTAATAAGGTCACTAAATTAATTACAACTTAATAAGGATACTAAATTAATTACAATTGATTAACTATGACTAAATTAATTATGACTCATTAATGATGGCTAATTAATTAAGACTTAATGAACTACAACTAATTAATCACAACTAATTATTTATAACTAATTAATTAACTAAAACTAACTAATTATGACTAATTAACTAAGCCTAAATAATTATAACTAATTAATTATGTAAGATTCATTTAAGTACTACTAATTAATTATGACTAATAAACTCACACAAAATTTTATTACGAAATTTGAAAACAACTAAATTTATTACTACTAAATAAGCACAACTAATTAACTAACTGCGTAGTTAATAAAGAAAATGCGTACGAGAACAAAATTACCTGCTAATATGGCTACTAATGACGATTGTAAACAATGCTTAATCATCTACGAAAACGAAATCAACAGAACGAGTGAGAATGTGAACGCGAGCGAGCGAGATGAGAGTTTGTGAACCGACTCGCAGTCGCCTTGGAATTTATAGCCGCCTAATGCAAAATGAGGCCGACCGCGACGCGACGAGAGGAATCGGATTCCCTCCGGCGCGCGAGCTTTGCATGCATGCAGGCATCTGCATGCAGAGACATGGATAGTGTCGACATCTGGGACTCTCGTCACAGAACGGACAAACAAAATTATAAAAAAGGAAACAGAGATTGCTATCTATTCTCCAAAGGACTCAAAACGGTGATGTATATTGCAAAGGGTACGCTCTAATTACAGGGAGAATGATTGTGAATAAATGTTGATTAGGGTCTGGATGGTGATATGGATTACAAAGGCACATAGGTCGGGTTCTTATGGTCTACAAAACGTCGACATATTGTTGCAGTGGTGCCTGTTTGCGCCAATGGTTGTGTCCCTTCAAGTTAATCATTGCGTCCCTTCGTGATGACCGTTATATCGTTGAATATAACGGCCAATATCTTCTCTCCACGTGTAGTTATCATTAACCACACATGGGTAACTGCATTTGAGGACCTCCTCTGCGGGGTTGAGGTCCTGGAGTGGTCTTGGAGAAACCTATAGAGGAGGTCCAACCGGACGTCCAAAAGCGGTTTTGATAATGGTAAAAAAAAGGACTTGCAGTCCCACCTTCTAACCACTTAATTGATCTTGGGCCCGATAGAAAACCTGGCTTATTTATAAATAAACAAGTAAAGATATACTCGGAAAATTGACTCATCAACAATCCACATCAGCTAGCCCCTCAACTTCGAGTGGAAATAACTTACTTGAAGGGGTTTTGATCGGAACTCGACTTGATCAAGAAGATAGTTTCACTTGAGTTGCAAATAATTATTTTCCTTAAGAACCAAGAGCGTCAGCTGTGCACATTTATGAAAACAATTCTCGAAGGACGATTTTGTTTTGGTCATCAATGATTTATTAGGAACAAATTACGACAAAATATTGTAACGCCCTAGCTATTCGGAAGCCAAAATGTCACCTAAATAATCTAACATACAACCATAAAGGAGAAGAATTTAAACAATATCTCATCTAATGACATAAAGAGATGAACATATAATAGAATAAATACAGGAATATAGTCCGAATCTAACGACAGTTCACAAACTCCAACTATTCAAGTCTAATTAATCCACTAAGATGATTATATCGAAGGAGTAATCAAGGATTACAAGCAGTTATTTAATCATCCTTAACATAGATAAAGATATCATCCAACAACTAACTCTATTTATTACAGTTCACCACTTAACAAATGAAAGACAAGAACCAAATCATATTATTGAAACTTGAATATGGTGAACTGAATGAATAGTGTATGTATACTCCCTCCCAAATGCCATCATCAACGATCACCTAAATTAAACAACAAAGACAAGAATGAGTCCGAGACTCAGCAAGGACAAAGAATAATTTGAACTACACTGAACATGAACAATACAGTATCATTAAGAATATGAACATAGAACTGACAGAAACATATGAATGGATGGAATGAATGAACTACACTTCTGCTTATACCGGTATAGCTAGTGACACACCCGTCAGTGTTCACTTAGGCCCGCATTTAACAAAATACAGGGATCCAAGGCCCGTATGAAGAACGTTTCATACGGGGATCCAAATCTGCCCACATTGGAATGGTGGGTCTTACGTGGCCATACTGGAATTGATGGGTCTTTAATTTCCACTCCCGTGGAAGAAACATGAACAAATGAATGAATGGAGT
Organism: Hsuehochloa calcarea; assembly: GCA_036346395.1. Lineage (NCBI taxonomy): Eukaryota > Viridiplantae > Streptophyta > Magnoliopsida > Poales > Poaceae > Hsuehochloa > Hsuehochloa calcarea. Next base: position 8,482,132 of record CM070602.1, read on the forward strand.
GAAACATGAATAATGAAAGACATCATCTCTTTCAACATGGATTAACATATATGAAAGGAACATGAAGCATTGAATGTAATCATGGATCATAGAAATAACAGTATGCGAATTTCAATGTACTTGTCTTCCGCTCTGCGAAGCGTTATGAGGCAAGATGGAAGTTGTTACACTCGAATTTCCCCCTCCTACACCAATTAAATATATTTGAACGAGGAACCACGTGAACAGGACATCGCTCGAACCATCTAATCGCAGCATCCTAACCCAATGATCACAAAGTCGATCTACTCACATAAACCAATATTCTAACAGGACTACAATTTGGACAACAAGTACAAAAGAAATCATAACTAATGATCTGAGACTCGAAATGGAGTTCTCCCAAATCCTATGGAAAGATAACGTACATATCTACAAAAGTCAAGTTGGCGAGATCTACCAATTTGGCAAACAGAATATGCTAACAGGTAGATGGAAGTATAAGACAGATTCTGTCTAGACGAAAAAGACAGCAGTAAAGAATAGATCTTAACTTTTAATCTACAACACCGATTAGGGTGTTCTTTATCATTCTGGAAAGGTTTTAAAAACTGCTACAATAACCTAGTTGGATGAAAATACTGAATCTTCCATTATCATAATCATAATTTAAAAAACATCTTGACAACTCAATAACGTCAGGAAATCAGGACAGCATGGAAAGATCAGATCATAACTTTTGATCCGTACATCATAATTAGGTGTTCTTGGTGGCTACATAAATCTAAGAACAATATCTAAATATCTCTAGGAGATGGAAACCTCCAATTCGGCCTCTAACAACCCTAAATCGGCCGCGCAACCTAATGGACAAAACTGAAAATCTAACGACATCAATTCTATCCAATCAATCTAATCGAATTCACATCAAATAAGCATCAAACTACGAAGCAAGATCTTCGTTACCCTTGAAGACTAGCAGGAAGATGATGATCAATCTCCCGAAGAACCTCCCCTTCCACCTTCTTCCGTCCTTCTTTTGGCTGGCCACCAATGTAGCAGCTCCAACGGGAGGGTCGGCTGGAGATGAGGGTAGGAGGAGGCGACTTGGTGATGACCTTGGAGGGTGGCACCAGGGAGATGAGGCGCCAGGGAGGGAGAGGAAAGGGGTGGCGGCTGCCCTTGGGGAGATGGAGGCGCAAGAGGTGAGGGGCGGGGGGGGATTTGTGGCGGCTAGGGTTGGGAGGAGGGAAGGGTGGCACCTCCCCTTCCCCCTTCCATATGGCCAGGCCTCCTTCTTGGGCCCTTCTGCGATGCGGCCCATGGCCCAAGTTGGCGGAGTTTCACTGAAAAGTCCCTTTTTAATTCCATTATTCGCTGGTTGAAAACTTCGTTGTTAGGAGAAATTCAAAATTGAATAAAGTTCTCTCTAATCGACTTTCGGGATATTACAAATATGTTAGACTTCCATCTGGTTTATTTAATTCTATCGTAAGTTACTGGTCTATAATTCTATTATTTGTTAGAATTCAGAAATTCTCCATCTTCCTCATTTTTGTAATTTCTTACAGTCATCATTTCTAGACTTTTATGATCCGATTAAATGATAAACTGCAATTGTTTAGAGAGAGATGAGATTTTCTACCCTCAAAGTTTTTCTCGAGTATGAACTCATGTTGCTTTGGCACTTCTCCCCCTACGGTTGGAGCATACAACAGACGACATCCATGGACCAAATTTACTTTTCGACCAACTTTATCTAAGGTGGTTGAACAGTCAGTTTGCTCTATGGATTAAAGTCTCCAAGGGATTGGTCAGGAAAAAATCCTAATAATCAAGTGAACTCTTCTCGAAGCATATATCGAGGTAATTTCAATGTTTAGTGGTTTTGTACTTTTCCACTCGTGATGGTTACATGATGAAGATAACCTTGGGAAAAGAGATAAACCTTTTCTTATACGTCTGTGACGCGCAGAACAATCTCCTTGACCGGACATGAGCTCTCATGTCACCACTGGTCGAGGTGCAGTTGTTACGTTTTGAAAGAAGTGAGTTTTAAATGTACTAAGGGTATATATATGGATCTTTTACCTCCTTAAGCACGTTTTTACCCCAGTTGTTTTCACTTTTCCCATTCACCGAGAGCCTTTCATCTTAGACAATACTTTTGAAAGGGAGAATTCCTCAGTCCACCATTGAATCAAGACAATGGCGGGACGAAAATCGTCAATGTTGTCCGTGGAGGAGCTCAAAGGATTGGAGCAAGACGGGCATCTACCATAGAAGACACTTATTGAGTGGCGTGCGCTGGGGAGGGAGAGTGAGCCATGCCCTGCCGCTGGTTTTACGGTACTCTTTGTGCCTTATCTTCGGGCAGGCCTTCGTTTACCCGAGAGTGATTCCTTGATTGAAGATCTTAATCATTATGGAATAGAATTAGTTCATATTGTACCGAATTCAGTTCTAGTACTTAGCGTTTTCGCCCACAAATTTGAGGTGTTCTTAGGAATAGCCCCTAGTCTGCGTCTGTTTAGGGTTTATTACCAAATCATTCGCAACGAGAAAGGTGTTGGTGTCGTGAGCTCTTTTCACTTTAAATTTCAAGATGCCAACAAGAGCGTATTTCCCTTCTTGGCTACCAAACATGTCAGCCAAACATGGAGAAAATAATGATTTTATTATACAGTTCCGAAGGAGAGTATGATTACTTACAGTCGAAATGCACTTCCGGAGTGGCCATCAAAAAGCTGAGTTGCTGACAAGGAGATCAAGCTTTCTGATGATGAGAAGAGTGTGGTCCTAGTGATCAACAACCTGGTAAGGAGAGGTCTAACTGGAGGAAAAATCGTCCATGACTTCCACAGGAACAAGATCTTTCCCCTCCAAAAGTGGTAAATATTATCTTATAATTATGGCATAATAGAAAATGGTAACAATCCATTTACCTTTTTACTCGAACTGAATTTCAAAGTTGAAGTAAACTAATCTTTTATTATATTGCAGCTTTTTCGGATGATAAGGGCCTTGCTAGAGCCCCAGTCCAGTTAAAGGATCAGGTTGTAGACAACGAACGATCGATTTAGAAGCGCAGCCCCTAAGTTTGATTGGGACTGCCTTATCACTTAGGAAAGATCGCAAAGTGGTAAGTATTTACAAGAATAGCCAGACATAAGAAGTGATTTTACTTATGTCTAACTTATGTTTTCTGAACAGACAACATCCAAGAATCATCCCATACCAGACGTTGGTGCAAGCTCTGCCCCTCCTTCGTCAAAGAATGCAAGGATAAGTTCCAAGCCTCCTATTGCACCAAAGAAGACGACACTTGCACCTCTTTGATCTCAATTCTGCAAAAGCCTCCTACTTCAACTCAAACTCCAACTCTTTCGAAACCTCCTACCCGTGAAGTATTAAAAACCAAAGTTAAGACTTCAATTTCTCGATACGCTTCTAACCCCAAGCCAATACCTGCTACATCAATTTTTGTGGCAAAGGTGGTAAAGGGGGAAGGATCATTACAGGAGTCTGAAGAGGAAATTCCACTTCAGCAGGCTCCAAGGTTAAGGACCTCCTTGGCCTTGGTTCATTCTTTGTTAGAACAAGTGGAACAACCCACTTTCACCATTAATGAGGACTTCATGGTGCCCTTTAGCGAAAGTGGTTTCGAGATCAAGTAAGTTCTTCAATAATAACTGTATAATTTTGGCTCATAATGACCAATCCTCTATTTTCTTTTAGTCTTTCTTTACCGTCGGACCCGAAAAAGGGATAATTGACAGCTCAAGAACAAACTTCGCCACCAATCGTACCAGCAATAGAGGAATCTCCAGCGAAAGAGATTCTGCAAATGGAAATACCTCCTAGGATCACTGAGGAAGTGGTTCAGGATGTTCTAACGAAAACTACTGGGACATCCAAGGAGATGCCACAGGGCTCGGATGTTCAAATCGAAAGGACCTCCCAAGAGGATCAGACGGAAGAGGCGGTCTGTGGGTCCACTATGACAGGAGTGGACCATGAGAACACACAGTCAGAGGGCTGGTCAATGAGACCATTGAAACACAAGACGAAGATGATTATATCTTGGTAAATTTTTTATATTGGAAATTTTATTTTGAATATACCAGTATAAACCTGACTCATAGAATGTTTAGGAGTGACAAGATACTGGGTCTGATCCGATAATGAAGTTCCTCTTGAGAGCTATCCTTCCAGAATCGAAAAGAAGGACTTCCAAGACCTCACGACATCTGTCAAAAGGTGTTGGAAAGTCAATGTTGACATGATTGGGGAGATCAAAACTTTTGCAGAGGAGAAAGCGAAGTAAGTACATAAAGTTATTATTCAATCATAATATTCTGATTAAATAATTAACTTACGCTTTTATTTAAACTATAGGGACTGTTTACTGGCAAAAGCTAGAAAAGAAAATGTTGAGTCTGTACTTCACGCTCTCGGATTAAAATTGTCTGAGGTGGAAAAAAGATATGCGAGGAGCGCAGTGGCCATAGCAGAGAAGACCAAAGAGATCCATCTCTTGACTCAGAAGAATGAAAAGTTACAAGAGATCTTGGGTAAGCAATCTGAAGAAAGCCACATCCTCTTTGAACAGAACAAGATGCTCATTAGGGAGAAGAAAGGTAAAGAACACCTCTTTGTTTCCTACAAAGCATTTGACCTTATCATTATTTGCAATGTGTGAGGTCTATTTTCTTTTGTTGTTCTTTCTTACAACTAGAAAAGGCAAAAGAGGATCTTCAGAAGGCCTCTTCTAACAAGGATCTTCAGATTCAAGACTTGAAGGAAATGAAAACACGGAGTCGCACTGCTGTGCAAGAACTTGAAAATAAGGTGGATACCTTGATGAAGGTCGGCAAGGAAATCACTACGGTCACGGGAAATAACTTTTCTCGAATTCCAGCTTCTCTACGAGAAATCACAGAGCATCTGAAGGCTCTGGTAACTCCTCTCGCAACCAAAATGACCTTGGACGACCTTAGGAATGATATTTATACTCAAATTGCATACATTCAAAAACACATACTTGCTACGAAGACTACTATATATCAATCTTTGATAAGAGTAGTGGGTCAAGCTTTAAACCGAGCATTATTAAATATTGAACTTCTTTACGGAGGCTCCGTTGATCTCCAGAAGCTTGTTCCTGCGCCTAAGTTGAAAATAAAAGAAGTAGGTATGGCAGCTCAAGCCAAGATCACACCAGTGGTGGCGGAGATCATAAAAAATATTGAAGCTAATGCTCCTGCCATTCCTTCAAGTGCTACTGGCTCAAGCATTCAACAATAATAATGCAATGATACATTTTAGTATATGAAATGATGAAATAATTTTTTGTATGATACTTGTAATTACTTGTTAGAAGTTGACTTGCTTATACAATTATAATTATTTTTGCAAGTTGAATTCCTTAAATTTTGTTGTGTGTATCCCCTCGCTTGGAACAATTTGTGCGGCAATAGGAGAAGTGTTTCGGGCGAACGAATGCGTTGGGACCAGGATATCTTTCACAAAATCAGTGATTCGTACCAGTGTGTATTCAAGAAGATGAAGTTAAACTGTTGGGTTCCTATGCAACGAAAATTGGCTTATAGAAGAGGTACTAGAAAATTGTCATTTCCCGAATGTATATGGATGGCCATTTGATAAGTAAAGACACTATAACCCAGTAGCAAAATTAATCATCCATATGGACTAGAGTAAATAACAGAAAATATGGTGATCATGTATGCGGAATGAAACGAAAAAATTTATGCCAAAAAATTAATATGATACCGACAATAAAAAAGACAGTTGAATTGTATATTTATATGATATAGGAGAAAAGATTTTTGTGCATAAAATTTGCAAAGATGCTCAATGTTCCATGTATTAGATAAAGCACGACTATACTCCATGGCTAATCTAACTGATCGTGGCCTAGTGATAGAGACTACAGTATATGGACCCTCCCATCTAGAGGACAACTTGTTCAAGTTGGCCTTGTTCTAGATTCGTCTTAGCACCAGGTCACCCACATGATGTGTTCTTGGACGAACTCTTCGATTGTAGTAGCGTCTCAGCCCTTGCAAATAGGCAGTCGATTTTAATAGTGCTCGATCACGTCTTTCTTCCAGCATATTGATGTCATCTTCGCACAATTCTCCCTGATTTATTTCATCTAGGAGGTCTATACGCGTTGAACCTAACTGAATCTCACCAGGTAGCACTGCTTCTGCACCGTAGACTAGTGCGAATGGTATTTTACCAGTTGCTCTACTGATAGTAGTGCGTAATGCCCATAGGACAGAGAAAAACTCCTCCATCCAATTCTTTGAGCAAGTCTTAAGGCGATTAAAGACTCTTTTTTTATACCTTGCATAATCTGACCATTGGCTCTTTTTACTACTCCATTGCTCTATGGATGTGCCACAGAAGCAAAGCATATCTTAGTGCCAATGTCATCACAATAATCTTGAAACATGTCACAATAAATTGGCTATCGTTGCCTGTGATAAGACAACTGCATACTCCAAATCTTGTAACAACACTTTGTATGAAGACTTTCTTTGCTGTCGCAACCGTTATACGAACGACTGGTTCAGTTTGTATCCACTTAGTGAATGTATCCATGGCCACGAATAAGAATTTATACCCATTGGGTGCTTGCGGTATTGGTTCAACTATGTCAACACTCCAAGTAGAAAAAGACCATGACAACGGAATGGTCTGTAATTGATAAGATGGCTGGTGCACTTGTCTAGTATGGAATTGACAATGCTCACAGGTCTTAACATGGTGCGTAGCATCTTGTAGAGCGGTGGGCTAGTAATATTTTTGCCTAAAAGCTTTGCCAATCAGGGTTCTGTAGGATGCATGTGTTCCATACAAGCCCCCATGGATCTCTTTTAGTAATTTTATCCCAGAGTCTTAGGATATGCAACGCATAAGAACACCATGTGCTCCCTTTCTATACAATGATCCTTCGACCAGATTGTACATGCGTGCTCTTCAAATTAATCTATCCTTCTGTTGAGGATCATCAGTCAAAGTCCCTGATGCGAGATAAGTGGTCAATGGTTTTATCCACTCCGCATCTTGCTCGAAGACTCCGACCTCTAAGGTGCTCGAACACGTTTCTATTGAAGGTTTGTAAGGTATTCGAGAAAAACACATGTTGGAGTAGGTGTTCGTGAGGAACCCAATTTCGATAACTGGTCCGCTATGGAGTTTTCCTTGTGCGGTATATGTTGGACTTCGAAGTCTCTGAAGTGTTTTTCTAACTTCCAAACTTCACCCAGGTATTGAGCCATTATCTCATTAGAACATTGATATTCTTTTGCTATCTAGTTTACGACTAATTGTCAATCTCCCATCGCTCAAAGCCAACAGTCTTCGAGGGATTTTGCAGCTCGAAGCCCAGCTAGAAGTCCTTCATACTCTGCCATGTTGTTAGTGGCAGGGAACAAAAACTGTATGACATACTTAAGTTAATCACCTTGTGGCGTTATCAACAAAATCCCGGCTCCTGGGCCTTTAAGCTCATGAGAGCCATCAAAATACAATGTCCAATGGTCGTCTGGTACCAGACTAACTTGAGGTTGATCCTCTGTGTTCATCCATTCAGGCACAAAATCAGCGAGGACTTGCCTTTTTATTGCTGTTTGGGCAGTAAAATGAAACAAAATCAAACTCTCCAAGTTCTACTGCCCATTTGGCTATGCAACATGTTACTTCTTTGTTATGAAGTATACTTTCAAGGGAAAAAGATGAAGGCATTGTGATATTGTGAGATTGAAAATAATATCTTAGTTTTCTGAATTGGACCTCAGTATATCTTTCTGTGGATATCATGGGGATATACTTCAGATTTTAGAATGATGTGACAATTGGCAATGACGTTAATGGTTTGTCGTTTCACGTGTTTTCGACAAAGTTTCAGAACTGTCAGGTGATAGGCGGTCTGATCGACCATAGCATGGCGGTCCGACCGGTCCCAAATCGGTCGGACCGGCCATGAGCAGCGGTTGGACCGGCAGTGACCAAATGAGTCAAAATGAGCTGGGCCAAAAATAGATGGTGTAGGCAAGAGAGGGGATTCTATTGCACCTAGTCCCATAATTTTTGAAGTCTCCAGTCAAAAGTTCTATTGGTTTAAAGTTTCCATTAGGTTTCGGATTTTCAGGAGTTGAAAATCGCTAAGTCCTTTTGGGCGGTCGGACCGGCCTATAGCTGGAGGTCCGACCGGCAAGGCTGGCAGTTCGACCGACCCTGAGGGGCGGTCGGACCGATTGTCACTTGAACGTCGATCTTCGTGGCGGCGTTGTTCATTGGTTAGGTCAAAGTCATGAGTTTCAGGGCATATGTATTGCATGATGCATGTTTTGACTAACGTGGGTCAAGTTGTGAAGAACTTGTTCTCGGATTCGATTTGCTTGTCTATTGATGTGCAGGTTGCTTGGTGGTCAACGACGGTCAACGGCGAGGATGATCGGGACTAGGCTTGGAGAGCTGAGGTTCCGAACGATCGACGATGCCGGGTGAGGTCAATGAACTCAAGTGTAGTGCAGAATAGACAAAGAGGACCAAACGGACAATTCGGTGCGACTGGTTTGATCAAGCGGCGCGGGAGTCGGTGCAAGTGCCATGGTGGTTTCGGTGGGAGCCGGATGGGAGAGACTTGCCGACATGGAGAGAGCCGTTGATTAACCTACACGTGGCGGAGCAGGCGAAGTGCTTCACGCAAATGGACACGGTCTTCGGAGAAGGACCGAGAAGGGTTATTTTGGTAAGCTTACCAAATACCACCTTGGTGACCTTTTGCCAACCCGCGGCGCAAGACGACGCAAAGAGAAGCGGTTTAGGTCAAGAGGTGTTGAAGATAGCTCTTTAAATGCGTGCGTGTGTGACCCATTTGTGTTGGGCCTTAACGGGAGCTCATTTAAGTTAATCTTCTAGAAGGTCTAAGCCTCCACTATAAATAGAGGAGGGAGGTGGCTGCACCCCTTTCAACCCTTTGATTTATTGTTGAAACCCTAGTTTTGATTAGGGAGCGGATTAGTGGAGGTTAGGGTTCTAGAGAGTTTTGATTTGATTTCGTGCTCTTGGATTGAGCTTTGTCCTCCATTGATGTAGTGGTTGTAAACCCAAACCCTATCAAATCAATCTAAGGAAAGTTTGCTCAAAGATGTGTCTCTTTGCCTTCCTCTCTCTATTTGGTGATTTTGAGTCTTTCTTTGATTCGTGAGTCTTTGATTGATTTCTTCACGTGATCTAGCTTGTTGTGACATGTGGGAACACATCTAGGATCATCTTGATCATCAATCACCCACGAGCAAGTTTTTTTACCTAGTTTTCGTTTTGACTCGATTTTGAACCATCCTCCTCTCAAACGGAAAAAGGTCGTAACTTTTCCAAGGATCTTCACGATCTTCGATTGGAATAGGTTCCTGACATTCTAGAGATGGTGTGTTCCAAGTTTCATCAAGTTTGGAGTTGTAGATCAAAAGTTACATCTATTTACAACTTCGTTTTTTGGACTGTTTTTACTGTTCATCAGACTGAAGGTCAGACCACCCAAGGTGACCGGTCCGACCACCCAAGGTGACCGGTCCGACCGCTATTAACACAGAGGTCAGACCGCCCAACACTTAGAATTTTAGCCCGTGTTGATTTTGGTTGTTTTGCTTCGGGGTTTAGATTAGATTCAATACTAGTCTTCCGCTGTACTGGTATATTGATCTTCATAGCTTCCATAGCTATTAGAGTGAAATTTGTATTGAATTTGATCTTGGTTGAAAAAGTAAGCGTGCTCCTATTCACCCCCCTCTAGTCGACTTTTCAGTCCAACACTTTCCTTTGGTTAATGTAAGACCTCACTTACATAGTAGATGGGCCGCTGAAACCCTTCCCTTTCTGCAATAATTACTGCACCGACCACATTTGGCGTTGCTGCCAAGTAAACTAGTAAATGTTCACCTCTAAAGGCGAGACTAATACTGGAGGATTTGAAAGATAAGCTTTTAAGCCTTCAAAAGCTTTGTGAGTTTCTTCGGACCATTGTATTTTTTTACAACCCTCGCAGATCACCTTAAAGAAAGGTAAACCATATTCTCCTGATCGAGAAATGAAACGTCTAAGAACCGTCATTCAACCGGTTAAAGCTTGGACTTCCTTCATGAGAACAAACAAGGAAACTAAGCTTTATTCCATATTTGTTTACATTTTCGAAGGTCTCTGATAGATCCTTCAAATGGTCATATTTAGTACTACTTTTTACAACGAGGTCATCTACATAGGCCTCTAAATTACGCCTCAGCTGACTGCTGAAGGTTTTCTGCATCAAACGCTGGTACGTTGCTCCAACATTCTTTAACCCGAACGACATCTTAACATAGCAGTAGACATCGAAGGGTGTGATGAAGTCAATCCTCCCTTCATCTTCTTTCACCATATTGATCTGATGGTATCCAGAATAAGCATCAAGAAAACTCATCAGTTCGCAACCCGCAGTAGAATCAACTAACTTATCAATGCGAGGCAAAGGGAAGTTATTATTTGGGCAAGCAATATTTAAGCTGGTAAAATCAATGCACATGCGCCACTTACCGTTAGATTTCTTGACCAAGACCGGATTTGCGGGCCATTCGAAGTGATCCACCTCTTGAAAAAAGCCAGCTTCAAGGAGCATATCGAGCTCTACTTTAATGGCCTCTTGATGATCCAGGGCAAAGCGTCTCAGTCTCTGTTTGACTGGTTTTTTCTCAGGCTGAATAGCTAGCCTATGCTCAATCACCTCCCTTGGGACTCTGGGCATATCAGATGGCTTCCACGTGAAGACATCTGAGTTGGCCCGGAGGAAGGTGAGGAGCCCATCTTCCTATTTCTCACTTAATACCGAGCCAATCCGCACTGTCTTGGATTGGTCTTCGGAGCTGAGTGGTACTATCTTTACCTGCTCATTGGGCTAAGGAGTAGGCTTGACTTTCGCAGCCTTCCCAGATTTATCCTCTAAAATAAGATCTTTCAGAGGTAACTAATCGACAAGTTCTAGCTACTTACGATCACATGAAAGTGCGACAGCCTGATCACCTTGCACTACAATTATGCTCTTTGGCCTAGGGATCTTGATCTTCTGGTCAGCGTGGTGTGTAGCTATCATAAACTTTGTTAGAGATGGTCTTCCCAAAATTGCATTATAGACAGACTCAAAATCAACTACTTCAAAAGTGAGCAATTTAGTTCAAAAATTAGTAGTCATACCGAAGGCTAGTAGTAACACTACTTGCCCTATTGGTGTAACAGGCATACCTGGCACTGTCCCATAGAAGTAACTTGTCATTGGTTTAATATTAGAACGAGTAATTTGCATCTCATCTAAAATATTAATAAATAACAGGTCTAAAAAACTACCGCTATCTATTAATATTTTCCCTACTCTGCAATTACTTTTAGTAGGGGAAACTACTAAAGGTAATTTATGAGAAGTAGACATACCTTTAGGGACGTCCTCCTTAGTTAAGATCAGCGAGGTCTCTGACCATTTGGGGTATTTCGGACAACCAGGTGGGATCTCAACGTTGTGGATGTCCCTCCATGCCGCCTTGCACTGCCGCTTGGAGGTGTAAGCGGCCGAACCTCCGTAAATGACATTGACGTGGTGGTTCGTCCTTTGAAACGACATCTCCGTGTCTTTTTCATTGTTTTGGACCACTGGTGGTCCGCTGTCTTCTGGTGAGACAGGCATTGGGTCATTCCCATCGTAGTATTCCTCCATTTGCTTCTGCCAAGTACAGTAATTGCGGAGGTCGTGACCAGAAACTATATGCGAAGAAGACGATCAGTACACCCGGAGAGTGTACCTTGCGTGTCATGGAAGAAGAGTTGGTTTTACATGAAGATCACACAGGGCGATGGCCTTTATTACAGCGGTAAAAAGGCTATCGAGATCCCGCAACGGCGTTCCTCCTTAAAGAAGGAGGGGAAAATTGGGAGATGGGTTGAAGCCATCCATCTCCTGAGTGTCAGGGGTTTGACATACTGGCACGTGGTGACGGACTTCTCCAGCGGAGAATCAGTCCTTTGAAGGCCAGAGCTCATTCGATACTCTAGTATATTGGTTGAAAATTTTGCTGTGATCGGAGGACTAACCGATCACATTAAGAATCTAGAGCAAAAACACTCCGAACTAGAAAGTAAGAACTTTCTTCTTAATTTGTCTTTTGTCAGGACTTTCCTTTCTTCTTTTAACTATCCTCCCTTATCAAATTTGATAGATTTGGAGAAAATAAAAGAATAAGTTTTGGCTGAAAAAGCTAGAAGAATAAAACTTGAAGAGGAAATTCAAGCTAAAAGCCGGTCGATCGAAAACTTGACGACCAGATATGAAAAATACCAGGAAAAATCCAGGAAGAAGGCCGAAGGTAATTTAGTCGTAGACTTGACTTAGTATCTCTTCTGATCCTTTTTAGCCTAATATTCGTTTTGCTTATGCAGAACAAAATCAAGCTTTAACCAAAGCAAAGAAAGCTTTGGAATTTGAGCAAGACAAGGGGGTAGCAGTTATGTTTAATCATGATGAACAAATTACTGCACTCAACAAAATGATCTTTGATATGAGATCAGGATCAACGTTGCCTTCCTTAAGTGATCCAATGGAAAAGGTAAATTACATTGGCCATCTTTTGGAGGATCTTAAGGGCTTGATCAAAACTACAAGAGATAATTACGCATACAGTCCGTAAAGGAATCTATTGCTAGTGGAGTTAGTCTTGCTTTGGAAAAACTAAAGGCGTCCGACCCCTCTATTAATGTTCAAGCTATTGAAGAGGATTTTAACTGCTTGTCTGAGGATGCGATCAAGTTTTTCAGGGAAGTTAAACCTCTTGGAGACAAGGTTGCAGAAGAAATGGAGGTCGATCTCCATCCAACAGTGACTAATGGAGGACAATCTCTAGTAGTAGAAATCCTGCAAAAGAGAGAGAGTATGCAAAAAATTTGTAAAATTTTCCTTTCTCTTATCAATGAATAAAGAATTTATGTTTATCCGATCGACTTATCATATATTACCTAGCTCCCGACTGTTTTATAGTAGAAGAACTTTACTATAAAAGCAGTAGGCCAAGAATATGAACTTAAGTCTCAACCATTGTTTGAAAGTATGTACTGATTGTTGAGAAAACTGATCGTGATAATACTATGAAACCTTTTTGATCGGAACCAGTGTTAGGTTTCAACTAGTTGTAAATCTATTTTTCGTAATCAAAGTACTTATTAAGACAATATATGGTCGGAAGAAAAAATGATTTTTCTTGACAAGACGAAATTACATGCAAAGACAAATATAATAAACGAGAAGTGGTTTTATTTCTATGCAGTGCTCAACGCTGGTCGGAATGAACTTGCTGAGAAATGAAGATATAGATTATATTTCGAAATACGTATTCGTGCTTTAGCCCGACTAACAGCGGGGATCGTAAGAAAAGGATCGTCGCTATGAAATTCTTTCCAGTGGACGAAACCACATGTAAAAAAGGAGATACTACTAGTAAGAAACAGTTATATTACCCAGATTAATGTCGGAGAAACACAAAAATGCATATATAACCCCTACCGGCATGCTCGTACTGCTATTTTTTTAAATGCGATACGTGAGATATTCCTCCTATCGAAAACACACACGCTTTGTATTCGCAGGAACTGCGTCGTCTGCATGCACGAATAGCGTACCCATAGTTTGGCCATACGCCTCTTTCCAAAGCAGCGCGACAGGTCCGCCACTGCCTCACCCCGCAGAAGGTAGGATGGCAGTCAAGGCTCGGCTCGCGCGTTCCCAAGGCGTCCTCTCCTCTCATGTCCACTCTCGGCAGGACGCCATGCCATGCCCCGTTCGCACAATGAATGCCCCCACCAGCCTGGGCCTGCACAACGACCGAGAAAGCAACGCATCGCCCGCCAACGCTACCCCCAGCGTACGTGTGGCCTGAGCGGTGGAAATGGGTGGTTTCGATGGAAACCACCGCTCGCCCGAATTTTCTTGTTAAGGTGTGGTTTGTTATATTTTTTGTGGCTTTAAATTTGATGACTACAACTTAGGCAAAGTTTAGTAAAACAATGTCTCCATAAGAAGTAGGGTAGGATATTAAAATTTTGGGTCTATCTTGGCACCAGTTGCCTAATTTTTCTTTAAAAAAACTAGTTATTTTTTTACGGTTAGGATAGCCTCAAGATTCGTGCACCCATACAACCATAAAATACCTACTCGCACCCTCACCGCCTCCCATTCCACAGCCGTCGGCCCGTCGCCAGACACCATCCCTCCTCCGCGCTGCCTTCCCCATACCGCCTCCCACCACCTCGCCGATGCCGCCCCCAACGCCGACGAGGACCGTCAGCGATATCCTCCCCTCACCGCTACCTCTGCTCGAAGTAGCTGCCGGCGCCGGCCGCCTCCTCCTTCCTAGATGTTGCCGGATCCAACAAAGCCTCTCGCCGCCGTTGCCCACTGTCCTCCTTCGCCCCGCCGTCGCCGCCAGCCTCCCTTCCTCTAAGGTCCAGTCTCCGAAGAAGCCCGAGCCCTAATCCGGAGGCGACGCGCGACGACCACACCTGATAGGAGGACAAAGCTAGCCAGAGCACGAATCATAAACACAATACCCAAAGGTTATAAAATTGACTGAGATTTGGAAAAATTTCAGGTGACTGAGATTTAGCGGATCAGTAAAAAATTATAGTGTGCTAGAAACCAAATAATTGCCACAAAAAATAAAAAAAATGACTAACACAAGTATGTCCAAATATGACGCCAACTAAACACCCAGAATCTGAAGCGAACCGCTATGCTATTGTGCCGCACGGTGCCAAGCCAATGATTTTTTTTAATTTGGCCCCGTGATGCCACCTTAATTACAAAATAGCCCTATTGGCACGAAAATTCCAAATTTGGCCCCTCGCCGAGCGCGTAATAACCGGAGGTCGACACATGTAGCTTACCGCGCTCGGGGGGTGCAGAATTCGATGAGCAGCGTGGCAGGTCAATTGGGGCGCGGGAACGAGTGGTGCAGGAGCCGAGCGAGATTTGAAAAAAAAATAGTCTGGCGAAGGAGTTCATGGTTCAGTTCGTTTTAATGCCATCCAGGGGCGCGTGGGGGGAGGGGGGCGGCACGGGCTTGCAGCCGCATGTGCTGCGCGGGGGGCTGGGCAGGCATGCGCTGTGCTCGAGTGGTGCGGAAGGGAGCCAGCCACCTTCTGCGGTCGAGGGCGCGTAATCAAGCCGGCCCGCCACCTTTCACGCGGCGCGCTCGACCGCGGTCAGATACACTTGTCAATCTTCTGTTATTCCGCCCCCTGACGAGGTTAAATTTAGAATTATTATGCTAATACGGCTATTTTTACAATTAGAGTGACTAATTTTTTTTTTTAAGAAATCCAAACCAAACCAAACGCACCCGCCACCCACCACCCACCACCCAGCGATCCTCTTGCCGTTTTATGGCGCCGGGCCCCGCCTCCGGGTGAGCGGTGCTGCGCCACAGGCGTCCTCCCCCACCCGCGAACCGTGCTGCCCCCCGCCCCACGACACGCCCCCCTCCCCACGTGAACCGCCCCGCGAATCGTATCCCGGCACGTCACTGTGCGCCCCGTCGCTCGCGCACGAAACCTCGGCGTGAGGGTGCGCCCGACTACCACCGACAGGCCGGGACGTACTTATTCAGGGTCCCACAGGTCATATACCACTATTCCCGTTGGGCGATACTGGCCGCTGACTGAAAGTGGCGCACGAGCCCGTATAGTGCATGAGGACGACGTAATGGACAGATCGGTCCATGTTTTTCGTCGGCCCCACGGGGCAGGGTTGGGTTCCATCCATTGGCCAGCCACGCGCGCTTGCTGCAGGCGCAGTACGGCAGGGCGGTGGGAGGACGGAACGAGGCGTCTGGTCTGGTTGGTGTAGGGCTGGCGTCACGGCTCCAGAAGGCGGCGCCTTGCAAGGCGTCAAATCGCGCGGCGGCTGAGGCTGGGCTGGGGACGAGGGCGAGCCGTGCCGGGTCAGCGACAGCCTCATCAAACCCCCCAAAACCCAGCGCCGGAGCCCCCGGACACCTACCTCCCCATTTCACGAGGCGCGGCGTAGTAAGTTTAGCTGTAGGGCCGGTAGGGGGTGTATAGAGTGAGAGTGACCAAACAGGCCACCACCGCGCGCTCGGCAGTATAAGAGTTATCACCACTCCGCTGTTGCTTGCTAAGGGTTAGTAGCAGCAGCTGCGCAAGTGATCCGAGAGAGGTATAACCGTATAAGCAAGGAGGCATAGATGGAGCGGGGAATGAGAGGAGATCAGGGGAGTGGCGGCGGCGGCGGCGGTGGTGGTTGGGAGGAGAGGGGTGGAGGGGGAGGGCGGGTGGAGGCGCACTACCGCGGGGTGCGGAAGCGGCCGTGGGGGCGGTACGCGGCGGAGATCCGGGACCCGTGGAAGAAGACGCGGGTGTGGCTCGGCACCTACGACACGCCCGTGGAGGCCGCGCTAGCCTACGACCGCGCCGCCGTCGGGCTCCGCGGCTCCAAGGCCAGGACCAACTTCGGCAGCGACCACAGCCGCGGCCACCTTCCGCACCTACAGCCGTGCTTGCCTCCGCGACCGGCACATGCTCCCAGCCCCTTCGGTGGGCTCGACGTCAGCCACCCCTCCCCCTGGCACTTCATCTACTGCCCGGCGACGCTGCAGGTTATGGCGCCACCGGGACCCGTCGCGGGTGAGTTCGCCGCGTCGCTGCCGTCGACAGTGCTGGAGCTCCGGACGGGGCCGAGGAGCCTACCGTTCGACCTCAACGAGCCGCCATCGCTGCTGTTTGGATCGTGATCTCTACACATAACGTGGAGTACTAAGGGTAGGATCACGGTAGAGGCTAGAGAAGGTAATTAACGGGGAGTGGAGAGCACTGGTCCGGGTGTACATATACCTATTTAAGGAAAGTTTGGCCTTCTCGTCTTTGTTCATGTTCATGTTTTCCTTTGTTTTGTTGTTGGAAATCTTATGCTTTTGCCTTGGTGTCTCATCTGCAAGACGCTTTTCTTGGGAGGTTCATGACCAAGTGCGGTAAGAGAGCGCCCCAAGCGTGGGTGCGTTGGGTGCACAACAGAACGTGCGGTCGGTTCAGGATATTTCGTAAGTTTAATTTAATTTGTGTGATGCTCTACTTTAATTCATTATAAACTTATAGAGTGGTTAGGTACGAATTTAGAAACCACCCTATTGCTTTGATCCTAAAGTTTGTTACTAGAAAGTCCTACTGAATTGATTAGTAATAACCTTCCAATGAATAATGTCATAGGAAGAGAGGACTCACAAAATTACAAGCTCCCCAATGCATAATCTAGTCAGTATCAAGCATCTTTATAAAAAAACTGACATGACATAGATTAAGTATAAGTAAATTAGACTATTGAAATTGCCCTTAAACGGAATGACGTTCACATGAAAAGTGCGGAAACTGTGACACGCTTGACATAAAAATCTCACTCGCTACAAAATAGTGTCATTTGAGGATATCTCTAATAGTGGTTACTGTAGCTGTGCTTGACATAAAATCCCTACTAGCCACAAATAGTATCATTTGAGGATATCTCTAATAGTGGTCACCATAACTATACCACGTTACTCATCGTGGCAATGGTGAGGGAGCACGAGGGGAAAAAATTTATTGTGAAAATGATTAAAAAATGGTTAGAAGAATAATTTTTTGAGACAATTGTTACCCACGTGTCTCTAAATGATATCTAGTTCTTAGAGACTACGTAGTTTCCGGGTCCCACTTTCAAGACTCATCGAGAGTATTGATTGCCTGAGTTCGTGTTGCATTCCATCCAATTCGACGGCTCAAGTCTCGATCACCTGCCTCCAAATCTTTCTGTTAGGCGTGCGGTGTCCAACTTGTTGCCAATGGCAAACCCCAAATTTATATTCTTGGGTAGGCACATGCTCAAGTTAACGTCAGTCTACATTCAGTATGAAGGCAAGAAATATAATCACTTTTTGCCAGTTACTATTACCAGTGTACTCTTGGCCTAAGTAAGCATGCAAATTCGCCCGACGAATGAGCCAAATCTTGTGAGCATGTGCGAGAAAAAACCGCTTCCGAGCCAAACAGATAAGAACGTGATGTTTCGAGCCCAAAATGATGTGCGAGAACAAAGCTGTTCGCACAAACAAAAGGCGAAGGTTGACAATTGAGATAGCGTAGTAATACACGTTCACGCATACAAGTCACATACAGACCAAATGTCCTAGCCTCGTGCATGACTTTACATGGCACAAAGTTACGTAAACTGCACCAGAGCGTGATGCCGAAGGAACCTCGGTTCCAAGAGGGCGCTACAAATATTACATCCAACTGAATCTTGTCCCATGGTACACAACTAAACTACCTTCATGGTCTCGGCGAAGCTTCCGGGGTTGATGGTTATACTCTTGGTACAATTATCTGTCTTGTAGATGCCAACCAGCCTATCGGCTAGTTCAAACATGTTGTTTCTGAGACTGCAAATAAGGTGACATATTTGAGTTCATATGAACCATCAAACATGATAAGGGTAAATTTCACTTCCCCTCCATATCATCTATATACTATTTCGGTCAATTCTAGACTTGTTTCTGGAGGGGTATTCTAGCCCGTATGCTCCATGATATGGTAAACTCGTATATATCTCTCAATGGGTTTTGCAAAATGATAAAAGGATTTTGCAGCTTGAACACAAGTAATGGTGCGAAGCAGAGACCAAAGCAACATTTGGGAGAAGTGAGCTAAGTAAACGTACCTAATAATAATGAATTGGGCATCTTTGGTCCGATCTTTCACATAATGTCCAACGATGGACACGTTCTTAAAGTCTGTAAACAGAAATTAAATTAATTTATTGAAACATCAGATAGTAATAGTGAATAGAACTGTCACAAGACTTTTTTTGAGAACACGCAGAACAGTCACAAGACTTACCCAACGCTGCATCTATCTCATCCATAACATACAAGGGAGTTGGTTTATAGTGGTGAAGAGCAAATACCAGAGCCAGTGAGCTAAGCGTCTGCAAGAAAATAGTCAGTTAAATTGGTGGCCCAAAAGAGTAAAATTAGGATGGCAATTTTTAAGCAATGCATGTAACACATGCACATTGCAGTATTGCACAATGCATACAGCAAAGGAGTCAATGCAAAGGATTTACTTTTACATTTTACATAGCATCATATGTGTGTAATCAAGTTGAAAATTCAAATTATATGCAACTTGAAGATCAGGTACCGAGACATTATTTCATGCAGTCAAAGCAATCAACAGGCCAGTACCAAAGGCAGAAATAAAGTGCTCAACTGCTCAGGCCCCAAAAGTTAGGGGGCCTAATTTTGATTTAATCTTCAATTACTACTTGTTAATTGTTAGATGTGTATTATTGCCTATGAATTTCCCCCATTGTATAAGGGGTTATTTGCATATATATTGCACATATACTTGTATATATATTAGCTCATTGACCTCATAATAAATACAAGCGTTATTCATAACATAGTATCAGAGCAAAGCTAGGATTAGGGTTTCATAACGTTTTCTCACGTGTCCGGCGCTACGTCACCACCGTCGTTTTCTTTGATTATGATAATTTCTACACCCGCTACGTCTCCAGCTACTCCTTCACTAGTCACCAGTGATAGCTGCTGTTGGTAGGGAACTACACTGCACTTATTGCAACAAGGATAGACATATACAACAGACCTGCTATAAGAAAAAGAATTTACGTCGTGGTGGCCATCCTCCATAGGGAACCGGTGGTTCCTCCTCTCAAAGGAGCTCTAGTGCTTCTGCTTCTCAGGAGTTTCTCGCACTACTACGTCGCATGGTTGCTCTTGCACCGTCCAGTTCTGTTGGTTCTGCTGCACAGTCTTCTAGTGAGAGACCACCTTCTACTTCTTTCTCAGGTATATCACCTTGGATTCTTTACTCTGCTGCTTCCTTTCATATGACATCTAATTCCACCAGTCTCACTTCATTCGTCCTTTAGCTGCTCCTATCACTGTTCAGGCAGCAGATGGTAGCTCTCTTTCTGTCGCAAGACGAGGACGAAGCACTCTTTCGAATTCCTCTTTTCATATTTCTGTTGTTTCTCATGTTCCCAAACTAACCATGCAGCTCATATCCGTCGATCAGCTCACTAATTATGGTTGTCGTGTTATTCTCGATTCTGATCCTTCTATTCAGGATCGACGCACAGAGACTCTGGTTAGTACTAGCTCTCACCGTCGTGACTCAAAGCGTCTCTGGAAGCTTGACTGACTTCATCTTCCATCTGCTGCTCCTGCTAGTCTTGTCACCTCCACCATTGCCGCCACCTCTGTTGCATCCTCTACTGCGTCTTTTGCTCAGTAGCATCATCGTTGGGACATCTTTGCAGGCCGCGTCTATCTTCTTTACTTCGTCGCGGTCCTTTAGAGTCTGTGTCTAGTGATGCTTCTCTAAATTGTCAGGATTGAAGCTTGGTAAACAGCCTCAACTTCCCTATCCTTCCAGTGAGTCAGTGTCACAGCGTTCTTTTCATCTTATTCATTCTATGTATGGGGTCCAGCTCCTTTCGTTTCGAAAGAAGGTCATCGATATTATATAATCTTTATTAATAACTTTTCTCGCCACACATGAATATACTTTATGTCATTTTGTAGTGAGGTTCTATCAATCTACAAGACTTTTGCTACCATGATTCGTACTCAGTTTGATTCTCCTATTCGTGTCTTTCGTACTGACTCTGCTGGGGAATATTTGTCAGGAGTCCTTCGTGGTTTTCTTGTTGAGCAAGGCACTCTCAATTTTCTTACCCTGGTGCTCATGCCTAGAACGGTGTGGCTGAATAGAAGCATTACCATCTTCTTGAGACATCTCGTGCTCTTATGCTTGCTTCTGCTGTCCCACCACACTTCTAGGCTGAGGCTGTTTCTACTGCCACTTTCCTAATTAACATTCAGCCTTCTTCTGCTCTTTAGCGAGATCCCAATTGAGCGTCTCTGTGGCAAGACTCCTGACTATTCTAATTTTCACCTTTTTGGGTGTGTATGCTATGTTCTTCTTACCCCTCGTGAGCGCACCAAGTTGACCGCTCAGTCCGTGGAGTGCGTTTTTCTGGGCTATAGCGCTGACCATAAGGGATATCGTTGTTGGGATCCTATTAGCCCATAGATGCGGGTTTCTCGGGACAAGACTTTTGATGAGTCTCGTCCTTTCTACCCTCGTCCTTCTCATTCCACCACTCCAGCATCTCTTGTCGAGCCTCTTTCTTTCCTAACTTTTCCTTCCACTCTCATAGTCACCACACCTCCATCACAATCTTTAGCCTCTACAATGTCTCCTCCACCGTCTCTTTCACCACTTACTCTCTCCAGAGGCTCCTCCTGACCTTGTTCCTTATCTTCTCTACTACACTCGTCGTCCGCGAGTTAAAGATTCTCCTGATGCACCATTTTCCTTTGATGGGCCATCTTATTCGGCCTCTTCTCTTCGATATGCTTTTCGTGATCGTCAGTCTATTCGGCCTCCTACGCGCTTTTGTTTAACAGCTCTTGCTGAACTGACTTCAAATCATGATGATGTTCATCAAGAGTGGCAGCATGCGATGGTAGAGGAGATTACTACCCTTGAGCATAGTGGCACGTGGGATCTCGTCCCTCTTCCCGCATGTGTTACTCCTATCACGTGCAAGTCAGTCTAAAAGGTTAAAACCTGCTCTGATGGTTCTCTTGAGCGCTACAAGGCTCATCTTGTGGCACGTGGTTTTAAGCAGGAGCATAGTCGTGATTTTGATGAGACATTCGCTCTTGTGGCTCACATGACCACCGTACGCACTCTTCTTGCTGTAGCGTTTGTTCGGGTATGATCCATCTCTCAGCCTGATGTCAAGAATGTCTTTCTCAATGATGAGCTGCGTGAGGAGGTTTATATACATCCACCACCGGGGTATTCTGTTCCTAAGGGTATGATTTGTCTTCTTCCCAGATCTCTTTTCAACCTCAAGCAAGCTCTTCGTGCTTGGTTTGATCGTTTCTCTTCTGTTGTCACTGCAGCTGGTTTCTCTGCTAGTGCTTATAATCCTGCTCTTTTTATTCACACTTCGCCTCGTGATCGGACGCTTCTCCTTTTATATGTTGATGATATGATCATTACTGGGGATGATTCTCAGTACATCACTTTTGTTAAGTAGCGTCTTCATGAGCAGTTTTTCATGTCTGATCTGGGTCCTCTTCGCTACTTTCTTGGGATTGAGTTTATTTCTACGCCTGAGGGTTTCTATCTGTCCCAAGAAAAATATATTCAGGACCTTCTTGATTGTGCTTCTCTTACAGATCAGCACACCGCTGAGACTCCCATGGAGCTTAATGTTCATTTTCGGCCCACTGAAGGTGAGTCTCTTCCTGATCCTACTCGCTATCGTCATCTTGTTGGGAGTCTTGTTTAGTGTCACTCGTCCTGACATTGCATACCCTGTGCATATCTTGAGTCAGTTTGTATCTGCTCCCACTTAACTCCACTATAGTTATCTTCTTCGTGTTCTACGATATCTTCTTGGAACCATCACTCATCGTCTTTTTCCCTTGTTTTAGCTCTTTACAACTTTAGACATATTCTGATGCCACTTGGGCTAGTGATCATTCTGATCGCGGATTCTTTCTGTCTATTGTGTTTTTCTTGGTAGTTCTCTTATTGCTTGAAAGACTAAGAAGCAAACAACAATTTCTCGTTCGAGTGCTAAGGCAGAGTTGCGAGCTATGACTTTGTTGACTACGGAGGTTACTTAGCTACAGTGGTTACTTGAGGATTTTGGTTTTTCTGTTTCAGCACCCACTCCTCTTTCGTCTGACAGTACACGAGCTATTAGCATTGCTACAAATCCGGTTAAGCATGAGATTACAAAGCATATTGGTATTTATGCTTCCTACATGCTGACACAGGTGCAGGACCAGATTGTTGCTCTTCAGTATGTACCTTTAGAACTTCAGTTGGCAGACTTCATCACAAAGGTGCAAATCAGAGCTTAGCACAACTTCTATCTCTCCAAACTTAATGTTGTTGATCTACCATAAGTTTGGGAGGGGTGTTAGATTTGTATTATTGCTTGTGTATTTTTCTCGTTGTATAAAGGGTTATTTGCATATATACCGCACCTGTACTTGTATATATATTGTCTCATTGGCCTCATAATGAATACAAGCGCTATTCATAACATTAATATCTCAAAAAAATTCTACTATAGTCATACTTGTGTAAGCTAAATAATTAATCAAACATTTTTATTGCCTTCTTACTGAAAACTTTCCCCACCTCTCTATTGCTCTATTTATTTCCCCTTTGCTTCCACACAACTACTATTTCTATCTCCTATTTGCCTGTGAAAATTAACCCATCCTCTCCTAATTCTCCTCCTAACTAACTCATGATTTCCATAAAATAATTTCGTTAGTGACGATGAATAAATCCACTCTATTCCCATCTATTTCTTGTGGTATTTTTTGTGGACTCAAACAAATAATTTATGTTCTCATGTCATTCTCCTGAACTTCGTCCATCTATTGGGCTCTTGTGCTACATTGCTTGGTCGGCGAAGCTAACCTTTCTTGCTACATCGTGGCCTACAAGAGCCATATGCACTACATCAATTAGTTTGTTCAATCCTATATCATGGCAGTGAAGAACTTCAGTTTTGTTACTAAGTTTTTAAGA
Organism: Hsuehochloa calcarea; assembly: GCA_036346395.1. Lineage (NCBI taxonomy): Eukaryota > Viridiplantae > Streptophyta > Magnoliopsida > Poales > Poaceae > Hsuehochloa > Hsuehochloa calcarea. Next base: position 8,505,856 of record CM070602.1, read on the forward strand.
CCTACTATTATTGTCCTTTCTTGTATTTGTGTATTGTTCTAGCATTCATCTATCCCTTCTAAAATCAAGAGACATGAATCTTGTTATGAAAAGCAAAAGACAAAAAGGGAACCAGAGAGCTAATTTTAGGGACTAATTCTAAACCAAAATGTTATTTTTCTATTTTAGTAATTGACTTTTCTAAACTGTAGCACCTAAATTTAAATTTGGCATAAGGCCCCCCAAATTCTCAGGTATAGCCCTGGCAGTCAACTATAAACGAGATAGTGATATCAGTGTTGAACGCAAAAGGAAAAGATATACACAGGTACAAAATAAGCAAATATGGATGCAAAGATCACCACGGTCCTAGCAATGGGTAGCATTTGTGCACTGGGTTGCCTCTTGTGTCACATTTGGCTGATATATCATTTCAGGTTCTGAAGAGTTGTATTTGACTACATAATTAGATTTAAATATTTCTATGCACTGCGATATCTTAAATATATGGGGTGGTACAATTGTTTTAAATGGGACCCAATACTAGTATGCATCTTAAAAGAAGTTAGGGGATTTGATCATTTGAAGGAGGCTAATTCAAGCACCTGGAATCAAGATCAATATTATATACTAATAACCCTTTAAGACACCTAGCTATAGCATGCAATCTTCCTTAACTTCTATCCATAATTTTTTTTCTTGTGAAATTTCACCACAAGAAAGTGCCTTAAATCCGTAAAAATGCATTACAACGTTTCTGGTATGTCCTGTCCTGGTCAAATTTTCACGGAATTTTTCCGATAAACCCATTTTTATATATTAGAAAACCAACACAAACTTCTGTACAAACATGTTTATCATCCAAAACTGTATTCCATGGAAAAAGGAAAATTCTGGTAATGTTTTCCTGAGTGCCATCTTTATCCATAAAACAATGTCACGAACTTGCCATTCTGACACATCTGTAAGTATGGAAAAAATACCTTCTCACCACCAGATAAATTGGCAATGTTCTTCCAGCTCTTCTTGGGAGGTCTCACACTGAAAACAACGCCTTCTGAAAATGGGTCCAAGGAGTCAACAAGTTCCAGCTCAGCATCACCTCCAAGAGTAATCATCTAAAACCAAAAGAGATTATTTTGAATCATATTGTTTAGTAGTTAACAAGATTTCATTTCAAGTTTTCAACAAAGCGCAACATGCACAGCAGATAAAGGCAATGGAATGAGCACATCCTTGTTGCAATAATGAGCTGATGCCACCAGCCTTTCTTTCTTGTACTTTCTCCCTTTCAAAATATTAGTCTGTTTTCTTCAGAATTGTCGTTTCACAATAAATGAGTACTGAGGAAATCATGAGTACAATTATTGCAATTTTTTCACCCCTATAATGCTATTAAAGCTGTGAAAGAGGTTGAGTAGTCAAAAGTATTTCAGTTAATACTGGTAAGCACGGTCTAACAGAATTAACCATCTTTTACGTTTTGCGCCTTCTTGGTCTGTCACACAGGGTGGTTGGATTTGTTAGAATAGGAGTCCTTTTGTATTCCTTATATGTATATAGCATACCCCTAGTACCCCCTATATATATTGTCCATTGGACCCTTTTAAATATACACACAATATTTATAAGATGGTATCAGAGCTAAGACACTAACCTAGCTCTTCCGCTGCCACGTCGTCATCTAAGGTCGCCGCAGCCCGAGCCCGACGTCACCCGCTGACGCTGCCCCAACGTCACCCGAACTCGACACCTCCCAAGCCCGATGCCTCCGCCGTTGACGCTGCCGATCCAGTCTACCACCCGAATCGGGTAGCCGCTCGACCACTGACGCCTTCAGCCTCGCGATTGGTAGGGCCACCGCTTGCGCTCGTCGAATCCACCGCCGGGTTCGCCGCCGCTCGACAGGGGAACCCAAACTTCACCGTGTGCTCCTCTAACTGGGCTGTTCGGTTGGTTTTGAGCCGGCCCAGCCGGAGAGAAAAAACATAAAAAAAGGTATGTCGATCTAACCGTCGCGCCGTTCAGCGTTGCCTATTAGACTTCGTTGTCTTGGTTGCCACACCGTCCAGCGCTGCCTACTAATGGCTTCCGTTCCATCAACTGCGATCCCATTTTATGGAACAAAACTTAATGGGACGAACTATAGGTTGCGGTCTTCACTCATGGAGATCACGCTCGATGATCTCCGCCTCTGGGGACATATTACAGGTGCCCAACCTTGTTCGCCGTCACCAGTTCAGCCTTCTCTCAAACAACCTACTTATGCACCTCCTGCAGAAGATGAGACCGCCAAGGAGGCAGAGGCCGCTATTGCTGCTGCTGATGAGGCCTTTCAGTATGTCATATACACTTTTGAGCGTTGGTGTGCCGATGAGACCCATGTTCGAGCTATCCTAGTGGTTAGCGTCGACGACTCCAGCCAACCATTGTTGGTTTGTGTACCACTCATCAGATATGGGAGTACTTGCACGAGCGATACCAATAGAGCAACGATGCTTAATTCTTTTCGCTCCAGCCTGAGTTCAAGACGCTTCGCTAGGAGGACTCCTTCGTTGACAATTTCTTCCGATCTCTGGCCAATTTCTGGCGCCAGCTGGATGAGCTAGCTTCTCCGCTCTACCAGGAGCGTCATAAAGTGCAGAAGGCGGATCGTGATCGCCATCGCCTTTATGACTTCGTCCGTCGTCTTCGCTTAGAGTTTTAAACCTAACAGGCCTCAACTGTTGAGCCGCTCACCACGACCGACACTCACCGAGGCTATTTCGACGCTTCGTGGAGAGGAGCTTCGCCGCAGGTTAGCAATGCCTGCTACCTCTTCTTCGACTACACCGACGGTTTTTACTTCGACTACAGTCCCTCCTTAGGTGTCTGTTTCTGCTCCTGTTTTTGCATCAACTGGAGTTCAGTGCAATTACTTCAAAAACTTCGGGTACGACTATCAGCGTTCTGTGGTGCCACAAAAAACAGAACAAAGCGCGTGGAGATGGACGCTCCAAGGGAGGGCGGGAGGCCCTTCCTCAATAGGAGGATAGACCAGCACGCCAGGATCTTCTCAACGAGGTGACTCTGTTTAGCAGTTCTGGCAGGCTATACTTCAGCAACTCTCACACAACTCAGCAGGTTCTGCCAGTCTAGCTCAGACGTCTCCATGTACTTCTTGGGTTCTAAATTCTGATACCTCTTTCCACATGACACCACATCTCTCACTTCAGCTAACGATACTCCTTTGTCTGTCAGGTGCCAGCGCACTCTTTTGTCCACTTACTTTTATATTCCAACTGTTTCCCATATTTCCTAACTTACCATACAGCATTTCTTGATGGGTCAACTCACCGATCTTGACTGTAGGGTTGGTTTTGACTCTCACACCTGTTTCATCCAGAATCGGCAGACAGGGATAGTACTTGGAACTGGCCGACGCCGTAGGAATCGTCAGGGCCTCTACATCCTTGATCGCCTACACCTTTCGTCCACTTCAGTTGCTCCTATCACCTCTATGTCTACTTCCACCGCCACTGCTGCCACCAACTCTAGCATTTTTGCGCAGTAGCATCATCGTTTAGGTCACTTGTGAGTCTCGTCTTTCTTCATTAGTTCATCAGGGTGTTCTTAGACGTGTTACTGTTGACACGACCATGTTTTGTCAGAGTTGTAAGATGGGCAAGCAGCTACAACTTTCTTATCATTGTAGTGAGTCCTTGTTTTCTCGTCCTTTTGATTTAGTTCATTCAGATGTATGGGGACCTTCACCCAGGGATTGAAATCTCTGATGCGGAGAAGATCCCTGACCGACGTACGGCATCATGTAATCGTCCTTCTACGATAAATTTTAAAAAATCGACCAATTCAAATTTCAAAATTTGAATCGATTTTCTCCGACGGCGATTCTGCGTGAATCAAAAAATCGGCTAAAAAACCGGGAAAACCGAAAAATGGTGAAAATGGTAATTAGCAAATTTAAATTTGGAATAATGCAAATATTAATGAGAAAGTGTTTCAAGTTGTACATAAAAAACTTGATTTTCCAAGCAAGAGCTTAACTAGGCTAGTTTGCCCTCTCCTAGGATGGAAAAATTAAGTATAGATCCAAGCGTTCCCAAAGCAACTATTTTCTGTCCCTGATGAATTGAAAGGCTACCTAATGGAATGACAATAGACCAAATAAAATGCTACATATATTCTAAATACACAGGCATACATGATTTTTCAAAAGGATGAGTAGTATGCTCTTGCACAGACACAATTGAAAGAGTAAATTGCATTGGTGCAATGGTTGTAAAATTACCTAAATGTTTGATTGATCAATGGTGCAAACATGATCAAGTTTAGGGGGCGGCAAAGTACAATGCAAGTTCAGCGTGTTGAGTGAAACAACTGCACAAGTTTAGGGAGCTCCAATGCAATTTACTCTAGTTGAAAATATTAGCTCCATTTGAATTCTTAACTATCTTATATTTTCCAAAGGCCGTATATTAATTGTTTTCTTGCTTCTTTCATGACTCCACCTCCTAAAAGGATAGCTTTCTAGTTACATGAGCTACCCTTAGGAGCTAGTATTTTTAGTACAAATATGAAAGTTGGACTTGGTCGACCAGTCCTGGCCAAACAAATGCCAGTATATTGATACTAGTAATCATACATATGAAACCTGTATCGCTGAACAAACTATTAGCAAATACTTTTTCGTATCTCTTATTAATCATATCACGTCACTAAATGATTTGAAAGTATAGGATTAAATAATCAATCCAATCCTGAGCAAATAATGATGCAATCCAATTCTCTCATGGTTGCATGCAATCCAATTAATGAGAAAGTGTTTCAAGTTGTACATAAAAAGTCCTCTTTTATGTTTTAATAGTGCTAAATATACTAAAAACTAATGTTTCAATACATAATCTAGCATAAGAATGCTTAAACCAACTAGGGAAGGACATTATGGAGTCAAAAATTCAAATTCAAATTTTAAAAATTTCGGACGATATTTTTTTTACCGGTTCCGACCGGTTACCGACCGGTTTTTTATCCCTGCCTGCACCTATTATCTCTAAAAGCGGGTATAAACTTTATGTAATCTTCATTGATGATTATTATCGTTTTACATGGATTTTTCCCTGTCTAATCGTGGTCAATTTCTTGCAATCTATCGTAGCTTTGCAACGATGGTTCGTACTCAGTTTAATTCTTTCATTTTTTTACTTTTCGCTGTGATTCTACTGGCGAGAACTGTTCTGACGTTTTTAGACAGTTTCTTTCTGAGCAGGGCATTCTTTATCAGTCTTCTGATCTTGGTGTCCACGCTCAGAATGGGGTTGCTAAACACAAACATCATCATTTGATTGAGATTGTCCGCACTGTAATTCTTGTCTCTCACGTTCCATCACAATTATAGACTAAGGTTGTTTTTACAGCTACATATCTCATTAATATGCAGCCTTCCACTACTCGTAAGGGTTTCAATGCTATAGAGCGTCTCTACTCTCGATCCCCCCAGTACACTCACCTTCGTGTTTTTTGTTATACTTGTTCTGCTACAGCCTCGTGGGCGCATTAAACTATCGGCCCAGTCAGTTGAGTGTGTGTTATTTGGTTATAGTTCTAAGCATAAGGGTTATCGCTGCTATGATCCTTCTACTCGACGGATCAAGATTTCACAAGACATTGTCTTTGACGAATCTCGACCTTCTATCGTGATTCAACTCCTCCTATTTCCACCGTTGAGTTGATTTCATTAGTTGTCTCTTTCTGACTCTTCACCCATTTCTCCACTATCAAAGTCTTCTCCTGGTTGTCTCAAGTGGTTCCTTCTGTACCTCTGCCTTCGATGCTGCCTCCTACAGCACCGCCTCTTGTTCCTGCAACACCACTGTCTCGATTCTCTGGTATTCACTACTCCAAACGTCCTCGTCTTTCACCAGTCTCCTCTCCTGGTATCTTGTCAACACCCACATCTAATCCTCCTGATGATGCTCCTCATTACGTCCTTCGTGACTAGACATCCCTTCGACCTCCTGATCGTCTTGGTTTTGCTACGATAGCTCATGCTCTCTCTGTCACTGAGCCTAGTTATTATCGTGAGGCTACTCCTCATTTTGAGTGGTAGCTCGCTATGGCAAAGGAGCTTGATGCTCTTCAACATACGAAAACTTGGGATATTGTACCGACACATGTGCATGCTTATCCAATCACGTGTAAGTGAATGTACAAGATTAAGACCCAGTCTGATGGTACTATCGAGCACTACAAGGCTTGCCTTGTGGCTCGCGATTTTCAGCAGAAGTACGATCGTGACTACGATAAGACTTTTGCCACTGTTGCCCATATGACCACTATTCACACTCTTATTGCGATTGCTTTTGTTCGCCGATGGTCTATCTCCCAGCTGAATGTTAATAATGCTTTTCTTAATAGTATTTTGCATGAGGAGGTCTACATGCAGCCACCACCTAGGTATTCTGTTCCTGATGGACACGTCTGTCGTCTTCGTTATGCTCTTTATGGCCTTAAACAGGCTCTTGCCTGGTTTACACATTTTACCTCAACGATTACTGTTGTCGGTTTCACTGTCAGTTCCCACGATCCTACTCTTTTCGTCCATGTCTCATCTCAGGGTAGGACACTGTTTTTTTATATATGTTGATGATATGCTCATCACTAGTGATGATTCCTCATTTATCGCGTATGTGAAGAAACATGTCAATGAGCAGTTTTTTATGACTGATCTTAGTTCTCTTACGTATTTCCTTGGGATTGAGATCTCTTCCATACCTGAGAGCTACTACCTCTCCCAGCAGAAGTATGTCCAAAATCTTCTTGACCGACCTGGTTTGACGGACACTCGTACTGCTGAGACTTCCATGGAGCTATCCCATCAGCTTCGTGCCACTGATGGTGATCTTCTTGAGGATCCTACTCGATATCGTCATCTTGTTGGAAGTTTGGTCTACCTTGTGAGCACTCGTCCTGATATTGATTATGTTGTTCATTCTTAAGTCAGTTCATAGCTCGTCCTACCCATCTACACTACAGTCACCTTCTTTGTGTTCTTCGCTACTTGCGTGGGACTATCTCTCGTCGTTTGTTTTTCTCTAACTCCACCTCACTACAGCTTCAGACGTACTCTGATGCGACCTGAGCTAGTAATCCTTCTTATCGTCATTCTCTTTCTACTTACTGTGTTTTTCTTAGCTCCCCTGATTGCCTGGAAGACAAAGAAGTAGACTGCAGTTTCTCATTCGAGTGCAGAGGCTGAGTTGAGGGCTATGACAGCAGTGACAGCAGAGGTTACTTAGTTGAGGTGATTACTTGCATATTTTGGAGTGCTGTGATAGGACATACGACTTTTTTGTTTGACAGCACAAGTGCTATCAGTATTACCCAAGACCCAGTGAAGCATGAGCTCACCAAGCACATTGATGTGGATGCTTCATACACTCGCTCACAGGTGCAGGAGAGAGTACTTGGTTTACAATTTGTGCACTCAGAGTTACAGGTTGTTGACTTCTTCACAAAGCCACAGACAAGGTACAACATTTGTATTTTCTCTCCAAACTCAGTGTGTGTGATCCACCATGAGTTTGAAGAGGGTGTTAGAATAGGAGTCCTTTTATATTCTTTATATGTATATGGCATACCCCTTGTACTCCTCCTATATGTATTGCTCATTGGCCCCTTTTGAATATACATACAATATTCATATGACTTAATTTGTGAAACAGGGGGAGTATCATATTACATGTTTGCTATACGCCTATATGTATTCAAGTACCTGGTACATCTCCTTCAGTTTTAAAGATATTATGTTGAATCCTGCCATGAACTCATCTAACCTGAAATAATGCATATTGCATGTAAGGTGGCAAATCGACCAACACAATTATTAAAATTCAAAGAAAGGAGATACCTTCTCTTCCTCAACCCATCATAGAGCTTTTTAAGATCATCACGCTCCTGAGTGGTACAGTTTAGCTCATCAACACGTTCGCTATATAAACGAGCCTTTGTGCGGTACCTGATCCAACCAATATAAGTAATGAAATTATTGATGCAAAAATGTTTGTCAACAGGTATGTCTCATTAATTCATACTCTGCTATTGAATCCAGGTTTGGACTCAAGTCTTTAAGCTGAGCTTCCAACAATGCCACCATCTCCATTGCTTTTTTCAGGTCACACATTTCATTGAGCTGCTCATCACCTAGTGTTTCTTTGAGTTTCTCAGGATCAATAGCATCCTTTTGGATTCTGATGAAGAGAAATGCATATGAGCCTGAGAAAGCAGTATGGAAAACGTACAACATTCTTAAAGCAATTGAAAAATAACATTTAGGCATACTGGTCCATGTGTTTAACAAGATTCGTCTGAATGTCACCAAGCCTTTTCTTGAATGCCTTCACCTTCATTTCCCACTCCTTGGCAAACTTTTTTGTATCTTGCAGTTTGTATTCTGCATCTACCTGTTTTATGGACAAACGGTTCAGGTTGTTAAAAGAGAAAAATGGCAGAGTTAAATAAGATATTAACAGGATAAAAATTCATGGAAGATACCTCAGTGGCTCTCAGTTCATCCATCGCTTTCTTTAATTTGTTGTATTCTTCCTTTGTTTTACCAAGCTCATCTTTATGGTTGTCCATCATCTACAAGTAACAAACAGATTCACAATACCCATGCAAAAAATGCAACAATCCAGTCAGGGTAGCACAACTAAATTACCTCCTGTGTTTTCTTGTAATCTTCTTGAACAACAAAAGCCTTCTTCTCAATATCGTTGAAAATAGACATCATCTTTTCCTTTTCAGCAAGAAGGTTTTCTTTTTCTTTCTTGGACTCCTCAACGCCCTTGGTTAACTTTTTCACCAACTTCTCACATGTAGTTATTTTAACTTTGTGGCGGTTGATATCTGAGCTTGTTTTGTCAAGTTCCTGATGTTTGAAACATGATATCATAAACATCTGAGTGATCCCCAAAAAAACATATACACAAGCATATACTCACAGATTGGATATTTGCAACTTTTGACTTCTGATCCTTGAGCACCTGCCCCCCTGTATTTTCAATTTTCTGCTGAAGTTCTGAAGCCTGGTATATATAAAAGCAAAATTAAGTTAATGCTATGTAGTAAACAATGTTTTCCATTAACAACAATATTACAAGTACAGAAAAGTCGATAGATGCAGACACAGAATTCAAACAGGAGAGTTCTGAATGTTGGATGATTAGCCATTTTTATGTGAATTGAAGCTGATGTGGGACAAAAGCAGGGAAACATGTTTTAAGTTGAAATGAGACTTCAAGGTTTGTATAGGCACTTGCCTGATCTTTGAGCTTGCTGGAACATTTTGCAAGTCTATTTAGTTCAACTTGCTCAGTAGATATGAGGACATCTAGCTCTTTCATTCTGCGAACCTCGTCATCTTTGGGATACGATGCAGCTTTCAGTGAATCTAGTCGCTTTTCATTGTAACTGTATTGTGCATTCATACTCTCAACCTTTTTCAAAAGAAAAAAGGCAAAGATAAGGTGATCTCCACACACAAAAACAACTTAAGACAAGAAGCAGAACACTGCTAGTTTACCTACCTCCTTTTTAGCTTTTGCCAGTTCCATCTCAAGACGGGATTTAGCTTCTTCCAGGGCTCGATAGCGTTTTTTAGCATCATTAATATTTTCACGCAACCTGTTGAGTTGGTTAACTAGCTTGTTAAGACCATTTTCAGCATTTATAACAGCCTCTTCCGAAACACTTTCTCGGATGGATGTGCCCATCTTGCCACCTCGCGGCTTGCTACCACCACCGCTCATAGTACCGGACTTCTCAAAAAGTGCACCGTCAAGGGTAACTACCCGACGGAATTCATTAGCTGCACTATATGCAATTCGGGTAGCCTGACAAAAATAGATGTTTGTTGTCACTGTTTTTAAAATATAAGCAGCAGCTGTTGCTGGCAAAAAGAATAGGACGTGTCCTCAATAAAGTGGGGGGACTTCTTTGAGAAACAAATATACAACTACATTATAACTACAAGCAGCTACGACAGAAGCAAATAAAAGAAGTAGAATCAGGGATTCAAAAACCGGTACCGGCGCAATTACCGGCCGGCGGCCGATACCGGTAACCGGCCGGTTACCGGTTTTTCCCGGTCGAATTTCGTTAAATTTTGCTTAAAAATCAATCGAAATTGGAAATTGGAAATTTGAATTTGCAAACTCCGGAAAAACCGGCCGGCATTTCAAATCCCGGCCCCCACCGGTAAACCGTTACCGGTAACCGGTCGGGATTTCAATCCATGAGTAGAATAAAAAAAGTAATTCAAGGATTTACCTGATCAAGATCATTTGCAGCAACAGTATTCCCCAAGGTAGCAAAGAAAGCTAATTTCAGCTTCTCATCTTTAACCTTTACCAGATCAAAGAGGCGTGGAACTCCTTCAGGTGTTTTTACTCTCTCTTGTAGCTTACGAAGATGATGTGATTGTTTTTCCTGCAACGGTAAAAGTACCAAAATCATGCCAAAAACAATCAAACCAACAGGTAAAAAGTTTTATACAAATAAACAGAAAAGCACAAAGAAAATAAACTAGTGTGTTACCAATATCATAAAAGTTGCAATGCCAAGATTTCTTCTGCGTAGTAATTCAACGCAAGCTTGGGCTGAATTTGTTGTTTCAACAACAATATAATCAAGCCCAGGGCATGCTGTTGATATGGAGACATCATATTTTGCTGCAGGGCACAATGGCTATTAAAATTAAGTCATATGCAGCTGAATAAATGTTTTTACAAAGATAAATCATAATTAGTATACCAGGCTCTCACACGCCACTATTGTATAATTTTAGAACGACATTCTCATATTATAGAAAACATAGGAATTTCCTACATCTTTGATGCCCATGACTTGACCAACCGAAGCTTTCCCAAATTACTAAAGGGGTAAATACTAAATCAACACTTCCCATATGAGATGAGACTGAACAACCAAGTCCAACACCGAGATGTCAAATTTAATTTCACTTGCAAAGTCTCTAGCATCAAATGCAATAGCATACGTCAATGCTTCTTTTTCTGGAAAAAAAGGTTTTTGTCCATGTAGCCCACGTGTCTCATGTAACAATGTCTACATATAACATCTTAATTAATGAATAAGTTGCACAGTTGTGAATAGCAAAACCCTAATCTCTACTTTTCTAACATGGTATCAGAGTCATTCAACCCTAACCCTAGTACTGTTTCCTAATCCCACCGCCGCCACCGTCTTCTGCCAGCAGCATCGTTCGCTCGGGCAGACGGCCTGAGCCTCTCTAGCGCTGCCACCTCATCTCCATCTCCAAGCCTCTGCTTCTACGCTCTCTTCTCCTATCTATCCCAGATTCAACGCCCAAAGTTCACGAGCTCGCCCAACGAAGATTCATGCTTCGAGTTCACCACCTTCACCACTGGCACTTGGAGCTCGCCCAAGTGGAGCCTGGAGTTCACCAGACAGCCAACGCCTGGAGCTACCTTGACCTCTTCATCGCCAAGCACGCCGGCCTCATCTGCTTCGTTGCCAACGCTGAAACACGTTGGCTTCCTCTGCTTCGTCGTCAAGCACATTGTCCTCCATCCCAAATCCAGCGACCCTCTCGCCAACGCACGTCGGCCTCCATCACAGATCCGACGACCTACTTTGCTTTGGCGGGATCCAGTGCCTTGCCTCCTTTGCTTCGGCGCTATCCTCTTGCGGCAACGATTGCTGTTGATTATCGTGCTAAACATCCATCTGATCGTCGTCGTGGAGCACCTACCGGGCCTCCGAGAGCATTTACTGTAGCAGTCACTACTACCACACCCACATCTACTGCGACTTCAGGATCAGTGTCTACTATGACCTCAGTTGCCCTTCTGCTCCTAGCGATGCTAATCCTTGGGTTCTAGACTTGGGTGCCTCTTTTCATGTTACATCGGACAACTCTCAGCTTGTTACTCATAGGCCTGTGACTGATGCTGCATATGTTCACACTGGTGATGGTACAACTTGCTCTATCACCCATCAGGGCATTCTCTCTACATCCTGCTTCTTTGTTCTTGATGTGTCTTTTGTTCCTCAGCTATCTATGAAACTTCTCTCTGTTGGTCAACTTACTAATATGAACTGTTTCATTGGATTTGATGATTCTTCTTGCTTCATTCAGGATCGTCAGAGCAAAAGAGTGATTGGTGCTGGCCGATCACTTCTATTGGCCCAGGATGCGACGCGATATTGAGAGGTTTGTTCAACGATGTATCACATGCCATAGAGCTAAATCGAAACTTAATCCACATGGTTTGTATACTCCACTTCCAGTTCCTAGTGCTCCTTGGGAAGATATTAGCATGACTTTGTTTTGGGATTACCTAGGACTAAGAGGGGGAGGGATTCTGTTTTTGTAGTTGTGGATAGGTTTTCTAAGATGGCACACTTTATTCCTTGTCATAAGAGCGACGATGCGTCGCATGTAGCTAACTTGTTTTTTAGGGAAATTGTGAGACTGCTTGGCGTGCCTCGTACCATTGTTTCAGATCGTGATGTCAAGTTTATGAGCTATTTCTGGAAGACATTGTGGGCTAAGCTTGGGACAAAGTTACTCTTTTCGACAACTTGTCACCCACAAACCGACGGACAAACGGAGGTGGCGAACCGTACACTCTCCATGTTGCTACGAACAATGATTAAAAAGAACCTAAAAGAGTGGGAGGACTGTCTGCCGCATGTGGAATTTGCTTATAATCGGACGGTGCATTCTACTACTCAATTATGTCCATTCGAGGTGGTACAGCTTCAAACCGATCACACCACTTGATTTGCTACCACTTCCATTACAAGAACGTGCTAATATGGAGTCCTCCACGTGTGCTGATTTTGTAAAGAAACTTCATGAAAAGACTAAATAGGTAATTGAGGCGAAGGTACGTTCTTATGCTTCCAAAGCTAACAAAACTAGAAAGAAAATGATATTCGAACCAGGTGATTTAGTGTGGGTTCATCTTCGCAAAGAAAGCTTTTCCAGAGAGACGTAAGTCAAAATTAATGCCTCGTGGTGATGGTCCTTTTAAAGTACTTGCCAGGATCAATGATAATGCATACAAGATAGAGCTTCCGAGATATAATTATGGTGTAAGTACAACTTTTAATGTTGTTGATTTATCGCCATTTTTTGGGCAAGACCTATGTTGTCACGGCGACAAGACGAGGCGCTCCGGAGGCGCCAGGACGCTTAGGCGGCCTAAGCGATGATTAGACGATGTGTTAGACGGTGTGTTTATCCTGTGGAAAACACCATGGAATACTTGTATTTGTATTATGCCATGCCCAGCTGCCCGACTGCCCAACTACCCTCCGCCCGGTGCCTCTCCTTGACTACCCACCGCCCTTACTCTACATTGGTGGTCGCCTAATCGCCCACCACTGGCGACCTCCTTTACTCGCCTTAGCCCTTGGCTTTTCTTTCCCTTCAGAGATGCTCTTCTTCCTCGTGATTCGGCAAAGACACACAAGCTTCTCGGCTCTGCTCTTCTTCCTCCTCACTGATCTTTGCTCCTACCTCGTCGCTCTTCCTCCCAACTGGACAAAGAACGAAGAAATAAAGGAGAGGAGAGGGAAGAGAGGAAGAGGATGCAAACCCAGAGGAGTTGGGGACGGTGGAAGGCTCACCAGAGTGCACGGAGGAGGCGGCGGCGGCTCAACAGAGGTGTAGAGAGCCGGCGGTGGATAGGGTACGCCTACCTAACCCGGGTCATCTAGGCGAAAGCTCATGTCGTCTGCCTCCGGCCGACAGGACGCCTTGGCGTCGACTAGGCGACGCCGTGATAACATAGGGCAAGACGATACAAAGTTGAGAACGACTCATTTTCAAGAGGGGCAGGATGATGAGGACATCCCTACTACTACCATGTCGTCTACCTCTCCAAGTTCCCCAAGTGTGCATAAGGATAATCATGATGTACCTAAAGGCCCCTTGAAAGGGCACGAGACAAGAAATTACAACAACTGGTGAATCTGTTCTTTAAAGAGTTTATCTTTGATGAGAATTTGCTACTACCTAATTCTAGTGTTTTGTGCGTAATTAGGTATGTGGAGGAAACCGAGACCATGGCATTGGATGAGCACAAGGGAGAAAAAACCTTCGGGCGACCACCAAGCATTCCGGAGAAAAATCAAGTGAGCAAGGCAAGGCCAATCCATGCGGCTGGAGGGGAGTTTCCACACATGCAACAAACACCAAGAAGCGTTACATGCATGCATGCACATGAGAAGGAGGCAATTAATTCGGTCATGTGATTAGTGCATCTAGTTGAATAGTGGACTAATTCCCAATGACTCGGTCATGAATTTTTTGCTAGCTGGTTGAAGTCCGAACCATGTACGTTTTTGGTCACCTAGCCGAACTCGATCTCATGACCGACTAGAAGAGAAGCCAGCCCAAGGCCTGTTATGCATGGGGGGAATAGCATAAGTAGCAGCCGCCGTCCTTGAGAGGACACCATATATTATGAGATAATAGATAAAACTTGTTGCTTATCTTCTTGATGGCCGATGGCATCAATGGGGAAAATTGAGAGTTCTTGCTAATCGAGATCGTTCAACCTTTCCGCTAGGAATTGCGAGCGCGATAGGGCTTCGCTTGGTGGTCGTAAGATCGGCGCGTGTGTTCTCGCTAATTAAAGAGTGTTTGCATTGGCAACGGAGGATCACTGCGATTCGAGAGGCTACATGTGATTATCTTAATCCTACGTCGAGAAGATCAGGCGACCCCATATCAAGCTCCTACAGGCTATGTTTGTCGCCTTAGGCGTGCTTTATATGGTCTCAAACAGGCTCTCGTACTTGGTTTAAGCGTTTCAGTTTTGTGATTCGAACTGCTGGTTTTGCTCCAAATGAGCATGACCTTACCTTGTTTATTTACACTTCTCAACGGGGCCGTACCTTACTTCTGCTATATGTAAATGATATGCTGATCACAGAAGATGACATGGATTATGTGGCTTTTGTGAAGAGGAACTTGAGTGAACAGTTTATGATATCCAATTTAGGATCATTGGGCTATTTTCTGGGGATTGAGGTTCATTCTGATAGTGATGGCTACTATCTCTCTCAGCATCGCTACGTTTAGGATCTACTTGCTCGCTCTTTGATACACGCACTACCGCCACGCCCATAAAGCTCCACCTATAGCTTCGACCTACAAACTGTGTACCATTAAACGATCCTTTTCGCTATCGTTAGTTCGTTGAGAGTCTTGTTTACCTCACTATCACTAGGCCAGACATTGCTCATGTAGTTCATGTGCTCAGCTAGTTTGTCAATACTCCCACCTCAGTCCACTATGGTCATGTTCTTCGTGTGTTGAGATACTTGAGGGGGACTGCGTCCAGACGTCTATTCTATACCAGTTCGAGTCAGCTTCAGCTCCACGCTTACTCTACTTGGGCGAGTGATCCTACTGATCACCGATCTATCACTGACTATTGTATCTCTCTTGGTAGTTCGCTCATTGTCTGGAAGTCCAAAAAGCATACTACGGTGTCACACTCTAGTGCAAAGGTTGAGCTTCGAGCTCTTGCCACTACCACCTCAGAGATCATTTGGCTTCGATGGCTATTGATTGATCTCGATGTCCATTATGACAATCCTACATCTCTCTTTTGTGACAATGCAAGTGACATTCAAATTACTAGTGATCTAGTCAAGCATGAGATGACAAAACACATTGTTGTTGATGCATCCTTCACACGATCTCATTGTCAGCAGTCAACCATCGCCCTCAAGTATGTTCCCTCGAGCTTCAAGTCGCAAATTTCTTCACTAAAACTCAAACTCGAGAACATCAACAGTTTTATCTACTCAAACTCGGTGCATCAGATCCTCCTAATCCACCTTGAGTTTGAAAGGAGGTGTTAAGAATGCTATATATTCTCTCTCTCTCTCTCTCTCTCTTGGTCCATATGGCCCATGTAGCCCATGTGGCCCATATAATAATATCTATATATACCATCTCAATTAATGAATAAACGGCACAATTGTAAATAACAAAACCCTAGTCTCTACTTTTCTAACAAAGGAGTCCAAATTCAGTACATCTGTATAGGGCTTCATGTACTGGTATCAAGAAATAGGGACTAACTAGAGAAGACTTGACCTCCTACAAGCAAACCGCCGCAATTTGTTTTGCATTTTTTTAATTAAAATTGGAATCTTTGAACAAGCCTTAAGCTAAAGTAAATGATAAACTTCTTTACCTGAAACAAATAAGTAAAATCATTGATAGCCTAAACTTTTGTAGCATAATTTGGACCTACAATATATACGTAAAGCATAATAGATACTGCCAAAATGCAAAACCACATCTACATGTTGATACATATACACTATCTTAGCCCTCCAAAGTACCTAAGATTCATGCAAGGATATTGCAATGATTAAAAGATTTGATGGTGGTTTGAATTTTGAAAGTTTGCATCAATCTCGAGGCACATTGGAGGGCGGTTATAGTACATGTACCTACATGTACATGTGGGAAAACTTATTCTACATACTATCCTAAACTTCTCTATACACTTAGGATCCACAAAAATATGCAACACATTCATCTCAACAAAAGCATTCCACTCTAAGGGCCTGCTTGGGTGTGAGGAATTAGGACCATTAGGTCCACTGGTCCAGTACTGCAATATGGAAATAATTTTAATGGCCAATTTATCCTTTTCACATGTTCAATCAAGATATCTTTGGTCAAAGCTATAATAGTTTAGGGATGTGTTCCAATCCTAGTGGGGAAAATGCGGGAGCTGCACCCACAATACCCGGGTTCATGTCTGGGCAAGTAAGAAATAGTTTTATGAGCGAAAAAATGGGGATATGTTCCGGAGCATGAAAAAAGAAACAAAAACTTCATCAACCGGTGTGACCGGGGGTGTGGAAAAACCAAAAAATCAACCTAGTTAGAAAAAAAAACTGTAATAGTTTAATTGCACACATTCTAGGACTAGGACATCATTCTTTTGTGGCTATGGATTATATCTTACCATCGATTGCACCAAGATCACCTAGCCTACCATAAATGCCATCTATTTCCTTTGATTCCTTCGCTTGTAAAATTGCTTTCAGAACAATGCCTTGATTCTTCTCAGAATCCCTTGTGCATTTAATCTCTGAAACTTTCTGCCTAGCTGCTTGTTCAAGAGGAATTAGCAACTCCTCCTGTTTTAGGCATTCCTGTTGTGCAACCCAAGTTAGAGATCCAGGAAACTCAGGATCCTCCACAGCAAAAGGCTGACCAAACTTAATGGTCCCAGGGAGAAGAAATGGCTCAAATTAATCTGGAACTGATTTACCTGTTCAACTTTACGAGCTTCAGATGCTTCACTCTGGTGTTTCTCTATTTTTTCTTGAAGCTCCATAATATATTTATCCTTCGTTTTGATTTGTTCCTTAATGCTTTCCATTTGGTTTTGAGCATCAGTTAATTCTGCTCGAGCTCCATCATGCTGAAATCAGGTAATAACGTTGCAATGCAAATTAAGTAACAAAAGCAGAAAATTGTGTCCACTTAATGCTTGCCACCCCCCCCCCCAAAAAAAAAAAAACTTAGCAGTTTTGTTTCTAGAGTGATGTCATGCGAAATACTTGTTGTAATCCGCATGGCAGGCCCAGGTCATGATGGCAAAATTGTGGCATATTAGGGACAGAAGATTTTTGGTGCCTTCAATGAAACATATGTCCAAAGTTCCAAACTGGCAGCCAAGTGGCACATATAGTGGCCGATGGTCTTAATTTTATTTCCATTATTATTTTAAAAAAACAAAAGGCAAGGAGGGCCAACCTTTTCTTTCATTAAATCTTTCTCAGAAGATGCAACATCCAGCCTTCCTTTATGCTCAATAATTTGATTTTCCCATGGTTCGAGTTCAGTCCTTACTCGGGTAAGTTCAGCACGGAGTCTCTCTGTTTCTTCTGTAATTACAAAAAAAAAAATTGGTTATCAAACAGAACAGTTCTAGAAAAAGGAAGAAATAGGCTACTGTTGGTTCTAAAATCACCTCGAGAGCTTTCTTTAATTTGCTCCAGTACCTTCTCTTCTTCATTAAATCGTTCTTGCAATTTGGGTATCTCTCCCTCAAGCTGTGGAATGAGATTGGATGATTCTTCCATCTCTTTTGTTGATTGATCAATTTTTAACATATCCTGGATCAAGATGAAGGTGAAACTTTAGACTTTAGTGCTTAGCCTACATCTGAAACAATTTTAATATACCTTTTCAGTTTTGTCCTCCAGCTTCTTAATCTTCTGCTTAAGATGCTTTAAATCTTCCCTGTATTTTACATCTTTCCTCTCGAACTCTTTAAATTGATCCTTGCAAGCCTTCATATTATTTTCAAGGTCCTAAACATATAAAGAGGGTAGGTAAAACAAAGTGGCATTATAGTACAAAATTATTAGACCGGAACTAGCAAATAAGTCACTAAACCACATCTAAGAAATAATTGAACTTTGAATTAACAATGATTGAAGTTCCAAAAAATGTAGGTTAAGACAATACCTCTTGCCTTTTGACATGCTTGTTGTAAACAGACTCCATTTCCTTCAGAGTTTGAGAATTTTGTTGAATTTTTTCCCTGGATTATAACCAAAACGTTTAGTTATAAAAACCCAAAACTGAAAGAAAAAAATCATGTACAGCCGTGGAAATAAATGACCTTTCAGAAGAAAGGCTCTTTTCCAGGTCTGCAACATTCTCTTGGAGCTGAGCAACATGTGAGGTAGCATCATCAGAAGCAAGCATGGTTGCCTTTTCTTGCCATTTCAAAAGTGAGAGTTCCTTCAGCATGTATGTTTCAGCCTCATTTTTCGCACTCTACAGGAAAACAACTCCAATTGTAGTGTTAATCGACCAAAATAAAAAATTAATAACACTCAGATCAGCACCTCTAAACTGTCTCTTTCCTTCTCAGCCAATTTCAGCATCTGCACTGACGCAGTTCGTTTTTCATTGAGCACTTCCAGTCTAAAAGTATCAGAACATGATAAATGATTAAATCATAGCACAATGCACAGAATGTGATCATGATGACAACAGGCATTAAAAAATTAGTTAAGAAACTCACTGTTTGTTAGCTTCCTCAATTTTCTCAACATATTGATTTGTCCCAATGATGTCTTCAAGATACTCTAGAAACCCCTCGTCATGCGGTCCTTGACCTTTTGGTTTCATCAGGGAGATTTGCTCAACCTCACCCTGTACAGTACCCACCTCAGAAGTTATGCAGTCGTAAAACCATGAAAGTTGGATTTGTACCTTATAAATGCCTACTGAATTCCACGTAGACTTAAATAACGAAATATGCAACATAAGATGAAAATTTATGAAGGGTACTACAAATCAAATCTAAGAGTTGTCAACAAAATTAGACATAAAGTATCAGTATTATTGACACGTAAAATGGGAAAAGTGCACAACACCTGAAGGATCAGAAAGCGATTATTATCAAGGTCCACTCCTTTGCCCTTCAACAATTTAGTTACTTCAGTAAAATTGCTTCCACGGTCATTTATGTAATATTTAGAAGTGTTGTCGCGGAAAGCAACTCTTGATATAACAAAGTCACTACCCTCGACTGCCCTGTAGTTTCCGTCATCCTGCGTATGGCCACAACGAGAAAAAGGAAAAGGGATTATGGCACTGCCGAGTAATGAAGCAATAACAAATGCTAGGTACTTGGCTCAAGCAATACCAGATCAATGATTTCTTGGAAATGGACAGAAACCCCAGCGCTGTCTAGGTTCTGGTGGTTGGAAGAGTTGTGTATGAGCTCCGAGACCTTGTTTAGGCGCATCTACAGTTACGGGGAAAATTAGTCAGAAGCAATATCAGTAATTTGAAACAACCAAATAAATAAGTTGTTATTAGTTAATAAAATAGCTAATGAATGAATAAGGTCATCTTTCATGAGCATAAGATATTGAAGAATTTTACATTGTTAATCCAAACTTCCAAGGGAAAAACTTTGCATGAAATGGTCAATGACAATGGGAGAAAAATATTTCATAAAGAAGGATCCCACCGTGTCCGTCTATTAAATACATCCCAATTGGCCACCACAAGATTAGTACTATCAAAGTATCATATGCTAGATTGTCACAGCATGTGCCTAAGCGCAAGGCGTAATCGTGGAGGACAGGAGGCTTCGGCCTTCAGCCTCGGTCTGGCACCGTGGTGGCAGGAGGGAAGCGCGCAGAGGATGCACAAGGGTAGAGGAGAAGCAGTAGATGGGTAATAGAGAAATAGAGAGGGAGATAGATTGGTAATTCTTGCTTGCCTATTAATGATAAACAGTCCTCATTAAGTAGGACTTTCAGCGGGGTTACTGTTAACATATAAACAGTAGCAAGAGATAATTCTACTCCCAACCAACCTTATCTCTTAGCCTAATAAATTCTATCTCTTAGCCCGACCTCTCTTATCTTTAATTAACTCAATCCTAAGCAACAAACCAACAAACCTTATTTATCCTAGCACCTAAACAGTTATTGTTCATGTGTGAACAGTAACAGAAGATAATCATGCGCCCAATGCCTAAACCGTTGGCATCCTAGCAGCCCATCGGCCATAGTGAAGGCCCCACATGACATCTCTCCCCATCGACAAGCAGCTCGTCCTCGAATGAAATGTCAGGTACTGCCGCTTGAAGTCGTCGAGGGGAATCTATGAAGTTTCTGTTAGAGATATATGTATAATTGTGTTATTCCCTATAGTTATGAGGGGTTATTTGCATATTCACCTCCTGTACTTGTCTATATATACTGGCCTTTGGCCTCATGAGAATACAAGTTGCTATTCTTAACATGGTATTAGAACCCATTAGGGTTACCTCTCCCGGACGCGCAACTCATCCTGCCTTAGCCACCTCTGCCGACTTCCTCCTCGCCTAGCCGCCAGCTTCTTCCACCATTGCTCCTCCACGAGCACCGCCCGAGCCCGGCCTCCCGCACCTCCATCCTCTGCGCCTGCCGTTGTCGTGCGCCTCGCCTGGGCACTCCGACGCCCTCTGCTCTCCCCGGCCTCAGATCCGGGCTCCCCACGTCGGATCTCGCCGGATCCAGCCGCCATAACACCGCCCACGAGATCCGCCGGCTTGGTGTCGTCTTTCGACTTCGCCGCCGCCGACGAGAAGTAGCCGACGCCGCCGGGGAAGCGGCCCGCTTCGCTGTCTGCCGCCACTCGCCGCCGACGCCTTGACGCTCCGTTTATTCTTGCCGCCGTGCGCCGAAGTCGATCGCCGCTCCATCATCGCCGCCGCGCGCGCGTGGAAACCTAATCCTCGCTTGTAATGCGCGTCGGCGATTCGAATTGGGTCGGCCAATTAGAAAGAAAAGGCCAATCCCCCTGCGTGTGTGCGCGTCGGCGCGTTCGAAATTAGGTAGGCCAGATTAAAAGAAAAGGCGGTACAACAGCGGCCAAAAAACGTTGTTCTAACCACCGCGCCGTCCCGCGCCGCCTGTTAGACTTCGTTGCCTTGGTCGCCGCGCCGCCTACCAATGGGCACCGTTTCACTCCCTCGCTGCCCGGTGATCTTCGATGATGTTAATTACACCGACTTCGTGTCTTACATGCGCATCCACATGCGTGGTCTTCGTCTCTGGGACGTACTCTCTGGCGATGTCACCTGTCCGCCTTGCCATACTCCTCCGACGGAGTTTACGCTATCGCGCGCCTGACGGTAAACAAAAGGTCTTGTTGAGGTCATTGGCCTTGCTAATGATAAGGCTGCCGGCCTTGCTGATGATGAGGCTACCTCTGCCTACCAAGAGGCTCTGGATTCCTACAACGATCGACTGACCGCCTGCACTCAGTAGTACGACGACGACGCTCGGGCTGCTACTGTTTTCATCGCCAGTATCCAACCTCAGTTCTCTTCTGAGGTTGTGGGACTCCCTATAGCTTTCCAGATGTGGACTCACCTTCATCAACGCTACAAGCCCTCTGGTGATGCCCTCTACCTGTCTGTGGTCCGCCAAGAGCACTCTCTTCAAAAGGGTGATGCTACTATTGACGCTTTCTACGCTCAGAGTTCTGCTGTCTGGTGTCAACTAGACTCTCTTCGCACTGCTGGCTGTCGCTCCTGTTCATAATGCCTGGTTGTACGTGCTGACCTAGAGTTTCAGCGTGTCTACGAGTTCCTTACTCGTCTTCGTCCTGAGTTCGAGTAGAGGCGTGTCCAACTTCTTGCACACCACCCTCGTGTCACTCTTCTAGAGGCTCTTACCGAGATACGTGCAAAGGAGACTCGCCTGAGTGGTGGTGATCTGATGCCACTTCCCTCCGTGCTCGATGCTCGTCCACCTGCTACACCAACTACTCCTCGCTTCAACACACTGCCTCCTCCAGCGGCTGCCACAGGTGATGGTGGCCGCCCTCCATCTGGCGGTGGCCGTCCTTGCTGCTCCTACTACGACAAGGTCGGCCACATTGAGTCCCAGTGCTATAAGAAGCAGCGGCACCTTTCACGCCGTTCTTCTCCTGGCACTGGCACCGGTGCTTCTACATCAACGTCTACATCAACTCCTTCAGCAATTTCTCTCACTGAGCAGGAGATAGCCAGACTTCGACGCCTACTTGCCGCTTCAGGTTCTCCCTCAACAGGTTCTGCAGGTTCTGCTACTAACTCTTCGGGCAATGAGAAACCACCTCCTACACAGTCAGGTACCTCCCCGTGGATTCTTGATTCCAAAGCATCTTTTCACATAACTTCTAATTCTTCCACTCTGTCTTTCATTACACCTTTTGATTCCCCTGTCAATGTTCTTACTGCTGATGGTACCTCTCTTTCTATCTCTAGTCGAGGACCTCTTAGCAACTCATCATTTCATATTCCTTCTGTTGCTCATGTTCCTCACCTAACCATGCAGCTTCTTTCTGCTGGGCAAATTACTGACCTTGGTTGTCGGGTCATTTTTTACTCTGACTCTTGTTGTGTTCAAGACCGCCACACGAGGGCTCTAGTTGATTCTGGCCCTCAATGCCTTGACTCACAGCGTCTCCAGGAGCTTGACTGGCTCACCTTCCTTCCGCTGCCACCGTCACCGCCAGTATCTCCACTTCTGTCACTCCGTCTACCAACTCTTTCCAACAGTAGCATCACCGTCTTGGTCATCTGTGTGGATCTCGTCTGTCGTCTTTAGTTCGTCGTGGTCTTCTGGGGTCTGTCTCAAGAGACGTGTCTTTAGATTGTCAGGGCTGTAAGTTAGGGAAACAGATTCATCTTCCCTGTTCTCATAGTGAGTCAGTGTCTCAGTGTCCTTTGATCTTATTCATTCAGATGTTTGGGGTCCGGCCACCTTCCTTTCGAAAGGGGGTCAGGTCATCAATATTATATCATTTCTCTAGATGATTTCTCTCGCCACACTTGGATATAATTATGTCTTCTCGTAGTGAGGCCTTGTCTATCTATAAACAATTTGTCACTATGGTTCGCACACAGTTCTCCACTTCTATTTGTATCTTTCATGCTGACTCTGCTGGTGAGTACCTCTCTTGTTACTGCGCGCCTTCCTTGCCGAAAGAGGCACTCTCGCCGCCTCTTGTCCCGTACTCATGCTCAGAATGGTGTCGCTGAGCGCAAGCATTGTCACCTCCTTGAGACGGCTCGTACGCTGATGATTGCCGCTTCTATTTCACCTCACTTTTGGGCTGAGCCTGTTTTCACTGCCACTTATCTCGTCAACATTCAGCCCACTTCTACTCTTCAAGGTGAGATCCCTGTTGAGCGTCTCTATGGCTTTCTCCATACTACTCTGCCCTTCGTCTGTTTGGCTACGTTTGTTATGTTCTCCTCGCGCCTCGATAACGCACCAAACTGACTACTCAGTCTGTTGAGTGTGTTTTTCTGGGATACAGTGCCGAGCACAGGGGCTATCGGTGCTGGGACCTTGTTGGTCGACGAATGCAGATTTCTCGGGATGTGACTTTCGACGAGTCTCGTCCCTTCTACCGACGTCCTGCCTCTCCTTCGGTTTCCTCTGTGGAGTCCCTGTCTTTTTTGACTTTTCCAGATACACCCATCTATGTCTTGCCCTCGTCTACCCGTCCCACTGAGTCTCCACATATACCTCCTGAGGCCTCTACGCCGTTGTCGCCGCTTGCTTCATCTCCTGCGGCTCTCAGGCTCCTCCCTCTCTTTTACACTCGTCGACCTCGTATTGAGGATGTTCCAGATGAGCCATCTTCTCCTGATGCTCCATCTTCCCCTAATGGGTCATCATCTCCTCGCTGCAGTCTCCGCGATCGTCAGTCGATTCGGCCTCCTGCCCATTTTGGTTTTGCCGGTGCAGCTACCCATGAGCCTATCTCCTACCGGGATGTTGTTACTCACCCTGAGTGGCAGCATGCCATGGCCGAGGAGATTGCTGCCCTTGAGCGTACTGGTACTTGGGATCTTGTTCTTTTTCCATCTCACTCTCGTCCCATCACGTGTAAGTGGGTCTATAAGATTAAGACTCGTTCTGATGGCTCTCTTGAGCGCTATAAGGCGCGTCTTGTTACTCGTGGCTTCCAGCAGGAGCATGGTCGTGACTACGACAAGACTTTTGCTCCTGTGGCCCACATGATCACTGTCTGCACTCTTCTTTCGGTGGAGTCTATTCGCCATTGGTATGTTTCTCAGCTTGATGTTAAGAATGTCTTTCTTAATGGCGACTTGCATGAGGAGGTCTACATGCATCCGCCACCTGGTTATTCTGTTTCTAAGGGCATGGTCTGTCGTCTTCGTCGCTCTCTCTATGGCCTTAAACAAACCCCTCGTGCTTGTTTTGAGCGTTTCTCCTCTGTGGTTACTGATGCTGGCTTCTCAACTAGTGATCATGATCCTGCTCTTTTTGTCCACACTTCGTCTCGTGGTCGGACTCTTCTTCTATATGTTGATGATATGATCATCACCGGAGATGATTCTGAGTACATTGCCTTTGTCAAACCTCTTCTGAATGAGCAGTTCCTTATGTCGGATCTTGGTCCTCTTCGTTACTTCCTTGGGATTGATGTTACTTCCACTCTAGATGGTTTCTTTATGTCCCAAGAGAAGTATATTCAGGATCTTCTTGATCGCGCATCTCTCACTGATCAGCGTACTGTTGAGACTCCCATGGAGCTCAACGTTCATCTTCGGCCCTCTGATGGCGAGCCTCTTTCTGATCTGACTCGCTATCATCATCTTGTTGGGAGTCTTGTCTACCTTGTTGTTACTCATCCGAATATCATTTATCAAGTCCACATTCTGAGTCAATTCGTCTCTGCTCCCACTCAGGTCCACTACAGCCACCTTCTTTGAGTTCTGCGATACCTTCATGGGACTATCTCTCGCCGTCTCTTCTTCCCACATTCCAGCTCGTTACAGCTTCAAACTTATTCGGATGCTACTTGAGCCAGCGATCCCTCTGATCGCCGGTCTATCTCTGCTTACTGTGTTTTTCTTGGTGGTTCTCTCGTTCGGAAACGAAGAAACAGATCGCATATCTCGCTCGAGTCACGAAGGCGAGTTACGAGCTATGGCTCTCTTGACAGCAGAGATTACTTGGCTACGGTGGTTATTTGAGGATTTTGGTGTTTCTGTCACTACACCAACTCCTCTCTTGTCAGACAGTACAGGTGATATCAGTATTACCCGTGACCCTGTGAAGCATGAGCTCACCAAGCATATTGGTGTTGATGCTTCCTTCATGAGATCTTGTGTGCATGATCAGGTGATTGCTCTTCAGTATGTGCCTTCCGAGCATCAGATAGCGGATTTCTTCACGAAGACCCAGACTCAAGCACAACACGTCTTCTACCTCTCCAAACTCAGTGTTGTTGATCCACCATGAGTTTGAGGGGGTGTTAAGATATATGTATAATTGTGTTATTCTCCATTGTTATGAGGGGTTATTTGCATATTCACCTCATGTACTTGTCTATATATACTGACCATTTGGCCTCATGAGAATACAAGTTGCTATTCCTAACAGTTTCAAAGTCCGACTGCCCTTGCCGCTGGACGAGGAGTTCCTTGATGCCGCGAGCAAGCCATGCGTGAATGACGGCCCAGGGAGATGGATAGACAGGCCCATGATGCATGTCATCCTAAGGCGAGGTGCGATGGCGTGGCTGAAGAAAGCCATCGGACCGCCGCCCAGATGGAGCACACCGTCGAAGCCTGTCCCGAGGTGTCGCACTCAATGATGAACTCCTTGTCGAAGTCACGGAGCTAGAGGACAGGTGCTAAGGAGAGCGCAACCTGGAGCTTGGAGAAGGCCGTGGCCACCTCCTTCTTGAGCAGCTTTGTAAGTGGCTCGACAATGGTGCCGAACCAACGGATGAACTTGCGGTAGTAGCCTGCGAGTCCTAAGAACCCTCGAACGGCACGCACGGTGCAAGGTACGAGCCAGGCAATGACCGGTACCTTCTGGTTGTCCATTGCGACACCTTGCTCCGAGATGACGTGGCCGAGGTACCCGATGGATGATTCCCCGAAGAAACATGTCGATCTCTTGAGGAATAGCTTGTGCTGGTGGAGGAACCGCGGTACTGCTCGAATATGCCGCATATGATCGGACCACGAGTTACCGGAACGGAGGTCTAGCTTGGTGAAGATCTTGGCGCCATGGAGCTCATCAAGGAGTTCGTCCACCATTGGGATGGGGAATTTGTCCTTGATCGTCTTGTCATTGAGGGCGCGATAGTCGATGCAGAATCGCCATGTGTCGTCCTGCTTTTTAACCAGCAGTACGAGCGATGAGACTGACGAATGGCTTGGCTGTATGACACCTTGTCGTTCCCTCGCGCCGCATTGCCGCTCAAACTCGTCCTTGAGCAGTTGCGGGTAGCGGTACGGGCGAACCACCACCGGTGGCGTTCCTAGTAGTAGGTGGATGCAGTGACTGCGGGAACACTCGGTGGAAGTCTCGTGGGTGTGGCGAAGACCGACGCAAACTCGTCTAGTAGCTCGTCCATCAGGTTGATGGAGCATGGAAGCGCTTGAGGCGTGAGTGTGCGCACTCCCAGGCCTTCCCACGTCACCTTACAGTCGAAACGAGATCATCTTGTTGGCGAAGTCTCAAAGGAGTGGTCCTAGCGTCTCGAGCCACTGGACACCGAGCATCGGATCGAACTCCTCCAAAGGGATCGTGTAGCACTCAATCGCAAATTCCTCATCTCCAACCTGCAGATGCAATGCGCGGCCGAGCCCGAGAACTGGACGCCCATGGCGCTGCTGCAACATGATGCCGGTGCGCTGTGTTGTCTCCGCGCTAACAACATTATGTGTAGACCTGGTGTCGAGCAAGGCCGTGAGGGGCACCCTTGCCAGTGTGACCCGGATCTGCACTGTGCGACATGACTAGGGTTGGATGCCGGTCAAGGCATGTAAGGAGATATCGTGTTCGTCGATGGCGATGTCGTCGTCTCCGTCGTCGTCGTCCACGCTTGGCGCGATGAGGACGAATCTCCGCCAACAGTTGTGGCCCGGCGTGAAGCGCTCCTCGCAGTTGAAGCAAAGCCCGACGGGAGGTTGAGGCAGAGCCCAGCTCATCCCGCGTCAAGCGTCGCCGGTGCATGGGTAGGCGTGGGGGCATGCTGCTACCAGCGGTTTCGCCTGGTGTCTGGCCGCCACTACTGCGGGTGCAGCAGGGGCCATGGTAGGAGACGTGGCAGGTGCAGCGGTTGCTGCCCTAGGTGGTGCCGCTTGGTGGAGGTGCGCAGGCTGTTTGTTGGCCCGCAAGACCTCCCTTGCTGCCAAGGCCTGCCGCTCGTACGCCCGTGCTAACGCCATTGCTATCTGGAGACTGGCCGGGTTTTGGAGTTTGACGTCCGTGCAAATCAGCTCCATCAAACCCGACATGAAGAGCTGCACTTGTTGGCGGAGTTGAAGGTGTTCTGCGCAGCAGAGAATTGCCAAGAAGTTGCGTTGATACTCCTCAACGGTCCCCGTTTGGCGCCGCTCCTTGAGTTCGCCAAGAGGATTGTACCGGATGGATGGTCCAAACCTCAAATTAACAAACTCCTTGAAATTGCACCAGTTCAGCTCGCCCTCGTCGCGCTCCAGTTGGAAATACCACTGTTGTGCGACATCGGTCAGGTGGTACGAGGTGAGCCAAACTTTCTCGGACTCCGCCTTCTTCTATCCTCGGAAGAACTGCTCGCAGCGTTGCAGCCATCCCAAGGGGTCTTCTTTGCCGTCGTACTTTAGGAACTCATGCTTGTGGTAGCGTGGTGGCTGATTCCCGGCTGCCCTTACTGCAGCGGCAAGGCCGGAATTTTGGTAGACGCCCGGCAGGGACAGTAGTCCGTCGCTTGGCCTCTTCTCTAGGTTCACCACGCGATCATGTATCCCAGTGAGTTGTTCTTGGAAGGAAATAGCAGTGTGGTCCGTGTTCGTGGATGTCGCCGTCAGCTGAGCAAGCTGCTCCATGATGGCAACAAGTTGCTCCTCTATCTTGGTATCCATCTCGATGCTCGAGACCGTTGGCTCTGATACCAAGTTGTCACGGCCTGTGCCTGAGCGCAGGGCGTAATCATTGAGGACAGGAGGCTTCGGCCACTGTGGTGGCAGGAGGGAAGCGCGCAGAGGATGCGCAAGGGTAGAGGATAAGCAGTAGATGGGAAATAGAGAAATAGAGAGGGAGATAGATTAGTAATTCTTGCTTGCCTATTAATGATAAACAGTCTTCATTAAGTAGGACTTTTGGCCGGGGACTGTTCATATGTGAACAGTACACATGAACAGTAGCATGAGGTAATTCTGCTCCCAACCAACCTTATCTATTAACCTAACAAATTCTATCTCTTAGCCTAACCTCTCTTATCTTTAATTAACTCAATCCTAAGCAACAAACTAATAAACCTGGTTTATCCCAATGCCTAAACAGTACTGTTCATGCATGAACAGTAACTGGAGAAAATCCTGCGCCTGAACTGCCAGCATCCTAGCAGACCTTTGGCCATAGTTAAGGCCCCCCATGACATAGATACTAGAATACCTTTGTGGAAGTACGTTGTGCTTACTTTTTGTCTGGTATACAAAACCAGTAAATCACATGAAGGGCAGGTTGTTACGCTCAACCTTTTAATTTTTAAATCACTGGGGTAACTTAGACTGGCATGCCAACTCTGTCATCTAACCATTGGACAGGCTAAAATATATGAGGTGATTTGTTGAGATAGAATAAATACTTAAATAGCTTAAAATCTGCAACTGAGATTAAATGAACAAATATACTGATGAACAACAAATAAAAACATTTACGATATGTAGCAAAAATGCCCACCTGCTTTGCACGTTTCCCAAACACAAAGAGCATTGCATCAATGACATTGCTCTTCCCACTGCCATTTGGCCCCACAACAGCCGAGAAACTCTGCAACCAAGATTAAAAAATATCATATTTCTTTTTGTCTCTAAGAATCATATCACCCAGTGAGCAACCTTAGATTAAAAAAACATGCAATATATTCAATTCTATTGTGCACAAATCCTAACTGTAGGGTGAAAGTTTGTTGTTCCGAAGAGCTAGAATTGTATAGTTTACTCTTTACGGTATCTCTGTTTATCATATTATAATTGACTATTGCTATGGCCGTATGATACAAATGTTCTGTATCCCTCAGAAGTCAGAACGGTGCATTGGTGTCTTTTTGGGATAGCTGATGCTTATGGTATTCTTTGGTCAATCTACACTTGGGTCCTTTTTTTTCCTCCGCAAATATTACAGTTTCTGCGGGTATAGGGGGTCTGCTCATTTGATAGGACATAAAGAGAGGAAAAGAGAATATTCACAATGGCAACATAAACACTGTAACTAAACCAAAAAAAGCGAAACCTATGGTTTCAGAACCACACCTGTGTTAGGGCTACTTAAGATAAAACATGGGCTGGCACTTACAGGACAGGGATGACTAAGTACAACCCAAAGTTTGACTGAATGACATAGATGCCACTTTTAGTGCTGAACGGCCACCACTACATTGTTCAGAACTCTAACAAAAACGTGACAATTACATACTAAGAATTGAGAATTCTGCAAAGGTTTGCCACAAAATACCATTAGTAAAGAGAGATGGCAATCCTAGAATGTAAGAAGTGTAAAAGTCGCTACCACATGATTTGGTTGAACATCATTAAAATTTAAAATGATGGCAAGTGCTGCTTCAGGATTTCACAGCAACCACAAAACAAGTGAAAGCTGAACTAAAGTGAAGAAACGCTATTTTGAGGATATCTGAATGAATCACAATCATACCATGTGTTTTGTGATTCGTGGTAGCAATTGTGCAAGTAAAAGTAAAACAAAGTGAACCAAAAAAAAACTATTGCTAGAGCATGTCAATGACACTCCATCAGAATTAAAGCCTCACACGTAAAACCAGTACTTAGCTACAAAAAGTCGACTCCAAATTTTCTGGGATCACAACTAGACGAACTGGGCCAGAACAGGCAAACTGAAGCTATTACACAGAGTGCAACTCATTTAGGATTTCGTAGGCACAGGGAGATGCAAATTTCGAACAAAACAATACAAATTTCCCTCCTAGTCTGTCAAAATCTAAGTAAAATTGTTATCCAAGTGACATATCTAGGGTTTAAGGATCCTATAGATCAAGTAAAAATGCAAGTGGACCATGCAAAAATTGAACTCCTAGTATCCCAAACCAGCTCCAAAACGAGCGAAAATTGGAAAGTGGAAGAGGGGAAACACCGCACATATGATCTACCATGGGCCAAAAATACGAGCACGTCTAAGTAAATTTAGCTAGCGCGCGCGTCAGAGAGAGAGAGAGAGAGAGACCTTGTGGAAAGGACCGATGCGCTGTTCCCCGGCATAGGACTTGAAGTTGCGGAGAACCATCTCCTTTATGAACAGTCGCGGCCTCGCCGCCCTGGCCGGCGACCTCGCAGGCGAAGGCGACGCCGGTGGTGAGGTCTCCATAGAGGAGCGAGACTTAGATATCTCAATATTTCAAAATGCAGCCGCGAGTGACGGGAGCGCGAGCGCCGCCACCCGCGCAGCGATATCACCGGCCCACCCGACACGAGATCTCCGCCGCAGCAGCCCTCGGCGAGGTCTAGGCGGCGAAGAGGCCAGGAATGAGTTGGTGGTGGGAGATGTGGGGAAAGTTGAAGTGGCTGGGAGGGGAGTGCGGGTTTGGGTTTGGGGATTTGGGGGAAACCTTGGCTTGGGAGGGAAAACTGAAAGGTGGGCGGGTTTTTTTCTTCGACACGCTGAAGAGCGAAGATGTCAGACCAAAATAAATTGGAAAACTCTGGAGTTGGGCTGGATTTTGATGTGCTGTGTTGCTTATGGTTCGGATTCTATGTGGGTCTTAAGTTGGGCTGGATTTTTGAATGGCCTTGCGTTTGGTTTGGGCTGTTTACGGGCCAATCCTACATGGCCATACGGTTGGAAAATGCTGTCCTCTAAAAAAATTTGAAAATGCTTACCAACTCCAACGTAGAACTGGATGGCGCAATATTTCACCAGGCGGGAACAGATAACTAGTGTATCTAAAGCCTCGTAACCTATCATGGGATCGAATTTCTATAGATGATCGTGGAAGTCCACATAACTAATCCATCAGCTTGCAGCTAGTAGCGGTATTCGACCTTTGACCATTAAGCAGAAAACTGAGTTGCCTCACAATATATATCTTAGATTTTGTGGGAATTGAATTGTCTCCTTGCGAAAGGCCTGTCAATTCATGGGTTCCAAACAGGTGCATTGTAACAATCCATATCCAAACATAGAGCTTGATAATGCCACATCCAAACATTAAGCATGCATGTATACAATATACTAGGTTGAAAGCGTGCTACTCTGCACCGGCGATTGCAACGTGGTTTAATAATCTTTTTCTTAATATATATAAAACCATGGTGGAACAATAAAACATAACAATGCTTAGAATGGCAAGAGCTGGTTAATATATTGGTGAGGTAAATTCATTTTTATCCATGCTTTCATATGGACGGGACTGTCATAGACAATGATTCACAAACAAATGGTTAGACGGGGAAGATTTAGCGATCTCTGGTACAAACATATGTATTTAAACCTATGAAATCTTTTGAACCTACAAAGAATAAGGACTAACTGTAAGCTAAAAGAATTGCTTTCATCACCCTGCATGTGTGTAATGTATGACAACAAATGAGAAAACAGATGATTAATAGGTTAAGCAA
Source organism: Hsuehochloa calcarea (assembly GCA_036346395.1). Classification (NCBI taxonomy): domain Eukaryota; kingdom Viridiplantae; phylum Streptophyta; class Magnoliopsida; order Poales; family Poaceae; genus Hsuehochloa; species Hsuehochloa calcarea. The sequence goes on from CM070602.1 coordinate 8,538,054, forward strand.
ATACTGCATAGCAAATAGATAAAGAGGTATCACCATACTATTTAAGTAGTACATGGGAAGTGTGAGTACGTACTCCCAGGATATATATATATATATATATATATATATATATATATATATATATATAATCATTCAATTACTGTGAAGTTATGCTACAACTATCGCTAATCATAATTACGTATCGAATGCCTCAATCAGATTCCATCCAGCTAAATAAAGCTGAATCAATTTTGCAAACCATACTTAGGACTCGGTAAAACACTACATTTGTCTGTTGGTAAACCAGACTTAGGACAAATCATCAGTTGTATTTATCACGTACGGCATAATCATCCATGATACAGTATGTCATCAACGAAATCTAAAGGTGGGGGGCGGACAAAATGATGATAGTGATAATCGTTTAAAAAAAATGGACAGTCGATGTGTGCTGTAAATTATAAATGCTACAAATTATCCGCAAATGTGAGAAATATTTCTACCTTTACAACGTTGCGTGGGCTAAGGGGAGAAGTGCTAGTTCATTTTAACAACCTTGTAATTACGTAACTAAATCATTACTAACCTAATCCAAAAGGCCCTGGCTAATCGGAATGTCATTGACTAATCATCCAACTAAATGGATTGTAATTAATCATCTAATTGCATGGCTTTGTGTCAACAAACACTAATCAATCAACTTACATGCAGGTCGTATTGTCAGCGGTTCATTCACATTACACTGGTGTTAGCTAGCTGCTTACATGTGGGCCCACACTCCGGTCACAAAGAGAAAACAACACAGAGGGAAGGAAGCCTATTAATGCGACAATGCAATAGCTTTAACAATTAGAATACTGCAGATATTAAAAACTATATATTCCAAAAGATTATTGACGAAAGCCTATTAATGCGACAATGTAGTAGCTTTAACAATTAGAATTATGTAGATAACAGATGACACAAAGATTCATTTCAAAAGGAGCATAATACATGACCAGAAAACGGACAATTACCTGTGACTAAAAACGGACAAGGTTGTTTTTTTCTAGTTGAAAAAATAACTCTAGGAGTCTGATCATGGGGTATGCGTGGATCTGGGCCATATACCCTGAACATCGGACGGAAACCACCTCGAACGTGAAAATTTGGAACCATCCTCAAAATCACACAAATCCAATGTTAGGGCTATATCAGCTGGAGGCCACTCGGGCATGGCATTCATCATCGAAATATAGTGCTAGTATCTCGTTTGAGAAGGCATGTGATTCAGAGGAGAAAACATGTCCAAGAGCTCTAAAGACGATTGTTTGTAGAGCATAACCAACATTTTCTGCTCATCTGAATAATGCCCCAGGTATATTAAATGAGCAGCTAACATGAAAGCCAGAATAGGCCAGCATCCTTGTTTGCAGTGCATTACCAATAAGTTATGCTGATCCAAAGAGAGTCAGCTCTCGCCGGACTTCAAAATGAGTGGACCATTCCCATGGTAAGAAGTGGACACCCCTGATAGTGGCCTGGGTGGTACAAAACAGTCATACCATACTCAGATAAAATGTGGTATGTATGTCTTTCTTCTTTCGAGCCCCAAAATTTGAGATCATGAATGAGTGATCATGAAAATTTTCTAGAAGATGTGTTACAATTCCTCTGATGTGTGCTTCAATGTGGCCATCTTCCAGCACTTTCATGGAGAAGCAACGATAAAAAACTAAAACAAATATAAGAGCATATGTGTCAAGCATATGCTAATCCTCATCTCTGTACTGAATTTAGCTATTCAACTAATGAGCATGAAATAAAGCATTTGTTTAAGACGACAGGAACTGAAACAATTTACCTCATTTAAATTGTAATAAGCAAATAAACACGTATGCTAAAATGACCACCCACCACTGTACAATTCAATTGACCTGAAAATTATCTGAATTATCTTGTAAAGCCATCTTGTGCTATCTGCTATGCTCTGCACAACTCAATTCAACATTTCAATTATACTTTAACTCAGCAATCAATACCATATCAATCAAACTGAAGCCTCTTTCTTTTACTAAGCTGCTAGGGCAAAACAAATTTGTCTATTGCACACAATCCAATGTCAGGGCTTTATTAGCTCGAGGCCACTCGGGCATGACATTCCTCATCAAAATATATAAGCCATATGTGTCAAGCATGTGCCAATCCTCAGCACGGTACTGAATTTAGCTATTCAACTAATGAGCAGAAAATAAAGTATTTTTTTAAGATGACAGGAACTGAAATAATTTACCTCATTTAAATTGTAATAAGCAAATAAATACGTATGCTAAAAGGACCACCCACCACTGTATAACTCTGTTGAGCCAGAAATTCTTTGAATTATCTTTTAAAGCCTTCTTGTGCTATGTTCTGCACAACTCAATTCAACATTTGAACTATACTTAAGCTTAGCAATCAATACCATATCAATCAAACTCAAGCATCTTTCCTTTACTAAGCTGCTAGGGCAAAACAAATTTGTCTATTGCAAGCAACTAAAGGCACGACAATGCAAAGGAAAGAACTCCATTACCGTATATGTTGTCTGTGATGAGTAGTCCGTCGTGCAGCTTCTTAAAGAAGAACTTCTGGAACAGCACCATGGCTCGGCCAAATCAACAACTCCAATCTCTGGACCAATTTTGGCCAGTGAGAACTCCAATAGCCATTGAACTCCAACAATGGACCTTGGCTCGCCAACCTCCAGCACGACTGAAGCCTGAAGGAGACGCTATATCGAAAACACCTCCAAGGACCTCTCAGCGTGCAGGGTTTTGGCTACTAATTACAGCAATATAACGGGAAGATTGCAGGGGGGAAATTCAAGAACTGCTCCGGCTCCCAGAAATCTTGTTGCGTTCGAAGGTGAGGAGGGGGCGCGGCTAGGGGAAGAGGGGGGGGGGTGGCCCGTGCTAAGGGGAGGGGACGGTGTTGTCGAAGAGGAGAAGGGACAACTGAGGTGGTGGTGTTGAATATATAAGTATTTTTTGAATTATTTTAATTCATAAATATACTAGATGAATTATGAATAATATTCTAGCCTTTTGCATAAGACAGATAAACATGAACACTATAGTCATACCAATTTCTATCAGAACAGAAACCAACATTTCTATCTCAGTGTTCAAAACAATAACATAAAGTAAAGATAAACAAAGTACATTAGATTGATATACCCAGAACCAGTTGAAGAAGCAGAAGTGTTAGCGAGATTGTCGTTCGCCATGGCGTAGTGGACGTAGTCGTGCAGTTGATGTAGACGAAGCAGATGATCGGATGATGACGAAGCAGCGAGCAGTCGCGCGAACGCTCCCCAAAAACCTTATTTGTCCTCGCTCGTGTCAGCCTTCAAGGTCGGGGTTCTGGAGGCCTACTCTCCGGTTCGACCGTACACGAGCCTCGCCGGGATGGAGATCGCCAGAGAAAGCAGCAAAACATGGAGAGGAAGAGTCTGTCTCAGTCGCGTGGAGAAAAATGGAGAGGAAGAGTCTCACGAACAGTTCACTGTTCTTTTAATGGTCCACAAAAAACAAAGAGACTGAAAACGGTCGCCATCAACCGGTGCTAATAGCGACCACTAGTAATCGAACCGCATCGCCATCCGTTTGTTAATGCCATTCTCGCGAGTCGGTGCGTTCGATTTCGAATAGATAAAGAAAAACGCACAAGACTGCGACGCTGCGTAGATGCATCGCAAGACGCATCGCAAGCCGCCGCGGCACGCCTCGGCAAGCGAGCGAAATGCGTGTGTTGACTCTCTCCAATTCCACAAGGGGGTTACCACAATCCACCTTATAAAGTAGTGTAACTCCCCATTAATACTCCATGTGGGACTAAACAGTTTTAGCACATACACATGGGCCTTTGAGATTTTCCATGAATTAATTAGAGTTAAAATTGGGCCAAGCCCGTATTAATTCCAACAATCCCCCACCAGATCCCAAAGGCACATGTCAAATGCCTTGATCCACAGTATTATTTTAATATACCAGTGTTTTGATGGAGACCGGTTAAGGTTGAACATCCACCTAGAACAGAAGCTACACTTATCCACAACTGCACAATGGACTAAGCCTTGAATTGACAGTTTTGTGTGAATAGGTTTCACTTAAGTCCTTAACTGATACTAGGCTGCAAGGCATCCCCGCGGGTTGGAGCATATAAGTCATACTCCTGGCCTATTCATGAGCTTCCTAGAGATTACCCTATCTCATAGACTGTGACTAGCAGTCGGGCTCATATAGGTGTGTTCTTTCAAGATCGCTCAGAGGACAAAGATCTTTGCTTAAACAAGCCACAGAACACATTAAGATAAAAATCATCCTGCCATACAGATTTAGGAGAGAATTGCATCACTAATGGAGTGGATCTATAAAAATACTCTCCTCCCAGTTAACCAATAGTTTGTTTCGCCAATCCTACTTCACGGGATCTCCGATCACATAGGATGGGTTACCACTATGGTATAACTCACATGGGTCTCAAACCCATCTCCCTCGATGCATTGTCTATCACATTCTGTGATAAACCCTTTGTGAAGGGATCTGCCAGATTCTTAGCTGTTTGGATATAATCCAAAGCCATTACTCCAGAGTTTCTCATTTTCCTGACAGACTTCAGTCTTCTCTTCACATGTCTTGATGTCTTCATATTATCCTTAGAACTGTTCACCTTGACAATCACAGTCTGATTGTCACAGTTCATCAGAATAGCCGGTATCGGTTTTTCAACCACTGGCAAATCCATCAAGAGTTCCCGAATCCATCCGGCTTCAACAGTGGCAGTATCTAATGCTATGAGTTCTTCTTCCATTGTTGACCTTGTTAAGATGGTCTGCTTTGCAAGACTTCCATGAAACAGCGCCACCTCCAAGTGTGAAGACATATCCACTTGTGGTCTTAATCTCATCAGCATCAGATATCCAGTTTGAGTCACTATAACCCTCCAGTACCGTAGGATACCCGGTATAGTGAATGTCATAGCTCATTGTACCCTTTAGATAGCGCATTACCCTCTCAAGAGCATGTCAATGATCATCTCCCGGATTGGAAACAAAACGGCTTAGTTTGCTCACAGCAAACGAGATGTCAGGCCTGGTGCAGCTAACTAAATACATGAGTGAACCAATTATCTGATAATATCTCAATTGGTCTCTAGCTATTCTCCGATTCTTCCTAAGAAACATGCTAGGATCATAAGGTGTTGGAGAGGATTTGCAGTCGCTATAACCAAAACGACTCAGAATCTTTTCCACATAGTGGGTTTGCAACAATGTAATCCCACCATCATCACCTCTCAACAGCTTGATGTTCAAGATAACATCAGCTACTCCCAGATCTTTCATCTCAAAGTTTTGAGACAAGAAATCCTTGACCTCCTTAATCACATTAAGGTTGGTCCCAAAGATCAGTATGTCATCAACATACAGACATAGAATGACTACTTCGCCCCCACCATGGCGATAATACACACATCTGTCAGCTTCATTCACAATAAAGCATGTAGATGTTAAGATTCTGTCGAACTTTTTATGCGACTGCTTAGGTGCTTATTTAAGACCATACAAAGATTTCAACAATTTACACACCTTTTCTTCTTGACCATTTACTACAAATCCATCTGGATGTTCCATGTAAATCTTTTCATTCAACTCTCCATTTAGGAAAGCCGTCTTAACGTCCATCTGATGAACGAGAAGACCGTGTGAGGCAGCCAGAGATAGTAATACTCAAATAGTGGTCAATCTAGCCACAGGTGAATAAGTATCGAAGAAATCTTCGCCTTCCTTTTGGGTATAACCCTTGGCCACAAGTCGTGCCTTGTACTTCTCGATAGTACCATAAGGTCTAAGCTTATTTTTGAACACCCACTTACATCCTACAGGTTTACAACCATAAGGACGCTCAGTGATCTCCCAGGTTCCATTAGAAATAATGGAATCCATTTCACTACGGACTGCTTCCTTCCAGTATTCTGCATCTGGAGAAGCATATGCCTCAGAAATGGTACTTGGAGTATCATCCACAAGGTACACAATGAAATCAGGACCAAAAGACTTTGCAGTCCTTTGTCTTTTACTCTTCCTCAGAGTTTCATTGTCTTCCTCCTCAGGAATTTGCTCAGGGGTTTGCTCAAAATATTCCATTGGAATGGCATGTTCAGGAGTTGTATCAGGCTCCTGACTCGATGAACTAGGCATATCTTTTATCGGAAAAATATTCTCAAAGAATGTAGCATCTCTGGACTCCATAATTGTACCGACATGCACATCATGTACTCCAGATTTCACCACTAGAAATCTATATCCAACACTATAGTGAGCATAGCCTAGAAAGACACAATCCACGGTTTTTGGTCCAAGCTTACGCTTTTTGGGAATTGGCACATTGACTTTCGCCAAACAACCCCAAATACGCAAGTATGAAAGTGATAGTCTTTTTTTCTCCCATTGTTCATATGGGGTTATCTCTTTATTCTTTGCAGGAACCCTGTTCAGGACATGACATGAAGTCAATATACTTTGGAAAGACCTGATGTGTCTAACATGGCGTTAACCAACTCAGTTAGAGTGCGGTTCTTTCTTTCAGCAATCCCGTTTGACTGGGGTGAATAGGGAGGCGTCCTCTCATGGATTATACCATGTTCCTCACAGAATAAATTGAACTCATTAGAAAAGTACTCGTCGCCACAATCAGACCCAACCCTTTTGATTTTTCTTTCAAGTTGGTTCTCAACTTCTGCCTTATAGATTTTAAAGTAGTGAAGTGCTTCACCTTTAGTTTTTAAAAGATACACATAGCAGAACCTAGTGGAGTCATCAATTAAAGTCATGAAATATCTATTACCACCTTTTGTCAACACACCATTCATCTCACACAGATCTGAATGTATGAGTTCTAATGGTGCCAAGTTTCTCACCTCTGCGGCTTTATGAGGCTTACGAGGTTGCTTTGATTGTACACAAACTTGACACTTAGAACCATTGGCAAGAGTAAATTTCGGGATTAACTCTAAACTGGCTAAACGCGTCATGCAACCAAAATTTATGTGACAAAGTCGTGAATGCCAAATAGTAGTCTCATTACCACTGCAAACATGGTTCACAATACTATTACACAAATCTGAAAGAGATAGGCGAAACAAGCCTCCGCACACATAGCCTTTATCAACAAATTGTCCACACTTGGACACAACAAATTTATTAGATTCAAACACCAGTCTAAAGCCATCTCTACACAGAAGAGATCCGCTGACGAGATTCTTATTTATGGATGGCACATGATGCACGTTCTTGAGTTGCACAATCTTCCCCGAAGTAAACTTCAGATTGACCGTACCAACACCATGAACAGTAGCATGTGACCCGCTCCCATTAGAACTACCAATCCCGAGTGACCTGGTAAGAAGAAAACAAAGAAATATCAGCACACACCTGTATGTTAGCACCAGTGTCTATCCACCAATCGGTAGTTTGACATACGGAAAGAACATTAGGTAAATTACCATACCCTGATGTTCCCGTCTCAGTGGTACCAACAACAATATTAGCAGACTTGGAATTCTGCCATTGCTGATTCTTTCCACCTTTGCGTTAGCGGCAATCCTTGGCCCAATGACCAGATTCGCCACACACAAAGCAAAGACCATCCTTTGTATTCTTCTTCTTCTTCTTGAAGCTAGTTGTTTGTGCGGTTTTGTTCTTGCCTTTGAACTTCTGAGCTTGGCCATTCTTTTTTGCACCACATTGGCACTAGAATGTTCCTTATTACCCCTAGTGTGTGTATCTTTTGCTCTCGCCTTCTCTTCAACATCAAGAGACCCAATAAGATTTTCAACAGAAAACTCTTGTCTCTTGTGTTTCAAAGTAGTAGCAAAATTCCTCCAAGAAGGAGGAAACTTGGCAATAATGCCCCCCGCAACAAACTTATCCGGTAACACACACTTGAAGTGCTCAAGTTATGTGGCCATGGATTGTATCTCATGAGCCTGTTCAACTATAGAACGGTCATCAACCATTCTGTAATCATGATACTGCTCCATGAGATACAGTTCACTGCCTGCATCCGAGACCCCAAACTTGGCCTCGAGTGCATCCCACATCTCTTTCCCTGTTTTGATCACCATGTATGCATCGATTAACTTCTCACCAAGAACGCTAACCACGGCACCTTTGAAAAGATTATCAGCAGCCTCGAACGCTTGCTCCTGTTCAGGAGTAAGGGTTCCTTCAGGCTTGCCATTTGCCACATGGAAAACGTTCATGGCAGTTAACCAAAGCACCATCTTGGTGCGCCACCTCTTATAATTCGCGCCATCGAATTCAGAGGGTTTGAGCGCAGCAGCAAAGCCAGTTGACGAAAAATGCCTAAAATAAGGTTTTTGGATTGTTGAACATATAAGCATTTTTCAAATTACTTTAATCCAGAAATATACTAGATGAATCATGAACAATATTCTAGCCTTTTGCATAAGACAGATAAACATGAACACCATAGTCATACCAATTTCTATCAGAACAGAAACTATCATTTCTATCTCAGTGTTTAAAACAATAACATAAAGTAAAGATAAACAAAGTACATGGATTAGATTGATATACCCAGAATCAGTTGAAGAAGCAGAAGTGTTATCGAGATTGTCGTTCGCCATGGCGTAGTGGACGTAGTCGTGCAGTTGATGTAGACGAAGCAGATGACCGGATGATGACGAAGCAGCGAGCGATCGCGCGAACGCTCCCCAAAAACCTTATTCGTCCTCGCTCGTGTAAGCCTTCAAGGTCGGGGTTCCGGAGGCCTGCTCTCCCGGTTCGACCGTACACGAGCCTCGCCGGGATGGAGATCGCCAGAGAAAGCAGCAAAACGTGGAGATGAAGAGTCTGTCTCAGTCGCGTGGAGAGGAGAAAAATGGAGAGGAAGAGTCTCACGAACAGTTCACTGTTCTTTTAATGGTCCACAAAAAACAAAGAGACTGGAAACGGTCGCCATCAACCAGTGCTAATAGCAGCCACTAGTAACTGAACCGTTACTGCCAGTCCGTTTGTTAATACCATTATTGCGAGTCGGTGCGTTTCGATTTTCGAATAGATAAAGAAAAACATGCACGCACACGCGCACACACACGCACGCACGCACGGCTCGGCGAGCGAGCGCGCGCGTGTGTTGACTCTCTCCAATTCCACAAGGGGGTTACCATGATCCACCTTATAAAGTGGTGTAACTCCCCATTAATACTCCATGTGGGACTAAACAGTTTTAGCACATGCACATGAGCCTTTGAGATTTTCCAGGAATTAATTAGAGTTAAAATTGTGCCAAACCCGTATTAATTCCAACAGGTGTGGGCGAAGAGGAGGAGAGGCGAGGGCAGCGCATGGGGGCGGAGACGGCGAGGACGAGAGCGAGAGCCAGGGCGAGGGGAGGAGCGTATGGGTTGGGCAAAGGGGAGGAGGGTGCGGCCCGTGTGAAGGGGAGGTGACGGCCCTGACCAAGGGGAGGAGGCGAGGCGAGGGAAGCTCGTGGGAAGGAGACGACTGCAGAACGAAGGGGAGGAGGGGGCGGTGCAGGTGAAGGGTGAGATGCGGGCTGCGAGGGGGAGCTGACGCGGATGACACGGGCAAAGGGGGTAGAGAGCGCATAGGGCAAATGCGCCGAAAAGGTTGATTCCTTCGAGGAGTGCGCGAGAAGGCGACCCAAGGAAAGGGCAAGTGACGCGGACGTGCAGCAGTCCAAAGCCGATCGAACGCGCAGGCAACAAAAAATTTCGGACACGCGGCCGCGCGCGAGGGAAATAATTCTAAAAGATATTACTCCATTTAATGGTTGCTTGACATTTTCATTTGGAATTGGAGGAACCTCATTAGATTTTTCATGCATCTCACTTAGATAAGTATACACGTTTTAAAAATGCTGTTGAAAAGAAGGCAGGGAAGAAGAATTGGGTGCACGCGATGCCGTACGATGCAGGGCCTGTGCACGTGGCGTGAATCTGGCTGGGGAGAGCACGAGCAGCTCGGTGTGCCCGGGGTGCACACAATTTATTTCCGAAAATGTCAAGCAACCATTAAATGGAGTAATATCTTTTAGAATTCTGAAGTAATAAAGGGACCAAAGAATACACGTTTTAAAAATGCTGTTGAAAAGAAGGCGGGAAGAAGAATTGGGTGCACGCGATGCCGTACGATGCAGGGCCTGTGCACGTGGCGTGAATCGGCCGGGAGAGCACGAGCAGCTCGGTGTGCCCGGGGTGCACCCAATTTATTTCCCGCGCGAGTGGGAGAAATGACGCGTGAATCGTGGGGAGGTCTGGGATTCGTTGCGCTGTAAGGAGCCGGGGATTGTGGTCAAAGGTTTAAGGAGACCCTGAAAAATACATTTACAGTTTTTGCACTGCCACTAGACACCTACTATACAAAGAAACCACGCAAGCCTCATGTCACCAAAACTAATGAGCCAGCAGGACAGTGCATCCAGCTCATAACAACAAGTGTGCCACCAGTAACACGCACTTTATGTTCTTGATTAAGCTTCTTCGTCCAGGGCAAAAGCCAGCACATGATACCCATTGTTAGCGTAAAATAACTCTTTTTAGAGCATAAAAATCACTTAGTAGTGCACTAGACAATGATTGATAAGAAGCTGGCATAATGAAATGTGTCTTGTTCAGTACTTGAAGAGAAACTGCTAAAATAATTAATCCGGCCCATATGTACGTAAATGGTGTACGTTTGTTTGTTTTAGGTGTGGTTACTATGTAAGATTGTCGATAAACGTTTGTTTGGTACACTTACTCGACGTTTCATTTCCTACAAGTTCACAATGGAACCTATGAATTCCAGTTCTTCAAATGTTCTATTTTTCAAGCATAAGGCAGACACACACATACAACACACACCACCTATACATACACATGTGTGCGCGTTCCCTACACACGGTTGGAATTTATGAGAGGCAATTGTAACATCTTGATTTTTGTAATGCAATTCAAATATGATATTTTTCAAATCTTTTTAATGCATTTGGGATATATTCGAATTTCCCTAGATTTTATTTGAAATCTTTGTCGAGTTTTGGAATTTCAAGAAATCAATTAACAAAATACAAATTTAGGTAAAGGTCATGAAATTTGAAAAAAAAGGTACCATCTGGATTCAAATCACCAATCCAAAATTTGAATTTAAAAGTAAAGGAAATATAAAGATAATTAAAAACTTCAAAATTCGGTTTGGGCCAAATTCCAGCCAGCTCAGCCCGTTTCCTCTCTCATGTTTCTTTTTCTCTTTTCTTTGCTTTCTTTTCAAAAAGAGGATAAATAACCCACAACCTCACTCGGCAAGGCACGAGTTTTTGACTTATTTGATACTGTTTGGCGCGGCAATAGCAAATATAGCCCACCCCGAAAATTAAAGCTAAAAATGGCACCGCGGACTCCCCCGGGAGCGATACGTGCCCTCGTCCACGCGTTAGGCGGCCGGACGAGCCTTGTTCACGCACTTGGAGCCACGCGTCTGTGCGCCCAGCACACGGAGCTTACTCGTCCGCACGTCGAGGGATCGAAACCGTCTTTGCACAATGATTTAATTTGAACACTAATTGACACTATTTGAAATAATATTTGACACTATTTATAAATACTATTTAACATTGTTTCTCCATTAAAAAACCAGTCAGGGGCATTTTTGTCTTCTTGTTTTTTTACATCGCAGTCGCAGCTTCAAACTTGGGTGTGAACTCTATTGCGCGTACTGGCCAAGATGTCACAAAATTATTCAAATAATTTTTTTTCACATAAAATCATGTAATTGCATTCTAAAAATGTATTATCACATGTGCAAAAAAATCACATTTTTCAGATGAAATCACGACGCAATACAGCCGAGGGTATTATCACATGTATCCCGATCAAATCGGACATTCTTTGTTCATTTGCTGCCAAATAGGGAGCATGCAATCATACATTTTCCATGTATAGCTGACTTTCCATGTACTATCACATGTACACTATTGTATTAGCGTATCATGTAGACACCACTAGTGATGGCATTCTTAGTTAATTTGTCGAATTAATGTGGATGATATTATTTAATATTGTACTTTACTACAAGCTAGATAAGGTTGTCCATGAACCAACTGAGGGAAATACTTGACATGCAAATCATATAATACCGTAACCATAGCCTTCGACTCGTGTGCGAATGTGCGAGAGTGAGATTGCAATGACGACACGAGCAAATAGGTGGCAACCTAACCCTAACAGTAAGGGCACTAGGCCACCACTGTCCAACGATCCACCGAGCCACTGAGGGCAGTGAGGGGTTACGACGACGACGGTTGACACCCAAGTTTGAAGCCGCGAATGCGAGGTAAAAAAAGAGAGGAAAAAAGTGCTCTCAGCTGGATTTTTTAAATGGAGAGATAATGTTAAATAGTATTTTGCAAATAATGTTAAATAGTGTTAAATCACCATGCAAAGCCAGTTCTGATCCCTAAGCGCGCAGACAAGGCAACTCTCGCGCGTCGGGCCCACGGATTCACGGATCCAGCCACCCAATGCGCAGACGAGGCACGTTTGGTCGTCTGACACGCCAACAAGAGCACGTGTTGCCTCCGGGCAAATCCGCGGTGCTATTTTTAGTTTTAATTTTTAGAAGAGTTAGATTTGTAATTGTCGCTCTCAACAGGGGTAAGGCGGGCACTACTCGACCACATTGGCTGACGTTGACGGGCTCCACTAGCCAATACAAAAGGCGGGCACTACTCGACCACATTGGCTGACGTTGACTGGCTCCACTAGCCAATACAAAAAGGCGGGCACTTGCAGTGATGAGCACCTCGCACGAGCAATCAGAGCTCCACCAGGCAACCAACCCACCCACAAGCTGCCAGTGCCAGGTCGGAACGCGCCGATCGACAGCTCGCCACCCCACCAACCCAACCGGCGTTCGGGCAGCCGCCACCTCCATCAAAGAACGCACCGAAAGCGCGCGGTCGCGGCGTTGATCGCGTCACTTCGCCGGCAGATGATGGGCCGGAAGCGCGCGGTGCTGGTGGGCATCAACTACCCCGGCACGGAGGGGGAGCTGAAGGGCTGCCTGAACGACGTGACCCGCATGCGCCACTGCCTCGTCGACCGCTTCGGGTTCGACGAGGCTGACATCCGCGTCCTCGCTGACGCCGACCCGTCCACGCCGCCGCCCACGGGGGCCAACATCCGGCTGGAGCTCGAGCGGCTCGTCGGGGGCGCGCGGCCCGGGGACTTCCTCTTCTTCCACTACAGCGGCCACGGCTTGCAGCTTCCGGCCGAGACCGGCCAGGACGACGACACTGGCTACGACGAGTGTATCGTGCCCTGCGACATGAACCTCATCAAAGGTGAGATAGGAAATGCTCTTCTTTTGTTGTTACTTTGTTTTTTTGTTGTTGCTAGTTCTGCTTGAACTAATTAAGTGGGAATCGATCGAATGCTAGGTGTGATTGTGAGAGGGACACTATCTGATTGTTACGTTTCGTGACTTGGCACTGCGGTTGCTGTTGTGTGTAATATGATCAGTGTAGGATTGGATTGGTTGTAGATGTAATTCCCCAAGCCATGCCATGCTATCCGTTAAACCAAGTTAGTTTTAGTCGAGGTGTGCTGCATCAGCTGATTGGGATCAAAATCCGTTAAACCAACACTATACTAAATAGTTAGTTTTAGTCTAGGGAATATGTATTTGCCATTTTTTAGCACTTTCAGCTGATTGAAACTAGTTGTGAAAGATCATCAAGTGGAACTAAGATGTACCATGGTCCAAATGTAGACCAAATTTTCCTTTCAACAGAAGATCGATGAACTAGCTACCAGACCGGACCAGGTTAGAATCTACCACCACACAACCTGCTCGATTCGTGCCCCTCTCCTGCAATAGTCTGCTATATGTGTCTCTGCCGATAATTTGCTAGTGCTACGGTACATACTAACATGCTTCACTTGTCAAGAGGATCTTAATTTTCTTGTATGCACCGCAGACCAAGATTTCACGGAACTCGTGCGAAAATTCCCTGATGGCTGCTTATTCACCATGGTCTCCGACTCGTGCCACAGCGGCGGCCTAATCGACAAGACCAAGGAGCAGATTGGGAACAGCACCAAGCAGAGCAAGATCCAGCACCGGGAGCGAGAAATGCAGCTTGCTTCCGGCGCCAGCTTTTGCACTTCCCTCATGGAGACCATCCGGGGCGTGCTCCAGTCTCTAGGCATCCACCTCTCTCGCCGTAGCCGCAGCCACGATGCGGGCGAGGAGCCAGTGACGCAGGAAGAGTCGACCGGACATGGCAGCATCAAGAGCCGGTCGCTGTCTCTGTCGACGTTCATCCAGATGCTCAAGGAGAAGACCGGCAAGGACGACGTCGGCGTGGGCTCGATCCGGATGACGCTGTTCCACCACTTCGGCGACGATGCGACCCCCAAGATCAAGAAATTCGTGAAGTTCACGCTGGGCAAGCTCCAGCATGGCCACCACGGCGGCGCCGCGGGCACGGAGTTCCTGAAGGCGAAGCTGGATGGCAACGAAGAAGGGGAGGTGGACGCTCTCAAACCAGCCGCGAAGCAAGAGGTGCAGAGCGTCCAGGAGGTGTACGCCGGGACAGCGGCGGCGAGGACGCCTCGCAACGGCGTCCTGATCAGCGGGTGCCAGACCGACCAGACATCGGCGGACGCGACCACGCCGCAGGGCGTGTCCTACGGCGCGCTCAGCAACGCCATCCAGACCATCCTCGCGGAGAAGAGAAGGAAGGTGACCAACAAGGAGCTCGTGATGAAAGCGCGCGAGCTGCTTGCCAAGCAGGGGTACACTCAGCAGCCTGGCCTTTACTGCAGTGACAAGCATGCTAATATGGCTTTCATATGCTGAAGCATCAGCTGTGTTGTGTCCACTGATGATGCCTTTGTCCATTGATGCGAAATTCCCCTGCCCCATGTGTCAATGTTTTTTTGTTTTGTTTGTGGTGTGTGTAGGCTACGTTTTTGTTGAGTGTGGATCGATTCGGTACATAATAACATTCTCTGAAGGTATATCCACCTCAGATTAGATACCTGTTTTTGCGTTTTCTAAAAAAGAAAAGAACAGAAAAGGCAAAGATAAGCATGTTTCACGTTTTTTTTACCTAGCGTTTAAAATTTGCAAATGATGACATATCTAAAGATCGTCGAGAAAATTTTCCATGGAACTGTCTAACCATGTCGTTTAGAAGCCCTAACCATGTGATTGATAAACAGTTTAAGACTACCGGTACATTTTATGTTTTCTTGGACTGACTACCCGTACTTGTGCAAGATGTGGTAAAAGAATATTCTCAGGAGAAATCCACAATTTTTTTAAAATAATATTATTTAAAAAATAATTACAAAAATAAATAGAAACCCAAAAAAATAATAAAATTAGGTCCCTGTCGCCATTTGAACTAGCGACAGACTCAATGAACAATGTTCTTGTCGCCAGTTGAACCGGCGGCAGGAGTCTACCTATAAAAACCTCAAAAAATTAGTCCAAAACTCATTTTAATTCTAGAAAAAAAACAGATGAGAGGAGGAGAGGGAGAAAAGAAAGGTAGCGAAGCTCTGCCAGTTTGTCGTGGGGGAGAGAGAGACGGAGCATCAGATCCGGTCAGCCATCTTGCATGTATAATTTTTTTTTTACCACTTTTGTACATTATGTCAAAATCTTATTTGTTAGCAAACAAAAATAGCGACATAGAGTTAAGTAGATTAGATAAATATAGTCAAATTATGTAGTAAATCATTTGAGCTATGTATAGTCTAGTTCATCGTGCATATATTATGAATGTTTTAGGACTCAAAAGATCTAGGATAAATCCGCAGAAATAGGAAGACGCCTATTACAAATCTAAAAAAATATAGATTAGCTAAGTAAGGTAGTTAGAGCGTAATCAAAATAATCCCACCTTTATTTAGCTTCCCATTTGAGCACGGTAAATACATTGTTAATGCCGGAATTAATTTTAAACTAGAAAAATAGCATGACACATTTTAAAATTATAAAGAAAATTCAGAGTAGGTAAGTAGAGTGGGTAGAGCGTAATAAAAATAATCTCAGCTCCCATTTGTGTGCGGTAAATATATTGTTAACACAAAAATTAATTTTAAACTAGAAAAATAGCATGACACATTTTAAAATTGTAAAGAAAATCCAGAATAGCTAAGCAGAGTAGGTAGAGTGTAAACAAAACAATCATAGCTTTATTTAGCTTCCCATTTATGCATAGTAAATATATTGTTAATGCCATAAACTAATTTTAAATTAGGAAAATATATTTTAAAACTGTAAAGAAAACCTAGAGTAGGTAAGTAGAGTAGGTGGAGTCTAATCAAAATAAACTCAGCTTTATTTAGCTTTCCATTTGAGCGCAATAAATATATTGTTAATGCCATAAATTAATTTTAAACTAGAAAAATAGTATTACACATTTTAAAATTGGTGCCTGATACAGCCCAGTGGCACAGTAGCTTGCTTCCTACGTGCTGCGGGACCACATGGCCAAATGTAGAAATTCGTTGATAGAGAGATGAGATTTGAAAATTTTGGGGTGCTCAGGGGTAAACAGTATCCAAAATTCCAGAGTCACGGCCTCACGCAAGGAGGCCTCGAAATCAGTGGAATCTATTGCTGTTGGAAGGAGGCTGCCGATGTCGTCTTTCGCTCCAAAGCCACCAGCTCGAATGACATCCTCAGTAGAGATGGCAGCTTCCATGTTCACATCTGCAGATTCATGACCGTTGACTGGACTTGCATTTCCGATGTCAGAATCTGCAAACTGCTTCCGGGCCTCTTGATCTCGGCTTGGAACATTATTTGTCACTGCATCCGGCTTCTTTTGTTGAGCTTGTTGTCCGCTGCCAAAAGTTCTTCCCATCCATGCCTGGAATGATATACCAGATGTGAAAACTCCATGGCAAGATATCACACTTTACACCGCAATATCACACCTAATTAAGTCTTTTTTTAGAAGGTTGACTAGTCATACTAAGTCTTGAGAAGATGCAAATAAAGGATCATCATACAGCTAAGTAATGTAGAGCACGGATGACAAGGCAAAATGCCACGCAGAACTAGATCACTGACGACAAGGCAAAGTACCATGCAGAACTATCTCATGTTCCTGCTAGAATTATGATACCCTTTTTGGCAGCACACAAAGTATTACCAATATTGAGCTTTCGGCTAGTTTCCTGGAATATCCAGCAGAGTAACGTTTTCACCACAGCCACCAAATTCGGCCAGAAATAGGCTAGTTTTTTACACAAACTGACCAAAATGTCAACCCATTTCATTTCAAAAAAAAAAGTCAATCCATTAAAGGACACCAAGACAGTCCCTGGTTCGTTGTTATTCGAAGCACAATCATCTTCTGCTTGTATTTACGCATCGAGATGGAACTAAAAAAACCTGTTGACTTAAATCAGGAAAACTTAGTGTTAGGGGTGAAAAAAAGCGGACAAGAATTCATCTGTTTGTAAAACACATCATTTTCTCCCCCCATTCGCTTAGTCTGGTCTGACAGTCTTCGCACTTATTTAAAATAATCGTACAATAGCAGTAATGAATCACGGATGATTATAGCGGCTTCTTCACAGTTTTCTTTCACACAAGCATTGCAACTTATAAATTCCAATTTCATCACCATCTTCGAAAATAAATAAATCAGAAATTTCCTGGCAGTGGATTTCAAATTACTTTAATCGATTTCTAATTCAGCTCTGATCCAGCATAATGCAGTTACAATCACAATGAGAAGTTGCTACTTGCTAGAGATCCAATCGTCTTTCCACTTCGGCATTCACCAAAACGTTCTACTTGTATTAGAACACGGATTTTAATATCTCTTTTGCTTACAAAAAAGGATAGAGATTAATCCCCCACTGCATCTATACCTTTCCTAACTGGATTCATCATTACAACTACAAATCAAAGCACGCCTACCGCATAAAAGACTACTGATTGGCAAGGGTGAAAAACCCGCATGCGATTGATCAAGATCCCACCAAGCAACCAAAAGCTAGCACGAAGTATCTCATTAAACTAGATAGCGGAAGAAATTAACAAATAGAAACTTGCATCCTCGCACTCACTGGGCTGGAGGAAGAACTCGTCTCTTCTCGCTCTCTCTACACCGCGGAGGAAAAATATATTTCGAGTTTAATCCCCTCTTCTCTTCAGCAACTACGTTTCTACTGTTTTCTCATGGACTCGACAGCCACGTGTGCAGCGGAAGGGGTACGTGGCACTATTGATGAGGACATCAACCAACCGTTACTCCACGTTATTGTACAAGAAAGGTCATCATGTTCCAACTCAAGCAAGAGTTCCAGTAGGGCATGTTCTGCAATTCAATTCGGCCTTTAGAGATAGCGCCTACTTCAAGTGTGCATACCTTTTACATATGGAGTCCGTTGGAGGTCCACGAGTACTTGATAGAAATCTTATTTCGTCCTCTTTTCAACGAATCTGGCCCCACCTTCAGATTTACTGTCTACACATCGCAATCATCTAAAAAAGGTGACGCGTCACCTGTTTAGGCCAAATTGGGTCTTATAATCCTTGAGCCCAAGGTGCCACCCAAGGTGGCCCATACTGTTAATGTAGTACTGTTCACATGAACAGTATCATGAATAGTCCCACCCCTATCTCTTAGCTATGTGCGGCTCCCATCCCTATTTAAGGTGATCGTACCCCTCTAATTTCCTTAGATTTTGTTTAGTTAAAAGTTAGCGTCATTTCAACTTCATATATTGGCTTGTGTCAATTAGACCAACCATAATACCGCTTTAGAATCCCAACTTTATCAAATATTTCAATCCTATTTGCAATATCAGATTACTTATTATCTTGTTCTTGCGTATTCTTCGATTGCATGCAGGAACTGAACCTCGTGTTCAGGTCAACCGCGTTCTTCGCACGGTTGATAACGACCTGGAGTGTGGTTTAGCGATTTCTTGGTGTTCTGGTCGTGATTGGTTAGAAGCCTGCATCGTCAAAGTCATTCTCCTCCAAATTGAAATTATCATCATATCGGAAGATCAGGACACCCATTGTCTCATCCAAACCCTGTTGTGCCTTTCAATTTATTAGTTTTGGTTTGCTAAATTGAATTTGTGTATGTTTTAGCTTTGTCTATTTACTGGTCACATCTTTGTTCCTATAAAAGCTTCAAAAAAATCTTTAAACCCTAGCCCATCCATCACGTCCTAAACCAAAAATAAGCTCCAAAAGAAAATTCTCACATCAAAATCCATCTAGAACACCCCAAATCCTAATTCCCGATTTCGGCCAAAATACTTCCTTTTCTGCTGGCACGACAAAAATTGTCATATCTTTTGATTCCCTGATCCTTTTTAGTAAAACCACCGCCATTAGATGAAGATTTTGATTATCCATCTGCTTGTAAATTTTTGCTTCAATCCAACAAGGAAGTCAAAAGTTATGTGCGGTGAAAGTTGACCCAGTTTTCTGTTTGAATCTGAGCTGTCTGTTCTCGTGATTTTAGTGCGAATTTTTCAGTCGGTTTTTAGAAAGTGGCCCCACAATAAAAAAAATGAAGAAAAAAAATCGTGAGGAAACAGAGAAAAAAAATCATTGAAAAAGAGGCATCTGACAAAAAGTTACAGCCAAAATACCGACGTATTGTTTAGTGGATAGAAAACTACAGTTTTTAGTGTTTGGTTGAGACTTGTGCTATTCACTCCAACTTGCATTCTATTGAATTATCTTGTGTCTACCACTTCTATACATTGTTATACACTTGTTTTAGCCTTTATCCATCCTTTGTTGATCAGCAATATAGACTAAGTGCTAGATACGAACTATAATTTAATTCTGTATATTTTCTGAAATTAACTGATTGTTTTCCTTGCTACCTAATATTAAGTCTGTCCTAACTCCACTTTCTACTAACCGAACAAATCATGTCAAACCGGCCCTTGCAATCGCTCTACTCATCACTTGAGTCTGGTTATCACGAACTAGCCACCGGTTGCATCGCCTATTTGCATTGGTAAGAACTGGTAAGAACTTGGTATAAGCTTGAGTGTGAGCGACTTGTGAATCTCTAGAACCTAATAGTTGATAGGATTTGTACACTTGTGTATATTTTCTGGCTGGCTACTAACAATGATAGGTTTGAGGAAGTTGGTAGATTACGACGACATCGCGGTAGATTTGAACTCAAAGGAAAACAACTACAGGTATACATCTTGCCACTCGCCGATGAGAGTACGTCGCTGGACTACTTACTATGGATTACTATGTTGGATAGATACTTTGAAAGACAGGAACTTGATCCTTATGAGAAGATAGACATGACAAGAACGACACTGATCGATGATGTTCAACATTGGTAGTCGAATCTCAAGTGCTACTATATATACACATGGGAGGAGATGAAGAAAAAGTTACGACGTCGTTTTGTACCTCTACCACCCACGACCGCAAGCGAGGAGCAACCTAAGGTAACTGAAAATGATGATATTATTTTGGCTCCTATTCCATCTATAGATACCGCTAAGACGCTTGAAGAGATGAAGGATGATCTAGCACATCTTATGTCATTCGAGGAGAAGTTTGAGGTATGTTGGACCGAAAAGGCGACTAGAGGGGGGGGGGGGTTGAATAGGAGCACGCTCACTTTTTCATAAATTATGAATTCAACACAATTTCACTCCAATAGCTATGAGGAAGCTATGAAGATCAATATACCAGTACAGCGGAAGACTAGTATTGAATCCAATTTACCCCCTAAATAATATGACAAAAATCAACACAAGCTAAAACACAAATAAGTACTGGCGGTCTGACCGCTGTGTTAGTGGCGGTCGGACCGCTGACCAAGTCGGTCGGACCGGTGCCCTCGGGCGGTCTGACCGCCAAGCTCCAGAACAACAAGAACAACCCCGATGACGAAGTTGCAAATAGATCTAACTTTTGATACTCAACTCTAAACTTCACGAAGCTTGGTATACACCTTCTCTATGATACTAAGGACCTATTCCAATCAACAATTATGATAATTCTTGGACAAACAAAGATCCTTTACGATCTGATTGGAGAAGGGTCTAAAACCGAGCAAAAGTGAAAACTAGATCCAATCGCTTGCTCGTGGGTGATTGATGATCACGAAGATCCTAGATGAGTTCCCACACAACACAGGAAGCTAATCCACGTGACAATATCAAGCAAAAACTCGTGGATCAATGAAAGCCCTAAAATCACGAAATTAAAAGCAAGAACGAAAAAGACTTATTTCAAGCAAACCTTGCATAGATCAAAATGTGATTGATGCTGGATTACACCCACTCCATCAAGGATCAGTGGTCAATCCAAGAGCACAAAAATCCAATCAAACCTTCAAGAACCCTAGCCTCCACGTGTAACACCCTGACCCAAAATCGGCTCAATGCCCAGCCCACCATAAAGCACCCCACTTACATTTTCGTCCTCGCCGTGTAAAAGGGTTAACCCGAGGTGCTACGCTTGGATCCAACAGTATTATATACTACTATAACTCACTTGGGACAAGCAATGTGGGACTAATCCCACCACACAACTCCTCATGGGCCACATGGGCCACACTACGAGCAGCCGAGTATTACATTCACCCTTAAGGGCGCGCTCGGCAAGATACCGCATCTGCGCAAATGCCCTAAGAACCACCCCTCGTACACGCCATGTCGTCGTCCAGCAGTCACATATGCCACCACTCCAGCCCACATGTGCCATCGTCATATGCCCGCCCATCCCGCACGCGCCTGTAGCGAAGGTTGATGCTCGATACCATCTGTAACACCGACCCAAAATCGCTCAATGCCCACCCCACCATGGACGGACCACCACACATAGCACCCCACTTACATTTTCGCCTCGCTCGTGTAAAGGTTAACCCGAGGTGCTACGCTTGGATCCAACAGCATTATATACTACTATAACTCACTTGGGACAAGCAATGTGGGACTAATCCCACCACACAACTCCTCATGGGCCACATGGGCCACACTACGAGCAGGCCGGGGTATTACACCACGCCTGGCTCTCCCTAAACAAAATTAGGGTTTTCTAATATAAAGAGGGTCAAGAGTTAGTGCAGCCACTACCCTCTTCTATTTATAGTGGAGTCTTAGACCTTCTAGAAGTTTGATCCTATTGGGCTCCCGTTAAGGCCCACTAACAAACGGGTCACACACGCACGCTTCGCAAAGCGCCATCTTTAACCTTTTGACCTAAACAGCTTCACCTAGCGCCATCTTGCGCCTCGGATTTGCTAATAGGTCACCCTTGTCCGTCTTGCGTCACGCTTGAGTCATTGACCTCACCCGCATCGCCGATCGTTCGACCTCGCCTCCAAGCCTAGTCCCGATCATCCTCGCCGTTGACCGTCGTTGACCACCAAGCAACCTGCACAACCATAGACAAGTAAACCGATTTTGGGAATAAGTTCTTCACAACTTGACCCATGTTAGTCGAAACATGCATCATACAATACATTTGCCCTGAAACTCACGACTTTGACCTAACCAACGAACAACGCAGCCACGAAGGCCGGCGTTCAAGTGACAACCGATCGGCCGGGCCGATCGGACCTCCAGCCTTGCCGGTCGGACCGCCAGCTATAGGCCGGTCGGACCGCCCAAAAGGACTTAGCCGAATTTCAAGCCCTGAAATTCCGAAACCTTCTAGAAATTTAAAACGAATAGAACTTTTGACTGGAGACTCCAAAAATTATGGGACCAAGTGCAATAGAATCCACTCTCTTGCCTACACCCTCTATGTAACATCCCGTTTTTCAGTTGATAAATAGTAATTTCCCCGATTTTTGATTTTCACTCGAATTTTCAAATTTTGGTTTAAATTCTAAAATCTCCTAGCTTCTGTTAAGCTCGGGTTTGTGTTTCAAACATTCCTTCAAATTCCAGATTTTAAAAAAATTGCTTTGAATCTATTTTTCAAATTCAAAACCCATTTTTTCATTTCTTTCTTTTCCTTCTTCTTGGGCCGGTTTTCTCCCGGCCCATTCTTTCTTCTCCCCCCTCCCGGCCAAGTCGGCCCGGCCATTTCCCAGCTGGCCCAACCGGGCCACATTTCCCCCCCAGTCGCCCCAACCCCCGGCCTCTCTCTTTTCTCCCACTCCCTTCTCTCTTTCTCCCCTCGCTCCCACCGACGCGCCGCCTCTCTCTCGCCTCTCTCCATCGCACGGGGCCCTCCTCCCGCGACCGCCGTCGCCGCTGCCTCGTCCCCTCCATCCGGACCCCCTCTCGTCCCGCTGCCGCCGCCGCCTGACCGCCTCGCCTCCTCCGGATCCGGCCGCACAAGCTGATCGCCAGCGCCACGCGGCTTTTCTTCCCCTCTGCCGCAGATCCGTCGCGCGCTTTTCTCTCCCCATCCGCCGCCGCCACCGCCGGCTTTTTCCACCTCCCCTCTCTCCCGGCTATAAAGCCGAGAGCTTCCCCTTTCTTTTTCCCCTCTTCGCCTCCCCTTCTCGGTGCGCGCCGACCGCTTTGGTGCCATCGTCGCTGCTTCACCTCACGCCGCCCGGCCGATCGGGCGCTTGGAGCATCGTGGCGACGCCTCGTGCTTCCTCGGCCACGGCCGGCTCCAGCCGCCAAGGACCTCCGCCCGAGCTCCTTCCTCTGCGCGCCTCCGCTCCCGACGCCGACCGCCTCCTCCAACAGACCCCGCCTCGGCGACCCGCGGTGAGCCTCCCGTGCCATCCTCGTGCCTGCGGCGCACCTCCTCCCTCTCTCCTCCCTCCGGTCGCTCTTCGCTCGCTCGTCTGCGCTCTCACCACCACCGTCTTCCCCCTCCGATGCCGTCTCGGCCAGCCGCCGCCTCCTCGGCATCCTCGGCCCGACGCCTCCGGCACCGCCCGCCGCAGACGCCCCTGCTCCCCTTCTCTCTTTCTCTTCTCCCCCCCGGTCCGACCGGCCTCCCTCACCGGTCCAACCGGCCTGCTCTGGCCGATTCTCTCTCCTCTCTCTCTCCGGCAGTAGGCCACCCCCTCTAGGCAGCTCAGTAGTAGCAGTGGAGCAGTAGTGGTTTTGGGTGCAATTGAGTTTTGTGTATTGAAGTTGTATATTGATCTTGCGTATATTTTGTGAATGTTATGCAGGGTATTCGTGGAGCAGTAGTTGAGTTTTTGTTGAGAAAGATTTGTGTATTGAAAGTTGTTGTATGGCTATTGTGTATTATATTGTTTTGTAATCCTCGGTCGATCAGTAGTTTTCCTTTTTGGCGAAAACATTTCCGAAATATTTATTCTCTATTGATTGTGTTGTGAATTGCGATGAATCGATTAACCGTTGTTAGTGGTTAACTCGCCGATTTTCGCTTTTAGTTGAGAGCTATCGATTAAGAGCGTAATTTGCAAAATCTCAGGAAATCGAAGTTATGCAAATAACCTTCGTAATCGTCTCCGCAATCATGTCTATTTTTGTTAAAACATATTTATTCAAATTTTCCGCGTTGTGTAAAATACTTTAAAATAAACTGGCATTTTCTCAATATTTTGGAAGGCTATTCAGGATTAACCTGTTAATCTCGACAGCTTACCTTGAAAACCTGTAAATTAATCTTGTAATCCTATCCAGTATTCCTTGGTCTAAATATGATTTATCTCCTTTTTATCCCCGTTCAAAAGTCGTCTTTATTAAAATGTGTTACCGTCGTTTTGAAGCCCAGCAAAAATTATCGTGTATCCTAATCTTGCCCGATCAGCGGGTATCCAAAGTGGAGTATCCCCGCGGAAGTTCTTCGACCTTGTTTCCCCCTTGTTTCCCTCGACAGAGTATCTCCGCCCTTGTCTCGTGTGCTCAGCTGATCGTTTGACCTTGTCAAACATCCCCGCCTCGCTAAATCTTGTCTCTTCAGCTCTTCGTCGCAAAAACTTATTTAAAGTGCTTTGTTTATATTTGGTCTTTTGGAAGTTCTTTGGATTTATTTGTTGTTCTTGCTTGTATCGTGTAATTAGGAGTCGGAGTCCAGAAGAAGCAGCGACTCAAGCAGGATCAAGATTCGGATAAAGACGCATACCCGGATTTCAAAACCCCTGGCAGAGAAGGCCCTGAGTAAGATCAAGGCCGCGATAATCTGACCCAGGAGAGTCAATACTTTGATCATTCTGAACCTACATTTTATGCAAACTATGTTTATTTAAAATAGCAAAGTTGCATGCTTTAATTTTGTAATCAATGATATGTTAAAGCTTAAAGTAGTTAAATACCCATTTGCTGAGTAATTACTTTAAGCCATCCTTTAATAAATTGAATCCAGTATTCTTTGTCACCCTAGTAAATATATGGTAAATACTAGTATAGGTTGTACTTAAGAGACATGCTAGTCTTGCTTAAGTACCGGGACAATAAATGTCCCGATCATCATCCTTTAAACATGAGAAAAATGGTTTTGGGCAGTCATTGGATGTAGATGACTGGTGTGTTGCGTTAATTGGTTTTCCTTCCCAAAACCCTAAACAACTTGCTAGTACCACATCTGGACGGATGGAAAGAGTGGTGGGTGCGGACGTAGCACGAGAATGGTTGGTATGTGGTATGAACCATCTAGATGAATTAAGGACTTAATCTTGTCATGACCTCCTGTGTAAAACAAGTACAACCGCAAGTTTGCAAAGTGCAACTTGGCTTAGTAAAATTATTGAACCCTGAATGTCATCCCACAACTGGTGTTTAGAAGTGTGCAAGCGGCAGGACGTATGCTAGTTTGAATGGGACACCGAAAACGGTGAAGTTATCAGCTACGCTAGTCGTTGTGGCCGGGGCCAGCTGGGCTAGTCGTTGTGGTAAGCATCCCGCACAACTTATGGAATTGGCCATAGGGGTGAGATGACGGAAGGGGCAAGGTAGTTTGAAACGTTACTGTGACAATCGCTCAACTACATGACTAAGGAATCATGTAGAGTAACGAGTAGGATTATCTCTTGTGGGTACAGTGTACAACCTTTGCAGAGTCTAAACTGTTTAAACAGCCACGCCTACGGTCAAAGGCAGGCATGAGAACTTAACCTGAGTTAGTTCTATTTCAAAAATCTTTGTGGGTGGAATGGAAATGTGTTGGGCTCATCCAGCCCTTGTTTTGGATTTTTCTTGAGTAGCCTTACCCAGTGTTGATAATCGGTGGACGTAACCGTTATCAAAATTAAGCATAAGTTGGAGGTAACCTTCGCTATTATTTAATATTGCACTTACTCTCTTGAATGAAAATGCAATTTGTTCAAAATGCTAAGTCATAGGACTTTGTAATTATGATAATTGAAAATGTTGCTTTAGCAAATAAAAGAACATGAGCCATCCTTGTTAAGCCTTGCATGTATACTATTGCATTCTGTGTGTTGGCTCGCGAGCACGGTAGTTGTGCTCATTCTCGCTCTTTCCCCAAACCCTCAGAAGCAGAAAATTTTGGAGATTTACGACTTCTACGAGGAACCAGATGCCTGAAGACCCTAGAGTTCTTGAAGCGTAGTTTAGTTCTTAGTTGTTCTAGTCTCGCCCCAGTCTAGCTGACTCCGCTGGTACCTAGGTGCATCATATATTATCTGAGTTTTTGGGTAATATCGGATGTACACAGGTTTCCCCAGTCACTTGTCTGTAGAGAGATGTGCCCTCACCTTTTTGTTTCCGTTGTCACTTTTGCTACTTTTGTGATGTAATTGTTTGGCCTGTTCGGCCTTTATTGTAAAACTTGACCCAATGCGGTCTATGTAAACTCTGATGTGTTAAATTAATGAATGATATAGTTTTAAGCCATGTATGAAATGATTCAGTGATGTATCTGTGAGTGCTATCTACTGATCCAGGGAATAGCACAGTGTATTCGCAGAAGATTCGGGATTAGAAAATCCGGGTCCGACACTCTATTTTTGGCCCAGCTCAATTTGACACTATTTGTTCACGACCGGTCCGACCGCCGCTCATGGCCGGTCCGACCGATTTGGGACCGGTCGGACCGCCATGCTATGGCCGGTCAGACCGCCCCTGTCTTGACAGATCTGAACTTTGTCGAAAACCCGTGAAACGACAAACCATAAACTCCATTGCCAATTGTCACATCATCATAAGATCTGGAGTATATCCCCATGATATCCACAAGGTACTTATAGTATCTGATGAGGACGATAATGACAAAGATGTTGATTTGATACTACAGCAAGACATAGAGCAACTTCGTGAGTATATACCAACTATAGTGCAATCTTTCGATATTACTTGTGTTGACTTGAATGAATCATGTGCTGATCTGAATTCACATAATTTTGCACATGTTGAATTAATTACACATAAGGAAGTACTTGATAGAATATCCCCTGCTGATGCATTGTGTTATATCATGCTTTGTGAGCCCGTTAGTTTGGAATGTGATATGGAGAAAGTCTATGAAATTTCATCTCTAAATTCTCTATCTAGCGTCTACACCTACTGTTTTAAATTAATTGGAGATTATGGTGTAGACAATCAATTTCTTATATATCGAATATGCATAACTTGTGATCACATGGATGAATTGAAGCTTGATGTTTTGGACAACAATTCTTGTGTGCTAAATCTTGTTCAATATGAGAGGAAAAAAATTTAGTGCTCATCCAATGCCTATGTGTTCATCCCTTATTGCACCATCTAGTTTGACAATCTAAATATTGATGTTGAAGTATGAAAGAACTTACAAATCTTTTCACCCTTGATAGATGAATTTTCTATTACTCGATTGAAATCTGATTGTATGAATGGCTTGTGCACTTTGAAATCAATTGTCGTGTTGCCCATTAATAGGGCAATGAATAACTCTGCTATATAATTAACTTATACTTACCAATTGAGTTACAAACTGAATGTTAGGGGAAAATGTACCTTTGTTGATTTGATGCATGCACACTCACCTTTAATTTGCAAAGCTTTCACTAATTCTTTGACATTTTGTGTTGCTAACAGTTTACAAAAAGATGAGAATGCGTTGCTACAAGTTTTAAAGCTCTTATTGGTGTTGGATGATGAGCTTGAGTTGAGGACGACTCAAATGCAAGAATGGGAGGATGATGAGCACATCAACCCTCCGGATACGATCGCTACTCCACGTCATGGTACAAGGAAGATTCTCACGTTCCAAGTCAAGCAAGAGTTCTAGTGGAACACGTTTTGGAATTCAATTCGGCCTCCGGAGACAACATCGACTTCAAACATGTATAACTTTCACACACAGAGTCCGTTGGAGGTCCACTAGTACTTGATGGAAAGCTTATCTCGTTCTCTTTCCAATGGATCTGACCTTACTTTCAGATTCACATTCTACACATCGTAATCATCCAAAAAATATGTTATGTCACCTGTTTAGACCAAATTTGGTCTTGCTTATTATCTTGTTCTTGCGTGTTCTTCGATTGCATATATGAATTGAACATCGTGGACAGGTCAATCACGTTCTTGGCACGGTTGATAACGACTCGAAGTGTGGTTTAGTAATTATTTGGTGTTTTGGTCGTGATCGGTTAGAAGACTACATTGTCAAAATCGTTCTCCTCCAAATCGAAGTTATCATCCTATCCTCTTTCACCCCCAATGAGCTAGTGGGCTGGACCAAGGTATCTTTCTTTCTAGACTCAACTGCGCCAAGGCACTAGGTGACCCAATTCCCCTTTCTTTTCAGCTGAATTCATAATTTTTGTGTATGTTTTTCTTTGCAACATAAGTAGTCTGAAAAATGGACAGCGCTTGCGAGAGAGGTTACCATGTCATAATAACATTGTTAACCTGAAAAGTGCTGCTCCACGAATGCAAAAACACGCAACTGAACACAAGAGGCTGGCACGTGAAGAACAAGAGAACACGCAACTGAACACAAGAGGCTGGCACGTTAAGAACAAGAGAAGCACATTGAAGTTCGATCAATGCATCAGTAGCAACACAAATCGTGACCTCAACGCACTCCTGGCATCGACAGCAATGAACTAACCGGTAGTGCCGTGTATCAACATGCACTGCACATGTATACTAAGCTACTCCAAATCAAATATTAATCTGTAAATTAATTAATCTTCTAGGGTCTTCTAGTAGGAGGAGCCGGCCGCGAAGTCGACGTGGTAGACCTCGCTCATGTCGGGCTGGAAGAGGCCGAAGTGCTGCTCCACGCCCACGGGCTTCTGGTTCTCGTTGAACATGGCGAACAGGTACGTCTCCACCGCCTTCCCGGGCCACCGCGGCGTGCCGCCGCCGACGTGCCGCACCACGTTGTTGTTGTACGCCGCCGCGTTCTCCACGCTGGCCCCCGGCTTGTCGCCGCCCGACGGCCACCCGGTCTCCGACACCACCAGCTCCAGCCCCTGCGTCCCGGCCTTCTCCACCGCCGCGTGCGCCGCGTCCACGATCGCGTCGAACATGTTCGTGTACACCAGCCCGCCGTCCGTCACCGAAGCCCCCGCGCCTGACTCGGCCAGCAGCGCGTATCGGAGCTGCACCTTGTCCACGTTATCCACGTACGCGAAAAACGGGTACACGTTCACCAGCAGCGGCGCGTTCTTCGACGCCAGGTAGGCGACTATCGGCGCCATCACCGGCGCGGCAGCCTTGGAGAACGCGCCCTGCGACGGCGGGTACGAGGCGCCGAGCACGGTCGTGGCCACGGCCGTTGTGACCGGGACGCTGATATTCGCGGCCTTGAGCGCGGATTCGAGGTTCTGGATGGCCGGGAGGACGCGCGCGGCGTCCTGGCCGGGGATGACCTCGTTGCCGGCGTTGATGTACCGGAA
The DNA here is from genome assembly GCA_036346395.1 of Hsuehochloa calcarea. Lineage (NCBI taxonomy): Eukaryota > Viridiplantae > Streptophyta > Magnoliopsida > Poales > Poaceae > Hsuehochloa > Hsuehochloa calcarea. The sequence goes on from CM070602.1 coordinate 8,567,843, forward strand.
ACGGACGGCGCCGGCGAAGGGATGGACGTACGAGCCGACCCACGAGGCGGCGAAGGACGCATCGGAGGCGAGGCGGGCGAGGTCCTCGTTGAGCGTGCCGAGGACGACGCCGATGCCGGAGTCGCGGAGCGCGGCCAGGACGGCCGTGTCCGGGTGGAAGAGGCGGACGTAACTGATGTTCTTGGCTTTGTACATGGAGATGACCTGGTCCGGCGAAGGCAGGTTGTTGCCGAGCATTCCGTAGTTAACACCAATGGCGCCTTCAGCTCCTGCATTTGCACACGCAAGAGTTAAAATTTAAGTTTTTTTTTTTGGGTGAGGAATGAAGTTCCAGGTATTAGTTTTGTTCATGTCCACATTAATCATTTGATTTCACATTTAGATAATCGCATCATGAAATGAAGAGCATCAAAGGGTAGGTAACCTAACATGTAATATGTGGTAATCGAACTCTAGCTGTCAGAAAATAAAACCGAGGTGCCATGCATCAGTTGTATTATCCAACAGTTGGTGGTAGGTTACCTGTGACTTGCTAACACAAAGTAAGATCCTAGATTAGTGAAGGGAATGGTTCTGGCCAACAAATCTAAAGGAAAAGAATTGGAAGTACAAAAATTCTAAGTTAATTCCGAGCACAACTCCACATCACCTTACGTTTTCTCTACCTAGGACTTGAAACGACCAACTCCATCATTCATACAGCTTTAGATTAATTAGTATGCAATGAATATACTTTTTCAACATGGTGTCAAGGTCCAAATAGTAACTGTCAATGTCGCAGTTGAAGTCAAAGATATGCTTGCGAAAAAGAAAAACGCAACTTGGTGTGTCAATGTCCAAAGTCCAAACATTTCGCTTTCAACAAGAAATATACAAAAAACCTTAAAATGGAATTATGTTTTTCTTTTTGCAATTGTAGTTTACTAAGTTGTGTAGCGTGGAGGATGTATATATCCTAGGCCAAATAGTCTTATCTAGGTTCATAGCATCTCTAACCCTGCCTAATTTTAGAGTTGGTTCATCAAAGCACAAGGATAGGGTATATAATGATGCATGGGAATCAAGTTGTCAGCAAAGACTAAAAATTCTCTTGCCTCTTGTGTTTTTTATACATGGGGACGAATGGACTACGGTATTTAGTACAACAATATATTTTGACTTTGTATGGCTTAGGTTCTCTGACACGGGCGAACATAGCAAAATTGTAAGAAAAAAATCATATCCATTTCTGCGACAGTATGTTCCTGTCATATTTAGATGACATAAACAGGTAATTAAATGGATTTAAGCATCAATGCAAAAGGCTTACCTTTTGATTTCGTCACGCAAAAATACGAGCGGCAGAATACTATATTTGGTTGAGATGTAAAATCTAATAAATAATGACAAAATAATCTATTTAAAAATCTTTAGGTAGGCTTTGCCAAACTTTTAGTCACTCTATTGACCGGCATGCAGTGTAGTGAAAGAACAGAATTAGTCTAAGAACAAACTATAGGCCCATGGGTGATTAAACATCTTAGATTCCATAAGGAAATACAGAAACAGAGAACAAGAATGCGCAATGAAACCAGTCATGCCATGCTTCCCCACCAGGATTATTTTGTAAGAAATCCAACCAAGAACACAAAAGAATAGGCTTAGCAACCACCTCTCCGGCTCCACCTACAAGGCTACAACCAGAAGCGATCGATAAATAATAGAAGCAACCATTTGGCGCCATCTTTATCCTAAAGGATCCCCTCCAAAAACAAAAATCCTTTATCCTAATGAGAGTGCAAAACTCGAATCAAGAAACAAGACATTAGGGGGAAATAAAACCAACCTAGCCATTAAGAAACACGCGGTGAACAAAACCGCAATGAAAATTAAGAAGTGTCAAGAACAAACTGGGACAGACAGGCTTGGCCAAACAAAGAAAGACGCGTCACGAACTGAAGACAAGAGAAGAAAGCACAGGTGGACTGATTACTGACCATTGACTGGACTCACAAGGCCAGTGAAGAAAACACAAGAAATTAAATACGTACAAGCACAGATATGTATTCATCATAAACCGAAGAAAATTAAATAAACAGAAGGGATTAAAGTACAGGTGGATGGAACTGGTCGTCGATCGACTGATCGAACTCACCCTGAAAGGACGACGAGCAGAGCAAGAAGCTGCAGGCAAGAATCCATGGCGCAATCACCCTGACCATACCAGCAGCAGGCATCCTCCCACCACCACAGGCCATATCGATCCTTCAGAAACCTCTCTCTCTCTCTCTCTCTCTCTCTCTCTCTCTCTCCCGCCTGAAATTGATCAGCTCCCGCCTTTTCTCTCTTCGTGTGGTTCTTCCTCTCTCTATATATAGGGCAACGGTTAGATTTCGGACTGGCTGGCCACGGTTAGATTTCAGACTGGCTGGCTCCGCGCATGCGTGCGGACTGGCTGCGGTTAGATTTCAGACGGTCTACTCGTCGCACGTCCGTCGTCAGAGAGAAAATGGAGTGCAAGCCACGTGGACTCGATCAACGGCCCGGATGGTCGATGTGGCTGGCTCGTTGGTGCTTGGCCGCACGTTTGCTTTGACCGTGTCATAATATCGGTTTTGATCGATTCGATGGCGATTTACGGTGGCATGCAGATTAGGAGCAAAGTGATGATCCCATTAGCTAGGAAAAGTCGCGTGGATCTGGTTTGTATCTGGGGGAATCAAGGGAAGAGATATGCGTATCGATCTCTATTACAAGAGTTTAGATCCGGATCGGTGTTTAGTGGCCAAGATCGCCCTAATGTACGTGTATATCTCGAAAGAAATCTTTGTTAATTGGTACTTGTAATGGCGTAGTGAAACTAATCTTGACCTCGATCGATTTTAATTAATTCTTGCGGCGCATGCACGACTCCATGGCTAGCTCATGCGCCATGCGCTACATGTATATATATATATAGACCGTGTACGTATACGTATATATGTACGTGTACATCCATATGCCTGAAATGTTCGTGATAGCCTTGCCTGTTGCAAGTAGCTATTTCGCACATTTGGTGAATTTTGGAACACCATAGTGACCCCAGGTGCATACGCTGAGTCAAGTTCATGTAATTGAATTGTCCAGCACACATGTTCGGTACGTTTTTTATTTTTTTAAAAAATCAGTAAACTCGTCCCTTATGTTTGTATACGAGTTGTAACACTAGAATCATACAACGTATTTAAAACGCAGGAATTTCGCGGGAAACGATATAGGTCCTGTACCAATTCTATGCTTTTGAGAGAACAATTCTTGTTTTTTTTTTCGTAGGAAAATGATCATTTTTGTTGTTAGCTGGTTTTGAAAATTTTCATTCTGATTATTTGGGTATTGCGTCATCTATTGACCAAATGTATGGCAGTTGCCAATAGGTATGCGCTTCTAAACATTTGTATGGAAAATATTTTTACAGTTTACAAGAGATATTGCCAGGTAGTAGTTTTTTTAATAATTGTGCTACAGTGCATCTCATGACAATCCGCTTTGCAAAGGGAGCTTAATTAATTAGATGTCCATTTCTACTTGTAACCTCTCATGCAAAAGCGATTTAGCCACAAATTACGTATGCAAGATGTCACGTGATCCCCTTGAATACTCTCACCTACTGATGACGATGCATGGCCTAAAAAGACCACACATTTTTGTGTGAAGTGTGAACTCTCGGAAAAAAAACTGCACGTTTGCATATAAAATTGTCACAATCTATCGTCGAAATACAGACATTAGGTCACCAAAAGATGGCGCTATCTCGTACTACAGACATGATTCTGAACCAAGGGCAAAACAAAAAATGTGTTGTAAGTTGCAACGATAACACGCACGAGATCGAGGTCAATGCACGCTATAGGCCTATAATTCCATCCGAACGTACCACGATTGCCCTGATTTAGATTAGATTAGGTGCAACGCAATCTAACAACCCGGACTACATTTGCTTCACGGTAAATTAACCTCACAGAAAGCTTTTCTTTGTGCCTTTGTCAGCTGTTTCATGTTTGTCATTCTCATCACCGTACGTCTAGAAACTCTAATCAAACGAGTACGTGCATGCATGCAAAGCAATCCACCTGTCACTTGTCAGGTTAAGCTAAAACAGCAAGAAAGAAAGAGGCAAAAACAGGAACGAAATTAGTCCTTCAAGAATTAAGTGCGTCATTTTCTAAACTCAGGTATTATCTGCAAGAGGAACTCGTGATCTCAAAAGAGAGAGGGAAAAAATAAATGTAAACCACACACGAGACATGAGAAGAAAATAACCACACAAATGCACACTACATGAGAGAGAGGGGTCATAAGCAGCCCAAGTAATTAAACACCGGCACAATTTGTACAACATGGATGGTTAAAAAAAAACATGTACATGCATGCTTGCAAATAAGTTTGATAAAACTTCAACATTTATTTGTTTCGCTATGAATGAGTCAGACAAATATGTGTATTATCGTTATAATGGGGTCAAGGAGTGATTTTGTGTTTATATGTCGATGGCATACTTATATTTGGGATAAACACTGCTGTTATTGACGAGATCAAATCTTTCTTATCTAGATGCTTTGATATGAAAGATCTAGGAGAGACAGATATTATTCTGAATATTAAATTGATCAAATATGAGGATGGGATCACATTGAACCAATCTCATTATGCTGAGAAAATATTAAACCGGTTCGGCTTTGAGAACTGCAAGATTTCTTCAACTCCTTATGATGCTAGTGTTAAGCTTCAAAAGAATCAGGGATTAGGCAAAGATCAATTGAGATATTAACAAATTATTGGGTCCCTTATGTATCTATCTGGTGCCACAAGACCTGACATATTATTTGTTGTGAGCAAATTAAGTCAGTTTACTTCTAACCCAAGAGATGATCACTGGGAGGCACTTGAGAGAGTTTTTCGCTACTTGAGAAGCACAACCTCATATGGAATTCACTGTATTGGTATCCATCTGTATTAGAAGGATATAGTGATTCAAATTGGATGTCAGATGCCGATGAGATCAAAGCTACAGGTGGTTATATTTTTACCCTAGGAGGGGTTGCAGTCTCATAGAGGTCGTGTAAACAAACCATATTGACAAAGTTAACTATACAAGCAGAACTTGTAGCACTAGACACAACCACTATTGAGGCTGAATGGCTTAGAAAGCTTCTGTTGGACTTGCACTAGTTGATAAACCAATACTGGTAATCCTAATGTACTGTGATAACCAAACAATATTGATTAAGGTTACAAGTACGAAGGATAACATGAAGTCCTCCAGACACGCGAAGCGTAGGCTTAAATCTGTCAGAAAACTGAGGAACTCTGGAGTGATTACTGTGAATTATATACGCACTGAGAAAAATCTGGCAGACCCTTTCACAAAGGGGCTAGCACGGAATGCGATTTCCGTTGCATCTATGGACATGGGAATAAGGCCTATTGGAGTTACAACTCAACAGTAACACATACCTTTTTGATCGAAGATCACGTGACTTAGGTAATGGGAAAAACAAGTTGATGTTTGAACAAGAGAGTACATTTTAATAAAATATGTACTCATGTCCTAATAGACAAAGTACTCTTAACTGTATGGAAGGATGACTTAAAGTCTTAATGTATTCTAGTATCCAATGAAGAAAAATGTATTAGCCTACAGGATACCTAAAATGAATACACCTACTTGAGCTTAACTGTGAGGTCGCCGTTCACGAGAATATGGTGTTCTCTAGAAAGCTCATGAGCAGATAAGGGAGCATGACCAAATAATGCTCCATTTAGGCGTTGTTCTTTGACAGTCTAGTATAAGTTGATATTTCAAGTGAAATCTAACCACAAAAAGCTGTGAATTCATGGTATAGTTCATTCATCAGCTGTGAGAACTTGTTATTCCAGGTGCAAGTTCAACTCGTATGAGACTTACACTAAAAGACTAATATATTAACAACTCTTCAGCACAATAATCTTTATCATCTTTTTTGCTGCTTGCTTTGGAATTGGTGGAGGATTGTTAGAATTGGGCTTATATGTGTAAAGACACATTCATTCCTGAAATTCCAAACCATGCAAGGTTAGTCCCATATTGCCTAGACAAGTGGTAGGAGAGTAATTTATAAGGTGGAGTCCTCGTTATTCCTTGAATTATGTAACATATGATATGAGAAAGACTATAGCTAAAGTCACACACACACACACACACACACACACACACACACACACACACACACACACACACACGCACGCACATGCGCGCGTATAGTTGCGTGGCAAACACTTGACTTGTGACTTGCGACGTGCGACCGTGAACGTGTTGTGAACCCAATTCAATTTTCTTTTGCTGATCGTGCATTTCTCTCTTTCTGGTCGAAGGTATAGGCTAGTGTGGTCAAAATAATATGGTCGAAACCGTAAGACCAGTATGGTCAAAACAATGTGGTCGAAGTCATAGACCAGAGTGGTCGTAACACTGTGGTCGATGGTATAAACCAGTGCGGTCGAAACACTGTGGTCGAAACACAATGGTAAAAAATTAGTGGTCAGATCCATAGACCAGGGTGGTCGGAATACACTGGTCGAAGCTGTAGACTAGTGTGTAATCAGGATCTGGTAAACACTGCTTAAATAACATTAATTGATTTTAAATTAGCAGTTACCAGTGGTTTAATTTGTAGTTACTAGGGAGTAATTGTCTTGGCTTTAAAAAGATCTGAAGACATTTAGATCAAAAACTGGTAAAAAAACACTTCCACTTCCACTTTTCTTCTTCTTCTTCTTCTCCGCTCTCTTGTGTTGGTATGTTATGCTGTTGAACCAAGCCATCCCTTCTCCTCGGCGTGCATTGGGAAGGAGGGTGAGCGGGTATCTCCAAACCTTTATCGCAGAGTTCACTTGCACGAGGCGGAAATAGGGTTTCTGGGCAGCGCATCTGCGTGACCGTTCGCTTCACTGCATCATCTACAACCTACTCTCCTTCAAGTCTGCAGTGCTTCATGTTCTTCATCGAGCTCGACTGTAAGTTGGTCATACGACCACTCTATTTTGTTATAATCATATTATTGTGTATGTTTAGAAGTATAATGAGTTATCTGCTGTTAGTTTCGATTTATACATATCTAGTTTTATGTGATATTTGCTTTATAATAAAATTTATAATTAAATTATTGTCCATATTTCCAATAGCATGTAGAACTCCCAGTTCTATCTCTCTTTTTTTAGATGCCTGTCAGGAAAAATTGATGTCATATCTTACACTCTCACTAAAGAAATCAATTAGTTGCTTGGGTGAAACTGGTAGATGGTGCATGGGAAAGCGCCACCCTTACAAAACTATGCTGATGTCTGATGATGAGCAATGGCCAATGGGCATGCTCTTGCCCCTGCAGTTTCCTACGTTTGTTGCTATTTGTTCAACAGAAACTTGAGAAAAATGCAGATATCCAGATACGCGTCAGTTCCGTGACAGTTTTTTTGACAGCCTAACTTAATCAGAAGAAATGTGCAATGCTCGCAAGATATAGCTATTTCCGACGATTTCTTTTTCCGGCTATTTCAGTTCTCATGTGGTTGAGAATATCTGCACGAAACGCATCCCATGCTGCAGCTAGCTTGTCGAACATAATTAAGCTTATGTACAATCACAGAACGACAAGCTATAGCTAGCTCTTCCATAGCTTTATGAACATACATCTAGACAAGCATCGTATCGGCAGCGGTGGATCGACCGTATATATATATATATATAGACACACACACACACACACACTTTCAAGACTGGTTTGGGATTTTTGTGGCTTTTTAAAAGCACTTTTAGCGAACAGCTCACAGTAATTCATGATATATTAACTAATCTTAACGGGATATTTTTTATGGACACGGCGAATGTGCTCTGTAACTACTACCATGTTGATCTAACATATGTAATGCCTGTGCCTAAGATTTTTTTTTTTAAAAAAAAGAACACACGCTAAAGGTGAATCTGGCCAACTGTTTAGAGATATTATCTTCTAGCTTAGCAAATGGAACATGCATGAACCGGAAAGAAAAATGGAACATGAACACATACAGCTAGATAGCGCGATCACTGAAAGGAAAAACCGATCAACTGGTCCAAATGTCAATTCGTTGCAAAACTATTTAATGAGCTGGTGCAACTTGTTTCAATCGGTTTGGCAGTTGACCACAAGTGCTTGTTGTTGGATTTGGATACTCTGCAGTACATGAGAGATGTGTTGTTACTACAATATTTAATGCACATCGCTACAATGTTTTCATCGTAACAACAATACTTGAGTTTTGCTATTGTGTGAATTTTTTTTTTGTTGTTGCACTGCTGTAGTAGCACTTAATCTGAGTCGTTAGATTTTGATCAAACAGTTGAAAAGATACTTCTAATACATTAAACTTAAACTATTCATTCTACCTATTTAGATCTCACGCAGAGGATCCGTTTCCGTTGTTTTCAGGTTGCCGGTTGGTTGGGTTAACGCGTTAGGTGCGTCACATGAATAGTCTAAGCCTTTTTTTTCTTGCGATGAGAAGGCCAGTCCGTGAAAGCTGAAAACGATGCGAAACAGTCCATGACATGTCCAGTTTCTCCACCGTTTCCGATCCGGCAGAGTAAATTCTCCGTACGTACTGGGACCACGTTCTTGGTGCTTACGTCATGCAACGCGCTGCCCCCCAACAGTTTACCTCTGTTGCTACTTGATATTTTATAGTGTAGAGTTACCTGTCATGAATTCATGATGGAAGATCACACAAGAATGTGCCCGAAACAGTATCTCATCTTACCAGTTCAGCATGCGAGAGAAGAAGCATATGCACAAGGAGTTTTCGTTGTTTACCGACGACCCATTGCTGTAAATACGACAGTTTAAGCATAAATTCAGAATTAATTCTAGTACAGTTAATCATATCTAAAGCATAATTCCAATGGTAACTAATTCACCAAAATAATATATAAATATGAGATTCTGGCAGGTCAATTAACTAATATAAAATGCTTAATAGATAAGATAAACAATCATATGAAAACAACATATTGCCCAGTTTTGATAGATTGTTTATTGCTCTCAGAGGGCGAGTTGCACAAGATACAATCTTTGCCATCTCAGCACTATAGTCTAAACTCTTCACAAAACGATAAGATAACTAAAAGATAGACTTTGAGCTCTAAATTTAATGCTTTACTGTACTGACAAAAATAACCTTATGAACAGCAGCCACAGAAATATACTTTCTACTAACAACAGATTATCAAAAGAACACTAAAATCTTTACTCTAGTGGAACCAGTAGTAATATAGTAGTTATGAACTCGCAGGAAATAAAAAATTTAAGGATCAGCTATAATGTTTCTCGGCCAACAGAGGAGTCAACCAAACAGTTTACACAACTGATCAACTATAAATAAATTAACAATAGTAAGCAACTCCTTTAGAGTTCAAGATTGAATTAGATATCTCAACAGATATCAGAAATAGACTACTATCATCATTGAGCAGAATTCACAAGCCCACACATCTCACTTTGCAATATCTCAATACTAGTACCAAACCTTATACAGAATTTGAGATCAGCACAATTCAAATATATATATGCAAAGTGATGCACAAGATAAATACAGGAATACTCACAACACAGATGGTAATCAAAACCACCAAGAAGATAACAGGCAAGGCATGTCAGGAAGACGTTGTCCCAGAAAACCAAATGCCTTGCTTAGTTGTACAACAAGACGAGGATTCGGAGATACAATGCCCTTCTTTGAATTTTGGAATCCACCGAAGAACAAAGCCGAGGGATCGGATTAACGCCGCTCAAGATCCACCAAGAGATGCATTGGCCGAGAACACCTCAGAACAAGAAATCAAAACAGACCAAAGGGAACCACACCGAATCAACCTCAAGCCTCAACCAATCAACCTAGAGTTAGTCCGGCTCAAAGACAACACAACTGAACCAAAAAAATCTCATAGCACAATCACTAGGATGATTGTTCAAGAGATAAATCGGGTATATTGGGTTGAATAAGAGCAAAACCACACTGCCGACAGAGCTATTACCCACCGACGACGCACACCAACCTTAGATCGAGACTCAAATCGTATCACCAAAAAAGACTCGAGGTTCACTCACCAGATTTTCCTTCTGTATCTCTCAGAAGAGGAGAGGGACCACTTATAAGGAGGAGGGGAGAAAAGATCTGCACCGGCCCCCCGAGACCAACGAATCGCAAAAGAATCGCCGCCATCTCCTCTTGCGATGCAGAGGAGAAGAGTGGAAAAATCGCCCTCATCTCCACCTGAATCGCTAGGCAGAAGAGAGACCCTAGGACTGAGTCGGTCTTTCCAGGATAAGCCCAAGATGCCGACTCTTCACCTCCCTCTCTCCCAATGACAATTGGGCCCTACCACCTTTTCCTTTTTCCATTTCTTTTCCATTTGTCAAATGATAAATTACCAAAAGGAAGACCTCAAATACAACAGTCCCCACCAATTTATCAGTTTGATAAAAGAAACTCAAAGATTTGTTTAATATATAGCTGTTCAACGATGGGTACCTTGCGGGTTTGAACCCAAAGCCTAGCAACATGGACTACGACTCTACACAGACAAAGCAGGTCTACGTCTTGATCTAATGCCTTGGTGTGAGAATTTTCACCCAAGTTACAATCTATACTGGGCAGCTTACCCTTTTCCCTCTCGGGTTGGGACGCTACGGTCATGTCCCGGTATCTAGCTCATGAGTACTTTAAGAAAGTATACCATTATCTTCCTTTGATCACGACCTCAGGATCATATTCAAGTAGGTGAATTATTCAGTGAATCCTGTAGAATGATTCCTGATACCATGTAGATCTCGAATTCATTAAGAGCTATTGCTCAACCTTCTATATAGAAAAGAGCACGACAGCTAATGGGACCCTTTTATGTGCTCTATAATCCCACACAATTTGTTGTCCTATATCCTAGTTCACGGGATCTTCGATCTCCTAGGATAGGTTACCACCAATGTGAGCCTTTACACGGGTATAAGCCCCATTCCCTTTGATGCGGCAAGGATGGCCTTCCGCACCAATCCTTTTGTGAAAGGATCTGCCAAGTTCCTTTCAGACTGGATGTATTCTACAGAAATAACACCCGTCTCTCTGGCATACCTTACCAACTTAAGTCGTTTTTAATATGTTTTAAGGACTTCGTATTGTTCTTCCCACTCTTTGCCTTAACCAGAACGGTTTGGTTATCGCAGTAGGTTAAAATAGTTGGAATTAGTTTTTCCAGCACAGGTAGGTCAGAAAGGAGCTCTCTAATCCATTCTGCCTCTACAGCCGCTGAGTCTAGAGCTACCAGCTCAGCCTCTATGGTGGACTGTGTAAGGATAGTCTGTTTAGAAGACTTCCACGAAACATTCCCACCTGCTAGAGTGAATACATAGCCACTCATAGCCTTCATGTCATCCGAGTCACTGATCCCGTTAGAGTCACTGAATCCTTCCAAGACTGCCGGATGGCCAGAATAATATGTTCCCAAGTTAGAGGTACCCTTTAGGTACCTAAGTACCCTCTCGTGTGCTATCCATTGATCATCTCCTAGATTGGACGTATAACGACTCAATCTGCTTACAATATATGAGATGTCAGGCTTCGTTGCACTAGTTAGATACATTAAGGATATTATAATTTGAGAATATTTAAGATGGTCTTTTCCATGTCCAGTGTTTTTATGAAGCTTAGCATTTGGATCATAGGGTGTGGCTGCTGATTTACAGTCAATGAATCCTAATCTAGTTAGGACCTTGTCCGCATAATGGGATTATGAAAGTGTAATCCCATTCTCACCTTTTATAAGCTTGATGTTTAAGATCACATCAGCTTCACCCAAATCTTGCATATCAAAATTTTGGGAGAGGAAAGACTTTGTTCTATTGATTTCATCTATGTTGGTCCCAAAAAGCACTTTGTCATCTACATAAACACATAACGACACTTTCGCCCCTACTAAACTGATAGTAGACACATTTATAGGCTTCGTTCACACAAAAGCCGACCGAGATCATAGTACTGTCAAATTTCTCGTGCTATTGCTTGGGAGCTTGCTTTAAGCCATACAAGGATTTAATCAATCAACATACTTTTCTCTCTTGCCCTTCAACCACAAAACCATCAGCTGTTGCATATAAATCTCCTCATCCAACTCTCCATTTAGGAAAGCAGTCTTTACATCCATTTGATGTACTTGGAGTTTATATGCAACAACTAGTGCTAAAATAACCCGAATTGTGGGTAAACGAGCCACATGAGAGTATGTATCAAAATAGTATTCACCCTCTTTTTGTGTGAAACCCTTAACCCCTAAACGGGCCTTGTACTTTTCAATAGTACCATCAAGTCTATGCTTTCTTTTAAAAATCCATTTGCAGCCCACTGGCTTGAATCCACATGGGAGGTCTGTAACCTCCCACGTTCCATTAGCTATGGTGGAATCCATCTCACTATGGACTACTTTATTCCAGTAATCCAAATCCGGGGATGCATATGCGTCTGAAAGGGTTCATGGTTCATCATCCATGACATAGGTGACATAGTCATCACCTAAAGACTTTTCAGTCCACTGCCTCTTACTCCTCCTCAACTCTAATTCTGGAGCGGTGTTATCCACACTAGGAAGAATAGAGTATTCACTTGAGCCATTAGGATTAATGACTTAATTTGGCCTCATAGGAAACACATGTTCAAATAATGTCGCATCACGAGATTCCATCATTACATTTGTAGCGATGTCACTCACCTCAGATTTGACCACTAGAAATCTATAAGCCGTGCTATTTTTAGCATACCCTAGAAAAACACAATCAACGGTCTTAAAACCAAGCTTTCTTTTCTTCGGTAATGACACATGCAATTTTGCAAGGCATCCCCATGTTCGAAGAAAAGACAAGTTATGTTTTCTCCCATTCCATCCTTCATAAGGCGTTTCCTCCTAATTGTGAGGTGGCACCATATTGATGACATAATTAGCTATGAGAACTGCTTCACCCCACCAATAGTCTGACATACCTGAACTTTGTAACATGTCATTAACCAAGTCACATAAAGTTCGGTTATTTCTTGGCTATTTCATTAGACCAGGGTTAGTATGGTGGAGTAATTTCATGAATTATTTCACTTTCTTCACAAAATTGAGATAATTCAAAGGAGACGTATTCACTGCCTCGGTCTGACCTTAACTATTTGATTTTCCTTTCTAATTGATTTTCAACTTTGTCTTTAAAGATTTTAAAGTGTTCTAGTACTTCATCTTTCGACTTAAGTAAGTAAATATAACAATACTTAGTCGCATCATCTATGAGAGTTAAGAAGTATCGTTTGTCACCTTTAGTTAAAATCTCATTCATATCACAAAGATTAGAGTGGATTAGCTTAAGTGGAGAGGTGCTTCTCCCTTCAACACTATGAAAATATTTTCGGGGTTACTTTGCTTGCACACATACCTCATACCTTGAACCCTTCTCATAATTATAGCTTGGAATTAAATTCAATTTGTTTCACCGCACAATAGCTTCAAAGTTAACATGACACAATCGTTAATGCCAAACATCATGTAATTTATTGCAATGGGAAACATTAAAAAATGTTTACATTATTCAAATCAAGAATAGATAAGCAGAACATGCCTCCTCTATCATAGCATTTGCCCACAAAAGTACCAAATTGGATCAACATGACTTTATTTGACTCAAATACAAGCTTTATTCCTTGCCTACGTAGCATAGACCCACTCATGAGATTGAGAGTCATTGCAGGCACGTACAACACGTCTTTCAAATGAGTGTTTTGCCTGAAGTGAGCTTCAAGCAAACCTGTCCAATCTCATGTACTGTAGCAGTGGCTCCGCTCCCCAACAGGATGGATCCACCACCTTCACCCTGAAATGAAGAAAAAAATAAATGGTTAGCACATATATGTCTAGTAGCACCTGTATCAATCCACCAATCAATTGATGGACTTGCCATAAGGCCTTAGGTACACACCCTTCGGAACTAGGATTATCCAGAATGACATTAACTCGGCCCTTATGCTGAGCAGGAGAAGGACCCTTGCCTTTCCGATTGCGGCAATGATTGGCTTTATGACCAGCCACTCTGCACACAAAGCAGACAATGTCCTCCTTCTTATTTTTCATCTTCTTCCCTTGCAGCTTGATCTTGGGCTGATTCTTGACTTTCTGATTCCCAGAGCCAGCATCACTCTTGACCTCTACTAGATGAGCTTGGACTTGAGCCTTACCTCTGCTATCACCAGCTCTTGTCTGCTCTTCGACATTGATTGCTGCTGACAGCTCATTGAGTGTCAAGCGCTCCTTAATATGTTGTTGGGCGGTCACAAAGTCACGCCACGAGGGCGATAACTTAGCCAAAATGATATTAACTTGAAAACTCTCATGTAGGAGATAGTCGTACTGATTACGATCGAATACATGGAGTTGAAGCTCATGGAGATGCCCCATCACCGACCGTCCCTCTACCATCTTGTAGTTCAAGTATGTAGCAGTAATAAAGGACTCGTTACCATTGTTCCCTTCAGAATACTTATCATCTAATTCATCTCAGAGTTGTTTGGCATTAGTGAAATTGACATACACGTCGAATAGCCGGTTGGATAAGATTGCTAACAACCTAGCTAGGGCTGAATTGTTCGCATCCCCCCACCCCATCATTTCAGCGGTTTCCAAAGGGAACATCGGAGGATTCGAAATAACCCAGAAAAGTCTGAGGTCAGTTATCCATAACTTAGTTTTAGCATGCCAACGTTTGAAGTTGGCACCATCAAACACTTCCGGCTTAACGACATCTGACGATGAAGCACTTTCTTCAACGTTTGGTTTTCTGGACTGTTGTAAACATGGCAGTTTAAGCATAAATTCGGAATTAATTCCAGCACAGCTAATCATATCTAAAGCATAATTCCAGTTGCAACTAATTGACCAAAATAACATGTAAACATGAGATTCTAGTAGGCCAATTAACCAGGATAAAATGCTTAATAGATAAGATAAATAAGCATATGAAAACAACATATTGTTCAATTTTGATAGATTGTTCAGGCCATCTCAAAGAGCGAGTTGCACAAGATACAATATTTGTCATCTCAGCACTATAGTCTAAACTCTTCACAAAATGATAAGATAACTACAAGATAGACTTTGAGCTCTAAATTTAATGCTTTATCAGATCGACAAAAATAACCTCATGAACAATGACCACAAAAAATACTTTCGCACATGCAATGATCTTCAAAGAACACTAAAATCTTTACTCCAGTGGAACCAGCAGTAACAGAGTACTTATGAACTCACAGGAAACAAAAGATTTAAGGATCAGCTATAATGTTTCTCGGCCAACAGAGGAGTCAACAAAATAGCTTACAAAACTGATCAATATAAGCACCACAGAAAGTATATGACTGTCGACGATCAAATCACCGGACTTACAAATATATAAAAGACAGAGGAAAATAACACGTATCTCTTGGAAAGGAATGATGCTGCTCTTTTATTGCTATGAACTGGCTATTACAAGAAGTGCCCGTAATCTAGACCAAGGGATAATCCTAATAACACTGTAGTGTAATGCTTGCTACGACTTTGCAATCTAATCGACTGGTTATCTTCTAGGAGTGATTCCCAATAGATCCTATCTATCTCGGTCATCCCTTTCTCCTTCTGCGGTCCTCCTTATGTAGTTGTGAAGCGTTGACAGTTACCCCTTGGAGAGACGCCTGTTGAGAAGTGACGCGTCTGATCGGAGAGAGACGTCAGTTGACAATGTATCAACTGTTGTGCGGTTATATGTCAGTGAGCCATTTAACCGTACTCAATGTCTTAGAGTTACATAGCGTTGCGTGGTATGGAATATACAACACATGTTCCATTCGTCACACGGTAGAGGATATACCTGGACTCAGATCCAGATACCAGTTCAAAGCCTTTGTGAGTATTTTGACTGGTCGGAGATTAGGTTATGAACCTTCACCGACCAGGTTATGTATTATGTAACCTCTGGAAACCTTACGACCAGTGAGGTCGTTAGCCTTAGGGGTTACGACCATGAAGACGTATGGTCTCTATCTATTAAATAATAAATAGATGTTTTAATCCTCGTCAATGACCCACTAGAAATAAATTGACAGCAGTAAGCAACTCCTTTAAAGCTCAAGACTGAATTAGATATCTTAACAGATTTCAGAACTAGACTACTATCATCATTGAATAGAATTCACAAGCCCACGCATCTCACTTTGCAATATCGCAGTACTGGTATCAAACCTTATACATAATTTGAGATCAACACAACTCATATATATATATATATATATATATATATATATATATATATATATATATATATATATATATATATATATATATATATATATGAGTTGTGTTGATCTCAAACGAATACAAAAATACTCACATCACAGATGGTAATTAAAACCATCAAGAAGATAACAGGCAAGGCACGTCAGGAAGACGTTGTCCCAAAAAATCAAACGCCTTGCTTAGTCACGCAACAAGACGATGATTCAGAGATACAATGCCCTTCTTTGAATTTCAGAATCCACCGAATAACAAAGCCGAGGAATCGGATTAACGCCGCTCAAGATCCACCAAGAGATGCATTGGCTGAGAACACCTCAGAGAAAGAAATCAAACAGACCAGAGGGAACCACACCGAATCAACCTCAAGCCTCAACCAATCAACCTGGAGTTAGTCCGGCTCAAAGACAAAACAGTTGAACCCGAAAAAATCTCACAGCACAATCACTAGGATGATTGTTCGAGAGATAAATCGGGTATGTTGGGTTGAAGAAGAGCAAAACCACACTACCGACAGAGCTATTACCCACCGGCGGCGCACACCAACCTTAGATCTAGAATCCAATCGGATCACCGAAAAAGACTCGAGGTTCACTCACCATATTTTCCTTCTGTATCTCTGAGAAGAGGAGAGGGATCACCTATAAGGAGGAGGGGGAGAAGAGATCTGCAAGCTCACAACCAGTTTCTGTTATACGTGACGGCGGAGGAACGATGAAGTAAACAAGGATCAATCGCAGAGAGACACGAGATTTAACGTGGAAAACCCTCCCAATGCGAGAGGGAAAAACCACGGGCGCCAGCCAGCAACAATCTTCACTATATCGGGGTGAGGTTACAACGCCGGGGATTTACAACTCTGATTTCTTATCCCAAACGGCGGCGGCTTACAGGGAATATATAGAGCAGGGAAACCCTAAGCCTCCGGCGACGGGCCTCCGCTACGCTTCGTCCAGAAGCTGGCCTAATTGATGTATAGAATTTGGATCACAAATCAACATACTCCACCTTGAGACAAATTCCTTCCTGTAGCATAAATCAATCCTTCACCCTGAACACAACAAAGAAAGAAAATACTTTCGGCGCCACACGACCTCTTGGGCTAAGTCAGAATACCAACTAAGCTTGAGCAAAGCTCAAACTTAGCAACAGGAACTGGCTTTGTGAACATATCAGCAGGATTTTCATGAGTGCTAATCTTGCATACCTTTAGCTTACCCTTTGCAACAATATCTCTGACATAATTATATTTAATCTCAATGTGCTTTGTCCTCTCATGAAACATCTGATCTTTAGTGAGATAAATTACACTCTGGCTGTCACAAAACAAATTAATGCAAGAATCAAATCCAGCAAGCTCAGCAAACAAACCTTTCAGCCAAACTGACTCTTTACTTGCTTCACAAATAGCCATATATTCTGCTTCAGTGGTGGACAGCGCAACAACATCCTGCAAATGTGCCTTCCAGCTCACAGCACAGCCTACAATGGTAAATACATAACCTGTGAGCGATCTACGCTTATCCAAATCACCAGCATAATCTGAATCAACATAGCCAACGAGTTCCTTTTCAGTCCTGCCAAACTTCAAACAAGCATTCGATGTGCCTTGCATGTACCTGAAAATCCACTGAACAACCTTCCAATGCTCTTTACCAGGATTAGCCATATATCTACTGACCATACTCATAGCATAAGATAGATCCGGACGAGAGCAAACCATGGCATACATCAAAGACCCAACAGCACTAGCATACGGAACTCTGGACATGTACTCAACCTTCTCATCAGTGCTAGGACATTGTGAAGCTGACAATTTAAAGTGAGGTGCAATGGGAGTACTAACAGGCTTTGAATCATGCATGTTGAAACGATGAAGCACTTTCTGAATATAATTTTGCTGACTAAGAAACAATAAACCAGAAGCACGGTCTCTAGTAATTTCCATACCTAGAATTTTCTTAGCATCACCAAGATCCTTCATCTCAAATTCACTGCTCAATGAGTCTTCAATGCGTTGATTTCTTTCTTGCTCTTGGCAAGAATCAAAGATATCATCAACATATAACGAAGAAGTATATAGGTGATCCATCAACAAATTTAATGTAGACACAGCTATCATAATCAGATCTTTTAAAGTTATTTGATAACATAAATGAATCAAACCTCTTATACCACTGACGAGGAGACTGTTTCAAACCATATAAGGACTTCTTCAATTTGCAAACATGATCCTCCTTACCGTGCACTATGAACCCTTACCGGGTCCATGTATATCTCCTCCTCAAGATCTCCATGCAAGAATGTCAGTCTTCACATCTAGTCGCTCAAGCTCAAGATCACGCATAGCAACAATACTAAAGAATGTACGGATTGAGCTATGCTTCACAACCGGGAGAACACATCATTGTAATCAACACCCTAATCATCAAAACCTTTAGCTACTAACCTTGCCTTAAATCTTGGAGGCTCACTAGGAGATAGACCATCCTTCCTCTTGAAGATCCATTTGCAACGCACGGTCTTCTTATTTATAGGCAAGCGCACCACGTCCCATGTGCCATTTTTCTCCAGGGACTGCATCTCTTCTTGCATAGCTGAGATCCACTTCTCATGATCTCCAGAAACAATGGCTTCAGTGTACGTAGCCGGCTCATGAGTGTTCTCCACTGTTCAGCACAACTAAGAGCATAATGAATCAAATTACACTCTTCAATTAGTCGGATCGAGGACCACAACTCCTCTTTTCTCTCGCTGGCGCAATAGGTCGATCGTCTTCTTTGCAAAACAGAGATAAGTCTTTGAAAGATCAATAGTATCATCAATAAATTCATCTCCCTGATCATCCACGTGCTCCACCTGCACGTTCATATTCTGCTGCTCATCATCAGATCTGTCTGGTACAATATCTATGGGTAAACTGTCATTAAACATCACAGATTCATTAAACACGACACTTCTACTTATGAAGGTCTTTCTTGTTTCAGGATTCCATAGCTTATATCCTTTTACTCCAGAACCATAACCAAGAAACAGACACTTAATAGCTCTAGGCTCCGCTTTCCATTATCAACATGAGCATAAGCAGTGCAACCAAAAACTCTCAGCTGTGAATAATCAGTAGATGTACGAGACCATACCTCAATGGGAGTTTTCTTGTTGAGTGGAATAGAAGGCGACCTGTTGATCAAATAGCATGCGGTGTTGGCGGCCTCTGCCCAAAAACGCTTGCTCATCTTTGCGTTGGACAAAGATGCAACGAGCCTTTGATATGATGGTTCTGTTCATGCGTTCACCACACCATTTTGTCATGGAGTGTACGGGATGGTGTGATGCCTCACAATGCCTTCCTTCCCGCAATAATCATTAAACTCATGCGAGCAAAATTCACCACCATTATCGCATCTAAGTAGCTTTACCTTCTTCTCGCTTGCCTTTCTATCATTACTTTCCACTCTCTAAAAGCAAAGAAATGTATCATCTTTACCTTTCATAAAATAAGGCCACACTTTTCTAGAGTAATCATCAATGATAGTAAGCATATAATTTGCACCACCATACGAGGTCTTACGAGAAGGCCCCACAAATCAAGCATGTACATACTCAAGTATACCTTTGGAGCGATGTAATTGAGGTATTGAACTTTACCCTCTTGTGCTTACCAAAAATGCAAAGGTGCTCACGTAGTTCATCTTACTCGAGTGCAACCATCCAAAGAGTTCCTCTTCATCAATTCTCGCCATACCAAGTTCACTCATGTGTCCAAGACGCTTATGCCGAGGTTAGTATTTTTATCGAGACGAGGCGGTAGTAGCGGAACCACGCAATGTACTTCCTCTAAGCACATATAACTTGGCAGAATTCATATTACCAACCATGTAAACGAGAGAACCTCTTGATACCTTTAAAACTCCACCTGAAGCGAAGTACTTGTACCCATCATCATCGAGTGTGCTGAGGGAGATGAGATTTCTTGCCATCCTTGGTATATGTCGCACATTGTCCAGTGTGCGAACCATGCCATCATGTGTCCCGATCCGAACGCGGATCCAATGCCCACAATCTCACATGGGTTGTCATCTCCCATGCGAACGACATCTCCACTCTGCACAGACTTATAAGAACTAAACCATTCTCTGTTAATGCAGATATGAAACGAACATGCCGAATCGAGTATCCATTCATCATGACCAAAGAACACAACCAAAGAAATACGACAAGGCAATCTCCGTAATCAATACTATCAAGACGAGACAACAGAGGCATTACCTTCGATTTATTTTTACGCTGGTATGCGACATTCCTCTTCTCCTTATTCTTTATCTTATAGCAATCCTCGATGAAGTGGTTTGTTTTCTTGCGATTTGCGTAACTTCTTATCCACGGTCTTAGAACGTCCTCTACCATGCTGGCTCTTGTTGCGATTGTTGTTATCATAGGACTTCTGCTCAGATCTGCCCCTGACCTGCAACGCCTCGCCCTTGGAGGACGACGACTCACCCTGCACCATACCTTTCATCTTCTCCTTACTCTGGAGCGCCTCATAAACCTCCGCTAGGGTTAGTTCATCACGGCTTAACAATATGGTGTCACGGAAATTTGAATATGAACTGGCAAGGAGCATAGTAACGAAGAGGCCTAAATCCTCATCATCAAATTTTACCTCCATGGATAACAGATCGCCACGATCTCCTTAAAAACCGATATGTGGTTCATCACCGATCCTCCCTCCCGCAACTTGTGCGAGAACAACTTCATCTTCATGTGCATCTTCTCGGTGAGATCTTTTGACATACGAGATCGATTCCATTTCAACTAAAGTTCTGCTGCGGCTTCCACCGCAACACTTCTTGCAAGATATCATTAGAAAGATGAAGTTGAATGAGCGACAGAGCCTTACGATCTTTACGTTTCTCCTCAGGAGCCCATTCATCCTTCTTCTTCTTCCCGAAGCAATCTAGGGCCTCATCCAGATCCTGTGATTGGGCGAGTATCGCCTCATCTTCACTTGCCACGCCGAGAATCTCGTCTTGTAGTCGAGTAGCGGTAGATCAAACTTCATCGACGCCATCGCGATGCCAGATCTGATGAACCTCAGCTCTGATACCACTTGTTATACGTGACGGCGGAGGAACGACGAAGTAAACAAGGATCAATCGCAGAGAGGCACGAGATTTAACGTGGAAAACCCTCCCAATGCGAGAGGGAAAAACCACGGGCGCCAGCCAGCAACAATCTTCACTATATCGGGGTGAGGTTACAACGCCGGGGATTTACAACTCTGATTTCTTATCCCAAACGGCGGCGGCTTACAGGGAATATATAGAGCAGGGAAACTCCGGCCCTAAGCCTCCGGCGACGGGCCTCCGCTACGCTTCGTCCAGAAGCTGGCCTAATTGATGTATAGAATTTGGATCACAAATCAATAGTTTCAAGCTACCAGGATCCCATCCGGTGCTTCCTCTGCTCCGCATTCGGCCACCGGGCTAGTGTCTGTTGGCGTAGGGATAGACGCTTCTACCAACCTTCGTCGTTGCAACAAGCTTCTCTAAAGCGTCCTCTGCGCCCGACCCCACTCAAGTCGCAAGCTCCCCCCAAGCCGCTAGTTCCCCTCATGGCGTTCCTAGGCGCACCTGACACCAGGCTAGATGAGGATTACTCCATCATCAACGGCTTCCCCCAGCTTGATCGAGCTCGCATGGACTAGGAGGCCACTGCTCTCGTGGCCTGGGTGCTGCAGGGCGACCCTAGTACTGACAACAGAGTGGTCACGGAGGCAATCCATCACCACTTTGGCCTGCATCGCGAAGATGTGGCTGTCTCCCTCCACCACCCGGAGTCCTTTCTCCTCAAGTTCAGCTGCAAGCAAACCAGGGACAGAGTGCGTGACGCCCATAAATTCTACCACAAGGCTCTGGAGATTCACATGTGCCCTTGGAGGTCAGTGAGCCACGCCTTCGGTGCTGCGATGTTCTTTCGTGTCCGCCTCTGTTTGGAAGTGCTCCCGGTGTTCGCCTGGACACTAGAAGTTGTGGAACGCATTGTTGGTAGGAAGTGCTCCCTGCACACCATCAAAGGGGTCTCGGCCAGCCGGGAAGACACCAGGACGCTCAATCTCTGGGCTTGGATGTCCAACCCGAGCTTGATCCCAAAGGTGGCCTGGGTCACCTTCACCCACCAAGAGGATGTCTCTAGAAGGCTAGAAGCAAGCTCGCGTCTCCTGGACAAATAGAGGCGAGGCCTCACCCACCGAGTGATCACCCACCTCAACTACATTGAAGACCACACCGCCGCTCCACTCGACGACTTCATCTCATCAGTGGACACCGCCCCCTATGAGCCAATCACCTCCCGTCTCCCTTGGAACCTGGGGGTCGTTGACGGCACGCTAGAAGCCAAAGGGGGGCTGAGCCATCTTCCTACTCAAGCATCCTGACAGCTTGAGGCTACGGATGACAACCTCTTAGATAAAGACCACTGCAACCCCCGCGGCCACCGCCATCCCCCTCGCCGCTCGACCCACAGCGACCACCCTTACACCTTGGCTTGGAGGTGCAAGGACAATGACGACAATGATGACGACGGCAGACACAACTGTCCTAGCCATCGAGGAACTAGGAGCTTCGACTCGGGTGCCGCCAAGCCGCGCCTGAACACGGGAAGGGACCGTGAGCGTTCCCCTTGTCGGGATGGCCGACGTAGGGCTGCCATGGCTCCTCTTCCTGGCACTCCCGTGTTCGGTCCAGCCTGCCTCATCAACCCCAAGTCGTCGCCGGTTCAAGCCGAGCCAATCGCCGATTGAAGCCTTCAGGAGCTCTTCGCCTCTTATGCAAAGTCCCTGCTGGAAGCGTTGCATGAGGTCTTTAACAAAGCCTCTTCTCTGTCCACCGACAAGCCGCTCCCATCCTTTCAGGATGCGCGAACTGATTGGCTGCGCAAAGCTGAGGACTTCATCATGGCCATGTTAGTCGTTGCTGATGTCCTAGGCTTACCTCCGGGAAACTCGGCAGCCACGACGCCTTTGCCATCCTGGTCGACTTTTCTGGAAGCAGCGGGCCACCTCGCCGCCCCTTCCGCTCTCAAGGGCACCCCTGTCCAAGCACTCAGCACCTCCACGGCCATTCCGTTAGCTTCGGGTGGCTCTCCCCAGGCAGCATCGCTTCAGCTCCAAGAGGTGGTCACCCACAACACGTTGGCCCTATACTCTCTTCAAGCGCCTGATTGGCTCCACGACAAACCAGATCCAGTAGAAGTGAGAGCAGCTTCAAATGGGCGGCCTAGCCACACCGCCGTTCGCTCGCAGCTTCAGGATCCGGAGGCGCCTACCTCGGGCCTTCAACAATTGTCGCTGCCCCCACTGGCGCATGCTCTTGCCCAGCACGCTGCTGGCGCTTTGGAGCTGACCCCCTTGCAGCCCAGGGCCCCTACCGAAGTCAACGTTGTTATGCCACTTATCAAGCCCACCTCGATCCAAGTTGTGGAGGCCCGGTTCTTCCGTGACATATTAGGAGAGTATAGTATCGGCTTGTGTGTGTTTGGATATGCATAGAAATAGAATTGGGCAAAGAGAGTCCTGGCTCAAGTAATGCCGATCCAAACAGCTTTGTACTGGGTGTGTATATAAGCAATGTAAAACCAAAAAGACCGCAAGTTTGCAATGATAACTTCAAAGTCCTTGTGATATTGTGTTGTGATTTCTTCTCCGATCCGGGTCTATTTTCTATCATTTGGTATCGAGCCACGCTGGCTTTCGCTGCAAGGTGTCAAGTCTTCTTGCAACAAGCTACAAGGATGAATGGGAGGCGCATCTTCATCGAGCCGGAGATGCATCGAGGCAAAGAACCGCTTGGATCGATGGCATACCCACTCCACAAAGGACAATTATACCGTCGGGTGATGAAGATGCGAGTAGTGCCGCAGCTCGGGATGTATGGGAGGCTATTGAACCTACCGCGACGAGTTCAAGAAAGGAGGTGCAGACACCGAAAGATGAATGGCTCACGGGCAATCTACCAAGCAATCCTGTAAGCTCTCATGTCCATGCTTGCCGGAAAGGACACAAAGAAAAAGCAGTATGGAAGACGATTGAGACCGCCAAATCGGACATGAACGGTCCGTGAAGCTAAGTCGCAGACTCTCAAACGAGACTTCGAGGATTTGAAGATGCAAGACGACGAGTCAGTAGAAACCTTTGCTGTTCATCTTTCATCTATTGTCAGCGGTATCCGTGGGCTCGGGGAGAAACATCTGGAAGAAATCGACGTAGTCCGTCGGTTTCTCCGAGCGGCTCTACATCGCTACATGCAGCTAGTTATCGCAATTGAGCAAAGGTGTAGACTTGAATACACTCTCAGTTGAAGATTTGGTTGGCCGGTACAAAGCTTACGATGAACGAGTAAGGAGCAGCTTCGGTGATCCAAAAGAAAACGAACACTTGATGTCAATTCGTCCGCAGCGGGGAAAAGTCGGTCATTAAGATAAGAAGCATAACACCGAGACATCGAGGAACAAAGACGAGGAAGGAGATGAACCGAGGAGCCAATCGCGAAAGAGGCCAAGAAGGGACACAATGGCGAATGCACACGGATCAATCCAAGCCGGTTCGACAAGAAGCGGATCAAGTGCTACAATTATGGCATATATGGGCACTTCAAGTCGAATGTCTCAAACCCAAGAAAGAAAAGGTATTCTTGGTCGAGAAAGGTGACGATGATCCAAAGATCGATGATGCTTGAAGCATGCGAATCGATGGAGAGTGAAGAAGCCACCCATTGTTGAACTCAGTAGCACTTGTGGAGGAGAACGCACCTCCAACGCAGAGGGGACAACCAAGACAATGGCAACGCTTGGTACCGACACAGCGCAAGTAACCACATGATCGTCAGCGAGGAAGCAATTCACCGAAATAATATCTTTGTTGGAGGTTCGTGAAATTCGGTGATGGATCCACAAAGGAGCATCGGAGGGCGCGACGTAGCCGCTTGAAGCACGCATGTGGGAGCACAAAGTCTTGACCGATGTATACTACATCCCAAGGTTGACAAGCAACATAATAAGCTTGGGCCAACTCGAGGAACGTGGTTGCAAAATCGTGCTAGAAGACGGCTGCCTGTGCGTGTTTGATCGCCAAAACCACCTGCTGGTACGAGTCAGGAGATCGAGCAACAGACTGTCCTCAATCTCAATCTTGCTGAACCAGTATGTTTGATGGCAAGATTGGATGATGATGCATGGAGATGGCACGCACGTTATGGTCACCTTAACTTCCAAGCATTACGCAAGATGGGCCAGGAAGGGCTAGTTGATGGAATTCCATTGGTAAGCCATGTCCAGCATTCGTGATGGTTGTCTCATCGGAAACAATGGCCACCTTTCCCACGTGAAGCAAACTTCAGAGCAAGCAAGGTGCTGGAGCTTCTACATGGTGATCTATGCGGGCCTATTACACCCACTACCCCCGCTGGTAATAAGTACTTTCTACTAGTAGTGGATGATTACAGTAGATATATGTGGATTGTTCGCTGAAATCTAAAGATGAAGCATTGCAAGCTTTCAAAAGATCGTAACAGAATGAGGTGGAGGTGGAAGGAAAATTGAAAGCATTCCGCATGCATCGGGAGGTGAATTCACATCCAATGAGTTCACCGCCTCATGGCTAAGCTACAAAGATCAAGAGATACTTGATCGCCTGTATTCACCTCAAAGAAACGGGGTGGTTGAGCGAAGGAATCAAACGATGTCGCTATGGCTCAAGCATGATGAAAAGCAAAAGTATGCCCTAAGGTTTTGGGGTGAAGCCGTCACCACCGTGGTCTATCTATTGAACCGAGCGCCGACGAAGAGTGTGGTTGGTATGACACCATACGAAGCTTGGTATAAACGAAAACCAAAAGTACAACACCTACGTACTTCTGATGCATAATACATGTCAAGAAAGTGGGGGCACATCGCAAGTTGGCGCACCGAGTACACGATGATTTTCATCGGATGCAAAGCGCTCAAGGCATATCGAGCATATGATCCTCGCTACCAACAAGGTATGTGTAACACGCGATGCGGTATTTGACGAAGAGAAGGCATGGAGTCGAACAAACCATCGGTGAGGATCTTCCAACCGGGAGGTGTTTGATGTATTTGATCCCCGAGCATGCAGATCGTAATGAAGTCGCAATCGAGAATGAACCGGAGGAGCAACGGCCCAACTACTCCGCCCCATAACACTTCCCGCAGGTATGGAGATACACCGCACTTGAGGTCGCAATGGGTGGCGGGAATCACCAAATACACCACGGCAGAAGTGCAAACGTCGAGCTTCTTCGCACAATCATGGAATGCACCAATGCGCGAACGTGATTTGCATGATATATACAACGCCACCGATCCAATTCATTGGAATATTCTGGGCTTTGTTTACTAGGAGCCAAGAACCAAGATCATTTGAAGAAGTCGATAAGGAAGAAAGTTGGCGCTTACGATGCAAGAGGAGATGTTTTCAATCCAAAGCAATGAGACTTGGAGTCTTGTTGATCTCCTCACAGGACAAATGAGCCATAGGGCTTAAATGGGTCTTTAAGGTTAAAAAGATTCGATGGTAATGTGGCAAAGCACAAAGCTCGCCTAGTTGCAAAGGGGTATGTGCAAAAACAAGGCATTGACTTCAAGAAGTGTTTGCTCCGCTGCAAGGATGGAAACAGTGAGATTGCTCATCGCTCTAGCAACTCAAGAAGGGTGGAAACTACACCATATGGATGTCAAGTCGGCATTCCTAAATGGCGAGTTAGAAGAGGAAGTATATGTGAGCCAACCTCCTGGTTTCATTGAGAAAAGAAGTGAATACAAAGTACTAAAGTTACACAAGGCTTTGTACGGTTTAGGCCAAGCTCCTAGAGCATGGAACTCCAAGTTGGACAAAGACTTTGTTGTCTCTTGATTTGAAAGAAGCCCACTTGAACACGCTGTATACAAGAGAGGCAAAGGTAAGTCTTGTCTCCTAGTTGGAGTATATGTGGATGATCTAGTTATTACAGAGCGGATGAGAAGGAGATTGCAAAGTTCAAACAACAAATGAAGGAGTTCTTCAAGATGAGTGATCTTGGTTTATTGAATTATTATCTGGTATTGAAGTACATCAAATGCCGGATGGTATTTCTCTTGACAAGAAGCATATGCGAAGAAGATCCTAGAGAAGTGTGGTATGAGCAAATGCAATCCAACTCAAGTTCCTATGGAAGCACTACTCAAGTTAAGCAAGAAGAGTTCGTCACCAATTGCTGATCAAACCACATACGTATATTGTGGGAAGTCCGAGATACCTTCTTGAACACAAGGCCGATATGGCCTATTCGGTCGGCAAGATAGTTAGTAGATTTATGGAATCTCCAACGATCGAGCATATGGGCTAGTTGAAAGCATATTTTGAGGTACATTCAGGAACACTTGATTTGGGTCATGGTATGGAAAGAAAAAGGAAGGAGAAGAATTGCATTTGATCCTCTAGCAGCACCACCACCCAGCCTCCTCCTGGGGCCAGCCGACCAGTGCCACACAGCCCCAATCTGGCTCAGTTCATTTTAGAAGTCACCAAAGAGCTCGTTCCCCCACTGTTGCATTCTTACAAGAGGAGACCAGCTGCGGTGACGGGAGCCAAGAAGAAGGGGTTGAGTCCGCACCGCAGTGCACGCCTAGTTTGTAAACCTGTAGGCAGGCTCACCATGGAAGAAAAGGCTTAATACCTACTCAAGAGAAGGTTGGGTGTGTCCACCATAATGTTGAAAATTAATCTAGACTTGTCAACTATAGGGTGTTAAGATCCTGATGCAATCAGCATCGGATCAATTTAGTTTATTTTCTTTGTTAGACTTTCCATATTTAGCTTTCCATATTTAGTTTTGGTTTCCTAATGTGAGTCCGAGTAGGTTTCCTACTCGGAAACCGAGTTGGATCAAAGAATCCAAGTGCTCAGACTATATAAGGGCACATATGATCTTATAACTTGAACAACAAGAGCAATAGAGTAAGAGAAAATCAGAAAAGCTGTTGTTACTCCGGCGGCACAGAAATTTTTGTTGTGTTCTTGTGTTCGCGTTCGAGGGTCCCATTGCGTTCGCGTGTGTTCGTCTTCGGTTCGGGTCAACAATTGGTATCAGAGCAAGGTGCGAGGAGGCGAGGTGCGAGGAGTAGTTGTGCGGCGCAGACGGGCAACGCGTGGCTCGGTCGGGCGACGACGGTTCTCGGCGGTTGCGGCACTACCCCTCGGGCGCACGAGGTGTGGCGCGTCATGTCGCAGCAGATGTTGTCCACGCAGAAGTTCGTGGACAGTGATGACACCTTGGACACGGCGGCATCCAAGGAACCAGCGAAGGTGAGTTCGGTAACCTTCCAATACCCAATGCTCACTGAGACCAACTATGACTCTTGGACGGTGAAGATGAAGGTGTTCATACACGCACAAAGGGTGTGGGCAGCGGTGGAAGGTAAAGAGCTTGTCGATGAGTGCAAGGACCAGATGACTCTCGCCGCCATATTCCAAGCCGTGCCCAAGGCCATGATGATGGTCTTGGCCGAATATGAGACGACTAAGGAGGCTTGGGACACTCTGAAGGAGATGCACGTCGGCGCTGACCGCATCAAGGAGGCACGAGCGTAGACTCTCATGAGTGAGTTCGATGTAATGAAGATGAAGGAGACTGAGTCCATCAATGACTTCGCCATGAAGCTGACCACCATCATCAACGAGATTCGTGTCCTCGGAGACAAGATGGAGGAGCGCACCGTCGTGAAGAAGTTTCTTCATGCCATGCTCGAAAAATTCTTGCCGGTCGTCTCCACCATTGAGCAATTTACTGATATGAAGACGATGACGATTGTGGAGGTGATTGGGCGACTGAAGGCATACGAGGAACGCACAAAGGGATGGTGGCACGATGAGG
Organism: Hsuehochloa calcarea; assembly: GCA_036346395.1. Taxonomy (NCBI): domain Eukaryota; kingdom Viridiplantae; phylum Streptophyta; class Magnoliopsida; order Poales; family Poaceae; genus Hsuehochloa; species Hsuehochloa calcarea. Next base: position 8,597,147 of record CM070602.1, read on the forward strand.
AAGGTGAGCATCTACTACTCACTCGTGACGAGTGGGAATCTAGGTCCAATAAAAAGGGCGCCAACAAGAATCGCAAGTTCGACAAGACGAAGATTCGCTGCTACAGCTGTCAGGACTACGGGCACTTCGCTTCTGAATGCCGTAATCCTAGAAAGGAGAAAGCGGAGGCGCATTTAATTGTGGCCGATGCTGAATACGAGCCGACGTTACGCTGATGCTAAGTTGAGTCCGGGACGTTGAGGAGGTGTGTTCGCCGTCCTGAGTCGAGTCTGTTGAGTTGAGTATGGGACGTTGAGGAGGTGTGTTCGTCGTCCTGAGTTGTGTCCGGGATGTTGAGGAGGTGTGTTCGCCATCCTGTGCCGAGTATCAGTTGGACAAGTCGTAGTTGAGACCAACTGTCGCAACAAGTTAGAGTCGGCAAGTCTAGATTAGGGGGGATTGTTGGAAATTAATCTAGACTTACCAAGTATAGGGTGTTAGGATCCTGATGCAATCAGCATCGGATCAATTTAGTTTATTTCCTTTGTTAGGCTTTTCATATTTAGCTTTTCATATTTAGTTTTGGTTTTCTAATGTGAGTCCGAGTAGGTTTCCTACTCGGAAACCGAGTTGGATCAAAGAATCCAAGTGCTCAGCCTATATAAGGGCGCATATGGTCTTGTAACTTGAACAACAAGAGCAATAGAGCAAGAGAAAATCAGAAAAGTTGATGTTGTTCCGGCGGCACAAAATTTTTGTTGTGTTCTTGTGTTCGCGTTCGAGGGTTCCATTGCGTTCGCGTGTGTTCGTCTTTGGTTTGGACCAACAGACAACACCCATGAGTACCTATAGTTGTTTGAAGGGCCACTCACGGAGGCTGCGATCAGAGCTATCTCCGCGTTGGTGGGTTTGGGTGTAGAGTACTACCGCCTCACCATAATGGCGACGAGACCGCATGTGGGCGATGATGCCTCTCATGCACGCACCTAGGCGGTTGTGGCTTGGCAAGCCGCCCCCACTCTCATGAAGCGCCCCTCCACTTCTCACCGTCACCTATATTCCTCTGTTCTTCCATGTCATCGTCGAGGATTTGTCTCCTTCAAGCCCCCTACTGTTGTTTTCATTCCCCGCGTTATGTCGCTTTTGTGTTGTTGTCTTGGTTGGGTCCTGTACTGTTCTCTGCGGCTGCTTCGGCCTGGTAGGAGTAGTCATCTCCGTGGTAGCAACTTGTGTATCTGGTGCCGTCTAAACTACCTGCGCTTCGCGAATCGCTATGCGGGATGGTCTACCTCATGTATGTTTGGCCTGCGGCATGTATCGCCCGCTAGAACATTGGGCTAATGGAAAGGTCTACGATGCTATGCTCTTGTGCTACTATATGTTCCCTAGCCGATTTGCTTTCCCCATGTCACGTCCAAATTACATAATTCTGAATTGGAATGTGAGAGGCCTCAGTACTCCTGCTAGGCGAAATGTTGTGCATGAACTTGTCCAGAGCACAAGAAGCACTATTGTGTACCTTCAAGAAACTACATTAGCAACAATTGACAGGCAATTAGTCATTCAAACCTTGGGTATCAAATTTGCAGACTCCTTCTGTTACCTTCCAGCTATCGGTGTACGGGGCAGCATCCTCCTAGCTATCTCGGATGATCACTTCGACCTTTCTTAGCCAGCCCTCACAACTAATTATGTAAGCGCTCGTGTGACTATGAAAGAAGATGGTATCACTTGGTTCATAACGGGTTTATAGACCTCAAGAGGCTGATGGCAAGGTTAACTTCCTCCAAGAGCTTCGATCGCTTTCACCGACCATATCTCATCAGGAATGGCTAATCCCAGCGATTTCAACCTCATCTATCAAGCTTCAGACAAAGGTAACCAAAACCTAAATCGGCGGCTCATGGGGTCCTTCAGATCGGTGCTAAGCCATCTCGACCTAAAAGACATCAACTTATCCGGCTTGGTGCAATGAGATATCTAACCGCACGCATACAATAATTGATCACATGTTCTGTTCTACCAGCTAGGACCTCCTCTTCCCCACAGCGAACTCTTGTTTCGGACCATTCCCCGCTGCTCCTCATTGGCAAAACGGAGCGGCATCGTTTCAAAGGTTTCCGCTTTGAAAACCATTGGACTAGGTTGAATGGTTTCTTTCAGGCTGTCCAAGAAGCATGGAGCATGCCAGTTTCTTCTCACAACGCCACCAAAAGGTTTCATATCAAACTATCCCGCACGGCAAAAGCACTCAAGCATTGGGTAAAACTCAAAGTCGGCAATACTAAGATTCAGATAGCTATTGCCAAAGAAGTGATTTCCTAGCTTGACAAAGCCCAAGAGTGTCGAACCCTCTCACAGCAAGAACTCCTCTTGTGTCACAATCTGAAAGCAAGATGCTTAGGTCTAGAGATTATAGAAAAAGCAAGAATAAAGCAAAGGTCCCGACTAACCTGGATCAAGCAGGGGGACGCCAACACCAAATTTTTCCATATTCGAGCAAACAATAGAAGGAAGAACCACATCCAAATGTTGCAAACCGATAGTGGGCCTATCACCACTCAGCAAGACAAGGAGGATGAAGCCTTCAAGTTCTTCAGCTCACATATTGGAACTACCGCTTCAAGGATGAGAACCTTGGATTAGACCAGTCTAGGTTACCAGTAGCGGGGTCTTCATCATTTAGAAACCCCATTTGGCGAAGATGAGATCAAGGAAACTATCTTCTCCATGCCACCGGATAAAGCTCCGGGCCCTGATGGCTTCATAGGCCATTTCTACAGAGTATGCTAGGACATACTCAAGAATGACATGGTGGCATCCTTTCAACAATTGTATGATATGCATGTGCAACACTTCGACCTCACAAATTCGGCGAACATCATTCTACTTCCTAAAAAATAAGATTCATCCCGAATTAAGATTTTCGGCCAATTAGCCCGATCCACAGCGTCAACAAATTTTTTGCAAGATTTTGGCAAATCGTCTGGCCCCTTGCCTGGACTCAATCATGTCACCCTGCCAAAGCGCCTTCATCAAGAAAAGATGCATTTAGGTCAACTTCTTATATAGTCAAAATGCGATACGGAACCTGCACAAAACCAACACGCCTTCCTTATTCTTCAAGCTGGACATTGCAAAAGCCTTTGACTCCATCCATTGGGCGTATCTTTTAGAAGTGCTGGAACAGTTTGGTTTCAGTCTTAGATGGAGGGAGTGGATATCAATCTTGATTGCTACCTCATCTTCCAAGTTCCTTATTAATGGCAAGCTCGGGAAAAGATTCCATCATCACAGAGGGGCCCGCCAAGGGGTCCCCTAGCACCGATGATTTTTATTTTAGCGATCAACCCTTTGGCCAACATCATTGACCGTGCAATTCAAGAGGATATCCTTTCCCCGATTCTCTCAAGGACAATTCAGATGAGAACCTCGCTCTATGCGGATGACGCATCCATTTTCTTGAACCCAATAAAGACCAAAATTCAAGCCTTTCAACAAATCTTGCATGTTTTTGGGGGAGCAATAGGCCTAGTAACCAACCTCCAGAAAAGAGTGGTATACCCCATTAGATGTGGGGAGCTTGACCTCCAAGAAATTCTTCAGCCTTTCCCAAGAGAGCACAACCGATTCCCATGCATCTTCACTTCTGACCTACCACCTCACCATCTTCCCTTTAGCAAAGTGGGCAAGGAAGAAGCTGGATAGAATTAGACGATCATTCCTTTGGAAGGGCTCCGATCACGCGAATGGAGGGCATTCCTTAGTCAAATGGGAGAGAGTTTGTTGTCCAAAGAAGCTTGGATGCATAGGAATCTCTGACCTCAAAAAACTTGGTCGTGCTCTAAAGTTAAGATGGATGTGGTATGATTGGAAGAGTAACTCCAAACCCTAGGCCGAACAGAGCTGCCCTGTGACAAAACTGATAAGCAACTGTTCCGAGAGGCTATAGCTATATTCATTGAAAATGGGCAAAAGGTGAGTTTCTGGCACGATCATTGGCTTTCAAACACGGTGCCAAAGTACATAGCACCGAACCTTTTAAAAAAGCAATGAGGAAAAACAGATCAGTTTTCAAGGAATTGCATAACAATAACTGGATGTGCACGGTGAGATCCCTCAACACCTCCCAACAACTTTAGAAATTCATGGCCGTGTGGACCAAAATCTAGCAATTCAACATTGACCCAAACATCCAAGATGACATTGTCTGGACACGGACGTTGAATGGTAAGTACTCTTATAAGTCAGCCTACTTAATGCAATTCCAAGGCATCATTCAGTGTTCCTTCAAAAGGCTGATTTGGAAGGCTAAGACGGAGAACAAATGTAAGTTTTTCACTTGGACCTTAAGCCACGATAAAATCCTAACGGCGGATAACCTAGAGAAGAGAGGATGGTGTAGGATCAAGGATAACCGACTAGAGGGGGGTGAATAGGAGGTTTCTAAATTTTCTTGATCAAATTACCGAAATAAGCAAGATATTCTAATCAAAGATATTTAACACAATCTATGAGCTACAAAATAAGTGCAATAAGTAAAGACAAGAATCAACCGCACAAGGACAAGGGGGTTTTTCCCGTGGTATCGAAGATTTGTCGATCTTCACTAGTCCACGTTGAGGAAGCTTGACCACTCAAGCCGGCTCCACAAATTAAGCCTACCCTCGATCACTTGGTTGTTCTTCCTCCTCTCCGGAGTTGGTGAACACCGACCAATCACAACCGGCAACGGGTCTCTTCACAAGCTTCTTTGAAGAGATCACCGAGCAACCTTCGCCAAGTCGTCTAGGTGCCGACAAGCACCAAGAGAATAGAACTTGAACTTCACTTGACGACAATCAAGAGCCAATGGATCAACTAAGAATGCAATGCTCTTGTTTTTGCTCACTACCTCACAAATGTGTGCAAAGAGAGTAAATGAGGAGTGAGAGGAGTGCTCAAGGCTCAAATGAATTGAATGAATGCTCAACAACACGTCCTTGAGCTGGTGGGGGTGTATTTATACCCCCAACAACCAAATATGACCGTTATGCAGAAAATCAGGCAAAAGTCAGGGAAATCGGAAGTTCAGCGAAGACAAAGTGCGGAACTACCGCGACTTCACTCGAGTGCCTGCTATCAGCGGTCATTACGGTGAGCATTAAATGCTCAACTAGCCGTTGGATTTATGTGCGGAACTTCCGCCATAAGGATTTCGGTTCTTCCGATTAATCGGAAGATCCGCTTTTACACAGCGGAACTACCGCACTCGTGAAAACGGCTAAGTCCCAAAACGGGTGCTCTCTGGAAAAAAACCGACCGTGCATAATTCGGAGCAACCGATTAAGCGGAACTTCCGCTCATTTCATTGCGGAACTTCCGCGCTTGAGAATTTGGCTAAGTCCCCAAAACGGATGCTCTCTGGAAAAATTCGACCGCACATATTCCGGAGCAACCGATTTATCTAACTTCCGCTCATTTCATTGCGAACTTCCGCACTCGAAAATCGGCTAAGTCCCGAAAAGGATGCTCTCTGGAAAAATCAAGCCGCAGTTTTTCGGAGCATCCGATTAATCGGAACTTCCGCTCATACAATTGCGGAACTTCCGATTGTTTTCTGGAAAAAATGATTTTCTTTTTAAACCAAACCAAAAGAACATGCATGATCCTAAGTTGATCCAAAGGCATAATGAGATGCTTTCAAGCTACTAGACAAGCTCCCCCTTAATAGTACGACATTTATCCTATAATCCGGTCTTCCTCCATACTCAAGACCTAGAAAATCAAAAGGGTCCTAGTCTATTTATACCTTGTCTTTGAGATCAACTCCATCTTTTCAACATTCTTTGACATGCAGCTCCTTGGATTCACTTTGTCATTTGGGACTATGCCTTGTAAACACTTCAACAAACATGTTAGTCCCATATTCACATAATGTCATTAATTACCAAAATACAATTTTTAGGGGCCTAGATGCTTTCAGATGGTCACACCAACCTCTCTGTAGCCTATGCAACCAAGCCCCATAAACTTCGCCGCATCTATGCACGTTGTGCCCCTACGCTCTTGAGACTTAGACTAGGGTGTTCAGCCTCACAAACTACAACATTTTGAGTCATGTGCCTCCTCAAAATTTCAGAAGTTTAATGGCTTGGTGGCAACAAGCTAGCCAACTGAACCTCAAAGGAGATAGAAAAAACTTCAACAATTTAGTCATTTACATAGTCTGGAACATTTGGAAGGAAAGAAATAGGAGGATTTTTGAAAAAGTGGATTTGACCTCGCAGGAGCTCGCTTCCAAGATCAGAGAGGACATCATCCTACGGGAGCAAGCTTTTATTGTTTACTTTTTCTCCTTCGTAGTGAATCTTTGCAGCTCTCAGTCGCAATCTTTTGTTGTATATCCATTTTTCCTCTTGGGATTGTTTCCCCTTAATTACCTTTAATGAAATTGGTAGAGCTTCTGCATTATCACTCAAAAAAAGCTCACAACAAATACTACAGAAAAAAAGAATGAGTCTAAGCCTTGGTATCTCATTTGGGTAGGCCAAGAAGAGACGATCGGTAAAGAGACTTGTTGAGATATGTGATCTGAATTCCTATTGTGGTCGAATTCAAACTTGCCATATTAGCGGATTAGTTTTCTAACTTGGACTCCAAGTCATGTTACCCCTTTATATACCTCTTGTAAGCCGCACGAGAAGAAGACGCTTCATTATAATCCCCTGCGATTTGAAAAACACTCCTTATATAGCGATCATCGCCGGTTGGCGTTCGTAGTTTTTTCCCGCAAGGGTTTTCCACGTAAAATTTGTGTCTCCCTCTTGTCCCTATTTTTAACAAGTGGTATCAGAGTACAGGAGATTAGGGTTCTGAAAGAGATACGAACAAAAAAATCCAATCTGTGAGCCGCCGTCTCGCGGGGAAATCGTCCGCACGATTGCCAAGTCGCACGGCGACGTCGCATCACATCTTCGGTCCTGCGCGCTGAAAGAAGCAACTGCAGCACACGCCCGTCCTCGGCCCTCCTACTTTCACGCTTGGAGAAAATTGCCACGGCCGTCCCAAGCGCAGTAGCACGTCTATGTCGCCATCAGCCGAGTCCATCGGCACGAAAGCGCCCGCAGAAGCAGTAGGAACCCAAGCTTGCCTCGGACGCAAAAATCGTTCGCTCGCCTTGATCCGAACACAGTAACCCAACGTGTGTGTTTGATTGAAGACATCAGAGGATAAACGCAAAAGCACTCCAAGAAAACAAGTCCAGCCGACACAAGTTCCAAGTTTTTTTCTTTTTAATCTATCACATCTCATCAATCTTTTTCTTTTGTGCAAAGATTACGTAGAGAAGAAAAAGGTCAGCAGCATAAGTTCAAGGAAACTTCTTTCTATTTTTTTATTAAATCACCGAGAAAGCTCCCTGGTTGATTCACGTGGAGATCCGATTTCTTGTGATTTTTTGCTAAGTCCACCCAAGAAGTGTATCAGGAGTTTCGACGATTTTTGGTTTGCGTACACAGAAGGTGTACCAAAGAGGTCGTGATTTTTGCTTGGTTTACACAGATCAGTATCAGCAAATTTCAAGTTTTATTCCTCATGATAATTTTAAAGTATGATCTTTCACTCCTAGGTCGAGACACAAGATTTTCGCTGTGGCAAGTCAAGATGAGGGCTATGTTGGCACATATGGATTTGGATGATGCATTGGAAGGTTTTGAGAAACAACCTACCACATGGATCGCAGATGAGAAGTGTAAAGATTGTAAGGCTTTATCTCAGATTTATCTTCATTTATCAAATGATATTTTGCAGAAGGTTTTGAAGCGGAAGACATCTGCTGCATTATGGCTGAAGTTGGAACAAATTTGCATGACAAAGGATCTCACCAGCAAGATGCATCTCAAGCAGAAGTTGTGCTCTCACAAATTGCAAGAAAGAGGATACATGCTTGATCATCAATTTTAAAGAGATTGTTGCCGACCTAGAGTCGATGGGGGTAAAATATGATGATGAGAATTTGGGTCTTATTCTTTTGTGTTCACTGCCTAGTTCTTTTTTAAATTTCAGAGATACCATATTATATAGTAGAGATACTCTCACTCTTTATGAAGTTTATGAAGCTTTGCATGCTAAGGAGAAGATGAAACAGATAGTAGCTTCTGAAAATTCTAGTTTGCAAGGAGAAAGCTTGTTTGTTCGTGGCGGAAAAAGGTGAAGAACTGAAACAATGGATCTCGATGTAAAAGTTCAAACGGCTACAAGAACCAGTCAAAATTAAAGGCAAGTACAAGTCGTGCAAATATTGCAAGAAAAGTGGGCACGACATCTCTGAATGCTGAAAGCTGCAGAATAAAGAAAAGAGAACGAGCTATTATAAGCCAAAAGGTAAACCAGATGATGAATGTAAAGCCTCCTTTGTTGTTGATGATAGTTCTGATGGATAAATTCTTGTTGCTTTTGTTGGATGTGCTAAGACCAATGATGAATGGATTCTTGATTCTGCAAGTCCCTTTCATATGTGTCCTAATAGGGATTGGTTTGCCACCTATGAAATTGTTGAAGGTGGTACTGTGTTGATGAGTGATAATTCATCTTGTAAGGTTGCAGGAATTGGTTCAGTTCAGATCAAGATGTTTGGTGGCATTGTTAGAACTTTGACAGATGTGAGGCACATTCCAGATTTGAAAAAAACCTCATCTCTTTGAGTACTCTTGATGCTAAAGGGGTATAAGTATTCTGGTGAAGGTGGAGTTTTGAAGGTATCAAAAGGCTCTCTTGTTGTGATGAAAGCTGATATTAAATATGTCAATCTGTACCATCTGTGAGGTACTACAATATCAGGTAATGTTGTTGTAATTTTAAGTTTATTATATGATTCTGATGCTACTAATCTTTGGCATATGCGCCTTGGACATCTAAGTGAAATTGGTTTGGCAGAATTGAGTAAGAGATACTTCTTGATGGACATAGCATCGGCAAGATAAAATTTTGTGAGCAGTATGTGTTTGGCGAACACAAGAGGGTGAGATTCAATACTTCAGTTCATACTACAGAAGGTATTTTGTATTATATATATTCTGATTTATGGGATCCATCTCGCAAGACATCACTAGGAGATGCTTGATATATGTTAACAATTATTGATGATTACTTTAGAAGAGTGTGACCTTATTTCTTGAAGTATAAATCAGAAGTATTTTCAGCATTTAAAGAGTGGAAGACTATAGTTGAAAGGCAAAATGAAAAGAAAGTAAAGAAACTTTTCACTGAAAATGGGATGGAATTCCGTTATAATGAATTTGAATCATATTGCAAGACTGAAGACATTGTGAGGCACTACACCGTTCCTCATACTCCTCAACAAAACGGTGTAGCTGAGCGTATGATCAGGACCATCATTTCCTAGGCTTATTGTATTTTGCCTAATGCATGTTTGCATAGGCGTTTTTGGGCTAAAGCAGCTTCCACCACTTGCTATTTTATTAATCGATCACCCTCTATTGCAATTGAAAAGAAGACTCCAAATGAGATATGGTCTAGTTCTCCAGCAAATTATTCAGAATTAAAGTTTTTGTTGTACCGCTTATGCTCATGTTGATAATAGAAAATTAGAGTCTAGAGTTGTTAAGTGCATCTTTCTTGGTTATAAATCTGGTGTTAAAGGATACAAGTTGTGGAATTCTGAAACAAATAAGGTTGTGATTAGCATAAACATTATCTTTAATGAATCTGTTATGCTTCATGATAAACTACCTACTAATGTTCCTGTTGAGAGTGAGCAGAATTCAAGTGTTTAGGTGGATCATTTTGTTGGTTCATATAACACATCAGATAAGGAAAATATTATTGTTCATGATGCACTTATTGTTGATAATCCTTCTATTATTGAGTAGCCACCACAACGGTCCATTGCAGTTGATAGACCTAGGAGGGAGATTAATCCACCCAAGAGATTGATTGAAGAAGCTAATATTGTTGCTTATCCTTTGAGTGTAGTATAAGAAATTGAAGGTAATGTGCAACCTTTATCATACTCTGAGGATATTGGCTCTACTGATTGTAATAAGTGGATAACTGCTATGCATGATGAGATGGAGTCACTTGAAATGAATGGAACTTGGGAACTAGTGGAATTACCAAAGGAGAAGAAGCATGTTCATTGCAAGTGGATTTTCAAAAGAAAGGAAGGTATTTCTCCTACTGAACCAGTAAGGTATAAAGCAATGTTGGTTGTTAAAGGTTATAGTCAGATTCTAGGTATTGAATTTAGTTATGTCTTTCCCTATTTGTGAAGTATAGTTCTATTCGCACTTTACTCAGTATTGTTGCTATGCATGATTATGAACTTGAGCAATTAGATGTTAAAACTGCATTTCTATATAAGGAGTTAGAAAAAGACATTTATATGGACCAACTTGAGGGTTTTGTTATTCTGAAAAGACATCTTGTTTGTAGAGTAAAGACATCTCTTTATGGTTTGAAGCAATCTCCTAGGTAATGGTACAAGATATTTGACTCTTTTATGCTCTCTCATGATTTTAAGCGGTATGATTATGATAGTTGTGTCTATTTAAATACCGTTAATGATTCAGCTATTTATTTGCTTCTCTATGTTGATTATATTTTGATTGCTGCAAAATATAAGCCAGAAATAGTAAAACTGAAAGCACAATTAAGTAATGAATTTGAGATGAAAAACCTAGGTGCAAAGAAGAAAATTCTTGGCATGGAGATTATTAGAAAGAGAAAATTTGGCAAGTTATACCTTAGTCAATAAGGTTATATTGAGAAGGTTCTTCGTCGTTTTAATATGCATAATGCAAAACCAGTGAGTACTCCATTAGCTTCGCATTTCATATTATCTTCATCTTTATGTCCTGAGTCAAATTATGATATTGAGTACATGTCTAGAGTTTCATATTCCAGGTGCAGTTAGTTCTCTTATATATGCCATGGTTTGTTCTCGTCCTGATTTATCTCATGCACTAAGTGTTGTTAGTAGCTACATGGCTAATTCTAGAAAAGAGTATTGGAAAGCAGTTCAGTAAATTTTTAGATATTTGTGTGGCACTACTAATGCTCGCTTGTGGTTTGGGAATTCTAAAGATGAACTTGTTGGTTATGTTGACTCTGATTATTCTGGTGATTTGGACAAGAGGAGATCTCCCACATGTTATATTTTCACCATTGGTGGTTGTGTTGTTAGTTGGAAGACAAGTTTGTAAGCTGCTGTAGTCTTATCTACCACTGAAGTAGAATATATGACTATTTCTGAAGCTTGTAAAGAAGCTATTTGGTTTAGAGGTTTGTACACTGAGCTTTGTGGAGATAATTCTTGCACTACTATATTTTGTGATAGTCAGGGTGCTATATGCCTTACAAAGGATTAGATGTTCCATGAGAGAACAAAGCACATTAATGTGAAATATCACTTTATTCGAGGTGTTATTGCTCAAGGTGATGTCAAGGTGTGCAAGATAAGTACTCATGATAATCCAGCTGATATGATGACAAAACCAGTTCCTATTACTAAGTTTGAGCTTAGCTCAAACTTAGTTGGTATTACAGTTTAGTCCTAGAGACTAATTGGTGCACGGTAATTTTTATCTTATTGTGGAGGCTTTTTGGTGATTGATGATTCTTCATTTTGTTACAAGAGAAAATTCGTCTCAAGGTGGAGATTGTTGAGATATGTGATCCGAATTCCTAATGTGGTCGAATTCAAACTTGTCATATTAGCGGATTAATTTTCTTACTTAGACTCCAAGTCATGTTACCTCTTTATATACCTCTTGTAAGTCGCACAGGAAGAGGACGCCTCATTGTAATCCCTGTGATTTGAAAAACACTTATCATATAGTAATCATTGCCGGTTAGCGTCCATAATTTTTTTTCGCAAAAAGTTTTCATGTAAAAATTCATGCCCCCTTTTATTCCTATTTTTAACCAGACTAGCGCTGTGCCATCTCAATCCTCTCCCGTGGATCAGACAGCGATGCATCTCGTATTGCCTGTAGAATGGAATCAGTAGCAAGCTCCCTGCAGGTAAAAAAATAAACAAATTAAGGCAGCTGACAAGACAATAGAGCTGCACCAAAAATAAGCAGCGGCAACAACAAAAACAACAATCCAAGAGCATTCCAACCTCTTGATTAGAATTTTTATAGTGTGTTTTGAGTATTGGGCACAACTCGACAGGAGCAATGGGCTTCTTTGCTTCTGGATGTGTTACACTTAAGCTACCTTGACTCAGGAGTTCATAAAATGCATTGACTGCGGAGACACCCTAAAAGTAAAATCACAGAGAAACTTAGCATATAGCCATCCCATGTCAAAAACAGATCCAGATTCCGGATAGTCAGGCAAATTTTATATTAATAAGACGATAACACTAACCTGGATAGTCCCTTTGCCTTCGATGCTGCCCCCCATTTCCAGAGTCAGCCCCCTTGGCTAACTTCTGCCCATACCATGCATTACGACCTTTCAGCAGTGTGACATGTATCGGCTAATAATGGTCCAGCCGGTTTCTCAGGGTCTTCTGCTAGGAGGTGGGTGATGTAAATCATTTCAGACGTGCAAAGTGAATAATAAACTGATTTGCTGGTTGCACTCTCATTGGTTAGTGCCGCCACCATACCTACAAGAAAATAAGATGTTCAGCAACACGATTGAAATATTAGGCTCCCAAATGGAAATGTAGAAGTGATAAAGAATATGTATGCATAGTGGAGACCTCATATCACCTAGATCTCATATTTTGCAATGTACTGAATTTACTCTTTATAATATATGACATGGAAGCTATGCATACTATATCAGAATTAAGGTGCTTCCCTGGTCAGTCTGACGAAATGTCAAAGCAACATTGCATTTGGAAGCATGCAGTGTGTGAAAGAGATAATAGCAATGCAAGCTAAAGTGAATACAATTGCAAATAGCATACTTCATGCTATAGAACAGAAATTATTCCAACATAAGATGAAAAATTAGAAAAATTCTGGTTTAATTGTTAAAACTGGTCATAGTTTTTGTTTCAAGTATCCCATGTGAGCTGCAACAAGGAGAGTCCAACTGATGGTTTCATTGTCCCAATCAAAAAATTTCAACGCAGTCCGAACATAGTAAGACGGTAAAGAGCACATGGAACTTACCAGCACCAATGGCATGTATGTTCTTTAAGCCACCCATGACTTCATGAGTAATGAGATCATTATTATCCCATACAATAAAATGAGGCTGCCTCAAAAATTTAGCAAGAGGTTTCCTCCACTTGTCAGCTCCTCACTTGCGAGCATTTGCATATTCTTTGTTATAAATCTCAGAAGCAATGTTAGGGCCTCAAGGTATAGAATATTCTCTAATGGAACTCCCAACTGCAACAAAAACCCACGATCAACAAACCACAAGCAAAAGCCAAAAAGTACAACATGGAAAAACAAAATACTTTACAGTATACAATAAATTCAGATGAAGAGCAGAGCCAGAAGATGTCAGGATTCAATTCAGTAAAATAAAGCCAACAAGCAAATCACAAACTTGTGATGGGTAGAAATGGCAAACCAGAATATGCGCTATTCAGTACTAATTCAGATAAGAGATATACATGGAGTATCAGGCGCCAGCTAAAGGGATTGCAGAGAAACAATAACACATGGACATTTATGGTGGACCATCTAGTAAGGGAATTAACTAGCTCTCCGAATATTCAACAACGGACATAGAGAATGTGCCATATAATCATGCAATAAATCTGAAGGACATTAGGTACAGATCAAGATTAGCCTGCAAATTTCGTCAAGAACATTCCACAGACCACAGTGCTGTACCTTGATTCAGTTCAGCAGCAACTAAGTCTTCCTTTACATTAGTTAGCCCTACTTCCGCAAACATTACGATACGAGATCAAAGAAACTAGTAACTCAACCATCGACTTGATGCCATCGAAAGAAAGGATTAATCAGATAGGATAGCCAAAAGACCAGCAAAGAACTCACTTGCATTGCTGATCATCTTCGTCGGGGTAATGATCCGGGGCACAGGGTCGAGCGACGCCTCGATCCCCTTTGCCAGCGAGATGACCACCGGCGGTCTGACACCTCCCTGGTCTCCGTGGACGGCAGCCCATTGATGACTATATCGGCATCCCAGACGGCCTCCTGCAGGTTGGTGCAATGTCCCGTTTTCAGACGGTAAATAGTAACTACCTCGATTTCCGATCTTCATTCGAATTTTCAAATTTGGTTTACAAAAACTCCTAGCTTCCGTTGAGCTCGGGTTTGTATTTCAAACCTTCTTTCAAATTCTGGATTCAAAATTTGCTTTGAATCCACCTTTTTCAAATTCTGGGCCTATCCTTTTCTTCTTGGGCCGGTTTTTCTCTGGCCCACCGTTTTTCCCACCCCGGCCCGGTTTCTCGCCCAGCCCAGCCTCTCTTCTGCCCTCCCCTTTTCTTCTTCTGCTCATCCGCATCTCCCCCATGAGCCGCCATTCCTCTCCCCTCTCCCGACTCCTCCGCCCGCTCCCCCCTCACCTCTCTCGCTCGCCCGGGGCCCGACCGACCAGACCCGCTTCCTCCGGATCTGGAGCCATCTGCGCCATAGCCTCCCCACGCCGTCCACCGACCCCGTCCCCTCCTGCGCCGTCCGGCTTTCCTCCATCTCCGCCCGGCGCGCCTCCGCCCGAGCCCCGCCCGGACAGCCTCCTGCCGCCGCTCGTCCTCCGCCCGACATCCCGCCTCCTCGGATTCGGCGCCGCTTGCCGCAGCTCCGCTTTGCGCCAACCCCGCCGCCTCGCACCGCCTTGCACGACTCCACGCGACGCTGCGCCAGACGGCTTCCCCTCTCGCCACTCCGCCGCCTGCTTTTCCGCCTCCCTCGACTATAAAAGGCCGAGCCCACCCCCTCTTCACCTCCTCTTCTCTCAGGCCGCCACCCTTCTCCCCTCCCTCCGGCTGCTCCACCTAATCCGCACCACCGGAGCTCCGCTCTTCGCCCGACACTCCTCCGCCCGACGGTCGGGCTTCCCCACCATGCACTTGCCGCCCGTGCGCCTCTCCGACCCGCCTCGGCTCGGCGGCGGCCGTCTCTACCGCTTCACCCGCCCACGACAGCTCGGTGAGCTCCCTGCACCGCCCGGTGCTCATGCGCTCCTCCCTCCCTCTCCTCCCTTCGCCGCCATCGCCGTCGTTCGCCTCTGCGCTCGTGCGCTCGGTCGCCGCCGCCGCCTCTCGGTGCCGCCCGGCCGCGCCGCCTCCTCTCGGCATCCTCCTCGCCAGCAACCCATTTTGCCGGACCCTGCCGCCCCTCCGACCGCCGCTCGCCGCTAACGGCCGCCGCCGAACGCCTTCCATGGCCATAGGGGTGAGATGACGGAAGGGGCAAGGTAGTTTGAAACGTTACTGTGACAATCGCTCAACTACATGACTAAGGAATCATGTGGGGTAACGAGTACGATTATCTCTTGTGGGTACAGTGTACAACCTCTACAGAGTCTAAACTATTTAAACAGTCGCGCCTACGGTCAAAGGCGGTCATAGGAACTTAACTTGAGTTAGTTCTATTTCAAAAACCTTTGTGGGTGGATTGAAAATGTGATGGGCTCATCTAGCCCTTGTTTTGGACTTTTCTGGGTAGCCTTACCCAGTGCTGATAATCGGTGGATGTAACCGCTATCAAAATTAAACATGAGGTGGAGGTAACCTCCTGATGAACCTCGGAGGTTCTGATTTGGCCCGATCTTTCGATGAGAAGATAAATTCGGTACAAGTCGCTCAACTCTCACGATCCTGGCTACAAACTCGCAAGGCCCGAAACCACCCAATCGCTGAACTGCTCGACAAGTCGTTATCAACCGTGCACGAATACCCGGATGACCTGATCACGAAGATCAATTCCTGCATACACCGAAGAAGCACGCAAGAACAAGATAAAATAGAATCTGAATTGCAAATATATGATTGAGTTCAAAAGGTGGGATTCCGCAGAGATCCTTTACGGTTGGTCTAGTCGATACAAGCGAAGAACGAGAGTTTTCATAATGGAGAAACTAATCAAACGAAATCTATGAAAACTAGAGGAGTGCGACCTCCTGATATAGGGAAGTGTAAGCCGCACATAGCTAACAAAATAGGGGGTGGTACTATTCATACACTGTTCACAGTGCTATTACTGTTCACATGAACAGTATGGGCCGCATTAGGTGCCCGACTAGCGTATGGGCCAATTCCGGTACGATTACAAGGCCCAAATTGGCCCAATATGTGATATAACACCTTTTGATGATTTCTAAGTTCACAGAAGGAATTTGGAGGTGAGACTGGATCCATTGGAAAGAACTCGGAATAAGCATTCCAACAAGCCCAAGAACACCCAAATCGGACTACGTTTGCAAATGTTATATGCGTTTAGAGTCGGTGTTGTCTCCGGAGGCCGAATTGGATTCCAAAACGTATCCAGCTCGAACTCTTGCTTAGCTTGGACAAAAAGTGATGTGATGCTGCACAAATATACATTTAGATCATTAGGTAGCATCATATAGTTCATATAATATAAATACACTCCTAAAAACGAGCTCACCTGATAATTTAAGTGAAGCGTACGAGCTCTTGTAATTGGAATAGCAAGCATAGCAAATGTGGTTGTATCCATAGGGGTCATGTCCTCGGCATCCTCCCCTTCTTGAAAACAAAGCCGTCCTTGGCTTTTGGTAATCTGAAAATAGGGTAACAAAGAAGCCAAGGTGTATGCATGGTATATGTATTTGTCATATGTTTTAACTGCTCTTCATTGTTGCACAATTAATGTTATAAAACAGCAGCAATCATAAAAGCTCATTGTATTATTAGCCCAAGAATAATCATATATGTTAATGAGCAAAACAAGATTTCTCACACAGCAATTATTGCAACTAGTTTTGCAAATATAAGTAAAGCATTTATACAATTCAAATCTCTGAAGTTGTAAACTTGTAGTGGTAGCACATATGGGCAAATCTACAACCTTTGGAATCAAACAAAGTTCATCCATATAATCATATTTCAATTGAGCGTTAGCAAATTCATCTAGCAAGGGTGAAAAGATTTAAAAGTTCTTCCATACTTCAATATTATTATGCAGATTGTCAATATTAGATGGTGCAATAAGAGATGAACACATAGGCATTGGATGATCACCAAAGTTTATTTTTCTCTCATAATGAACAAGATTCGATACACAAGAATTGTTGTTCAAAACAGTAAGCTTCAATTCATCTTTGTGATCACAAGTTATGCATATTCAATACACATGAAATTGATTGTCCACACCATAATCTCCAATCAAATTAAACTTATATCCAGGGGTATACGCACTAGACAAGGATTTCAAACATACGATTTTAGAAACTTTCTCCATATCATGTGACAATTTCATTGGTGGATTCAACATAATGTAACATAAAGAATCAGTAGAAGAAATTCTAGTCAAAATTTCTTTATATCTAACCAATTCCACATGATCATTATATGTGATTGACTCATGATATGAATCCCTCAAAACAGCAGGCATCTCAATTATGTTATCACATGGTGTACTCAAGTCAATATGTAAATCAACAAGTTTATCACATGGTGCACTAAAATCAATGCAGTCTGAATTCTCTTCATGAAATATGTGCATATCAGAATTGTTTTCCACTAATATTTGCTCTAAAATAGCATGAACAGTGGACAATTGTAGTTCTTCACAAGCATACTCACCTTGAGAGGTGATAGCACCACGATCTTTACCTTTTTGGCTCTCCTCAGATGATGTAAGTGCATCCATCTCCTCTAATGACATAATATATGCCAGATCACCCTTCATCTCTTCAAGCATCTCGCCGGTATCTGTAGATGTAGTAGGATCCAAAATAATATTAGCATTTTCAGTTACCTTAGGTTGCACCTCGCTTTTGACCGTGGGTGGAGGAGGTACAAAACGACGTTGCAATTTCTTCTTCATCTACTCCCATGTGTACATGAAGTGGTACTCGATATTTGACCACCAACGTTGAACATCACTGATCAGCGCCGTCCTTGCCATGCGCATCTTCTCATAAGGATCAAGGTCATGTCTTTCAAAGTAGATTTCCAACATAGTAACACATATGAAATAGTCCAACGATGTACTCTCAACGGTGAATGGCATGATGTATGCTGGTAGTTGTTTACCTTTGAGTTCAAATCTGCCCGTAATGTCATCGTAATCTACCAACTTCAACCAACCTATCATTGTTAGTTGAAAATGAGGAAACAAATCACAGTGTATATGCTCCTATCAAATACTAGGTTCTGGCATTTCAACAATTGCTCTCTCACAACGCCTTACCAGGTCCTTACTAGTTCTTACCAATGCAGCAAGGAATTGGTACAACCGGTGGCTAGTTTGTGATACTCTCACTTGCGATTAGCCCAACGATTACAATGAATGGAACCTACTGAGTTAGTAGGAAGTGGAGCTCGGAAGGCTTCAATATGGTAGCAAGGATCAACAATAATCAAATCAGTTAATACAAGTTCAAAAATTGTTCAAAATACTAGTCAATATTGCTGATCCTAGCCTAATCAAAGTTAGCTAATCAAAACCCCACTAAGAGATGTGTATGCACACACAAAGATAAATGTGACTTGATGTAAGCAATGAAAAACCTCACAACAAGTGCTAGGAGAGACGCTAACCAAGTACACAAACTTCTTTGTAGGGCATAAGATTGTTCACACAATGTAGTGTACAAAAACAGAATAACGTGCAGCATAAACAGCCCGATAGTTTAAGCAAAAAAAACAATAGTTAGTCTCGAGCGATGAAAGAGCAAATTTTATATGGCTTATATATACTCATCTGAAAAGTTTCGATAAGATCTACAACTTTGCAGTTGAGGTGAACGCCACATTCCGAAGGGAAGACTGAAAGAAATGGCAAAACCATAAAAGTAAAACTTGCGACACAAATTCGGGTTGAAGATGGCCGATTCGGCTTAAGTGGAAGGGATGCACCTCGTCGTTAGCTTTCCAACGAGCACCAGAACGTCCAAAATAGATACCGTATGCAAAAGTTATACCTGTTTTAGTGAAGGTATCTCGGAAACGGAATTGTACTCGGACTTGAAACCAACTCGGCTCCAATATTGAAACTGCTATATCTTTTGATTCCGTGGGCCAAACTTGTTGAAATTTGTTGTGCAAGCTTGTGGCTATATGTAGAAGGACTCCACCAATTTTCACTGGTTTTTGACGTAAGATTGTTTTTCTTATTTTTTTTCTACCACAGCTTTTGTTCTGTGCGGCGGCCTCTTTCTCCTTCTATTATTTGCCGGCCTATGGTTTTCCACAAGTCGCGAATAACATCAAAGTGTTCTCTCTTTTTTGTGCAGATTAGAGGAGTTCTAACCCATGAATTTTCTATTTTAGATGCAAAAACTAAGAACCCTAAAGAATAACTAAGCGACGCAAAGGAAAAACACGAGAAGCAATCTAGACAACGACCAACTAAATAATAACTAGAACTAAAGATCAGCAACTAGACACGACATTGCAACCAAAGATTCTACAAGCAAACTGAAAAGAAAAAATTGCAAAGGCTCAAAGGGCTCGGTACGGATAATAGATGTGAATTTTTTCTTTTGGCAATTTTCTGAACTCTAGGTATGAAAAACGAATCTATTACTAGAAAACTGGAAACTCTCACTGATGAACTGTAGCTCTGATACCACTTGATGAACCTCGGAGGTCCTGATTTGGCCCGATTTTTCGATGAGAAGATAAATTCGGTAGAAATCGCTCAACTCTCACGATCTTGGCTACGAACGCGCAAGGCCCGAAACCACACAATCGCTGAACTGCTCGATAATTCGTTATCAACCGTGCACGAATACCCAGATGACCTGATCACGAAGATCAATTCCTGCATACACCGAAGAAGCACACAAGAATAAGGTAAAATGGAATCTGAATTGTAAATATATGATTGAGTTCAAAATGTGGGATTCCGCAAAGATCCTTTACGGTTGGTCTAGTCGACACAAGCGAAGAACGAGAGTTTTCACACTGGAGAAACTAATCAAACGAAATCCACGGAAACTAGAGGGGTGCGACCTCCTTATATAGGGAAGTGCAAGCCGCACATAGCTAACAAAATAGGGTGTGGTACTATTCATATAATGTTCACGGTGGTGTTACTGTTCACATGAACAGTATAGGCCCCATTAGGTGCCCGGCTAGCGTATGGGCCAATTCCGGTACGATTACAAGGCCCAAATTGTCATAAATAGGTGATATAGTATCTTCTTTTGATTTTTTCAAAGTTCACAGAAGTAATTTGGAGGTGAGACTGGATCTGTTGGAAATATCTCGGAATAAGCTTTCCAACAAGCCCAAGAACACCCAAATCGGACTCCGTTTGCAAAAGTTATGTGCGTTTAAAGTCGGTGCTGTCTCCGGAGGCCGAATTGGATTCCAAAACGTGTCCAGCTCGAACTCTTGCTTAGCTTGGACAAAAAGTGATGTGATGCTGCACAAATATACATTTTCATCATTATGTAGTATCATATAGTTATATAATATAAATATACTCATAAAAAATGAGATCATCTGATAATTTAAGTGAAGCGTACGAGCTCTTGTAACTGGAATAGCAAGCATAGCAAATGTGGTTGTATCCATAGTGGTCATATCCTCTCGCCTCCGCTATTATTTAATATTGCACTTACTCTCTTTAATAAAATACAATTTGTTTAAAATGCTAAGTCATAAGAAATTTGTAACTACGATAATTGAAAATATTACTTTAGCAAATAAAAGAACATGAGTCATCCTTGTTAAGCCTTGTATGTATACTGTTGCATACTGTGTGTTGGCTCACGAGCACGGTGGTTATGCTCATTCTCGCTCTTTCCCCCAAACCCTCAGAAGCAGGAAATCCTGAAGTTTTCGACTCCTACGAGGAACCAGATGTCTGAAGACCCAGGAGTTCTTGAAGCATAGTTTAGTCCTTAGTTGTTCTAGTCTCGCCCCAATCTAGTTGACTCCGCCGGTATTTATGTGCATACTATATTGTCTGAGTTTTCGGGTAATATCGGATGTACACAGGTTTCCCTAGTCGCTTGTTTGTGGAGAGATGTGCCCTCACCCTTTTTGCTTCCATTGTCACTTCCGCTACTTTGTGATGTATTTGTTTGGCATGTTCGGCCTTTATTATAAAACTTGGCCCGAAGAGGTCTATGTAAACTCTGATGTGTTAAATTAATGTATGGTATGATTTTAAGCCGTGTATGAAATGATTCAGTGATGTATCTGTGAGTGCTATCTACTGATACAGGGAATAGCACAGTGTATTCCCAGAGGATTTGGGATTAGAAAATCCGGGTCTGATAGTTGGTAACGACCTTGAGTGGGCAGAGCGGCGTGTCGATCATGTTGAGGCAGAATCCATCACGGAGTATCTCGTCGGCATAGAGCGTGTCGCCGAACCGCGCCTCGACGTACTTGAGGTAGGCACATCGGGATGTGCTAGGAACTGAAGATGGAAGCAAAGGCGCGTGAAGGATGTTTCAGTTAAGTGAAGAAAACGTTTCGGTGTTTGAAGATCCAACGATGGAGATTGTCTCAAAAACTCTTTAAAGGAAGTTCTACGATTGAGTAGGACGGAGCTCTTTACTGTGCGTCTCAGACATAGTAACAAAGATCCATCAAATGCACTGTAGCTGTCATTTCGTTTTCACTGCAAATATTCCTCATGTAAGGGCTATAAGGCTCGTAGATGCGGAATTGATTGGCTATTGCGAATATTATTCTCTTGTTTAGCTTTTAGATAGTTCCTTATTAGCATCTGTTAGACTACTTTCCCCTTTATCAAATCTGAGATGGAACAGATAGCTATTTCCTTCGCGATTACTCTTGTTTTATTTTCTGTGATTCCTGAAGTTCTTTACAATTGGTATCAGAGCCAGCGATTTCCTTGGCTAGGTTTTCGTTGGGTGGCGATTTGATTTGGAACTCGAGTAGGGTTGGTGGGACACTATAAAATCCCCAATCTCGAGTCTCAGATTGGGAAGTCGGAAGAGATCTAAGGGAAAGAGAAGGGACTAATTTCACCGTAAAATTCCAGAACTAATACCCTCGGATCTAGGCGAGGATGACTCGAGGAAGCAGCAGATCGGTGGTTGAGCCAAGTGACAGCGCAAAGGCGATCGTGCTCAAGCAGGAGATCGTTGAAGCATATCTCAAAATTGATCAAGTCCAGAATCAGATCACAACTATTCAGGAGAAGGTGGAAAAGATGGAAGATATTCCAAGGAAGATCGACAATATGGAATGTATGATGAAAACCTTACTGATACAGCTAGGGCTTTTGATAGTAGATCCTCCTAGTTCTTCTTCTCGGATTCAGACTAGGAATGTAGAAGTAATCACCGAAGAACAAGAAGTAGTGAGGACAGAACTAGAACGAGATCTAATGAAAAGATTGTGTGAAATGAAGGGTGTTAACGTGACTAGCACTACGGGTGTGATCCTAGAAGGATTTCCAAAAGATAGGATGGGAGATCACACACTATCATTTGCTCCTGTTTCTTAATAGGCAGTACTCATTCCCAGTTTTTGCACCTACCACACATACGTTCCAACGCAATGGGTTGATGACAGAGAAGGGAGAGCCAATTAACTTGAGGCTAGCTAGAAAAGGCGAACCAGTTCAGAAGATCTATTGCCAGAGGACCAAAACTAGAGTTTCCAAAATTCAATGGTGAGAACCCTCTAGGGTGGATAAGACAAGCAGAGAAATATTTTAAAATGACAGAAGTGCGAGATGAATGCAGAATTGACATTGCACAGATGTATGTCATTGGAAGAGCTGATGTGTGGTTAAGAAGTTCTGGAATATTGATCAATCCACCCCCATGGCCCCATTTCTGCAAATTGATCTGTAATAGATTTGCTGATTGTAGTATTTATGATGTCATGGACAATTTCCACTCCCTTGAGCAGAGTTATACTCATGTCTCATCTTACATTGATAAATTTGAGGAGATCATGGCAGTAGTTAAAAAGGAGAATCCTTATTTGGAAGAACAGTATTATGTGGTCAGTTTTGTTAATGGCCTCAAAGAAGAGATTAAATGCCGTCTCAAACCCTTGATACCTCATAACCTCACTAATGCTTATTGGTTAGCTAAAGATTATGAGAAGAGATTGCAATACAAAAAAAATAGCAAGTTTACTGGGAATGGACCTTCTAGACAAAATCATTACCAGCAAGGAAAGATCCAAGGTAAGCAAGAGAAAGGAGAAATGTTTCAGAACAGAAACTTTCAAAATACCAGTAAGGTGAGGGGACCTGGAGAATGCTAGAAATGTTTTGAGAAGTGGACACCTCAACATAAATGAAGGAACATTTGATAAAGAGCAAATTGAGAACACTAAAGAAGATGAAGAAGAACTAATGCAAATTTCTGAACAAGCTGCCAATGGAATCACAAGTTCAGCTACAATGTTAGTCATAATCACCTTAGGAGGAAAGAGAGGTGTAGCTTTACTAGACAGTGGGAGCACTAATACCTTCATATATCATAAATTTGCACTCAAAACTAACTGTAAGATCATCAGTAATGAAATGTCTAAGGTGACAATTGCAGGAGAGGGAAAATTGCAGATTGGCTCACATATCAGTGATTGTAAATATAAGATTCAGGGAGAAGTATTATGTGATACATTCATATTACTAGACCTAAAGAAGTATGAAGTGATTTTGGGAGGGGATTGGATTTATCAGCATAGTCCTGTAACTATTAATCTGAAGACTAGGTAATTGTCTATTATGAAAGGAGGAACCCAGGCTATTAAATTTTCAGACATAACTCAAGCAAGTAAGTCAAAGATTCTAAGCTCAAAACAGATTCACAGGCTAATGTGCAAGGGGGCAATGGGATTTGTTCTGCTGGCTAGCCTAGTGCAGGGAAGTCAAGACCAAGATGAGAAGACAAAAACAATACCAACTGAGATAAGGCAGATACTGAATCAGTATCAAGATGTTTTTGAGGAACCCCATGGGCTACCATCAAAAAGGAATTGTGACCATGCTATACCCTTGAAGGAAAAACTCTGAGCCGCCCAACATTACTCTATATAGAGTTCCACATCAACAGAAATAGGAGATGGAAAATCAGGTTAAGCAGTTATTGGAATCTGCAGTTATCAAACCCAGTGAGAGTCCATATTCATCACCTGCCTTATTGGTTAGAAAGAAAGATGGGTCTCGGAGGTTGTGTATTGATTATAGAAGACTTAATGCACAAACAGTAAAGAACAAGTTTCCAATACCTGTGATAGAAGACCTTCTAGATGAATTGAATGGTGCTACTATATTTCAAAGTTAGATCTTAGGTCAGGCTATCATCAAGTGAGGATGAAAGAAGAAGATGTACACAAGACTGCCTTTAGGACTTATTCTGGTCATTATGAATTATTAGTAATACCTTTTGGATTATCTAATGCTCCTGCAACATTCTAGTCACTTATGAATTCAATATTTGCTCAGCATATGAAAAAGTTCATTTTGGTGTTTTTTTTAATGATATGCTAGTTTATAGCAAGAACATGTACATCACCTGATCATGGTATTGCAGATACTTAAGATGAATCAATTATATGCCAAGATGAGTAAATGTCTATTTGGAGTGGACCAGGTAGAGTACTTGGGTCATGTGATTCATGCAAATGGGGTATCAACCAATCTAGAGAAGATTGCTGCAGTCCAAGAGTGGAAAAAACCACAAAACATAACTCAATTAAGAAGCTTTTTGGGCTTAACTGGGTACTACAGGAGGTTTGTCCAAGATTATGGCAAGATATGTAGGCTATTACATGATATGCTTAAGAAGAATTGCTTTAAGTGGGGTGATCCTCATGATGAAGCATTTAAGAAACTAAAACATTGTAACATTATATGGTCACTACCCCAGTTCTAGCACTACCTGATTTCCATGAATCCTTTGTATTAGAAACTAATGCTAGTGGCAGTGGCATTGGAGCTATGCTCATGCAAAAGGACAAACCTTTGGCTTATTTCAGCAAAGCTTTAGGAAAAAAGATCAATAGCACTATCTACTTATGATAAAGAGGCAATGGGTATTTTGGAAGCATTAAAGAGGTGGAGGCATTATTTTTTGGGCAACCAATTGATAATCAAAACAGACCAAAAGAGTCTAAAGTATATCACTAAACAAAGAATCTCAGAGGGAATTCAACACAAGCTGATGCTCAAACTTTTAGAGTTCAATTACACTATTGAGTACAAGAAGGGAAAGTAAAATAAAGTGGTTGATGCTTTGTCTAGAAGAGAATATTGCATGGCAATTTCGGTTGCAATACCAACCTGGATTGAGGAAGAGAATAGCTATCAGAATTATCCACATTGCAAAGAATTACTGGAGTAGTTAATCATTGGAGAGAATTCAGTACCACCATATTCCTTACATGCTGGAATTCAAAGGTACAAGGGAAGATTGTATGTTGGGGCCAATGATAGTACGAGAGTGAAGATAATTGAATCACTACATGCCTCATCTATTGGTGGTCACTATGGTAGGAGGGCTACATACCAGATAGTAAAGAAAATTTTCTATTGGCCTGGGCTTAAGAAAGCAGTGGAATCTTTTGTTAAGGAATGTGCAGTTTGCCAAAGATTCAAAGCTGAGCACTGTCACTATCCTGGGTTGCTAAACCCTCTACCTATTCTTGATATGGCTTGGACTCACATCTCTATGGATTTCATTGAAGGACTCCCTAAATCAAATGGCAAAGAGGTCATACTAGTAGTGGTAGACAAATTCACCAAATATTCTCACTTTATAGCCTTGGCACATCCCTACTATGTCCATAAAGTGGTATAGACTTTCATTGATAATGTATTTAAGTTGCATGGGTTCCCTACTGTTATTGTTTCAGACAGGGACATGATTTTTACAAGCAAATTGTGGCAAGAAATCTTCAAATCTTTGAAAGTGAAGTTAAGGTCGGTACAGCCTATCATCCTCAAACGGATGGACAAACCGAAATGGTCAACCAATGCTTGGAATCATACTTGCGATGCATGGCTTTTGCTGAGCCTAGAAAATGTTATTATTGGTTGTCATTATTTTAATGGTGGTATAATACTGCCTACCATATATCCTTGCAGATCACTCCTTTTCAGGCTTTGTATGGGTTCCCTCCTCCCTTAATCAGTGAAATATCCATTCCTGGACCTGAGGATGATGAAGCAATTTCATAGCTGAGAAGGAAACAATGTTGCAACACCTGAAGGACAATTTGATTCAGGCTCATAACAGAATCAAGAAATATGCTGACAAACATAGATCTAAAAGCGAATTTCAAGTGGGTGATCTTGTGTATTTGAGGATGCAACAGTACAGGTTGATTGCATTTGGGTTGAGACACTCATTGAAACTCACCACTAAATATTATGGGACATTCAGAGTAATGCAGCGAATTGGTAAAGTGCCATACAAATTACAATTGCCGGTTGGAGTGGGAATTTACCCAGTTTGTCATGTGAGTCGACTAAAAAAGCATCTTGGTTCCCATGCAATTCCATATCCTAATGGTTGGCGAAGATGGCAAGATTAAGACTATTCCTTTACTTGTGATGGAGACTAGATCATATCCCAGGAACATAATTTTGGTTACTCAATGGCTGATTCAATGGGAATGATTATCTCCAGAAGACGCTACTTGGGAGGATGTTGACTTCATTCAAGGTACTTTTCCAGACTTCTACCAGGAAACGATTCGTGGATGGTTTCGTGAGGCAAATCCTTGAGGATAAGGATTTATTTGGGCCGAGGGCAATTGTCAGGAACTGAAGATGGAAGCAAAAGTGCGTGAAGGATGTTTTAGTTAAGTGAAGAAGATGTTTCAGTGTTTGAAGATCCAACAGTGGAGATTGTCTCAAAAACTGTTTAAAGGAAGATCTACGGCTGAGTAGAACCGATATCTTTACTGTGCATCTCAGACACAGTAACGAAGATCTGCCGAATGTACTGTAGCTATAATTTCGTTTTCACTGGAAATATTAGTCCTATAAGGGCTATAAGACTCGTAGATGCGGAATCGATTGGCTATCGCGAATATTATTCTATTGTTTAGTTTTTAGATAGTTTCATATTAGCATCCGTAAGACTACTTTCCCCTTTATCGAATCTGAGATGGAACAAGATAGCTATTTCCTTCGCTATTACTCTTGTTTTATTTCTGTGATTCCTGAAGTTCTTTACAGGATGATCCTGCGGGGGACGTCCTTCCGGGAGTTGATGACCTCGAAGAGGTGCTTAGCGGTGGTGCGGTCCACATGCGAAACTGCGCCTTGTCGCGGTAGTGGCGGCCGTAGGCGTCCTGTAGCAGTGCGCAGAAAAGGCTCCCCCACACCCCCGCGCCCACGCCCACGCCCACGATCTTGAGCAGGTCGCCCTCCGCCTTCCCTAGCAGCCGCCGCAGCTCGTCCAGCTTCTCCTCCGCCACGCCACCCCTGCCCCTGTCGTTCAACGTGTGCTTTCCTCCTCCGTTCCCCACCATCACCGGCCGCCGCTAGCTCCACGCCACTACTTTTGCTTCCACGCGCGAGGAGATCAAAGGGCGTAGGCTCGCAAGCTAGCTAAGCAAAAAAAAAAAAAGCGGGAGGTTTTAGTTGGGGAGGTCGAGGTGGTGGTGAGGTGAGATCGAGGAGGAAACGAAATGCGGGTGGATTTGTGGGGTTAGGCGGCCAAAAATACAGCGGCCAAATCCCAGCGGACTCACTGTCGGTCGGCACGACCGTCTGAATACCTCGCTGCTAGGAGGGTTGGTGGCGGCGCGGCGCGCGTCCATGTTGAAAATAATTCTGTGTGGATCTGAGTTTTCGATTGTACAAGATTGAATCCGAATTGATTTCTCTTAATTATTTTCTGTTTTATGCTTTCCATAAGTAGCTAGAATCTATTATATCCTCTGTAATTGAGTACTATAAATTGAGGAGGAGAAGAGAAGAGAAAATTGCCCCAAGCAAAAACACATTGCTTTTCTCTGTTCTTTCAAGAACCAACATCTGGTATCAGAGCAAAGTGTATGCCCAAGTACCCTCGACTAAACCCAATGTCAATCGGGGGCGGAGCCGCGGCGCATCCGAAAGGGATGGACATGGTGATGGTCTGATGAATTGACGATGAACTAAGAGCTTCCATGTGTGTCTCGTCTCTGGTAGAAGGACAAGTCGCGCCCGCATATTCTCCAAGCGCTATGAGGACCTCGGAGGTGGCAGGGAAGAAAGCCCAAAAACACTGGCTTTTCAATGGAGGTTCGTGGTCGGATCAGTTTGATTATTTAAGAAAGACTCGCCATGTGCATGCCCAGGAGAGTCCCTACCATCTGGCAGGCCCACGGCATGTTTGTCGTCTCCCACTCATTTTTTTTTTTTGGTCTAAACTCCGACCTAGTGGTAGGTGTCGATTCTTGAGTGTGATCGCCGGATCGAGCGGTTCTCGACATCGACACCATGCCATTCGAGGAAGCCGTGGGGCATCAAGACTTATGAAGCGTGACACGCCACAGCGTCAGCGGCAACAACAACGGCAATGGCGACGGCAACTCCACGCTACTCGGTGAGTGGCATGCGCGACTTCGAAAGGATGGTGGCAACTCCTCATCGAGCAATAAGGGCAAATCCAACGCTCAATAGCGACAACCGCGGCGGTGGGCGTGGGCGCGGTAGAGGCCGCGCAAACCCAAAACAAAGATAGAATAATTCCGGCGGCGATGGTCGTATAAGCCATTTATCATCAATTCACAAGATGAGCCAATGCATCATAAACAAAGAAGAGGAGGAGGCGACCTATAACAATTCATAATCCATACAAGCATGGCGCATATAATTTATAGGAGGATCTCCTACTAAGCGAAGAGAAGACGAAACAAAGGCATAATCATGTTTGGTACACGGACAACGGGCGAGCAACAACATGACCGGCGAGCTCATGTTCGCGGCCGGGCGAAAATATCACCAAAGTTGAAATTCAGCCGACGGCTCGGCGGTGCAAATCATGGGCAAGGGATCAATCTGTTCGGCTCGAGGCGAGGATCGATGGTCGCTCCGGAGGTATATTACATCCCGAGCCTCGAAGCAACATCGTGAGCCTCGAACAACTAGCAGAGCCGCCACAAAGTGATCATGGACGAGGGCGCCTAGGGTGCTCGACAAAAGTCATGATCCGAAGGTGAGGCCCCAAATCGCCTTTATCAAATTGATTTGCATCAGGCCCTTGTCCAACCTTGAAGATCCCTGGCATGCTAGGTTTTGTATGTCAAGGATACCTGAAACTCCTTGTTGACAAGCTGGTGGTGGAGATGCTTTAATCACACAACCACCGTGGAAAGGGTGTTTGTTCACATAGGATTAAGATGGACAGCTGAAATCCATGATCCGTTGATTTCATAAGGATGTTAATCATTGATGATTACATGGATGTACATATAATGATCAAGCGACTATCCTTGTTGAATTTCAAATTACAGTCGAGAACACGGCGGCGATCAAGACGTTGATGCTATCGCGGTGGGGACTTTCTCCGCCGAAGTTCAACCGCAGGCGGGATCGGCGCAACCCCCATCCCATTTATATCGGAGAAACAGACCGTGATGGCGATGGCGAGGTCCCTCTCAAGAGCATGAACGTGCGGAAGGTTTTGGGGATGCGATCGACACTCTGTACTCTCCAACCGCCGTCCGTTCGAGGCCCGAGTGGAAGCCGCCGCATCGCACACCTTCGTGTTTCGGTTGCCGCAAGCGCGCCGAAACCCCAACGCCACACCAAGAAACTCGACACCCGATGGTATAGCTTGGCGTCGAGGGCCTTGCCAAAACCAATGCCACGACGCGAGAAAATTCATGTAAGTCGTGATGTAAAATTTGAAGAAAAGCCGAGTGGTTTTTGAGTGCAGTGCGGCGGCGGGGATCCATCGGTTTCGCGTCGAGGATGAATCGCGACGACGTCGACAGAGGCGACTGCGCGCCGCGTGGGTGGTCTGGCGGTAGTCGCGCCGCGCACAAGTTCACCTAGCCCCTTCATCGACTCACGGCGGAGGTGACACCGGAGGGCCAGAACGAGCGCGTCTTTGCGGCACGACGGCGAGATCCTCCCGACATCCCCCACTATAAGCTGAAGGCTATGCGCAATGAGGTGCATGGGTGACATGGCGCGGCCCGCCAGAGAGGGGCTAGAGACGGGAAGGGAGAGAAACGAGGGGGGTTTTGTAAAATGGAGACACTAATCTTGAAGCACTTCAACGGCGTGGATAGTACATGAGATCACGTGTATATGTGCAAAAACCACATTCGCTTTCACATCTAGGTTTCTTTAAATTTAAACAAACATGTACTAGTACTAATCTCAAAGCACCACCAACGTTGGTGATAAGCTGAACCTGTGTTCAAAATATACCTATTCGTATAACTTGATTCCATCTTCTTCTTTTTAAAAAGAACCCTTTACTTGACGGGCTCCACTCGTGTGTCATGGACTCATGGCGAATAGTTTCAGATGGCACAAATCCTGCTTATGAATTTCCCAGCTTCCTGTGCTATCGTATGGAGAAGAAGATCCGGTCCATTGGCTGAGCACACCAGTGACCTACGTCTCTACCAGTGATCAATTCGGCATGCGGGGTTTAGCTGGTAAAGAGCAGCTCACCCAAAAGGGGTCGACTCATGGGTTTTGACCCTATTCTGGTCCAACTTTCAGACTTATGGGTTGTTGCGGTTGGAAGTTGGCGGTTTTGACCCTATTCTGGTCCAACTTTCAGTTGCCTTTTGCTTTCCTTCTCTCTTGGTGCTCCAAATTTTCAACGACTATCACAAAATACGGAGTATTTGCAAAACTATCACAAAATACGGACTATTTGCAATGTTGCAACCTGCACGTCCACACCCACCTTTTCATGATGATATCACATTTCAAGTTTTGTACTTTCGATATCGCTCATATCTTATTATTCATTAACTAGTTTATTAGTACAGAACTTATAATTTCTAAAGTATCCGCTGATTTTTTTTTCTTCTTTTCTTCATGAAGATGGAAGAATAGCACGGGTACCTGCTTGTGTTTGTGCTGTAAAGCTCTTGTATAGTTCAATCTTTTTTTTCCCCGCAGTTGTAGCTCTGGCTGACCACGATAGATGTAAAATGGTTAAAACTGTGTATTCTAGTTGGTATATGTCATGTTCGGAGTGTATTTTGGAAGTTTTCACAAATCACAAATTGTGCATGTGCCATTTGTGGCAACTTTAATCAGGTATGACAAAAAATATAACATAAAATATTAAAAGGGGGCATTGGATCGGCCAGAGCAAATTGTAGAGGGTACAAGCTCTCGTAATTCAAAATTAATTTCCAATCAACATGACAGAAAATAGCCACCTACAGCTTACAATTTACATCTGAAAATCACCATGAAAGAAAATATTGAAATTAGGGAGTTCTTGAACTGATGTTGTCATTTCAACAATCATCAACAACTAGAGATACAAAACTGTCTGTCCGATCTAGACTCTGCAGGCTGCAGCAGGAGAACTTGCACGAAGCCATAAAACCTTAGCCTGTAGAAACTATGTACGGATACAATAATATGAGCATTGTCGTAGCAAAGAGGATTAGACAGTATAGAAAAAGGACCCCTAGTTGCTTGCGAGGGGAACCAGTGGATCCTCGAGGGGGGACCGTGCCAAGAGAAGTCCTCCTTATGGTACATAAGATTACAGATCTATCCCTAAAAAGGTCTCCTTTATTACATGGGGGAGGCAGCTATTTATAGCGTTCTGACCAGGGTACATGAGATTACAGATCTATCTCTAAAAAGGCCTCCTTTATTACATGGGGGAGGAGGCTATTTATAGTGTTCTGACTAGGGTACATGAGATTACAGATTTATCCTTAAAAAGAATCTATGCCTATAGGGGCCACAGGGGTTTTTCCTTCCCCTACGCGTAACCTTCGGCTTATGGTGGACCTTCCTGGTCTTGGTCCACCTGGATGATACATTCGGTCCACCGGTGCTCTCCTCCCTTTGCACCGTGCGGGGTGTCCCCAAGCCGAGGGGCCCCAGACACCCTTCGACACCCCCGAGATGGCCCCCGGGGTCTCCTGGCTAGTGGTGCTTGGTAGTTTTTCGGGGGCCTTTCACACCTTCTTCGAGTTCCCCGAAGGTATGCCTAGTACCCTCGCCCCCCCCCCAGCCGTTCCTCCGGCCGCCGGCCCTCGCGGGCTTCCTGGTGGCCTTCGTGCGCCCTTCGGGGCCCTCCGGAAGGCGTACTTGGCACCCCCAGGGGCCCAGGCCGCGCCTCCGGCTCATGGCCCTAGGGGGAGGGGGGCTTACAGTCTTCGTCGAGTCGTTGGGCCCGGTGGGCCACCGATACGACAAGCCCCTCGCGGTCGTGGTCTTGCTTCGTCATGGCTAAAACCACACCTTTTTCCCGAAGGGTCCAGGCACACCGTCCCCTTCGGCCTGGCGAAGCGTGCTTTGTGTGGGCCATCCAGCGGTGCGCGGGCCGCTCCTGCTGATATGATGGTGCGTTGGGTGCCGTGCGCCATGATACCGGTAGTTGGCAGTAATGGTGCTCCATCGAAACAAGCAGGCCGCCGTTGGCTGTCGTGCACCATAATGTCGGTGGTTGGCAGAAATGGTGCCCCCTTGAGCCGTGTGATAGTTGAGGGGGGATGCTATGCGCGTGGCACGTGTCACCGGGTAACTGGCTCGTGTCTTTTCAGTTTCCCCTCCTTGTCTCCTTGTGGTCCTAGTGCGTATATAAAAGGGGTAACCCCCCAGTCCTCTCCTTATCTCGCTCGTGAAAATCCTAGCTTTCTCCCTTCGCGGTTTTGTGCATTTTATCCTTTGGGGTTGTCTGACCTTCGAGGTTTAGGCGGTGCGTCATTCAGAGCTTCGATATGATGAAGCGCAACAAAGAGGGAGGCAGCAGCGTGGTGTATACCAGTGACCTCAGTCGGTCGACCGTGACAAAGTAGGTTCTCCAGGCCCTTGTGGATGAGGGGAAGTTGGAGAGCCTTGCGAAGGTGTGGGTCCCTGGGGCGCAGACAGTACCGGCGCGTCGGTTGGACGAGGTCGTGGTCTTCGTCGCCTTCTTTGATGCTGGCCTCCGGATTCTGTGTGTGGAGCTGGTCGCGCGGGTCCTTCCACTGTACCGGGTGCAGCTGGCACAGCTGATGCCCAACTCCCTCGTGAAGCTAGTCGTTTTCAAGTGGATTATGCGATCCGTTGGGACGAGAGGGGAGGGGAGCCTGTTCGCATATCTACACGACGGGTGTTGTCACTCGAAGAAGAACATTGGCGAGAAGCTGAACTTTAGCAACGTCAATTTCCAACTGAAGGCGCGGTGCCAGATGTACACGCCTACTCCGGCGGCGCAGAATCGGTGGTACACCAACTGGACCCGGACGTGGTTTTACCACACTTCTCCAGTGGGCGATGGTCTCCACTCTAGCGGAGGGCTGATCCAACTTACTGCCACCCCAGAGATCATGCTCACCTCGCAGGAGGAGTTCTGCGAGCTCAGGGTCTGGCCTCTGGCGCAGGGCTGGAGCATGGAGCTTGGGGACCCGAAGAACGGGCTTCCCACCATCACCATAGTAGGTCACGAAGGTTTTGGCCTTCACCTTGAACTTTTGTATATGTAGATTTGCTTTTTTAATGGAGCCTGCTGGTACCACTGTAGTTGTGCCTATCGACGAGGTCATCCGTGCTGCGGAGCAACTCTTGGGCCCCTATACCGGCGAAGAGCACACGAAGCACGGGCTGGTTGTGGGCAAGCCCAGCCTGAACCGCGAGTATGCGGACCCGATAGTCTATATTGAAGAGCGCCCGGACCCGGACAAGGGGAGGAGGAAGCGGGCCCGATTGCCCGAGGAGTGCGATGTCGCGGGGCCGATCGCTGCGAGGCCCTTGCGTTCTGTTGGGTCTAGAGAAGAGGGTGGCGCACGGAACTCCAAAGCGGGTGGAGTGCGCTCGATCGAGCAGCCTGTCTTCGAGAGAGCGTGGTGCATCCCCCGCGATTAGCGCATCGCCGAGGGCTGCAGGGCACGTTGTGGCGAAGGCTGGGAGGTCGCACCTTCTTCTTGCGCCAAAGATCTTACCATTTCCGAAGGAACTGGAGCTACATTTCTTTTCAATTTCCATTCAAGAGTTTCTATATGTTTCCACGCCCTTTTTTTGAGACCTCGAAACATGAAATGGACAAATTCCTTCTCTTAGGAACACATACAAGAAAAAGGATAATGGTAGCCCTCCCATTAACTACTTCATTTTCATTTATGAATTTCATAGGAATAGAAATCCATGTCCTATCGAGAAAGATTGACCTCTGTAGAAAGACTGATTCATTCGGATCGATATGAGGACCCAACTCCGTTGCATTGCTAGAATCCATGTTCCATATTTGAAGCGGGGCGAGCTCGTTTGGGATAGCGGGTTTGCCCCTTAAGGATGTTGGTGATATGCTTTAGAGGCAATCATAGAGATGATTGTATCATGTCTATATTTATGAGCTATTGAATAAATATTATTTTGTTCCTTGAATGAATCATCAATTGTATAGATCAACAAGTATGTGACTTGTTGGTGAAGCTCTTTAACTTATATGATGTCGTTCTAAATGTATCTCTGGTCAGATGTCACTGGTCGAAACACTAGTGACTTATCGACTAGCGCATGTATTGATTGATGACCATGTTTTGCCGGTCATGGATAGAGGGATATCGAATCAATAATGTGAAAACATGTTAGAGAACATGGGGTTGGATAGACCCACCTTAAGACACTATTCAGATTGTCATGATTCTATGTGTCATTAGTCGGTCTCAAGCAATGATGATATATAATCCTTAGATCTGATATTAGCATGATTTCTTATATGTGTAATAGTACACTTAGGGATTGCCAAACGCTACTTGTAACTCGGTAGTTATAAAAGTAGTTTTCGAGTATACTATGAAACATGCGGAGGAATGTGACTGGTCGGATATGGAATTTGCACCTCCTAACATAACAGGAGAGATATCTCTGGGCCCCTCGATATGGTCGTATAAAGAAAGTGCATGATCATGCCACTAGTGGTAGAAGAGTTCGACCACATGAAGTTATCCAACACTCGATCGAGAAAGTATTGAACAGTCCATAGATGACATAATATCTCAACTAGAGTTCAATAAAATATTATGAGGCAAAGGGAGTATGCACGAGCAAATCGTTCAGTTCGATTCGACACAGACTAGTCGCATAGAGATACGAATTGGTCATATACTGGTCGAACATAATTACAAAGTAGTTGAAACTTGTTCTAAGGAGTTACAAACCGGTAAAGGTTTCCGAGTCACAACCGATTATGCATGAACCTACAGTGTCTCACACTTAACGGGTTGGAACAAACATGTTCGTATAAGATCCGTCATGAGCTCTATATAAGGAGATGCTTGAGGCTATTGAAAAGTGGTGATATATGTGAGTTGTTCCACCAAAACTCTAGCCTTCATCTTCTCGAGAGAACGCTGTTGTGCGAGTTAGTGCTAGCACACCAGTGTACAGTGTTCCTTCTCTGGATGTGTGGATACCGTAATGGCGCTACTGCGGTTACTATTGCGCTCGAGGATGACCCACGACTTCGTAAGGAAAGTGATTGGTTGCTGAAGGAGACGATCGGCGACGAGCACGCTGGACGATCAATCGACTACGACCTCTACATCGACGTGCTCTACGTTGGATTAGGCTACTCCAACTCATCTTCCGCTGCATTATGCTTCTAGTGGTAACGATCATGGATCTTCTACTTGCTTAGCTTCCTTATTTACATGGTAGAATTTTTGAATTATCAACTAGCTTAGCCTACCCATATCCCTTCAGAGGAGTCCTCGGCTAGTAGCACATCGTCGCACATTTACGATGGGGGCTCCAAGGACTCCCAGGTTGTGCCTCCCACTCTGGGTTGCGATGCGATCGATAGGTACTCTGTGTGTGTTTTGCCGCTCGCTATTTTTTCTTGTGTAGTTTGGAGTATGTGTGTGTGGCTCTGACCCGTATACCTGCTTCGCAGTCCTAAGCGAGAAGGAGAGAGCCGGCGGGGATGGCTCCGCCTCGCAGAGCTCCGAGGTGGTGCCTTCGCGGGCTACCGCTCTGGCCGCCGCGGCCACTGCGGATCTGGGCCCGCTTTGCCCCGCGGACTTCAAGGTCAGTGCCAGTGCGATGGGAGTTTGCGAGGAGGTCGCTCGCTTCATTCCCCCGTCTTATGTGGGGGACCTCTTCCAAAACATGTCCCTTAAGGGGACGTTCCAGTCCGTCAAGGCGAACGTCATGAAGGTGCGTGTTTTGCTTTGGTCTAATACATTTCTTTTTTATGTGTGTGACGCCACGCTTAGTGCAAACCCTAATGCTATCGCGCACACTCAAGGGCGATGTCTTGCGTGGCTTTGACGAAATCCAGAAACGGGTCAACTCGAAGCATGCGCAGAGCGAGTCTAGGCCCTAGCTGACTTGGCGAAGGCCCTGGAGGCAAGGGTGGCAGAGCTGAAGGGGGAGTGTCGCGGTTTGTAGGAGGAGGTGCGAACGCTTCGAGGTGTCCAGGCCGATCTCGAGATAAAGGTTCAGGCGGAGCGGGAACTTTCGCGTTCCGTGGCGCAGGCGACCTGGGAGGCAATGGAGGCCTTGGAGGGCACAGTTACGGACCTCAGCGCCTTGCCTTCCCCGCGGTGGCACAACATGGGGAGATGGGCATCACCCTTGGGCACCTCCGCCGCGTCGGGGAGGTGTGCCTCGATAGCTTGGACGATGGCCTTTGCTTCCTTGAAAAAGGCCGGGTGTGGGCATGTCGACGCCCTCGCTACCCACTCCGTGCCAGTGGCGACCGCAGAGGAAGTTGCCGCCGGGCACCGCTAAACGCGAAAGGGGAGCAACATCTTCGTCCAGGACTTCTGGGCATCGTGTGGCCGCGATGCAGCAATGGACTCCCGCCGAGCGGGGCAAGCCCAGAAGAAGGTCAAGGCCCCGGCAAACGACCAGGAGCCCTAACTTTTTTTTTGGTGAGGGGGTGGCGAAGCCTAGCAAGGTCCCTCGTACTTTTTTAGATAGGACTGATCCCTAACGTTTTTTGGTGAGGAGGTGGCAAAGCTTAGCGCCATTCCCCAAACTTTTTTAGACAGGGCTCCGAAGGATCCCTAACTTTTTTTGTGAGAGGGGGGCGAAGCCTAGTGCCATCCCCCTACTTTTTTAGATAGGACTCCGGGGGAGCCCTAACATTTTTTTGCAAGGGGCGGTGAAGCCTAGCGCCGTACCCCATACTTTTTTAGACAGGGCTCTCCTAACTTTTTTTGCGGGTGGGTGGCGAAGCCTAGCGTCGTCCCCTATACTTTTTTAGATAGGGCTCTTAAGGAGCCCTAACTTTTTTTGAGGAGGGGGGACGAAGCCTAGCGTCGTCCCTTATACTTTTTTAGATATGGCTCCGGGGAAGCCCTAACTTTTTGCGAGGGGTGGCAAAGCCTAGCACCGTCCGTCATACTTTTTAAATAGGGCTCCGGGGGAGCCACAATCTCTTTTTTTGTGAGGTGGTGGCAAAGCCCAGCGTCGCCCCCCCTATACTTTTTTAGATAGGGCTCCGGGAGAGCCATAACTTTTTTTCGCGAGGGGAGGCGAAGCCTAGCGTTGCCCCCTACATTTTTAGATAGGGCTTCAGGGGAGCCCTAACTTTTTTGCGAGGGGGTGACGAAGCCTAGCGTCGTCCCCCATACTTTTTTAGATATGGCTCCGGGGGTACCCTAACTCTTTTTTTACAAGGGAGGCGAAGCCTAGCACCATCCCTCATACTTTTTCAGATAGGGCTCTAGGGGAGCCCTAACTTTTTGTGAAGGGGAGGCGAAGCTGAGTGTCGTCCCCCCAGTGGACCTCGCTGCTTGGGGTCTGGCACAATGTCTGTTTTGTACGTGCGTGCCTTGGGAGGCGTCGGCGGGCCCTGGGCCTGCAAGGCATGGTTTCTGGTTTATGCACTCGTGCCCAGGGACAACATCAGTGTGCAACTGGGTTGTGAGCCATTCGTGGTGTCCTTGTTTATACACTTGGGCCTGCGGAGTGCGTCGGTGTGGCCCGAGGCTCTGAGCCATGCGCGGTGTCTTGGTTTACACACTTGTGCCTCTGAAGGGTATCGTTGTGCATCGGGGCTCTGAACTATGTGTGTGTTCTCGTTTATAGACTCGTGCTTGTGGAGGTCATCGGTGAGCGTCGGGGCTATGAGTCATGTGTGGTGTCCTTGTTTATACACTCGTGTCAACGGAGAGCATCGGTGTGCACCAAGGCTTCGAGCTATGCATTGTGTCCTCGTTTATACACTCGTGCCCGCGGAGGGCAACGGTGTGCATGGGGCTCTGAGCCATGCACAGTGTCCTCGTCCTGCGCTCAACGGGGAGTTTGGGTCCCCCCCCCCCCCGGAGCAGCAACCCTGGTGGCGCTGCTGGAGGTGCCGAAGGGGTGGTCTCCCCCCTTTTGGCGGGTTGTCCTGGCGTGAAGACTGCGAGCCAGGGAGGGGCTGCAGGGGCCGCCACTACTGGTTGCCGAAGGCTCAGCATCCCCCGGCGGAGGTCTGACAGCTCCCTACTTGAGGGCTTTGTAGGCTTCCCGGGTCACGCCCCCCAGGTGGAGGCGGGTCCGTCCGATGGTTCTCAGGGAGAGATACCTCGGTGGGCTGGGTATCGCTTCCGACGATGTCTTCATGCATGAAGTTGTTGGCTTCCTCCTCCGCGGCCTCAGCGACGATCGCCGCTGCCGTGGAGGTCCTACTTCGCTTGGCCCTCAGGGTACTCGGAGCCGCAGCCGCCGTGACTACTTCGACCGCTGAGACCTTGGGTGTGACCTTCTTCCGAGGGGTCATGTCGGTGCTTCAGGACAGTGCTTCGTGACTCTCCTGCTGCTCCCCACGGACGGTGCAAAGATGACTAGATAGTATAGAAAGAGGACTCTCGGTTGCTTACGAGGGGAACCAGAGGATCCTCGAGAGGGGACCAGTGCCAAAAGAAGTAAATGTATATTGATTGTCTAGAAAAATATCATTTTTATTACATATGGGGAGACGACTATTTATAATCTTCTGACCAGGATACATGAGATTACATATCTATCCCTAAAAATACCCTATGCCTATAGGGGGCCACAGATGTTTTTCCTTCCCTTACGCATAGCCTTCAGCTTATAGTGTACCTTTCTAGTGTTGATCCACCTGGCTGGTACGTGCTCTCCTCCCTTCGTACTGTGTGGGGTGTCCCCGGGCCGAGGGGCCCTAGACACACTTCGGGACCCCTGATGTGGCCCTGGGGTCTCCTAGCTCCTGGACCTATGGTGCTCAGTGGTCCTTCGGCGGTCGGCGGCCTTCGCACCTCCTCTGGAGCCCCCGCCCCGAAAGCATGCCTAGTGGTCTTCGTGCACCCTTCAGGGCCCTCCCAAAGGCGTACTTGGTACCCTAGGGTCCCGGGCCTCGCCTCCAGCTCATTACCCTAGGGGTTCTTGCGGTCTTCACTGGGTCGTTGAACCAGTGGGCCAGTGGGCCGCCCTACGACACACGTCACGTCATTGATACTTGAATTTACACCATATATTCCGTAGAGTGCGCTCAAGAGTCAAGACTTCGCATAGATTATGTAGAATGCACTCAAGGATCGAGAGTCGAGACTTCCCTGTTTCCTATATCCAGTAATGTATTGTTGCAATCTTCGAGCTTACTTGATCCTCTCGACACTGAATTCCATCGCAAATCTTTTGGTTACAATTTCCCGTAATACTTCAGTACCATTATAATGGCTGATTGCTAAGACCATATTATTCTGCAAAATTACACTGACAGAAATTCAGATAAAACATCCTTTTCCATTATGATTGGTTGGGTCGCTGACCATGGGAACAGCAGAATTTCTATACCTCCCGTGAAACTAGAGAGTTTCTGGGCCTTCAGGAATCAGCTCGTAACCATGGGGTTTGATAGTTGCCTTCCTAGATTCGACAGGAATGCACTTGAGGATAACGGAGATAATCATGCTAATTGAGCCAAGAACGACACTGAGCAACCATAACTCCCAACTCAACGGAACAGTGTTCGCAAAAGTGCCAAGAAATTCCACTATGATCACTTGGAATATAACAGTAACTGCTAATATACTGACAAAGATCCAATTTCTGAATATCCCTCGGAAGACATTGATCTTGTCCATTTCCCTACTATTTATTTCATTGAAAACCTGGAAGCATGGCAATATATTAAATGCAACTTTCTCGTTGAAATAATACACTAATTCCTATATTTTAGTGAATTATATATGTACTTTGTCCTTGCGTGTAATAGAATCATAAAATCAGGGAATAATGTGAACACAAATATGCTTGGAAAAAATGCTTTGAATTGTTGTGAAACTTTTAAGTTTGGATCATTTTTTCTGATGAAAGAAAAAAAAACTCATACTGATTAATACATGGTTGTTTTCTCTGTGGATTGCCACGAATTTCTAGGGCAATTTGTAAGCCATGAGGGAGTCCATTGCATATCGCAATTAGTGTCGGAGATAATTAAGTCAATGAGGTTGCTACTGGCATAATTAAATTACATGGCCTTTACAAAATGAACGTGACCTCAGAAACGAATGATGACTGATGTCTGATGAACATATTAGCAAAAGAAAAGTGAATACTACAAGTACAAACTAGTGTGGGAGCTAATTAAGTCAATGACATTGTTACTGGCATAAGTAAATGACCTAGCTTTTACAAATTGAAGATGGTCAGAGATGAGTGATGATCAATGAACATATTAGTAAGAGAAAAATGCAACATAGATCAATCCCATTGGACAGTTCTGTGTATTCTACTAACTGAAAAGTGACATGCAGTGCACATACCTGGCAAAATATGAAAGAATTGAATATGAGAGTATTGATGGTTCTATCAGCATCCGGACCTACAATATCAAAGAGCCTCTTTCCAACAAACATGAGAGTACCTAGTACAAGGAGCTGATACAAACCCTGGCCAAGAATATTTCTCCACATAATCCTAGTGATAAAACTGTCTCCCCGCCTCACAGGCGACCGCTTCATCATCTCATCATTTGGTGGCTCTGTGGCTAAAGCCAAGGCTCCCAGTGTATCCATGATCATGTTCACCCATAGCAACTGGACAGCAGTAAGTGGTGCAGTCCCTACAAATTAATTCAAAGTGGACAATATATATGAAATTATTCTAAAAAGTTGCAGCAAAAAGGAGAAACATCATAAGTAGGTGCACATCAACTTCATTCCAAAAAAATGCATAGGAACTTATTGTAAAAAAATATGCACAGAAATTTCAAAGCAGTAATGATTGGATGAACAATATTAGACTCAGCAAGTGTGCAAATACCTATGATACATGCTGAGACAAAATTCACTATCAAAGCCACTATATTAACTGTAAGCTGGAACTGCACAAACTTCTGAATGTTCAAGTAAACCGCACGACCCCATCTAGCAACATTTACAATGGTTTTGAAATTGTCATCCATTATTATGACATCAGCGTTCTGTTTTGCAACCTGCATCCAGTTAAATACTTGCATCAGAACAAGTCCACACTATAATATATCTCGTACACAAAATTCAGATGGTACTGAACAATGAATACTATTTTAACCAGGGGCGGAAATGACCTCATGCAAAAGAAAATCATGTTTTTATACCATCCATAATATGGAAGGCGGTACATTTACCTAGTGGTATTAATCTGCCTTCTAACCATAGTTACCGGATTCGCTATAAAACGCCGCGAATCGTGAACCGGATTCGTCGAACCCGAACAGGTTTAGGGTACGGGGTTCGTGTTTGCAGTGGAAATTGAAAGAAAAAGTGGCGAACTACGAACCCGAATCCCGTACTCGTGACTCAGATGAACCGCGTTTCCGGTAACTATGCTTCTAACTAATGAATAGAAATCAAAGCTTACGAACAGCATTTATGAAATGCTAGCACAACATGGGAGTTATTTAGGGGGTATGCCTGTAAAAATATATACCTAATTTTAATTCAGGGTATAGAAAACTGGGACAGAATTCAGAGTATTTCTTACTGCAAGAGACATTCAAACTGAACATACGAAGGTCCTGGCAGAAGAAAGCAACATGCATTATAGGGAAACATCAAGAAGTACCTCAGTGCCAGAAATACCCATTGCCAGTCCAATGTCTGACTCATGCAATGCTGGGGCATCATTGGTTCCATCACCAGTAACTGCAACAACCTCTTGATACATACTTTTCAGGCTTGTTACCAATTTGTATTTGTCCATAGGCAAGGAACGGGCCATTACCTGAACTTGGGCAGTAGATTTAGCTACATTTAAACTTTGAATCCACACATAAATTAATGAAAAGCAAACAAGGTAAGCAAAACTAAACCTGAATTTTAGGTAGGAGCTCCTTCAGTTCATCTGAGCTCTTATCATGAAGCTCTCGTCCTTCTATTGCTATTCCATCCTCAGTTAGTATTCCACATTCCTTGGCAATGGCTTTAGCGGTGTTGATGTTGTCTCCGGTCACCATTCTTACCGTAATACCAGCAGCCATGCAAGTCATTACTGCATCCCTGACACCAGGACGAACTTCATCCTTTATACCAAAGAGTGCAATTAGTGTGTAACCATCATCTGGTATAGGTTGATCGTCAGGAATTTCATTCAGATCCTTAAACGCAATGCAAAGTGTTCTCAATGACTCAGAAGCAAACGAATTGATTATATTTAAGACGTGATGCTTCTGCATTTCTGACAGAGGCATTATATTTCCTTCACTATTGAGGACAGTATTGCACTGCC
Source organism: Hsuehochloa calcarea (assembly GCA_036346395.1). Classification (NCBI taxonomy): domain Eukaryota; kingdom Viridiplantae; phylum Streptophyta; class Magnoliopsida; order Poales; family Poaceae; genus Hsuehochloa; species Hsuehochloa calcarea. The sequence goes on from CM070602.1 coordinate 8,640,016, forward strand.
CCAAGATAATTTCTGACGCACCTTTGCAGAAGGTCCGGAGGCCTCCATTAGGTAACTCTATTATCACAGACATCTTTTTCTTAACTGAATTAAAAGGCTCTACTCTTACTCTTGTCAACTTATTGTACACATCATATAGATGCCCTTCCAAGCTCAAGCCAAACTTTAACAATGCTGCTTCAGTTGGCGTGCCCAAGATGGTGTTTTTGCCATCATCTTCCTTTACCACCTCAGATCCAGTGTTCACAAATAAGCCTTGTATAAGTATTGCCATAACTCTTTCTGAAATTGCATCTTTTAGCTCAGTAATGTTTGTATCACCATTAACAGACTTGGCTACATCACTGGTCCAAACCTTATCAACGACCATGTGGTTGGTTGTCAAAGTTCCTGTCTTATCGGTGCAAATACAACTGGCTGAACCCATGGTTTCACATGCTGCGAGATGCCTGATTAGTGCTTTGTCATTCATCAACTTTTTCATGGCAAACGCTAGACTAAGAGTCACAGCCAGTGGTAGACCCTCAGGGACTGCGACGACAATGATGGTCACTGCAATAGCAAAGTAGTTGACAATTGTCAATGCATCATTTGCCGACCAATTCAACAAACCAACATGCATTCCCTTGTCAACCAAAAATCTCACTAGAAGTACTACAAATGTGAGAATAGCAAACACCAATCCTATCTGCCCTATGATTGTAGCCACGCCATTAAGCTTAACTTGCAAAGGAGTTTCATCCACTCCATCTTCATTAAGAGTATCCATGATCTTCCCCCACTCGGTACGCATACCAACGGCAGTAACAAGCATCTTGGCTGTCCCATCTACAACTTTACTCCCCGCATGAAGAACAGGCTTTTCTTCAGAAACATGAATTGGTTCACTCTCACCTGACAAGCTAGATTCATCTATCACTAGGCAGTAACCAGATATAAACAAGCCATCCGCGGGAACTACATCACCTATTGAAAGATGCAAGATGTCGCCGACAACCAAGTCATGAGTCAAAACCTTCTTGGTTTCCTTATCTCTAGTGACAGGGACAGATATCTTCTTCTTCTCACGGTCCAGTTCCATGAACTTCCGGGACTGCTTGTAATCACTGGATGCAGTAACTAGTACCACCAATAAAATGCTGAGTATTATGCCAAGGCCATCATAAATACCCTTCGGCCACCCCTCGGTGGCAAGGCCAACCACTAGAGAAACCAGAGCACATATAACTAGAACAATCAGAGTCAAGTCATGTAATGCATCCCACACAAACATCCAGAAGCTTCTAGGTGGCTTCTCGGCGTGCTTGTTAGAACCGTACAGTTTCTGCCTGGTTGCTATTTCACTTTCCTTGACACCATTTTCTAATGAGGCTTTGATTTTCCTAGATATTCCATTGATTCCACCATGCATCTTGAAGCTTGTATAATCTTCACGAATGCCAGTAATTGCTGCCAGTTCATCTGGGCTGATACAAAATCCTTCTTCAATAAGCTCATGTGGTAGGTGGTATTGTTTTACACCTGCATTATGAAATGATTAAGGTGAAATTCAACAGGATAGTTATGATAAGAGCAGAAAGCCAGATAATTAGTTGACGAGACCACACCATCGATAAATTGCAGCGCTGCCTTGTGCACGTTAATTACAACCTGAACTTTGCCCTGGGTAAGAAAAAGAACATCTCTAAGGCAAAGAAATAATGATATTGACTTCTGCTATCAAACAGAAAATAACCAAACACGATTTTTCCAGTTCTTAAGGGGAGCAAGTGGTGGCAAAGATAATCAGCATTTACGCTAGAACAACATCTCTTGACCTTCACACATAGTCGACAGATCTATAGCAAATCTGTAAATTTTAATAGGACCTTGCAATTTGATTCCAGTAATCAATGTAAATGTACTCTCCGGTCGTTCAATTTGTTAGCTGCAAAATATGACATCAGGCCCATGCTCACATGTTCAATGAGACAACTACATTTACCCAGTTATTTTGCTCATATGATCTTTTTTTCCCCTCTCTTCTCAATATAAATGTACTCTCCGAATCTGATAGGTCAACTACTCATCTCAACTGACCATGTGTCTATGTTTTCCTCTAGAAGTGGTCGTAGAAAGCCGGTCGGTCCGGTCACATGTGAACCTTCGACCATAGCACGCAGAGAAGAATTCAAGACAAGAGTACTACTAGTACTAGGCGAACGAGGCGTGCAATGGACGCCTCGGGGATCCAAGCGCCCGTCCCACGAGACAGTTCAAAGTTCAAACGAGAGGAGACGCCAAGAATTGACATGACCCGAGATGGGGATCCACCCAAGACCGAGACGTGTCAATGTCATGCCATGGCCGTCCATAGGAAGCACAAGCGGTAGTGGAGCCAGACGAGCGCGCATCCACGTCACGAGGCTAACCCGGAGGAAATTTCCGAGCACTTTCCTAAGCCCAAAACCACCATGCGAACGGTGCAATTCCGACCTCTCGCACAGAAAATAAAATTAAAGCTTCAGCAAAAGCGACCGCACAAACAGTTCTACGGGCCGTACGGCTCGCCGTACCCGGCTGGCGCCGGCCTCTCTGCGGCGATCGAACGCGATGGAGCGGAGCGGAAGGACTGGTGGGGAGCGTGGGGTGTGTACGAACCAGGATCCTGCGGCGCTGGGCGTCGTCGAGGGCGTGGAGGGCGGAGAACATGCGGAAGCGGCGGCGGCGGTTGCGGACGACGAGGCCGACGGCGCGGCGCCACCGGAGGCGGGCCTCGCCGGGCGGGTTCTTGGCGGGTATGTCGAAGTACTCGTTCAGATAGCTCTCGATGCTCCAGCTCCTGCCTCCCTCCATGCTTGCTGCTCCCTCTCCCCCTTCCTTACCCTCCCGCTGTGCGTGTCAACTGTCAACAGGAAAGGGACAGTTTAGACTTCAGGTTCAGAAGGTTGCAACGAAGGAATATATATACTACAGGAAAACGGTAGCAAAGACCCCACTAGTCATAGTAAGCCAAAAAAACACCCCCCGAACTTTTACTATATGGCTAATGATATAACGAAATGTTTTTTTTTCTGAAACAGAGCTAATGCTAAATGTTTTATATGGCTAAAAAGTAAGCTTAGTTGTAGGTATCCTTTGAATATTTACCTCTATTTAAGTATTTTTGCGTTAACAATAACTTTACCGTTAGTTCAGGGTTCAAATTAACCATCAACACGAGAAATTGACAATTACAGGTTTATATATTGCTCCTGTGCGAGATTGGCAGGCTGGCAGCGAGGGAGAATGCTCATGCCGATGAAACCTCCAAACGCTTTCGGGTGCGAATACCTTTATGTGGCTTCTTCCATCAACTGGTCTTTTCTTTGATCACGTCAAATCGCGCAAATAAGTCAATAACGGTATTAAAAGAGATCCAAACACGACGCGCATTTTAGATCTGATCAAGATGCTTTTTTTCTCTTTTAAACGCTCAACTGCACGCTGCACACGCACCAGACTGCTACCTCCTACCTGCACCTAGTCAACAGAGATTAGTCTTTGAATTACACAAATGGCAGGTGGGTCCCACCCAGCACCTTTCCCGTCCTCTTTTAGCACACAAAAAAGGAGATGTTGTGACATACATTATATCATAATCTCAAACGTCATACCCAAAATGATCATGTAGATCTAGCGTCGTAGTATCAAAAAAAAATAGTAAAATTGTTACACTGTATTCACTATAGTAAATATTTTGTTGTTTCTACGATATTTGCTATAGCTTTACTTTTGAGAGCTGTTCATACAAACCGAAATAATTGTTTAGTCAGTGATTTTTGCAGTACACCAGATGATCCGGATCCCAAAATACCACATAGCAGCCACACCCCTTGAATCAATTGTACCAGCGTAGTTACCGGCTGGCGGCCGGTACCGATAAGCCGGTTACCGGTTTTTTCCAGTTGAATTTTGTTAAATTTTGCTTAAAAATCAATCAAAATTCAAAATTCGAAATTTGAATTTACAAACTCCGAAAAAACCAGCCGAGATTTCAAATCCCGGCCCCCACCGGTAAACCGGCAGTTACCGGTCGGTATTTCAATCCATGGTCTGTACAACAAGCGAATAACATTCAGATAACCGCAGCCTACCGACGGCATGGGTCGGATTAGCTATCAGCTATGCAACTCCATTTGGTAGTAGTTGCTCGTGCACACTAATCTGCTGGTGGGAGCTCCACCATATATTGTTTATCTTTAACGAATCCATGCATCGTACCGTAGAAAACGAGATTCTAAGGTATGGAGAGCACAAGCGGTTTGCTTTTGAAGATCATTATTATTCAGCTGGTTAAAGCCTACAAGAGGAAGAAATAATAATAATAATGTTACAGATGACAGGGATTCATCAAACACAACCCTAGGGGTGCTAATGGTTTGGGTGGGAATGGATTAAACGGGTTGGTTTTTAGCTTGGACTGATTTTGGATGGGTGCGAATGGGTTGAGGCCTCTAACGGTTTGGGGCGGGTTAGATTTGCAGTGCAAACAGTTTAGTTTGGTGTGGATTTGAAATTTTCGGGTTCCAAATGGTTTCAATCCATGGGCTCACATGAGATGCGTGACTCCCCCCAAACTCTCGCGAGTCGTGACCCAAACGAACGCCGCTGCTGCTTACCGCCCAGAAGCACTCCACCTCTACAGTGATCTCTCTCTCTCAGCATGTTCTTGCTAGCTAGATCTTGCTCCCCTTCCCATCCAAGATCCGGATCTAAGCGGCCTTAATCTTTATCCAAAACTTAATCTTTACTTCGCAAGAGATGGATGCATTCTCTTGTATTCGATGAATTTTTTTCTTCTAAAATGTATTTTTAGAACTTAATCTGAGGGATGAATATTTTTCTTCTAAAATTAAGCTAGTGCGTGCTGTGGATAGGGATAAAGAGCAGTCATATTCTTTTTCTCGCCTGCCAAGTGAACTAATCTAACTGAAAAGATCACATTGTATTACTCAAGTGGACTATCAGCCCAGGAGCCATTTCCTTCAAGGTCAGTCTCCCGGTCCTTATAAGTAGGTTTTAAGCTTAATCAAGTGCATTTTTTGAGCTTTTGCAGTGATAAAGATCCACAATTTTGTATGGTTACTGTTCTATAGTTGTATTACAAGGTTATACAGGCACAAATGAACCTCTTTGCGAGGAAATTGTGATATTTCTTTCACTGATAAGTAGGTTTTATTTATCTTGACGTAAGGTCTTTAATCTACATAAGAAAATATATCTGTAGAAAGAAGTCTGCAGCAAATATTACTATATGATATCCCCTAAAAAAATATTACTATATGATAATGGAATGAGATGCAAAAGAAATTAGCTTCAGGTGTTAACAGTTAAGCATGAGTGGCTAATTCCTGCATGATCTCAGTGTGCAAGATATAATGTATGTTTGTGGTTGTATCATTTCTGTTTTACTAATGCCCGTTGTACTAAAATGACAGGACTTTACCCAACTTGAAGTTGATGATTGAGATACTTCGGTCACTTGATGAAGTATGCTTTTGGAGAAGAGTAGAATCATTTAATGATTTGTTAAGCTATGTTATAAGCAATTAAGCATTAGCATGAATGTTAGTGTTATAGAGTTGGTTTGTAAGAATTGTATTTGACTGAATGAATGTAACATCTAGGTTGCCCATTATTTGGTTGCTTTCTATTGGACTTGACTAGGCTATGGTTCGCTAAAACTAAAAGAGACAGTTTGCTTTATTTTTGTAAAATATATCTTTGGAATTCTCTGGATATTTTTCTCCTTTTTCAAATTTTCTTTTCTTTTCTTTGGATATGTTCCTATTTTAAATAATTATTTGTGAGTTATTTCATATTTTAGTGATTTTTATAATATCATGATTTTTTTCATGTTTTAGTGGGTTTTTAAAAATAAATTTTCATGATTTTTTATTAGTGATGTTTTCTAGTTTGTGCGCCTGTTCAAAAGAAAATATCAAATAATGAATTGATGAAATGAGTGTGGCGCCCTGTGTCATTACCCCGAAGGGTAATTACACTTAAACATACGGATTATTATTCGTTAGCCCGGTAGAACACCGCTCCAACGAATAATAAGTCTTATCAAAGTTAACACAACAGAACAATAAGATAGAAACTATACTTTATTACAGCAGGTAGCCACGCAAGGCTATGGTCTTAAATACAAATATTATTACAACAGCAAAAGGGACAGATCCCCTCATTTGTCTGCCCTGCTCCACCAGTCGCCTACTCGTCCCACTCGCCGAATAAGGTATCCACCTCACCCTGATCCTCGTAGTAAGCGCCCTCGCCTCCTACGACCTCCTCAGCACCTATGTATCCTTCATCTCACTCAGGGTAATCCCCGGTTGGATTAGGATCTAACAAAGGAAGTAATAGCAACAATGAGTACTAGTGTACTCAGCAAACATTTGTTAGCAATGATGCACTGTATGAATCTTCTCTGTTGATTATCACATTTTCTAGCTCATTCCTTTTTATAGAAAATAATTTACCAAGATTTAAGTAACAGTTTTAATTTTGAAAATACTACTTATCACTCAATGAGAAGGTAGACCCCTAGTGGTCACCGTAGACTCTAATCCAGGAGATAGTCATAAATTCATGGTTTTATATAACACTATGCAGGCTTTGTACCACTTTACCCATAGCGGTATCAAGTTTAGAGTACGGAACGTTTTCTAAGTTACGTTATTAAGTCTCCACCCATTATTTTTTGTCGGTGTCCTAGGACGTTCACCCAATCCTTCACCGAGTTCCCATAATGTTGGTTGGACTGGTCATCCCCACACCCAACACTCCACCTGCGCTACTATAGCACCTTGGATCCCTCACTTCTTGACTTTTCCTACTGGTCCTGGATTCCTCCATCACACTCACACTATATTACTTACCCGATGTGGAGAGTATAATAACATAACAAGGTAGCATTTTCTACCCACCTGAGATGGAAAAATGGTTGGCACTTAAATACAGCCTCTTATCCGAGTGAGAGTTTTGTTGGTCTTTATATATTATCTACATGTAAAGGGTCCCACCTCTTCCCTCTCTTTCCATCCTAGTATTTCTTTTGCAGCACAGTTACTCGTCTCAGTTGTACTGCTCTTTTCTTATTTCTCATTTCTCATATCTTTTCTCTTTTATCCTATTTTATTTTGAGAGATAGTTTTAATACACGTACATATAATGATACATAAAGATAAATTTAATATTTAATATGACAAGGTTGATGTTCAAGAGAATTCCTTGCCTACGTATTCGTAGTAAAGATCGGTGTCAACGGATTCTGGACCAGGTACTCTTGCCTACGCCGGTTCATCTTCTGCAATTATAGGGCAAACATGTATAGCAAAATTGTAAAACCCCTTGAAGCATTCACTTGAAATTTCCTTAGCCATTTCTAGGGTTAGGGTTTGGAGAGGAGAAGAGAGGGAGAGATTGTGGTTGCTCCTTGGTGAGCTCTTGTCCTCCTTGTTGGAGTGGCTTTGTAAGCATCTTGTGAGATCAATCAATCTTGTGATGCTTGCTTGAGAGATCATTTGTCTCCTTTGTGTTCTTCTCTCTTTTGGGTGAATTTGGTGCTTCCTTGATTCAAGTGTTTAAGCTTGGTCTTTTGACCCATTTTGTCTTGCTTTGATGTGTGGGAATACTCCTAGAATCATCTAGACCATCAACCCCCACAAGCAAGTCTTGAATCAAAGATTTTCATATTTCTAGGGTTTGTGCACTTCTTTGGTAAAATCTTAAGAGATCGATTCTATGCAGTGGATCTGAAGGATCGTCGCTAGATATAGGTCTCTAATATCCTTAGGGAAGTGTGCTCGAAATTTGGTCAAGTTTCATTGGTTGAATCAAAAGTTGGATCAAATTTCGTTTTGGATTTGGGCATTGTTTTTCAATACTGGACAAAATCAGTCTGACCGATTTCTATACGGCGGTCCGACCGCCAGCATTCAGACCGCCAGTTGAAGGCCGGTCGAACCAATTTCAAACCGGTTAGACCGCCCTTGGTAGCCGGTCAGACCGCCTGTACCCAGTCCAGAACAGTGAATTAAATTCTCCACGTTTGTGTCGTGTGGTTGACGGGGTTATCGAATTCAGCACAAGACTTCCACTGTGCGCTTACTGATCTTCTTAGCTTTCATAGCTAAAGGAGTAAAGTTCGTGTTGAATTTGATTTAGGCGAGAAAGTTGAGAAAGCGCCTATTCACCCCCCCCCCCTAGTCGTCTTTTAGGTCCTACAAAAATACTTAGTTGAGAAGGTGGTATTTAGGCCTACGTAACTAGCTGCTCCCTTTTTGGCAGATTTTATTTTAAATAAAGCTTTCGGACCCCTACTAGGTTATCACTTCCCCAATGCTACTGTCCTACGGTCAGTTGGCTCTGCAAACTCGGGTTGTTGAACTCATTCAATCTCGCCCTTAGCGTGGGTCAGCTTGAAACAAAAGGGTTTTGGTGGCTTCTATCCGGTTCCTGGGTTCTTCCCACACTTCATTACCGCAAACCTACCGATGGTCGCCCGCAAGGCTCAAAACAAAATACTACTCGCACTTTCCGCAACACCCCACAACACACACTTGCACCCTATACTGAACGTAACACACTACCTACACAATACACTCACCTGACACCTGAACTCTAACACACACACATCACACATACATAAAACTCTACTCACACAACATCAACACTACCCAGCACACACACACACATACACCTCACAGTCACACAAACACTCCAACACAACCCCTCTCAGGCTCACACACCGTACTCATCACTTTGCCACACAACACACGTGCACACTCCCGCACCTCTCCTCTCTCAGCACTTCACCTTCTCCCCTCAAGCTCCTCTGCGGATCCCTCCCTCTCCCGGGTCGATTCAGCACCACCCTGGTGCCACGGGCTTCTTTGGGGCTTCCTCCCGCCGGCTCTCTTCCGGATCCATGCATTGCCCTGGTTGCTCCCTTGGGTAGGCTCCTGGTCGCCTTCTTCACGGGTTCTTGCTTGGATCTAGGTTGCTGCTTCGGCTGCCTCCTGGGCTCTTACCTCCTTCCGGATCTACTTGGTTCAGCTACTCTACTAGTTCCCATCTACTTCTACGCTTATTACTATTTCCCTTTTAGGTTGTTTTACCCTAAGTTGATTGGTGGGTTCGGAGATGTTTTTGGTGGATTTTTGGGGAATATCTAATGGTGGCCTACTCGGGTAGTTTGATTATTTGGCTTCAATAGGGGTTGTGTGCTTACTATTGCTTGGTTCTTGAGCATGGTGGCTATGGCTTTGGTCGGCTTGGTTGGCTTCAGTTTCAATAGGCCTTGTGGTGATGGTGGTCTCGATTCCTTGGGTTGATTATGATGGTGGTACTTCGGTCCTTGGGGAATTGAGGGTGATGGTGGTACTTTGGCTCGGGGCAGTGAGGGTGATAGTGGTATTTCGGTTCTTGGGGTCTGAAGGTGATGGTGATACTTTGGCTCGGGGTAGTGACCTCACACCCTAATCCAGATACTCCTCTCCTTCCCCTCTCTCTCATATTTTGCAATGCTTAGTTATCTTTTTTTGTCAGTTTTATTTTCACCATGCATGCTTGGGGGTAGGCCTAGTTAGGGTGCTATGATAGGACTCGGGGCGGGGTTTGCGCCAGGGAGCTTATCCCCACTCCAAGGGCGTGTGGTGTCCTTTGAGGGCTTGCCACCGGCATTATGGTGACAACCCGACGGAGGCTTGGTGTATTTCTTCTTGACCATCTTGCTTTGTCGGGGGATGGTTGCGTGTGCAGTGTTTTGTGCAATGTGAATGTGCGGTCAGATGCTATGAGGGTTAGTCCGGGAAGGACCATTACTTGGGCTTACCTGCTGGTTTGCTGGCTGGGAAAAGGGGTGGTTGGTTCTGGAGGCCCCTGTGGTGGCCTATTAGTTGTCGTGGTTGTCCACTGGTGGCCTTGGCCGCTCATTGGTGGTCGTCCTTTGCCTTCCTCTACCTCCTTGCCTTCGGCTTCTCTTCCTTGACTTCTCTTCTTGGTGGGCTAAGAGGTGGGATGGAGCTTCTTTGGTTTGTTCTTTGCTATGGTGGTAGACTGGTGGTATTGTTGGCTCTCTCCTTGGTTGAGGATAGTCAACTGGCTGAAAGGTGGGTTTTTATCTCTGAGGCTTTGGCTTGCTCCCTTTCTTTCCTTCCCTTGTTCTCTACTCGAATTGCCCTCATCCTATCCCTTTGACTCTCATAGGGGGCTGTTTGGCTGGGTAATGGGCATGGACTGATGGTTAAGTCAACTAGCCACGGACAGTCTGGGAACTTCGGTGAGCTTCAATCTTTATGAAGACATCACTTCTTTATTATAACTTAATTTTATTGATTTTGGGTTAGCTACTGGTCTTTTAGCTTTTATTGACAACGGAATGGAGTGGTGGTAGATTCTTGGGTTGGCCGAGGAAGGTTTGATCTTATGGCGAAAGTACGGACAGAAGGAATGTAAGGGCTTCATACTACCAAGCATACATGAGTTTAATTGTAATTTTAATAAATATTGTAATTTTGTACTTTGTTTCGATGTAATAAATTCTTGTAATTACTCTTAGAGATTGTATTAATGTTGTACTTTTGATTCAAAAGACTCATTGTAAGTCTGATAATGTTATCGTGTATATTATTGATTTATCATGTGTTCAAATTGTCTGTAATTGTTGTTAAGATGAATTTAGTTTACTGCTTATTACTTTTTATCGTTGTTTAGATTAACTCAAGTCCTAGGGGTTCTCATAATGGGCTACAGTCCTTGGGGGCTGCGGCTGTTGAGTCGGCCTAGCAGCCAACATGAGCCCATGCACATGGACATGGTTAGGCCGAAACGGTTGGAAATGGGTTGGTTTGGTCTAGATGTGAAGCGCACGAGGGATTGCTCTGGTTTCCAGAATTTGATTTGTGTTTGGTTTGGGAAGTTAGCTTCTTTTTGTACGGGTTAGGGTGGGTTTAGAACCATTAGCAGGCTTAGATGGCACGGGTCATATTAGCTATCAGCTATGTACTCCATTAGGTAGTGTTGCTCGTGCACACTAATCTGCTAGTGGAAGCTCCACCTTATGCTGTTTATCTTTAATAAATGAAAGCAATTAGTGCTAATTAGTGCTCGGACGTTGTTTTATCCTTTAGGTGTTCATAACTCAGGCCAATATCAACTGTTCGATTCCCTCTTCAAGTGGCACAGTAACCACTGTTAGAGATATATTAGAGATATATTAAAGATAGGATTTGTACCCTATATACATTGCTCATTGGGCCTCTTCAATATACACATAATATTCATAACATGGTATCAGAGCAAAGGTTAGGGTTAAGGTTTCTTACCTGCGCCGCCTCCTAGCCTTCGGCTGGCGCCGCCGCCGCCACTGCCCCTGGGAGGAGCCATCTTCACTCCCGGGGGCGGCCTTCTCCTCTGGGTGCGCTTGTCGCCTACGGGGTCGTTGCCGTTCGCTCTCTGTGGCGCTCGCCATTGCCTCAGGCTCGTCAGTGCAACGGCCTTCCCCATCGCCGCCGGTTGTTGATGTCGTCGGTGTGGATGTTGGCGCGCCACGCCTTCTTCCCCTTCCGCGATCCCTTTGCCATCTTCCCCATCGCCGCTGGTTGCTCGCTCAATCCGCCGCCTCGCGCTCGCGGTGGGTGGGAGGAAGCAGGAAGGGGAAGGGGGAAGGAGGCGGATTGTTCCTTCGCTTCTTCTCCGTCCGGATCTACCGAGCCCGATCCGGCCTGGCCAGATCTGTACGCGGCCCTGGAGCTCCCGCTGCCCCGTGTGGCTCGCTTGCCCCTTCGAGCTTCCGCCGCCCCTTGCGCTGCGGCCCTCCGGGCTTTCTGTCAACTCCAGGTGTCGCTCGGTCTTTCCCCATCGCCAGCCTCCGGAGCTATCACATAACGGATTTGAGCGGTGGAGTGGTGGTTTGGGAGGAGACGGATGGGGGAGTTTCTTCGTTGTGGCTGTGGCGGCGGGGTTAGTGTTTCGGCCATGGACGGAGGAGAGGGCGAGATGCGGAGGCGGAGGGGAGAAGAGAAAAAGGGGAAGGTGTTGTGTCGGTGATGGACGAAGGAGAGGGTGAGATGCGGAAGCGGAGGGGAGAAGAGAAAATTGGCCGGGCCTTCTTCACGCTTCTCCACAGGCAAGTTTGACACGCTTCTCTACGGGCTTGAGCTTGTGTTGGTCTGATGAGGGATGGATCAGCTGTGCGGTTGTCCTGTCGCATGGTTATGCTGCTATGTGCTTGGTCACATGGCAATGCTTATGATAGTTATGCTTTGTTGTACCTATCTTTTGTGTTATTTTCTTCTGTTGCGTCCATCCAAGTCCGTAATTCTTTATTTATGAGTTCGTCTAAGCCATACGAGTCCATAAATTTATTATCAGTCATAAAAGTATATGAATTTCTTTGGCATGGCAGTAGCTGCTGCTCTTCTCTCCGAGCCGCTGCAGATCCATCGCCCCAAGCTTTTAAGATCGTCGCGCTTGCTGTGCACTACGTCTCTATTGCGCTTCTTGTATACTACGTCTCTATTGCGCTTCTTGTGCACTGCGTCGCCGCTATCTTGGACTTCGATCTGCACCGTCATGCTTCTATCTATTCCTATTCGGATTGATTTGACAGTTCTCAAGACTCCCCACGACGACATTATCAAGACTCGGATTTTGAATTTTTTATATTTTAGTGTCAATCCTTTCCAAATACAATGCTATTACATACGTCTTGCATTTGAGAGGGGTGTTAGCGATATATTAGAGATATGTTAGAGATAGGATTTGTACACTATATATATTGCATATTAAATCTCTTCAATACACACACAATATTCATAACAACCACCAACAAATCACGCACCCAAAAAAATTGCAGGTGCAACAAAAACCACCCGCACGCAACAAATACAAACTTCCTTTCGTGGAACAAGAAGAAACTCGAATTACACGACAAAAATAAACCATGGTGAAGCACCTTAGTGCAACAAATAAAAAAATTGTTGTAACAAATGACAATAGCTACTGCGACAAAATAAAAATATGATGCAACACGTCATCATATCTACGCAACAAAAACCAACTCTTAGCGCAACAAATGGAAAAACTATTGCAACAAAAAATGGGAATCCATGCAACAATCACCAACCTCACCAGTGCCACTGCTCGCCGGAGCTCCGGCGACACACCATTCTATCCCCATCCTTCGACATCAGAGCGGTTCGGCACGCCGGGTAGAGAGGACAAGGCGTCGAGCCCAAACGACGGCGGCACGATGTCGAAATAGCTAGAATCGACAAGGGGACTGGAGCGGTGGTCCCCGGCAGTGTTCATAGGACGAGAGAAAGGACAACCGGGGCCGGAGAAGAAGCGGAAAAGGGCGTGGAGGCACTCTCGCGCGGCGTAGTGGCATGGGCCTCGCGGATCGACAGCGGGTGGCCCAATTGCCTGTGTAGAGAGAGAGGAAGCACGGAAGGTGAGTACTCGGCGTGGCTGCAGGGTTGCGTGAGGCGTTCGGTTTGTCGCTTCCTATGGTACGCAGGCGTGTAGCATTGTCGTTAACAAAACCATGCATCGTACAGCAGAAAACGAGATTCTACAGTATGGAGAGTACAAGCGGTTTGCTTTTGAAGATCAATATTATTCAGCTGGTTAAAACCTACAAGAGGAAGAAATAATAATAATGATGTTACAGATGACAGGGATTCATCAAGCACAACCCTACACTGCAAAAAGACTTGACAAGAGGTGGCAGATTGAGAATCACTTCAGATTTCTTGCTCGCTTGTAAGAACGGCCAAATAAAGTGTAGAAAAAACGTGCAACGGAACCAGTTGAGAAGTGTAGAAAAAACGTGCAACGGAACCAGTGGAGGTTACTAACTCCCTTATAAATTTTGAAGAGAAAAACGCCATTATCACTTGTAGGGTGCAATGATTCTCCGCCGCCGTTTCGGCGTCTCCCTCTTCACATACATCTTCTCCATCTCATTCAGCGGACGGCTGGATCCATCAGGTAAGTTTATGAACTTCCAGCCACCACCTGCGCCACGCTTTCCATGCGGGCCAAGCTTCTCAACCATGAAAGTCCAGCCATCGTCAGGTCGCCGTCTGCTGTACTTGTGGCACTTAACCTCTCCAGCCACCTGGAGTCAAATAGAGACTATCTCAGCTTAGCTATTGATTTATGCAAAATCGGAATTTCTATTGGATTTAAGTATTATATATCAGTGTCCTGTAGAGCTTTGCTGTTGTTAGCATATTAAATACACACAGCAAATGTTCGGCCCAAAGTGTAGAACAATAACGCTGTGTCATAAGATCAACAAAAATATAGCCAGAAGTTCCAATTTCAACTGCAAATTTTAATGTAATGAGTATAGAATAGTCTAATCTAGTTGCTTAAGATTATTAGTTCTGATGTGATAACAAGGGAAGAACGAGGGTTCAACAAAAATATTGAGAAACAGAAAGAACAAGCAGGTTTGACTGAACAAGGAATGGGTACTTTGGTAGATGAGCCATGGGGATGGAGAGGCAACTGATGTGGCTTTTCCAACTTCCAATAGCCGAAAAACAGGTTAAGTGGGTCTTATGCTATACTACATTCCTTATAAATGCCATGGGAACATTTGACTTAAGAAATATGAAATGTTATTGAAATAGTCATACTGTGTATGAAACAACCTAAACATAGCCTGGCTGTGATATCGATCAGGCTAACTTGCTCATATACTACTTGCCATATCTGCTTTTTTATCTCTGCTGAATTACCAGGTAATAGTGACAACCTTGTGCTGTACAAGCACATGCAGGTTATGCTCTTTCAGCCAACTACTACTATCTTACCCCGAAACTCCTGGTCCCCCAAGCAGAGTTCAAAATTGCAAATTTCAAGTAAGCTCAGGAAAGGTTTTAGAAAATGTTGGTTAAAATAATTATGAAACACCTATTTAATTGGCCCAATGGCATAAATACATTGCAAAATAAGTTCTGTTCTCGGCCTTGCTAGATCAGCATGTAAAAAACTACCAGAAATATCAATCTCCATGCATTGAGATTGCAAACCATTGCAGGGTGGAAGTGAATAGGTAATGGAAGATATCCAACATTCCATACCTTCTTTTTGTTGAATTCCAAGCGTTGAACAAACTCCTCATGCAACATATGGTCTTCCTTCATGGAAATTTCATATAGCACCTCATCGGGATCTCTTGTGGTGCCATCCCATCCCTCAGGCATAACTTTGAAGTCCGGCTTATATGGTAGAGATGCCACATGAAACTCCCTATCATGGGAATTGAAAAATCTGCAACGCATAATTGAGCAGAAATATGTGATATGACAGGGAGAACGGGTTAAAGAAATTGAATGGAATCATATAGTCTCATGAGCCCGTTATATGTGATCATGCTGTTCAGGCATAATACAAATTCCACGATTTTACAAAATGAAAGAAAGGTTATCATTTGACAAGCCAAAAGAAAAGGCCTCTTCAAACAAATCAGCCTACTTCCAACATGTTCTCTTGTAGTCAAGGTTGTCACGGCGCTCTGGCAAGTCGCGGCGAGCCTGGGGCGCCAGGACGCCTAGGCACCCACCATGGCGAGGGTTAGACGGTGGCAAGAAGCAAAGCAGAGCAGCACAAATACCATGTAGCAACACAAATCAGAGCAGCACAGAAGAAAGGGGCACACAAATAAGAGGCTCGGAGCAGCAGACAGCATTCCAAACAAGCAGAGCAAGAGGCAGCAACGCAAGAAGCAAAGCAGCAGTAGCGCAGGAGGGAGAAGAAGCAATAGCGCAAGAGGGAGAAGAAGCAGCGCAGGAGGGAGGAGTAGCACCAGCAGTGCAGGAGGGGGGAGAGCGAGGAGCAGAGGTGGCAACGCAAGAGGGAGAAGCAGCGCGAGATGAACTGACCTGAGTGAGGTGGCCTTAATGGAGGCGGCGGCGGCGGGGTGTGTATGGCGACCAAGAGGGGCGGGGGCGGCGGAAGTGAGCTGTTGTCCCCCCCCCCCTCTCCAAGCCCCCAGATCTGTCTCTCCCCTCCATGCATCGCCTAACTCCATTTGCCCTAGGCGAAGGAGCTCGGCGTCTCCCTCCTGCCGACTGGACGCCAAGGCGTCGACTAGGCATCGTGATAACCTTGCTTGTAGTCTTGTGTTCCCATAAAATATTGTGGATTTATTATCTTCGGTGTTCAAAAAATCGGATTTAGGCGGCGATTAATCGGGGCTTAGGCGCTGAGCGGTGGGTGGCCGAGGCGATTTGAAATTGTTGGCCTAGGCAGGGAGGCCGCCTAGGCAGTCAAAGTCGGTCCTAGGCGGCCTCGGTGGACCTAAGCACGATGGTCTTGGGCGGTCACCGTGGGGCCTTGGCTGGCGCCGAGGTGGCACTGGGTTGCCGGTCGACCTTGTTACTCGCTGGACTCTTGCTGTTGGTGTTAGCAAGATCCTTACTCTCATGGAGAGGATGACACTTGGAGATGAGGCAATTTTTCTTTGTTTATTTCTAACACAATGCCATGCCAACTTTGAGGGGTTGGGGATACATATTTATAGGTCGCCAACCACCAAGCATATGCTAAGATGTCGTCTAAGATCTTTGCATAAGGACAGTCAAGATGTCATTCCTTAAAGTCGACAATAAGATGTCAGCCCTATGACACCAAGATGTCATCCTTAAAGTCGACAATAAGATGTCATCCTATGACAATCAAGATGTCATCCTATGACAACCAAGATGTCGTCCTTAAAGCCGACAAATCAAGATGTCATTGTCCTTAAAGTCTTTGTACAAGCCTACCCCACAAAGACCATAGTACAGTGGACTTATTCATCATTCTCCCCTAAGTCTTGTGCGCTGCCTTGTGGGAGAGTTGAACCATCCCGATCCTAGAACAGAGCTCGAGGAATTTTACCTCCCAAGAGGCTTGGTGGCGGTGTCCGCAAGTCGATCAATGGTGTTGATGTAGCTCGCCTTGATGTCGCCTTCATCCAATAAATTTCTGGATGAAGCGGTACTTCACCCGATATGCTTGCTCCGCTCGTGGAAAACGGGGTTCTTGGCGAGCCGAGCGGACTTGTTTGCCCACCCCGAGAGCCACCGCCAGTGTCTCTGCCGAGGAGATCACCAAGCGCCGAGCGAGCCGAGGCGCTGAGTCGGCGGTGGAAGCCGCTATGTACTCGGCCTCACACCGACAGGCCACCACCGCCGCTTGATCGATCGCCACCTAACGAGGCACTTGCCGAGGAAGAAGAGAATCCCGCTTGTGCTCTTGCCGGTGTCGATGTCGCTGCGTGGTCGTCGCCGCATGACATTCGATGAAGTCTTGCCGCCGGACACCTCGGGTAGTGCAAGCCGTGGTCGGAGGTGCCCGCAACGTAGCGGAGGATCCTCTTCACGGCCGCCGATGCTCGCCGCGTCGCCGCCGCATGAACCGATCGACGAGCCGACGGCGAACGCCAACCGGGCGCTGTGGGACGAGGTAGCGAAGGTCGCCCACGATCTTGCGCAGATCGCGTCGCGTCCACCTCCTCCGCCGTGCTCTCACGACTCGCCACCTCTCCTCCATAGGAGTGTGGGGTGGGTTGCGATCGGTGAGCCCGCCCGACTTCGACGGGCGCTTGGCGAGGGCGGTGCAGAGAGATCTGGAGCCGCCCCGTGGACCTCGATCCCGGTAGAAGGAGAGGAGCCCCAAGTCGCTCATCCGAAGGCGGTCTTCATCTCCGCTTGAACTCCTCGACCTCGGCCTCCTTGGAGCCGGTGATCAACAGTGTCGCCGACGAGACGCCCACCGCCAGGTGTTGCCGCTTTGCCCCGCCGTAGACCGCACTGCGTGCGCGCTCTGCTGAACCCCATTTGCTTGAGGGTGGAGTCCAAATTAGCGTTCCATGCTCGTGGTGCTGCCGCAGCCATAGAGGGCCTTGCGCAGCGAGAACCTGCCCTCCTTGCCGGGATGACGAATCCCGCCGGTGACGGACGTAGGCCTCCTCCTTCAAGTCGCCGCTGAGGAAGGCGGACTTGACGCCCATGTGATGGACGCGCCAATCCTCCCGGGCCGCAAGCGAGGAGAAGACGAACGGACTCCATGCGCGCGACAGCGCGAAGGCGCCATCGGTCGACCCTCCCGCCGCATGAAACCTCGTGCCACCAAGCGAGCCTTGTGCTTGATGATGGCGCCGGCTTCATCCCGCTTCACCTTGAACACCCACTTAAGGGTGATCGCCGGTGATCGGCAGAAGATCCGCCACTCCACGTCCGGTTCGCCGACGGCCCATCTCTCGCTTCATCGCGACACGCCATGCCGCGTCTCCTCGCGCCTCGGCGAAGAACGAGGCTCGCCGCCGCCGCCGCGCCAAGCGCACTCCCGCCGAAGTCGTCTTGCGCGCGATCCGAGGATGGGCCGCCGCCGAGGATGTTGTCCATGGTACGATAGCGTAGAGGCTCGCTGTCGTGGTAGGCGTCGACGCGGTCCTCGTCGTGAGACAATGAGTAGCGAACTCCACCATGCGCCGCTTCGTCGTGGGCCGGCTATTGGGGCCAATCCGCGGTGTGGCCTCGTGCGGAGAGCGGTGGCCGGTGCGGAGAGCGTGGCGTGGCCGCCTGCGAAGGTGGTGGAGCTCGCCGAGCCGGTGGCGAGCAAGGTGTCGAGGTGGACGAGCTCGATGAAGACGAGCCGCTAGCTCCCGCTCTCTCGAAATGGACGAGTCGACAACAAAGTCCCCGAGTCGGTCGAACCGCCGCCCACCGCTTTGTCCCACGCCCACCGCGCCGCGTCGAACACAACGCCACGCGAGATCTTGACGCCTTGTGTGACAGGTCGAGGATGCGGTAGGCCTTCGAGCCTCCGCGTGGCCGATGAACACTCCCGAGTGCTCTCGCTGCCGAGCTTACCGATGCAACCAAGCTCCTTGGCGAACGCGAGGAGCCAAGACCCGCAAGTGGGAGACCGCGGCTATGTCCATGCTAAGCCTCGTGACGGCGTCCGCCATCGAGCGCCTTGGTAGGCGAAGCGGTTGAGGATGTAGACGGCCGCCACCACCGCCTCTCCCGAAGAAGACGGTAGATCCCTCGCTGAGGAGGGCCCGAGCCATCCCCACAACCGCCTGGTTGCGCTGCCGACGACACCGCTCTGCTGCGGTCAGACGGCGCGAGTAGTGGCGCCAATGCCCTCATCGCCGCGACGACGTGGAATTCACCGCCGTGAATTCGCCGCCGTTGTGCAGGCGCGAAGACGCGCAGCCTTGCGGCGCGCTCGCCTCCGCAGCGACTGCGTCGCGCGATGGCGCCCGCAGCTCTCCCTTGCCGCCGAGGACCATCACCCACATGTAGCGGAGAGATCGCCGACAAGCAACAGAAGTAGCGTCGTCCTCCGGTGTGGCGGCGTCACCGCCACACAAGTCCCCGTGCACGAGCTCGAGCCTCTCCTTGGCTCGGAAACTCGCCTTCTGGGGAAAGGGGAGTCGCCTCTGCTTCGTCAACACGCAGACGTCGCAGAACTGCTCCACATGGTCAAGGCACGGCAGCCTCGCACCATTTCCATGGCACCGAGCCGCCGGGGCCTCGGGTGAAGGTGCCCAAAGCGCTGTGTTATCGCCACGCCTCGTCGTCCGACGAGCAATGAGACAGAGGTTGTGCCACCGCACGTGAAGAATGTAGAGTCGGTTTGCGCCTCGTTACCTTGGCAAGAAGGCGCGGCGAAGATCCCAAATCCGCGAAGACTCGTGCTCGATCTCGACACGCGAGCCGTTCTCATCCAGCTGTCCCAAGCTGATGATGGAGTTGCGCAGATCGGGGATGTAGTAGACGCCGGTGAGCAACCCGTGCTCACCGACACGCACGCGTGAAGATGACGAGCCGACGCCTTGATTTCCACGCGAGGCGCCCCAAACTTGGCGAGCCTCTGACGCTAGAGTCAAACTCGGCGAAGAACTCCGTCGACCGGTCATGTGATGGGTGGCGCGGTGTCGAGGCACCACCCGTCGATCTTGTCGCTCTGGAGTCAGAGCCGAGGAGGCATGTGCTTTGGCTCGTCAAGGTGGAGGAGAGCCATCGCGCGGGCGCATGGAGGTAGTTCGATGCTCGCATGAGCAATGAACAGCCCGCCGCTCCTCCTCCTCTCGCTGCGACGCTGGGCTCGGCCGCGTCGTGGTCGCCGACAATCCACGCCCAATGACCAAGCTTGCCGCAGCTTGTGGCAAGAGTCGCCTCGTCTTGCTTTTGCTTGCCAATGGCGCCGCCTGGCGCCCACGATCATTACCCTCGGCGACGTCCTCGCGCCCATGCTTGGCGTCTTTGCGCGCTTGCCGCTTGCCATGCTTGCGTCGCTGTCGTGGAAGAAGGCTCCCTTCTTCCCGCCACCTTGGCCGGCGACCCACTGCTCCCGAGCGAGGAGGAGCTTCCCGCCAATGGAGACGGGTCCCGAGAGGCGCCGTGGCTCATCGCCGCCAACAACCTTGAGGCGACCGCGCCTCCTCGATCGTCATCGTGGAGAGGTCCAAAGAGACTCGATCGAGCGGGCGTCGCTTGTACTTCTCGGGGCGCAATGAAGAGCTTTTCCACGCCTCTCTCGCCATAGGTGTCGTCGCCGAATCGCACTGGCCGCAATGAGTGTTGAGACGAGAACAAAGTCATCCACGCCCTCACCGGCTTGAAGGCCAAGTGCTCCCACTCCGCGCGGCGCTCGCAATGTGGACTTGCGCGCGCGATCGCCGCCGTCGTCTTTGCAATGATGGCGCCCCAAGCCTCTTTGGCGATCGCTTGTTGGTAGCGAATCGCATCTCGGCGGATCGCAGATGATGAGAGCATCCAATACCGTCCGATCTGGTCGTAGTCGACGCCGCCGTCGGATCAGCATCCCACATATGCCGCGCTGAGTTTTACCTCATCACCGCGCCCCACTCGACATAGTTGGTCTTGGTGAGGTAGGCCACTCGCCGCCGGCCGACGTCCTCGACGACGGCCGTACCGTGGTGACCACTGCCGTCTGCACGGGAGAGAGCCGCGTTACTGTGAAGGCCGTGGCTCTCCGCCGACCAGTCGCCGCCGCCGTCGCGCGCCTCCAGAGCGCGCACCGCCGTCTCGCGCTGTCTCGGCCGCCGCGCTCATGGCGTCGCGAATCGCCTTCTTCGCGCCGCCGCCTCGCCGCTCCCTTTTTCAGTGACTCAAGGTCCGTCGTATTGCCATCGCAGAGATGGAGCTGCTGCTTCCGCGAAAACCTTGACCTCATTCCGCCGCCGCTGCCGCATCTGCCGCCGCCGCCGCTTCACTCTCCTCTCGCCGCTGCCACCCGCCGACTCGCCATTACCGACCTTGACGCTTTTTCGCCTGCGGATCTCTCCGCCGCTTCTGCTGCTCGCTGCTGCTTTCTGCCGCAGCGAAGCTCGGCCGTCTCTCACGACGCCGAGTGCTCGAGGCGATCGAAGGCCGAGATCGCCTGCGGACATGGCGCGCCATCGGGGCCATTGCGTGGAGAGGGTTGCTTCGACGAGCCGCCGCCGTCTCAGGAGAGGAGTGAGGGGACACCGGGCGCTTCCGCCGCACGGGAAATTCCGCTGCGAGGTCGAGACGAGATGAGCAAGAGATGCTCAAGCTACGGGATAGTAAGGCTCGATACCACTTGTTACTCATTTGGACTCTTCTTTGTTGGTGTTAGCAAGATCCTTACTCTCATGGAGAGGATGACACTTGGAGATGAGGCAATTTTTCTTTGTTTATTTCTAACACAATGCCATGCCAACTCGAGGGTTGGGGATACATATTTATAGGTCGCCAACCACCAAGCATATGCTAAGATGTCGTCTAAGATCTTTATACAAGGACAATCAAGATGTCGTCCTTAAAGTCGACAATAAGATGTCTTTGTCTATGACAATCAAGATGTCATCCTTAAAGCCGACAATCAAGATGTCGTCCCTATGACACCAAGATGTCGTCCTTAAAGCTGACAGTCAAGATGCTGTCCTTAAAGCTGCTGTACAAGCCTACCCCACAAAGACCATAGTACAGGGACTTATTCATCAGACCTCCCCTCCCTATTGCCGAATCAAGCTTGGCTGGCATGCTGGAAGAGAGGAGGAGGAAGGGAAGTTGGGGGTGGAGGAAGGGCTGGAGACGCGTCGACACAGACAATGAAGCAGAGGTGGCGGCAACGGCTATGAAGCAAAGGTGACGGCGGCTATGAGAAGCAGAGGCAGCGGCCATAGTGGAAGGGGAAGGAAGGGAACTCGGCCGACTCAACACATTCGGCCCAGGCTTCAGCACATAATTACCCAGCTCCTAGGATTCCACAACCGCCTCTCCACTTGATCGCGTGATATGCAGCAGCAAGCGAACGCCAGATCCACTTCACCCCGTCGCCACCGGCTAGATCCATCTCATTGCCAACCGCATCCACTAGGAAAGGGAGTTGTGCCGCCGCACACCGATGGAGCTTCATGGGGCTGTGCCATCGCACACGGAAGGAGTATGGAGCTCGCCGTTGGCCAGATCCACCTCGTCCCCGCCTCCGGCACCTCAGAGAGCGAGTTATGCCGCTGCCACCTTGAGAAGCAACTGCGCCGCGGCGGCAGAGGGAGTGGTGTCGTTGCCCTGACCTCCTCCACCGCCACTGCCTCCACGCCACGAGGCGCCCCGCCCCCTCCCCCTCTGCTTACTATTGTTGTGTTGCCTCTGCCTCTGCTTACTACCACCGCTGCTGCCCCCTATGGCCAAGTCAGCCGCCAGCTTGCCGCCCGACTAGCGTCTAGGTGAACATTGGTTATCTTTGACAAATTTAGAAACCGATGAGGTATTTATTAGAAACAAAGTTTTTTCCCACCTCTACTTGATAGTTGATACAATTGTCCTATCCAAATGTGACGTGGGAAACATGACTATAATCTCAGAGTTTTAAAATCCAACGTTTCCTTAGAAGAAAGAATAACCATGTAGTATGCATCATCCAAATCATGCTATCAATATGTACTGAAAATTCTAATAGATAACCAATAGTTAGAACCTAGGAAGACATCAGCCTTCTGGGATATTGTATATTCCAACATGTCTATGCCTAGGTTTCATTTACCATCCATGTTCAATGACTGCCCTGCCAAGAACTTGGTATGCATTTCCAGCTCAACCTTATCATACAAACAAACAAGTATAAGACTAGAAAAATACTACCCCACATCCAATATTTGAAGAACTATAGTTCATTTATCTAAAAACTCTACAACAAGTACTAAATAGCACATATGCATCGCACTATAAGCAAAAACGCAAAATAAAATGCTACAAGAGCTTAACACCTATTTCCCCTTTTATCCAATTACTCAAAAAAGAAGAAACAATTCCTCCATTCACAAAGATTTTTTAAATGCTCCATACATGCCATGTCAATCCAGTAAGTATAAGCACACTATACCACAAGCCCGACAAAATGCAGTGATAAAAGATTTTATACCTATCTCCAGTTTTCAAGTAGCATATAAGGAATAATTCCTGACCAGTAAGTTGCAGCACAATTCCAAACCAGAAGTGTCTTCCTTCATTCATCAAGAACTTGCCACCTCTTTTCATTTCTTCAACCATAAATCCAGTCATATGGTAATTAACATCACAAGATAAGAACCACCATTTTGTATCAAGAATCTGACACCTGTTTGCCTTCCTAAACCACATTGTCCTAAACTAATCATACAAAAAAAAAACTTCTAAAACTGAGACATGAAATTATCCTTCTTGACTGTGGGATGGAGAGAACAGGGGCATTCTCCATCAGGAACTAGTTTGAAGTAACAACTAAAAAGTTTAGCCTACTGAAGTTGTGATAACTAATGACAAACTTATCATCCTTCCACCATTGATTTTGATTTACACCTGGCATGTGTTCCAATTTCGGTTGGGTTTTTAACTACTTGTTTTCTTAATTAAACTAAGGATTGCCCTTCTCTTCACAAATGAAACAATTCAACACTGCTACATTAGCTTACATTCATATTCCTTATATTTAGGCTTCACCGCTATGATTCTAAGGCTTTCAACAGTTGCAGCTTACACAACTCTTCATAATATAAACAGAAGGTCTGCACGTACTCTGGGCAGCTGTCGAGCAGGATCTCGACCGAGTCGTCGAGCGGCTTGCCGCGCTTCCGCTCCTCCTCCTCCTCCATCTCCTTGAGCCACAGAATTGCGTGCACGCGCTGCCGCATGACGCGGAAGTCCGTGGCGAGCCTCTCCACGGTGTACGTCGCCGGGTCCTCCTTGTGCAGCCGGTACATGTCCTGCTTCTCCGAGTCCTTAAGGTACGCGCCCCGGGACCCCGGCTCCCGCACCAGCCTCAGCAGCGCGCACGTCTCCCGCATCCGGTCGCCCCACGAGTCCACGAACGCCTTCCCCTCGCGGTTGTCGCGCTCGACGGCGCGGAGGATCTCCTCCTCGTCGTCCATGGCCCGCACGGCTGACAGCTCCGGGGATACGGGCGCGGGAGGGGGCGCCGCCGGGAGGCCGACGGCGGGGGCGGAGCCGTCGAAGTGGTCCTTGGTGACGCCGGTGGACCAGGACGAGCCCCATTCGTCCCCGCTGCCGCCAATGCCGGAGGATTCAGACAGGGCGCGGAGGAGGGAGGAGAGCCGCGAGGCGGTGGGCAGCGGCGCGAGGCGGCCGTGGAGGAGTGCTCGGCGGAAGGCGAGCATTTTGGGAGCTTTCGGGAGCTTTCGCCTTCGCCGGTCCGCTCTTCTGGGCTCGCGGTGTCCTGCTCGCTAGGCCGATGCAACCGTGTAAGTGGTGCTGGACCTCAGCAAAGGGGTTCGAACGGGCCAGGCCAGCTAGAAAAAGTATAAGCTTTTTGCCCATCTGGGCCGGGATGATCGATGGGTGGCGGTAGGGGTGGAAGACCGGGCCGGGATACAATTGGGTTTGCTTTTAGGACTGAGTTGGCCTTTTTTCTTACCAGTCATTACCACCCCTGCATGGGCCTCCTACTGACCCTGGGAACAAAAGAAAATTTTATGTTTTTCATACCAGATTATTAGTATAGTACCCCTAATT
The DNA here is from genome assembly GCA_036346395.1 of Hsuehochloa calcarea. Classification (NCBI taxonomy): domain Eukaryota; kingdom Viridiplantae; phylum Streptophyta; class Magnoliopsida; order Poales; family Poaceae; genus Hsuehochloa; species Hsuehochloa calcarea. The sequence continues at coordinate 8,665,053 of CM070602.1, forward strand.
TATTTGGGAAAAAAAAAAAAACCTGTTTTATATATATATATATATATATATATATATATATATATATATATATATAGTGTGTGTGATAAATTTTGGTACAACTAATGACATTTATGTGTAAGTGTTAGATTGTATGTTAGTGTATAGAATTGTATAAATTATGTACTATGTAGAACTACAGAAGTAAAACAGTTAGTCACGAGTCAATGGAACTATATGTTACTTAAGTTCGCACCCCATCGTGAAAATCTTGGCTCCACCACTGCGAGTCTCCAGCAAGAAAGTTGAAGAAGTTCAACAGATTTATCAACCAAATGGTTTTGATGGAAACAAGTTGTTCACCTAGTGTCACCAATGTAAATATAATAAATCAGATGATCTTTTTTAGAAACCGATTATGGAACATCGTTTATTTTTTTCAGCACCATTATATCGAATGGAAATTATGAGAATGAGCTGCGTTGATGTACAATGGTTTGTAGTGTGAAGGCGGCATTGCTAATAGTCCCATAGTAGCAAGAAATCTCCATGTGGTGAACCATTTTAATTTATTCCTGGCCAATTTCCGCATTAGGCCAAACTAATTATAGTACAAATTAAATTCTCATACCATTTTGGCAATTCTAGAATCTCAAATCATGTTTCAGTTAGCAAGAAAAGACTAGACAGTGAGTACATAGTACCCTTCGTCTTGGGGGAGACTGGAGGGGAGAAAAGCCAAAAACACGATGTATACTCATGTTGTATTGAATGTATCAAAAATATGAGAATTAGGGAGCCCCCTTCTGCATGCCATTGGGGCTTTATTTATAGGGGTTAAGAAGGGACATTTACCTTCTTACCCTCACAATGTACTGAGACAGAAGGGCGTTTAGGTACATTGCTATGAAAACACTACATAGACTTATTCTACATATACACAGTATTTCCAACGGTACGTCAATATCTCTAACGAACCTAGAGTGTGGAACACCCCTGGGTGCCTTATGTGTTCACCTTACAATGATCGCAGTGATCTGGAACAGAGATGCCACGTGATCGTCAACTCACTTGCCTCTTTCACCAATTAGTGGAAGCACACCATTCTACTCCTATCACTCTGGACAGTCTGGAAAAGGTGGAACCAGAAGACCTTTCGCAATGAGGATATGAACCGAGCTTTACTCTCCATGCCATTTGAAGGTTGTGGAGAGAGAAGTCTACCTCACCAAATCTCCGATCACTACAAAGACTTCCAAGTGGTCGGAGACTGTAATCTCCTTCAACAAAGAAGACTGACTCATCCCTTCGATCTGACACCCAGTAGCTTACTAGTTGATATTGCCTTTCTTTTGGAACGTAGATTATACGGAACGATCAACACTATTGGTAGACAAACTCCAATGTCCTTCTGCGAGGGAGTGCAATTGGTTATCGCAATCTATCTTGAGGGCTCAACAAAGTACAGTTAATAGGACTCAATTGGTGATCTTTAAGCACAAGACCAATTCATGGGCAGCTCGGCCCAATTTTTTGGGCTTGGGCCCATTTTAGCACTTGGGCCCAACCCAAATCACAAAAAACTGGGAAACAATTGAATAATTAAAAACCTATTATATTGAGGAAAAGAATTTAAAAGTAATAGTTTAATCATCAAAAGATTTTTCAAAAGAATATTCGAAAAGGGGGGGGGTTTCGGGCTTCGGGCTCACCATATGCGGGCTCGGGCCAGTCTGTTTTAGGCAGGGCCTGGACAAGCGTATCAACCCAAAAAGATAAGGTCATGTCGCCTTTGATAAACACTCCAAACTTGTTTTGGGCTAAGTAGCAATTTTACCAACGGTGTTTGTACCCCCAGCCCACTAGGGTTTAAACCCAGGTTTGACCCTGCGTGTCTCATTTAGGAGGATTTTCTTTCAATGGGAGGCGACGTGCCCGTTGCAAGCGAGGGGCAGGTGGTGACTTCATCATTTCTTCGTCAAGCTCCGCTCGTCCAGTCTTCCAAAGACGTGTATGTGTGCGTGCGTGTGTAGGCATCTATGTGTTGTACTGGGTGTCTCTCTCTCTCTCTCTATACACACACACACATTTGTTGATTATGCTTGAGAGCCAACAATTAGGCAACAATATTTGAATGGCCAAAAGGCCATTCAAATATGGCTCCCTCCATACAAGACCTTGGAGAGCCGAGCTCCAAGAAGAACAAAGATGGTGATGAAGAAATAGAGTACCAGGAGCCGCTGCACACCGTTGACATGATCTTCAGTGGATATTCCTCATATGAATCTAGATGCCATATAAAGGCCGTGGAGAGAGAAGTCTACCTCGCCGAATCTCTGATCACTACAAAGCCTTCCATGTGGTCGAAGACTATAACCTCCTTCAACAAAGAAGATTGTCTCATCCCTATCGTTGTAGAGCCTACTATTAATAATTGTAAAGTTAATCGAGATCTTATAGATGGAGGTAGTTCTTTGAATATTCAGTTTACGGGAGCATTATAAGAAATGCAAATTCCCAAATCAAACATGAAGCATGTGAAGTATGCCTTTCATGGCATAGTCCTAGGATGTACTGCCAAACAGATAGGGCAACTTTCCCTACCGGTTACGTTCGGAAGACCGGATAATTTTCGAACAGAAAAGATTTTGTTTGACGTAGTTTATTTTTAAACTGCTTATAATGGAATCCTTGGTCGTCCGACATTAGCAAAATTCCTGATAGCTACGCATTACGGCTATCAGAGTCTAAAAATATCAGGACTAAAGGGTTATTACGGTTCGAGGGGGTATGTGACGCCCCGTGTCATTACCCCTAGGGTAATCACACTTAGGCATACGGATTACTATTCGTCTGCCCGGTAGAACACCGCTCCGACGAATAGCAAGCCATTTTATCAGAGTTGCGCAGTGAAACAATAAAATAGAAATCGCACTTCTTTATTACGAGTAGCCACATAAGACTAGGGTTCTTACTAAAGCTATTACACAACACAAAGGGAGCTTCTCGCCTCGAGTCTCGCTCAACTACAGCCTCCTACTCGTCCCACGAGTCAAAGATGGCTTCCATCTCGCTCAGGTCCTCGCCACTGGTGCCTTCTCCTCCTGCCGCTGCATTGGTACCTGCAAGTCCTTTGTCCCACTCGGGATAGCTCCCGGTCGGACTAGGATCTAACAAAGGAGAATACTAACAAGGTTGAGTATGTATACTCAAGAAGCATTAATAGCAAACAATGCAATCGCATGACTGATCTCTGGTCTTTATCACAAATTCTAAAATCATCTCATTCTGAAAATAAACATTAAAACATTAAGTTGCAATTTTAATTCTGAAAGTACTACTAGTCACTCGGAAAGAAGAAAGACCCCTAGCGGTTCCCGTAGACTCCAATCCAGGAGACTGGCATGAATTCATGATTTGTATAGCACTGCGCAGGCTTGCGCCACTTTACCCATAGCTATTCTGAACTCTTTATGAGCTAGGTCCATCGCATTTCCTTTGATGCGACTTCAAGTTCAGAATACAGACGTTTTCCAGGTTACGTGATTAAGTCTCCACCCATTGTTTTCCGTCGGTGTCCTGAGCGCACGGGGCCTCCACCGAAGTTCCAACAATGTTGGTTGGGGCGGCTATCCTCCGAGCCCAACACTCCACCTTGACCGGCTATCCTCCGTGTCCAACATTCCCGCTAATGGAGAACGTAATTACGTAAACGGGTAGCATTTTCTGCCCGCCGAAACGGGGAAATGGTTGGCACTGATTTTACGGCATCTGACCGAGTAAGAGTTTTGTTAGTCCTTATATTATAGCTGTAGGTAAAGGGTCCCATCTCTTATCATCATCATCATCATCATCATCATCATCATCTCTTTTCTCTATCAAGGCCCCCTTTACCCACATAGTAATTCTCATCTCATTCTCATTCTCATTCTCATCTTTCTTATCTTTCTCATCATCTCAATCCAATTTGTTTTTGAGAAATAGTTTTGATGCAGTACATATATGATAGAGCAATATACGGTTTACATTTAAATTAGCTATATTGATGTTCAAGAGGATCGCTTGCCTTTGTAGTTTTTGGAAAGGTCGACGATGACGAATCTCTTATCAGCTTCTCCTGTCGGCTGGAGCTCGTCCTCTGAAGTAGTGCGGCAATACAAATAATACGTAGAGAAATACTTAGTGATTTTATGTGATATTAAGCGAATAAACTGCTAATGGACTTCTATTGGTTAGCCAATTTTTAATTTACAAATATTTTTCCCGTAACCCGACTTAGTTAGCAGATCTCTTTAAAATCAGATTTTAACTACCCTATTAACCCTAATTTAATCCAAAACCTAATTAATCTACAAAAATTCTAATTAACCTAATTAATCACTTAAAACCCTAATTAATCTAATTACCACACTACCTAAAAACCCTAACCTAACCCTACCGAATTACCTATCTACCCCTCCCCTCTAATCCTAACCCAACCCCGGCCGACACTCACCCCCGTCTTTTCCCCTCCCCCCCTTCTCTCTCGCTCTCGGCCTCTCCTGACGCCGCTTCCTTCTCCTTCTCTCGGCTCCTCATTGGCGCTCATGCCGCCTCTTCCTCGGCTCCACCGGGCAGTTACCACTCGGTTTTCCTGCATACCTCCTCCACTCGCTGGCCTCTCGGTTTCCTCGGCGGCCAAGGCTGGCCAGCCCGCCGCCCGTGTTTCTCCTCGGCGCTTCTCGCGGTCCTCCAGATCGCTCGGCGCCGCTTGCCGCTTAAGACTCCATCGGTTTGCTTCACACCCCTTCTCTCTCTCTCTCTCTCTCTCTCTCTCTCTCTCTCTGCTGCTTTCTGGATCGGCCGGCCACCTCCACCGGCCGGCTGCTCAAACCTCCACCGCCGGCCGCGCTTTGCCTCGCTCGCCTGGCTCGCTCGTCTCCCAACCCGGCTCTTCTCCTGCCGCCCTAAGCCGGTTATTACCCGATGATTTACCATCAAATTGTTAGGGTTGTTACTTTGGTATAAATGGTTGATGCAAATGCTTAATTTTATTGAATGCATGCTTAAATGATGGATTGGGTGGATTGACCGTGGTCGGGGGTGATGGTGAGGGTTCGCCGTGGATGGGGTTCTTTGGGTTTTGGCCGTGGATCGAGGCGCCGATGATGGTTCTACCGCGGCTTGGGGTTGATGGGGGTTTGGTGTGGTGGTGGTACCCTTATCTTCTCTACTCCCGATCTCCCGCTCTGTGATGAAAATGGAGTCTTTGCTTTGTGATGTTTGTGGAGGCTTGATGGTGTAGATGCATGTTTGTGCAAAATAGCAGTGCACACCAGTGGGACTTGGGTTCACCTTCTTGGCCGAAACTGGCTAGGAGGGATGGAAGCGCCGCTTGCCGGTGCTCTCTCGCTCTGCCGTCTCTTTGGGGGCTTCCTTCTTGCTCTGTGGTCACCGGTGCTTGGTTGTGGCCTTCTTCCCGCTCTGGTGCCGGCCTCTTGCTCTGGGTTCTGCTCCTTCTTCCGGGCGTAACGGGAGAAGGGAATGCACTGAATGGGTTCTTGAAACCGGCTTGGAGTGGGAATGGATCTGTGGTGGCTTTACGGTTCTTTGTCGCACCGATCTTCTTTGGATGCAAATGGTTGGGGGATGTATGGTGGTCGTGTCTTTGGCAGAGGTTTTGGCCGGGGATTGCACTGGCCGAGCTTATCTTCTTCTTTGTCTTGATCGCTTTTACCGGGCTTCTGCTCATTTCTACTTTTACTCTGTTCTTATCCATATGTGCACTGTGGGCTTTAAACAGGAGGGAGTGTGGCTTTGTGGCTGGTTGCTGGCCACTACTCTTTTGTGCTTTCTATGGGGTTTTTGCCGTATGATTTGAGCTGAGGCAATCTGGTATTCGTAGGTGTTGGATTTGAGAATGCCGAATGATGAAACCTACGGTAATAAGACGGCGCCGATCGCTTAGGTTGGGTTTAGGTATCTCGGGCATTCAGGTGCCAACGGATTTGGTTTAGCCCTGGTGACTTGGGAATCAAGTTGCCGGCTAATCCAGATCAGTTTGGGTAGCCTCGATACTCAAGGTGTCAGCTAACCTAGGTCGATCTGGGAACCGCGGTGATTCCTACTGTATTCTGACGGCAACTATTCTATTTTAACTCCATGCTATGGTTTTCTATTTGCGAATGGTCTTATGTTTGGTCGACGGAAAAATGGAGCTGATGGAGGCATTTCGGGTTGAGTCGAGGAAGGCAATTCGATTGGACGGCGATGGACGAGCAATACTTCAAGGAAGGTTTCAGAGATATGTAATGCAAGATTTTTGTTTAATCATTTTGTAATGAACTCAAAGTTGTAATTATGATTCGATCTGATGTAATATATTCTTTTGATTATGCGATGCAATCTATACTTTAACTGGATGTAAAATACTCTTGTAAACGAATACGGAAATGGATTATGCTGATGCTTTAATGAAAACTGTGCAAGCTTTTGAAAGCAGCAATAAAGGAGTGGTTACTGAGATTGATTTTAATACATGCCTTTAATTAAGATTACGAGATTCTAATTTTGTTTGTTCTCACATCCTCCTCCCTTGAAACAATTTCGTCCCGAAATTGCAATCATCATGACGGTGTGGGCTAGGCTCGCGTAGCGCTTCTTCCTTTTCCACGAAGCTTCGCTGACGGGGTGATCTTTTTACTGCATTTCTTTTGGACAAAACTTCGGGTTCCTTAACTGACGGGTTTCTGTAGCCAGAGTCTTCACGTGGGTCCTTTGAAAGTTGAACGTCTTGTAGAGAATGGTCGAGATTTGTGTGTAGAAAGGTGAGGGTCACCTCAAATGGTTCCCTCTAGGTTCAAATATTGAGGTATTAGGGTTGGGTCCTGACCGACTTCTTGGTGGAAGCTTGCTGGAATACGCCATCTATACTTATTTGGAGAGCAGATGACTATTCCAATCAGTGGGTTCACTCCCAGGGATTTTTCCAAAAATTCAGAATTTGCAAAAATCTTCACTAGTGATTCAGAAGATAAAAGGAGTAGGTTCCTTCAGCGTTTAAAAGAATAATACCCGAAGAGAATGGGAGTAATAACGTACCCGTTATTACACCTGATGCTTCTCCAATCTGTTTGGCGGCCATGGGTGATAGGTGTGCCAGTTCTCCTTTTCCAGTTTCCTTTGTGACGAGTTGGTTGTCTGCAGTCTGCTTCATATAGGTGAGTTGTGGTGGTGCTGGAGCAGGTGGCTTTGGCCTAAATGCTAGTTGTGGTGGGGTTCCAAATGTCCTCCGGGGATTGGGGCAATCAATTTTTCGATGTCCAAACTGTCCACAATTGAAGCATGCACCTGTATTCTTCAGACAATCCTTTGTCAGGTGGTTTCCTCTACACTTCCCACATTTAATTGCTAGGGTACTTGGTTCGTTGGTTTGTTTGGTCCAAAAAGTGGGTTGAAGGGTCGCTGCTGAGGTGGTCCATATCTTGGTGGCGGTTGCTGAGACACAAAGGAATGACATCTAGGAGCAGATGAAAAATGGTGATCGGTTTTGGCCTTCTTCCTTCGCTCTTCGGTGAGGTTGGAGTATTCATTCTCCAGAATTATGGCTCTGTTGACTAGATCTTGGAATTCAAAGGATTTTGTGGATGGATAGGAGCATTTTCAGATATGGATGCATTCCATCCAGAATTTCTATTCTCTTCTCCTGTGTCGACATCACCGGAGCGTAGCGGAAAGATCATTGAACCGACTCAAATATTCCACCATCTTTTTCCGCCTTGAGTTAGAGCTCTAAATTCCCGTTTCTTCAATTCCATTCTTCCAAGAGGCACATGTGTTTCTGAAGCGTATCTTGAATTCACCCAAGTGATGGGTTGCTCACCGACACTGCTATGGTTATAGTTAAGCCACCAAGTAGTCACCGGTCCGTCCACCGGTGTGAAGCATACCGCACTTTCTCCACATCCGAGCATCCCATCAGATCCAACTTCTTCTCTATCTCCACCAACCAATCACTCGCGTCCAAAGGATCAAGAGCTTTAGCAAAAGTGGTAGGGTGAGTTTGGAGAAAATCACCCAGACTAACCCCACGGGCTGGTTGAGAGGTAGTAGGTGCTACTCGAGTTAATAGAGCTTCCATGAAACGGTTTTGGTTCTCCTGAGCTTCTTTTCTGGAGTTCTCTAAGAATATGAGTACATCAGCCATGATGCCTAGGGGATCTGTTGCTCGTGGGTGGTCATTGATCGTTCCCGGGATGGTAGTAGTGGGGTTGATCAAAGTGCGGACTCACCGGGTTTATTGTTTGGATTCTGTGTGGACTGTCCATGTGGCAGGAGTCCCAGTCTCAATTTCAATGCACGGTCTTGACTTCCTTGGCCTTCCATCTTCCTTAACAGCTGTTGGGGTAGAGATGGAGGTAATACACTTATCTGGTAGAGGGTTAACCGCGGGTGAGTTGGATTATGACATGCACATGTAATCAAATAAAAATCAAGAAACAATGAGATGCAAAAAGATCCAAATCCTATACTAGCTGAGTCTTTCGTGCTCACTCACGCTTGAGATCCTGCTTCAAGACCGCCCAAATCCACGTGTTTGGGATCGCCGAGCTTGCCTCGAGTGCGAACCTATGCTACCTCGGATCCACGCGCCAGCACGCCGAGATCCGGCTCGAGTCCACCCAAATCACATATTTGGGATCGCCAGGTTCATTCTCGAGTACGCCCAGGATTTCGCTCCTGGGTACGCCAGAGCTACACGCTCGGAGTGCCACGAACCACTCGTCCGGGAAATCTGATGTGCAGAAGTGAGACAAGACACCTTGATATAGAAGAAAAGGTAAAGAAGCTAAAGAGTATGGTCCAGACTTGTCCAAAATTTGGAAAAGCAGGTCCATACTAGAGTTCTACTCCATGCCTCTAGTCCAGGCACTAGGCTCTAAACCTTATGGTACTGCACCCACAGCCTATATTTTCTATCCTAGGTTGAGTTGGAATCTAACCATCTACTCACAAAAGACAACCACACCGATCCTAAGACAACAACGCGTTTCCCCGCACTTTCTCGAAAGAAGAACTAACTTAAAGATGGTTCTACGTTAGCAGGAATGTCACTTTAAGAAGAGGTAAGCTTTTCAACATAATATATATCTTTTTGAAAGAGGGCGGTTTGGAATAGAAATTGAAATGAGGGCAAGGATTAATAAAATATTTAGTGCAATATAGCAAGCAAGAAGGACATACTTAAGGTATTACTACAGTTTCTATTTTATTAGCGTGGCCCGATCTTATTGCTCTGATACCACCTGTGACGCCCCGTGTCATTACCCCTAGGGTAATCACACTTAGGCATACGGATTACTATTCGCCCGCCTTGAGAACACCGCCCGACGAATAGCAAGCCATTTTATCGAGTTGCGCAGTGAACAATAAAATAGAAATCGCACTTCTTTATTACAAGAGTAGCCACATAAGACTAGGGTTCTTACTAAAGCTATTACACAACACAAAAGGGAGCTTCCGCCTCGAGTCTCGCTCAACTACAGCCTCCTACTCGCCCCACGAGTCAAAGATGGCTTCCATCTCGCCAGTCCTCGCCATCGGTGCCTTCTCCTCCCGCCACGCATTGGTACTCAGAAGTCCTTTGTCCCACTCGGGATAGCTCCGTCGGACTAGGATCTAACAAAGGAGAATACTAACAAGGTTGAGTATGTATACTCAAAGAAGCATTAATAGCAAACAATGCACTGCATGACTGATCTCTGGTCTTTATCACAAATTCTAAAATCATCTCATTCTGAAAATAAACATTAAAACATTAAGTTGCAATTTTAATTCTGAAAGTACTACTAGTCACTCGGAAAGAAGAAAGACCCTAGCGGTTCCGTAGACTCCAATCCAGAGACCGCATGAATTCATGATTTGTATAGCATCAAGCAGCTTGCGCCACTTTACCCATAGCTATTCTGAACTCTTTATGAGCTAGGTCCATCGCATTTCCTTTGATGCGACTTCAAGTTCAGAATACAGACGTTTTCCAGGTTACGTGATTAAGTCTCCACCCATTGTTTTCCGTCGGTGTCCTGAGCGCACCAGTCCTCCACCGAGTTCCAACAATGTTGGTTGGGGCGGCTATCCTCCGAGCCCAACACTCCACCTTGGACCGGCTATCCTCCGTGTCCAACATTCCCGTTGTGGAGAACGTAATTACGTAAACGGGTAGCATTTTCTGCCCGCCGAAACGGGGAAATGGTTGGCACTGATTTTACGGCATCTGACCGAGTAAGAGTTTTGTTAGTCCTTATATTATAGTCAGAGGTAAAGGGTCCCATCTCTTATCATCATCATCATCATCATCATCATCATCATCTCTTTTCTCTATCAAGGCCCCCTTTACCCACATAGTAATTCTCATCTCATTCTCATTCTCATTCTCATCTTTCTTATCTTTCTCATCATCTCAATCCAATTTGTTTTTGAGAAATAGTTTTGATGCAGTACATATATGATAGAGCAATATACGGTTTACATTTAAATTAGCTATATTGATGTTCAAGAGGATCGCTTGCCTTTGTAGTTTTTGGAAAGGTCGACGATGACGAATCTCTTATCAGCTTCTCCTGTCACCGAGCTCGCCCTCTCAAGTAGTCGGCAATACAAATAATACGTGAGAGAAATACTTAGTGATTTTATGTGATATTGCTTAATAAACGCTAATGGACTTCTATTGGTTAGCCAATTTTAATTTACAAATATTTTTCCCAGAACTCTGACTTAGTTAGCGATCTCTTTAAAATCGATTTTAACTACCCTATTAACCCTAATTTAATCCAAAACCTAATTAATCTACAAAATTCTAATTAACCTAATTAATCACTTAAAACCCTAATTAATCTAATTACCACACTACCTAAAAACCCTAACCTAACCCTACCGAATTACCTATCTACCCTCCTCTAATCCTAACCCAACCCCTACCGACACTCACCCCGTCTTTTCCCTCCCCTTCTCTCTCGCCTCGGCCTCTCCCGACGCCGCTTCCTTCTCCTTCTCTCGGCTCCTCACGCGGCCTCCGCCGCCTCTTCCTCGGCTCCACCGCCCGTTACCGGCTCGGTTTTCCTCGCGCCTCCTCCACTCATGGCTGCCTCTCGGTTTCCTCTGCGCGGCCAAGGCTGAGCGCCCGCGCCGTGCTCTCTCTCGCTCTTCCTCGCGGTCCTCCGCATGACTGCTCGGCCGCCTTGGCCGCTTAAGACTCCATCGTTTGCTTACACCCCTTCTCCGCTCTCTCTCTCTCTCTCTCTCTCTCTCTCTCTCTCTGCTTTCTGGATCGGCCGGCCACGGCCACGGCCGCTCTGGGCTCAAACCGCCACCACCGGCCGCGCTTGCCTCGCTCCGCCACCGGCTCGCTCGTCTCCCAACCCGGCTCTTCTCCTGCCGCCTAAGCCCTTATTACCCGATGATTTACCATCAAATTGTTAGGGTTGTTACTTTGGTATAAATGGTTGATGCAAATGCTTAATTTTATTGAATGCATGCTTAAATGATGGATTGGGTGGATTGACCGTGGTGGGGGTGATGGTGAGGGTTCGCCGTGGATGGGGTTCTTTGGGGTTTTGGCCGTGGATCGAGGCGCTGATGATGGTTCTACTGTCTTTGGGGTTGATGGGGGTTTGTGTGGTGGTGATACCCTTATCTTCTCTACTCCCGATCTCCCGCTCTGTGATGAAAATGGAGTCCGCTTTGTGATGCCGTGGAGGCTTGATGGTGTAGATGCATGTCTTTGTGCAAAATAGCAGTGCACACCAGTGGGACTTGGGTTCACCTGCTTGTTTGAAACCGGGCTAGGAGGGATGGAAGCGCCGCTTGCCGGTGCTCTCTGGCTCTGGCCGTCTCGTTGGGGGCTTCTTCTTGCTCTGTGGTCACCGGTGCTTGGTTGTGGCCTTCTTCCCGCTCCCGTGCCGCCTCTTGCTCTGGGTTCTGCTCCTTCTTCCGCGTAACGGGAGAAGGGGAATGCACCGGAATGGGTTCTTGAAACGGCTTGGAGTGGGAATGGATCTGTGGTGGCTTTACGTTCTTTGGTCGCACCGATCTTGCTTTGGATGCAAATGGTTGGGGATGTATGGTGGTGTCTTTGGCAGAGGTTTTGGCCGGGGATTGCACTGGCCGAGCTTATCTTCTTCTTTGTGCATCGCTTTTACCAAAGCTTCTGCTCATTTCTACTTTTACTCGTTCTTATCCATATGTGCACTGTGGGCTTTAAACAGGAGGGAGTGTGGCTTTGTGGCTGGTTGCTGGCCACTACTCTTTTGTGCTTTCTATGGGGTTTTTGCCGTATGATTTGAGCTGAGGCAATCTGGTATTCGTAGGTGTTGGATTTGAGAATGCCGAATGATGAAACCTACGGTAATAAGACGGCGCCGATCGCTTAGGTTGGGTTTAGGTATCTCGGGCATTCAGGTGCCAACGGATTTGGTTTAGCCTGGTGACTTGGGAATCAAGTTGCCGGCTAATCCAGATCAGTTTGGGTAGCCTCGATACTCAAGGTGTCAGCTAACCTAGGTCGATCTGGGAACCGCGGTGATTCCTCCGATTTCGACGGCAACTATTCTATTTTAACTCCATGCTATGGTTTTCTATTTGCGAATGGTCTTATGTTTGGTCGACGGAAAAATGGAGCTGATGGAGGCATTTCGGGTTGAGTCGAGGAAGGCAATTCGATTGGACGGCGATGGACGAGCAATACTTCAAGGAAGGTTTCAGAGATATGTAATGCAAGATTTTTGTTTAATCATTTTGTAATGAACTCAAAGTTGTAATTATGATTCGATCTGATGTAATATATTCTTTTGATTATGCGATGCAATCTATACTTTAACTGGATGTAAAATACTCTTGTAAACGAATACGGAAATGGATTATGCTGATGCTTTAATGAAAACTGTGCAAGCTTTTGAAAGCAGCAATAAAGGAGTGGTTACTGAGATTGATTTTAATACATGCCTTTAATTAAGATTACGAGATTCTAATTTTGTCGGGTTCTCACAGGGTAGAAAGATGGCATATGCATGCGATTGAAAATCCTTGGAACTGGTCGATAAGCTTCCGACAAAATAAACCAATTTGTCTCCTTTGCAGGTCAAACACTGAAGACCGAAGATGGCCCCAAAACCTTCTGACCAGACCAAAGAAGTTTCACTCGACAAGGGTGTTTCTCTGGAAAACATCCAAATGTCGTCTAGACTCGCAAGTGTTAGCACAAGCACAAGGAAGGTACAGGTTGGAGTAGGACTCAATCTCAAATAGGTGGTGACTTCGTGTGTTCCTTTGTTCTCTGTATCTGTTGCAGGTTTTGAATCGTTACCGATGGTCTTAAAGGATTTATGCTATCATAGGATGTTCGGAGGCTCGAGTTTCCCCCCGACCTTCCGGTTTGTCCTGTTTGACCACTCACTAGCAGCGGGGCAGAAACATGTGAATTAACTTATGGATATCCATTAGTTTTGTTACCTCCAGCTTGTTGTGCTTAAGGGCCCGTAGCATTTTCACCAGCAGGTGGTGGCAAGTCAACTCGTGGAGGATCGTGCATGGCATGTTGATCAGTATCTTTGATAGTATTAACTTCGTGCCTCCAGCAACAATCCTCCGACGAGCTTCCATCGTAGCTAATGGAGAGCCTTCCACCACTTCTGCAAGAAGTCTCCACAACGGAGAGTGGTCACGGAGTACCACCTTTGGTGGGTCTTATGGTGGACTCAGCCTGATTCGGTGAATTTTCGACCGTATGCTTAGTTTTATCATTCCCATATGACCTTCAACGGGTGGTAGCTTCATTGACACCATTACCAGATATTGGTTGGCCCCTGAAATCGCTAGGAGCCACTGGTGAATACCGGTCACCCACGACCGTATCGAGAGTACATTGACCCTATGGTTGTGGTTCTGGGCTCTTGTCATCGTTTTTGCCTGTCGAAAGGATCGGGCTTGCAAAAGCGTTTAGATGTTCTGAATTGGTCGAAACAATTATGGTCGGAGCTTGCTGGGATAAGGATAATTCTTCAATAGTGAAGAAATCCTTACTCCTTGTACAGACCCAACAGTGGTCGGAGCTTACTGGGACCCTTCTGGAACCTCTACCTCCGTAGACGGAGTTGGAGCCACCATGGGTTCCTGAACAGGCGCTGGCACCGCCACTTGCTCAGGGGTTGGCTCGACCACCTTTACCTCAGGAATTTCTTCCTGAGGGGTGCTCTGGTTAGAGACGACTGGAACACCAGAGGATCTACAAAGACTAGAGAAATGAAAATCAAGATTTTAGAATACTAGAAGCAATAAATGTATGTATTTTGTTTCACGTGTTTTCGGCAAACAACCAGTGCTGTCAGGCATTTGGCGGTCTGACCGGCCGAAGCGGCGGTTAGAGCGGCCATAGGGAGGTCCGACCGGCCACCCCTGGTGGTCGGACCGGCCAATTTCAAATATGATGTTTTGAGCTGGGCCAAAAATAGAGGTTGTAGGCAAGAGAGGGGATTATATTGCACTTGGTCTCATAATTTTTGGAGTCTCCAGTCAAAAGTTCTATTGGTTTAAAAATTTCAGTATGTTTCGGATTTTCAGGGGCTGAATTCGGCTAAGTCCCAGCTGGCAGTCAGACCGGCCAGGGTGGGCGGTCAGACCGGCCAGGGTGGCGGTCTGGCCGGTTTTACTTGGATCGTCGTCCTTCATGGCGGTGATGTTTAGTTGTTAGGTCAAAGTCATGAGTTTCAGTGTATAGGTGTTGCATGATGTATGTTTTAACTAACATGGGTCAAGTTGTGAAAACTTGTTCCCGAATTCGTTTTGCTTGTCTATTGTTGTGCAGGTTGCTTGGTGGTCAACAACGGTCAACGGCGAGGATGATCGGGACTTGGCTTGGAGAGCTGAGATCCAGAACGATCGACGATGCCAAGTGAGGTCAATGAACTCAAGCGTGGTGCAAGATGGACAAGGGTGACCTTTTGCCAACCTGTGGCGCAAGATGGCGTAAGGTGAAGCTGATTAGGTCAAGAGGCGATAAAGACGATGCTTTAAAACGCGTGCGTATGTGACCCATTTGTGATAGGCCTTAACGGGAGCCCAATTGAGTCAATCTTCTAAAAGGTCTAAGCCTCCACTATAAATAGAGGAGGGAGGTGGCTGCACCCCCTTCACCAACCCTTTTATTGTTTTGAAACCCTAATTTGCTTAGGGAGAGGTTTTGTGGAGGTTAGGGTTCTAGAGAGTTTTGATTTGATTTTATGCTCTTGGATTGAGCATTGTCCTCCATTGATGGAGTGACTGTAAACCCAAATCTTATCAAAATAATCCAAGGAGAGTTTGCTCAAAGATGTGTCTCTTTGCTTTCCTTCTCTCTATTTGATGATTTTGAGTCTTTCTTTGATCCGCGAGTTTTTACTTGATTTCTTTATATGATCTAGCTTGCTGTGACATGTGGGAATATATCTAGGATCATCTTGATCATCAGTCACCCACGAGCAAGATTTTGGATCTAGTTTTTGTTTTGACTCAGTTTTGAACCATCCTCGTCTCAAACGGAAAATGATCGTAATTCTTCCAAGTATTTTCACAATCTTCTATTGGAATAGGTTCCTGACATCATAGAGAAGGTGCGTTCCAATTTTCATCGAGTTTGGAGTTGTAGATCAAAAGTTACATCTATTTGCAACTTCATTTTTCGGGCTGTTTGATCTGTTCATCAGGCCGGCGGTCAGACCGCCCAAGGTCACCGGTCCGACCGCCAGGGGTGAGCGGTCCGACCGCCATTGACCTAGTGGTCAGACCGCCCAACACTTAGCTTTTTAGCTTGTGTTGATTTTCGTTGTTTTGCTTCGGGGGTTAAATTGGATTCAATACTAGTCTTCCGTTGTATTGGTATATTGATCTTCATAGCTTCCATATCTATTGGAGTAAAATCTTATTGAATCTATTATTTGTGAAAAGGTGAGCGTGCTCCTATTCACCCCCCTCTAATCATCTTTTCGGTCCAACAAGTGGTATCAGAGTCCGGTTAGTTAATCTTGATCTTAACCGATCACTGAACCTGGCGATGGATAAATACTCCACCAAGCCGCATATCTTCGATGGGCATGACTATACCTATTGGAAGAATCGCATCGAGTCTTCCTTTAGAACGAAGGACAAGCTATATGGGAGGTTGTTCGAGCCCCGCTCGTTATTCCCAAAGTTGCTACGCTGGCTTCAGCAGCCCTCTTGGCTAACAACAATAAAGCAAAAAACCTCTTATATGGTGGGCTTGGTAGACAAGAGTATGATCAGATATGCAATCTTGAGACTACGCACGAGATTTGGAACACCCTCGAAACCTACCATGAGGGTTCGTCCCAAATCAAGAAAGTACGCCAGACAGTCTATAAGCGTGAATATAACAAATTCGAGATGCGTCCTGGAGAGAGCATCGATGACATTTTCAGTCACTTTAATAAAGTGATTAATCAGATGAAAGCTGTTGGTATTGAATATTCTCAGTCTGAAAATGCCACCCACCTCTTGGCTGCAATCAACACTAAGGAGTAGGAGATAAAAGCTACCGCCATTGAGGAGAACGTCAACCTCTCTGATCTGATTTTGGAGCTGTTCTATAGCAAGCTCAAGACTCATGAGATCAGGAGGATTGATCATCCCAAGAAGGAAAATATGACTTTGGTAGCAGACCCGCTCAAGAGAGCTTCTGATGGGTTTTCTGAGTCTTATTCTGGATTTTTGCTTGCTGGTTTATCTGCAATCCATAAAGAGGAGTTTGAGAGTCTCCGTGAGGCTGAGTTCGCCTTCATAGTCAAAAAGGTCACACATGCCTTTAACAATATGAGAAACAACAATAGAGGAGGTCCCGTGACTTGCTATGAGTGTGGTGAGCTTAATCATATCCGGGCAAATTGCCCCAAGCTGAAAGGAAAAGAGCAACTATAAGAAGGGAAAGCCAGCTTGAAAGAAGCCTCAATGGAACAAATCAAGGTATGATGCTGCCAAGTTGACGAATGCCGCTCACCGGGTTCTTGCCGGTTTTGGGGATCAATCCTTAAGCGATGTGGACTCCGGGAGCGAGGAGGATAAGGAGAAGGAGATCCCTCAAGACAAGAGGAAGGGGAAGGCCAAGGACTTCACCGGCCTGTGCTTCATGGCCGACTCCGCTGACGACGACAACGATGAGGTACCTCCCTCCTATGTTGTCCTTTCTGATAGATGTGAAACTATTATTGAGCAACCCATGAGTCAGGATAAGGCTTTAGAGGTTATCATGGCCAAGAACAAGGACTTAGAGTCACAAGTAGATAGTTTGACTTTAGAACTTACAAATGTTAAGACTCTTGAATCTGATGAATGTTCATCTTACTATGCTCTGCACTCAGAATTTGCTAAACTGCAATATGCTCGTGATATTGCTTTGCAACAACTTGAAAATGCTAGGACTGAGCTAGTTGAGGTTAAATCTGCTCCATGTGAAAAATGCTTAGACTCTAGCAAGTTGGTTGCTTCTGGAGTGGTTGATTCTAGCATTTGCATTTTCTGCTTAGAACACGAACATGAAGTCAAAGATATCTTAGAAGCAGTTGGAGCGAAATATGCCAAGCTTAAGGACAGTATTGAGCCTGCTACATGTGCTTCATGCCCAACTCTTAAACTTGAAGCTGCTTTATATATGGAGAAATATGCTAGAGCCATTAAGGGTAAAACCTGTGAATCATGTGTTAATCTTGAAGAAGAAAATGCTTATCTTAAGAATACCTTATAAAAATTTTCTAATGGGAAGAAACAATTAAAAATGATTCTGGACAAGTCTAAAACTCCTTATAAGAAGCAAGGATTAGGATACAACTATGTCCAAGATAATTCTAAGCCAAAAGTTATTCAAGTCTTGGAAAATGGGTTAGTTGAATTTAAAACCCAACCTACAAAAACTATTTTTAAATCTGCGAGTTTTGCCCAACCATCTGTTAAATCAAAGGGTGCATGGGATGATCCCAGAGTCTCAAGGGACTTATTCAGCGCATGGAGATATCCCTCACTATGTCCCAAGAAGTCAAGCCCTTGGCTCTGAGGTCTTGGATGGCTTCGATCCATCTCCCGACCTTTCCCTTCTTTTCCGCGGTAGACCTCCACCTCGGATTTTCGCTCGCCACTTTGCCGACGAAGCAGAGGTTGTCCTCCTTTGTGATCGTCATGTAGGACCAACTCTTCCATGACGACCACGAAAACTTCGAGTACATTCATATGTACTCATCAGCTTTTCCGTCATGGAGGCGCAACAAGCACTTACCAGGTCCAACTGTCGACTTTCCCAACCTCGCCATCTTGTAAAAATATCTGAAGACCTTCAGATTTGGCGGGATTCCTAGATACGCCTCGCAGATGTAGTTGAAGATGCTAAGGTTGGCAATTGAATTGGGAGCTAGGTTTACTAATTCAACTGCATAGTACTCAAGAACCTTGGAGAGGAATTTGTGTGATGACAACCTCAACCCACACTCGATGTAGGCGAGGAAAATAGGGATTTCTCCCTCTTCGCTACTCGGGAAATGCTCTCCGACCGCTGGTCTCCAAGAAACCAAATTCCTGTCACGGAGCAACCCGATTTTCTCCAAAGCTCTGAGCTTCTTCTCGCTCAAATCAGAAACTAACCATTTGGTGATCGAGTTTGACATTTGTTGGATTTTTGGGTGAACGAACAGATGTCGGAAAAGGTTTTGGACAAAAGGATGAAAAGGGGTCGGAGGAGACTCTTCGGTAAGATAATAAAAGGGGATTCAAGGAAAAGCTGAGAACATAAAACCTCCAAAGGCGACGCACTAAGGGGATTTTATAGTCACAGTTCCTTAACCGCAAAAATGAGTTATTTGAAGTCTGACGGGAAAGAGTTTTCAATCTCCAACAGATAGAAAAACTTTTCAGTTCCCTATACGGTTTCTCAACTTTAAAATGAATACATACCACCTCGTTATTAACGACATTAAACGAAGGCTCCATGATATGATTTTCATCGGAGAAAGGTTCACACGACATATCCATTTAAAGTTTGGGGGCTAGCTGATTAGAATCAAAATCTTTAAATATTATTTTATTTAATTAAAGACCATACGTCCTTCGTGGTCGTAACCCCTAAGGCTAACAACCCCATGGTTGTAAGGATTCCATAGATTACATCGTTGGTACCCTGGTCGGATGAGGTTCTGTGCCCAATCCCTGACCAGATGACTGCTCGTAAAAGCAATGAATTGGTACTTAGATTTGATTATAAGTATATTCATCTCGTATGATGAATAGAGTATATGTCTTGTTTACTCTAAGCCACACGACGTTTACATCCCTGAGACACTGGCAGTAACCACTATATGGTTATTGTCTCCTTCTGATATCAATCGCCAAACGATTGATACTTCACCAACTGCCATCTTTCTCCGACTAGTTGCAACACTTACAACAAGCGTCTCTTCAAGGAGTAACTGTCACTGCTTCATCAACTTTTTAAAGGAGAATACAAACGGCAGAAGGGAGGATCAACTCAATTCAGGAGATAGCAGTTTTTCATGTGAAACAATAGTATAACAATTAATGCACCAAGTGTAATTATGACTAGTTCACTGCCTTGTCAAGGACACCCCCTGTAAAGATCCAGCTCACTGCAATAAAGAGCAATCACATTCTCTTCCAAGAACTTTTTGCTATTTTCCTATATTTATTTCGTAAGATCAACGATTCGATCGTCGACACATTTCAATTATCGTATTTTAGAAAATCACTAATTAACGAACGAACAATACCGTATGCATAGACCTACCTTTCATCGTACCAGTCGAGTTTTCATGTGTTGCAACGGATCTCAAATGTTTACATATACCAGTTCTAAACTTGAAAAGTCAATATACGTAAGGTAATTATCTCTACATCTAAAAGTTGTATACATAATTCGTATCCTATTAACAAGTCACAAATAGTCTTATTATAAACTACATACATAAATGATCTAATTATGCACATAATATCTTTGTAGTAATATATATATATATATATATATATATATATATACATTAAAAAAATCACGCGAAGTGAAAAGATAGATGACAAGTAATGTTTCTTTTATAATAGTAAGCTGTGAGCCTGTGGTGAGGTGGCCCAACACATGTTCCATGCTTTCGCTCACGAGGTTCTGGGGCTAACGGTCATCAATAAAAAAACAGCCGCAGACGACCGGGCCCCCCGTTGCTCCCGAGGAACCCAGAAACTTCCCGGTCCGCTCCGCGACGAGACGCGCAAATATCTTCGCCTCCGCGTCGCGTTGCCGACCACCCAGCCACCTACCCAAACCGACTGACCGGCCAGTCCAGATCCAATCCAACCCGAATACCAATTCAACTCCTTTCCACCGCCATCACATGCTTTGCTTAGCCAGCGCCCAAACGTCTCCGCGCACGCCAACGCGACGCGAAGCGCCGTGTCCGGCACGGAATCAATCAATCTGCTTCGGTTGGCGCCAGGCCAGCTCCTCCACCACCGCCTTTCCCCCGCCTATAAAAGGCGCCCGTGCTCGGCCCCTTCCACCTCGCGCTCTGGTCTTCTTCCGTTTCTTCTCTCGGTAGAGTTTTTTGTTTCCTATACGCGCGATTTTGATTTGATTTGGGTCGTCGTCTTTTGCGTTTCTGTGTTCGCAGTTTTTTTTTTTTGCCTGTTCACCTTCCGTGCGACGCGGGGAGAGATCCGAATTCGATCGAGCTGTTCGGTTTGCGATCTATATTCCTCTCTGATCCGTGTCTCTAGTTTCGATCCATGCACTTTGTGTTCGCCTTCTCCGCGTGTTGATTACAGGATTGGATTCATTGGGGATTCGAGCTCCGCGTGCTGATTGCAGGATTGGATTCGATTGGGGATTCGAGCTCTGTACATCGTGCTACGAAGGGGGACGTGCGCTGGAGGTTTGAGGCAGGTCAGTGTCTCGTGCACAGCCGATCGGTTCATTTGTTCCGTCACTTGGATTCGGTTGTTTCAGATCTGAGTGGTTTCCTATGCTTGAGCGCTCTCCGATGGCTAATCATGAGCTCTATTATCCCGTAATACGAGGTGGATTCGATACCCTGGGTTAATTCTAATTGTATCAGCTGATCTCGCTTGTGGTATGTGTTTGTGCTCCTTCAGATGTAGGAGGGTGGTGGTTGTGGAGATGAATCGAAGGGTAGAGGTTTGATTATGGTTTACGGCTGTTTTGATTGCTTATGTTCATGGTTGTTTTGATATCATGGTGATGTGTGTAGTATGTGCGTTGTGAGTTATCAGAAGCCGTGACAACCCTGTCTTCAATTGTTGTTGGTCAGATCTGCAGCGGCGAAGTTTTGGAGGTGGATTGAAACTATTCTGGACCGGAGATTATAGAATTGGATAAGCTTGCAATGCTCTGTTGGATATAGTAACCCTTCGATTCGATTTCTCTGCCTGCATAATTTAAATTTTGTCTGCGGCAATTCAGATTTGGGTTGTTGGTTGTTCTCCAGCAATTGGAATTATATGGCTTAAGAGTTCCTTTGTGATTATTCTTATCTTCTCCGATAATTATACTTTAAGACATCGGTTTTTCTATGTCCTCCGGTAATTCTCAGTTCCTGCAGATATTGTGCAATTGAAATCGGTGTCATTCTCTGCATGATCTCTTCCAGCCGGAGCCAGGCATAACCCTATCAATCTCCCTCACTTAATGGCTGTTGCATCTACCGTCCCCAAAATAAATAGAACCAGAATGGTTTCTTGCTCACTGAAGGTCTCTAGTTGATAATTTTGCAAGACCAACCTGATGCCAAGTGAAAGCTGTTTGCAAATCTTTCAAATCTACTTCCCTTCCAACTGATCATTAGTTAGATTAACATATAAAATTAGTTAAAACTCTTACAAAGGCAATATTGGGATTGATCTGCAGAGGTGGAGGATTCTAAGGGTGCTTTGGAGCTTCAAGCTAGATGGGACATCCTACAACTGCAAAAACATTTGACACTTAACTCTCCTTTCAATGAGTATTTTCTTCCTATTCGCAGCTTTGATTTGGGCTATCGCTTTGGTGTTTGCAGATTTTTAGCCCATGTGATGTGGGTAGTGACTCGAATTCGGTTGAATATTCGGTTTGCAGTCTCTCTGGTGCAATTTGTGTTGTTTCGATCCCTGTGTTTCGTGTTTGCCTTCTCCGCATGTTTGCAGGGATTGGTTGGGAATTGGAGCTCCTTATGGCAATGCTGGACCCTGGAAGTGAAATCAGGTCAGTGTCTTCTGCACGGTCTGTTCGGTTCATTGGTGTGGTCACTTGAATTTGGTGATTTCAGATTTAAGTTGTTGCCGATATAATCTTCTGTGTGTTATTGGGTGCTCTCCTTTGATGGCTAATCATCAGTTCATTATCCCGTAATACGAGGTGGGTTCAAGACCCTGGATTGATTCTTATTGTAAAAGCTGTTCTCGGTTGTGGATGTGTTTGTGCTCCTTTAGATCCAGGAGGGTGGTGGTTGTGGAGATTGGATCGAACGGTAGAGGCTTGGTTATGTTCATGGTTGTTTTGATATCACGGTGATGTGTGGAATATGTGCGTTGTGAGTCATCAGCTGTGACAACCCTGTCTGCAATTGTTGTTGGGCAGATCTCAACGGTGAAGTTTTGGAGGTGGATTGAAGATGGTCTGGACCGGAGATTATAGAATTGAATAAACTCGCAATGCTCTGTTTGGATATAGTAACCCTTCGATTTGATTTCTTTGCCTGCGTATTTTAAATTTTGTTTGCGACAATTCTGATTTGGGTTATTGGTCGTTCTCCAACAAGTGGAATTAATTATATGGCCTTGCTCACTGCAGGTCTCTAGTTGATAATTTTGCAAGACCAACCTGATACCGAGTGAATTCTGTTTGCAAATCTTTCAAATCTACTCCCCTTCCAACTCATCATTAGTTAGAATAACATATAAACTTAGTTAAACTGTTACAAAGGCAATATTCGGATTGATCAGCAGAGGTGGAAGATTCTAAGGGTGTTTTGGACCTTCAAGCTAGATGGGAGATCCTACAACTGCAAAAACATTCAACACTTTACTCTCCTTTCAATCGAGTCTAGTTTCTTCTTACTCGTAGCTTTGATTTGGGTTGTCACTTCGCTGTTTGCAGATTTTTTAGTCCCATGTGACGCGGGTAGTGACTCTAATTCGGTTGAATATTCGGTGTGCGGTCTATCCATGGTGCAATTTGTGTTGTTTCGATCCCTGTGTTTCGTGTTTGCCTTCTCCACGTTTGCAGGGTTTGGTTGGGAATTCGAGGTCCATATGGCAATAACAGACCCTGAAAGTGAAGGCTGGTCAGTGTCTCGTGCGCGATCTGTTCAGTTCATTGGTGTGGTCACTTGGATTTGGTGATTTCAGATTTAAGTTGTTGCCAGATTTAAGTTGTTGCCAATATAATCTTGTCTGTTATTGGGTGCTCTCCTCCGATGGCAAATCATCAGTTCACTCTCCCGTAATACGAGTTGGATTCGAGACCCTGGATTGATACTTATTGTAAAAGCTGATCTCGGTTGTGGTATGTGTTTGTGCTCCTTTAGATGCAGGAGGGTGCTGATTGTGGAGATTGGATTGAACGGTAGAGGTTTGGTTATGTTCATGGTTGTTTTGATATCATGTTGATGTGTGGAATATGTGCGTTGTGAGTTATCAGAAACTGTGAGAACCCTATCTGCAATTGTTGTTGTGCAGATCTGCAGCGGCGAAGTTTTGGAGGTGGATTGAAGCTGGTCTGGACCGGAGTTTATAGAATTGGATAAGCTTGCAATGTTCTGTCTGGATATAGTAACCCTTCTATTTGATTTCTTTGCCTGCGTATTTTAAATTTTATCCTCAACAATTCTGATTTGGGTTGTTGGTCGTTCTCCAGCAGTTGGAATTATGTCTTAGCGAGCCTTCCTTTTTCCTCCAGCCAAGCGCTGGCAGTTGTGCGGTAGTTCCTATTTGTGATTAATAACAATCTTCTCCTGCTTATCTTATTTGATAATTATACTTTTCATACATCAGTTTTTCTCTGTCCTCGTCGTTAATTCTCAGTTCTTGCAGATATTGTCTTACACATAATTTGCAATTGAAATCGGTGTCCTTCTCTGCATGATCTCTCCCAGCCAGAGCCAGGCTTATCCCTATCTGTCTGATCTTTTTTTTTGACATGAACCTCCCTCATCATTTAATGCCATTTTTTGATGTTTAAGCATCTTCCACCCCAAAATAAATAGAACCATTGAATGGTTTGTTGCTCTGTGCAGGTCTCTAGTTGATAATTTTGCAAGACGAACCTGATGCTGAGTTAAATCTGTTTGCAAATATTTCAAATCTACTTCCCTTCCAACTCATGATTAGTTCGATTAACATATAAACTTAGGTAAACTCTTACAAAGGTAATATTCGGATTGATCTGCAGAGGTGGAAGATTCTAAGGGTGCTTTGGACCTTCAAGATAGATGGGAAATCCTACAACTGCAAAAACAGCTGGAGTCAGGCTTATCGCTATCTGCCTCATCAAATTTTTTTTTTTGACATGAATCTCCCTGATCATTTAATGCCTGTTTTTGATGTTTAAGCATCTTCCACCCCAAAATAAATAGAACCATAGAATGGTTTCTTGCTCACTGCAGGTCTCTAGTTGATAATTTTGCAAGACCAACCTGATGCTGAGTGAAATCAGTTTGCAAATCTTTCAAATCTACTTCCCTTCCGACTTATCATTAGTTATATTAACATATAAACTTAGTTAAACTCTACACAAAGGCAATATTCGGATTAATCTGCAGATGAGGAAGATTCTAAGGGTGTTTTGGAGCTTCAAGCTAGATGGGAAATCCAACAACTGCAAAAACATTTGACACTCCTTTCAATCAAGTCTAGTTTCTTCTTACTCGGTAGTTTTGATTTGGGTTATCGCTTTGGTGTTTGCAGATTTTTTAGCCCATGTGTTGCGGGTAGTGACTCGAATTCGGTTGAATATGCGGTTTGCGATCTATCTCTTTGGTGCAATTTGTGTTCTTTCGATCCCTGTGTTTTGTGTTCGCCTTATGCACGTGTTTGCAGGGTTTGGTTGGGAATTGGAGCTCTTTACGGTAATACAGGACCCTGGATGTGAAGGCAGGTCAGTGTCTTGTGCACGGTCTGTTCGGTTCATTGGTGTGGTCGCTTGGATTTGTTGATTTCTAGTTGCTTGGATTTGGTGATTTCAGATTTAAATTGTTGATGATATAATCTTCTGTCTGTGTTATTGAGTGCTCTCCTCCGATGGCTAATCATCAGTTCGCTATCCCATAATACGTGGTGGATTCCATACCCTGGATTGATTCTTATTGTAAAAGCTGATCTTGCTTGTGGTATGTGTTTGTGCTCCTTTAGATGCAGGAGGGTGGTGGTGGTTGTGGAGATTGGATCGAACGGCAGATGTTTGGTTATGTTCATGGTTGTTTCGAAAAGCCTACGATTCTTTGTCTGGATTCAGTCTTCCCCTCGTTTGTTTTCTTGGTGTGAGCTGTTTTATTTCTGCCCTACAATACTGAATTGGATTATTAGTTCTCCCGAAACTGAAAATATAAGCCTTGCCAGGAGTTCCTTTTTTGTCTGAGCACACCAGGAGTTCCTTTTTTTCTGTGGCAAATGACGTTCTCGATGTTCTCCATGTTAATATAACTTTTCGGACATTGGTTTTTCTATGTTCTTCGTCAGTAATTCTCAATTATATGCGGCTATGGGCTTAGAGATCATGAGAGAATAATCGATACCAATGTGGATGTCTGCATGACCTCTTTAAGCCAGGCTTATCCTATAATCATGATATGCATGTTTTTTATGTTTCTGCCCTACAATACTGAATTGGATCCCAAAACTGAAAATATAAGGCTTGCCAGGAGTTCCTTTTTTGTCTGAGCACACCAGGAGTTCCTTTGTTTTCTGAGGCAAATGATGTTCTCGATGTTCTCTATGTTAATATAACTTTTCGGACATTGGTTTTTCTATGTTATTCGTCAGTAATTCTCAATTATATGCGACTATGGGCTTAGAGATCATGAGAGAATAATCAATACCAATTTGGATGTCTGCATGACCTCTTTAAGCCAGGCTTATCCTATAATCATGATATGCATGTTTTTTATGTTTAAGCAGCTTTCCCCCAAAAATAAATAGGAATCATAAAATGATCTCTTGCTCATTGCAGGTCTCTAGTTGATAATAATTTTGCAAGACCAATCTGATGCTGCCATGCTGAGTGAAATCTGTTTGCGTATCTTTTAGTTCTATGCTTCTAACTTCGTTAGCCAGAAAACCAATAATTAAAACTATTATGAAGACAGTGAATATACTGGTTGATCTGCAGGTGTTGAAGATTCTAAGGCTTATTTTTGGAAGCTTCAAGCTAGATGGAAGAGCTTAGTGCGCTCAGCCTTCTTTTGTTTTGAATCCTGACTACTTGATCTGCACTGCACTGTTCTGAGACTTGCTGATTATAATCTATGGCTGTTTGGTTGATTTTCCAGCAATTGGAGTTAAAAGTATGGATGTGGAAGTTTTTTGAGTACTGGATATTTTCATCTGTGCATTAGCCTTGTGCTCCATAGGCTTCCTCCTCGTGATAAGTGATCATCTCAGACTTCTTGATATTTTGATATTGTCTAGAAACAGATTCTCAGTCCTTGCAGATTGGATGTGTTACATTAAGATTTGGCACCCTCTGTTACAATGCTATAGTTTGTATGATCCTAAGTTTGCAGGCCTGTTACGGTGCAGGTAATCTGAGTAATTTCGGGAAATAAAGAAAAGAAACCAGTCACGGGCTCACGGCATGATCTATTGCCCATTGGAGGTAACTAGTTGATTTTACTAGACTAATCTGAAGCTGTGTGAAATCTGTTTGCAAACACCTTCAATTCCTTACACTCTTTTTTCAACATCTGTTAGTTCATCTGCAATTCTTTTTACTTGGAAAATAAATCCTGAATGTTTATTTTAGGATGTTCTACACATTTGCATATGGAGCACATTTGTAGAATGAGCATTTTGGGTTTGTTCTATTGCAATGCGGATTTGTACTTCCAACAGTTTTAGATGACTGAACTATTCATGCATTGATAGCTTGTTCTGTGATTTACATTGTCCAATTCCCTGGTTTTGGCTGAAATGTATGTTCCTTGCATTCACTTTGGTTGATGTTCCTAGCTTGTTGCTTAAGTTCTTTTTCTTAGAAACCCGGCCAGCGTGGTATTATTTGCATTCACTTTGGTTGATGTTCCTAAGATTGTTTGTCCATGTTACTAGTTCATTTTGTGCAGATTACTGGGTAGCATGCTCGTTAGGAACTAACTTATGTTCCCCAAAAGAATCTTAACTTATTATTCATCAGAATTGGAGAAGACATGATTTGGAACTTGGAAGACAAATTGGGTAGTAGAGATTTGGTTAATCAGGTGGGGTTATCTGACCGGAATTCTGGTATTGTTAGAAGATACCAGCAGCAGCAACTTGGGTAATTTGGATATGGCATTGATTTGCAAAGGTTGGAACTGTAGCTGCATGGATTGCAAGCTGAGGGGGGAAATTCTACCAGATTTTGTATTTTATTAACACTACAATTTCATTTCTGGGAATTCTTCAGATTGATGGTGGTTGAATAATTTCCAGAAATTGGATCTTCATGGCAATTGGAGCTTCTTAAGTCGGCTTGCTGTCTGAAAGTCAAATCCTTTGGAGTCTACAGTCGTGTTTGCTCCTCTGACTTCTGCATTCATCTTCATTTAATATTCTTGATTTGTGCCTTGTGCACTCTTCCTAATTAGTAATTTTGCCACGCTGTTGGTTCATCTATGTGTTTTGTGGTGATGCTTCCTGTTTGCGGAGTTGAACTGCTTTTTTGCAACAGAGAAGATGGCAACTGATTATAAGAGTGAGTTTTTTGCTGGTTTGGTTAATTTGATTATACCGTGGTATGGTCTAACCATTGTTTTTAGGAGTAATGAGAAGCGTCAGCATTCTTATTCAAATAATTTGGTTCTTTCTTTGGAAGAGAATAATTTGCTTCTTATTAATTTTGAGATTTGAGTGTTGTTTTGTGGATTACAAGCAAAATGATGTTTTATTAGGATTTATAACTTAAATGAGAGTTACCTCCTTGTATTCTAATTAGCCAACCTACATGTCTGCATTCTAATTTTGATTTAGGTTTGTTTAACATGGAATTGATTAGCCAGCATACATGTCTGCAATCTCTCTCTCTCTCTCTCTATTGTTCAACTTTTTTTTAAAATCTTATCTAGTCAATCCAAGCACTTGTTCATCGCGTTTTCAGAATAGACTAGTACTGCACACACTTAAAGAGATTTAATCTTCCGTTTGCATGATCTTTGGACTTCCTTCAAGTTTCTTTATTTGTTGGTTGCGTCTAATACTTCTTCTATACAACCAGTGGGTACTGTCATGGATTGCAATTCCCATCTATTATTCTTTGTTTGCACTATTGTATATTCAATTCTTTGGTCCTTTTCGCTTCCTTTTTTGATTAAGCAGCATTTGTTACCCTTTTTAAAGCAGTTTCTTATTTGCACTGTTCGTTGTGATTTTCAGAAGGGATATTTGTGGCACTAGATCTTGTATGGCCTTTGGGTGGAATTGGAGTAGTCCTTTGCAATTCCTTTATCAACTCTGAATATTTCTATTTGATTGTCATCCTGAGGCGCATTGACTGGTTTATTTCTATGACAGAACGATTTCTTGGCACTTGCAGTGTGGACAAAATCTATAGGCCCAAGTCTGATAACACTGTTTGGATGATACTAGCCCTTCTTATTCTAGTTTCAGAGTTTCACATCTTAACTTTTGTTCAAGAATTGTGTAGATGTATATTTATCCTGTCAGATAATGTGGGTTGTGCATTGCTTTGGAGATATAAGTGCTAGATCCTGAAATTGGTCAGCCCAGTGCAGATTCAGCAGATAGTATGCTTTGGATACCTGTTTCTCAATTTGGTTAGCAAAGTTTGGATTGCTGATTTGCGGATATTTGATATAGTTGCTAAGTCATTTACTCGATGGAATGGAAGATGCTGCAATTGAAGAACTCGAATGATAAGTCTTTCATTGAACACACACAATTAATAGTCTACTTCGGACACTTCACATTTTGATTAGTCAGTCTATAGTCTACACTACATTTTGGTGGTGGGACTTGAATTGCACCGTTTGTTTCTGATTTGCGCAACAGATTTCATTGGCATTGGGTTTCTTGGGCGCTGAAATAGTCTTCAGTCGCATTTTCTCAATTGTGCATACTTTTTTTAGCATAATTAGTTCATCTCAATGGTACTTGCAGATTTCAACCTGTCTTGCAGTTGTCGAAGTTAAGGATCCCAAAAATATGGAAGTCTGTTAAGTTTCAGAATACAGTATGCTCTTGAAACTTTCTTGGCCGATATACACCATGTCTGTGGTAGCCAAATCTATTTTGTATTTATGAAAATGATTTAAATAAGCTCTACACTTTAGCTTTGCTGCCTAGTTGGAGCTTCCTGAGTACACTTTTCTATTCTGAATATTGTTTCGTGCAACAGATGACTGGTATTTGCACACGTCTTAGTCCCAATCTTATCTCCGTATAATGGTCCTAAGTCCTAGCACACTGCTTGGGATTTCGTAGTCGATATCATTTAGGCAATGATTTAAGGGTTTACTACAAGCAATAGTCTCAATCTTTTGACTGGAATAATTCGTGTTGCATTAATCTACAGATTGAATGTCAGCTTGTAAATTCTGCGCTGTCTGAAGTGGAAGACCCTCCATTGGAAAAATTAATAAGGATACTCATCTTTCTCACTTAACTATTAGCCACCGCTGCACATTGTTTCTTTGGTTCCTCTTTCTGATTTATATTGTTGGTTATGAAATTGTTCCCTAGAAGTTGGATCATGTTTTTTTGAAAGGTGGAGAGTCTTCAGTTGCGTCTTCTTCGTCAGTGATCTCCGACACATTATCTGGCATGACATGCAACAGACATTTGATATTTGCAGATCCTAAACTTGAACACTAATTAAGGATGGGGTTAGTTTTTTAATGGGTTTGATCTGTCCGTTTGTATGGCTGTAGCCCTCAATATTCCGCTAAGTTTCATGCTTAACAAGTAACAATGCAAATGGAGTGCAAGATCCTAGAATTGGAAAGTCTAGTAAAGCTTCAGTTTGTATGGGAGCTTTGGTGCGCGGCGCACCTTGGATTTCATTAGTAATCCTGAAGAATATTACTTCATCATACAGATTATTGGTACTTGCAACTTGCATGCAGTTAGGATGACATCACTGGCCTGATCTCTCTGGTGCTTTTCATTAACTGTGCGTGCTCACCTGACTCTCTTGATTAGTACTAATCCAAGCAATAATATATAGGAAAAGCCAAAGTAATGAGGTCCCGATTGAAGTAATTTGTGTTGCTTCCATATGCACGGATTGTAGTTGTGAAACAAGGATCCTACAACGGGAAAGATCAATACTTACTCAAATTTTCATTATCCAATGATGATTATCAAAGTTTCAAATTTTCATTAGCCAATGATGATTATCAAATTTTAGTTTGGATTGTTGGCTATCAATTTTATTTCCAGAAGTTGGTACTTGTGGAACTTCTATTGGGGTGGTGCTGCTGTCTTTACAATTTTATCTGTGCACTCAGGTGTGTAGCACATATTGGGTTTGCTTTTGTGATTTGCGGTTGTCAAGTTGTACAGAGTAAAGATTGCATTGGAATCTGCGTAATTATGGACCTTACTTTGAGCAAGTTGATACATGTGAAACTAATTGCATGCCGGCATGGACAAGTTTCTGAACTTTAAACGCAGTAGAAGACCCACAATTGGTATACCTGAACCGACTGCTTGCTTTGGACATTTCGTCACATTTTGATTAGTCTACACATTGATGATGATGGGAAAGATTGCGTCTTGTGTTTGTTCATTTGATATCTTCATGAGCAGTGCTTACCACTATTTGGTTAATTTGTGTGACATAATTCAAATTCTTGCTATTTGAAGATTTTGAACTTACGTGGTAAAGAATAAAGATGGCTTTGTAGACCTCAGATCCAACCTCTTAATTTCACCTATGTCAGTTTATAGTTGTAACTAACTGTTCAGATATGATTAGCAGTAGTGGCCTGACTCAAATTTGGGTAATATGGATACGCAGAGAGGTTTAGAGTTGCTGCTAGACTTCGCACTCACTGGAGGGGAAGGTCCCAAAATTGGAAGCTAAAATAAATAATTTGCTTTGAACACTTGGCTTTCTTACATTTTGATTAGTGTTATCTTTCACGTGGCAAATTCTGATTTTCGGTTGTTGGCCATGGAGCTGATTTTTCAGAAGTCAGTTTCTTGTGGGACTGGAGCTTGTTTGGTGCGGATCCGGATTGTGGGATCCTCGACTAATTGTGTTTGTTCGATTCACTAGGAGCTTTCCTTATTTCTAATTTCATTGGAAAATGATTAATTAGCAGCACAATTTGGTTCCTTATATTATTCTTGGTGATTGCATATTTTAAACTCCGAAGTATGCGCGGAGGTAGTAGATTGTATATCAGAATTGTTTTGAGAGACTTTACATCCTGGATTTTATATTTTCCAAGACCAAAACTCAAAGCAAGACAAATTATGTGTTCACGCATCTTAGTTCCCACTAACCTTCTGATCGTTAATTGGTAATTAACCTGCAAGAAACTTTCTGTAATATTGATGTTGATAATCACACACTACCCATGGTATGTTCGTAATTCCGAGACGAGCAGTGTTCGGATTGCCATGTCTTCACCCTCACCAAGTTGGTTTTCATGGGTTCTGCTGCTTTTCATAGGAAGGTTTTAGAAGCTAGCTTGCTTTCTTCATGCTAGAATTATACATTACCAGTTTACATTCGATTTTTGTGTGCGCCGATCCTGCATAAAATCTGTTATGACCCAATGTGCAATTGTTCCATTTTGTGTGTGCAAATGTTGCCTTCGGTCCTCTACCTGATCGTGTGACTCTTGTATCATTGTTTGTTTGTAGTGTTTGCTGATTTGTGGTTTGTATTGTAGCAGTTTAACACTGCCGTTGCCGGTCCCAAGCCCGGATGAGAAAATGTGGAGGGAACTGCAAGTAGCTCCTTTTTATGGTTTGCGAATAAAGGCTGCATTTTTTTTAACAGAGTGGCAAGTGTTGGTTGAACCGCTGGAGTGTGTGGTAGTCATAAAAAAAATTAAGCGAAAGAAATCATAAATTTGAAGCTGTAAGTTTAGGCAATGGAACTATGCTGGTCGCATAGAGAAGCAATATATATTTAGTGGGGAGTGGTAGCAATATATATTTAGTGGGGGAGTGGTAGCACTTGGTTCTGGCTTGAAAAGGTACCATAGCTAGTCAATATTGTTAGAATAGGATAGGACTTAGAATATGGATTTTTTTTACTTTTTATCTGTTTTTTTTTTATTTTATCTGTATATGACATACATCTTTTGTACTCCTATATATATTATCCATTGAGGCTCTTCAATATACACACAATATTCATAACATGGTATCAGAGTAAGGGTTAGAGTTAGAGTTTGCTACCTCCGCCGCTGCCGCCTCCTAGCCTCCGCTCGTCCTCCGCCACCGCCGGCCCCGGGAGGAGCTATCTCCACTCCCGGGGTGGCCTGCTCGATAGCGCATCGCCGCGAGTCTTGCACGGTCAGCGCTACGGCCTATCTCGACTCGCTCTGCCCCAACATCCGCGATGCTTGGTCGCCTCGTCGCCGCGGTCTTCGTCGTGCTTCCGCCCGAGCTCGCCATCGCCTCAGGCTCGTCTGCGCTGCGGCCAATGCACGAGTGCTGCTGCTGGTGGAGATTGAATCGACTGCTAGTTTTGCTAGTATCTACTAGCTATCCTTTGTGTCGTTTTTCTTCTGTTGTGTCCATCCAAGTCCGTACCACTTTATCTTTTAGTTCGTCTAAGCCATGCGAGTCCACAAATTTATTGTTAGTCATAGAAACATATGAATTCTTTTTGCATGACAGTAGTCGGCGCTCTTTTATTTGAGCTGCTGCATATCGTCGTTATGGTGTTGCTGCTCTCTCTTAGCCACCGCCTCAAGCTTTTAAGGCCGTCGTACTTCTTGTGCACTGCGCCTCTGTTGCACTTCTTGTGCACTGCGCCACCGCCGTCTTGGGTTTTGATCTGCGCTGCCATGCTTCCACCTATTCCTATTCGGCTTGATTTGACAAGTCTCTTTATTCATGTTGATTTCATCATCTTCTTCGTCGTGTTGCCGCGGTCGACTTTTTCAGCCCCTGCACCTTGTGCTTTATGGCCTATTACACGACCCCAGATGGGAGGAGATCTTTTGATAGTCGACATATTTTTCAAAAGTTACATGCTATGATGACATTATCAAGACTCGGACTTCGGATTTTTCATATTTTAGTGTCAACCATTTCCAAATGCAATGCTATTGTATACGTCTTGCATTTGAGGGGGTGTTAGAATAGGAGTTATAATATGTACTTTTTTTGTATTTTTTTATCTATCTTTTGTATTGTCCTATCTGTATAACCTCTTGTACTTTTATATATATTGCTCATTGGGGCTCTTCAATATACACACGATATTCATAACAAATATACCCTAGGTGGAGTGATCAGTCTATTTAATCACAAGGCAAGTGTAGCCTGACTAGTTCTCGATCTACACCCAGTAAATCCTTCCTTTTTTGGAACTTCAGATGTATTTTTTCAGGAAGTACTGTTATTTCATAGTTGTGTTCCAGTTGACGAATCACGAGACACAGGCAAAGAGAGAACATTGCTAGCTGAGCCTGAGCGGCTGTCCTGGACCTCCTGGTCTCTTGGGAGTGCCACACTCGAGTTAATCCCTTACAAACTCAACCCCTTACAAACTCGTATGTACAAACACGGCGATAGGCCTCCTGCCATGACCGGTAATGGTTGCTCTTGTGTTCGTGTCAGAAACGTTGTGCGGAAATGGAGGACGACACGGATACAGGATGCTCTCAACTATCTATTACTGCGGCGTCTCGCATGTATGAGAAAAGGAGCTTGTGCAGTGATAACATGTAACCAAACTGATTGCTATTTTGACCCATGGGAAGTGCTTCCATTCGCCAAAGTTCTGCCTTGAAAGAAAAAAAAAAGAGGTAAATTTCCTGCATCATGTGCTGTAATTCTCTCCTTTCCTTGGGGAGAAATTTCCTGCATCATGTGCTGTAATTCTCTCCTTTCCTTGGGGAGAAATTTCCTGCATCATGTGCTGTAATTCTCTCCTTTCCTTGGGGAATCATTCTCTGCGTCAATCTGATATGGTAAATTGAAACAACCTCGCAAACAAATTGAGCAGCATGTGTTATTGAACATCTAGTCAAATGTCCAATTAGAAGAACAACAGTGAGCTGTACTTGTTTTGTCCAAAACAAAAGTAGATTACCAGTTGATATTGCCTTTCTTTTGGAACGTAGATTATACGGAACGATCAACACTATTGTCAGAGAAACTTCTATGTCCTTCTGCGAGGGGGAACGATCAGCACTATTGGCAGAGAAACTCCTATGTCCTTGTGCGCGAGGGAGTGCAATTGGTTATCGCAATCGATCTTGAGGGCTTAACAAAGTAGGATTCAATTGGTGATCTTTAACCACATGACCTTCATGGGCAGCCGGCCCAATTTGTTGGGCTTGGGCCCATTTTAGCCTGTGGGCCCGGCCCACATCACAAAAAACTGGGAAACAATTGAATAATTTAAAACCTATTCTATCGTGGAAAAGAATTTAAAAGTAATAGTTTAATCAGAAAAGATTTTTCAAATGAATATTCAAAAAGGGGTTTTTTCAGGCTTCGGCCTTGCCATATGTGGGCTCGGGCCAAGTAGTTTCAGGTTAGGCCTGGACAAGCGTATCAACCCAAAAAGATAAGGTCATGTCACCTTTGATAAACACCCAAAACTTGTTTTGGGCTAAGTAGCAATTTTACCAACGGTGTTTGTACTCTCAGCTCACCAGGGTTTAAACTCTAAGTTTAGCCTGCATGTCTCATTTAGGAGGATTTTCTTTCAGTAGGAGACGACGTGTCCGTCACAAGCAAGACGTTGGTGGTAACTTCGTCAAGCATCGTGTATGTGTGCGTGCATATGTAGACATCTATGTGTTGCACTGGCGCGCGCGCTCTCTCTCTCTCTCTCTCTCTCACAAGAGAGAGAGACTTTTGCAGATTATGCAGGAGAGAGATAGGCAACAATTAGTCTATATTTGAATGGCCAAGAAAGTCCAACTAAAAGACATAACTCGGCCAAGTGGCAGACCGAGGCAACAAGCAAAAAAAGATCAACACAAATCATGATGAGCAAACAAAAACCTACCAACAGTAGCAAGGACTAGGATCCTCCTCTTTTATCTCTCTTTCCCACCCCCATCCATCCAATCGCATCGCTCTCCATCTCCTCCGCACCTCTTTCCAAGATTCCCCCCTCCCCCAATCGCCAAGAAAAGGAAAGAAGGGGAACCAACATCACCGAAAAGATCGGTGGGGAGAAGAGGGAAAGGCGAAAAGGGAAAGCCAGGGAAGGAAGTTTTTCTCCCTGCGAGCGGCAGCTCGGCGTTGCGAATTGAGGCCTATCCATCGATTCCATATCGCTCCCCACCTCAAACCTCAAGATGAGATTTTGATGCTGGATTTCAGCTTTTTTCTTGAGGCGTTACCGCCTGGGTATCTCGTCAATTTGGTTCTTGTTATATCCCTCGTGGTTTCCAGTTTCCACTTGAACCGTGTTGCCAGCTCCCCCCATCAAGACTTCACTCTGCCTCTTCAATTTTGCAGTCCACTCCAAATTTAGTTAGCTGTGTTCTTCCAATTTGGACAGCTCACCAATTTTTGCAGGAAATTGCTGTCCTTGCTCGAATGTTTCCTAGTATAACTGTTCAGTGGTGAGGTCTACTGTCCCATGCAAATCAGATTCATATTTGATCCTTTAATCCGACTCCTCAATCCCTGATCAGTAATCTGGTTGTTACAGCCTAAAAATAACATCCTTTGGATTACCAAGTTCTTGATTCCCTTTCGTTTCTTTCTTGGCAACTTTGTTGTGCAACTTGTCCATTGACTATACAAGCAGATTGTTCTTGGCACATTCTGCCACAATGGATGATGGAGTGGACCTCCCAAGCCAATTGCTCTTCTCCCACCCTGAGATTCCTGACAGCTTCGATGAGTTCTTGAACAACACCACAACCTGCACTCACACGCACACCTGTAACCCAACCGGTCCGTCGGCCGCCACGCACACTCACACCTGCCTGCACACGCACACTCAGGTCTTCGCCACCGGCGGCGAAGACGACACCAAAGAAGACCCGGCGAAGGCCCGGAGGCCGTTGGGGAACAGGGAGGCTGTGCGCAAGTACCGGGAGAAGAAGAAGGCGCATGCGGCTTTCTTGGAGGACGAGATCAAGAAGCTCCGTGCTGCCAACCAACAGCTCCTGGGGAGGCTGCAGGGCCATGCAGCGCTTGAGGCCGAGCTGGTGAGGTTAAGGAGCCTCCTGTTCGATGTCCGGGGCAAGATCGATGCGGAGATTGGCGCATTCCCTTTCCAGAAGCAGTGCAGTGTTGGTTCTGTGGTGTGCTCTGATCCAACTCTGCGCTTCAATGGGAATTCCGAGGTAGGAGTCTGGGAGGAGAGCTCTAGAGCAGCAGCTGCAGATTGCATGATCGATGAAGACGGAAGCATGTTGCAAGAAATCGATATTCCAGAATCGGTGCAGTCCATGGATGTTGCAAGCTTGGTGACTTCTGCTTCTCTTGCAGAATGAGTGTGTTCAAGTTCAAGGCTTGCTTGCCATTTTTGCGAATCTGTGCCCGCTTCTTGGTTCTTACTTGAGGGGTAACTTTTTTTTGTCGGTTAATTAATACACTCTCATGGAATAAAAGGGTGGCAATGAGTAGAACTGATCTTGTGCCTTTATGTTTTGATACTTTTTGTGTAAGTGTGCAGTGTGTACAGAATACTCATAATAGCACTGGAAGAAGCTAATACTTAATTGTGTTCTGCGAAATTGTACTGCCAGTATGAGAATGAAGTATGATTGACTTCTGATTTGGATTTGTTAGTATTCAGATGAGACTCTATTACTGATAAAATGCACTGCTTTCAGTTAGTTGCAGATGCTGTTTACTGTGATATTTCACTGAAGAATCAATTATATGCTGCTTATAAAAAAGGAACAATTATATCTAAACGTGAGTTTGTTGTTACTTCATGATTTTTCATTATTCATAAACTGTTTTGTAACTACGAAAGTGTGATTATTACGCTGTTTATTCTGCAGCAGAATTTATAGATGTTATCAGCCAACGGTGCTGAAATGCTGAGGACGGACTGAAAGTCTGCTAATGCTGTGGGAATATTTGGCATGGCATGGTTGTGATTTGCACATTTGTACACTGTGTTCCACCGTTCAATACTTATTTCTGAGTCAACTCGCATTTCGCATCTGACAAAATACTGCTGCAAAGAACCAGATATGATCTCGGCTTTTGTGCACTCATCTTCTTTCATATCTACTGTTGCTAATCATGGAACCAACGAATATATTGGTTTCCTAATATTGTAGCACTTTACTGACACTGCTGCTCGGTGCTTGTTTCCAAACAGTAACCTGATCAGTCTGGGATGCACATTTAACTTCAGCTGTGTAATTCTGGATTTATAATGCCCACTAGATGTATGCAGAGACTTGGTTTTAAAAATTCGTAGAGAGAATTCAAGAGGGAATCCCCTCTTGTGAGAACAACATGTGCAATGAAATTTTATATTCTCTCAAGCTAAAAAATATTCAGAAACCGGTAGCAGAGGTTGGAGATCATGTAATATTCAGTAGAAATGAATTACTCCCACTGGTCACAAAATAATGTCATTTTGGAGTACATGCGCTCAAACTTTGTAAACTTTGATTGTCGATATCATTTTCAATATTTGGATTGAACACATGAAGATATCATTTTCAATATTTGGATTGAACACATGAAAATGGTATATATAGATTTGTCTTGAAAAGAACTTTCATAAAAGTATAATTGTATTAAGTTTTACAAATCTATTACAATATAAAATAGTGCTTAAAGTTGCGTTTTAGAGACCGTGTCGATGTCAAAATAATTTTGTGACTGAAGGGAGTATGTCATACAAGAGTGGTAGATTTTTATTCACACGAGAAGTGATTGGTTCAGACTAAGAATCAAAATCCCAATGGTTACTGGCCGGTAACCGTAGGTAACCGGAAATCCCGGCGGGGATTGGGGATGAACAGTAACTGTACAAATTTTTTTTAAATTTAAATTTATGACTGCATAATGCACTAACTAGGTTGGTTTAGATCTTTTTTGTGCTAGATTACGTATTGTATGAGTTAAATATGCTTAAATTATTGTATGAGCAAGTCCCGTGCGGTTTTTTGGATTTGGAAAGCGCATTGGATGCTCTTCATCCTCTTGCTTTTGCACTCGGACTTATAGACGTCAAGGTGCTATCCTATTCTCTTTTGGTGATGATTCTCATTCGTCAGACATTTATTCTCATCCAACTTATTATTACGAAATTCTACCCATTGTAAGAATGGTTTACCAGTGAGTGGAACCCGTATATTACCAGTAAATTTATAATTATTGAGTAGAATATTTGCATTATTCCAATTGCTAATTACCTATAACTGGCTTTCTCTTTTTTTCCCGTCTTGATTCATGTTTTTTAACCGTTTTTTTGGGGGGTTTCGAGCGATAAGCGGTTTTTTGGTTTTCGGGCGGTAATCGGTTTTCAAAATCTTCAATTCAAAATTCGATTTTTGAAATTTATCTGGTTTTTTTCGGTAACCAGTTATCGTTACCGCCGGCCGGCCGGTTTTTTCATCAGTTTCAGGATTTGGATCCTTGGTTCATACATTTCTTGGGAGATCTAAAACCCGTGTTTAAAATTTATTACATTTTGTAAGACATAATTTTTTTAAAAAAAAAATGTAAGAAAGAAACCGGGAAGCTAGCATCTGCAGCCTTTTAGCTTTACATGCTAGTCCGATATGCAATGGATCATCTGGGAGAGGCACTATTCTAGTTTACTCTAAACAAATTGGCCATGGTGGGTTCCTGATTCCTCCTTTGCACCAAGCACAGGGAATGGATTTTGATCGGACAAGACATGGTTCCCTAGCACAAGTCTACTCCCTTTTAAAAAGCAAGGAAAAAGTATGATTTAGCTTGGCAATTGGCACTGTTGTAATGGTGGAAGAAGTTATATTAACAGTTGCTAGTACAAGATAGTGGAAGAAGTTATATTAACAGTTGCTAGTACAAGATAATCATGGCATCATGTTTATACAATTACTGTCGAAGCACTGTTGTTACCTTCGATATGTGACATGCTTGCATAGCTGTGACTGCATCAGAAACAATTTTCAGCAGCAGTTCTGCAGTTGCAAGTTTTATTTTGTAAAGCGCCATAAAAACGCAATTTAATGAAGGAATTATTTCCTTGAAAGCAAAGTCTGAATTAAACACTTGTTTCGGTCTGTATATATCGGGATTGCCACATACGTTACGTTATTAGTCATCTCCGTCATTGACAGTTCCAGAAATTGTAGGCTGATTATTGCCTAACCACTCTGCTTGACTGCAGAAGCACTAAAAAAGTAATCAAACATGTTGTTCTTTGCCCTTAGTTTTTTTTCGCTCGTTGCAAGCCATTTCATTTTCGCTTGCGACTAAGATTTTTTGTATGTTGCGAAATTAAAAATACATAGAACGTTTTCAGCTCCACTTATCAATTATTTATTCGTAGTTGATAGAAAATATATGTGTTATTTAGGTAGCTTGCGTCTCCTAAGCCAATATGACGTGATTTTGCAAGAGCGCACGTCTCATATAAATTGTCCAAAAAACTATCAAATAAAGTATTGTAGGTGTGGCCCCAACGACCCAGCGAAGACCGCAGGATACACCATGTGACCCGCGAGTACAAAGATCTCCGGGGAAGATCCGGAGACTCTTCACCCAGCGAAGACCGCAAGATACACCATGTGACCCGCGAGTACAAAGATCTCCGGGGAAGACCCAGAGCCTCCCCAAAGAGTCTCCGGGATACCATGAGGACAGAAGCAACGGGTCCTCCGAGGCCACCTCGGGGGAGCCGGAGGGGGCCCGCGGCCGACTCCACCTCAGCAGTACCAGGCGCCCTTCAAGATGCTCCGGGTGAAGCCCGGAGGCCATCGGAGGATCGCAAAACCAGGATCTACGGTTCGTCTGGACCACCTCATCTATACCTTGTAAGGTGCCTCGGGCACCTGTGGACTAGGTGCACCAACAGGGTAGACCAAGCCTAGGAGCGTCCACCATGAGCCGAAGGCTACACGTAAGGGAGGAGCTCATGCAGTCTCTACGCGTATAGGACCTTTTTAGGGGTAGGATAGTATTGTCAAGTACCCTGTTAAGGAGGTTATAAATAGCTGTCTTCCCCCCATGTAACAAGATGAATCCAATTTTTGGGAGCAACTAATACACATATATTTTTCTAGCAACTGGTCCCTTCTCTTGAGGACTCTCTAGTCACTTCGATGACATCGAGGGTCTCCTCCTCTTACTGTCTAGCCTTTTTTTGCTACGATAATTAGCGCCGTCCGTGGGGATTGGCAGGAAAGTCACGAAGCACATCTCTGAAGCACTAGTATGGCCCCTCGAAAAACTGTGCCCAAAGTCTCAGCGGCCAAGGCCATGCCATGGCATGCCACGCCCAAGACACCGAGGCCAAGCGAGCAGACCTCCGGCGGCAAGCACCACCGCCCAAGCCACGGAGGAAGAGGCGAACAATTCCACGCACAGGAACATTATCAGAGGCAACATTCAGCATACCGAGGCGTCCCCCGGAACCTCTCAGCAGGCCCGCAACACGGGGCGACAGGCATAACACGGGAGGAGTACGGAGCCCTCTAGCGGGAGCTGGCGTACCTCTGCCGGGAGATGCTCAGTCTCCAGTAGCCAGGGGAGGGTCCCTTGCAGCTCCACCATCATAAACGCCGCAACTTGCGGACTCCAGAAGGCCCCCTTGGTAGAAAGGCTGTCCCACAAGCCCATCTGCACAGTGGTGGAGCTCTTCGACAAGATGGAGGTGTACGCCTGGGCGGAGGAAGATAGCGCCCGGCGAGCGAAGGCCCCGGCCCCCACTACCCCGACTCCAACACCAAGCGGGCCACCCGGAAAGGAGAGACCCACGACCACCATGGTAGGGGCACCAGCCAAATCGCGGGCCAACGACTACCGCCAGAAAGGGTGGAACGTCTACCATGTAGACGGATGGCAGCTCCCTGAAGGGGCGAAGCGAGGAAGCCGAGGAGATCACGGCCACGGCTGGGGTCACGGGCGAAATGGGGGAAGACAACTAGACAGCCGAGGTGGTGCCGGGGGCACCCTGCTCTTTTTTGACCTAGACGGTGAAGGGTCTCACACAACCCGGGAGTGCCGCACCATCGCGGCCATGCAGGATTACATGAACAGTGGTCAGCGACCAGCCGAGCACGAAGACAAGAGAGGACCGGGCAACCAGCGGCCCGCCCCGTCACCAAGGCCCCATATAGAGGGAACCCACCCAGAGCACCGTCAGAGTATCATAAACATGATCACCAGAGGTTCATCATCCGACATGTCTTAAAAAAAACAACGCGTACGCCCAGCCAATCCACCACGTCGCGACTCACCCCGCCTTCAGCCCACCTCACTACGTCGAAATACCAATCACCTTTGGCCCTGAGAACGCTCGAGGCATCTATTTTCCACATCAGGATACTCTCGTCATTTCCGCCAATATCGCGGACTTCGAGGTCAAACGTGTCCTCGTGGACGGAAGAAGCTCCGCGGACCTACTGTTTGTGAATGCTTTCAACAAAATGATTATCCCTCAGGACCGCCTGTCACCCCCAGGTATCCCCTTGGTGGGCTTCAGGGGTAGACCTGTGACGGCCCTGGGTCAAATCAACCTAGTCGTCACATTCAGCGACGACTTCACTTTCTGGACCGAACTTGTCACATCCGACGTCGTCCAAATGCCTTACCAATACAATGCCATCCTCGGCCAAGCAATTCTGAACACCTTCGGTGCCATAGCCCACCATAATTACCTATGCATGTAGATCCCCGCACCTGAGGGCATAGTCACGTTACGGGGAGATCAAGACCTAGCAAGGCAGACAGAGCTGGAGGCACTCTCACTGGACCGCTGCATCCATGCGGTCGAAGCAGACGTAGGTGCTTGGGCCGACACCGCCTCGACAAAATGGGCGCCGAAGGATAAACCAGAAGGCCAGCTCCGATGTGTCCGTCTCGCTGAAGCATTCCCGGAGAGGACGGTGGCCCTCGGAGCCGAGCTCTTGGTCGCGACATGCGGCGCTATCCTTCAGGTACTCCGAAGCAACACATATGTCTTCGCCTGGGCCCTGAGGACATCCCCGGTGTGGCACGGGAGACCATCGATCACTGCCTCGCCTTGCGAAGTGATGCATCGCCCAAGAAGCAAAAATTACACCGCATGTCGGTCGAACGGCTGGAGGCCGCAAAAAAGGAGATCGCCAAAGTCTTGAAAGAGGGATCATCCGCGAAATTAAGCACTCTGAGTGGCTAGCCAACCCGATCCTCGTGCAAAAAAGCACATGCAAGTGGCGTATGTGCGTCGACTTCACTAACCTCAACAAAGCATCGCCGAAGGACGACTTTCCTTTACCTCGCATTGACCAACTCGTGGATGCCACTTCGAGCTGTGAGCTTATGAGCTTCCTCGACGCCTACTCCGGGTTTCATCAAATATTCATGGCTAAGGAAGACGAACCCAAAACGGCCTTCATCATCCCCTAGGAACCTATTGCTACACCCACATGCCCTTCGGCCTGAAGAATGCGGGCGCAACATTTACTCGGCTCATCGTGAAGGTGCTAGCCGACCAGCTCGGCCGCAACATAGAAGCATACATGGGCGACATAGTGATCAAGAGAAGAATCGAGGCCTCGCACACGACGGACCTACAGGAAACATCACCAACCTGTGGGCGGAGGGGATCAAGCTCAACCGCGAGAAGTACGCCTTCGGCGTGAAGATGTGCAAACTCCTAGGGTTCCTCATGTCCGAAAGGGGCATCGAGGCTAACCCTGAAAAAAAATAAAAGCCATCCAAGAGATGGAGCCCCTTCGTAGTGTTCGAGAGGTCCAAAAGCTGGCAGGGTGCCTTGCAGCCCTCAGCCAGTTCTTGTCCCGCTCGGCGGAGTGGGCCCTACCATTCTTCAAGACACTTTGGAGGGCGGAGCCATTCAGATGGACCGAAGAGTGCCAGGAGGAGTTTTAGGAACTAAAGCAATACCTCACCTAGCTGCCAAGC
Source organism: Hsuehochloa calcarea (assembly GCA_036346395.1). Classification (NCBI taxonomy): domain Eukaryota; kingdom Viridiplantae; phylum Streptophyta; class Magnoliopsida; order Poales; family Poaceae; genus Hsuehochloa; species Hsuehochloa calcarea. The sequence continues at coordinate 8,708,493 of CM070602.1, forward strand.
CTAACAAGCCCGAAGCCGGGCGTGAAGCTCCTGCTGTACCTTGCAACCTCCTCATCCGCCATCAGCGCAGTCCTCGTCCAGGAAGACAATGGGCAACGCCTAGTGTATTACATCTCGGCGGCCCTTCAAGGGGCCAAGGCCCGGTACACAGAGCTAGAAAAATTAGCATACGCCCTGCTTATGGTCTCGCACAAGCTCCGACACTACTTCCGGGCACACACCGTCGCAGTCCCTACGTCCTACCCGCATCAAAAGCGATTCCTGACTCATTGCAGAGCACTTCGACAAGTCGTTTACGACAAGGGATCCAGAAATGTCCAGATATCTCGTGACGGTTCGGGCCGAAGCCAAACACTTCCTCGGCATTCAAAACATCCATGAAGCAGCAATGAGGCAGCGGACAGACTGGCAAAGCTAGTCAACTCCGACGAACGCCCCCCACCGGAGGTACTCTACGAAATACTACACGCCCCGTCAATTGCCCCAGAAGGGCAAGGGGTTGCTCCCGAAGCACAAGGGGCTGCCCCAAGAGTGCAAAGGGCTGCCCCAGGAGTGCAAGGGGCTGCCCCCAAAGCACAAGAGGCTGCCCCAGAAGCGCAAGGGGTGGCCCCCGAAATGCAACACGCCGCTCGCCTCGTCCTTCCCGTCGATGAGGTGGATTGGCGGGACATCATCCTCAAGTACCTCATAGGAGAAGAGCCCGAAGACACGACCGAAGCAAATCGCCTAAAGCAGCGAACCCGGAACTACCACATCATCAATGGCCAGCTATACAAGGGGGCTGTTTGCACCCCCCTCCTGCGATGCATTTCCCGGAAGGATGTCAATCCCTCCAAAGGGAAATTCACGAGGGCCTCTACAGCGCGCATCAAGCAACTTGAGGCCTCGTTGCGAAGACCTTCCGCCAAGGTTTCTATTGGTAAACCACGCTCCGGGACGTGCAAGACCTAGTTTAGAGCTGCCAGGGTTGCCAGTGGGTCAACCACCACTTGAAGGCGCCGGCAGTCCCACTGCAGCCCCTGGACCCGGTCTAGCCCTTTGCGCGCTGGGGGCTCGACATTATCGGCCCATTCACAGTGGCCAAGGGCAAGCTCCACTTCGCCTTCATCGCCATCGAGTATTTCTCCAGATGGGTGGAGGCTGACCAGTCGCTAAAATCACGACCACAGCAGCACAACACTTCGCATGGAAAAACATCATCTTCCGCTATGGGGTGCCCCGCGACATCGTCACTGACAACAACACCTAGTTTGATTCGGTTTCGTTCTGAACATTCTGTCAAAACATAAGCACCACAATATGCTTCGCAACCGTCGGACACCCCGAGTTGAACGGAGTGGTCGAACGAGCCAATGGCAACCTACTGGCAGGACTAACGAAGCACCTGGTGAGCCTACCGAAGGGGCTCTGGCCCGACGAGCTCCAAAAGGCACTGTGGGCACTCCTCACATCGCCAACAAGGGCCATGGGGGTTCTCTACGTTCAAGCTCCTATTCAGAGACAAAGCAATGACCCCGGGTGAGTTCGCGGCAAAGTCCCTCTGGGCAACGGAGAGCGGGAACCCTGCAGACCGCGACACGTCTCTAGACCTCCTAGAAGAGCACCATGTGTAGGCTATATCAACCATGATAAAGTACACCAAATAGGTCGCGAGGGTATACAACAGGAAGGTTAAGATCCGCACCCTAGCACCAGGCAATATGGTGCTCAAACGAGCAGCAAACACCACGACTATAGGCAGGCTAGAGTCCAAATGGGAAGGACAAGAGTGGGATCCTACTACATCGCAACGCCCGAAGGGCAGCAGCTAGACCACACATGGAACGCCAAGAGCCTCAAAAAATTCTATCCGTAGGCTAATGTAAAAAACAGTTGCGCCCAGAGAACCGCCACCCATTGACTTTAAGCAGCGGGAGCCTGTATTTTTGGTGTAATAACATTTTGGCATTTCCTCCCTTGTCCAATAGAAACACAAGGCCCAATGTATAAACAGACACCGCGCATGGCCTTCGGCCCCAGTGCACACTGTAGCCATCCGCGGGCACGAGTGTATAAACAAACACCGCACATGGCCTTCGGCCCCGGTGCACACTATAGCCCATGCAGGCACGAGTGTATAAACGCACACCCTGCATGGCCTTCGGCCCCGGTGCACACCGTAGCCCCCCGCAAGTATGAGTGTATAACCAATTTCCTTGAAGAACGATGAAACCAAGCCTTAATACATTCGACAATCTATAAACAAGCCATGAGAAGGTACCACAGTCGTAAGATGCAATCTCGTAGCTTAGCTGTAGGTGATATGGTTCTTAGAAAAATTCAGAGCCAAGCAAATCGCAACAAGCGTTCTCCCAAGTGGGAAGGTCCATACACTGTAGTCGAAGTCACCTGACCAGGCTCGGTACGATTAGCTATGTCAGATGGGAAGGTTTTGTCTAATTCTTGGAATAATGATCAACTGCGTAAGTTCTTTGTTTAATTTCCTTTTTCACCCGACCAGGCTCGGTACGATTTATATGTTTGTACCCAACTCTGGTCGACTAGCGGTTCATATGCAAAAGATTATGGAGATTATATTTTTATTTCATTTCAAAATTCTGTTCTACTCTCGTTTGGCTACTGGTTGGGACACAGAAAATCTCCTAGTCGAAGTATCTCTTTTTTCGCACGTGGTCCCACCCACCGGAAGGAGCTTCCTTGCGACGAACCTTTTCTTACGATCCTCGCTGCCAGTTGGACCAGAGCATGAGCACGTATTACGAAATATATTTTATATATTCGTTTCTTAGCAGTTCCTTCTGACCAGCATTGAGTATTACGTAGAAATAAAAACACTTGTCGTTTATTTTTGTGCATCTTTGCATTCAAGTTTTCTTATCAAGGAAAGTCCATTCTTCCGACCATACATTTTCTTAGTAAGTACTTCGATTATGAGGAACAGATTTACAACTAGTTAAAACCTGGTACTGGTTCTGACCAAAAAGGTTTACTAGTATTATTATGATCAGTTTTTCACACAATCAGTACATACTTTCAAACAATTGTTGAGACTTAAGTTCATATTCTTGCCATACTGCTTATATAGTAAAGTTCTTCTACTATAAAATAGTCGGGGGCTAGGTAATATATGAATGTTCATAAGTCGACCAGACAAACAAGAGATTTCATTGATAAGAAAAAGGTAAGTTTTACATTTTCATATATCTTTACATTGCATTTCTACTGGAGATCGCCCAGCTAATCACTGCTTGACGGAGATCCGACCTCTATTTCTTCTGCAACCTTGTCTCCAAGAGGTCTTACTTCCTTGAGAAACTTGGTCGCCTCTTCAGGCAAGCAGTTGAAATCCTCCTCAATGGCTTGAAGATTGGTGGAGGGGTCGGAAGCCTTCAGTTTCGCCAGAGCGAAACTAACTCCGCTGGCAATGGTTTCTTTCATAGACTGGGCATAATTTTCTCTAGTAGTCTTGAGCAGATACTTAAGATCCTCCAGAAGATAGCCCAGGTAAGTCACCTTTTCTGTTGGATCTTTCAGGGAGGGCAAGCTCGATCCTGATCCCATATCAAAAATTATTTTATTAAGTGTTGTGATTTTCTCATCGAGATTAAGCATAAGAGCTGCCTCCTTGTCTTGCTCAAATTCTAGAGCTTTCTTTGCTCTGGTTAGCACTTGGTTTTGTTCTGCATGAGCAAAACGAGCGTTAGACAGGGGTGACTAGAAGAGATACTAAGTCAAGTCTACGACTAGTTACCTTCGATCTTCTTTCCAGAAATCTTCAATTTTTTTTTATTTCTGGTCGTCAAGTATGCGATCGACCGGTTCTTAGCTTGGTATTCTTCCTCAAGCTTTGTTATTTTGGCTTCTTTGGCCATAGCTTCTTCTTTTATTTTTTTTTTTCCAAATCTATCAAATATGATAAATGAGAATAGTTAAAAGAGAATAACATAGTCATAAGGAAGAAAAATAAGTTAAGAAGAAAGTTCTTACTTTCTAATTCAGAGTGTTTTTACTCCAGGGTCTTTATTCGCTGGGTCAGTCATCCGATCACCGCAAAGTTCTCGACCATGTGCTACATAGATAGCATTCTTCCTTAAGTTTCATATAAAACTTTACGATAAAGTAAGAAAATGGTTGCAGATACTTACCCGAATTGCCACGTCATTATATTCAGCAAAAATATTATCAGAACTCGTCTTGGCTTGACGGTCTGATATTTGCCCCCAAACAGCATCAAGCTCCTTATCCTCGATAAATCGAGGGGAAAAAGAGAATTTGTTAGTTTAGGAACGATTACCTACAAGAGTCGGAGCCTGTTAAGGGTCTTTGAGGATTTCTACCTCCGCCGACAGAGTTATGATTACCATAGGATCCGTAATAAGTTCTGGCCCTGACGCCTGCTCGGGGGCTTCCTCGACCACTTTCTCCCCAGGAATTCTAACCTGAGGGAAGTCTCAGTCGATGACTTCTTTGACCACTTGATCTTCCGGTATATTTTGGTCAGAAACGACCAGAACACCAGAAGATCTACACAAAATAAAGAGAAAAAATTCAGGAGTTCAAGATCAACAACAACATTTAAGGTATGCATTCATAAGACTACTTCATTTGTACATACCTAGTCAATTTTTTGGTCTTGACTTTGAAGCGCGCTGGTTTAAAATCAGTAGCGCTCACTTTCTTCTTCTTTTCAACCGATTTCACCAGTTCTGAACTAGTAGGGTTGGTTGTACCCTTTACACTCTCCGACAAGGGATCGGAGATAATATTCTCAACCAGCTGGTCGAGGATAACATTCCTGATCGTTGGATCGGAGGGTGTATATTTGTCGGTCTCCAAAACAGTTGCTTCAACAGCAACTTGCAAGTCTTGAGTGACTGCATGGGACTCAACGGTTACCACCTAGATTAATAAGCAAAGTTAACTAGGTGATGAACTTGCTTCATCTAATAATAATATTTATGTTCAGTTACGTATCTCTACACGGTCACTATCTCTAGTGATTGCATGACTAGTTGGATCGTAAATTGGCCTACATATTTCAGTGGTCTCATCAATCCTAAGTCCGACTGACTGCATGTCACACAAAGATGCAACGTGTACAAATCAAAAACCTATTTTATAGATTTAGGAAAATAACCCGTTGTTGGACCGTATGCCCACACTTGGTTAGGGTGTCCAAGGCACGCTAACGCGCTCAACACGTGCGTGTCATACGTGCATGGTTGTAGTACTAGTGTGTGTGTGCGCATGTGGTAAGGCCATATTTTCCTTTTTTATCCATGACACTGTAGCGCTAATTCCTGATTAAGATCTGTACTCACAGGCTTGTGAAGTTGTCATCCACAGTAATGGCCCATTCGCATTAGCCTGATGCTTTAATAAGGAGGTAACAAAGGCATTTATCTAGTTCTCTATCCAACCGGCACCAATAGTTCCGAACGTTTCCACATGCTCCCTTAACGAACGAAACATATTACAACAATACCCTCATAGGGACCAAATATAAACTTCATTACACATGGACAACAAATAACTCGATATCTAGGAGGATATATGAATAAACCCTTCAAAATCCCTCCCTCTCTAATCGCACCACACCCCTCACTACCGCCATCTCCAAGCCCCCGACCACCCTCCGCCTCGACCTCGCCGCGGCTCCAGCCTTGGGCTCGCGGTTCTCCAGAGGCTGCCGGATTCGCCTCCTCGACGGCGTGTGGAAGCAGTCAATCGGCCCGCCGGTCGCTTCGCATCGCCCCCCCCCCCCGGCGTCGTCGGCGTCGTCGTCTCGAGCCCGGGCCGCTACCACCGCCAAACCCTAGATTTCGCCGCCCCACGCCTGGCGGAATCGTGCGGCTCCCGGCCTCCCGCGATGCCTATGTAAGGAGGCCCCCTTCCCCCCTGAGGCTCTCGACATAACCGCTGTCGCGTTCTAGGGTTTGCGCCTCGTCGAGGACAATGGGTGGACGCACGGTGGTCTCCGACGAGGAAGGTATGCCATTTCGTTTCTGATTTCTGCGATTTCGGGTGGTTTGATGCTCTCGGCGGAGGTTTGTGTGCGTTTTCTAATGGAAAAGTTGGTTTGTTCGAACCCTAGCAGATGACTTTGCCGTCGACGAGGAGGATCCGCGGCCGTCGCGGAGGGGCAGGGATGATAGGGACGATCGGGACGACAATGATGACGAGGAGGATGATGAAGGTCACATTTTTCAACAATTTCTCCATTATGTTATGTTGCGTGGCGATTTGGGCGGTGTAGTTAATCCTGCTCCCCGATTGGAATATCTTTCTTGTCTTGTGCGGAATTGAGTTTTTTTTTCCTAGTTTTCTTATTTGAATTGTTCCTTTCGTATACTAGGATGATTCTGGTATTGAATAGAGTTTGCAGTAGTTGCCTTTTTTCTATTTGAATCGCTTGTGATTGTGTGCTTGAGTTAACAAAGCAATAATGGGGGTAAAATTATTCATGCGCAGAGGAGGGACAGGATGAGTACGAGAAGGATGGCTTCATAGTGGATGATGCGGACGAGGAGGAAGAGGAGGAAGAGGAACAGAGGGAGAGTGATGATGAGAGGCGGAAGAAGAAAAAGAAAAAGAAAAGGTAGTCGCTTTTGATCCCTCATTGGGAAACAGAATATGATCTCTTCTTTATAAGTTCCTGAAATGTACGAGATGTTTCCAGGGAATCGGAGGAGTTCACGCTTGATGAGGATGACTACATGTTGCTCCAGGATAATAACATTCATGGCATCCAGCGTCCAAAGCCTGTATGTTTGAACATAATATTTATGTATTTTCTGAGCTCTCTGCTCAAGTTTTTAGTGTGTTTCTGAAGAAAGGGCATTTTGGCTTACTCTAGGGAAACAAATTTAAGCGCTTGAAGAAGGCAGGAAGGGAATCTGAAATGGGTGAGCGCTCTGGCTTCTCAGATGATGATGGATCAGGAAAAAAGCGTACTGCCGAGGAGAGAGTTCGTAATAGCTTATTTGGTGACCATCAAGGTAGTTGCGTCAGAATATACTTCCTTGTGCTTGTGTTTGATTGCATGAAGTAGCTTGTCTAATTTCCTTATTTGCTGCAATACTATTTCCTCAGATGTGCCCTTTGAGGAGGACATTGACGAGGAGGATCAGCAGGCAGAGGAAGATGAGGTTGGTGATGACGTGGAGGATGAAATGGCAGATTTCATTGTGGACGAAGAAGAAATGGATGGGAACGGCCAAGTTTTAAGGTACGGTGCTTATTTTTCATATTTTGTGCCAATTGGTTTTGTATCTCTGTGAAACTATGTCAAACCATGTTTGCTGCAAGTTATATGCACTTACTGCCCTCTATTGCAGAAGGGATAAGGTTCAAAGGAAGCCACTGCGACAAGCAGCAGGTGTATCATCATCTGCCTTGCAAGAGGCCCATGATATATTTGGTGATGTTGATGAGCTATTAGCTCTAAGAAAGCAAGAGCTTGAAAGGGATGCTGCAAATTCTGGTGAGCTGAGAGGGAATAGGCTTGAAGATGAGTTTGAGCCATTTATTCTTGCAGAGAAGTATATGACACCGAAGGATGAGCAAATAAGAGAGAATGATGTACCTGAGAGGATGCAGGTAAGTACCAGTCGACACTTTCAGAAGTGGTCTTGATTTAGTAGATAGTGCCATAGTACATGTTTAATTTATTACTCCTTTGGCAGCTGTCTGAAGAATTGACTGGCTATCCTCCAACGGACAACACAATGATAGAGGAGGAAAGTGCATGGATACACAGCCAACTTACTAGTGACGGGTTTCTGTCCTTTTTTGGCAATGAGCAAGTGAACAAGGAGATTGAACAGAAGGACATTGCGAATGTCTTGAGCATGCTGCATGTCAACAAATTTGAAGTATGGAAAATTGTACAAGTACTCTGCATAATTCCTTATACTTACTCTGCTGACATAGTTTTTTTACTTGTCAGATTCCTTTCATTGCAATGTATAGGAAGGAGAGTTGCCCAAGTCTGCTAAAGGATCTTGATGCCAATGAACAGGAGAATGAAGAAGACACACCTAAAATGAGGTGGCATAAGGTATTCATTACTAGACTTTGGTTCCTCTCCGTGAATTTATTAACATTTTGCAAGTACTGACACAATTCTTGTGTTCTTTTTAGCTGCTTTGGGCTGTTCAGACCTTAGACAGAAAGTGGCTACTTCTTCAGAAGCGCAAGATTGCTTTGGAGATGTACTATGAAAAAAGATTTGACGATGAGAAACAAAGAATAGATTATGTTACAAGGCAGGCACTGAATCGGCAACTTTATAACTCTATCATTGAAGCACTAAAGGATGCAAAATCTGAGAAAGAGGTGGAGGATGTTGATGCGAAATTCAATTTACATTTCCCTCCTGGTGAAGTTGAAGAAGAAGGGCAATTTAAGCGACCAAAAAGGAAATCCTTGTACAGTTTTTGTCAGAAGGCAGGGTTATGGGAGGTTGCTAACCAATTTGGTCGGAGTGCTGAGCAATTAGGTCACCATCTCACATTAACGAAGATACCTGTACGTGATCTAAGCTGATATTTTGCATCACCTTTCTTTGGAACAATACTTTATCCATTATCTTCATATATCTTTGTGGCTAAATCTATATTGTACAAAAATAAGCAGTTTGGCACCTTATCATCTGTTTCTTTCAGGAAGCGGGTGAGCTTGATAGCGGGAAAGATTCACCTGAAGAGGTTGCTGCAAACTTCACATGTGCAATGTTTGAAACACCACAAGATGTTCTTCGTGGTGCCAGACACATGGTACTCAATTTCAACCATTCTTTATAGGGTAGAAACTTAATTTGAGTTAGGTTCTTCGTTTCATCTTATCAAAATGTTCCATTTCCCCTGGTTCTTTGTCTTATCAGGCAGCAGTTGAGATCGGTTGTGAACCTATTGTAAGAAAGCATATCCGGAGCATCTTCATGAATAAAGCTGTTGTCTCAACAAGCCCCACACCTGAGGGCAATTTGATCATAGATCCCTGTCATCAACTATCAGGTGTTAAGTGGCTGCGAGAGAAACCACTAAACAGGTTTGTAGATGCACAGTGGCTTCTTATTCAGAAAGCAGAGGAAGAAAAGCTCCTCAAGGTTACCATAAAATTGCCAGAAGATGCAAAGAAAGAGCTCATGTCTGAGGCCCGCGAGAATTATCTAAGTGACTGTGTCAGCAAGTCTGCACAATTGTGGGATGAGCAACGAAAGATGATACTGGATGATGCCTTCTTTAATTTCCTTCTTCCATCAATGGAAAAGGAAGCTCGGTCTCTGTTGACAGCAAAAGCCAAAAATTGGCTCCATATGGAATATGGGAAACAGTTGTGGAACAAGGTTTCTGTTGCTCCTTGGAAGAAGAAGGATGCGGACAAAAAGGATGCGGACATTGATCTGGATGATGAATCAGAGTTGAGAGTTATGGCCTGCTGCTGGGGTCCTGGGAAGCCAGCAACCACTTTCGTAATGTTAGACTCATCAGGAGAATTGGTTGATGTTCTGTATGCCGGTTCTATCAGTATTAGATCTCAAGGTGTCGCTGAGCAGCAACGAAAGAGGAATGACCAGCAGCGAGTTTTGAAGTTTATGACTGACCATCAGCCGCATGTTGTGTGTGTAGGAACATCAAACTTGTCCTGCAGACAACTCAAGGATGATATTTATGAGGTAGTATTTGAGCTTATTTGTTTTTAAGTAAAAGTTTTCTAATCAGATTAGAACAATATTCCTTTTCTGTTTGGAATTATATGCTAGCACCTGCATGAGCATCTTTAAAAAGGGCCCAGCTAATTAAGCTTGATCTTATCCTTTTTTTTGTACAATCGGTTGCTATATCACTAGCGGCATCATCCATCCATCGCCGTCTCCAGATAATTTGTTGCAGCTTGTGTTGTATTCACTAATACCTGAGTTCACATTGCTGTTGGAGAACACCTCATGAGATCAGCTATTGTTGTTGCTGTGCACTTCTTTTTTCTTCTATGTTTTAGTTGTAGGCTGCCTCATGAGCTGGCCTAATGTCGTTCCTGTTTTGACCAGGAGACGCAACATGGCATCTCATTAGGCCTGATGAATTGTTGCGGGTTGGGCCAGTGGGTTCCTTGACCTTTTGCACACAGCTTTCTAATGCTCGCTGCTGCTATTCAACTATTAGCATTCTATTCTTTGAACATTATTGGCTGGTTGCTCATTTTTAGTGAGGAATGCAGTTGCTCCAGTATTTTAATCCATATTAAATATTTCAAGAATCCTGTATCTGTCTTCCTTCTGTTCATCTTTTTGTTTGGCATGAATGTCGTTGAGTATTGCTGCTTTAGTTGTCAACCTTAATACCTTATATTAGATATTTCCAAATGTTTGTGTATACAGCTGATTGGTTAATTTTTCATTTATGCCTGCTAGATAGCTGTCAATACAATAGTACTTTGTGGAAGTTGGTTTTAAAGTGTTATGATCTCATTGTTTAATGTTGAACTGATATCCATCATTGCATAGGTTATTTTTAAAATTGTAGAAGACCATCCAAGAGATGTGAACCCACAAATGGAAAATTTTAGCATTGTCTACGGTGATGAGTCTGTTCCTCGCTTGTACGAGAACTCTCGGATATCTTCAGATCAACTGCCTGGCCAGTCAGGTATAGTAGCAAAGCTTTAATTTGCTGTTAGTTCTTCTGATCATGTACCTTCTCAATAACTCGCTCTCTCTTTTCATCTCACTTGTGTATAGGTATCATGAAGCGGGCTGTGGCACTTGGTCGGTACCTGCAGAATCCGTTGGCGATGGTTGCAACACTCTGTGGACCTGGGAAAGAGATTCTTTCATGGAAATTACACCCGCTCGAACAGTTCCTTTCTCCTGATGAGAAGTATGAAGTTGTCGAACAAGTAATGGTCGATGCAACAAATCAGATAGGTTTTGATGTTAATCTTGCTGCTAGTCACGAGTTGCATTTTTCAACATTACAATTTGTTGCTGGTTTGGGGCCACGCAAAGCTTCAGCTTTGCAGAAAGAATTGGTTAGAGAGGGATCCATTTTTAGTCGTAAGGAGCTCGTAAAACCTCTAGGCAGGAAAGTATTCATGAATGCGTCTGGGTTTTTACGTGTCCGACGGAGCGGTGCAGCTGCTGCTAGTGCTCAAATCATTGATCTGCTTGAGGACACAAGGATACATCCTGAATCATATGCGTTGGCAAAGAATTTGGCCAAGGATGTCCATGCTGAGGATGCACCACATGAAGCGAATGAGATGGACGATGATGAGCAAGAGATGGCAATTGAGCACGTAAGAGAAAGGCCACATATGCTTAAAGTTCTTGACATTGATGAATACATGAAGAGTATTCCAGAAGACTTACAAAAAAGGGAAACATTGTGTGATATAAAGATGGAACTGCTGTGCGGTTTTTCTGATTGGAGGACCCCCTATGCTGAGCCAAGTCCAGATGAGGAATTCTGGATGCTCTCCGGTGAAACTGAGGACATGATATCAGATGGAAGGATTGTTCAAGTAACTGTTCGAAATATACAAGAGAACCGAATCATTTGCACCTTTGATTCAGGTTTGAAAGCCATAGTTATGGGAGACAACTATTCTGATGATGGCTTTGATCCAGAATCACTGCAGTTACATGAAGGTGATGTATTAACAGGCAAAATTAAGAATGTGAATAAAAATAGGTTCATGGTTTACCTAACATGCAAGGCCAGTGAAATGAGGAGAAGACCATTCTCCAGAAATAATCATGATCCATACTATCATGAACAAGACATGTCTTTACAGAATAAACAAGATAAGGTTCGGAAACAAAAGGAGCTTGCAAAGAAACATTTCAAGCCCCGAATGATTGTCCATCCTCACTTTCAGAACCTGACAGCTGAAGAAGCAATGCAGGTTTGCTGTCCTATTAAACAGCTTCTGTTCTGCACTCTTCATTTCTTTCTTTTGTTCTCTGATATTATCTGATCGAAACTCTGTTTGTTGAAACAGTTCTTATCAGACAAAGAGCCTGGTGAGAAGGTCATTCGGCCTAGTTCTAGGGGGCCATCATTTCTAACACTTACTCTGAAAATTTTTGATGGCGTCTATGCACACAAGGAAATAACTGAAGGTGGAAAGGATCATAAAGATATCACAAGTTTGCTTCGCCTTGGAAAAACACTGACCATTGATAATGAAACTTTTGAAGATCTTGATGAGGTTGGTGCACATGATAAATTTCAATAGTAATTTGGCTTTAGTTCATATCAATTAGCTGCAATTCTAATTCTCTTGTAGCAGTTAGATTGGTATTCTTTTATTTTTGAGCTAACCGATGGATCTTTCCTTTTATATAATATACAGGTTATAGACAGATATGTGGATCCAATGGTAGGCCACCTGAAAAGCATGCTCTCTTACCGCAAATTCAGGAAGGGGTTAAAAAGTGAGGTTGACGATCTGTTAAGAGCAGAGAAGACGGAGAATCCTATGAGAATAGTCTATTGTTTTGGCATATCTCATGAACATCCAGGCACCCTTATATTGTCTTACATTAGGAGTACAAATCCACATCATGAGTATGTTGGATTATACCCGAAGGGCTTCAGATTTCGGAAGAGGGACTTTGACAATATTGATCGCCTCGTGTCGTATTTCCAGAACCATATTGACAAACCGCCACCTGATGCCGGTCCATCAATGCGAAATGTCGCTGCAATGGTGCCTATGAAAAATTCTGCTTGGGGTTCTGGTGGTGGTGCTGGTGGTGCAAATGATGGATGGAGGGGAGATGGTAACAACGATAGGGATAGACCTTTCTCTGGTAGATCAGGTTAGTGCTTAATGTATTTACAATACTTTGTCATCACAGCTTATCTGCATAGGTTTTATTAGCCAGTTTTATCAGTAAAAGATGCTTGCATAGCTTAATATTTCCATTGAGGACTTTAATGTTAACATTGTCATTCTTCAGAGTTTCTCAGTGGGACCACATGTTTGCTAGTGTCCATTTCAGCTAGCTGTAGCTTTCTTTAGGGTCAATTCCCATGTTCCTTTTGTTGCATGAGCCAGTGTTTTAAAAATAATTTCCTGGAAAAATAAGTGTTACCATCTGGTTCTCACGAAACCAGCAGGTTTCCAGTGGTCTTCAGCTCTACTCTTATTCTTTTTCTTTTCTTCTCTTTCTGGTTTATCTCAATTTTGTGCTTCCTAAACCTTCAGCGCATTATAGAGGGTTTCCACTAAAATCTGGCAAAAAAAAGCTTGACATGACTTGTAACCAGCCAGTTACCACCAGTGTACTAACCCTAGCATGGACTGTGCTTGCTACATTTATTATAATGATACTAGATCCTCAGAAGTATGCAATCACCCTTTATTTATCTCATTTTCTCTAAAGCAGGAGGTAGGTTTGATTCAAGGAACAGTTCTGGTGGTCGTGGACGTGGACGCGGGCGTGGTAACTTTGGCAGTGATGATGGTGGTGGAGGTTGGAGTGGTGGTGGTGGCAACAGTGGGGGATGGACTGATAATATTGACACTGGCGGAGGCGGATGGGGCACAGGTGGCAGTGGTGGTTCCTCCTGGGGAGGTGGTAGCGGCGGCGGAGGATCTGGAGGCGGAGACGCTGGAGGGGGTGGCGACAGCAACCGTGGCAATGGTGGTGGAGGAGGCTGGGGAGCAGCTGCTGGTGGCTCTGATGGTGGTAATGGTGCCGGTGGAGGCTGGGGAGCGGGAGCAGCTGCTGGTGGCTCAGATACTGGATTCGGCTCTAACGACTCAGGATGGGGCAGCGCCAAAAAGTTGGTCCCAGCACAGAATGGTAGAAGTGGGTCTTCCGGCGGTGGTGGGGGCTGGTGACGGGTGTGGCGTGCTGCTGCATACACCAGTGGAAAACTATCCATTTATGGTTATTGATGCCGATGGTCCCTTTTGAAGCCTGTTTTATATCTGGTTATTGATTGTCGATGGGAGAAAACTGCTACCATTCTGGACTTACTAATATATACTAGTTTCTGCCGATCATGCTACACTACGTACGGCCCTTATATTTCTATGCATGTACAGTTTTCATACATTTGGTGTCTTATTTCTTGGAAATGCAGGCCTCGTACTCAACCAGAGAAAAAAAAAACCCAGCCTGCGGTGACCGGTGGCGACCGGGAGAAAAAAAACTGGTTGGTTTCTTTCCGGTTTAGCAAATTCAAATTTTGAATTTTGAATTTCGGCTGGTTTTTAATAAATTCAAGCGAGTTTTATTCGGATTCTTTCCAGGATTTCCGGTAATCGGTCGGTTACTGGTACCGTCCACCGGTCGGGATTTGTACCGGTACCGGTTTTTCTATCCCTGCTCCCAACATCTCGATGTACTTTTTTTTTAACCTTCTCCGGTTCTTTACCTTCTCCAGTTCTGTGGGTTGCACTGGGTGCTGTAGTGATCATTTGGTAGTCCGAATATGAAGTCTTAACCACGTTGTTACGTTGACAATCTGTTACCATTTTTCTGGATGGATACAGCTCAACATCAAATTGCCATGAATTTAGCATTACTTGCTGCTATACTCAAATCAAGACCAGCACAATAATAATGCTGCCAACTGTGAAGATAGGTAACAGAAGTAAACGTACATCGTTTGTCTGCACGAAAATTACAGGATAACAGTTCAAATTTACCAACGAGCCTATTTTGGTTCATATCACAGGACCGTTGGTGATATAACTGTTACGTATGTAATAATTAATGCCACTTGCCACATTGTTTCATTCACAACTACCCGAATCCGGAGCTGCACAGACCCAGACACCACAGCATGAACGCTATACAATATACATGCACCTTAACTGAGTGAACATACAAGCAGCAAGCCTCCGGATTATCTATCAATCAACACCACACCATATCCGTGTCACCCTGCAGGCGAAGCCCACGCAGATCGGATGCAGAGATAACCAGGGCAGGAGTTCAATGATTGTAATGCCATTGAGAATAGCTTAATCGACCCGGATGTTCATAAAATGTCGTATCACCTGTAGCTCCATCATCACACTAGTAGGAAGGTCTGGAACTGGAGCTAGATGAACCAAACGGCCACAGATATGAGAGGGAGCTACGCCGCCCGCCTTGACTCCCACCGCTGCTAGTTCTTGGCGCAAGACCACGATCATTGCTGCCAATCCCATGACCAGAAGTTCCATTGGAATTGGTGGAAGCTGAGCGCGAACCGATGGCGCCACCTGATCCCTGTGACGGCAGCGGGTGGCGGCAGACGGGGCAAGAGTTGTGCTGAACCAACCATGGAACGATGCAGTCCGTGTGGTACAGGTGATTGCATGGCATCTCCCGCGCCTCCGACCCGACCCCAAACTTGTCCTGGCAGACCGGGCAGTGCGGGTGAGCCTGAAGATGCCGGCGGCTGATCCTCACCACCGGCATGGAGTCGATCGCCGACCGCGAAGCAGGGGCAGGGCCCTGACGGTTGTTCTGCAGGAGTAGCTGCTCAAAGAGGGCTTCAAGGTCGGGACCAACAAGGTAGCCACCGAAGGTGCCACGCTCAACGCCAACTCTGGGGCCTCCCCTGAAGAGGACACTGAATCCTGCATGCTCGCTCGCATGCGCAGGCACGTTGCCACCGAATATCAGAACGTGGCCGGCACCTGAGGGGATCACGCCTTGCTGTGTGCTTGTCCCTTGTCTGCCGTGGAGATCAAACTCACGCTCGTTGCCTGTTCCTGCCATCCGCTGTCGCATGAGGGCGGACATTGCCTCCGTCATTCCGGATCGACGGTCTGGATGCTCGTCAAAGTCTGGCCCAGCAAAGCCGTAAGTGTTCATCGTTCCGACCATCTCACCGATTTCCTGGATGAAGCCGTCGTGGCAGTTGGGGCAGGTAACATCTTGCCCACGGATCTGAATTGGCTGCCGGCACACGTAGCACCAGTGCGTGGCTCTATTTGACATCTTCCTTGATTCTGTGACAAATTAAGCACTCAATAGCAGCACAAAGTTCCTATGTATGATGTTCAGGGCACATCATTTCTTTTTTAGTAGTAATGTGGAATAGGTCACTGATTACATACAAGAACTAAGTAGCATTGCACTAGTGCACTAAATTTAGTTAACCTACCAAAAAACAAATTGACCTTAGAGAGTAAACAACACACTTTTTTGAGAAAGCATGTCCAAAATGTATTTGCCACAATTGTTATGTTATCCTATGCAGTTCCAAAATCTATTTATTGAGGGGGAAATGTGCCGATACTATTAGTGCCTAAAATGATAAACCAAACACAGACTATATTAGAAAGTGCCTAAAATTATAAACAAAACACAAACTATATTAGAAAGAGACCACGCAAACACCCCAAAAGGTACTCAAACTAGTAGATTGGTCATCTTTTATATCAAATTTGTCACACACTGAAATGAATATAATACAGAAACTAAAAAAGTAATAACTACACTGATGAATTGTTCACTGAAGTTCCATACTAGGGCAGAAGGTAATATTCGGATTTGACAACTTGTGCAAACTTTAACATAACATGAGGACCAACATGCCTAGGAAGCTTTTTAGTTCACAAATTTTCGACAGACAATAGGTAGGCAATAGTTAAGAACAAAGCTTATTGTCCCCTTCGCCTCTAATAATTAGTTCAGATTATATCAGCAAGTGCACGGATACCAAAGTTCGACACTAACATTCATATGCTTGTTTTCGTTGAATCAATTTATGTGGTCAAAAGCTTAAACAGACTATTACTGAGCATGTTGAGGGTTCAATTAACATGCAGACGCTACAGGAAGCAAAACTTAAAGGACATGATGATCCTGATATGACTGGACTTTGCAGGATACAGACCGAAGGCTAATCGGCAAATGTCCCATGTGATTTTTTTTTTGTTGAAGATCATCAGGTAAAGACGAGGATTTCACCACAGTTTTCCCACATGTACTGTTCGGAAACACTAATTAGAGTCTTTACAACAGGGGTAGCGCCCCCACCCACCACACACACACCCCCCAAGAAAAGGAGACAGAAGTTTGCCATGTATTCGGCCTTGAAAGCACGCGCTCTTCCACCAGGAATTCTGTTGATCCGACGAAGCCCTCGCCTTATTTTCAATTCAGGATCAGGGAAAGAAGAAAGCAACATGGCAGAGGCAGGTAAGGATCTAGCAAACCTAATCTGAACCTAATCTTGCATCAGTTTCTCTCACATATGCCCCAAACCGACTCGGACACTGAGACACAATTAACCATCAAGGGTGATCGATCGACGATTGATCCAACATATAGCGGCAGTATCTATGCGGCACAATTAGCTATAGAAAGTAAAAGGAACGAGAAACTAAGCATACCTTGGGGGGTGGGGAGGATAAGGGGATGGTTTGGGAGCTGGAGAATGATATGGGTGGTGATGGGAGTGGGCGCCGGGCGCCGCTGCCATCTAGAACTTGTCCATTCTTTTTTTTGGGGGTCTTTTCCGTTCCAATTATTTTATGTGTTGTGTGCGGCTCTCGGTGCAGTGCTCAGTGTCACTGACCAGCGCTAGCAACAGCAAACACGCTGTCTTCTCGAATGAAAGAAACAAATTCTCACAAGGCATCGATGGACTATTGGCGTGTTAAGTTGGACCTCATCAAAACCATCAACCATGACTCGTGTCAGCACTCAGCACTGATCTTGAAGCGTCCACTGTCAAAATCCTCATTAGCTCACGTTCTCCTCCTCCAATTTTTGCTCGCCGTATTTCTTCTCCATCATCGAAGGAACAAAGGCAGCTACTGGTGACCGAACGACAGAACGTTATGAAACCGCATCCAACAGGTTAGTCTTTCCTTTTGTTTGAGAGAGAGAGAGAGAGAGAGAGGAATCGGGTTAGTTTTAATCTTGCAGGTTACCCGAGTCGGAGGAACGGCCTGCCTGTGCAAAGACACACGGAGAGGCGAACGAAGACGGCCCTAGCAGCCCAGCGCGCGCTCCGCCGACGTAATGCCTGGGCCATTAGGCCGTTCGCGAACGGCAACACGGCAGCACGCTAACTCGGCCCGTGCGCCGAGTGGGCGTCGCGGGGGGTTCCGCGGCAGGCAGATCGCTCGACCCCCATTAGCACAAGGGTGTCGGTTCGCGGCCGGCAATTTCACTTCCTCGGCGCGGCCCCCATCAGCCTGGGCGAGAGCGAGACGAGTGGGCGCAAACGCCGCCTCGGCCTCGGCGTCTCTCTCGCCCTCCTCAATTCCAGAACACATCCGTCTAATGCCTGGGCCATTAGGCCGTTCGCGAACGGCAACACGGCAGCACGCTAACTCGGCCCGTGCGCCGAGTGGGCGTCGCGGGGGTTCCGCGGCAGGCAGATCGCTCGGCCCCCATTAGCACAAGGGTGTCGGTTCGCGGCCGGCAATTTCACTTCCTCGGCGCGGCCCCCATCAGCCTGGGCGAGAGCGAGACGAGTGGGCGCAAACGCCGCCTCGGCCTCGGCGTCTCTCTCGCCCTCCTCAATTCCAGAACACATACGTCATCTTGCGCGGCCAGTTTCCACCCTTTATAGGTCGAATCTCGGGTTTTCGTCTCCTAGAGTTTTGTTTCTCAGGTCGTTAGCTTTCTTTTGGCACCAAGATCACGAGATTCCGCCTTACGGTTAGAGAGATATGAATTTTTAACCGCACGCTGCTCTGTCTGTCTTGGATCTGGGGACTGTCGGTTTGTTCCTCAGTTTTGATCTAGTTAGAGTCAGATTCAGAACCTCCACCCAAATAGGTTATTGTAGCCCTTTAAATTATATTTTCAAGTTGATAAAGATCAGCTCAATTGGATCAGTAGATTGAAAGTTACATTATTTTCTTTGCTACTGTTCTGCAATCTAGACAGATGTCTGTCAGTTGTTTTCCACTGTTGTTTAGGCCACTGGTTTGGCCGAATCAAAGAACCCCACCGATTAGAATTTCGTAGCCTGGTGCGTTAAGAGTATTTGAGCACTGGTTTCAAGTCATTATGAGTCACAGATATTTAATTACGATTTTTCTCGTACTACTGATCAGAAGGGCTGAAATTAGGCTGATTAGTTAGGACGTCATTTTGAGCCATTTTTTATGTTTGGTTAGTAGAGGGTTTTGTTAAAACGCTTGTAGCATGTCATGTTTTGTTAGTCTTATTTTGGTTAATTATCTGTGTAGGCGGTGGGGCAGTGAGTGGAGGAACACCGTTGTTGCCTCCTAACACGTCACAGCGCGGAAGGCAAGTACCCTGTCCGTTATTATTCAATGACGTTATTGCTTGTGATTGTACCACTAGACTTATTTTCATGAGTTTGTTTGTATGCCATGTGTTCTCTCTACTGATGTGTGATAGACATTCATTTCATGAAAAGATATTATGTTCATGCATCGATTCAATTGAACCACGGGAGTGGAAATTTGTTAAGTCCCATCAATTCCAGAATAGGCACGTAAGACCCACCATTCCAATGTGGGCAATGTTGAACACCCGTATGAAACGTTCTTTATACGGTATTTAAGGTCCCCGTACTTTGTTAAGTACGAGCTTAAGTGAACACCGACGGGTGTGTCACTCACTATACCGGTATAAGTTGTGAGCAATCCATTTATTCATTGCATTAATCCATTTCATTCATATCTATATGTATTCAGAGATGTTTTTCACAAGCAGATTGTGATTTGCTTTGTTCGCTTAATATTTCTGTTGTCTGTTAGAGTACTTGCTGAGTCTTTGACTCATTCTTGTTTTGTGTGTTTTATTTAGGTAAATAAGGAGGAAGGTAAGATCTTTTGAGGGGTAGTCCAGCACGCTGCACATCACCTTTATCAAATAAGAAATAATATTGTTATCTTTCATTCATGTCAACTATTTGTTAAATTTTCAAATTGTAATAATCCAATTTTGGTATCGTCTGTCGTTTTTTTGAATGTTTCTATTACTTCTCATGAAACTGTTATCGTTTATCGTTGATCCTTATGGAATTTGATTATTTAAGTTTGTTTAATCCGATTTTGTTGTACCTACTTAGTATTTATTAATATCTTGACTTTCGAATAACCAAGGTGCTACAAAAAGATCTTATTCCGGGCAAAGCTTCGCGTGACCAAGGAGAAGCATGGGAGGCGCATCGACCCCTCGCTCGTCAGGTCTCCTCCGGCTCCCTCCTCCTCCCGACTGATCTCCCTGTCTCTCCTTTCGTCTCTCGCGGTTCGCTGCTGGGTTAGTCTCTGGATCCTTCCGGTAAGTTTGTTCTGCGGTTGTGGTGATTAGGTTGGCTCGCGCATCTGCTTGGTGTAAGTAACCCTAGGAAAATGGGATAAACTGAGATGGTAAGGGCTTGGTAGATATGCCTAAATCACCAGGTTTTTGTTATTATTGCGTAGATACCGGTTTGCTTATTCTCGAGTAGAGTAGAAGAACATTACAGTATCGGGATTTTGATTTCATGGTTATTGGATTAGAGTTTGCTGCGCCAATTTGCTCTAAACCGAACCTTGTATATTACTATGGCCCCATTTGCGTCATCCCTTTACACATTGCTTAGCTAAATGCCGTTTATGCTAGTGTCGTATGGACTTTACACATTGCTTAGCTAAATGCCGTTTATGCTAGTGTCGTATGGATGAGAACTTTAGTCGGGATGTCCTAAAAAAATTAGTTGGGATGGATTCCATTGTCATTATGTTCTAAGAGGTTATCTTACATCTTGACGGTGTTAGGTTGTATCCTACCTACATCATGAGTGGTTAAAGCAACTTTAGTTATAGCAACACACAATATGCAGGATTTTTTCTTTGATCTGGAGAAGAGAGCATCAGGATCTTAATTAAGCAGTAAAAGTATCTAATAGCCAGATGCATCATATTCCACTGGTGCAATGAATATGATCAGCCCATCTGCATAGTCTGTAACATTACTCTGAAATCTGAAGCACTTTGGCCTGCACACCAAATTTCGCGGAAACATTATGAGTTGTCAGTGCTTTGAGGAGTAGTCGAAAGACACCGTCTGACGACTTAAAGCAAACCCCTCTAGGAAGGGGAATTCTGGGTTATAACTGTCTCCGTCCGCAAATGAGCCCTGCGATGAGATGGTCGAACTCGTAGGAAAAGTGTGTTCGATCCCATCCTCTGTGGGGCTAACTGAGGAGACAGTACCACTAGGTGCTGATAAAGCTCCGAAATGATGGCTTCCAGGACTTGTCGTGCCAGACTGCCTTAGGCGGATTTGAACATTTGGAGAGGGAGGCCTCACCATGTTCTGGGTCTACCTTGGAGCAGTCCTGATTGTAGTCGGATTGACCCTTGCCTTTTGAGGAAGTTGGTTCCTCATTTGGACATAACGTTGTGGGGGATAAGGATCCCTCCTCAACTACATCAGTGGTATAGTCTCCTGGAGAATGATACAATACTCGACTCGTAGTTGAAGCCGACATCCATGTCGATATCTGCATAATCAGCCAAGTTGAACCAGTTCTCCGCGTTCCACTCTCCTGCCATGGAAGCATTAGAGTTGGGAGAAAATGAAGGAAACCTAATGACCCAAAGATCCCAACGGACAGCGCCAACTGTCAGTGTTTTAGGACAGGACTTACATAATCATTGTTTGATTCGGGGGTCTCTAAGACTCAAATCACGCAGAGAGAACGACACAGGGATTTTTATACAGGTTCGGGCCTTCTCCGGAGATAATAATAACCCTACTCCTGTGTGGCTATATTGAGTATGTTGGTTACAGATCAAGAGAAAGACTGAAAATGTAATATCTTATGCTCCGGATCCTCCTCCTCCTCGTCTCTCCTACCTTTTGGTGATTCCTCCTTTTATAGCATTCTTGGGCGATAATCTCTCCAGCCCAAAGGGAGCATCAATACTTCAGATGATGGTGCAGTTACTAGAGATTATTGTTGGATAAGTAACGTTCCCACATCGCCAGGCAGTTATCACCGGGACAGAGAGATTAATCGTGTAGTTATTTAGGAAAATATTGACATATACTGACTTTTTAAATGCCTTAATCAATCGGGTCTACTTGTCTGTAAGCTCGATTAATTATACGGTGGTCGTAACTGACCTGGTCATAGAAGGACTTATGACCATGAGGTGATCGTAGAAAAACTTATGATCATGTGCTAGCCTTATTTCTAACCAATCTAGCATTGTTTCTTACCACAGAACTATCCTCACTTTGTTTATTTTTGAACACCCAACGGGTTCCGATCACATTATAACCACTAGGAGACTTTACTAGGTTCCAAATCTTGTTCCTCTCAAAGTTTTCTAACACCTCATGCATGACATTAACCTAGGTAGAATCAGATAAAGTATATGATATATCGTGGGGTTCAAAAGAAGCAACAAATGCAGAATGAGAGTAGAGACTCGGATAGTGATACCTGGAGCTAGTGACTCGCTCATGAAGATGACCAATGATCTGATCCGAAGGGAGACGCCTCTGAACGTGAAGTGGAGCGCCTGGGGGAGATATCATCTCTTTAACCTCCGCAGGTACTGCTGATGATGAAGATGCAACAGGAGCCTCAACTGGAGGTGAAGTTGTCGAAGTAGGTTCTTGAGCTGGAATAGGAGCGTCAGCATTAGGTGGAAGAGCATCATCGAATTCATCATCATCTTCTTCTACAAAGATGCTCTCTGTTGCCTGTGTGTCAACTGAAATATCTGATCTAGCTCCAGGGCTAGTCTCATTAATGGTGATATTGAAGGTCTCCTAGAAAATGTTAGTCTCAACATTAAAAATCCTAAAACCCCTCGAATGCGCAGGATAACCCAGAAATAAACCATCAAAAATCTTTGACTCAAATTTATCTAGATTTTCTGTCTTGGGAATGAAACACTTAGCTCCAAAAACTCAAAAATGAGAAACAAATTATTTTCTACCAAACTGAATCTCATATGATGTCTTGCCCAAAGACGGTCTCAAGAAAGCACGACTGGCAATATGACAAGCTGTAGCAATAGCTTCGGCCCAAAACCTCCTCGAAGTACTATGCTCATCAAGCATCGTCCTAACCATCTCGACTAAGGTTATATTCTTCCTTTCCACCACACCATTTTGTTGAGGGACGTGTGGAGAATAGAACTGATATATAATACCACACTCAACACATAAAGAGACAAATGAGATATTCTTGAACTCTGTACCATTGTCACTGCGAATCGCTCTCACGGCACCGGGAAGTTCAGAAGCCAAGCGAAGAACAAGATCGTGAAAATGATCAAAAGCTTAATCCTTCGAAGCAAGAAAGAACACCCAAGAGTATCTCGAAAAATCATCGACTATGATAAGAATATACCATTTGCCACC
Organism: Hsuehochloa calcarea; assembly: GCA_036346395.1. Classification (NCBI taxonomy): domain Eukaryota; kingdom Viridiplantae; phylum Streptophyta; class Magnoliopsida; order Poales; family Poaceae; genus Hsuehochloa; species Hsuehochloa calcarea. The sequence goes on from CM070602.1 coordinate 8,731,807, forward strand.
GGCTGACCGAACCTTAGCAGAACCAACAGTATCCATGTGAAGCAACAGTCTTGGTCTGTCAATCATGACCATAGTCAATGAACGGTGTGAGGCGACAACTTGCTTGACATACCTACAGTGCGCACATACAGCATCCTTGACGGCTTTGATTTTGAGCAAACCACTTATGAGATCAAGACTGCTAACTCGCGTTAGATGATCAAAACCAATGTAAACCAAAAGACGGTGCCAAAGCCAGAACTCAGAAAAAGATGCAATCAAACACTTGAGAGATCCAGCAAGATATTCAGAAAAGTCAGCTCCAAAGATCCTACCAACTCTAGAAATCCCAAAAACAAGCTCACTAGCTGAATCAAGCACATGATAAGTATTTTTCGTAAATCTAGTCTCATAGCCATCATCAAGAACCTGTGAGACAGAAAGTAAGTTGTACCTTAGCTTGTCCACAAGGGCGACGTCCTTAAGGTTGAACTTGTCGTTCATCCTGATCGATCTCGTTCCCTCAATCCGCCCTTCCGTATCATCTCCAAAGGTGATGATGTCATCACCCGCCGACCGTGTGAAGGAGGTGAACCATTTTGAGTCTTCGGTCATGTGGTGTGAACAGCCGGAGTCGACGAACCACGTGTTCTTCCCCCTTTCGCGGTGATCCTGAAAATCAAGACAAAGAAGATCGATGTGTCGCAATACTAGGGTTAGTTAAACATGACTTAGGAACCCAGTACTGAGACACATGTCTGCGAGTAGTATAAGCAGTAGAATTGCTAGCCTTGATCCTACTTGAGGTTCTATCATGAGCAATGGCTACACGAATATGAGAAACATCCTGTCTAGGAGCATAATGATGATGAGCATGTAAAACAAATCCTAGTCCAGATTTCTTCTTTTCTAGATGACAATGTCTCATTAAGGCTCTTGATGAGATAAAATTCAAGCAAGATTTTTCCTAGTATTCTTCAACCTATGCCAACAGAACTCAAGCAAATCTCCATCCTTCTTGCAATAGGTGCAATTGTACTTGGTACCACTGGGAGAAGCAGCTTTTGACTCAGCAGATGGTTGGGCAAAACCTGCAGATTTGAAAATAGTTTTTACAAGTTGTGCTTTGAACTCAACTAAGCTATTTTCCAAGACTTGAATGATATTTAGCTTAAACTTGTCTTGGGCAAAGTTGCATCATAACCCTTGCTTCTTACAAGGAGTTTTGGACTTATCAACAATCATGTTTAACTGTTTCTTACCCTTAGAGAATTTTTCTAATGTATCCTTAAGATAAGCATTCTCTTTTCCAAGGTTAAAACATGATTCACAAGTTTTGACCTTAATGGCTCTAGCATGCTTCTCCTTATGAATATCAACTTCAAGCTTAAGGACTTCACATGAAGCACAAGGAGCAAAATTAATTTTGGCCTTAAGCCTGGCATACTTAGTTCTAACTGCTTCTAATATGTCTTTTACTTCATGTTCACATTCTAAGCAGAAAGAGCAAGTGCTAGACTTAGCCTTACCAGAAGTGACTAACTTGCTAGATGCTAAGCATTTTTCACAAAGAGCAAATTTAACTTCAATTAACTCAATCCTAGTATTTTCTAGTTGGTGTAAGGCAACATCATGAGTATTTGCAATTTAGCAGGTTCAAAATGTAAAACATGCCATGATGAACATTCAACAGCATCAAGGTTCTTAGCATTCACAAGTTCTAGTGTGAGATTATTAACTTGTGACTCTAAGTCCTTATTCCTAGCCATGGTAAATTCTAACGCCTTATCCTGGCTAAAAAGTTGCTCAAAGAGGGTATTACATCTAGCAGAGAGAACATTGTAGGATGGAGATACCTCATCGATGTCATCGACGTCGACGGAGTCAGCCATGAAGCACATGCCGGTGAAGTCCTTTGCCTTCCCTTTTTTCTTGTCTTGAGGGAGCTCCTACTTCTTGTCCTCCTCGCTCCCAGAGTCCACATCGCTCATGGATTGCTCTCTAAATGCGGCAAGGACCCGGTGAGCAGCCTTTATGAGCTTGGCAACATCAAACTTGAGCTTGTTCCCTTGAGGCTTCCTCCAAGCCGCATTCTCCTCCGTGTGGTTGTCCTTCCCTTTTAGCTTGGGGCAGTTCGCCCGGATATGGTAGAGCTCTCCACACTCATAGCATGTCACAAGGCCGTCTCTCTTCTTATTTCTCACATTGTTATAGGCCCGCATGAATTTTTTTGCTAAGATGGCTAACTCATCCTCAGGGATACTCTCCAGTTCCTCTTCATGGATTGCAGATAAACAGGCAAGTGAAAATCCAAAAGAAGGTTTAGAAGAGCCACCAGAAGTTCTCTTGAGATGGTCTGCTACCAAAGCCACGTTCTTCTTCTTAGGATGACCAACTCTCTTGATCTCACGAGACTTGAGCTTGCTATATAGCAACTCCAAAGTGAGATTAGAGATATTGACATTCTCCTCAATGGCGGTAGCCTTCATCTCTCACTTTTTGGTATTGATTGCAGCCAAGAGATGGGTAGCATTATCAGATTTCGACCACACTCAACTGATTGAGCACGTTGTTGAAGCGAGTGAATACGTCATCGATGCTCTCTCCAGGACGCATCTCGAACTTGTTGTATTCTCGCTTCAAGACCGTTTGACACTTGCTTGATTTGGGACGAACCCTCGTGGTAGGTTTCGAGGGTGTGTCAAATCTCGTGTGCGGTCTCAAGGTAACAGATCCTATCATACTCTTGTCTACCAAGCTCGGCATATAGGAGGTTCTTTGCCTTATGATTATTAGCCAAGAGAGCTACTGAAGCCGGCGTAGCAACCTCGGGCAAAACGAGTGGGGCTCGAAAAAACCTCCCATATGGTTTGACCTTTGCTGTGAAGGTAGACACGCATGCGATTATTTTAATAGGCATAGTCGAGCCCATTGAAGAAATGCGACTTGGTGGAGTAGTTCTCCATCGCTAAGTTCTGTGACCGGTTAAGATCAAGAGTGAGCTAACCGACCTCTGATATCACTTGTTGGACCAAAAAGGTCACTAGAGGGGGTGAATAGGAGCACTGTCTCTTTTTTACCTTGATCGAATTCAACACGATTTTCACTCCAATAGCTATGAAAGCTATGAAAATCAATATACAAGCATAGCGGAAGACTTGTATTGAATCCAATCAAAACTCCGAAGAGAATAGACCAAAATCACCAAAAAAATCAAGACCAAATGAGTTGGGCGGTCAGACCTCTCAAAGGGGCGGTCTGAATTTTTGGCCTAGCGGTCAGATCTCTCACCAGGGGTGGTCTGACCTCTAGCACGATGAACAGTGAAATCAGCCCGAACTCAAAATCACAAATTGGTCTAACTTTTGATTCACGACTCCAAACTTCAAGAAACTTGAAATATACCTTCTCTAGGATCTCAAGAACCTATTCCAATCTAGGATCGTGAAGATCATTGCCAATGTTCTGACCTTTTTCCGTTTGAGTGAAGGTTGCTTCAAAACCGAGTCAAAACTAAAATATGATCCAAAAACTTGCTCATGGGTAAAAGATGATCCTAGATGCATTATCACATATCACAGCAAGTAAAATCCTGGCTAGAAACCAAAGAAAAACCAAAAGATCAAAGAAAGCACTAAAATCACAAAAGAGAGAGCAAGAACAAGAAGAGACTCATCTTGAGAAATCTTGCTTGGATTGATTTGAGATTGAAGTTGGTTTACAGCCACTCTATCCTGGAGGACAAAAGCTCGACATTTGAGCACACAATCAATCCAACTATCTAGAACCCTAACCTCTGCACTTTCCTCTCTCTAAACACAAATTAGGGTTTCTTCAATACAAGGGTTGAGAGATGCACAACTAGCACCCTCCGCTTTTATAGTGTAGGCTAGCTTCTAGAAAGACATCCCTAATGGGCACCCATTAAACCCACACACAAACGGGTTTCACTCACACACGCATTTCAAAGCACCGTCTTCATATTCTCTTGACCTAAACCACTTCTCCTTGCACCGTCTTGCGCCGCGGTTTAGCAAAAGCCATCAAGATGGTATTTTGGTGAAGTTACCAAAATACCCCATCTCGATCCTTCTCCAAAGATCGAGTCCAATCTTCATGAAGTAATTCCATGCTTCACCACGTGTAGGTTGATCAATGGCTCTCTTCATGTCGGCAAGTCTCTCCCATCCAGCTCCCACCGAAACCACCATGACACTTGCACCGACCCCCGCGCTGCTTGATGCAGCCGTCGCACCGAACTTCTCATTCGGTCATCCTTCTCCATTTTGCGCCATGATTGAGTCCACTGACTTCACCCGGCATCCTCGATCGTTCTAAACCTCAGCTCTTCAAGCCTAGTCCCGATTATCTTCGTCATTGACCATCGTTGATAGCCAAGCCTCCTGCACAACAATAGACCAAGAAATCGATTCTGAGAACAATTTCTTCGCAACTTGACCCATGTTAGTCAAAACATGAATCATGCAACACATATGCACTAAAACCCATGAACTTGACCTAACTTACAATCACTGCTGCCAAGATGACTGGTGAATAAGTCAAAACCGGTCAGACCGCCACCCATGGCCGGTCTGACCGCTCAGCAAAGGGACTTAGCCAAATTTCCTCCCTGGTAATCCGAAACCTCTCTGAAAATTTCAAACAAATATAATTTTTGACTTAAAGCTCCAAAAATTATGAGATCAAGTGTAGAAGAAACCTTTCTCTTGCCTACACCCTTTATTTTTGGCCCAGCTCCAAAATACAACAACATCTATCTGGCCGGTCAGACCGCCGCCTCCTGGCCGGTCTAACCGCCAGCCACTTGGCCAAAGCCCTGGTCGGTGTAACTGCTAGAGGTGGCCGGTCAGACCGCCACACAGGCCGGTCTGACTGTCGCCCTGGCCGGTCTGACAGCCTACTGCCTGACAGAACTTGAATTTCGCCGAAAATGAGTGTTTCGACAAACCTTCAACGCCATTACCAATTGTATCATCATTCTAAGATCGTGAGCATATCCCCATGATATCCACAAGCATGTTTATGTCATTGTTAGACCCGGCGACACCATAATGAGCATGCCATATGCGAAGGTCTTGTGAAGCAACCGCTTCGAGGATCATAGTAGGGACACCATGGTCACCTCGGGTGAATTGGCCCCTCCATGCAACTGGACAATTCTTCCATTGCCAATGCATACAGTCAATACTCCCTAGCATGCCAGGGAAGCCACGAGATTCACTAACTTGAAGCAAAACGCTCCACTTCCTCACATGTGGGGGGCGCAAATACTATGCACCAAATTTGTCAGTCACCCCTTGTGTGAACTTACCCAAGCACTCCAATGCAGTGCTCGCGCCGATCATTAGTACCTCGTCAAGTTGGTCAGCAGAGGTGTTGTATGCTAACATACGAATTGCTGTTGTACACTTCTGTAGTGGTAAGAGTCCTGGACGATTAGTGGCATATGTCCTATTAGTGAAATAAGAATCCCATTCGCCTAGCGCACTCACGATTCGTAGGAAGAGTTCTTCTCATCTGAAAACCTTCTACAAAACATTTCATCAATGTAGAGAGGTTGTGCAGAGAAGTAATTGGCCACGAGCTTGTTATGGGCGTCTTCACGATCCCTCCATATGTGCCTCCTAGTACCACTTCGGCGACGAGATGATTCGACTCTTTGATCAACATTGGCCTTTAACTTCGCACCGACCCGGTCGGCGATTGAGTATGAGAAATCTTACTTGGCAATGAAATCTTCGATTGTGTAGAACTCGGTTGGGTCAATATCATCGAGATCCTCGGAGGCAGAATATTCAAGATCATCCGAGGAAGAAGAGTCTGGTTGGCGTGACATAGTTATAGCGTTGAAAGGATAATTAGATGTAGAAAAAGATTTTTTTTTGGTGGATGGTTCAGCATGGTCAGATGCTATATATAATTTTGGAGCTCACGTATGAATGCTTGTATCAACTGGTATTCACATTCACATACATGTGAACTACTGAACCGGTGCTAATATACGTGTGAATTGGTGCTAATTCACGTTCACATGCATAGACTTCGCTAATTCACATTCACATAACTGCGTTGCAAGTCGGTTCACCTACAGAGATTGGCCTCATGTTGTTAATGCAACATTCAGTATACAACCCAGATATTCATTCTATTTAACAGGCATCAGACATTGTTTAAACCAACTACTTGAATCTTCCTTCTAAAGCTTGATAATTCTTGGGCAATGGTATTGCAGGATCCATTTTTGCTATGGGTGATTACACGATCCAGATTGTGCAACAACATGAAGAGGCCCAGGACAACACAATGGGATCTCCAAGTGAACCCAGGAGCAGGGCTGAACCCAGGAGCAGGCAGCCCTGCTCCTGGGTGGCTGCTGCAGCCTCCCATGCTGGGATGCTCCAAGAACTCAATAAGAGAGTGCTATATTCAGTCAATAGTGAATCAAGCTGTCAAAATAGTCATTCTAATAGCCACAAAATGTCAATGGCAAATGATAATCCATCTAGACCTAAAAGAACAAGTGAAAAAGGTCACAGCCTAGTTAAATCGTCATTTGTATGCATCAGTATGGGTTCTTGGTGATGTGTAGGCTGCGATTAACAGGAAGTAGTATGAGTGTGTATTCACTTAAGCGAGTAGTCCACGATGTATGTGTGTGCTCTGTGCTGTGAATACTTTTAACAGAATGCAATATGTGCAGTGCCTGTGACCTAGTATAAAGCAATATGTGTCTAAATAAATAAATAAGTGCTGAATGTATGCACTAACAAAAAATTATCAATGGCAAATGATTACCATTGATAATCCATCTAGACCTAAAAAACAAGTGAAAAAAGGTCGCAACCTAGTTAAAAATAAATAAGCGCTCAAAATGCAGCTTAACTAAAAATGCATAAAGCAATGTCCATTCATGATCCATGTCAAGACATGCTCCTATGTTTGCCACATGCTAATCTTCTAGGATAACTATAATATGCCATTATGTCTCTTTTCTTTTTATATTATGCTACCTTAAATATTGAACTAGTCCATGTAAATTAATTCTGAAGACTCAATAGTCACAACAATAATGCATGGAGATTTTTTTAGTTGACATATCTGGTCAACAGAAATTTTACTATCAAAGCTTTAACTATGACCATTCCATCACTTCTAGTTGCACTCTATTCATTTTAGTTTGGTTGATGTGCTTTTTTTTCCTGACAATTGTAACATTGTTGCTGACAGTTGAGAAAGCAAAATACATCTACATTGTTGGATTTTTTTTCTTACGATGTCCCCAGATTATAGACCTCATATAGAAGCTTAACTCAAAATAGACCTCATATAGCAGCTTAACTCAAAATGCATAAAGCAATGTTCGCCACATGCTAATCTTCTAAGATAATTGTAGTATGATCTACTGAAAAGAATACTCACATTCATAGCAGTAAAAATGAAACACAAATCCAATCGAGTGACAACTCAAACGATTGCAGTCACTATAGCACAAAGAACCGATGTCATCAACAACAAATTTCTTGCTAACGTCTGAGTGGAACACATGAGATGAGGACACGGTGGGGCTATCGGCGGACGCACCCTCCCACCAAACCCTACCGCTTGCGCGGACGCTGTCGGTCCCAACCTCCGTAGAGGTGTTTGGCTGCAATCCCAATGGAGGCCGCCATGGCGGCGGCGGCGGGAAACAATACGCTTGCTCCCCCGAGGCATCGTCGATTCCCCAAGGCGATGGTTGGTGAGGCGCAACCAGCAGCAGCAGAGGGTGGGGATTTGGCGGGGCGCGTGCGAGGGATTGGGAGGGGCCGAGGGGATTTGGCGGCGCTCGTGAGGGATTTTTGGTGCTGAGCGGAGAAAAAAAGGGGGGAGAGGGCTCCTTTCGTGCGCCGCTTTTCGCGTTGGAGAGTGAGGAGAGGGAGCACGCACGGGATCGGAAGTAGACGACTCTGTCGATGACATCAATACAACGGGAGTTAAAGTCATCGATAGTTTTTTGGTTTCGGTGATACAGTCGACTATGAGATTATAGACATCATCTTTCTCTCTCTTCATTCTCTTTTAACCACATCAGTAAAAATCCTACGTGATAGTCACTATAGACGGCTGATATAAACCCATTGTATATACTCTTAGTAGTCGCTGTGTGACTTTGCTCGTTTGTTGGTGGAGACGAAGCTTCGGTTGCTGACTGATTGGCCTACGCACATATATAATAACTTCAATCATTATTCAGAATTGGAAGATAAAAGCAATTATAATGTCAATATTTGTCATAAAACATGAAGCAATCCGTGGTTAGCCTAAACCTTATCTCCAACAAAGTAATTTCATAAACCGAAGCCAATAGAAATTGTAATCACTTCGGTAAACCATGTGTGCGTTCGTCCAAATGTCCAATGTTGTCTGCATACTAGCACAAGAAGGCCGATGGGCAGGTAATTAAATACTGTACTTCCAGAATCCAGAGAAAAGAGAACAGTTGCACTTCCATACATTATTTACCTTCTATCCTTCTGTTTCATTCTAGATTCTCGAATAAGAGTGAAAACGGATCAAATACGGATGGATAATAGTTATACTATATTTGTTTTTATTTTTTCGGATGCGGATTCGAATGCAAATATACTAGATATGAATACGAATACAAATACAGAGCGAATACGGTCACAAATGTTTCTCGGAACATGAAAACCCCTTTAATTGCTCTCATTGCAGCAACTGAAACAAAGAATTAGTTTATATGATCAAAATATTCGTCAATTCAGTATATGTGTGCATGTTTACACCCACTACCTAACATGTTTTTAATGTAAAACGACTCAATATGATCTTCCTTATATGCTTTATTTAGCACTTTTGTTTACTCGATATCTATTGCCTACCTCAGAAACATTGCATAATTCATTATAAAATATTTTAATTATTTATATTCATAATGATTGTGTTTTGGACTCTGAAGAAAGAAGAATGGTAAAAGGAGTCATGTTTGGACAAAAATCCAGAGAAATATAGGGTGTTTAAAATAAATTTTTATTTATTTATATGCATAATGATTGTGTTTTGGGACTCCCAAGAAAGAAGAAAGAAGAAAGAAGAAAGAAGAACGATGAAAGAAGTCATGTTTAGGCAAAATCCAGAGAAATATCAAGTGTTGAAGATACTATTAAGATACATATTTTGGGAAAATAAATGGACTCAAATGAAAATATTTACAAATACAAAGTTGTAGATCTCATTGAGAGCTACAGTTTAGCATACTCATTTGCCTAATTTGGACTTCGAACAAGAAAGCTATGGTATTCGCAAGACAATGCACATGCAACCTCAATCAGTATCTTCGTATATCCGGACCTATGTATCTCCGGATATCCGAAGCCGTATTCGTATTCGACAAATAGTGCACTACCTAATCCATATTCATTTACGACAAAAATAATTGAATCCAACATAAGTCCGGATAAATACCCGCCCCGATAGCATTCGTATTCGAAAATGATCCGGATCGGTTGGGAATTATCTAAACCATTTTCTCCCCTACTCTCCAAGGGATGTCCATATGCACTTAATGCAGGTAAACCTGTTTTCTTCTTTTTCTTCACTCGATGTTCTAATGTTGCGAATTGTTTTGATGTTGCAGTCTGTTGAAAAAAATATTGTGACCCGTTGAAAAGAGTTTTGTATACTGTTCTTTGAGATATTGTGCCTCGTAGAAAAATATTGCATCTGTAGAAAAAAAAATATTGCATACTTTTCACAATGATATTGCAAGATTTTTCTCTTTAGTGATGTTATGATGTTGTGAAATATCTTATGTTGCGGCCTGTTGAAAAAAGTATTTCGATCTGTTGAAATGAACGTTGCATACTGTTCTTTGGGATGTTGTGCCCGTAGAAAAAATATTGCATACTGTTCAAGGTGCCATTGCAAGATTTTTTAACATATTTTTTTTCTCCAGATGCTTTGTTTAGATGGTTTGTTTTTATTATGAGCTTTTTTGAGATGATGCTCACGTTATAGTCTCGAGCGTACTGTTCAACATTTATATTTTATAAATTTTCTTTGAAACGGACCCACATGTCAACTATAGTAGATTAATGTATCATGTCTTGTTTCACGTGCACGATAGTCTCTTCAGGAAGAGACGACATGTGCTCTCTCTCCTCCTCCTCTCTCCTCTACGTAGTATTTTGTTGACGTGACGTAGCTAAGAGACTATAATAAATACTTTATTAGAGATGCTCTAACCCATGTCATTATTTATTTCCAGTTTCAGGGTTCATACCTTCATAGGCACATAGGGTATGAAGATGTCATTAGAAGCATTCCCTAATGCCAAATGGGTGGCACAGCACGGCCCCACGGCTTGGCTGGCCCAGCATGACCTAGGCCCAACACATTCAATTAGAAAAAGGGTGTCCGTCGTCTTGTGACCTCTTCCTCTGCTATCGCTGCCTCCTCTTGCGCGCCACGCGTCGTGTCGGACTGGGCAAGCCGGCCTGATGGGCCGAGATCACAACTTAAGCTCAGCCACGGCGCGGTAGTGTTCCGGGCGGATCCGGGGCGTGAACATGGGGATCATGGACGAGCAGATGCTGATGCTGGTGGTGATGCAATTGCGGCGCGTATCTAGAAATGTGGCCCAGTCGTATCCACGGCATGGTTGTAAGCCACGTTTATGCTTTCTTGGAACGTACTATCTGGTAGTAACCATGCATTGCCAGATGCTTCCCGCAGGCTACAGCTCCCGATCGGCATTCAGAGTCCTTTGATAACTCCCCTGTCTGTATTACCACTTACTATGTGTGAACAATTTTTTTGTGAGTCGGTCAACTTCTTTTTTTTTTTTTTTTTTTCAGCGGCACTGCAGCGAAATACTATGATAGCAATTTTACTGCCGTGTTTGTTTGATTTTTTTAATGCAGGATCATATGCATTGATCCCAATCCCCTTAATGCCGACACCACTGCGTTTACCCTTTTGGGAAGCATCGCATCGGACCCATCTGACATCAACAACAACATACTATAGGTTCTTTTCCCACGTGTCAATCGCCAAACGCTACCAACGAGTACATTATATCCTCTTCCTTTAAGAAGAAGAGAAACAGAACTTCTGGAGGATGATTAGCTGAAAAAAGAAAAGAAAAAGAATCACACATTGGGCTAATGCCCCTCTAAACGCGTACGTGTCCAGCCCAGATATATCCGCGTTTCGGCTCGACGGCCCATCTGGGCCCACCAAATCTCTCCCTGCTCGTGCGGCGCGACGCGTGTTGCTCAGCCAACGGCAGCGCACCACGTACCCCGAGGTATTTCCGCGTGCTCGGGGCCCACCACCGCGCGCCGAACCAACACCGGCGCGCCTGACGCATCGGACCACCCTGTCCGACCCGCGTGGGGAGGGAAGAATCCCGGAGCCAATTATAAAAGGTTGCAATAATTGGATATGGCCGCTGCGACGCGCGACACCCTTCCCCGCCCCACCCAAGGCCGCGTCGGCACGTGGCGTCCGCGCGCGCGGCCTACCAGGTCGTAGGGCCGTGGCGACCGGGGCGCAGCGGGACACGTGTCCGTCGTCAGTCAGAGACGGGTTCGTTCGATGACCTGGTCGGAGTAGAAGAGTCGAGTAAAGTTTACGTGATGCAACAACGCAAGGGTTTACTTGGTAGGATAGGAATGACCGTACTGTTCGTGCATACTACCCCGATCGGTTCACAAAAATGTTGTTCCGAGGTATGTGCCGTTAAATCTTATAAATTTTACCTATCAATATTTTTTAATATTACATTAAATACATAAAAATAATATATATATAATTGTTTCAAAATAACTTTCATAGAGGTATAATTTTATTAGATTTAAAATTAATGATTAAAGTTGTATTTTATGGATGGTTGCCGCTGCATGCGCCATTTGATTCGTCTTGTTTTGAGAGGCGAGCAGCACACAGGAATTAGCGCGTAATGGAGATTTAACGGTAAAGTGCGGTGAAATGGCTTTTGATCGCACCTGCCAAGCACCAACCTTATTATTAGCATTTGACGCCGAGTGGTCGGTCCAGTTGTCGCGCGGGGGCGACGACACGACGGCAGGGTCGGGATCGGGTCCGTCCATACCCGCACCACCCTCACACTCACACTGACCGGAAAGCACGAGACGAAACGAGCATATAACCAGCTTTGACTAGGAGGTTGCGACACGCTATAATTGTGTACCGGCCGACCGCTGCCTCGCGCCGACTAGGCAATTACCACGCGCGGACACGCGATTCACAGTCACACCACCGAGTTGGATTGGGGTTAGCGAGGGCGCGCGGGGCGCGGGAGAAATGAGCGAAGGCGCGGGGGCTGCGCGGTTCGTCGAGCGGCGGCGACAGCGGCAATGCGAATGCGAATGCGAATGCTGCCACAACCAACCAGCGGGATGGTGGAGGGGGAGGCGGTGGTGGTGATGGCATTGCGGCGCGGATCCGGGGCGTGAACGCGGGGATCATGGACGAGCAGGTGCTGGCGCTGGTGTTCCGGGCGCTAAACTGGGACCCGCAGGCGCTGTGCGTGGTGGCGCGGGTCAGCCGGCGGCTGCGGGCGGTGGCGGAGCGCGTGCTGTGGCGGGAGCTCTGCGTCTCGCGGGCGCCGCGGATGGTTTCGGCGCTCACGGGCGTTGGGGGAGCCTCGCCCGCCGCGTCGGCGTCGGCGTCGGCGTCGGCGTCGGCGTCCGGGCGCATTGGCGGTGGGTGGCCGGCTCTGGCGAAGCTGCTGTTCTTCTGCTGCGGCGCGGCGGTGGCGGGGGCGGCGGTGCCGGGCCACTTCGCGCCGGTGTCGCGCTTCTCCAAGACGTCCGGGCGGAGCTTCCTGTCGCGGCGGTGCTGGGGGACCTGTTGTACGTGTCGGACCCGTGCGAGCACGCGGTGGCCGACGCCGCCGACGACGTGGGCGCGTACCGCGGCGTGTTCGGCGGGTTCATGCGGTCCCGGACGCGGGCCTGCCTGGTGGACCATCGCGCGCCGCTGGAGCCCCGCGTGCGCTGCCCCTACTGCGGCGCGCGCGTCTGGAGCATGACAGCCGCCGGGCTCGCCCCCCGCAGCGCGTGCCGGCGCCTCGGCACCAACGAGGGCCGCTTCGAGTACTTCGTCTGCGTCAGCGGCCACCTCCACGGCAGCTGCTGGCTCGCGCGTCTCTCCTCCAGCGAGGGCGAGGGCGGCGCCGACGATTCCGACTCCGACTCCGACGCCTTCGCCGCCGGCGGCAGCGACGAGGACGACGGGCACGTCGAGCTGTAAAGCAAAGAGTTTGTAGGCTTTTTTTTTTGTTAGAGACAGAGTTAGCAGCAGTCCTACTGTCTTAGCAGTGTAGCATTCTTTGTTCTCTTCGATTAATCACGTGGCTGCTGCTGCTTCTCGCCATCGCACGGTTGCACTGCTGCACAGCACGGCTGTTTATACCGGGATCATATATGAGTCGCGTCGCGTCGAGTGGGGCGGCGCGAGCGAGACTCGGCTCGTCATCTGCTCGGTCTTTCACACGCGGGAAGCCCGGAATATTAGATGCCACCAGGGTTAGAAACGAGCCGGCTCAAGCCAAGTTTGCTCTGAACTGCAACTCGGCTCGTTTTGAAAATGGTCTCGGTTCGAAAAGAAGCTCAAGCCGACGCTCGAGCTCTCCCGAGCCAAGAACTACCCAGCGCAGGAAAGACGCAGAACTGTCCACTTTTGTAAAGATCGATGGTATATTCGTTTGTAGTGGTTGTATACTGCCACAGAAAGCACCTGCTGATTTAAAGATTATATATCACAATAACGGAAATAACTACTGGAATGTCGTATGGAGAGAACAAAGGTGCTCTAGGTGAGAGGTGGAAAAAGGATTGCTAGTTGATAGTCATATCCACCATCTATCCTGCAAATTTCCATTGACACACAGTAACAAGTGAAATTTTACCATGTCCTATATATACCATCAGATCAATAGATCATACACGACTACCCAAAATTAGAACAATTCTGACGTTAAGAATTTTTTCTCTTCTGCGTCATTTATTCACAGAATTAAACTAAGACCAGCTGAGCCAGCTGACCTCATGAGAATCAGAACTGAAAAGCAGTCTATAACAGCACATGGACAGATAAAAACAGATCCTCGCCCCTAATTCACCATCCTGCGGTTCGAAAACGATCAAAATTACCACTCCCAATTGAACCAAACCAAGCACAGGTCCTATTGCCGTTCTACAGTACGACAAAAAGCCCGACAAATCCTCAATTTTAAACACCAAACCGGCGGAAGCAAAGAAAGAACTCATCTTCTTAGCTCTCTCCTGCCCGATCACATACTTGTCGAGCCCCTCGCAGAGAACTTTTTATTATTATTAATTAACTTTTTTAAAATTTTATTTTAAAGTTAACCTCCACAAACTTTATTTTCAATTCTGACTCCTTTGGTGTGACAAAATAATATTGTTACGCCATAGTATAAGTCCGTTAAAATAATATTTTTATGATGCTACTAGTGGTTGCGTGACCAAACAACACTGTCACGCCACGAGTGGTGGCGTGACAAGAGTTTGTTCAGATACCGGCTGACGTGATAGTGTTATTTTATTACACCACGGGTGGTGGTTTGACCAAAGAGTGTCAGAATTGAAAATAAAGTTATAGGGGGTTAACTTTAAAATAAAATTTAAAAATGGTTAATTAATAATAAAAAATCACAGATCTCCTTGAGTGTCGGCAAATCTTTCCCAGGTTCGTGGGGAAGCACGGGAGGAGTAGCGCGGTGGACGGGCGGCGACACAGAGGACAGGGGAGCACGGGGGGCGGGGTGGAGCACGGGGCCAGAGAGGACGACAAGGGGACCACGGGGCCAGGGGAGCACCGAGCATTGCGTGGTGGACCGTCCACCGTGGACAGGCGGAGGACGGGGAGGAAGGGGAAGGGGATGGAGAGGATTGGGGATCGGGACATGACTTGGGAGGAAGAGGATGGAATTGGAGAGGATCGGTGGCCTCCTAGTCTCCTGGAGGCTGGAGCTGAAGCTGGAGTTAGGGCAAGGGGATCGAGAGGACGGACGTCTCAATATGGGCCTTCTCAGCGTGGGCCTTTGTGCGACACGGGCCAAACGGCTCTCAACTCTGTTTGTCTTTTTGTTGAGCTAAGGACAGGGTTCAACTCGAAAAATCACAAGCTCGAACTCATTACGAACCTAGCCGAAGTGAGTTCTGAGTTTTTCTCGTCCTAATGCCACCGCAGCTTGGTGGTCTGTAAACAAGTAGTGGGCTGGTAGTTGTGGGCTGGTAGTTGTGCGAGTGCAGCGCGGTGCCGGTGCCGGTGCCGGTCCTCCTTGGTTTGAGCGATCCCGTGAGTGAATTCTGACCTTTGGCATGGTGCGTGTATTGATTGATGCCTTCTACTTCCCTCCTTTATCCACGCTGCTGCGTTGCTGCAGGGACGGTCCATCCCTGCGACTGCTAGCCACTGTGGGTGCGCCCATCTTCCTTGGAAACGAATGCTCTGTATAGGAGAATAAATGCACATGCTACAGTGCTTTACATCACACATTCAAGCAATTGGATCCAAAAGCAGAAGCACTATTTAAATACGGTAGCAATCTCACAGTAATAAACCGTAGCAGATAATATAGGCGTTTGCTTTCGATCCAACAGTGAAAACATACCCATAATATAAATTACTCTAGCTTCTCTGTATTTTCTTCTTTCACGAAGAGGGATCCATTTCCTCTTCTTTGGTTCTTGTTACCAGAATGGTTCGGGCGTCTGGCCAGGACACGTACATCTACTATGCATATTGCACTAGAGTCTATATTGTTGGTGATATGCCCTAAAGATAATTATAGAGATGATTGTATCACGTCTATACTTATAAGTTATTGAATAAATGTTATTATGTTCCTTCAATGAATCATCAGATATAAAGATGTATGTGATTTGTTGGTGAAGCTCTTTTAACTTATGATGATGATGTTTTAAATGTATCACTGGTCGGAACATTAGTGACTCTATCAACCAGCATATGTATTGATTGATGACTAAGTTTCACCGGTCATGGATATAGGGATATCGAATCAATAATGTGAACAGATGTTGGAGAACATGGTGTTGGATTGACCCACCTTGAGACACTGCTGAGATTGTTATGTTTGCATGTGTCATCAGTTGGTCTAAAGCAATAATGATGTATAATATTTAGACCTGAGATCAACATGGTTTCCTACATGCATAAATGTGTTGGATTAACGCTACTCCGTAACTGAGCAGTCATAAATGTAGCTTTCGAGTATGCTATCAAACATGCAGAGGAATATGACTAGTTGAATATGAGATTTACCCCTCTTAACATAATAGAAGAGATGTTTTGGGTCCTCGATGTGGTTGGATAAGGAAAGTGCATGACCATACCACTGATGGTCGAAGAGTTTGACTACATGAAGTTATCCGACACTTGATCGAGAAAGTATTGAACAGTCCATGGATGACACAACATTTCACCTGGAGTTCAACCAGATATCGTGAGGCAAAAGGAGAATACATGAGCTGATTGTTCAGTTCGAACAAATACGAAATAGTCGTATGGAGATACGAGCTGGTCGTCGACTGATCAAACATGATCATTAACTGGTCATAAACTAGTCGTAAGGAGTTACAAACTAGTTATGACTAAATATGAACTGGTCGTATAGAGATACGAACTGGTCATAAGTGATAAGGATCTGGTTGTAGATCATATTGCATTAAGGTTCGTCCGATATATTTTGTGTGTATTCTGGAATCGTTATGTCATGTTAGAAACCGCTAACGACTTGTGGTCGGAAAGACGTTTCTGAGTCACAACCGATTACGCATGAACCTACAGAGTCACACACTTAACGGGTTGGAATAAATGTGTTTGGATATAATCTATCATGGACACTATATAAGGAGATGCATGAGGCTGTAGAGAAATGAGACACACGTGACGTGAGTTGCTTCATCAAAACCCTAGCCACCATCTTCTTGAGAGCTCTATCGTGCGAGTAGGTGCTAGCACACTGTAACACCCTAGCTTAACAAAAGCCAAGATGTAACCTACAACTACTATCTTTAAAAATCACTGCATTTTTTCAAAACAACAATTTCTAACAGCTAGGCTTCATAACCAAACATTTTAAATAACATGGATAACATAAATTTCAGTAAGAAAATAAATTTTAAATTCACAATTATTACAATCCAAACGATACCAACAACATCATGAATAATCTTTAAATAGTAAATGTCATCAACTAGCATTGATAGCGTCCGTAGAGAGCTATTGGAAACACATGTTAACCAATTATTACAATATAAGTTCTAATAGTAATATGGGAAAAGAAGTAATGTTTAGATGGTGTGAAGTGCAACAAGGTGAAATCATCCCATGAGCTATTTCCACTCGACGCATGTCGTTCTCAACGCTCACCAAAAACAATAAAAGGCAAGAGTAAGTCCACGACTCAGCAAGTACAAATAAATGACATAAGAAACATCATATCAATAATAAATTCTCAATATTCCATAACATATTCAATGATCATGAATGAAATGCAAAATGCACATGTCTCTACTTCACTTTTACATATAACGGTATAGCCGAGTGTAACACCCCTCGGTGTTTACTCATGCTCACATTCTCAAATGGAGGATCCATTGCCCATATAAGGAATTTTTCATACGGGGATCTCATTGCCCATTTCTTAAATATGAGGATCTCATCCCACTCCCGTGGGTTATTTCTTTCCAACATGAATGCTTGAAATGAAATGAATAACTTCCATACTTTCTAATATTCACCATCAATTAACAAAAACATAGAAGCAAATTTGTGTTACCAAACATCCAGTGTTACTCGAAATTGTACTTGCCTTCTAGAAGTGATGACCGGGTTGATGTGAAGAGGACAACACACCCGATGTTAAATCACCTACAGTAATATATTCAATCACAATGCTGACCATAGCAATTCAAAGCAATCACTTAGACGATAACTATCCTACACGAATCCTAAACCCAATAGTTTCATAACTTTCAACCTACCCAAACAAATATGATGAACTAATATATTTTCATAATCAACATGAAGTTTTCTCCCACTTCTTAGTTATTCATTAAATTTAACAAGCAATTTAGTCTAACCAAGTTGAGGTTTTTTCACAACTGCATCCAGTAGCAATTCAGAACTAGACAACAACACTCAAATAATCACAACTTTCGTTCTATTTATCCAAAAATTGCATTCTTGGTCTCTCTAGAAACATTTTGAAATTATCTACAATAGTCATTGTGGTCAAATTCTCTGATTAGATCATTAACTATTTTTACTCTACCAATTACTACAATCTGCCAGAACCTAACAGAAACTCTGGACAATAGGATTGAAATAGCCATAACTCAAAATATATTTATCCAAACAATGTGTACAAAGACTCTATATAAAGGTGTTGAAATTATCCACAAATCTATAGGAGGTGATAAACCCAAATTTTGCCACTATAGTACCCAAAACTACAATTATGTACCCTTCGGTTATTAGGTTAGATCTCACAAACCACAGCTAAGTATTGCATAAAAAATGGTAGGAATGTAGTTCCACTAGTTATCTACAAACAGTAAAGGTTTAAGCCCAATCTGTGATCGGTTCACCACTCAAACAGATCATCTACCAAAACTACTTTGTGCTAAAAATGTAGTAGCCCAAACTGCCAAAACCCCTCAAAACAGGTGTTCCTCTCAACTAATCCTCAATCCAACCATACAAATAGAAGAGCAATAAGTCAAGAATACACTGACCAAGTTTGAGCCCGATCGGATGATGTTTGATGTTCCGATCGATGACTTGACGAAGACTGCACACGAGGGCAAGCGCTGGACAAGGGGAGGAGTGGGGGTGTGGCGGTGGAATGGGGGGAGGAGAATGGGGTGGCGCATGGGAGGGGAGGGATTAGGGTTGGCTGCCCCCTCCCATGTGGCCAGCTGCCCACTTGGGCCAGACACCGTGGGCCAAAAGCCTACAGTCCAGGTTCTATCGCTTACGCAAAATTCTCTCCGAAACAACTACTAAAACCATTATCTAAATCCACCCTCCTTACTAATACACTTTTCTCTCTTAAATATAATCGGGATATTACATTCCACCCCTTTAAAAGAATTCGACCCCAAATTCTACTCTCGCCATTCTACTCGAAGAACAACAAAAATCCAAAATCGACAACAATTAACACATACCCGTTGTGAACAACTCCAGGTACTTTTCACGCATGCGAGACTCCAACTCCCATGTCACTTGCTGCTCGATTTGATGCGACCATAACACTTTGACATACTTCAAAGTCTTATGCATCAACACCCTTTTTTGAATCCTCTAGTATACGCACCAAACGGAACTCGAAGGTAAGGTCTTACTCGTCTGTCATCAACTGTACCAAATCCTCAAACTCGAATCTCTCAGGTACTCACTCAGCATCGGAACATACCAGACATTCTGTACCCCGCGCATGGACCCGAGATGGTCCTAGCGATACGCCATCTTCGAAAATCCCCGCAACTATCAGAAATGATCCAACACACCTTGGGCTAAATCTCTCTTTGGTACCAAACTACAAAACCCGCACAAGACACACGAAACTCTTGTCCATCTCTCATTCGATCTGTTTACCTTAACAAGAAGCACCTCCTTTAACCAGGGAGCACAATAGAACTCATTTTAAACAAACTCTTCTACGAATATAACCCAACTGAAAATAAAGGATTCTCATCGAAGCACCTCCTTTAACCAGGGAGCACAATAGAACTCGTTTTAAACAAACTCTTCTATGAATATAATCCAACTGAAAATAAATGATTCTAATCACGACCACGCATTACCAACTCTCCACCAAAAGAGTCAAATCCAAAATTGAAGATTCATCACAAAAACCTTTCTATTTTCCAAGTAGGTAGTTTGCAAATAAACACCATGTAAGCCAAAAGAGAATTCACTCGAATGCCCAAATCAATCATTTCCTTTATTCTTTCTGGACTGGAAAGAACCACACATACCAATATAAAGCCAACTCAAATTGTAAATGACCTCTGTCATAAACACACATCTCAAACAAGAATCAAGAGAGCATTTCACTACCTAAGAAAACAATCTTTTCTCAATCTTTTATTTTAAGAATTTAACTTCCCTTAAACCATGGGATTCTAAATCACCGCATAACACACTAACCAATTTCTCTTAAATTAGCATCCTCAACGCTATGCTCAAACCGAAAATATCATCCATACCTTTGTAGAGAGACTCTACTAACCCCACAAAAAATATACTCAATTCAACTCCTCTACCAACGAAATTACTTTGACAAATAATTCCCATGCACCTCAACATAGATTTCAACCACAATCACATCACCTCCATCCGTTAAGGACAATCAATTTGAAATTCTCAGTACACACACTCATTTACTACACCCAAGGGATTATATCAATGATCAACACACTATTCAGAATCTACTTTTGTTCTTCTACTTCTACACATAATCATGAAGCGACCAAGGTTCTAGCATAAATCACAAGCCCAATTTCAATCTTCAAGACTCCTACAATTAACTACTGGTGTAAATGATAGGAAATCATCATATTCGTTGACTAAAATTCCCACAATCTAAAAATACTCAATCATTAACATCAACATGTAAATGGACCCAACTCGGTCGTCGCCTCTTCCTCACTTCGAGTCGTTGCCGCTGGTGATCCTCCGTCCTCATCATCCCCATCATCTCCTTCACCACTTCGTGTTCTACATGATGCTCCCCTTCACTTCGCAGTCGTCCTCCTATGGAGTCTCCGCCTTGTAAGTCGTTTTGCCCTCTGCCTCGTTGACCTCTTTTCATTTTGCCCCTCCACCCGCGTTGTCGTGGCTGCTAGCTCCGCGAGCCATGGAGCTTCGTGCTCCACCGCGCCACCATGCCATGTCAGTTGCCACCTCGCGCCATCGACTTGCCATCTCATCTCCTGGCCGTGACGTTTCAGCCACCTAACCCAAACCCTAACCCAATCCTGCGTGGACTCGGTCCACTGTAGACCTAGCCAATGACCGTGGACCCCACATGACAAGGACTGTTCCATGGATCTAATCCGCCATGCTCCGTAGACCCAAGTCCGTGGACCTGATCCATAGACCATTGGTCCCACATGTCAGTCTCTCTCCTATTTTTGGAATTTTTAATTCCAAAAATCCCCTTGACCCCACATGTCATACACTTAGCCTTTTTCCAGAATTTTCAAAAATAAAGATTCTCAGGAATATTATGTGAACCCCACGTGCCACTTTGTCTTTCCTTTTCCTTTTCAACATTTATTTTCTGATCAAACTTCCGAGAACTTGTTCTTCCTCATACGAACTTTGATTTAACACATTTAAGTTTCTAAATTAATCTAAAATCAACCCCTACATCCCACTACCATTCAATTTCAATTTAGAGTCTATTTGATTTATCTTTTTGAGTTTTATTTCTTTTTGTGATTTATCTCTCATTGGACGTTAACATTTTAGAATCGTCCGATGAAGTGAAGGTCAAGGAAGTAGAAAATCGAAGATAAAAGAAGAATATCATTGCTATAGTAAGGCAAGTTGTTCCTTTGATTGTGTTAAACCCATTTTTTAAAAATTACTTTGATTCAAAGTATTACATGTTATTTTAATTATTAAATTATTAAAGTACTTTGGGATTAGATGTACAACCTATTTGATTATGCCTACCTTGATAATTGTATTACTCTGATCATTTGTCACCCTAGATTGGTTAATTACTAGTTAGTATTATCATAAGCACCAACATGAGTCGGTTAGAGACGATTAGTTTGCTTAGCCTTGCAACGGGTCATTGATATCATTTTGAAATATTAATATCAAAACCCCTATATACAACAGACATAAATGAATAAAGATATAAAATCTCTCTATACATTTATGTTCATCGTGCTTTTATTGTATTCATATGATTACTCACGTAACGAATGAGCAACATGATGACTTCTAAAATCTCAACGAGAATAATCCAATATATAAACGTATGGTCCACTACGACTTCTCACCATCTCATGCAACCACCTATTCTCAATGGTCTTACTGTTTCAGGTAATCATGATCAACGAAATACTACAAGGTAAGAAACTATCATGCAGATCCTCGTGAACATACAATAGCATTGTGTTGACGACAAACAAGCTTCCAATAAATCAGTGTACGTCCAGGACAAACATGTCTCTGCTCTCAACACACTAGACTACGCTTCTAAAACAAACTAAAAAAAATTAGTTCAGCAGCATCACCTTCTTTTTGTTCGTATTTAGACAAATCACGTCGCTTTGCCGATACAGTGCAAAATAGCAGATTTATGTCACCTTCAGCTTGCCAGTCGAGCAATTTAATACGACTAACACAGACAACAAACCAAAGTACGAACCAATTAGTGAAGAACAAGCAACCGGGAGTTTCAGACTACATTTATGAAGATAGGAAATCCTACCATCACACCAAATTTCTGCCAGGATTTATTAACTTACGCGATTGAAAGCATGTCAACAAGAGTATCATAAAGCACCACGGCCGTCCAGGGACAGCAGACAAATAATTCAGTTCAGCTACGATAACATGTTTACCAACCTAGCTCTATCACTGGTGGGGCAAATGAACAGAGACGCACAATAATGCCTCCTCTCAACAAGCAAATGAAGTATGGATCCCCAATCCCATGACATGATTCTCAATGGCAAACTGCTACACAGTTGATCAATCTAACTACTGGCCGGTAGATGCTATGTATTCTGAAAGCATGAAGTCATCTAAACATGCAGTCTATGCAGATGACAACACGGTCCTAGATATTGAATCCTACATTTCTCATGTGATGGTTCTGAAATCTGAATGTATGATAATGCAATTGAAGCTACCGACTGAACCATCTGCGTCTAGAGGGGAAGAAAATCATATATATCTGGTATAATGTTACCATTAACATGCAAAAGTAATATTACCAATCCGTTGTCAGGCGTAGAATGACCAAACAAAGATTCACTTATCCATGCAACAAGTTAATCCATAAATCACAAAATTAAACAGCTCAAAGACGCAACTGCAGAATATAGATTACAGTAAGCTCATTATATATATATATATAGAAGATAACCACCAAAAGACCAATCTGCAGTTCATTTTTAGTACCTAGGCTACTTGAACAAATAAACAGGCAATGACCGAGAGAGGCAGCAAGGCTGCCTTTCTGTGGAACAAAAAATAGTTGAATAAATAACAGAATAACATGAAAATTTCTTCTAGCCCTCCAGGAAGTAGTTGCAAATGCAAGTATTTCCTAAACCAATAAATACTCCTGATTTGCTCTTCAGATCCAACTAAAGTTAAGAAGGGAAAGAACGAAACTGGCATCCACCTCCTTGAAAGCAACCGTAGACCAAGGTACAGTCTTTGCACTTTGTACCAGATCCCCTGTCCAACATCCCAACATAGTCAGAAACACAAAGATACATACTTAAGAAACGAACAAATTTGAGTATTTTCGTAGTTTCTCGCACAACATTATATATTATGGGACCAGGTTATTCGATAACCGCAGCAAATAAATCTAGAGTTTTGATTGTCCACACTAGAAAGACTGCAGTTTGATTGCAACAAAGACTTTCCATTTGATCTTTACCACTTCTTTTAATTTTTTTTTAAAAAAACAAAGGTGGGTAATCTACAAAAAAAAAAACTGACATTTTTCATCTGTTCAATGTAAAGATCACATATTTCTGAAAATTTATTCCAATCCTACCACAAATCAAGCTAAAGAACAAACATATTATGCATGCAACTGACAAGGATCGCACGAATGAATTTAGAACCAACCAATTTGGGCATGCCAGGGCCGGATCTGGTGCTCTATGCCTGGTTGTCGCTCTTGCGATCACCGTGCCCATCGCGCTCCTGCAACAGCGAGCCAGCCTCCTCGTCGGCCTGTGCGGCCTTTTTCTGCGCCTCCTTGGCCTTGAGCGCCTGCAACTTTACGTGGTTGTAGTAGCCCACCCCCAAGAAGGCGATCCCGTAGCCGAACAAGTTGATGGGGGTGACCGTGTCCCGGATCACGGACCAGGAGAAGGCAATCAGCAGCCAGTCCTTGACCACTCCGGCAACATTCATGGTGAGCGCGGACGTCTTGCCGACGAGCAGGAACACGGCCAGGTTCAGCGCAAAGGCGCAGAGCGAGTTGGTCCCGAACACGAAGAAGTCCGGCTGGAACGTGCCAACGGCGCGCAGCCTGGGAAGCTCGACGAAGACCCATGGCACGAGCAGGAAGCCAAGGCAGCAGGGCGCGACGTAGTAGAGCGTGGTGATGGGGTTGAGCGAGATACCCTTGGAGGTGAGCAGGATCTGGATGAGCACGAGCCTTGTGGCCTCGAAGGTGACGGCGGCTAGCTGGAGCGCGACACCGCGGACGTCGAAGCGCGCCTCGCCGTAGGCGGCGATGGCGACGCCAAAGGAGATGGAGAGCATGTTGAGCATGGAGGACGACCTGAATGTCTCCTTCTTGAAGAGCACCCCGATGGAGTAGACGGCGACGGGCATGAGCGCCTTGAGCATCTGGATGAACGACACGGAGAGGTAGATGTAGGCGGAGTTGGAGAACCAGAGCGACATGGCGTAGAGCGCGCCGATGGGGAGCACGGCGGAGGTGTAGAATTGCGGCGTCATGGTGGGCGAGGACGGCGGCTCGACGACGCGGAGGACGCGGACGAGGACGACGGCGAGGGAGGAGCAGAAGGACATGTGCACCATGGTGAGCGAGATGGGGAAGGGCCAGTTGTACATCTTCGGGTCGAGGATGTACTTGTTGTAGACGATGACGGCGAAGGAGAGGAAGATCCAGATGGCCACGTAGCAGTAGGAGAGGATCACCTTCCGTAATACCGACTCCGACATGCCGCCGGCGCCCCCGCCGCCGCCACCCTCCCGCCCCATGGTTTCTCGGGCGAGGCCGGGTGGTGGATCTGGATCCGGGGGAGGTTGGGGTGGGGAGACGCGGGGGAGAGGAGGAGGCGGATCTGAGGATTTGGGGAGAGTGGGGGGCAGGATGTGGGATGAGGTGGGGGTTTAGGTGAGGGAGCTTGGACTGGGTTCGGTGGCCACGTGGAAAATCGCTTCGTTTTCGTTGGGCTTTTGTTACGGGGCTGACTAAGCTACATTGTATGAATTTTTTAAAAAATTAAATTCATTTTTTCGGTACATTGAATCATCATTTAATAATTTTATTTTTAATGTTACAAAATTCTAAATTAAACAAAAATAATCTAGATGAACCCTATAATACAAAAATAAAACAAAAAAGATTCTAAATTAGACATAAGTAAATCTAAATGAATCTTACTAATACAAAAATAAAACAAAAAAATTCTAAACTAGGCAAAAATAAATATAGGTAAACCGCAAATACAAATATAAATAGAACTAAAAGTTACATTAAAACTCTACTAAAATTACAGATCACTTGGTACTGCAATTTTAGATTTGTTACTGTGTAATTGTAGGTGACTGGGTTTTAATCAACGAGTTTGCTAATTTTTAGTTGCCTGAATTTTTATTATCCACCAGTCTCCTACAATTGCACAATATCAAACCTAAAATTACAGTACCAAGCGATGTGCACTTTTAGCATAGCTCCACTGTAACTTTTAGTTCTATTTATTTTGTTTTTTTAATATTTGTGAGGTCCATCTAGATTTACTTTTGTCTAATTTATTAATATTTTTTGTATTTGTAGGGTTCACCTACATTTACTTTAGTTTAGTTTAATTTTTGTATCTCAACACAGAAACTTATAGTATCCATTGGATCAAAATCCTACGGCTAAGAAAGTTGATTGATAAATAAAAAAATTCAGTCACATGTAGACACTCCTTTTAAGAAATTTTCAGACGACTGAGAGTTAGTAAAAGCTTTTTTTATGTGCTTCATCAGAGAGCCTTGGCTTGTCTTCTATTGGATTTCTTTTTTAAAACAAAATTTCGGTTTTGAGGGTTGACAAGGTGTAAAGAGGGGTGTAAACTGCTACGTGCGCAGCTGGTTTATCTTCTTCTCATTTAGCGCATTTTTTAAAGTAAAATAGAAGAAAAAAATAGCAACTACTAATGGAAAAGTTAAAAATAACATATCTACCATGCAAAAACATCGGGACATGGCCACCTACCGCTAACCTAGAGCGCGGCAAGATAGGTGGCGACCTCCCAGTCTGCGACAGCCAGCATACCACTAACCCAATCCGTGACAGGTCGACTGTGTACGACACCTGCTATGTTGCTTTCACGCGGTAGAGATGGTATTTTCTTGTCATTTCATTTAGAAAGAATGTTATTTTTGCTATTTTGTTTAAAAAAGCTTTGTAGGAGGAAAAAAAACGTGTGCAACTTCTAAAACACTACTATGTGCGCAGTTTCTCCCCCAAAAAAACTGTTATATGCGCAGCATAGTGCACTGAATTGTGCTGAAGACGTGCTGTGTTCCCGTTCAAATTTTGTTAATATAGTACGTGAGCTGTGCTGAAAATTGTATAATTTAAATCGCATTATGTTCCTCTCAAAAAATAAAAAATAAATTACATGTTTTTTTAAGGTCGAAATAATTGCCACCATTACTCGCAAAAAAAATGACATCATGGAGGGTGGAATGATACACAGAACTTTATCTGAGATGGCGGCTATGCATGAATCACGACTAATCATGGTTGGGCAGCATGTGCGCAAGCTGGCTTGTGCAAACTGCCCTTGTCAATTTGTGGAAAAATTTGCAACAATTCAAAATAGGCACAATCGGCTATAGGACACTCAACGTTGTCGCCCTTTGCTAATGGATATAAAAATATATATAATTTTGCTAAAACACACTAAAATTTTATGGATATTGGTTGTAGCACACCGAGTATTATATCATTTTCGAGCTGAAGAGGAGGGAAAATGCTAGTGAAAAGTCCATTTTGCCCATTATTTCTTCCTCTTCTTCTTCCCTTTTCTCATCTTCCTTTCTCTTCTCTTCTCTCCTCTTCTCTTCCTCCCCAGATGAACCAAACCGATTCGGTCGTGGGCCACCCCTGGTCCAACCGCCGCTGCCTCCACTTGTCTGTGTGCCAGTGCCCACGATATTTTTCTCTCCTCTTCTCTTCTTCCCCAGTCGAACCAGCCCAATCCGGCCGTCGGCCTCTCCCCAGTCCAACCACCTCCGCCCACGGCGTCCATATTGCACATGTCACCTTGTGTTGCGCGCCTTGGGACCCACTGCCTCTAATGCCCTAGCATCATCGCCGGAGGACCTCGCCATTGTACCACGCGAGATCGCCGGAGTTGGAGATTCTCCACTACCACCATTGACGCCACCCTCAAGATCTTCGTCATCGTTTTGCACTGCCACCGGTGAGGCTCGATCTTGCCGTCGCTTTCCCTAAGAACCCCTCGTTGAGCTCCGCCTTGTACAACAATCGCCTTTCCCGATCGGTGGGTGCGTGTCATCTTTGTCAAGTTCCAAGTGTTGTCCTCTACTATTGTTGCCCTAGCACCATCGTTCATGAGCCTCTCTTTCCCTTCCCACGGCGATCTCGTCCTCCCTCCTTTCCTCTCAGTGCGTCGTTGTAAGATCGAGGAGGCCAATTAGAGTGGGATGAATAGACGATTTTAAAAATCTTTTGGCTAAAACCAATTTCTAATGCGGAAGAGTAAATCAAATCAGTTTTGCACAAATAAAACATAAAACAACTAGACTCACTAAATGCACCAACAATATGATACTATGTTAATGATAGCAAATATACAAAGACATGCAAGCAATTTAATTCTAGGAATGTAAATTGCACAAAGTAAATCACTATAGAACAAAATCACAATGACACAATGATGTTTTATCGTGGTGCTCAGAGACTTGCTGGTCTCCCCTAATCCACGTTGAGGTAAGCCCAACCACATTGTACCAGCTCCATAAATTAAGCCAACACCTCTGAGGTAATTCCAACCACTTGGACCAGCTCCAACACGAACCAACACCTCGATCCACTCAAGCTTGCTCTTCCTCCACTCCAGAGATAGCGAGCACTAAACCACTCACAGCTGCCCAAGTCTTCTCTCAACCTCCTCTGAGAAGCTCACCGATGCAACACATTCAAGCCGTCTAGGTGTCGGCAAACACTAAGAATAATAAGTCAAACCCATTGCTTGACTCTCATCACAGGTAACGAATGCACAAGCTCAAATGTATACAAAATCTAACTCTAGATGCAACACATGCAACTAGAGACCTCTCTCCTTGCTCACAAGGTGTAACATATGCACAATTGAGGAGGAGAAACTCACACTAGTCCAATAGAATGAAATGGAGTACCAAAGATTCTTTCACAACCGGCCAATGGGGTATTTATAGCCCCCAGTACAAAAACTAGCCGTTGGAACAAACATCCTGGAAATATCAGGATTTTCGGTAATACCATCGTTCAGGACCGGAACTACCGCAGTCGAGAAACAACGGTCGACTGTTGTGCATTTAATGCGTCTGATAAAGCCATTACAGAAAAGTTACGGTACTACCGCCAACTACAAATCGGTATAACCGCACTACGGTAATACCGCTCGCCTATATCGATATTACCGATTTCCATAGAATCAAAAATCACAGGAAAAACACCATCTCTGGAAAAGTCGTACCGCCAAGTAAAACTCAGTATTACCGACTTGCGGTAATACCTCTCAAGAGCTGCGGTCATACCGTTTTTCAAAAGGAGATCAAGACTCCAAAAAATACGCTCTCTGTAAATTACGTACCGCCATCTATATTTATGTACTACCGACCTGCGGTAGTACTGCTGTTCAAATGCGGTCGTACCGATTATCAAGTTTCAAGAAAACTCCCAAATACAATTTCTTTGTTAAAAATATACCGCCAACTAGATTTCGGTACTACCGACTTGCGGTAATACCGCTCATCAAGTGCGGTCATACCGATTTTGGGATTTCAAGAAAACTTTCAAAAACTTCTATGAAAAATTCATACCGCCATGTAAACTTCGGTATTACCGACCTGCGGTAATACCGCACAATACTTCCGGTCATACCGGATTTTCTGAATATTTTTCCATAGGTAAGAACAAATGCAATGCATGAACCCTAACACTTTGCAAAAATATATTTGCAAACTTAGATCATACAACAAGGAGTAGGTATATGGACTTCAACCATTTGTAAAATACATTTGCAAAGTATAGTCACACACTACAATGATTAGACGCCTAACCCTCGACAATTTGCAAAACACATTCGTAAATAATATTATCATGTCACGGTGAGCTAGACCAAACGAGATTTAGCTATCAACACATGATGAGACTCAAGGTATTAGGCAAGACCCCTCTTAATAGTACAACAACTTATACTAACAATCCGGTCCTTGAACCAAACAAAGTCTGGTAAAAGACTAGGAACACATCTTTAGCCCTAGCTAGTCATACCTTTGTCTTGCATATCCTCTTGAAGCTTGATGACACACATCTTCACTTCAAATCCGGATTCTTGACTTGAATATCATCAACACATGATGATCTTGTTCACTTTGAGATTTTGTCTTGATGCTCATCAATACATGATGGCATCCTTCATCTCAAATCTTAACTTGAATATCATCAACACATGATGGCATCCTTCATCCCAAATCTTAACTTGAATTTCATCAACACATGATGATCTTCCTCACGTGCCCTCCATCAACACATGACAGGTCTTCTCCTGACTTAATGATCAACTTATGATCGTCTTCTTTTCGAGATCTTGGTATGCATCAACACATGATGCATCCTTCACTTTACTTCCATCAACTCATGATGGATTTTCTCTACTTGAACTTTGACTTGATGTCGATCAACTCATGATGTCATCTCAAGTCATCATCATCATAGAACTCAACGTATTTCACCAACTCATAAAAAATATTAGTTCCACAATATGATTGTCATTAATTACCACAACATACCATTAACTCATAATGGTGGGTCAAAATACTTCAATCTTTCCCTCTTTGGTAATTGATGACAACCATCATAATTATAAATAATTGAATATTAAGCAATATGAGTATATATGAACTACACAAGTTTTATATATTGAAAGGTATGTTTCAAAGTAGAGATCAAAAACATGTGTGGATAAGAAAAAATATCAATACTCATGAAACCACAAAACATAGACTGAACTTCCTCTAAATGTGTGCATACACGAATGTGTAATAAGAATATATACACATATTCAAGTTAGACTTTTGATGTAGTTCAACCGGTGGTGTTGGCGTATAGCCGTAGCTCGTGTCGGTGCAACTCCATATCATCGGTGATGGACTCGAAATGTTCTAGGTAGGGCCGCAACACGCGGGGCCGGTAGTGGCAGCGCAGTGTGGGACTAGGCACTCGCGGCTGCCGACGCCAGCGTTGGTCCACTGTGCTTTTCTTTTACGTTCACTATTAATATTCAAGATTTCAGTGTATCTCTCTATGATGAGAATATATAAGATTGTAATTATATCCTAACACATTGTGACTCCTGTTGGTGTAACCTTAATCTTGTACTCCAATAATCATCATACAATTTGAATTTTTAGCCATATTCCCCCTCTGTAGGATCAAGGATAACCGACTAGAGGGGGGTGAATAGGAGGTTTCTAAATTTTCTTAATCAAATTACCGAAATTAGCAAGATACTCTAATCAAAGATATTTAACACAATCTATGAGCTACAAAATAAGTGCAATAAGTAAAGACAAGAATCAACCGCACAAGGACAAGGGGGTTTTTCCCGTGGTATCGAAGATTTGTCGATCTTCACTAGTCCACGTTGAGGAAGCTTGACCACTCAAGCCGGCTCCACAAATTAAGCCTACCCTCGATCACTTGGTTGTTCTTCCTCCTCTCGGAGTTGGTGAACACCGACCAATCTGGCAAACAGCGGGTCTCTTCACAAGCTTCTTTGAAGAGATCACCGAGCAACCTTCGCCAAGTCGTCTAGGTGCCAACAAGCACCAAGAGAATAGAACTTGAACTTCACTTGACGACAATCAAGAGCCAATGGATCAACTAAGAATGCAATGCTCTTGTTTTTGCTCACTACCTCACAAATGTGTGCAAAGAGAGTAAATGAGGAGTGAGAGGAGTGCTCAAGGCTCAAATGAATTGAATGAATGCTCAACAACACGTCCTTGAGCTGGTGGGGGTGTATTTATACCCCCAACAACCAAATATGACCGTTATGCAGAAAATCAGGCAAAAGTCAGGGAAATCGGAAGTTTCGCAGTACAAAGTGCGGAACTACCGCACTTCACTCGAGTGCACTGTAACGGTCATTACAGTGAGCATTAAATGCTCTGAACTAGCCGTTGGATTTATGTGCGGAACTTCCGCCATAAGGATTTCGGTTCTTCCGATTAATCGGACGATCCGCTTTACAATGGAACTACCGCGCTCGTGAAAACGGCTAAGTCCCAAAGCGGGTGCTCTCGGAAAAAACCGACCGCGCATAATTGAACAGCGATTAATCGAACTTCCGCTCATTTCATTGCGGAACTTCGCGCTTGAGAATTTGGCTAAGTCGAAAAAGGATGCTCTCGGAAAAATTCAACGCGCATATTTGGACGGTAGATTAATCGGAACTTCCGCTCATTTCATCTGCGGAACTTCCGCACTTGAAAAATCGGCTAAGTCCGGAAAGGATGCTCTGGAAAAATTCAACCGCAGCTTTTTGGAGCATCGATTAATCGAACTTCCGCTCATACAATTGCGGAACTTAGGATTGTGTTCTGAAAAAGATTTTCTTTTAAACCAAACCAAAAGAACATGCATGATCCTAAGTTGATCCAAAGGCATAATGAGATGCTTTCAAGCTACTAGACAAGCTCCCCTTAATAGTACGACATTTATCCTATAATCCGGTCTTCCTCCATACTCAGAAGACCAGGTAAAATCAAAAGGGTCCTAGTCTATTTATACCTTGTCTTTGAGATCAACTCCATCTTTTCAACATTCTTTGACATGCGGCTCCTTGGATTTACTTTGTCATTTTGGGACTATGCCTTGTAAACACTTCAACAAACATGTTAGTCCCATATTCACATAATGTCATTAATTACCAAAATACAATTTTTAGGGGCCTAGATGCTTTCAATCTCCCCCTTTTTGGTAATTGATGACAACACAATAAAGTTGTGAGAGAAAGTTGGTTTGAAAGCAGAAAAGCTCCCCTTAACATGTGCATATTGAGTAGAAGATAATGTAAAGCACATGTTTGGATTTTCGAAAATATTAGGCGGAGTTTACAGTAGAACATTGTTACTTGGAAGAGAACAAATGACAATAAAGATAGAGCATTCACATCACATAGTCATTCATCATTAATCAAAGATCCAAGTACAACAAAATATAAAATACCACAAGATATTATGATAAGCAACAAGTTTTCAAACAAAGTCATAAGCATCAAGTTCATTACAAGCCATAGTCAAAAAGACACAATATGCTACAATATCATAATAGGTAAGACTAGCTCTCTCTCTCACTAACACACACTCTTCTCTCCCCCTTTGTCATCAAGGGCCAAAGGGTCACTCCGCAGGAGGATCTTGCGGAGGATCAAGCGGAGGAGCGGGAAGATCAACGGGAGGACCGTCGGGAGGAGAGCGGCGCGCGCCGTCCAAAATGAACTGTGGAGGAAGCGTTCGTGAATCTGGTGAAAGCGCGTCAAGGCTGGCCGAGTAGGCGTCAAGTCTGGAAGAGGTCGCTGCCTCAAACGCATCCAGTCTGGAGGTGGTCACTGCCTGGAAGGTATCCTGGGATGCCTTCATCTCCAACAAGGTGGCATAAATCTGATCCATAGTGGCTATACCTTGTGGAGGAGCAGCAGCAGCAGGAGGTGCAGCTTCAGGTACTTCTGCTGGAGCACGCCTAAGATTGGCAGGGATTGGAGGACCTTCTCTTGGTTTATAGGCTTTGTGTCTTTGAAGGTAAAGCTCCATTATAATCGGTTTGTTTAATGATCAAAGCCATAATGTAAGGTGCAAAGTTTATCCGTTTGACTCGATCATTCTTTGTTCCTGCTATCTCTCTTATGATAACATCCACAACATCAAACTTCCTTCCATGCATGATGCATTCCAATATATTCCAAACATGCCCTCTAATTGCATCATAATTCCCGCTCTTTGGTAATATGGTATGGTTAATAATCCTATTTACCAAGTCGGGAATAGGAAGAAGTCTGTGATCTTACCAGGACAAATCTTTGAGTGGTGTCATAAAATTCATTCCAAGCGAAAAGAGGAGAAGCTGTGCCATCATAAATTTTCTCATATCTTTCGACTCGACATCCAATGCACGTTCAAACCCACGTTTTGAGCGGGAATGTCTCACTTGTTCTGTCATCCAAGTGAGGTAAGAAAAATCGGGAGGAATGCATCTTGTGGCATAGAATTGACGGATGATCTCATCACTATAGTTGCACTTTATTGCCACAAGGTTGTGAATCCATTTCATTTGGAAGAGCTGTATGTACCCTCATATCTGTCAAGTCCATTGAGGTAGGACCAATTGATGTACTTGTGATCGTGAATGGTTTGTTTGGTCCATAAAAGAGATCATACACTCGCCTTTGAAATTTGGTATGAAAACGAGGGTCATCATTTTTTCTGGAAGTGAGTATTGATCTTTATCCTAAGAATAGTGTAGTCGTCTGCTTTGTGAGTCCTTTAAGATCAATTTCAATCTCTTAGGTTCTCCTAGTTCCTCATCGATTCATATTGATTCTTCTCTGATCCACTTTCTTACGATCTGAATTATCGATTCTTCCTCATTTCTTGAAGAAGATGCGCCAGCATCTGAATAATGCTTTGGGACTGACATCTTCATCCTCGGCATCTTCAAGAACAACAATGGATGAAGTGTCAAAGATTGAATCAAATGAAAGTGGGATTTTACATTTACATCGGGACAATCGGAAGCTCCGCAAGTTGCACTCGGAACTACACTTGCGAAGTTCCGCGATTTCAACGGCGGAAGTTCCGATTATCTGGCCGATTCTAGGTTAATAGGATTTTTGGATTTTTCAAGTATTTGGATGGATTGAGTCCATGGATTCGATGCATATACATCATACAATCTTGAATAAACCTATTTTCCCAAGAATCAACCACAGATTTCAACAACATTTGATTTTTCCCAAAATTTGACCTAGGGTTCATAAGGATGCAAATCCAAGAAGGAATTGGAAATACCTTGAGAGAGAGAGAGATTGAACCCTTGGGAAGCGGTTGATTGGGCGAGATTGAAGAAAAACCGAGGAAGGATCACTGGTTTCGGTGGAGAAAGACAGAGAGAAGAGGAGGGCTCGGGGCGGGGCGCTGCGGCCGGAGAGAGTTAAGGAAGCGGAGCGACCGCGAGTAATAAATGTTTCTCAACTACGGAAGCGGAAGTTCCGAGAACAACACCGGAAGTTCCGATAAGCGGAAGTTCCGCGCTGAAAGCCGGCGATTCGATTATCCCGACGCTCGGAAGGAGCGAAAGCGGAAGTTCCGCAACACAACAATGGAAGTTCCAAGACGGAAGTTCCGCGCTGGAAGGCGGAAGTTCGATTATCCCGACACTTCGGGAAAGAGGAAGTTGAATTTGAAGATTTTGCAAATAATCCTTAGTTTTGCACTCAACCAAGTATCATTCGAGATTATTATGCAATAAAAAGACTAATGTCTATATGATAAAGTAATTTTTTATCAAAATATCACATTTGGAGCGAAAATTTGAGTAAAACATCTTAAAATAGACAAAATGCAACTAAGACCCAAAGTGCATGTGACAAGAGTTCAGCGACATTTGAATAGTCAATGACATTTAACTCATTCCTCAATAGGCAAAAGCGACCTTCATCTAAAGGTTTGGTAAAGATATCTGCTAATTGATTTTCAGTGCAAATGTGGCTAATTTCAATATCTCCCTTGCACACATGATCTCTAAGGAAATGATGGCGGATATCTATGTGCTTGGTTCTTGA
Organism: Hsuehochloa calcarea; assembly: GCA_036346395.1. Taxonomy (NCBI): domain Eukaryota; kingdom Viridiplantae; phylum Streptophyta; class Magnoliopsida; order Poales; family Poaceae; genus Hsuehochloa; species Hsuehochloa calcarea. The sequence continues at coordinate 8,766,921 of CM070602.1, forward strand.
ATGTTGGACAAGGTTGTTGGCTATTTTCACTGCACTATCATTATCACACAACAGAGGCATTTTGTCAAATGTTATTCCATAATCCATCAAAGTTTGCCTCATCCAAAGCAATTGTGCACAACAACTACTGCGAGAAACATATTCGGCTTCGGCGGTGGAAAGGGCAACAAAGTTTTGTTTCTTGGAAGACCAAGACACTAAGGATCTACCTAAAAATTGACAACTCCCTGAGGTGCTTTTTCTATCCACTTTACAACCCGCATAATCCGAATCCGAATATCCAATCAAAACAAATTTTGCACCTTTTGGATACCAAAGGCCAATACTTGAGGAATGCTTTAAATATCTTAATATTCTTTTGACAGCCATTAAATGACATTCTTTTGGAGCCGATTGAAAACGTGCACACATGCAAACGCTAAACATAATATCGGGCCTAGATGCGGTAAGATAAAGCAAACTACCAATCATAGACCTATAAAGCTTTAAATCAACCGATTTACCTCCTTCGTTTAGATCAAGATGTCCATTTGTAGCCATGGGAGTCTTGATGGGCTTTGCGTCATCCATGCCAAATCTTTTGAGTAAGTCCTTCACATACTTGGATTGGCTTATGAAGACCCCATCCTTGAGTTGTTTGATTTGAAGTCCAAGAAAGAAACCGAGTTCTCCTATCATTGACATCTCAAACTCCTAGACATCATATCACCAAACTCTTTGCAAAAATCTTGATTAGTAGAACCAAAAATTATATCATCCACATAAATTTGACAAACAAAGAAATCATCATCAATAATTTTGGTAAACAAAGTTGTATCAACCTTTCCGATTTTGAATCCCTTAGAGAGTAGAAAATCTCGAAGGCGCTCATACCATGCTCTAGGAGCTTGTTTTAAACCATATAGCGCTTTGAGAGTTTATACACATGATTAGGATTTTGGGATCTTCAAAACCGGAGGTTGTTCAACAAAGACAAGTTCGGATATTTTGCCATTTAGGAAAGTACTTTTAACATCCATTTGAAATAATTTAATATCAAAGCATGAAGCAAAAGCAAGTAAAATGCGAATAGACTCAAGTCTTGCTACGGGTGCAAATGTTTCATCATAATCTAACCCCTCAACTTGAGTATATCCTTGAGCAACTAACCTTGCCTTGTTTCTTACCACAACTCCATTTTCATCTTGTTTATTCCGAAAGACCCATTTTGTGCCAATAACATTATGCTCCTTGGGTCTTTCCACCATTGTCAAACATCATTTGGTGAAGTTATTTAGCTCCTCATGCATAGCATTCACCCAATCCGGATCTTCTAGTGCTTCATCTATACGCTTTGGTTCCAAAGAGGAAACAAAAGAGTAATGTTCACAAAAAGAAGCAATACGAGAGCGAGTTTGGACACCTTTGCTTACTTCACCCAATATTTGGTCTATTGGGTGGTCTTTGGCTATTGCGTTGTGGATCCTTTGAGGTAGATTAAATGATTGATCACCTTCCTTGACATCTTCTTGATTTTGATTTATTTCATTTGTCACGGAAGAGGTAGGTGGCTCAACTCTCATGGATGATGATGGTTCACTTTGATCTTCTTTTGTCTTAATATCCCCAATTTGCATATTCTTCATTGCTTCCATAAGAGCTCCATTACCTACATCATCAAAATCATCTTGCTCTTCTTGAGAGCCGTTAGTTTCATCAAATTGTACATCGTGTCTTTCTTCAACAATACCACTAGTTTTGTTAAAGACACGATATGCTTTGCTATTTGAGGAATAACCAAGTAGAAAACCGACATCACACCGACTTGCAAATTTAGAAAGTCGAACACCCTTTCTTAAGATATAGCATTTGCAACCAAATACTCTAAAGTAAGAAATGTTCGGTTTTCTTCCAACAAGGAGTTCATAGGAAGTCTTTTTCAAAAGTCTATGCAAATAAAGACGATTTATGGCATGACAAGCGGTATTAATGGCTTCCGCCCAAAAGCGATCGGAAGTATTATACTCATCAAGCATTGTCCTAGCCATTTCTATTAATGTACGATTTTTCCTTTCTACTACTCCATTTTGCTCCGGAGTGTAGGTAGTGGAAAACTCATGCTTTATTCCAAGTTCATCACAATAATCTTCAATATTAGTGTTTTGAACTCTAACCATTATCACTCTGGATTTTCTTTATTATAAAATCAAATTCATTTTGAGCCCTTTTGCAAAACTTTTAAAAATCTTGGGGGCTTCACCTTTGTCATATAAGAAGAATACCCATGTATATCTAGAGTAATCATCTACAACGACTAAACAATAGCTATTGCCCCCAATGCTCTTATAGGTTGTTGGCCCAAACAAATCCATATGTAAGAGCTCCAATGGCCTAGAAGTTGACATGATACTTTTGGAAGGATGAGAGTTAGCAACTTGCTTTCCGGCTTGACAAGCACTACAAAGTCTATTTTTCTCAAACTTCACATCCTTCAAGCCAACCACTAAGTCATGTTTGAAAAGCTTTTTAAGTTGAATCATTCCCACATGACCTAGTCTTCTATGCCATAACCAACCCATTGAAGTTTTTGCAATCAAACAAGTTTTCAAACACGATTCATTTGAGGAGAAATCAACCAAATAAAGATTGCCGAATCTAAAGCCTTTAAAAATCATTTCTTTTTCTTTTTCTTTAAAAATAGTGACCTCCTTTTTAGAGAAAGAGCAAGTTAATCTAAGATCACATAATTGAGCAACGGATAGCAAATTAAAATTTAATGTTTCTACTAAAGATACATTTGAAATGGAAAGGTCATTTGAGATAGCAATTTTACCTAAGCCAATTACCTTTCCTTTGCTATTGTCACCAAAAGTGATCTTTTCATTTCCGCTCCCGTTCTCAAATGAGGTGAACATTTTCCGGTCTCCGGTCATGTGTTGAGTGCATCCACTATCAAGCACCCAATGCCTTCCACCGGTCTTGTAGTTCACCTACAAAAGAGATCAAGTTCTTTTAGGTACCCATATTTGTTTGGGTCCTTGGAGGTTAGTTATCAAAGATTTGGGCACCCAAATAGCATTCTTTTTAACACCTAAAATTGAGGTGCCCACAAACCTAGCAAGCACTTTTCCATCTTTGGCCTTTTGAGCATATAACAAGAGTCAAACAAGCCAATTGATGAAATCTTACCAATAGGACACTTTTGTTGAACATGTCCTATTTCCGGCATTTTGGCAAAACTTGCCATTTTGATTAACAAACCTCACGGGCTTGTTTACAGGTTTCTTACCTTTCTTGGGCACGTGCCCAAGTCCTTCCTTATTGAATGAGCACCTTTGCTCACTCAAAAGCTTGTCAAGGGTAGCTTTACCCTTGAAGCACCTTCCAAGCTCTTACTTAGCTTGGTGACTTGCTCCTTTAGCTCACTATTTTCTACAAATAGCTTATCACAAGATTTAGCATTTTCAATTTTAGAATCAACACTGAGCTACATGGTATAGCAAGCAAATTATCGCAAGAAGTGGATATGCTAGTTCTAGCAATGTTTACACTAGGCATTTTTCTTGAATATCGCAAGCAATACCAATGCTAGTGTAAGACTTATCTTGGACAAGCAAATCATGAGCATCTTTCAATTCATCATAAGAGTTTTTTAAAGATATATGCTCTTTCTTTAAGACTCTAAATTTAGCTTTTTCCTTTCCAAGATATTCATTTAATTCTTCAAGCATATCCATAAGCTCATCATAGGAGGGTTCTTCACTATCAAGAGATTTTACCTTTTCTCCTTTTGCCATGAGGCACGTGGGAGTAGAAAATAGCGATGGAGCCTCCTTGATAGCAATACCAACAAGTCCTCTCTTCTTGGAGGACCCCTCAATATCGAGTCGAGTCGAATCAGAAAACTCCTTGTCGAGTCCCATTCTCCGATATGAGCTTCATTCTTGCCATCCTTGTGAAGCTTCTTGAAAAGCTTCTTCTTACCATTGAATTCCTTCTTCTTTGATGACTTACCCTTGTCATCCTTCTTGGTTGGGCAATGAGATGCAATGTGCCCCTTCTCATCACACTCATAGCAACGAATGTTGCTATAGCGCTTCTTCTCATTGGATGATTGCCCTTTTGCAATCTTATCGAAATTGAAGCTTCTATGAGGCCGTCTCCTCATGAATTTTTTCATTCTTCTCACAAGGAGGGCAAATTCCTTCTGAGTCCTCATCCTCATCTTCTTCATCACTTGATTCCGCTTTTGCCTTAAAAGCGGTAACTCTTCCTTGAAGAAGTTGACTCAATGAGCTCTTCCTTGTCTTTCTTGTAAAGCTCATTTGTGATAAGGTTTCCCAAAAGCCGGTTGGTGTCATCCTTGGCAACTCGGGAGAGTTGAGAAATAATGTCACCAACACTTCACTTGTCGGGAAGGGCCCTAAGCATCTTGCGCACTACATCAATATCAAGCAAATTAGTACCAAGACCCTTGAGCTCATTCACAATGTTGTTGAGTCTAGAGTACATTTGGTGATACTCTCTTGAGGCAACATTGTGAATGTCTCATATTTGATCCTAAGCCTATGCAATTTGGCTTCTTTAACGATGGATGTGCCCTCATGAATTTCAGAGAGCGTGGTCCATATCTCGTGAGCGATTTCAAGGTTGCTCACGCGATTGAACTCATCCGCGTTTAAAGCTCCAAAGAGAGCATTCATTGCTTGAGCATTGAGGTGAGAATTTCGTTCGTCTTGATCCGTGGTGTGTGTGGGATCAAGTGGCATAACGAAACCTTCACTTACAATTCTCCATACGCTTGGGCTCATGGCCTTTAAATAGATTGACATTCTAATTTTCCAATAAGAATAATTTGATCCACAAATAGAGGAGCCTTGCCTATAGACATTCCCTCGCTAGCCATCCTTTTCTCTCCTAGGCGGTTAAGTCTAAAATTAGAGAGACCAAGCTCTGATACCACTTGTAGGATCAAGGATAACCGACTAGAGGGGGGTGAATAGGAGGTTTCTAAATTTTCTTAATCAAATTACCGAAATTAGCAAGATACTCTAATCAAAGATATTTAACACAATCTATGAGCTACAAAATAAGTGCAATAAGTAAAGACAAGAATCAACCGCACAAGGACAAGGGGTTTTCCGTGGTATCGAAGATTTGTCGATCTTCACTAGTCCACGTTGAGGAAGCTTGACCACTCAAGCCGGCTCCACAAATTAAGCCTACCCTCGATCACTTGGTTGTTCTTCCTCCTCTCCGAGTTGGTGAACACCGACCAATCACAACCAAACAGCGGGTCTCTTCACAAGCTTCTTTGAAGAGATCACCGAGCAACCTTCGCCAAGTCGTCTAGGTGCCAACAAGCACCAAGAGAATAGAACTTGAACTTCACTTGACGACAATCAAGAGCCAATGGATCAACTAAGAATGCAATGCTCTTGTTTTTGCTCACTACCTCACAAATGTGTGCAAAGAGAGTAAATGAGGAGTGAGAGGAGTGCTCAAGGCTCAAATGAATTGAATGAATGCTCAACAACACGTCCTTGAGCTAGTGGGGTGTATTTATACCCCAACAACCAAATATGACCGTTATGCGTAAAATCGGGCAAAAGTCGTGGAAATCGGAAGTTCAGCGATACAAAGTGCGGAACTACGCGACTTCACTCGAGTGCCTTGTAACGGTCATTACGATGAGCATTAAATGCTCAACTAGCCGTTGGATTTATGTGCGAACTTCCGCCATAAGGATTTCGGTTCTTCCGATTAATCGGACGATCCGCTTTACACAATGGAACTACCGCACTCGTGAAACGGCTAAGTCCCAAAGCGGGTGCTCTCGGAAAAAACCGACCGCGCATAATTGAGCACAGCGATTAATCGAACTTCCGCTCATTTCATTGCGGAACTTCGCGCTTGAGAATTTGGCTAAGTCCCAAAAGGATGCTCTCGAAAAATTCAACCGCGCATATTTGGGCGGTAGATTAATCGAACTTCCGCTCATTTCATCTGCGGAACTTCCGCACTTGAAAAATCGGCTAAGTCCCGAAAAGGATGCTCTCTGGAAAAATTCAACCGCAGTTTTTCGGAGCATCCGATTAATCGGAACTTCCGCTCATACAATTGCGGAACTTCCGATTGTGTTCTGGAAAAAAGATTTTCTTTTTAAACCAAACCAAAAGAACATGCATGATCCTAAGTTGATCCAAAGGCATAATGAGATGCTTTCAAGCTACTAGACAAGCTCCCCCTTAATAGTACGACATTTATCCTATAATCCGGTCTTCCTCCATACTCCGAAGACCGGTAAAATCAAAAGGGGTCCTAGTCTATTTATACCTTGTCTTTGAGATCAACTCCATCTTTTCAACATTCTTTGACATGCAGCTCCTTGGATTTACTTTGTCATTTTGGGACTATGCCTTGTAAACACTTCAACAAACATGTTAGTCCCATATTCACATAATGTCATTAATTACCAAAATACAATTTTTAGGGGCCTAGATGCTTTCACCCTCCCGCCCTGCCCTCCCTCCCGCCAACCACCCCTGCCGCCAACCACCCCTCTGGTTTTGCTGAGAAACACCAAACCGCGGGTGGCCACCTTTCCCACCGCCCGTCCTCCCTCCTCCGTACATTTGTTGCTTCGCCCAGAATTTCCGGCGCCATCGCTTCCAGAATTCCATGCGCCAACATCCCGACTCCTCCTTCGTCCGACTTTAAATATTGAACTCTCATAGTCGCTCTTCTCTCATCTTAATTGTGTTTTGATTCTTGTTCTGGCGCTCGTCACTGAGAACCTAAAGAATGTAACATAATTAATTTAATTGAGAGGTTAAGTATTTTTCTTGCTTCTTGTCGCTCGGCCTTTTTTATTGCTTTCCCCCGAATAGTAGGTAATTTGTTGAATGCTTTCCCCCGCCTGAGTGGTGCTGGTCTAATGCCACTTCCCTCAGTGCTCGCCGCTCGTCCACCTGCTACACCGACTGCTCTACGCTTCAGCACACTGCCTCCTCCAGCGGATGCCACAGGTGGTGGCGGCCGTCCTCCATCTGGCTGTGGTCGTCCCCGCTGCTCCTACTGCGACAAGGTCAGCCACATCGAGTCCCAGTGCTATAAGAAGCAACGACACCTTTTACGTCGTTCTTCTCCTAGCACTGGCACCGGTGCTTCTACATCAACGTCTGCATCGACTCCTTCTGCAGTTTCTCTCACTAAGCAGGAGATAGCCAGACTTCGACGCCTACTTGCCGCTTCAGGTTTTCCCTCGACAGGTTCTGCTACTGACTCTTCGGGCAATGAGAAACCACCTCCTACACAGTTAGGTACCTCCCCATGTATTCTTGATTCTGGAGCATCTTTTCACATGACTTCTGATTCTTTCACTCTATCTTTCATTACACCTCTTGATTCTCCTGTCAGTGTTCTTACTGCTGATGGTACCTCTCTTTCTGTTTCTGGTCGAGGACCTCTTAGCAACTCATCCTTTCATATTCCTTCTGTTGCTCATGTTTCTCGCCTAACCATGCAGCTTCTTTATGCCGGGCAGATTACTGACCTTGGTTGTCGGGTCATTCTTGACTCTAACTCTTGTTGTGTTCAGGACCACCACACGGGGACTCTGGTTGGTTCAGGCCCTCGGCGCCATGACTCACAACGTCTCTGGGAGCTTGACTGGCTTCACCTTCCTTCCGCTGCCATCGTCGCCGCCAATCTCTCCGCTTCTACCACTCCGTCTACCCGCTCTTTCCAGCAGTGGCATCACCGTCTTAGTAATCTCTGTGAATCTCGTCTGTCATCTTTAGTTCGTCGTGATCTTCTGGGGTCTGTCTCAAGAGACGTGTCTTTAGATTGTCAGGGCTATAAGTTAGGGAAACAGATTCAGCTTCCCTATTCTCATAGTGAGTCAGTGTCTCAGCGTCCGTTTGATCTTGTTCATTCAAATGTTTGGGGTCCGGCTCCCTTCCTTTCGAAAGGGGGCCATCGATATTATATCATTTTTATAGATGACTTCTCTCGTGCACACTTGGATATACTTTATGTCTTCTCGTAGTGAGGCCTTGTCTATCTATAAACAATTTGTCACTATGGTTCGCACACAGTTCTCCACTCCTATTCGTATCTTTCGTGCTGACTCTGCTGGCGAGTACCTCTCTCGTTACCTACGCAGCTTCCTTGCTGAGCAGGGCACTCCCGCTCAGTTCTCTTGTCCTTGTGCTCATGCTTAGAATGGTGTCGCCGAGCGAAAGCATCGTCACCTCCTTGAGACGGCTCGTACACTGATCAGTGCCACCTCTATTCCACCTCACTTTTGGGTTGAGGCTGTTTCCACTGCCACCTATCTCGTCAACTTTCACCCCTCTTCTGCTCTTCAGGGTGAGATCCCTGTTGAGCATCTCTGTGGTTTTCCTCCAGACTACGCTGCCCTTCGTCTGTTTGGCTGTGTTTGCTACATTCTCCTCGCACCTCGAGAACGCACCAAACTGACTGCTCAATCTGTTGAGTGTGTTTTTCTGGGATACATTGCTGAGCACAAGGACTATCGGTGTTGGGACCCTGTTGGTCGACGGATGCGGATTTCTCAGGATGTGACTTTTGACGAGTCTCATCCCTTCTACCCACGTCATGCCTCTCTTTAAGTTTCCTCTGTAGAGTCCCTGTCTTTTTTAATTTTTCCAGATACACTCATTTCTCTCTTGCTCTCGTCCACCCGTCCCACTGAGTCTCCACATATACCTCCTGAGGCCTCTCCGCCATTGTCGCCGCCTGCTTCATCTACTGCGGCTCCTCAGGCTCCTCCCACTCTCTTCTACACTCGTTGACCTCGTATTGAGGATCTTCTAGATGAGTCATCTTCCTCTAATATTTCATCTTCTCCTGATGCTCTATCTTCCCCTAATGGGTCATCATCTCCTCGCTACGTTCTCCGTGATCGTCAGTCGATTCGGCCTCCTACCCATTTTGGTTTTACTGGTGCAGCTACCCATGAGTTTGTCTCCTACCAGGATGCTGTTACTTACCCTGAGTGGCAGCATACCATGGCCGAGGAGATTGCTGCCCTCGAGCGTACAGGTACTTGGGATCTTGTTCCTTTTCCATCTCACTCTCGTCCCATCATATGTAAGTGGGTCTATAAGATTAAGACTCGCTCTGATGGCTCTCTTGAGCACTATAAAGCGCGTCTTGTTGCTTGTGGCTTCCAGCAGGAGTATGGTCGTGACTACGACGAGACTTTTACTCCTGTGGCCCACATGACCATTGTCCTCACTCTTCTTTCGGTAGCGTCTGTTCGCCACTGGTCTGTTTCTCAACTTGATGTCAAGAATGCCTTTCTTAATGGCGAGTTGCGTGAGGAGGTCTACATGCATCCGCCACCTGGGTATTCTGTTCCTGGGGGCATGGTCTGTCGTCTTCGTCACTCTCTGTATGGCCTTAAACAAGCCCCTGGTGTTTGGTTTGAGCGCTTCTCCTCTGTGGTCACTGATGTTGGCTTCTCAGCTAGTGATCATGATCCTGCTCTTTTTGTCCACACTTCGTCTCTGTAGGACCGTAAAGGCGACTAGGGGGTGAATAGGCGCTTTCTCGATTTTTCGCCTTAATCAAATTCAACACGAACTTTTCTCCTTTAGCTATGAAAGCTAAGAAGATCGATGCGCCTACGAGGAAGCCTTGTCTTTGAATTCGATAACCCCCTTAACCACAAGACCCAAACAGGAGATATGATCTCAGAAGATCGGTCTAAGTACTGGCGGTCAGACCGGTAGTTGACTGGCGTCGGACCGGCGGTTGACTAGCGGTCGGACCGGCGGCTGACTGGAGGTCGGACCGTTTGGAATCGGTTCAACCGGCCACTACCGGGCGGTCTGAAAAGCGGGCGGTCGGACCGCCCATGCTAAATCGGTCAGACCGATTTAGTCCAGTACCAAAACACAAAGTCCAAAACCAAAACGAAAATTGGTCCAACTTTTGATTCAACCAATGAAACTTGACCAAATTTGGAGCACACCTCCCTGAGGATATCTGAGTCCTATTTCTAGCGACGATCGTTCAGATCCACTTCAAATAAACGATCTCTTTAGGTTTTACCAAAGAAGCGCTCAAACCCTAGAAATATGAAAATCTTGATTCAAAACTTGCTTGTGGGGGTTGATGATCTAGATGATTCTAGGAGTATTCCCACACATCAAAGCAAGTTAAAATCGGTCAAGAGACCAAGCATAAACACTTGATCAAGGAAGCACCAAAATCAACAAAAGAGAGAAGAACACAAAGGAGACAATCGATCTCTTATGCAAGCATCATAAGATTGATTGATCCCACAAGATGCTTACAAAGCCACTCCCTCAAGGAGGACAAGAGCTCAAACCAAAGAGCACACACAATCTCTCCAAACCCTAGCTTCTCCTCTCCTCTCCTCTCCAAACCCTAGAAAAAGGTGGAAGGGTCCAAATGAGTGCTTGGGGGTTTTACATCTTCCCCCTTTCTATTTATAGGAGAGGCCTAGGGTTTTCACTAATGGGCTCCCATGAAGGCTCACACACACATGGGACCCACTCACACATATCTGTTGAAGCAATCGCCTGCTTCACCACGTGTAGGTTGATCAGCGGCTCTCATCCTGTCTACAAGACTCTCCCGTCCGAATCCAATCGGAACCTCACAGAGACTTGCACCGACTTCTGTACCGTCTGATCCAACCAGCTGCAACGAACTACCCGTTCGATCCATCTTGCCCATCCTGCACCCTGCTTGAGTCACACGATCTTACCCGGCATCCATGATCGTTCTGGACCTCAGCTCTCCAAGCGTAGTCCCGATCCACCTCACTGTTGACGTCGTTGACCTGCAAGCCACCTGCACAGCAATAGACAAACAAATCGTCTCCGGGAATAAGTTCTTCACAACTTGACCCACGTTAGTTCAACAATGCAATATGCAACAATAAAGCATTGACATCCATACAATAACCACATTCAAAACACATCAATGCCAACAAGGCTAACCTCTAAGTGATCGGCGGTCTGACCGCCCCACACAGCCGGTCCGACCGATTGCAGGTCGGTCCGACCGATTCCATAACGGCGGTCGGACCGCCCGAAATGACTTAGCCAAATTTTCATCTTGAAAATCCGAAACCTTCTGGAATTTTCAAATGAATAGAACTTTCGACTGGGAGCTCCAAAAATAATGTGACCACATCCAGGAGACTCCCCTCACTTGCCTACACAACCTATTTTTGGCTCAGCTTCAAAACCCACTTTGAACCGAACCCGGTCGGACCGGCAAGCACGGCCGGTCGGACCTCTCCAGGGCGATCTGACCGCCGATGCCACCGGTCAGACCGCCTGTGGTCTGACAGACTGAAGCAAACCCCGAAAACGCGAGATTTTGTAAACCAACAAAGCCATTGACAATTGACTCATCATCCTAAGATTATGCACATATCCTCACGATATCCACAGTCTCGTGGTCGGACTCTTCTTCTTCTGTATGTTGATGATATGATCATCACCAGAGATGATTCTGAGTACATTGCCTTTGTCAAGGCTCGTCTAAGTGAGCAGTTCCTTATGTCAGATCTTGGTCCTCTTCGTTACTTTCTTGGGATTGAGGTTACTTCCACTCCATATGGTTTCTTTATGTCCCAAGAGAAGTATATTCAAGATCTTCTTGATCGTGCCTCTATCACTGATCAGCGTATTGTTGAGACTCCCATGGATCTCAACGTTCATCTCCGGCCCTCTGATGGCGAGCCTCTTTCTGATTCGACTCGCTATCGTCATCTTGTTGAGAGTTTTGTCTACCTTACTGTTACTCGTCCGGATATCACTTATCCAGTCCACATTCTGAGTCAGTTCGTCTCTGCTCTCACTCAGGTCTACTACAGCCACCTTCTTCGAGTTCTGCGATACCTTCGTGGGACTATCTCTCACCGTCTCTTCTTCCTACACTCCAGCTCGTTACAGCTTCAGGCTTATTCGGATGCTACTTGGGCCAGCGATCCCTCTGATCGCCGGTCTATCTCTGCTTACTGTGTTTTTCTTGGTGATTCTCTTATTGCCTAGAAGACGAGAAACATACTGCAATATCCCGTTCGAGTGCAGATGCTGAGTTACGAGCTATGGCTCTCTTGACAGCTGAGATTACTTGGCTACGGTGGTTACTTGAGGATTTTGGTATTTGTCACTACACCAACTCCTCTCTTGTTAGACAGTACAGGTGCTATCAGTATTGTATGTAATCCTGTGAAGCATGAGCTCACCAAGCATATTGATGTTGATGCTTCCTTCATGAGGTCTTGTGTGCATGATCAGATTAATACTCTTCAGTATGTACCTTTCGAGCTTCAGATAGCGAATTTCTTCACGAAGGCTCAGACTCGAGCACAACACGACTTCTACCTCTCCAAACTCAGTGTTGTTAATCCACCATGAGTTTGAGAGGTGTTAGAGATATATGTATAATTATGTTATTCCCCATTATTATAAGGGTTTATTTGCATATTCACCTCCTATACTTGTCTAGATATACTAGTCTTTTAACCTCATGAGAATACAAGTTGTTATTCCTAACCGTTACAAGTATTTTTATGCCTCCTTAACGTGCTTGCTATCAGCGATTCAAGTTTCATGATATCTGGACAACTGGATCTCTTTCATGATAGAAATAGCAAAGATTGGTTAGCAAGTTAACTGTTACATTCAACATTTAAATAGGAGAAAATTTGTGGACATTCATAACAGCTAACCAATGAAACATAAACATTGCAACTTAGCATTAAACTGGGGAGCAACCAGGATGTACAACTGGTGAACCTGTCTACATAGTTGCTACAAAAGCACTAGCTATTGACTATTGAGCGATCAACATATGTTACATCGTAAACTAGTTATGCAACTTCAGCAGTTACACATGATACAAGAGAGTTGCTAGTTGCTACAGATTTAAGCTGGGCCTACCAGGATGTACAAATAGAGTCATGTCTACTTATCAGCTTCTTAAACTAAAGGCAAAGCTAGCTTGTGTCACCCTTCATCGTTGTCATAATCCTCCTCATCCTCTAATCTATGGTTTGACGACAAGGCAAAATGAACAGGGTCCATGGCCATCTTGTTCATCTCGGGCAGTTGCCAGCCCAGGAAATCCCTGGTCTTTGCTTCTTCATTCAACTCTGAAACAGACGGTCCTGCAGTTGTTGCAGCCACGCTCATGGCTGGAGCTGACGGCTGGACTTGCGGTGGCACTGTAACCTCATTATAGTCATCCAGATCCAAGTTTAAGTCAATGTTCCTTAAGGAGGCCCTTGCATTGCTCAATGGGGTAGCCTCCTTCGTTTCGGTTGCATCTGTACCATCATCTGTAGTATCTACCTTCAGGTGGACTGGCTTGCTAAATTGGCTTGGAGGAAACTCATGGTTCTCCTCAAATTTTTCGTAAGTGGAAATAATCTCCCTCTCAGATCCACGACCACCACGGCGGCCTCTCCCACGCCCTCTGCCAGTGTTTGTATGGTTTGTTGCCTCCTGCATGTGGAAAACTATATCAGCAAACGAGCCTGGGGCCCACACCCATAACAAAAGGTGAACTACAAAATGGGATGATCATCTTAATATATATATGAACTGAACGACAGAGTTGAAAATCAAAGGAAACCCTGAGGTAAGTACTAAGCAACTGTTCGTCAAAAGCACAGAAAAATTGTGAAATATGCAACATCCACATAACGGTAAGGACAACAGAGAAACTAACATTTCTTGTCCGCTTCGATTCCTCATCGCTGTTTTCTTCAGCAGCTTTCCTGATGAAATTTCAGCATTTATTAAAGTTCAGCAAATAAAAGTTGATCTGGACATATCAGAGGCTAATTGGCCACAATAATATGTTTTTTACCTTCTTTTGCCAAGCTTATCATCAACACTAGCATCAGATGTACCCATGTCTGGAACTTTGCTAACTACATCCCTCAAGAAATCATACACATTGAAACGATGTATGCACTGTTTCCTGATAAGGCAAAAATACTGAATGAGATAACGGGGCCATCAAACAACAATAACACACGTTAACAAAAATCCATATTTGGATCCAGAAAGTAAGTTCATTTCTTTCACAAAACGTATAATGCAACCCCATCCAACCGCATGTCCCAACCAACACCGGAACTCATCTACCTTTTGTTAGAACATGCAGAACAACTGTATATATTTGTATAAAGAAAGAGGAATTTACAGGGTTCATACAGCAAAAGATTATCAGTAGTACGTAACTTGCAAAATCAACATATGATTGCGAAAAAATATAACTGACATGGAAAAATGCTACAAAGCTTTCTGCAATCCTAATCAAGAAGTGTTATATTATGTAATAAATTGCCTATGGCTCTACTGATTCAACAGAAGTGTATGGATATGACAAAACATATTAGGTCAAGTGAACTTACAAATGAGAAGAACTCACTGTCTTGAGCCCTCTTTGAACTGTAATGTCATACGTCCTATCGCACAAATCTTGCAGAAATAGCTCCAATGCTTTTGCTGCAAATCATGGATCAAAGACTTAGATGTGGTTGAAAAAACATGTGAAAAAAATGCTAGAACAAGTTATAATGAGCTACGAAAACAAACAAAGTGATATAAGCTTGTGACCATGTCAAGAGAAATATCAAGTTACTTTGCTATGGTTTGTCGCGATGTTATGTCAATGTGTACAAACCAATTTCAATTAATGGAAATAATGTTGTGGGTACTACCAGCAGACAAAAGAAAAATTATCAGTACAAATAAGGATATAAGAATAAGTTATACCTTGCAATGAATATATTATGTATATCCTTTATAAAAGTATAGTCCTATTCTTTTCTACATCCACCCACATTTATGTACATGCATTATTCCTGCCTAGATTACCTTTTTTAGCTTCCTGCAGGAAAATCTAGCTATTGATCAACAAAATCCAATGGCTCTCATTCAATCTATGCCGTGCCATAGAGACAAGTATGAAGTATCCTTAATTACTCCAGTCAATTTTATGGTCATTTAATGCTGCACCAGGTGCGCACACCAATTCTTCCAGCTCCTAGCCTTCTCTTAGATCTTCTTCCCCTCACCATGGCTCCACACCTAACTTGTGCCCCGTCTTCCCGGACCGTGCTTCCTACTCACTCTGACCAACAACGCGAACCCTACCGCTCCACACCTTGTGCCACCAAGACTTGTCAAAGAAATTAACCCAGGTGCAAATCCGGAGAATAGGGAAAGCAAGATTGTGCAGGCATGGCGGTAGAATCCGGTGGATCTAACAGGGCATAGATGACGTCGACTGGTGGAGGGGTCAGTTCAACATGGAGATGTGGCGGAGACAGTGTGCTTGCTGGGGAAGGCGTGGAGAAGGAGAATGTGGATTTGTGCACCGTGATGGGGGAACGGGCTTACACGGTGCATGGATGTTTGTGAATGCCATAAGGGGTACGACCACTGAGCCTGTACTCAACTTTACCATCGCCACAGGTTTCAAGTTCGCACCTCAACTGTCATGTCCTTGGTAGTAAGTTCCCGTTTTATCAACAATAATGATCAGTATTGCTACATCTTCCCTACTAATACAATCAATAATGCTTTATGGTTAGTATGCTTCTTAAGTTTGAAATCGAGATTTAGAGTGACCATAATAGACTTTCAGAACATAACTTCCTGTTCTATAGCTAATAATCATGTCATCTGAATCAAAGTGGTCATCAATTCTGAGGTTTGCATTCCTTAGTAATATATTTGGTTATGTTTTTTTTGAGAGACTATATTTGGTTATGTTAAGTAGCTGACTGGCAGCAGTAAATGTGACTGCCCCATGATTCCATGAAATTATAAAGTAACTTAACACTGTAAGATCATCAATGGTATGATTCAAGGTCTGTTACCTAAGCTATACAGAGGCTATAATTCAGGTTTTATCCCTGTTTAAGTTTACCAAAGGCAAAATGGTAACTGGTGCCGGTTTTGCCTCTGTTTTGTTCAAACTGAGAAAGAACATTAGATACTAGTGTCTGAATAAGTATGTTAGGTTTTGGTTATTACGAAAATATTTTGGTCTAACAGGGAAAAAAACTGAATTTCTGGTTCAGGGCTGCCATTTCCAAAGCCTTTTTTTTAACATTTTTTGCCACTACATTGCAATACTGATACTAAGTTAAACATTCCTTTTTCTCACAATGCACAACTTCAATAAACCAATTGCATACGTAACATATGTTATTGGCCTCGAAAATATGCTACTTGACTCTCTTATTAAAGAATGGTAACATGGCAGAAAAGAGCTGCATTCTGTAGTCAAAACTCAGAAACTAATACTGAATGAAGTTAAAGAATAAATGGCTATGTAGGAAAACTCACACACTAGAACAGGTACTGCTAAAGCAATCTTGCCAACATCCTCATCTGCTTGCATGATTTTCTTAATCCGAGGCTGTGTGACACAGGAAAGTAAGATCATATTAGATCAACAGAAGAGGGACATCTGAAACAAGACTAGTAAGTAGTAACAACAACCTCCTCTGATGAATGCAATGTTCATGGTTATGATTGCACTATACTAAAGTGCAAATGGCCAACCATGTTAATCTTGAGGAAAAAAAGGTCACAATGGTGTATATAGTTTCTCTACTCGTTACATGAGCTTATAAGCATTGGTCTTAGCAGATGAAGAAAAAAAAGATTCTGCATGTCCATTGTGAGAGCAAAGGATAATGAAGAAGATATCTCCTGATGGAAGAATTTAAGCATCATCAGAATTTCACTGTATAAACTTATATCATCTAAACACTTGCATCTTTACTTGCACAACAGATGATAGATACACTAGCATGATTGCAAAAAAAATTGATGAACACACATTTTCTCCCAAAGTGTTACAGATAGATATTTCGGCAAGAAGTATTCACGTCGGAAGAAGTCCTTGCCGGATACAACTATGTTCAATCCGGCAAGCTAGCGTGTTTGGCTGGGACTCTGTCCCTTGCGCACAGCAAGAAGGCAAAGAGCATGCAGGGGAGAAGAGATAGGATTAGTATTCAGTATTAGGAAAATCCCTTATAGATAATTGAGATAGTTTAGGTAGTATCTAGGCAGTATCCATTACGGATACTAGAGTTTGTTGGTATCCCTTCCGGATACGTAGAATCCTTTCCGGTTACGAATAGTGGCTTGTCCTCAATAAAAGGGCACCCCATTGTAATAAGATCAGCAAGAAATAACAGATTTAGTTCTCCCCTACAGCCGGCTGTTCAGAGCCTCGTAGTGCTGGCCGGGAACAAGTCCCGTCTTGCACACGACGGCGAACTTCATCGTTCTCCCTATCCACTTTGCTCAAACCCTAATTCGTGTTCTCATCTTCTTCCACCTCTCGATCAACATCTCAAGCCAGGTCGTATCACAAAGAAAGACCAAAAACAGATTGGGAGTGTTGCTGTGCTTGGAATCAGATATTCACTGTGGCATTTTACACTACTTTTTATCTATTGGTACAAATCTTTAATTACAGCTTGTTGTACCGCAGAAGGTTAAGCTGCAGAATTCAACTCAATCCATTTACGAGAACACAGCTACACAAGGACGAAATGCACATTGAAATATAACATATCTAGATCTAAGCAACTAATCCATGCTACCAAACTTGATACGTTGAGAACTTTAAAATAGGACTTGCATGATTGATTCCGTACTAGTAGTAACATATAGATTGGTATTCCTTGTACTAACAATGACGATTAGACTGACAACAGTATTCGGTAAATTACCAATGCATCTTGGCAACTAATTTAAATTTTCCTTAACTGTGAAGCTCAGAAGATTAACCTAAGTATTTAATCATAAATAGTTGGTATGACACGAAGCAAGATCTAATAAGTAATTTATGCAAGTATGCAACGAATTAACCCTAATTTTTCTCAAACTAGGTCTCGGAGGCACCCTCATCCATGTCAAAACCGTACTGTGGAACTATTATCATGGCAGGACCTAAACAATCCAGGATTTTCCACGCATCCACTGCCTAAATATATTGCCTGTCACACTAGCGAAACATAAACACCAGAAATGCAAATGCACATGAAGCAAACACAAGATGAGCACACACACAAAAGTTTTTAAAAAAATCTAATCGTGCTCGCAAAATCTACATGATATTTAGCGAGTGCACCCGAAAATTCCTGATACGTGCGTCGAACAGGTTCAACAAAGGAGAGAAAATGACGCAGATGCATACTACAGTTCCATTGCCCATCAGATTAGCAAAACCTAACCACGGGAGATACAAGCGTACATGAAGCAAATACAGGGTGAGCACAAGAACAAAAAAATATACATATGCCCAAATCGTGCTCGCAAATCTACACTTCATAAAACATACAGGAATCTGAACCTACACGGGAAGTTTTTTATTAAAAAAAACAACGCACGACCATATGAATGATCATACCGCGGGGAAGCGGGTGTCCAGCTTCTTCCTCATGGCGTCAAGCCAGCGAAGGAAACTCCTCCACGGTGGAGAACACGTCGACGCGGGGTTCGATCAATGCGGGGAGCGAAGCGGAGGACATCGAATCGGAGAAGAAAACCACAAAACATTAAGTTGCGAATCGGATAGAATTGCGATTTGGGGATTAGGGTTTCCGTTACGTATTTTTTAACTTTCTTGCAAAAAATAGAAACAGTTTTTTCTTTAAATTGCTCCGCCCATTGTCGGGTGAATCGGATAGAGAAATGTGCGCGACTCTTCTGCCGTGGAAGCCTAACCAGTGGACCGGTGTAGAATACTAAAATAGCGGGTCTATAAAAGCGTTTCGCGATGACCTCACCGCGTGGATCAAAGGGGGAGGGTGATGTGGGGGGCCACGTCCCTAGGCCTCCCGTGTTGTGCGGCCGCTACATGTCATCCGTCTGTCTTAGTTCGGATGGGGTGGGCCCGCATTCTGGCTGGTTCGTTGGGGCGGGGGAGGCGTGACGGTGTTGGCCTTGTATCCGCCGTCTGCTTTCGGGGTCAACGGGATCGAACGACTAAGATCGGCTGTCGCGCGGTGTGGGAGTGCCTAACTCGTGTCCTTCTTTGCCCCTTTTGGCTTTTTAGCCTTATCTGGGTTTAGATGCAACAACTATCTCGGTTTAGGTGCAACAACCGTAGAGTTTTGTTTTCGAATTGCCAGATAAGATCTGCAATCTTTTGCATATTTAGTTTTTTAGCAAAATAGTATAAATATTTTTTTAATAAAATAATAAAAATAACAGCTCTATTAGGCACGACACTTGACGCGGACTGAGTTAGTAACAGGTGGTCTGCCGTGATCTGAGTGTTGCGGCCGCTTGCTGGCGGTTAGGAGGTTGCCACGTCTCCTGCCGCGCTTTGGGTGCGTGATAGGGGTGCCATTTTGTAATTTTATTTTTTAGGTTATTTTTACTATTTTATTAAAAAAACATGATAAATAAGTCAAAAACTCCTCTATTCATGTTATTTTTGTCTTGAGTCTAGCTTGCTATTAGCTCACTACTTGGTTCGCATCTAGTGTTATTATGTGCTATGGTCGTTAAGAATGACAAATGGTGATAACTACCATTTAGATCTTGTTTGGTAACTCAAATTCTCGATCTATCCTCGTGGATTCGCTGAGAATTTGAGGTTTCCAAACAAATCCTTAGGGTTTTCGGTGAACAACAACAGCTGTGCGAGGGGAGGTGGCTGGGTCGTACTAGGTAGTGAGTAGGAAGACCACGCAAGTTTGGTAGGAGAATATGTTGAGATGTTAAGAGTAATTAGAATGTGAGATGAGGCACTGTATAGACATCGATGAGTACACGTATAGTAAGTGATTGTGTTGAATGCTCGTAAGGTCGGGGGTGATTGGTTGGTTGAAAAGAAGAGTCTTAACTATGTGTCATGTGTTTGACGGATGCTGAGACCAGCAGCAGCAGCTAAAACCCCTCTCAGGTTTCAATGAATAACAACGAGCATCGGGAGGTGGTAATGCAATGAAGGCAGTGACGTGTGTAGACCATGCAGGGTATGAGATAATGAGAAGGATAGAGTGGCAACACGTTCAGAGGCTGAGATGTTTGGAGTCAGGAGGAAGCAATACATACGAGAAGGTGGAGATGGTGGCGAGTGCATACACAATCATAGCATCAAAGACCTGTAGAAAATACAATGCAGATAAAATCAGAGGCAGAGGAAGAAGGGTTCTGTTGGAGGTATTAGAATTTAGATAAGAGTTTTAGTCGTTTACGAGTCTAAGTCTGTTGTAATATTTGGCACTATAAATAAAAGGTGTAGGGGTCCCAAGGAACACACATAATTATTTTTGAAATTCAAGATGGTATCAGTGCCAATCCTGATTCACCGTCATCCCGAAACACAACCCTAACCCATGACCCGTGACTCACATGTCGCCGCCGCCACCCTCGATACACCCATCACCGCCATCACCACTGCAACAGGGCACCGCCGCCGTCGTCTCGTAGGCGTGCATGGGCCACCGATGACATGCCTTGCAGGCGAGAGCGCAGACCAACCGGGTCGACGTGAGGAGGCGCGGTGGCGGCGGACGGCCTAGGACGGACCGGCGGAGGAGGCGAGAAGGTGAGGGAAGGCGGCGGCTTGCGTGGGGTGACCGAGGGAGAAGTAGATCGCGGGGCCTATGTGGAGGAGGAGCCGAGGGGATCTAGTGCGGAGGAAGGTTTTCTTGAGCTCAGACTCGGGAGGAGGAACATGACCGGTGTGGAGTCCGACGTGGAGGAGGAGCTAAGGGGATCCAATGTAGGGGATCCAGTGAGGAGGAAGAAGAAGGGCTCGGGAGAGTCTGGCTCGGGCTGATCTGGAGGAGGGTGAGGCTACGGGAGGCGCTTGCTTCAGGGGTGGAGGATCTTCACTGCTTCGGTGTCGGTAGGAGGAGGAAGAAGGGCTCGGGGAGGATCTGGTGCTTCGGGGGTGAAGAGGAAGAAGGTTGCGTGTGGGACGCTCAAGGGAGAGATGGCGCTCGTGGATCAAGATCTGGCATGGTTGCTAGGTGTGGCTGCTCTGCTGTGTGGTAGTAGTTGTGTGTTTGGGATTTGTTGTGCGCCCGTGTGCTTGCGAGCTAATCCGATGTGGTTATCCGGATCCGGTGTGGTGTGGTGTTGATGCGGAGGATCAGGTGGAGGTGTGGAGGATCTGATCTTGTGGGGGTGCTTCGAGGGTGGAGGATCTTCTATTCGGTGTAGAGGATCTGATCCGATGTGGAAGTCTGACGATTTGATCCGGTGTGGATCCAGATCGGTGGAGGATTTGGTGTGGATCCAGATCAGTGTAGGATCTAGTGTGATTGAAGAGGGTTTGGTGTGGATTCGAATCGGTGGAGGATCTAGTGTGGTTGCGTGTGATGTGTTGGGGAAATAATAGAGAGGATGGTGTGTTTGCATAGAGTTTATAGCTGTTGTGTTGCTTAGTTGTGACAGTATCGGAAGTTATGACGGAAGGCATGGAAGATAGGGGGAGAAGACTATTCAGATGGTGCTTTGGCGGTTGTGCTAATGGTGGAATTGGCGTCGTGAAGTGGTCTTGGTATGGGGTACTGGAAATAGTGTTGCTGAAGATGTCCGAAAGAGGATTGAGATTGGAGTCTGGTATAATGGTCTGTGATAGAGATAAAGGTGGTGGAGGTCGAGACTGTGGGTGTGTGGGTAGAGTGGTGGAGGTCAGGGGTGGCTGAGGGCATGAGGGTAGAGGAAGATGAGGTTGAGGTTAGTGCAGCTGATAGATGGTGGAGATGGATATAATGACGTCCTTGGTAGTATTAGTGGTGGGTAATTTTTTATCTTTGTGATGGTATTGGTTATGGAATGATAGATGGCATTGGAGGAGAGAAAACAGCTCTCCCCCAACATTATCGGCCAAGGGGGTGGTCGGGGCATTAGGGAGGAGAGAAGCGACATCTAGAGGCTAAAGACATGCTTTATTGTATTTTGCATTTTCATATTTTTGTTTTCATTCATGTATGAATTTGAGTTGCACAAAGATATACGTTGGAATCACTTGTCTTGTGTTAGCTTTCACTTAAGAGCATCCTTTATATTTTCCTTTTGGTTTTGTCAGAGTAGAATAGAGATCCTTGTATACAGGAGTGGTTTTTTTAGATGTTGGGGAAAGGTTTTGGCTACTTAGAACAAAAGGGGCTTAAATTTCCATGAAAATGAACCCTAAGTTTCAAAGCTCCTCGAAGAGGGTATCAAATATGCATACAGTACATACAGTACAAAACTTCAGTTCAGAACAAGAGATGCGCCAACATTTACATGAATGGCGTTAGGTAGAAATACATTCTGTAAAATGATTTGCTGTGTTAATTAGATAACAAAAATCTATGTGAACAAACACATAACTACATAATCATGGTAGTAACTTTATGAGATTCAAAAGGCAATTATCATGGTAGTAACTTTATGAGATTCAAAAGGCAATTAACACCTCACATTTTACAACAACATGAGTTCCATCCAGCACCTAGCTGAAAGCAGCAGTGCAACCAGTAGCAGCAAGAACAGCCTACCCAGCAGTGAGAGTATTCCAAACAGCACAGACTGCTCACATCTCAACCGGGACCCTCTTGTACAGCTCCTCCACCTCCAGGCGCGGCTTGGCAATGGCCTGCAGCGGCGTGCCCATGAACGTGACGAGCCCCGCGGACTCCATCATGCCGACGTCCTCCGGCCTGGTGCCGTCCGGCAGTGACCACTCGAAATGGTGCAGGAGGTGCCCGATCATGGAGGCCACGAGGTTGATCCCGAGCTGCGCGCCGGGGCACACCCTCCGGCCCGCGCCAAAGGGCAGCACTCTGAAGTCACTGCCCTTGATGTCGATGTTCTCCTCCAGGAAGCGCTCAGGCCTGTACTCTAGCGGGTTGCTCCAGACCTTCGGGTCACGCGCGACCGCCCACACGTTCACCATGACGTTGGCGCCCTTGGGGATGTTGTAGCCGCCGATCTTAACATTCGTGCTGGCCTTGTGGGGCAGCATGAGCGGCGTTGGCGGGTGCAGACGAAGGGACTCCTTGACGACGGCTTGCAGGTATGGGAGGTTTTGGAAGTCGGTCTCGGCCATGACACGATCACAGCCAACAACACGGTCCAGCTCCTCTTGCAACTTCTTCTGCACTCTGGGGTTCCTGACCAGCTCTGCCATGGCCCACTCGACTGATATGACTGTTGTGTCCATTCCAGCTGTGATCATATCCTGAACATGAGGAACAAGTCCGGGATGGTAAGAACTCACAGCCCAATGAGATAAGCAGGATTGCAAGTTCAGTAAATGACATAGATTGTGTACTTCTATAGTATTCATTTCCTATTCTGAAGAAACTTGACATTAAAAAAAATGGCATGTGCAAGATAGGAGGAACATGCAGAGGCATCCAACGACAAAGCTTTAGCTAAGTGGCCTACTAACCTATGCATTGTGCATTTTTAGTAGGTGAATGATTGTAACCATAAAGCACAACCTAATTTCCAACTAGAAAGTAAACATAGACATTTTCCAAATCCCACCATCTTACACCAACCTTGAGACAGTGACATCTCACCCAAAATTATCTGCTGAATCTGGCTAGACTAATAAAAAATCTTTGTGGCCTTCAGAAATCAATCGATGCAATAAAAGCAATGTAGCATGTGTGCAAAGAATGGAAGAATTGGGAGGGCATTGACATTTCATCTGATATTAAAATTTTAGCAGGGCATCTCATATGAAAGTAAAATAAAAGGTAAACTTAAGAAGACTTCTAGTAATCAGTGAGTGAGAAAGAGGCATCCAACATACCCATAGAAGTCCAATAACTGTGTCGTCACTAAGGTCATACTGTTCTCTGAGAGTGAAAAGTGCATCCACAAAGTGCTGCTTGGCACCACTCTCCTTGAGGGCCTTAGCATGCTCATCTATGATCTTCTTGGTCAGGCGATCCCTTCTCTCATTGTGGGTCATGTAAAGCTCCTCGTTAAGTGGACACAACCACCTCAAATACCAAATATACTCAGCAACAGAGAGAGATGCACCAATCTTGATCCCGTTGTTGACAATAGTCTTGAACTCACGCCCTTGTTCGTCAATGTCACCATTTGCATTCATGAACCGTTTCCCAAAAGCCAGCCTTGTTATATTGTTGAAGGCCACCATAGCAAGGTGATTCCTCACTACCATTGGCTTTTTTTCATTGCCTGAAAATAGCATATGATTAATTAATTAAAAACTCAACACTACTGCAAAACTCCTAACTGATTTAGGGTTCCAATTGTTAGGTAATGTAAACTGTTTCACTGTTGTACGTCATGCCAAATGTCATCTTTCCTTTTTGTGAGGCTGCCTCATGAATTAACAGCAACGATCAACAGCAGAACAATAAATGTTTTGCTAAATTATGTCAAAATGTTATCAGTTAGTGGTTTGCTTTGCAACTAACATTACAAAAAAGGAAGGCGCATAAACCAAATAATGTTTCCTACGCACACCAGCAAAAACCTAACACTGGCACAAAGGATCCATCCAGTAGCACACCAAGCAAGCCCCACATGCCAGGCACAGACATTGTTGGTGTTCATTGAAAGCATTCATTGGCAAAGAATGCTCCAACAAAATAAAGCTAAAACTTAATGTTTTACTTCTTCTGAATATCTATGCTAGCTCTTTTTTTTTGTTGAAAGAAACAAGCAGGAGAACTGGCTATTATATTGATAAAGCAAGAGATCACAAAAGGTTAAAAGAAAGAAGAAACTCTCAGGTGGCCCAAAGGCCGAAAGATACAAAATAGCTACTCGCCCAGGAAGGTTGCGCTAGGCATCTCTCTCTAGCTGGATCAAACCTTTGATTTCTCCTTGTTCTTGGCCACAGTCTGCCCCGGCTCGCAGTCCACACAAGGATTTCTCTATGCTAGGTCATATTGCCTATACTAAATCAACATATCAGAGAGAAAGATATGCTCAATGCTAGAGGATTGCATTGTACATTCACATGACTTGCTAAACTGCAACACAAGTTGAATAAGGAATTGAATACAAAGTCAGATATAATTTGAAAAAAGTCACTAGAAAGTTGAATTAACAAAGTTGACGCAAAGGGGCGAAGCACAAAATGGCATTCAATTAGGCTAACATATTCCTGATGAGCCACCAACTTGAATTTGGAGGATAATGCAGAGTACAATAACTTGATGCAGTTTCCATTTCTGTGCACGTGGCCACTGACCACTGACCAGCGATGCGATATAACAGGAAGGATGAGTTACCACTTATTTTCTGATGGATGATGTTGCACACCAGCATTCCACTTTGCCTATTGAACAAAGATTGCTCGCTGTTTCAGGGTTCAAGTGAACTTGATAAAGCATGTCACATACTTGGACTCCCATTTTTTGGATAATGCCGTAGCAATTAGTTCAAATGCCCCCACTAATGGCTCAAAAATCACATTCTAGATTAATTGCTCTTAATCAAATACCAATAGTCCAATACTGTAGTAAAACTGCCTAAGGACAAAAAGCCTACGTGGATTGTGCTCAAAGTCACAATTGAAGTTTTTATCAATCTGGTCAGTTTTTGTATGTAGAGCACCATTGATATTAACATGGCTCAGTGTTTCAGACAAATCAAGCTAAGATTTTTGGACAGATCAAACCAGACTCTTGTTGCCAAACAGTACAAGATAAGTTGCTCCTAAATTCACAATATAGAAATTGCTCTCAAATTGTATATGTAAACTACACCAATTCAGTACCAAAATGAACCTACATCCGTTGCGTTGATAAAACAAACCCAAGGTTCCTCAGCACACTGCAGCTGACCAATGAAGATTAACACTGCTGTCATTGTACCTACACTTTTAATTTAGCAAAATCTTAGCAATCCAGCTCTCTAACAGCGTGCATACCACGTGGTCATTTTGTGAGAAATGAACCCACTGGAGGCATTTCGACACAGCATATTCGTTTACTATTCCACCAGATCGGCCAAGAGTTGACATTTCCCCTACTACCCATTGCCAAATTGGCACAGAAAACCATCAAGAAACCTACGAAATGGCCGACCCTGACCTGGCATTTTCCTCAAGTACCGATGCAAACATCACACCAAGAAGCCTACAAAACAACTACGCATTGCTAATCCCAGCACCGTTTAGTTTAGCCGAGTCAACACGATCGAGCAATTCGTCACCAAACCCACCATCACAAGGACACCGCAACCAACAGCGACCCACCCAACGATTCTTCGGACCAAAGGTACCACCTTTTTTTGCACCAAACACCCTCGCTTTGTACAAAATTGCATAATCTCAATGTCCGGAGGTGAAAGAAAAGGCGTGAATGCTCTCGCTTGCTTACCCGGGGCGGTGGCGGCGCGGTGGACGGACTCGACCATGGCGGTGACCTCGTCCTCGCGGATGGGGCGCAGTGCCTCGAGGCGCTTGGGGGTGAAGAGCTCGAGGTTGCAGAGCTTGCGCACCTTGATGTAGTGCGGGCCGTAGTCCGCCCAGATCAGGTCCTGCCCGTTGCGGCTGAACCGCTGGGTGGATCGGTTCCGCGGCCGGTCGGCGAGCTGCTGGTCGTGCTCCTTGAGCACCTCCCGCGCCAGCTCCGACGTCGACACCACCACCGTCAGCGACGACCCGAACCACACCGAGAGGATCGGCCCGTACCGCTCCGCCCACTCCTGGAAGCACCGGCACCGCACCGGCTTGATCTGGCGCAGGTTGCCCACCACGGGCCACGACCGCGGGCCCGGGGGGAGGCGGCCGAGGCGGAGCCGGTCCAGCAGCGCGAGCGAGATCGGGATCGCCACGAGCGCGAAGACGAAGGGGAGAAGCGAGGTGTCCATGGTGGCGACGCGGTTCTTGGTTTGCTTGGTGGCTTGGTGGAAATTGTGGGGCGTTTGGTGAATTTATACGGGGGACGAAACTGATTCGGGTTTGGCGGTAGGTGGATGGGGCATAGCGAGCTTTCCTTTTCTGAAAGGAAAAAAAAATCTTTTATTTTAACTCCTAATAGAAAAATCTTTTAGCTTCTTGTGAATTCTAAATGGTAGTGGTACAGTGGGCTAGTAGTATAGTATGAGATATATATCAGCATGTTAATGTTCATCTGTTCTACAAATCCACACTCCTAATACTACTACTCCTACTCCTACTAGTTGATGATGGGTTGGTTGTGTGTTAGTACTGTACATGAGAGTGGCAAATTGGGGACTTTGTGTTGTTTACTTTTGTTTTTGCTATAATTTTCTGAGGACTTGAGCTCACCAACCACTGGGAGATACCAGGTGCTGCTGCTGATTTCATTTTGGAGGAGTGCACCGGCTGGTTGACTACTATTTTGTTCAAACAGTGAGCTGAGCTGGGCCTAAAAAGGGTAGGTTTGGGTTGGCCTGGAAATTCATTTTCTAAATTTAAAAATATTATTTTTAATTCTTGTTTGGAATAAAAATAATATTTAAATTAATTTGAGAATAAAAATATTTTAATATTGTTTTTACTAATTTCAACGGAATTTTGGGTTTTTAGACCGAAAATTAAGTCTCCGGTCAGTTTAGGACTTGGGAGTACTAGACTGCGCTGGAAATTCCAAAGTTCGGTCCACTGCCCCAAAAAAAAAAAGCGGTTCTTTACACAATAAACTACAATAAGCCATTCGGATTTAACTAACAGGTCCAATTACCGGTACATATGATAACCAGAGAAAAATTGTACGTAACCAGTCTAATTTTCGCACGTCTGGTTGGTGGTGGTTGTTTGATGTTTGGTGAGAGAGCGATTCCTGTGGGCCTGATTTCTGTGGGACGGCCGCATCTACGGCCTGACAAGTGACAACGGCTGACGGCTGACCTGACAAGTGACGACGCTGGTTTCATCTGTAATTTGGTACTTTTATACGGACTTTCGGCAAAAAAAAAATGGTACGAATTCTTTAAGATTTAATCTATTTTATTTAATAATTTAAAGATAACATTTCACTAATTTTATTTTCAATTATAAACTCCTTTGACCACGTCACAACGAGTGGCGTAGTAAAAGTATATTATCACATCACATATATCAGCGTAGTAAACGAGTGTTGTCACACCGCTCCTTTTTGACGTAATAAGGCTTAGCCCCAAAAACGAATCGTGCGCTGGCACGGAGGCCTAGGGCTTGAAGTATCTTGGCCTTATTCTGCATGCTGTTGTAGTGACTTCAAATGTGGCTTTACACACTCCTCGCAAAAAAAAAGGTATGGGCTAGCCCTGTGCCCTCATCATGGGCCAATAGCAAGCCAACAAGCCAGGTACAAGAATTGGATCCTCTCCAAAAAAAAAAAAATTGGCCAGAGGGCATGAAAGTATGAAACTGCAACCACCAAGCTAGTAATACCATTTACAAGCATTTTTATTTCGTACGAAATGGACACCAACTTTGATTTAGAGCAATTTATACATGGGTGTAACATGTAAATGAAAGGCACCCACTGAATATATAGACTAGTCTGTTACCAAAAAAAATACATACCATTTGCTAATTCTCATTTACAGTATATTACCGTTTCGCCAAAAAATATATATCTCCTGTTAACTTATTAAAACAGAGTCAAAAGAAGTTATCACAGTCACTCGCAAGGGCTATAAATTCACATATTAATCGGTGGAAAAATATAATGATCTACACCGTCGATCGTAGTGGGTTTAAATTATAACGGTCTAGATTAAATGAAAGAGTCCATATCAAGGATAATAAAACTAAAATTTAGAATATAAAATAAAATAAATAATTTGATTTCCACATAAACTCCTCGCTAGAAGAGTCAATGTCAAGTACAATAATACTGAAATTCGAATACAAATAAAATAAAATTAGCAAATTTATCTTCACATGAATTTCAAATTAAATTCCATAAATAATTAAGATTTGAAATAAAAAAATTGGAAATTAGATTTGTATATGAAATCCAACAAAAAAACTAAAATTCTAAGAGGAAAAAATTAGCAAGTTGATTTTCATATGAATTTCTAAGTAAAATCCATAAATAAATATGATTCGAATAAAAAAATTAAACAAAAATTGGACATTATATTTGTATACGAAATCCAAACAAAAACTGAAATTCAGAATAAAAACAAAATAAAATTAGAAATTTGATTTTGATACGAAATACAATAATTATAATCCAAATTAAAAATTAAATAATAACTGGCCATTAGATTTGTATACGAAATTCAATCAAAAAATAATTAAAATTCGAAACAAACATAAAAAGATAACAATTTGATTTAAATATGAAATACAAAGTAAAATCCATAAATAAATGTA
Source organism: Hsuehochloa calcarea (assembly GCA_036346395.1). Taxonomy (NCBI): domain Eukaryota; kingdom Viridiplantae; phylum Streptophyta; class Magnoliopsida; order Poales; family Poaceae; genus Hsuehochloa; species Hsuehochloa calcarea. The sequence goes on from CM070602.1 coordinate 8,796,231, forward strand.
ATTCAGAATAAAAACTAAAGAAAAAAATAGCAATTGGATTAATATATGAATTCCAAGAAAAAAGGATTGAAATTCAGAATAAAAAATAAAAAAATACAATTTGATTTTTATACGAATTCCAAAATAACTAAAATTTAAAATAAATTAAATTAATGTAGTAATTTGATTTGTATACAAACTCCGATAAAAATAACTAAAATGTTGAGGTCACGAAAGAGTGCGATGTCATCGATCTGTCCTGTAAGAAGACATTGACCCACGAGGAAGCGAAGAACCGGGGCAGCAACGACGGAGATGGGGACAATGTCATGCTACTCGATGGAGCCATTGAAGAGAAAATCCAATATTGATCAAGATTTGGCTTACTGTTGGAAATTGAAGCAAAAGAAGTTGCAACAGCGAGAAGAGATAGAAGTCACATGATTTGGCGGGCAGCCGGCGTATGAGGGAAGATAAGTTCAAACTAGGTCGCACTATGATGCATCGATGTACGCGTAAATAAGGTATTGTAATACATTATACTATATAAACTAATAAGATAATTTGTGGCACACATAATAAACGTATTGCTTGATATTAAATAGAGGTACATGTTCATGCATACAATTTGAAAAAAAAACAACTAATAGAGTAAAAATAAGGGTATACAGCTACATGATCTAGGCATGATAAAGAGTGGTTAGTTTCTAAGAACCTCAACAATTTATTATGCTAAATGATTTTCTTCCACCAAAGCACATAATTGAATTATGTTCCTCGTGTTGTAATTTCATTCAAGCTTCTATCGTCATCTTCAATGTTTAGGATATCTTAAAAGTATAAATAGCATATAAGATATATAAATAGCTTACAAGATGCGTAGATATATTCTCAAATATTTATAAAAACTTTAAAACAAATATAGTCGTGTAAATACACGGATCAGCCTGCTAGTTACTATGTATATTACAAGAGAAATAGATAGTACGGAGAGAACATGTATGCATTGCATGGCCATCACACCTGGTCCTGGTCTCCCGGAACACCCATCAAAATTCACCTGGAAAGACAGAGCGCCGTGAAGTAATCTCCAACGTATAGCAGCCAATCATGCCATTTTTAGTCGACGCCGACGACTGAGCGAAAGACTGGCTTAAGTAATTACACGAAGAGAGGTAGAAAAAAAAAACAGATTTCCACATTGAGATCACATGTCAATCCATTTGCCCTGTGGTGCAGTCTATGGACCATGATCGCTATATATTTTACAGAGTTAGGGAGTTTTTAACTTTATGTATGGTCGACAAAGAAATTACCGGCGGTGCTCACTGACACGTGGGCCCTCAGAGCTTCTACCCCATGCACAGCAACGGCATGGAGTATGATCACATGCCACAATAAAACAAATTATTATGCCCGAGTGGTTAGCTTCTTAAACCAAACCTATTTAAGTTTGATGGACCAACGTGTTCTCACCCAAAGTCAAAGTTGTCGAATTTCCCTCACGCATAGGGGCTCTTCTGAACCCGTGACATGAGCTCAAAGTGGGATTCTCATTATATTTTTGTATATTGGTTCGGTTAGATTGAACTCAGTTTCTACTGGCTCTAATTTCATATTGAGTTTTATGCACCAAACGATTCACTCGTAAACCTAAATCGTTGACAAAAGATGGTCAGCATAATACAAATCGTTGACAAAAGATGGTCAGCATAATACTTCAACATAACCATTGATTGATGCGCGTACAAGAACAAAGGGCTGACTGAAGTTTCCCGAACGAAGCGAACTTGTGCTGTCTGAATTGATCAGTTGATGGAACCGGGCACACATGGACTGACAAGATGCAATCACGCAGCAACAGAACTCTGGCTTTACTTATCAACAGTTCATCTTCTTTGTCCAACTCAATCCAGAATGGCATCACCCGTCCTTTTAATAAAAAGATTCCATGTTAACTATATATGATGCTCCATCTAGGTCATCTTCATGATCTCTCACGGCCATTGGTCTAGCCAGTAGCCACTACTGACTGCTTACTACCCAGCAAGTACCCTTTGCCTTTTCCATTGCAAAATTGCAAGACGCCAATGCCAAAGTTGCAACTTGCAACCCCAACTCTCAGTCTCACTCACTTTATCTGCCGAGCCAAAGAGCACAGCAAATTCCCACACACTTTGCTTATTTTAGGCAGAAAAAAAGACAGGCTTTGCTTGTATCTCTGAACGCCTGAGGGCTGTCTGAGTGGGGAAACCTGAATAAGCAGCAACTTGCCATCGTTGAGCTAGCCATGGTGTCCTATTTCACGGGTATTGCATTTTGCAGAAAGCATCGGCGCTTCTTTTTTGGTAGAACACGATCGATCGATCGATCGATAAAGCGACGTTCTTCACATCCTTTGATCAGTCTGCAGCTCAATGCAGGGCAAGCGATCGATCTGGCTATAGTTGTTGCGGATTTGTTAGGCTGGCCAACTAAAGCTTTGGTGAAACTTGCTGCAAGTGTAAGCGTGTAGATTCCTCTCGTAAAGGAGTTCTGAGCCTGGCAAAAGGAAGCTTTTTTTGCCTTTGACAAACGGATGAGCAGCTCGCTGCTCTGCAGTGGACAACGTTTATGTGGAGAAATGCTTGCGGGTTCCCTCTTGATTCTGCAACGCCGATTAGTGGTTTCCAATCCATGCAGGTGCTTCAGGTCATGACAAGTATTTTATCAAACAAAAAAAAGAGGTCATGACAATTACTAATTGATTTGATCTGCGGGTTATCATAGTGCTTGTGATCTCCTCCTCGTATGTAACTTGCTGATCTCTCCTTTTAATCATAGAGTTTGGTGTCCATTTTGGTTTTGCAACTTACGTAAGTATTAGTAGTACAAGGTTTTGCTATTTGTCTAGTGTGAACCAGTACACAAGGCCTGAAAAATTAATGCACTGCATCACTTTTCAGGATATCAGCCAACAAGTGGATCACAAAGAAAGAGAGCTCCTCATAATGCATATGTAACTAAAAGCAGAATACTAGTGTTGATGGACAACGGTATGAAGTTGGAAGTTTATACCTTGAAGGTGATTAAAAAAAGGCATATCAGAAGAAAAGAAAGATAATTTAGGAATTAAATAGAGAAAATTTAGCTAGGAAGGGGGTGTCCGCGTGACAGTAAGTCTGTGATCGAATAATTATTTAGGTTCAATCAAATTGCCACAACTTTTTCCTGGTTATTACTTCGGCGTATTTTCAACATCAAAACAATATAAGGGTAATAGAAGAATCATTATTTATTTTTTACATGAAGAATTATTTATTAATTATTGACTTTGGAAGCAGATGGTCAAGTTATCCGTGAACAACATTATATAGTAGTCTTTTTTCAGTTCATCAATTGATCTGTCAGATTGACACGCCAATGCTATCTATCTGACGATAAGCCCTGAGAGTTCGATCAGTTTAGTCCCTGCAACACCATAAATCAAGAAATGTGGGAGCATGTTCTGTCCAATCACCCTTCAGGGCATCTTCTATAGTTAAAGATAACTTTATCTTTAATATATGTAACATTATCTTTAGAGACAATATCTCCAATATATAGTCTCTAACACACTCTCTAATATTTATATTTTATAGTTTTTCGTTAAAACGGGCCCACATGCCAACTAGAATAGATTAATGTATCATATTTTGTTTCGCGTTATCCTGTCTTGTTTCACGTGCACGACAGTCTCTTCAAGAAGAGACGACATATGCTCTCTCTCTCTACTCCTCTCTCCTCCGTATAGGATTTTGTTAACGTGACATAGCTAAAAGACGACAATGAATACACTATTGGAGATGCTCTTATCTATCTACCTTACAACTACTCCTACTTCTTGTTACAATTGGGCTCATATATGTGTAAAGGCTCATTCACTCCTGAAATTCCAAAACATGCATGGGTAATCCTATATTGCCTAGCCAAGTGGTGGGAAAATAATTTATAAAGTGGAGTTCTTGTCATCCCTTGAATTATGTAACACATGATATGGGGTAACATGAGGAGGACTATAGCTAAAGTCACACACACACAAGTACGCACGCACATGCATATATTCGTGTGGTAATCGCGTAACTTGTTACTTGTGATTTGCGACACGCGATCGTGAACGTGTCGTGAACCCAATTCACCTTTCTTTTGCTGACTGTGTATTTCTCTCTCCATAGTCGAAGGTATAGACCAGTATGCACGAAGCCATAGATCGGTGTGGTCGAAGGCATAGAGCAGTGTGGTCGAAATAATGTGGTCGAAGGCATAAACCAGTGTAGTCGAAGCTTTAGACCAGTGTAGTCGAAACACTTTAGTCAAAGCCATAGACCGGTGTAGTCGAAGGCATAGAGAAATGTGTCGAAAAATAGTAGTCGGCTCCATAGACCAGTGTGGTCAAAATACACTGGTCGAATCGGCAAACTAGTGGTCGAATCTATAGACCAGTATATAATCAGGATATAACAAACACTTTTAATTACCATTAATTAGTTTTGAATTTGCATTTTCAGTGGTTTATTATGACAGTTACTAGAGAGTAATTGTCTCGACCTTAAAAAGATCTGGAGACGTCCAAACCAAACACGATGAATTAACTTCTATTCTCTTGTTCCTCCTCTCTATTCTACGGTGCTAAAGTGTTGTGCTGTTCGAACCAAGCTGTCCCTTCTCCTCGACGTGCAATGGGAAGGAGGGTGAGCGTATATCTCCGAACTATTACAGCGGAGTTCTCCTGCACGGGGCAACAATAAGGTTTCTGGGCAGCGCATCTGCGCGACCGCTTGATGCGCTCCATCATCTACGATCTGCACTGCTTCCTGTTCTTCATCGAGCTCGACTTCAAGTTGGTCGTACGACCACTCTATTCTATTATAATCATATTATTGTGTATGTTTAGAAGTACAATGAGTTATCTGCATTTAGTATCGATTTATGCATCTCTAGCTTATTGTGATCTTTACCTCATAATAAAATCTAAAATTAAATTATTGTCCACATTTTCAACAACTCAGAAACTTTATTGTGGACATTTTTGTGATTCAGCAATGACTGGTGCTTCTGATGCTATGAAACCTAAGAGATTTTTTGGTCATAACTTTTGTAGATGGCAGACAAGAGTCAAGTTTTGGCTTATGTCCTTGGGGTTGTGGTGGGTGATCCGACCACAGTATCCATTTACGATTGAACAGATTATGAAGTTCAACACAGATAACAATACATACTAACATACGAACCGACCAGCTCTATGATGTGTACATGGACTTCAAGTCCGCCACAGAGTTGTGAGATGCACTAGAGCACAAATATGCCGAAGCTGAGGTTGATCGTTGGCTCTACATGTACGAGCAATTCTTCAACTACAGCTATAGAAGATGCTAAATCGATAGTTGCACAGGCTCATGAGCTTCAGCTACTGGTCGGAGAGATTGCTCATTTGGATTGTGTTTTGCCGCCTAAATTTGTGGCTATAGGCGTTGTTACTAAACTTCCTGCTTCATGGCGGGATGTTGCCACTGGCTTAAACCACGAGAGGAAGAGATATCTATTGAGGATCTCATTGCAGCCCTTGATGTGGAAAAAATGGCAAGAGCAAAAGATGCACCAAGCATTTCTAGTCAAAACAATTAGATCAATGCAAATGTCATAGAGAAAAGATATGGCAAGAAAAACAAAGGATTTAAACCAAACAAGACAACTAGCTTTAAGAAGAAAATTGAGAAGAAGAATACGAAGAATATCACCTGCTTTGTGTGTGGGAAAAACGGTTATATGACAAAAGACTGTCATTTCTGCAAAAGTAAGGATGCTGAACAGCCAAAGAAAAAGGATGTCACCATGATCATAGGCAAGGCCTCAACGGAGAGTATGATAATTCACCTATTGTTTTTTCAGCGTGTCAATCCACTGATTGGTGGATTGATATTGAAGCTAATATTCACGTATGTTCTGATATCTCCTTATTTTCTTCTTATCAGGCAGCTAGGGCTTCCTCCATCCTAATGGGAATGGATCGCATGCTTCTATTCTTGGTGTTGGCATGATGGATCTGAAGCTTACTTCAGGGAAGATTGTCAACTTGAAGAATGTGCAACATGCGCCGACAATAAACAAGAACCCCGTTAGTGGTTCTCTCCTATGCATGGATTGTTATAAGCTAGTATTTGAGTCAATAAAATTGTATTGTCTAAGTTTGGTAACTTTGTTGATAAAGACAATGAGAGCAGAGGCATATTCCGCATAAGTACTAGAGTATTATCAAATCTGAATGTTGTAACTGGTTTGAATAAATATGATGCCAATATATAGCATTCTCGTTTTTGTCATATTGGTTCTGATAGTATTACTCGAATGTCTTTACTAGATTCAATTCTAAAATGTGAAATTATCAAAAGATTAAAGTGCCAAACTTGTGTGCAAGTAAAACAACCTCGAAAACCCTTTAAGGGGTACAAGAGGAAAAGAACTTGGCACCATTAGATCTTGTCCATTCTAATCTATGTGAGATGAATGGATTGTTGACAAAATGAGGCAAAAGATATTTTCTAACTCTTATTGATGATGTATCACGATATTGTTATGTGTATCCACTAAAAATAAAGGATGAATCTTTAAATTACTTTAAAATTTATAAGGCCAAGGTTGAGAATCAACTAGAAAAGAAAATTAAAAGACTAAGGTCTAATCGTGAAGGAAAATATATATATCATGAATCATCTCAATTCTGTTCTGGATATGGAATAGTCCATGAAGTTACACCACCATACTCACCCCAATCAAACGGGGTGACCAGAGAAAAAACCGGATACTAACAGACTTGGTGAATACCATGTTGGAGATTGCTGGTATACCTAAGATGTGGTGGGGGGAAGCTATATTGACATCAAGTTTTATAATAAACAGAGTAATCACTAAAAAGTGTGAGGTTACTCCATATGAGGATGGAAGGGGAGAAAACTCAATGTTAATTTTCTACGAACTTGGGTGTGTTTGGCAATGGTTAACAAACTATTGCAGAAAAAGAGAAAATTTGGACCTGAAACAGTCGATTGTGTCTTACTGGAATATGCTCATAATAGCACAACCTATAGATTTTTAGTAGTAAAATTAGAAACTCCTGAGATTATTGCTAACACAATAATAGAGTCCAGAGATGCTTTATTTTTTGAGGATATTTATCTTGTGAGAACTGCATGCGGTACTTCTCGAACAGAGGATAGTCAAACTACGAATTTTGAACCTACCATCTCTGAACCAACGAGTGATATACCACTAATTTGTGATATTCCTGAGAAATATAACAATTTAGTCGAAGAGTCTCCTCATAGGAGAAAGCGGCAAAGGGTTGAGAAAACGTTTGGCGAAGACTTTATTGTATACCTCATGGATGATGTGCCAAACTGTTGGACCGAAAAGGCGACTAGAGGGGGTGAATAGGAGCACGCTCACTTTTTCACAAATTATGAATTCAACACAATTTCACTCCAATAGCTATGAGAAAGCTATGAAGATCAATATACCAGTACAGCGGAAGACTAGTATTGAATCCAATTTACCCCCTAAATAATATGACAAAAATCAACACAAGCTAAAGCACAAATCAGTACTGGCGGTCTGCCCGCTGTGTTAGTGGTGGCCGGACCGCTGAACAAATCGGTCGGACCGGTGCCCTCGGGCGGTCGGACCATTGGGCTCGAGCGATGAAAATGACCCAGATGAAGTTGCAAATAGATCTAACTTTTGATTCTCAACTCCAAACTTCACGAAACTTGGTATACACCTTCTCCATGATATTAAGGACCTATTCCAATCAACAAATATGATAATTCTTGGACAAACAAAGATCATTTACGATCTGATTGGAGAAAGGTCTAAAACCGAGCAAAAGTGAAAACTAGATCCAATCGCTTGCTCGTGGGTGATTGATGATCACGATGATTCTAGATGAGTTCCCACACAACACAGCAAGCTAATCCATGTGACGATATCAAGCAAAAACTCGTGGATCAAATAAAGCCCTAAAATCACAAAATTGAAAGCAAGAACGAAAAGAGACTTATCTCAAGCAAACCTTGCTAGATTAAAACGTGATTGATGCTGGATTACACCTACTCTATCAAGGATCAGTGGTCAATCCAAGAGCACAAAAATCCAATCAAACCTTCAAGAACCCTAGCCTCCACGCCTAGCTCTCCCTAAACAAAATTAGGGTTTTCTAATATAAAGAGGGTTGAGAGATGGTGCAGCCACCACCTCTCCTATTTATAATGGAGGCTTAGACCTTCTAGAAGTTTGATCCTATTGGGCTCCCGTTAAGGCCCACTAACAAACGGGTCACACACGCACGCTTCGCAAAGCGCCGTCTTTAACCTTTTGACCTAAATAGCTTCACCTAGTGCCATCTTGCGCCTCGGATTTGCTAATAGGTCACCCTTGTCCATCTTGCGTCACGCTTGAGTCATTGACCTCACCCGGCGTCGTCGATCGTTCTGGACCTCAGCTCTCCAAGCCTAGTCCCGATCATCCTCGCCGTTGACCGTCGTTGACCACCAAGCAACCTGCACAACCATAGACAAGTAAACCAATTTTGGAAACAAGTTCTTCACAACTTGACCCTTGTTAGTCAAAACATGCATCATGCAATACATATGCCCTGAAACTCATGACTTTGACCTAACCAACGAACAACGCCGCCACGAAGGCCGGCGTTCAAGTGACAACCGGTCCGATCGCCCCTCAGGGCCGGTCGGACCTCCAGCCTTGCTGGTCGGACCGCCAGCTATAGGCCGGTCCGACCGCCCAAAAGGACTTAGCCGAATTTCAAGCCCTGAAATTCCGAAACCTTCTGAAAATTTAAAACGAATAGAACTTTTAACTGGAGACTCCAAAAATTATGGGACCAAGTGCAATAGAATCCCCTCTCTTGCCTACACCCTTTATTTTTGGCCCAGCTCAATTTGACACTATTTGGTCACGCCGGTCCGACCGCCGCTCATGGCGGTCCGACCGATTTGGGACCGGTCGGACCGCCATGCTATGGCCGGTCAGACCGCTTGTCACCTGACAGTTATGAAACTTTATCGAAAACACGTGAAACGACAAACCATAAACTCCATTGCCAATTGTCACATCATCCTAAGATCTGGAGCATATCCCCATGATATCCACACAAACACTCTTTCAGATGCTTATGCATTACTTGATGCTGAGTATTGAAAAGAGGCAGTCCATAGCGAGATGGATTCCATCATGACTAATGGGACTTGTGAGATCACTGATTGTCCTATCGGGTGCAAACCTGTTCGATGCAAGTAGATTTTCAAAAAGAAAATAAGACCTGACGGTACTATTGATAAATACAAGGCAAGACTTGTGGCCAAGGGTTTTACCCAGAAAGAAAGTGATGATTATTTTAACACTTACTCTCCTGTTGTCAGATTAACTACCATTCGAGTGCTCATTGCATTAGCTGCTTCCCATAGTCTGCACATCTATCAAATGCATGTGAAGACAGCTATCCTTAATGGAGAATTAGAAGAAGAAATAAATATAGAGCAACTGGGTGGTTTTGTGATTTCTGGACAAGAAAACAAGGTGTGCAAATCAATCAAATCATTGTTTGGCCTAAAACAAGCACCTAAACAATGGCACGAGAAGTTTGGTAAAACTTTAACATCTGCCGATTTTACTGTGAATGAGGCAGATAAGTGTGTATTTATCATTATGGTAGGGGTCAGTGAGTGATTTTGTGTTTGTATGTCGATGAGATACTTATATTTGGGACTAACACTGCTGTTATTGACGAGGTCAAATCTTTCTTATCTAGATGTTTTGATATGAAATACCTTGGAGAGGCATATATTTTTTTGAATATTAAACTAATAAAAAATGAGAATGAGATTACTTTCAACCAATCCCATTATGCTGAGAAAATTTTTAGTCGGTTCGGTTTTGAGAACGGTAAGATTTCCCCAACTCCTTACGATGCTAGTGTTAAGCTTCGAAAGAATCAAGAATTAGGCAAAGATCAATTGAGATATTCACAAATTATTGGGTCCCTTATGTATCTATCTGATGCCACAAGACCTGACATATCATTTGTTGTGAGCAAATTAAGTCGGTTTACTTCTAACCCAAGAGATGATCACTGGGAGGCACTTAAGAGAGTGTTGCACTACTTGAGAAGTACAACCTCATATGGAATTCACTATATTGGGTATCCATCTGTATTAGAAGGATATAGTGATTTAAATTGGATCTCTGATGCATATGAGATCAAAGCTACAAGTGGTTATGTCTTTACCCTAGCAGGTACTGCAGTTTCATGGAGGTCGTGTAAACATACCATATTGACGAGGCCAACCATGGAAGCAGAACTTGTAGCACTAGACACAACCACTGTTGAGGCCGAATGGCTTAGAGAGCTTCTGTTGGACTTGCCACTGGTTGAGAAACCAATACCGGCAATCCTAATGTACTGTGATAACGAAACAGTGTTGATTAAGGTTACAAGTACGAAGGATAACATGAAGTCCTCCAGACATGTGAAGCGTAGGCTTAAATCTGTTAGAAAAATGAGGAATTTCGGAGTTATTACTGTGAATTATATATGCACTGAGAAAATCATGGACCCTTTCACAAAGGGGCTAGCACGAAAGGCGATTTCTGTTACGTGTGTGAACATGAGAATGAGGTTCATTGGAGTTACAACTCAACAATAACCCATACTTTTTTATTGAAGATCTCGTGACTTAGGCAATATGAAAACAAGTTGATATTTGAACAAGAGAGTACATTTTAATAAAATTTGAACCAATGTCCTAATAGACAAAATATTCTCAACTGTATGAAAAGATAGCTTAAAGCCTTAATATATTCTAGTGTCCAATGAGGGAAAAATGTATTAGGCTGCAGGATACCTAAAATGGATACACCTACTGAGCTTAACTGTGAGGTCACAGTTCACAAGAATAGGACATTCTGTAGAAAACTCATGAGCAGATAAGGGAGCATGAACCAAATAATGTTTCATTTAGGCGTAGTTCTTTGACATCCTAGTATCAGTTGAGATTTCAAGTGAAATCTAATCACGAAAAGCTATGAATCCAAGACATAGTCCATTCATCAGCTGTGAGAAGATGAATCTTGTTATTCTATGTGCAAGTTCAACCCGTACGAGACTTACACTGAAAAACTGGAATATTAACAACCCTTCAGCATAATAGTCTTTATCACCCTTTTTCTGCTTGTTTTGGAATTGGTGCGGGGTTGTTAGAATTGGGCTCATATATGTGTAAAGGTTCATTCATTCCTGAAATTCCAATGCATGCATGGTTAGTCTCATATTGTCTAGCCAAGTGACGGGAAAGCAATTTATAAGGTGGAGTCCTTGTCATCCTTGGAATTGTGTAACACATGACATAGGGTGACATGAGGAGGGCTATAACTAAAGTCACACACATGCACGTATGCACGCACGCGCGTATATTCGCGTGGTAATCGCGTGATTTATGACTTGTGACGCGCGATCGTGAACGTGTTGTGAACCCAGTTCACCTTTCTTTTGTTGACCGTGCATTTCTCTCTTTGTGATCAAAAGCATAGACCAGTGTGCTCGAAGCCATAGGCCGGTGTGGTCGAAGGCATAGAGCAGTGTGGTCGAAATAATATGGTCGAAGCATTAGACCAATGTAGTCGAAACACTATGGTCGAACGCAAAGACCAGTGTGGTCGAACGCAAAGACCAGTGTGGTCAAAATATTGTGGTCGAAGCCATAGACCGGTGTGGTCGAAGGCAAAGAGAAGTGTAGTCGAAAAATAGTGGTCGGATCCATAGACCAGTGTGGTCGAAATACATTGGTCGAAGCTGCAGACCAGTGGTCGAATCTGTAAACCAGTGTATAATCATAATATAATAAGCATTGCTTAATTACTATTAATTGGTTTTGAATTTGCAGTTTTTAGTGGTTTATTATGACAATTGCTAGAGTATAACTTAAAAAGATCTGTAGACGTCCAGACTAAACATGATGAATTGACTTCCATTCTCTTGTTCCTCCTCTCTGTTCTCTGTTCTACGGTGCTGAAGTGTTGTGCTGTTCGAAGCAAGTCGTCCCTTCTCCTCGACGTGCACTGGAAATGAGGGTGGGCGGATATCTCTGAACCATTATCTCAGAGTTCTTCTGCACGGGGCGGTAATACGGTTTCTGGGCAGCGCATCTGCGCGACCGTTTGCTACGCTAGCATCATATACGATTTGCACTGCTTTCTGTTCTTCATCGAGCTCGACTGTAAGTTGGTCGTACGACCACTCTATTCTATTATAATCATATTACTATGTATGTTTAGAAGTACAATGAGTTGTTTGCTGTTAGTATCGATTTATGCATCTTTAGCTTTTTGTGATCTTTACCCCATAATAAAATCTAAAATTAAATTATTGTTCACATTTCCAACACATCTATGGTTCTCTGGTTAATTGCTCAAGGCTTGATGCTGTAAAGTGATCGCTCAAGTTACCAGAAAGCACCATGTGGCACTATAATTCTCAGTGGAGTCTGAATCCAAGTCCATGAGACAAAATTCTGGGTGACGACATAGATGTGCATTTGTACAAGTAGTATGGTAAGTGGTAACTGTGATGTGGTGTTCATGAAAGGAACTTTCGATGAGTGAAAAACTTTTTTGACAAGTATGCTTTGTAGCGTACTTATATAACCACAGCACTCAAGTTTGCCGGACTGTGCAATGTCATGCCTGATTCACGCTTATCCAGTTGGTCGCAACCAGGCTTCAAAATTTCGGACGAAATTCGGTTCTACTGGCCACCCTGGTTAAATTTCACACCGGCCAAAAAACAGGATTCATACATGATCTTTGTCAAATATGAAAGACATTCAGAACCGCATCTAAACACATAAGCGCATGTTCTCCTTATAGGTTTAGAAAGGGCAGGTCTTGTGTTTGAGTCCTCATAACTATAACTGCACTTTTTTATATCTTTTTTTGTTTTAACATCAAAAATTCAAATTTTCATTTGAAAATTTCATATGAATTCAACCGAAAGTTTCCAAAAATCGGTTCTATCGGTGACCCCGAAAAAGATAAAACTGGTAATCAAAACCCTGGTTGCAACAAGGAAATCACCAACTCATGTCAGACAGCATTTTGGAACCGAATTAATTGATCTTGGATTCTCAGACATGCGTACATGATACACACCGTCTCATGTCTCTTGCAAGCTAATACAAGTATACAACATAGAAGAGGTAAAGACAAAATAGCTTTTGCATGTTCTAAAAAAGAAGCAGCAAAACACCACACTCTTTGAAGAACAGAGAGGTAGAACTAGTAGAAATTAGTGTAGTAGTAGCTCAACCAAACATAACAAAACAAATATGCCACCCTCCTAGTGGATATATTTGGACATGTTTGGAATGTAGGAATTTCACGGGAACATTTAAGAAAACAGTACAGTTCCTCTAAAATTCCTAGTACAGTTCCTCTAAAATTCCTAGCGCAAAACCTCCGTTCCAAACGGGTCCTAGTGCGTGCTTCGTAGACGAACAGTTCAGAATTCAGAGATCTTAAGCAGACAGTCAGCACTTGGACAACTTCTCCTCCTTTCAGAGCCAACTTATTGAAGTTTCAGTCTTATCAAACTGCACTAGCTCCACGTCCATTGGAGGATGACCTCACGCCATTCGTTTTGTTGCATTCCGCATCATCTCCAGCACCGGCGATCTCCACCGAGGCCGGCACGGCATCCGAAGTTGCTCCCTCTCCCTTGGAGGCCACCGGCAGCACCGTCTTGGCGTCCGCCTCCATCTCCTGCGTCTCCTTGTGCTTGCCCCAGAGGACAGCGTAGAGCCCGATCACGATCAGCACGGCGCCGACGACGCCCCCGAGGTATATATTCTCGGCGAGGATGAAGGAGCCCATGACGGCGACGATGATCATCATGAGCGGGCTGAACGCCGAGGCGAACACCGGCCCGGTCTTCTGGATCACCAGTCCCTGGACGTAGTAAGCTAAGCTCGACGTCACGATGCCCTGAAACAACACATTAAGAACTCGTCGTTAGAATGTCTACTTTGTTGAAAGCAAGAGATCATGGGGATTCGATCGTTGGATGGACATCGAGCGCTAACGTACGGCGTAGGCGGCGGCGAGGAGGTTCATGTCGAAGCCGATGGTCCAGACGGAGGTGCGGCGCTCCATGACGAAGGTGACCACGATGGCCTGCAGCGTGCCGACGAAGCAGATCATGGTGGTGAGCGAGAGCTGGGCCGAGTACTGCTTAATGGTGTGGGTTTGCAGGATGAAGAGGGAGGCCCAGGCGAGGGTGGCGATGATGACGAAGAGCGAGCCGAGGAACCAGTTCCTGCCGGTGGGGTCGACGGCCGCGACGGGGGCCTCCGCGCGGCCGTGGCCGCGGGGCTGCACGTGACTGGTCCAGGCCATCTCCATCAGCGGGCCCTTGTAGAGGGTCATCAGTATCGCGCCGGCCACCGTCACCACCGTCCCGGCGATCTTGGCCTGGCACCTCACCTTCTTGAGGTCCACCTTCTCCATCCTAGCGTGCGTCACAGTCGAACAGCGTGCAACGTTAATTAGCCTAATTTGTCCAGGTTTTATGCATGCACATATACACAAAGCTCGTCGGAGAATCGCACCTGAAGATCACCGCCATCACGAAGGTCATGGCCGGCAGGATGTTGCTCATCGCGCAGGCGAAGGTCGGGCCGGTGAACTTCAGCCCGGCGTAGTAGAAATTCTGATCAATCACCGGTCTGCAAAAGGAACAGGTGAAATGAGCCTGTCATTCCAGAGATGATAAGCATTTGCTTGCCAAAAACAGAATCCTCCATTTCATGTTGGAGCTTCCACGTTGGGTTTGCACAAACAAAGTCACACGATGCAGTTAGGCACTAACCCGAGCAGCGCAAGGACGAAGATTTGGAAGAAGATCGACCACGTCATCCTCGGCCTCACCTTTCTGCCATTTTCGAGTGGTACATCAACTTTCGTCAGATGATCAATGTAGACTAACTAAGATGATCAACGTAATTCTCTTCTTCTTGAAATGAATGGCATGGCAGAGCTTCTGCCCTTAGTTTCGGGAAAAAAAGTGCACACTAGCAAAGAGAAATAGCATGCATGGTTTGTATGCGATGCCTGACTAGTAGCTACCTCTCGAGGACCAGAGCGAGGGGAGCAATGGCGACCGTCGCGAACGCGTGGCGGTACACGACGAGCACGTAGTGGCTCATGCCGTGGTTCAGGGAGACCTTGGTGATGACGTTCATGCCGGCGTAGCCGAACTGCAGGGAGATCATGGCGAGGTAAGGCTTGGCCTTCTCGAGGAAACCGCCGCAGAAAGCCATGGCGATCGAACTGTTTCGATCTAGCTAGACAGATAGCAAGCGATGATTATATTGGATTTAAGGATGGGCGCAATGGCAGGTGTTAAGAACTCAAAAGATCGAGTGAAGCAAGGCTCTTAATTATCTGAAATGGGGGGAGTTGATCGCTGTATTTATAGGGTTTGTGGGAAGGGTGTTTTGGTAATTTGCGCCGTGTTTTGAGTGACAGTGTGAGTAAGGTAGTCCCAGGCAACGCTGGATTCGTATATTCCGAAAATGTAGCCCTGCTTCGTTCAGTGGCTTCCGAGTAGAATTCCGGGCCCGGTTTTTAGGGAAAGGGGCAGCTCAATTTTATTCTCCTGCTAATGGGTTCGTGCGTGGAGCAGAGCAAACATGAAGAATCAGAATGTGGCCGGTGCTTAACTGATACTACTAGCGCACATCGTTATTTCGATGGAGATTACAGTGTGGATTCTAACCTCTACAAATTGTGGTTTAAGTCCTCTATTACAAGCGCATGATATTTCCAAATCATGTGTGCTCAAAAGGATTATATTTGAAAATAAGTTAGGCGGGGTTATTAATAAAAATAAATAGAAAAAATGTTAAATAAAAAATGTAACAGTCTCAGTTTTAGTAAACAGTAATTAGATGCTTTTCATAGCATCACTGTTTATTTTGAAACTTGAGTATGTTGTTACAATCCAAAATATTGATTTGCTATTTCTTTTTGTCTCCACCCATCTCAGCCATCCCTTTTTGATCAAGTGGCTGGTTTTCTTGGGGCTTCTGTTGTTTCCTTGCTGCTGCTAACGAAGGCAACACAGGGCAGCTGCAGCAGCTCTCTTTCCATCTCCTTTCTTTCGGTTGGGAGGCAGTGCAGCCGAGCAGTGAGCTTCAGCTTGACCTGGCTCAGACACAATGACCTCTTTTCCTTTTCTTCTTTTGGTTGGGAAGCGGTGTTTTGTCGGCATGTACTCAGAGCGCGACCCTCTTTCCTCTCTCTCTTCTTTCGGTTGGGGAGCAAAGTCTTGACCAACATGCAACTCTGAGTAGCGATTTCTCCTCTCTTTTTTTTGGTGAGGAGCATTTCAGAGCCATCGAGGCGGAAGCGGTGACAAGTTGCCACGCATCCCTGCTCTAGAACCCACTTCTTTTGCTTTGGAGATTTAACCTTCCTAGCTGTAGTGTTGAGCCACTGCCATTCTTGACTGCAAGTGTTGCTCATACTGCTGCTCATGCTTTCTTCCTTATCAGTGGAAAGTGAAGTAGCTCCCAGTGAACCGAGCCAGGAGAGCATCAAGTGGGGATTTCTGTTTTGGTTAAGCTGGGAAGGGGACTTGGGAGTTTTTCCTGTTGTGACCAAACCCTTAATCCCATTTTCTTCTACTCTAGCCGAAACAAAGTAAGTCTTTGTGTATGAAAAGATTAGTAAGCAATTCTTTTTAAAATCATCACGAGCTCTGTTCTAAACTGAAAAGCTGCGATTGAGTGAAATCACTTTTGATAATTAGTTTGGGCTAAAGATTAAGAAATTGTTAACCTGTAGTTTTAGTTGTGTAACTTCACTCTAGTCTGCATATCATTTTGTTCATAGCATAATACTTAGCAAGCTTGCAATTTCTGCAACCTGTATAGCAGTCCACTGCACCTTGTCTATTTTCGGTTTCTAACAGTGCGACAATTTCATTTCCTTTCTCATCACTTAGTCTTTGAATGGTTAAATAGACTTTAGTTAATTGTTTAGCTACCACTTTAGCAAGCATAGTGTTTTGTCTTAGTGAAAGAAGTGGCGGACTTCAACCTTTGCAAAGGACTTTGGTAGTCGTTGTGCATTGTCGGTTTTCGGTTGGACTAGTAGTGCACACAACATCTTTATTTCTTGTCAATTCTGTTAGCAAATGGTGGGTTAACTTCCTAATCTAATTAGGAATACTCTAAGCTAAAGTATAGTACTTTACTTGTGAATATTTAGTGCAGACAAACTTCATTTGGCATATGTCTGTTCAATTTGTGTGAAATCAAAGCGCAATCCAGTTTGAACCGAATTTTGGTCTTGAGTGTCCACTAATGTTTAAAGATGAGCTAGACTTTAAAATATACTCATTTGACTGTAATTTAATCTAAGAATACCAATTTCTCTTAGCCTAATACATCAGATAGTTTTCTTTTGTGAAATAGCACGAGTTTGGTTTTGTCAAATCAAAACTGCTTGTTTTAATTGAGTGAAAATTGCTAATTAATGTTAAGGGATGCTAGGTGATAAGTTAAACTTGTAGAGGTACTTATCTAGCTTTAACTCCATCTTGTATGTCAATTGTTATAGTCTAATGGAGCTTCAAGTTTGCATCTCTAAATCTGTCCGAATTTGATTTCAAAATCTGATTTTGCTTTACTTTGTAAGCCTCAAATTTTGATGACTACTTGTATTTGATGCTAAATAGTATGCTAGGCTATAAGTTTTACTCATTATCTAGTTATCTAAGCAAAATCATTGCTTGGTTCATAGCAAAAATCAGCAAGCCATCACTTTGTAATCAGCCCAAATCTCATTTTTGCTAAACCTGAAACTGTAGCAGTCTAAACCGAAATTGATGTTGGTTGATAGCTGATAGTAGGAGATGAATTAGACTTAGTATATTTCTCATTTAGTTGAGGATTAGCCCAGAATATCATTTTCTTCTAATGTCCTAGTTCATCAATCGATTTTTGTATACACTTGATTTTGGTTTTGCTAAAACACAGAAACACATAATCGATTTTGATCATCCTGTTTGTGAATGCTAGCTGATGCTTTGTGGTGAATTAGGTTTCGAATATTACCCTTTAGCCTTGGCTTATTCAAAAACATCAAGTGCTCATAATCTAATGAAGCATCTAATTCTTTCTTTGCAATCTATCCAAATTTACGGTTTTGCTAGAACACAAAGCTGTAGCTTCTGGTTTTCTCATTTTAGTCTTGCTACTCTTTGGTGGTCATGCCGACCACATGTAACCTATTGTTAGCTTCTATTCCTTCTAGTAGAGAGTGCAAGTGTTGAGTAAATGTCATTTTAGAAATTTGAAATTCTAGTTCTATACTAATCAAATCTGAACCTGTAATGCTTTTCTAACCCATTAAATTCTGATAGCATGTGGTAGTAGCTATTATATATGGGGTATTGTCCTTGAGTAAGGTATGACTTAAGCATGTTGTTAAATATGCATTGAGCTATTGATCATGCACTCTTTTCTGCATTTTGCTCTCTGCCATTTTCTTGCTATTCATTGGACTTTTGTGTTTTAGATACTGGTTCTTCTGAGATTGTTGAATCTTTGGTTGAGCCACCAGAACCTGAACAAGAGGTTATCTATTATTACCAAGGCAAGCTTCCTCTCTGCACCATGTTGATCCTAATCTTTTGAGCTGTAGATTTATAAAATACGGTGACTTTTTGCATGCAATTTTCTAAAAGACTATTTATGTTCTGTTCCTAGTTAGCTATGACCAGAACTTATGGCTTACCTTGAATTGATCATACACTCAACCTACGATAGCATGTGGTGATATAATACTAAATTTTCAATTTTGCTTAGCCATGCAGTCCATAGAACGGTAATGTTTGTGAGCTTATCTTGTCAAACACAGGAACAACAAATACATTTCTATTTTTGTTGATTCTTTGTTCGATATATTTAAATTTGATATTAATCTAAATCTTGTTGTTAAACTTAATTCAAATCTGGACAAGTGGATACTAGTGATGGTGCCTAGTGCACGAGAATGGGAAATGTGGATGACTTATGCAGGTTGATTAAGGATGAACTCTGACGGCCCAATTCAAGCACCAACGTACTTCCACATGCGGTGTATGGTATTTGTTTGGTTAAGTAAAGGGTTAATATTATTGAGTTGGATCTGGAGAGTAAGGACATGTGTATTGATTTCATATGGCATAGATGCTTAAGTCTTGGGCCGTGTCGTATGCCATGTGGAGCTTATATCGATATCGGATGTTCTTAGAAGGGTAAGGCGTAGATGTGTTACATCGCATGTACGTACCTTGAGGCCCGATCTAGCGGTGTAATATGTGTGGCTAACACGAGTTTGCATTTAATTGGTGGGTCGGCATTCCTGTACAACATGTGAACCTCGGTTGAATATATGCTATCGATCGTTGTTTAAGCGGGATCGGTGTCACATGGGTCATCCAACTCAATAGTGTTAACTTGTTGAAAATTACGAATCTTAGTTTACGGTAGGCATACCAAAGGCGGTGTGCTATTATCCTAGGGGCTACGGGCTAACTAAGTCGTGTGGGTAAAGATGTACACCCTGCGAGGATTAAAACTATTGAATAGCCGTGTCCACGATTCACGGACAACGCTTGGATTGATGTCACTGTATAGCATTTGCTCTCATTTGGGTTTTGGAAATTTTAATTTCGGCATGAGTAGTGTCATGCTTGGTTTGGTAATGATCGGTGATTATTATTGATCTTTTTTATGCTTATGTTCAATAACTTCTTGTTTTTAGTCCAAATTGAATTATTAAAGCTGCTTTGTCAAAAGTTAGCAATTGTAAGTTAATATGTATCGCTTTATGCAAATTGAAACCATTAAGCCTTACATTGATAACCTTATGCATATAAAATTCTATTCCTTTGTATAGGTTCTTCTAAACACTTTCTTTTATTAGTTTGTGTAAGACTTCTTTGAGTACCTTTCGTACTCGGGGTTTATGACCTCTTGTTGCGGTGAGGATGGATATCTTTATGAGATGCCCGTTAGCGCCGATCACAGGTGGCGCTAACGAGTAATGCTAGTTCTAGCCTCCACGCAATAGCTGCGGGATAATGGGGCCATTGGTGGTTTTGCTTTTATGTTTTGTTTCATTGTTGCTCTTTTTGTTAATGACCCAAGGTCATCTGTTTTTATTGATCTTGTAGCAACCTAGTCTTTGTATCAACCAAATTTGGAGATGTAATTATTGATGTATAATTATGTGAATGTATGACTTGTATGTGAATGATGCAATGTTGTTTAAGGAATATATGTGCAATATTCATGATCTTGGAAATATTGCATGACATATATCAAGAACACGAATGTTGAAATTGTTACTTGTTATCATTATGCTTTTAGTATGATTCTTAATAAAGGATTTGCATTGTTCTTTAAATAAGAATTATGCTATCGATATAATTTTAATAAGGCACATTTCAATAATTGAGGGTCTCACACGTTAATATCGAGCATCGTGTGCTGTAGGATAGAATTAGCATGGTTGTTGCCTTTAGTGAGTCTCTGTGATATTATTTTAACATAATTAATTTCTAAAAGATCTAAGCATCTTGTCTTTTACTTCTTATCTTCTTTTAGTATCAATTCTTATCCACCTCTCTTTTGATCAGTTTCTTACCTACCTTGTCTTTTATCGTAGATGAGTGGTGGTATTTGATTAAGGAGACTCATGTAGAAGGTGTGGGCGGGTTTCGACCTTACTTGAGACATGATGTGGCGAGCTAATTTCACTTATCGGCCAGTATGCCATCTACCGTAGAGGCGAGGGCACGGTATGGAAGAGTACCAAGCTATCATTAATGTGATCGCCAGACAGGTGGTGGGTAGTGTTCCCTACTGCATCCATGTGCGTGCCACCTCCGAGTCTATGGTCATGCAGGGAAGGCTGCGTGGGATGATGAGCCTCCTTCGTCATGATTTGTGGTGTCTCTCGACCACCCTATGTGCACTTCCCAAAGCAAGGCCCTAGATCGGATGTGGTTACGTTTGATGAGATCTGATTTGGAGAGGACCCATCGTCTGCGAGTTAGCTAGGTTGGTCCGTATCATGGCCCAAACCTATCAGCATCTCGTGTGCGAGTTATGGGAGACCGCCATCGTTTGCACGAGGCACAGGAATATTTGAGGCTTGGTGTTGCCACGAACCGCGTTCCTCGTAACGTGCTTTATGGCAACAATGAGATTCCACCAGCTGCCACTGTACCCCAAGGATGGCGACTTCCAGAAGTTCCCGGACTGGTTCCTGTTTTTGGTCAGTGTCGTCAGGCCAGGATGTCTGCTGGATTTCCTCGCACTCAGCGGCCTACTCACTCTGGGGACATCATCTGCTGTTGGGTTCTCCCACTCGTCTCATTAGCCCATCGAGACCCTTTGAATCTTTGGTTCACTGAGGCTCATTTGCTAAATGAGTTTCCGGTGAATTTTAACAAGACGACCATGTTTAGGGTGAAGGATGTAATCGGCTTTAGCTGTGTAATAGGCTAGTAGCTGTCCATTAAGTAGTGTGTAATAGCATAGCCTATGTCTGTAAAAATATTGTGTGCTAACGTTTGTATTTTAAAACATGGTGAGGTAGTGGCCGACTTGTGTATTTTGGGTATAACATGTTTCCTGTTGGCTATTAATAAAGTGGATCACGGACTTTTGGTTGTAATTGAGTGTGTTATAGTCTTTGTTCGATCGATATTTCATGGAATGGAAGCCGCATCTTTTCTTGTAATTTGTGCGGTTGTTTTTGGTGTTAATTGGTTGCATATCATGACATCTTGCATGCTTAGGTTTAGTATTTAATTATTTTCTTTCTCCAAAGTTTGTATGTGTTAGCACGAGTGTATCCTTGTTATAATGTTCACCATTATATGGCAGGGATGCAGGACCAACCACTCGATCGCGAACACAACAAGAGGAGAGGTTCTCCACCTGTTCTTGGACTCGGGGAGCGACGGACCCTTCCGGATCCCATGGTCCGCAAGGTGGTAGGCGGGAAGAGGAGCTTCCTCCACCACCTACTATGGCGGATGTGCTCATGCAAATTGGCGCAACCGCATGGACGAACACGCATCTTGGGCGGTGCGCTCAATACCTCTTCCATTACTCCACCGGTGGTAGGCGGGAGTTCGCATGGGCGAGAAGTCTTGCGACTTTGGCGGACTAATCCGCCGACATTCTCTAGCTCCGGGATCCTTTGGAGGCGGAGGATTGGCTTAAGGAGATTAAAAAGAAGCGACCATTGCCCGGTGTTACGAAAGGAGAAGGTCTGTATGCTAGCTACCGATTGGTGGGCGGCTAGCAATTGGTGGGATAATTATCGGCTATCAACCCGCGGATATACTCCTACGGCTTGAGTTCATGGAGGCCTTTCGCGAGGCCCATATACGAGGAGTGATGATGCTCAAGCGGCGAAATTTCTCGCTCTCAGCGGTAAAAAATCGGTGACCGAGTACCTTCATGAGTTTAATTTTCTTGCTCGATGCGCTCCGGCGATGTTTCGACGGACGCTCGTCGTCGAAACCGTTCATGAATGGTTTATCGAAGAGTTGCGATTGGCTTTGGCGGTACAAGATTTGAAATTTCCAACATCTTGTGGACAAAGCCATTATTGCTGAAACTAAAAGCAAGGCATTGGAAGAGTCGCGAGCGGCAAAGGTTACCCAATTTGCATCCGATGGCCGTTCGGTCGGACGCGTCGTGGCGGCCTCGACCTTCCGGCGCCGATTTGGTTCCACCTAGGGCACGATGTTGCCTTTCGCCCCGCCACCTTACGGCGGTCCGACCTAGTGGACCTGAACCACTGCTGCGCCATCAATGTCGGTAGGGTGTGATATGCTATCATTGTGGGCGCCGGGGCATTTTGCGTCGATGCTTTGCTAAGGCAAAGGGTTGCCACTGTTGACCATCTCCGGCTCTTGTTAGTCTGCACCTTCTCCAAAGGCGGTTGCTAAGCTGATCGATTCGGCCAGCGGCCGTGTAAATCAATTAGCTTCTTGAAGAAGCGGTAGAGGCACTGAAGTTATCCTTGGTATGCTCCTAGTTAATTCGGTTCGACTCTTGTTTTATTTGACTCTGGAGCATCCCATTCTTTTGTTAGTAGGCAGTTTGCTACTCAACATCAGTTAGTTATGCGTCATCTTCATCCACCTCATATTATTCATTACGCTTGGGTCGGTATTTTTAAGCGATCAAATCGCCTTAATGTCAATATCATTATTGAAGGGTAGATTTTTGGCGACTGATTGTGATAAATTCACAAGGGATAGATGTTATTTTGGGAATGGATTGGTTGACCAAGAATCTGGGGCAAATTAATTGTGCCCCACGAACCATATCCGTCACTAATAAAAATGGCCTTTCAGTCATTCTTCAGTCTAGAACGGTTCATTCTCATCTGGGTGCGATGAAAATGGATACCACCCCTACGTTGGAGTCGATCCGGTAGTATGTGAATATCCGGACGTTTTCTGAAGACCTTCGGTATGCCACGGATCGGAAGTGGAGTTTGTGATTGAACTAGTTCTGATCTTGCTCCCATATCGAGAAGACCTTATCGCATGCCTTCTAATGAGTTGTTTGAATTGAAGAAACAACTGGGAGAATTGCTTGACAAAGGATTCATTAGACCGAGTTCCTCACCATGGGGATGCCGGCCATCTTTGTCCAAAAGAAAGACAAGACTTTACGGATGTGTGTGGATTACCGTCAGTTAAATGAAGTCACTATCAAAAACAAATATCCTTTGCCTCGAATCGATGATCTATTTGATCGATTGGTGGGCCGTATCTTTTCTAAGATTGATTTGCGATCGGGCTATCATCGGATCAAGGTTAGAGTGAGGACATTCCAAAGACGACATTCTCTACTCGCTATGGGTTATATGAATATCTTGTCATGTCCTTTGGCCTAACCAATGCTCCGACTTATTTTATGAATCTTATGAATTCGGTCTTCATGGAATTCTTGGATAAGTTTGTTGTTGTGTTTATTGTGACATTCTTATCTATTCCAAGTCTGTAGAAGAGCATGATCGACATTTGAGACTTGTCTTTGGATACACTTCATAAGCATCATTTGTATGCTAAATTTAGCAAGTGTGCTTTACGGCTCAAACAAGTTGCATTCTTGGGACATGTATTATCGGAAGGAGGTATTACAGTTGATCGACAAGATACAAGATGTATTGGGTAGAAGCGACCTCGGAATGTTCATGAAGTTGGAGTTTTCTTGGACTTGCGGGTTATTACCGTCGGTTCATTGAAAACTTCTCTAAAATTTCTAGGCCTCGACCCGACTTCTAAAGAAGGAGAACAAATTCTTTTGGTCGATGGAGTGTGAAAACAGTTTTGACTCTGAGAAAGCTCTGACCAAGCTCTGTTCTCACTCTTCGGATATCCATAAGACTTTTGATATCTATTGTGATGCATCTCGCCATGGACTTGGTGTGTACTTATGCAAGAAGGCGAGTTGTGGCATATGCATCGAGCGATTGCGACCTCATGAGGTGAATTATCCTACTCATGATTTGGAATTGGCGGCCGTAGTCCATGCATTAAAGATTTGGCGACATTACCTTCTCGTGTCGTTGCGAAATATATCTTGATCATAAAAGCACGAAATATATATTCACTCAAGTGGACTGAATATGAGGCAAAGAAGATGGCTTGAATTGATCAAGGACTACGATATGGGTATTCACTACCATCTGGCAAAGCCAATGTTGTGGTGATGCTTTAAGCGAAAAGTCACATTGCAATTGCTTATCAATATTTCCCTGGCTAAGAGCTTATGTGCTGATTTTGGTAGCTTAAGTCTCGAAATAGTAGCAGATGGATTTCTTCTTTGCTTTAGAAGTGAAGTCAACCCTCGAAGATCAGATTAAAGCTCGAAAAATGCGATGCAAGTAAGCGAAATCAAGGAAAATTTGAAGCGAGTAAAGCCATCGAATTCTCTGAAGATGCAAGTGGTCTCCTTCGGTATCGCAATCGTTTGGTGGTCCCTTCAAATTCTCAATTGAGAGAGCTAATTCTCAAAGAAGCTCATAATTCCAAGTTTTCTATACATCCTGGAAGTACTAAGATGTACGGGACTTGAAGAAGACATTTTGGTGGAGCGGATGAAAAGGCAAATCGCTCGATATGTTCTTGAGTGCGATATTTGCCAAAGGGTTAAAGCCGAGCACTTAAAACCTCTTGGTACCCTTGACCTTTGCCTATTCCAAAATGGAAATGGGAAGAAGTCGGTATGGATTTTGTTACGGACTTCCAAAACTTCGAGAATGGGTTTGATGCCATTTGGGTGATCGTTGATCGTCTAACGAAAGTGGCTCATTTTATTCTGTCAAAACCATTTTCAATGGCAAGCGATTAGCGAGCTCTATATTGCTAAGATTGTTTGTCTCCACGGTGTTCCAAAAGTCATTGTCTCGGATCGTGGACCTCGGTTCACATCTCATTTACGGAATTGTCTCCATCAAGCCATGGGGATGAACTCTCTTCGATCTTGCTTATCATCCTCAAACCGGTGGTCAAGCGAAAGGGTAAATCAAGTGATGGAAGATCTTCTTAGAGCACATGTGCTATCATATGGCAAGAAGCGGGAAAAATCTTTGCCGTATGTGGAGTTTTCCTACAATAATAGCTATCAAGCAAGTATTCAAATGTCACCTTTTGAAGCCTTGTATGGAAGAGCTTGTAGGACTCCATTGAATTGGTCGAAGTCGGTGAAAGACCATTTTATGGTCGAGACTTGGTAATAAAGCCGAAGAAACAAGTTAAATGCGATTCGAGACCGATTGGCCGCTCGGTCTCGTCGGAAGAGCTATCTTGATCATCGACGTCGTGAGCTAAGCTTTGAGGTAGATGATTATGTCTATCTTAAAGTATCACCAATGAAAGGCACTCATCGTTTTGGTGAAAGGAAAGCTAGCACCTCGTTATATCGGACCTTTACGAATCATTGCAAAACGAGGAGCTGTAGCTTATCAATTAGAGCTACCTGAGTCTCTCTCAGCAGTGCATGATACTTTTCATGTTTCTCAATTAAAGAAGTGCTGCGTGTTCCTTCGAAGCCACTACTTATGAGAATCTTGATCTCCAACGGATCTTTCCTATCAAGAGCAACGGTGCGTATTCTTGATGAAATGGAGCAGAGAACAAGAAACCGCACCGTCAAGTTCTTAAAAGTTCGATGGGCTAATCATTGAAAGATGAAGCCACGTGGGGCGTGAAGATCGATGAGGATTGAACACCCCCATCTTTTTGCTGTTTAAAAATTGCCTTTGAGACAAGAAAGGCAAGGTTAAACAAAGCAATGTAAAGAAAGGATATAATAACAACACTATGTTGTCTATTAGAATCTTTCTTTGCTATCTTTATAGGAAGTCAAAACAACATATGTTTTATCTCGAAAAGAATCATTTCAATTGAATTCCTTTGCAACTTTTGAATCGTCAGAAATCTCGGGACGAGATTCTCTTAAGAGGGTAGGTTTATAGCAGATCTCGATTTTAGTAAGCGATAATTAGATGCTTTTCATAGCATCACCGCTTATTTTGAAACTTAGGTATGTTGTTACAATCCAAAATATTGATTTGCTATTTCTTTTGTCTCCACCATCTCACCATCCCTTTTTGATCAAGTGGTTTGGTTTTCTTGGGAGCTTCATTTGTTTCCTTCTTTGCTTTGCTAACGAAGGCAACACAGGCATTCTGCAGACTCTCTTTCCATCTCCTTTCTTTCGGTTGGGAGGCGGTCGGCCGACCAAAGAGCGGTCAGCGGCTTCAGCCTGACCACAGCTGACCTCTTTTCCTTTTCTTCTTTTGGTTGGGAAGCGGTGTTTTGTCGGCATGTACTCGAGGCGCGACCCTCTTTCCCTCTCTCTTCTTTCGGTTGGGAGCAAAGTCTTGACCAACATGCAACTCTGAGTAGCGATTTTCTCCTCTCTTTTTTTTGGTGGGAGCATTCGAGCCATCGAGGCGGAGCGGTGACAAGTTGCCACGCATCCTGCTCTAGAACCCACTTCTTTTGCTTTGGAGATTTAACCTTCCTAGGCTGTAGTGTTGAGCCACTGCCATTCTTGACTGCAAGTGTTGCTCATACTGCTGCTCATGCTTTCTTCCTTATCAGTGGAAAGTGAAGTAGCTCCCAGTGAACCGAGCCAGGAGAGCATCAAGTGGGGATTTCTGTTTTGGTTAAGCTGGGAAGGGGACTTGGGAGTTTTTCCTGTTGTGACCAAACCCTTAATCCCATTTTCTTCTACTCTAGCGAAACAAAGTAAGTCTTTGTGTATGAAAAGATTAGTAAGCAATTCTTTTTAAAATCATCTGAGCTCTGTTCTAAACACGAAAAGCTGCGATTCAGTGAAATCACTTTTGATAATTAGTTTGGGCTAAAGATTAAGAAATTGTTAACCTGTAGTTTTAGTTGTGTAACTTCACTCTAGTCTGCATATCA
The DNA here is from genome assembly GCA_036346395.1 of Hsuehochloa calcarea. Taxonomy (NCBI): domain Eukaryota; kingdom Viridiplantae; phylum Streptophyta; class Magnoliopsida; order Poales; family Poaceae; genus Hsuehochloa; species Hsuehochloa calcarea. The sequence continues at coordinate 8,823,814 of CM070602.1, forward strand.
TTTTGTTCATAGCATAATACTTAGCAAGCTTGCAATTTCTGCAACCTGTATAGCAGTCCACTGCACCTTGTCTATTTTCGGTTTCTAACAGAGTGCAGCAATTTCATTTCCTTTCTCATCACTTAGTGCTGAATGGTTAAATAGACTTTAGTTAATTGTTTAGCTACCACTTTAGCAAGCATAGTGTTTTTATCTTAGTGAAAGAAGTGGCAGACTTCAACCTTTGCAAAAGGACTTTGGTAGTCGACTGTGCATTGTCCAGTTTTCGGTTGGACTAGTAGTGCACAGCAACATCTTTATTTCTTGTCAATTGCTGTTAGCAAATGGTGGGTTAACTTCCTAATCTAATTAGGAATACTCTAAGCTAAAGTATAGTACTTTACTTGTGAATATTTAGTGCAGCAAACTTCATTTGGCATATGTCTGTTAATTTTGTCTGAAATCAAAAGCGCAATCCAGTTTGAACCGAATTTTGGTCTTGAGTGTCCACTAATGTTTAAAGATGAGCTAGACTTTAAAATATACTCATTTGACTGTAATTTAATCTAATAATACCAATTTCTCTTAGCCTAATACATCAGATAGTTTTCTTTTGTGAAATAGCACAGTTTTCGGTTTTGTCAAATCAAAACTGCTGTTTTGAATTGAGTGAAAATTGCTAATTAATGTTAAGGGATGCTAGGTGATAAGTTAAACTTGTAGAGGTACTTATCTAGCTTTAACTCCATCTTGTATGTCAATTGTTATAGTCTAATGGAGCTTCAAGTTTGCATCTCTAAATCTGTCGAATTTGATTTCAAAATCTGATTTTTGCTTTACTTTGTAAGCCTCAAATTTTGATGACTACTTGTATTTGATGCTAAATAGTATGCTAGGCTATAAGTTTTACTCATTATCTAGTTATCTAAGCAAAATCATTGCTTGGTTCATAGCAAAAATCAGCAAGCCATCACTTTGTAATCATTAAAATCTCATTTTTGCTAAACACAAAGCTATGCAGTCTAAACCGAAATTGATGTTGGTTGATAGCTGATAGTAGGAGATGAATTAGACTTAGTATATTTCTCATTTAGTTGAGGATTAGCCCGAATATCATTTTCTTCTAATGTCCTAGTTCATCAATCGATTTTTGTATACACTTGATTTCGGTTTTGCTAAAAACACAAACACATAATCGATTTTGATCATCCTGTTTGTGAATGCTAGCTGATGCTTTGTGGTGAATTAGGTTTCGAATATTACCCTTTAGCCTTGGCTTATTCAAAAACATCAAGTGCTCATAATCTAATGAAGCATCTAATTCTTTCTTTGCAATCTATCCAAATTTCTGGTTTTTGCTAGAACCTGAAACTGTAGCTTTCTGGTTTTTCTCATTTTAGTCTTGCTACTACTGGTGGTCATGCCGACCACATGTAACCTATTGTTAGCTTCTATTCCTTCTAGTAGAGAGTGCAAGTGTTGAGTAAATGTCATTTTTAGAAATTTGAAATTCTAGTTCTATACTAATCAAGTCTGAACCTGTAATGCTTTTCTAACCCATTAAATTCTGATAGCATGTGGTAGTAGCTATTATATATGGGGTATTGTCCTTGAGTAAGGTATGACTTAAGCATGTTGTTAAATATGCATTGAGCTATTGATCATGCACTCTTTTCTGCATTTTGCTCTCTGCCATTTTCTTGCTATTCATTGGACTTTTGTGTTTTAGATACTGGTTCTTCTGAGATTGTTGAATCTTTGGTTGAGCCACCAGAACCTGAACAAGAGGTTATCTATTATTACCAAGGCAAGCTTCCTCTACGCACCATGTTGATCCTAATCTTTTGAGCTGTAGATTTATAAAATACGGTGACAACTTTGTTGCATGCAATTTTCTAAAAGACTATTTATGTTCTGTTCCTAGTTAGCTATGACCGAACTTATGGCTTACCTTGAATTGATCATACACTCAACCTCGATAGCATGTGGTGATATAATACTAAATTTTCAATTTTGCTTAGCCATGCGATCCATAGAACGGTAATGTTTGTGAGCTTATCTTGTCAAACACAGGAACAACAAATACATTTCTATTTTGTTGATTCTTTGTTCGATATATTTAAATTTGATATTAATCTAAATCTTGTTGTTAAACTTAATTCAAATCGGACAAGTGGATACTAGTGATGGTGCCTAGTGCGAGAATGGGAAATGTGGATGACTTATGCAGGTTGATTAAGGATGAACTCGACGGCCCAATTCAAGCACCAGCGTACTTCCACATGCGGTGTATGGTATTTGTTTGGTTAAGTAAAGGGTTAATATTATTGAGTTGGATACGAGAGTAAGGACATGTGTATTGATTTCATATGGCATAGATGCTTAAGTCTTGGGCCGTGTCGTATGCCATGTGGAGCTTATATCGATATCGGATGTTCTTAGAAGGGTAAGGCGTAGATGTGTTACATCGCATGTACGTACCTTGAGGCCCGGCTAGCGGTGTAATATGTGTGGCTAACACGAGTTTGCATTTAATTGGTAGGTCGGCATTCCTGTACAACATGTGAACCTCGGTTGAATATATGCTATCGATCGTTGTTTAAGCGGGATCGGTGTCACATGGGTCATCCAACTCAATAGTGTTAACTTGTTGAAAATTACGAATCTTAGTTTACCGTAGGCATACCAAAGGCGGTGTGCTATTATCCTAGGGGCTACTGGGCTAACTAAGTCGTGTGGGTAAAGATGTACACCCCTGCAGGGATTAAAACTATTCGAATAGCCGTGTCCACGGTTACGGACAACGCTTGGATTGATGTCACCTGTATAGCATTTGTTCTCATTGGGGTTTTGGAAATTTTAATTTCGGCATGAGTAGTGTCATGCTTGGTTTGGTAATGATCAGTGATTATTATTGATACTGTTTATGCTTATGTTCAATAACTTACTGTTTTTAGTCCAAATTGAATTATTAAAACTGCTTTGTCAAAAGTTAGCAATTGTAAGTTAACAGGTATCGCTTTATGCAAATTGAAACCATTAAGCCTTCTGTTGATAACCTTATGCATATAAAATTCTATTCCTTTGTATAGGTTCTTCTAAACACTTTCTTTTATTAGTTTGTGTAAGACTTCTTTGAGTACCTTTCGTACTCGGGGTTTATGACCTCTTGTTGCGGTGAGGATGGATATCTTTATGAGATGCCCGTTAGCGCCGACACAGGTGGCGCTAACGAGTAATGCTAGTTCTAGCCTCCACGCAATAGCCTGCGGGATAATGGGGCCATTGGTGGTTTTGCTTTTATGTTTTTGTTTCCGCTGTTGCTCTTTTTGTTAATGACCCAAGGTCATCTGTTTTTATTCGGTACTGTAGCAACCTAGTGCTGTATCAACCAAATTTGGAGATGTAATTATTGATGTATAATTATGTGAATGTATGACTTGTATGTGAATGATGCAATGTTGTTTAAGGAATATATGTGCAATATTCACTGATCCTGGGAAATATTGCATGACATATATCAAGAACACGAATGTTGAAATTGTTACTTGTTATCATTATGCTTTTAGTATGATTCTTAATAAAGGATTTGCACTGTTCTTTAAATAAGAATTATGCTATCAGTATAATTTTAATAAGGCACATTTCAATAATTGAGGGTCTCACAAAAAAAGAGCCTTGTTGGTAAGATTTGCCTCTGGCTGCGAGTTCGCAAAACAAAAAATATATTTTTGTTCATCTGGAATTGCTAAAGAGCAAAGGCGGATCCAGGCGAGAAGGCCATTGTGGTCACCTCTACTAATGAACAATAACTTTCTATAGGATTCACTAAATTCCATTATGGTCACATGACCCAATGATCCTATGCTGGATCCACCTGCTAAAGAGCAATGCTCAATAGTTATAGAATGGAATTGATCATGGTCTAGAGTAATGTATCAAGCAACATTGCAACCTTTTTGCAATCTGTGATACATATCTTGAGATGAGAACAAATGAATCGTCTCTGCTGGGTGACTGGGTCCCTATCCAAAAGAACAATATTCAGGGGTGCAATGTCACACAAAACCCACGTTTATTAGAAAATACGTGCATCGTCGTGAGCGGCTGCTGCAAGCTACGTCTCCAAACAGAAATAGAAAGGACAAGTTTTTTTAGTGGCATCCATGGCGGAAAGCTACATCTCCAAACTAAGCCGTTGCCCACCGATAGGGGCGTTATATATCCCAGCAGAGTCATCTAAAAGAAGTTCTCAGCTCTTCGCAATTCTATATTCCTCTTTGAAGAGTAAAGTGAAAAGAACCGATTCTCACCTAGGAGGAAACTGGACTTACGGTAACACTCGGAAAATGTTGGCGAGTTTGTATCCAAATCAAATATAGAAATTTTATTAGAGTCCAATTGTATTCTGAGACTATAAATAAAATATGTGAGATCTTATAGGACAACACACAATATTCCTGAAATCAACATTGTATCAGAGCTCTCGTGTTCATCTGCCATCAAACCCTAACCCTAACCCTCACGTACCTCAGCCGCCGCCACTGTCGTTTCCCCCTTCCTGCCGCTTCAAACACGCTCGGGCCGCGCCGCTGCTGCACATCGTGGGCACGGGCTGCAGTCGCCACTTGGTCGCGTGGGCTGCCGTCGCTCGGGTCGCATCGCACGAGCTTGGGCAAGCAGGGAAGAGGCCAGAGCTCGGAACACGAAGCCGCCGCTGCTGCCGTCGCCTCGGATCGCCGTCGTTGTTTCTGAACCGAAGAAGAAGGGTACTAAGGAAGTCGGGAGTGCAGGTGGAACGAAGAAAAGCAACGAAGAAAGAGAATTGCGTCGGTCGAACAGAAGGAGGAGAGAGAGGGTGTCGGTCGACACCCGAAAGAAGAAAAGCGCAGAGGAAAAAAAGGGTAGTTCTCTGTTGAATTTGTTTTTCTTTATGTCACGTCTATGCATGATTAGGGTAATTGTGGAGGTAGTCATCCAAGTTCGACAGAACGTGGATGTGTGAAGAATTACCGTGATCATGGGAGATACGCACAACATATCTTGGTGGTAATTGGTACTACTCTGGTTGTTTGAGAAGATGACCCCTGAGGAAATTAAGGCTACGAGGAAGGGGGAAGCTGCAATGAGGGCGGTAGAAGAGAAAAGGAAGACAATTGTCAAGACTACTTCCCCGCTAGTAACTCAAGGTGACATGAGAAGTATGTTACAGGGCCTCTTCGCGACAGGAATGATAGGTCCAAGGGTTGATGCAAGGTCATCTGACTTAAAGCTGGAGTTGATGCCGAATGATGTAAAGTTGGAAGAAAATAAGAATTACCTGAGTTAGTCTAGAAGGGCCCAGCTAATTCTGAGGACGAAGGAGGTGGAGCACTACCTGCGGGAGACTTGTGTTGAGCTTGCATATAAGGCGGGCATAGATAGGAGGATATGGAATACCACCAACTCTGTGGTGATAGTTTGGTTGCTAACTTCGATGTCTCCATCCATTGCTCGGATGGTGGAGAAGATACAGAGTGCATCAACGATGTGGAAGACACTAAGCAACATGTACTCCGGGACAGGAAATTTGATGATGGTGGTGGAGGCCCTGAAACAGGAGGAGAAGATCGTCGAGGAGTATGCTAGTGGACTGCAACAACTGTGGGTATATTTAGATCACTATGATCCACTGCAGTTAACATGTGCTGGTGATATTGAGGCTGACAGGGTGTGGTTGCAACGCAGACGAATTACACACTTTCTAAAAGGACTGAACCCAAAGTTTGATAGTAGAAGAGCTGCCATGTCTCATTGGACAAACTTGATTCCACCTCCTTTGGTAACTTTGCAAACTACACCCACGTGGGCGAAGGTACTCAGGCACATGCACTTGCATGCACATATAAGCACTCTCATATTGATTGGATCATAGATTCAGGAATATCCAAGTATGTCACAGGTTCACTTAGTGCTTTAGCATCTTACACCCTATGTACTCATTCTAAAACTATCCAAACAGCTAATAGAACCTCCCAGCTTATTCAGGATGTAGGATCTGTAGAGTACACATCATCCATTGCTTTATCATCCGTTTTGTACGTTCCCTCCTTTCAAGTCATCCTTCTTTCAGTCAGTTCTATCATTGACCAATTCAAATGCATTGTCACATTTGTTGGGGATTCGTATTTGTTCCAGGAGAAGAGAACTGGGAAGAGGATTGGGACTGGAATAAGACGTAACAGGCTGTGGTACATTGATCAGGTTGATATGGAATTGGTTGTGGCTCTAGGAGGAATCGAGGGAGAAGTTTTATTACATCATCGTCGCTTGGGACATTCATCATTTGAAAGTTTAAGTCAGTTATACCCTGATCTGTTTAAAAGGGTAGACAAGAGCAAGCTTGTGTGTGATGCTTGTGAGTTTGGAAAGCATACACGATCTACATATAGTATCATTGATCTTCGGAGTTATGAACCTTTTATATTAATACATTCGGATGTTTGGGGTCCGTGCTCAGTTACTTCTGTGAGTGGTTTTAAGTGGTTTGTCATATTTATTGATTGTTATACTCGTATGACTTGGATTTATATAATGAAACACAAGATCGAGGTTCTTCGATGTTTTCAGGACTTTCATAGGATGATTGCTACTCAGTTTGACGCAAAGGTTCAGATTCTTCGAACAGATAATGGAACTGAGTATGTTAACAAGGAGTTTGCAGTGTATCTCTCAGAAGAGGGAATACTTCATCAGACCACTTGTCCAGAAACCCCACCTCAGAATGGAGTGGCTGAAAGAAAGAATAGACATTTGTTGAAGGTAGCACGTTCACTCATGTTTCAAATTAATGTGCCAAAGAAATTGTGGAGCAAGGCAGTGATGACGACAACGTATCTCATCAATCGTATGCCGTCTCGAATACTTGGGATGAGCTCTCCAGCTGAACTTATTTTGGGCCAATGGGAGTTCAAGGTGCCTCTCAAGGTGTTTGGTTGTGTATATTTTGTTCGAGATCACATACCAGTAGTTGGCAAGTTGGATCTACAGGTATTGAAATGTATCTTTATAGGCTATTCATCAAGTCAGAATGGCTATAGATGCTGGAACTCAGTTGAACGAAGGTTGTTCGTGAGTATGGATGTGACATTCCGAGAGTTTGAGCCTTACTACATGAGTGGAGGTAATCGTGATCAGTATTTGGAGTTCTCTCCTATCACTGAGGGTGACAGTCAAGAGGGGAGAACAAGAAGAGTCAACGAGAAAAAAGTCATTGTGGGGACAATTCCGTGTGATAGCCCCAAAAGAATTGAAAGTTTATCAGCGAAGACGCTTTGGGAAATAGGAGAGAAGCAGAGAGACAAGCAGTCAGCACCTGAACCATCAACGGAGTTTTCAGAATAGCCAGAACCGGAACAGCCATAGCAGTCATAACTAGAACAGCCACAGCCTGAACAGCCGGCCTTGCCAGTTGATCCAGTCCCAAATCCCTCCTCGGGTCTCTCTCCATCAAGTTCCTTGACTCCCCTTGGGGCGAGTGGTAATGCTCATTCTAATCACTCCCATCTAGAGTTACCTCTTGCACAACGTAAGGAAACTAGAGCTAACACCGGAAAGCCTCCAGTACGGTATGGCTTTGAGCATGACATTGCAAATTTCATCTCATATTCTCATATCTCGCCTGCATACAAAGCATTCATTGCATCTCTTCAGACGGTGTATGTTCCAAAGGATTAACGAGATGCTAAGCAGGATCCTAAGTAGAAGGATGCCATGAGGGAGGAACTTAGTGCACTTCAGAAGAACATGACATGGGATCTTGTTCCACTTCCAGCAGAAAAAAGGGCAGTAGGATGCAAATGAGTGTTTACGATTAAGCAAACTCTTGAATGCAAGATAGAGAAATACAAGGCTCAGTTAGTTGCAAAAGTTTATAGTCAAACATATGGGATAGACTATGATGAGACCTTTGCACCAGTGGCGAAAATGAGCACGGTAAGAACTAGGGATGGCAATCGGGCCGGCGGGTACGGGTAGTGCTCGTCCATACCCATGCCCGCGACCCCAAATTCCCCCCACAGGCATACCCGAGAGGATGATGGGCGAAAAACCTCACCCATGCCCGTCGCCCGTGAGTACCCGTCGTCCGCGGGCATGCCCGTTTACCTGTGAATAATGCATCACCGCCCGTGGGTACCCATCGCCCGTGGGCATGCTTGTTACCCGCGAGCAATGCATACATCAAGCTCATCATAATTCACACATCAATAGTGCATCACACATTCAACAATTAATAAAGTTCATCACAATTCACATATCATGTTCGACAAGATAACTAATCGTGTTCAACAAATAAAATAAAAATTCAAACTGACATAGTTCCTTACACATGCGGGTAGGTTACGGGTAATCGGCGAAGTGGGTACGGGTGGAGCTTACCCATGTCTACGCCCGTTTACCCGATGGGCAAGGAATTGTGCCCATTTACATGCCCGTGGGAAAAGAAAGACGCTTATACCCGCATCCATTAGGGTATTCCCCCGCATGCACGCGGGTAATCGGGCACAATTGCCATCCCTAGTAAGAACGTTGATCTCTTGTGCAACTAACTTTGGATGACCCCTTCATCAGTTGGATGTGAAGAATGTTTTTCTACATGGTGATTTACAAGAGGGGGTATACATGGAGATTACTCTAGGCTTTGGGAATAGGCAGACTGAGAGGAAGGAGTATAAACTCAAGAAGTCTTTATATGGTCTGAAGCAGTCACCAAGGGCGTGGTTTGATAGATTCAAGCGTGCAATCTGTGGTATGGTCTGTTCTCAGTGCTATGGAGATCATACTGTGTTTTATAGACATAGAGGATCACACATCACCATATTGGCAGTCTATGTTGATGATATTGTGATTATTGGGGATGATGCTGAGGAAATCAAGTCATTGAAGACAAAATTGGGAGAGACATTTGAGGTGAAATATCTTGGATCTCTTCGATACTTTCTTGGGATTGAGATTACCCGTTCTCCGAATGGTATAGTTATCTCTCAGAGGAAGTATGTTCTTGATTTGCTAGTAAAAATAGGTATGCTTGGGTGTTATCCTATTGCTTCACCTATTGATAGGAATCACAAGCTATGTGTTGAGTCAGGAGATCCAGTTAATAAGGAAGCTTATCAAAGGCTTGTTGGGCGTCTCATTTATCTGTGTCATACAAGACTGATATTTCATATGCAGTGAGTGTGGTTAGTCGATATATGCATGATCCTAGAACAGGACACATGGATGTTGTCTATCAAATCCTACGGTATTTGAAGAGTAGCATTGGAAAATGCCTTTGGTTCAGGAAGATTCAACATCTGAATGTGGAAGGGTATTGCGATGTTGATTTGGCGAGTAGTGTAGATGACAGGAGGTCTACCTCTGGATATTGTATCTTTGTGGGAGGTAACCTTGTGTTAGGGAGAAGCAAGAACCAGGAGGTTGTGGCTCGGTCTACTGCAGAGGCAGAGTATAGAGCAATGGCACTGAGTGTGAGTGAAATGATATGGATGAAGAGTGTGTTGTCTGAGCTTCGAGTATGAAAGAATAATTTATTGTTGTTGCATTATAACAATAAATCTGCAATCAACATTGCTAACAATCCAGTACAGCATGATCGTACCAAACACATTGAGATTGATAGATTTTTCATTAAAGAGAAGTTCGATGGTAGGATACTGAAGTTTGAGTATATCAAGTCTGGTGAACAGTTGGTTGACTGTTTCACCAAAGGGTTAGGTCCTAACGAGTGTTCTACAATATGTAACAAGATAGGCATTATTGCTATCTTATGCCCATTTTGAGGGGAAGTATTGGAGAGTTCGTATTCGAGTCAAATATAGAAGTTGTATTAGAGTCTAATTGTATCACAAGACTATAAATAAAGGGTGTAGGGTTCTGTGGTACAACACACAATATTCCCGAAATCAACAGAAAACAACAATGAATGATCTCCAACAGTGGCGAACATAGAGCTAAAGATGAGCCGGTGCCAGCCACCTTATGCCTGAAGTGCCGGTGCTAGTTGCACTTCTCTCCATGCTCGGGGTCGACAGCGATAGGGGATCCTTAGGGGTCAGAGCATGTAAGGTGCGGTGACATGAGATGTTTAGAATCCTTCCATGTAAAATTTCGATGATGTAGATGAGAGAGAATGAGGATAGAGAAAAAGTCATCTGACATCCAACAGACGGTCCACAGGCCCTTATAGATGGTTTTTTTTGTCCGTCTGTACTAGTTGTGGGGTTTTATATAGACAGCTCATATCAATAGAGATACAAAGAATGTTATAAACAACGGTTGTCCATATCATTGTAAAATTTATATTCCCCTTTTGCTGTCCGGGCCAGTCACATGCTCAAGCTTGTATCTTGTGTCGGACACGCCCGAAAAGCTGTACATGGCTCGGTTCGTTCAATTTGCTAAAGCTTTTAAGAGAACGCCAAAACCAATCCAGCTCTGTCTCAAAAAGCAGCACGTATCATGAACTGGTCCTCGATTCACAATTTCAGATATATATACCCATGGCCATTGGAGATTACAAGAGGCAAGCGAAATATACCAAAGGCTCCTATAGGATTAGCACGCAGGACAGGGAGCAAGTTAACCTTACGGTACACTTCTGCGACAGAACGTCATGCCATGGCATGCTGGGCAGCAAACCTCTGACGACTGACATGCAGCGTAGCTCAAAAGCATCGCAATTTCGCAAGAGGAGAGGGAAAAGGAGTAGGCATCTGCATGCGTCAAGTAAGTCGAATCCAGCGAATCGGGCTTTCGATTTAACTAGTGATTCGCCGATGACGACCCGGGGAATTACAGGTCGCCGTCGCCGTCGCCGTCGCCGTCGTAGCGTTCGGCTGCAGATAGGCACGCACAACGGCAGTGGCGCGTGACTGGCCCTCTGATTCAGATTTTAGGTTGGGAGAATGATGCGCCACGGCGAGTTAATTGGCAGCTTTTCCTGGCCGTGTAGGTTATGCACTGCATGGCATAAATCATTCAGGCATGTTAAATCGATCGTGCTGGAGCTGCATCGATCGTCAGTGCAATGCTGCGTGGTTGCATAAGCACATATTCCATCATGGTTGGATTTCTCCTAATGGCCCGGGGTCTAATCGTGTATAAAGAAAGAAACGAGCACAGAGAGGAGGAAAAGATGCTCATGATGCGCTAATTTCGTTTTTCTTTTGGGAACGCCTAGCGCTCGGACGATGCTATGCTAATTTCGTTTTTGTTTTGGGAACGTCTAGCGCTCGGACGTACAGGCTCGTACGTCATATTCCGTCGTCGGATTACGTAAGTTGCCCTACAACCGTCCATCTCACTGATCTCCTCCGCCCCAACATTCGATCCTCACATAACTGCGCCCCAACACTCGATCAAAGACAATTCCAATCTCCTCCGCACTTTTATTCCTCCCCTCGCCGATCTCCCCGCAACAACCCCGATCAGATCAGATGTTCAGGTTTTTTGTGAACAAGACGAATGTTGCGAACCATTACGAAAAATATTGCGGTCCACTTAAAACAATGGTGTATACTGTTTTTTGAAATGTTGCTTATGTACAAAAAAAATTGCACCTAAAGTAAAATAATGTTTCATCAATACAAAAATAATGTTGCGCACTGTTTATGACAATGTTGTAATTTTTTTCTTCCCTAAATTGACTATTTGCTAGTTCTGGGGTCATGAAGCATTTTATTTGGTTATACATGCATCTACTTGTAGATTACCACGACATCAACGAAAAAGCTCCTCTCCCATAACCCTAACACGGTAAAATCACATTTCACATCAATTAATGACAAGCGGTAAGAAAGTAAATAGCTCACTTGGTTTCGTATGACCCGTCAAGAATCGCCGGTGACGAATCGCCAAAAGCCGATAGAAAAAAATCTACAAGCAATTCAAAGGGCATCTCGCAATCAACACTATTCGGCACAAGCGATCGCTCATCGCTTGGCGTTGTTGACATTGTACCCATACAAACTCTCCCAAAGATCTGAAAGATCGATGTTCGTGTCTCCTTCTCGTTATGTTGTCGATCGAGAGAATGGAGTCTGAATGGATAACAACGTGAGGCGAGTGAGTGGTTATACGGTTTGGCTTCGATCGTAAAATCGCTTTTGAAGGGAGGTTGGGATTGTTGTTGATTCGTTACAACGTGAGGCGCGGATATCGACGCTTTTGAAGGGAGGTTGGGATCGTTGTTGATTCGCTATGTATTTGGTCGGACGTCCTCGTCGTATCGTTTCCCTTTTGTTTTCCTTCTTCTCGAGAACCGATTTTGATTTCTAGCGTAACAGTAGTTGAATCGATCCTGGTGGATTTTAGGGGAATTCCATGCGACCACTTAAATGCAATGTTATCTGCGTGCAATTTCTAATTGAAACTCCGTTGCCCCCTACCTACATAAAAACATATACAATGGTATAAACAACTGCTATCTATAGTATATCTTCATATCATCTATAGACACCACTAAAGATAGCTCCTATAGTGGGTTGTCTTTTTACATGTCTCTATAGACAACTCATTCATGTATAATGTGTCTTGTTTCTCGTATTACAGCCGACTACTGCATTAGAGACGGTCCGATTCTCTATACTTGCTCCCTCTTATCCACATCATCTAATATACTACATTATAAATTTTATAAATAGTTAACATCTCACTATTGCACATACTCTAGTACCCAACTCGGCTGCCTCCTCATCCGTCACCGACTTCCCCCACCTCAATTGCCTCTCGTCACTACCACAACGCCTAACTCGCTCTAGTCACTGGCATCCAAGCCACCGTCGTGCCATTGGGTGGGCCCTTGTGAACCCAAAGAACCCTGACCCTAACCACGGTGAAGCTTTGTGGAGAGGACACCGCCAGACTTCAGAAAATAAATCTGCTAGCAGGCCAGGATCTCGAGGTGCATCCAATGGTTAGAAATTTGATTTATTTGTTGAAAGAAATCGGCTAGTTGTTGTTTATCCAAACCCTAGTAACATCTTTGCTGGGCTTTTCCCCCGATCCAATCCCAATGTGTCAAAAAAGTGTCTGACAAACTAGTCCAAAGTCGATCCTAAAAAGCCCAAAATCAACCTGATACAAATTATGCAAACCAACCTATTGGGTTGCCTCAGATCTTGGGCTTAGGTTCGATAGACCTGAACTCGGAGAGAACACTTCCGAGATTCATTTTCTTTGGTTCTACTAGTATTGGCTTTCTTTCGTGGGGTGGCTCCACTGGCCCCAACGACCGATGAAGACCGCAGGACCCCTCCCCTAAAGACCCCGCCCGCGGCCAGAGGCACAGATGGGCCCTCTCACCGAGGGTATTAGGCATACCTTCGGAGAGGCTTCGAAGGAGGCGCGAAGACCGCCAAAGGAGTTACTAGGATGCCACAAACTCATAAATAAGGAGTCCTCCGGGGCCACCGTGGGAGAGCCAAAGGGTGCCCGAGGCCTCTCGGCTCGAAGACACCTCTCACGTGGCGAAGGCCAAAGAGCATTGGTCGAAGACACCTTGCATCGGATGAACCAGGGCCAGAAAGGTCCACCATGAACCGGAGGTTACACATAGGGGCGGGAAAAGCCCCTACAGCCCTTACGGGTTGTAACATCCCAACTTTTTGAGCCTTTGAAAATCTTTTAATTAATTGCTAGTTGAAATCTCACCATTTCCATTTTATTTGAATTTGAATTTAAAGGCTTATTATGGACTTTCATGTCAAAATAGTTTATTGGTGTTAATCCCAACATCAACAATTTCTAAAACTATTTTATTTGGATTCTATGTGCTTAGATTTATTTTATAGAATTTTCTAGAATTTTTTCAAGATCATTTGCTATTTGCTATTTGTATTTTCTGGAGTTTCTAAAAAGAAAAATCAAATTTAATTCTTCGGAACAGCGTTGGGCCGAAGCCCAACACAATTCCCGCACGCCAGCCCATCTCTCCACTCGCCCGCGCCCTCGTCTCTTGGATGTGCGACGTGTGCCCTCGTTTCGATCGGACGCTCGCGCTCAACCCCACCTTCCTCCGTTGGATATTCGCCGTGTGGCCTCTCCCGCTGATCTCGCTCGCTCGCTCGCTTGCGCCTCGCTGCCACTGCCAGGTGGGACCGCCACAGGGTCGTCGTCTCCGCGCCTTTCTTCTTCCTCGCGCCCGCACCTTCGCCCGCCATTGTCGCTCGTGGAAGCTTCGTCCGACAAAACGGATTCCGTTGAGATTTCTACACGCCGACCCCACCAAATCCCGGCCTTCTCTCCACCTTATCTATTCCCAACCGTATCAAACTCTGAATCTCTCTCAATCTCCTAGAATCAAGGAATTTGAAATTGCGGCCATTTCGGACTCGAATTGGGGGTTTCCAATTCCGACGTCCCCTGGGCCTATAAATACCCCCCTAGAATCGGTAGTCCTCCGCAACCCAGAGCCGCCACCCTCGTCGCCCCGATCGCTCTAGCGCCGCCGCAATCCAAGTTTTAGGGTTTTCGGCCAAGCTTCTTCTCCAGCGAATTGCGCTGCCGTCGTTGTTGCCCTTGCCCCATCGACTGCACCACCGTGATCAGCAAGGTCCCAGCTACCTCGTGCGCCCCTCCTCGTCGCCGGAGCATCGCGGGCGCACCAAACAAAACCCGAAGCTCCACCGCCGCTTCTTCCTCGCCGCCGCTCGCCACCGTCGTTGCCAGCCGCTGGTAAGGGCACCAAAGAGTGCACAATAACACAGGAAGCTCTGGTACCCTCCGCCGCTTCGGTGACTCGTCGCCACAATCGCCGGTGGGCACCATCGGTCGCAATCTCAGGAAGCTCTGGTACCCTCCACCGCCGGTGACTCGCCGGCAATCGCCAGTGACCATCGGGTCCTGAGTGCCACCCTCGCCGCCGTAGTCGCGTCAGCGCCACCGCAACCGCCGCGTCAGCTTCGGTGCTTATGTGGCATCCACGTGGAGCCCAATCAGCGCCAGCACACGCACACGTGGTCCATCCATCGCGCGATTTGACTTGGCTCGGAACTGAACCCGATTGAGCCCGTGAGACCATATGTCACTTATTTTAAATCTATTTCTTTTTCCGAAAATTCTCGACTGACGCAAGCGTTGCTCAATAATCTGATTTTATTTTATAAAAATAATTCAGGAAATCAAATTAAAATCCAAATTAGGGTTTTGGTTATTTTCCAATCTTCCGAAGCCCATAACTTTTGCATCCGAACTCCGATTGAGCCCATTCAAATTTGTAAATTTATTTAAAATCAAGATCTATTTAATGGTGAATTTTATTTGATTTTTAGAGTTTGTTTTGCCTCTATTATTTATTTATTTTTATTTTTTTATCTCGTTTGAGAGTAGACGTCGATACTGCGGGAAATTTTAGAGAAGAAGGAGCACCTCAAGATCAAGACTAGTACCTAGACCTATTCCAAGGTAAGTTATACCTTTGATCATCTTGCACCCAGTTTTCAAAATACTTTGTTTCAATGTATTGCATTCTAATTCAAGTATTTATTTAAATGCTTGTGGGATAGTTATTAATCCAATTTGTTATATCCACCTTGTCTATTGTATGCCATGATCTTTTGTCACCCTAGGTTGGTTCATTATTATTTGGTATTATCGTAGCACCAATGTGGGTTGGTTAGATACGAGTAGACTGCTTAGCCATGCCACGAGTCATTATTTCATGTGAGTCGCAATTATGAATTTGACTAATGGAATATGGAACTGTGTGATAAAACTGTGTGTGTTGTGTACTATTACTCGTTGATGGCATGTGTTGCACTTAATCAACAGAGTGGGAAAAGATTTGGACTGAGGCAGTGAATGATGGAGCTGTGTGCTTATTAAACTTTGTGATTTGGGTAAAACTAGAAGTCTTGCCTTGGTCAATTAAGGACTTAACTTTGTGCGCCATTGAACTGGGCCTTACTGTACGACCACATGCCTAGTATGGGCTGGGCCTAACTTAGTAAGTTATGGAGTCTTGAAATTGACAACTCAGGTTGTATTTCAGCTGTGTGATAAATTTGAAGGTGTGATATGTCACATCGCGGGACGGTTCGTTGCATCCCTGCCCAACAATGTGTGTCATAACCAAACGCTGTGTGTATCGGTTGGCGGCATGAAAGCACATCGGGAGTGTCATTCTTTGAGATGAAGTTTCTGAAAGGTTTTGTTGTGATCAACTCTAATCCGGTTGATTTCATCGTGTGGGTAAAGTGTACAACCTCTGCACAGTGCTTAAATCAATCTATTCGAATAGCCGCATCCTCGGTTATGGACATGATCGGGAATTTCACACGAGTGGTAGATTTTTCATAAAGACATTTAGGAAGGGTCAGCTGTGTGCGGTAATTTATGCAGCTGTGTGAATAACTTGATTAGACTGTGTGTTCTTTGTGAAATCAAATGTTAAATTAATATTTTTTATTTGTTTTCAATTACGTTTCAATCTATTATCTGTATTCAATTGCAAATGTTGTATGTTTGCAAATTAACCACAGAAACCATTCCTTTGGAATAAGTCATCATGTATAATTGCATTCTGTGGTATGAGTTGCGAGTACGGTGTGTACTCACTCTTGCTAAACAATTCAACAGAAGTGGAGGAGTCGTCACCAGCTTTTGAAGAGAAATTCTACGAAGGTTGATCGTTAGGGTCTTAATCCCAGTCAGTTGCCTGCGGTAAATTGATGGGAGCCCGCTGGAATTTCTTTGTTTCCGCTGCAGTTGTTTCATTATTGTCAGCCTTGCATGGCTTAATAATTGTAAAACTCGACCTTAAGGTCACAACAGTTATTTGTTATTTAAATTACTTGCTAATTTAATATTTCATTGTATGGAGTTGATATTTCATCGATGTTGATACTGTGTGCACTAGCATGATCCTGGACTAGTTCAGAATACACAGAGAGTCCATATTTGCATATTTGGGTCCCGACATGGGCGTAGGACCTTTTTAGGGGTAAATCTGTAATCTCATGTAGCCTATCGGAAGGCTATAAATAGCCACCTCCCCCATATAAGAAGACATACCCTTTTTGGGACAATTAAGGCACATTTACTTCTCCTACAATAGGTCACCTCTACGGGGATCCTTCGGTCACTCGAAGATACCGGGGGTCTCCTTTACTACTGTCTAGCCTTTCTTGCTACGATAGTTGGCATCGTCCGTAGAGTTCGGTAGGAAAGTCACGAAACACATATCCGAGGCACTAGCATGGCCCCTCAGAAGGTCACACCCAAGGTCTCGACTGCCGAAGCGGCCGTGACACCAAGCACCCCCGAGGGCCAAGCGAAGCAGGACCTCCGCGGCGGCGGCCACCACCGTCGAAGTCACGTAGGAAGAAGCCAACAACTTCACAAACAGAGACATCGTCGGGAGTGACACCCGACCCAATAAGGCATCCCTTCTAGGGAATCACCCGACATGTCCACCCCACCCCCACCCGGGACAGCCGAAGTCACCCCTACAAGCCCTCCAGCGGGAACTAGCGAACCTCCGCCAGGAGATGCCGAGTCTCCGACAGCCAGCGGAAGTAGTCCTCGCGGCCCTACCCTGGCTCGCGGTACTCGGCCAGACCACCGGAGGGGAGCAAGCCACCCCTTCAGTGCCACACCCCCTCCCCATTGAGCGTGGGACTGGAGACGGCCCGCTGGCCTCCAGACTTCAAAATATCAGATGTCAAATCCTTCGAAGGGTGCACGGACCCCTCGGAGTTCCTCCAGGTGTATGATACAGCCATCTCCAAGTGGCTGGAAAAGACGACACCACTAAAGCTAAAAGCATCATCCTCGCCCTCGGGGGCATGGCACTAACGTGGTTCTTCACCATCCCCCCGGTCCATATACGTGTGGGAGCAACTGCGGGACCTAGGCGAGTCCCTCCGCAGCATCTTCAAAAAACTCGCGGAGGTAAAATGCCAAGTGAAAGGTGTCATGAAACCACTGCCATAAACGTAACCACGTGCAGATTCAGAGAGGCCCCCTGTCGGAAAGATTGGCTCGCAAGCATATCCGCACCGTGGTGGAGCTTTTCAATAAAATGGAGGAGCACGTCCGAGTGGAGGAGAACATCACCCAAAGGGCAGAGATCCGAGTGCCAACTGCCCTGGTACCCCTGCCAAATGGGCCTCCCAAGGAGGAGGGACCCGTGGCCACCACCGCTGGAACAGGCTTCTCGCACCAAGGTGGGTCGATGAGGGCACAGAGATATCACAACTTTCGTCAACTACATTTCATAGTGCCAGAACTTGAAGTTTACCTGAAACTAAATTCTCGGAATAACTTAGTGTGGTGGTTCTTCTTTCTACATTTTCGAAATGTGTTCGAATGGTTGTAGCTGCTACTACATTTTGAAATGAACTCGTTCTTAGAAATGGAAGGGGATGAAAAATTAACTTCAGATGATTTATTTAGAATCTTTGGTGCAATTTGCTTTAAAACTCTGCTAGATTCAATTGGTGGCAGATTCTTAATGATTCAAAATCACCTTCGGTGTTCAGCACATTTGAGGCTGCATTAGGTCAATTTGTTGGGCTGTAAATTTCAGAAAGTGCGATACAGACGAGAAAAGGCATAAAATCAGCTGCACCATTTCGTTGGAAATTTTTAAAATAATAATTTCAGTTCAGTTCATACTTTTCGAGTTGGGTGATTTCCACACCTAGGTGTATCAACGTAACAGAACAATCGTAAAATACCATTTTTGTTGTTAAGTTTTTCAGAAAAAAATGACCAGTACAGACAAGAAATTGACCTTGGGTGCTTTCCACACCAAGGTGTATCAAAGTAATAGAACAATCGTAAAAACCATTTTTGTTGTTAAGTTTTTCAGAAAAAATGACCAGTACAGACAAGAACAATACCAACATTCTTCTGTTGAACCCTTTCAACTCTTATTTACGCTCATCATTTTTGTAAGTGAAATGGCACCAAATAAGAAATGCATGTAAAATACCAACTCAATTCATATTTGTGAATAGTTGTTACACCAAGGTATTAAAAGTTGTAGAATAGCCGAATACTCATGAGAACAGAGTAACCCCAAAAGAAAAAAAAAATAGATTTCCAAAACAGTAAATCCTAGACAAGGCCTTGAACAACTACTGGAGGGTGCAGAGCAACACTTCCAAGCTGCTCACTGGAGTACTTCTTGTACACTGCCTTCAGCTTGCTCTCAGGAGCGGCAGCATGTGAGTTAACGAGGACCTTTGCGCACTCCCTGAAACCATCAGATACAAACATTTTTTAGCACAGAGAATCCAGTTAAACCAAGTTCTTCAGATACAAACATGCAAGTTCAGAACATCAGATTCAAGGAGTGAATTCTTACATAAGCTGTGCCTCATTGAAACCAGTGTGGTGCTTGAGCGTGTCTGTCCAGAGGGGGCTCTTCTTCAGCGTGCATCGAGCGGCATACACCGCAGAGGCGGCAACCAACGATGGACAGAATGATACCATGCCGTACTCCTTCAGTGCCATTTCTGCGAAGAAGAACACCATATGCCCCAGCTGCATTCACACGACAAGAAAAGTTTCAGCGCGAAACAATTCCATGGCAAATGTGGATATGGAACTGTGTAATCGGTCCAGTTCTTTACCTCCTTGTCGCTTCCAGCGGCTTTCACAAACCGCACAAGGAAGACGTAAGGTGTCGGGACAGTAAGGTTCCACTCCAGCTTATTCAAAATGCTCTTCTCCATGGCAAGAATTTGCTGCCGCGTGTATGCATTGTCAGATATGCAGATGAAATCGTTGACCTGCACAACACAAGCAATCCACCACTCAAAGAGTGAACACAAACAAGTGCTAGAAATGAACAATAATGCAAAGGCTCATTTTTGGCTTACCTCTGGTGCCCAAATCTCCTCATACTTGCAGGCGATCAGCATGGCCGCGACGCCGACAAGCTGCAGCTCCTTTCGCAGCACGGGCTGCATCGATAGGTACCGGTCTATGGCGTACATCGTGAGATACAGGGTCTCCGGCATGAGCTCAAACTTGTAGTGAACTTCAACGATCCAGTCGGCGAGGATGGCCCTCATATTGGGCTTGATCTCGAGCTGGCTAGTCATGTAGTCAGTAGGACGGCTCTCGTGCTGCAACGGCCAAAAACTTGGTGAACACTTTCAGAACAAGCTGAGATCACTCGGAACAAACTTCCTAAAGATGATGAAGCTGCATTTACCTGGGCAGCCTTGTAGAACTTGTAGATGTCCTCAATGTAGTCAACCACAGCCAGCTGGTTGTCGCCGTCGAGCTTATCAATGTCCTCGATTAGTTCTTTTGGCTTCTCAGTAAGGCCACAGGCGAGCTGACGATAACAAGGACAGGCGTGCAGAGATTATGGCACTGAAATGATCAGCTACAGTGCAAGAGCAGGATGGATCGGATCACTCACCTTAGAACGAGCAGTAAGCACAGATGTAAGCGTGTTCACGACCTTCTTCCTGGAATATTTGTGGGCAGAGCAGCTTCCTTTACCCTCGGGCAGCTTCTTGTTCTCGTCGGGGCCGATCTCAGTGGCATGCTCAGGACGAGGGTCGGGCTTGGCAGCTGGCTTCCTGGCCGGCTTCAGAGCGGCTATGGCATTCTGCAAACCATCACACCAAATTGCGATCAAATCAAATGCTTTGTAGGTACAAGAACTGCAAAATCACACCAAAGTGGGTCGTCTATGTACCTTGTTCGCCGCAGTGGCGTTCGCCTGAGCTTTCTGTAAGAGCTGGGAGCGGAAGCTCCTGGTGATGGGGCGATTGATCCCCTCCGGCAGCTTGAACTTCCTGTTACAGCGAAGAAGACGGGGTTCAGAGAGGGAATGGAAGGAAGAAACGGCTACAGGAGAGTCTGCGGTGGTTTCTTGTTTCTTACCCGTCAACCACTTGGGCGTTCACGAGGTTGCCGATATCACCCAATGCTTTCCGGTTAGGTCGGGCGACAGCGGCGGCGGCCTTCTGCTTTCCCGTGGGGACTACAGCACCTGGCCATTGCCGAAGAGAAATAAGAATAGAGGGCATCTGCAGCACGGGATAAGTTTCATGCGAAATCGACCTAAAGCTCACCACAACGTAGACAAAAGAACAAAGATGCGAAATTTCATCAAATCGTACCGCGTTAGACATGCGAAACCCAATCTCGACTAAGGAGCCACATCGAAAAACCAGGAACAGATCGAGAAATCGAATCGAAAATAGGCTGGGCCACATCGGAATCCATTCTTGATGCACGAATCGGGCAAGAAAGGCAGGGAAAGATCAAGAATTCGTACCAGACGGCCCTGGCAACATCAAAAATCCGTTCTTGGTGAAGGATTCGAACCAAACAGGCGGCGAACATCAAGAACTCGAACCAAAACAATATGGACTACCCGAAAACCCAATCTTCCCCGGCAAACGTGCAAAACAAAACACCGAACAGATCAAGAAGATCCTGAACCCTAACAATCCGATCCGCATCAGACCCCCAAAATCTTAGACCCAAGCACCCCGCAATGCAGGCCAGGATCAAATCAAGAACACAAGCAGCGTCAGAACCCCCAAGATCCGACTACTCACCTCTGTTCGTCGGCTGCGGAGGGGCAGCCGCGCGCTGGTGCCTTGTAGCCATGCGTGTTGCCTCCTGGACTTTCTCCTCCTGCTCCTGCGCTTAGGCCAACGATGGGCAGCAGGCGGGATTCCTCCGATTCCTCTCTACTACTGCTGCTTCTTGCTAGGATTGTAGAGGCTTTTGCCTTTCGGTGTTGGATTTGGGGACGAGAGGAGCATGGTGGGGCTCGAGCTTTATTTGGAGCGGGTGGCTCCAACGGTCGGCAGGCCGTGAGGGATCAGGGGAGCCAACGGTCCGGACGGAGGAGATCCAACGGCTGGGATTGGGGGGGGGGGGGGTGGGTTGGGAAACTAGCCGTTGTGGGTGGGCTGGTGGGGGTGGAAAGTATCAGCCTCCGACTTATTCTCGAAAAGTATTGACTATTCACTTGTCTCTTAGGACATCTAGATATCTTGAATAGTATCTTTATTATCGTCTCTTACTAATACTATGTTAACAAAATTTTACGTAGAGGAGAGAGCACGTATCGTCCTTTTGAAGAGAGTGTCGTACACACAAAACAAGTCATGATACATTAATCAACTCTAATTGACATATAGGCTCGTTTCAAAAAAAATTATAAAATTTAAATATTGAAGAGTTTGCTAGAGACTATCTATTAGAGATATTATCTTTAAAAATGATGTAGTATATGTTAAAAGCAAAGTTATTTTTTTACTATTGGAGATGCCATGAGGTTGTGACTTGGGTTGTTTGTGCCTGCGACCTCGTGATACGGAAAGATAATTACGTGCTCAGTAACACTATACACACCATGGTTTTATGTGTATACGTACGATGCACGTGGCAGCTAGGCGGGCGCTCAAGGGCAGCCAGACAAGCGCAGCGGTTGGGCGGGCTGATCAGGGGCGGCTGGCGGGCCCATCGAAGGAGGGAGGTGGCGCGCACAACTGATCGGAGTCAGAGGAGGGGTAGAGACGAGCGGGTCGGAGGAGAGATGCGGCGTGGGCGGGCGGCCGCGGGCGTAGTACACGAAATATTTCTGTTACTTGCTCTGTCTGTCGTTGTTTGTTCGTGTATGTGCAACACGGTGAGAAATTCGGTTGTTGCGTCAGCTTAGTGTTTTAGTCTCGAGGAGAGAAATGAATCTTTTTTCCCGAGCTTGGAGCAATGATATGAAGAACAGAAGCCTATAGTCGTAATAATTTCAGAAGCAAAAAAAAAATCTGGAGAGGTTAATGATCGCGTCGTTGTATTTACTATTTCGAAAGGTGAGGCGTTGGAAGTTAGATTGTGTAGCAAAAGCCTGAAAAGGTTAGTAGTACTTGTTTTCCCTATCGGCATTACACATTTTCCTTTCGTTTTATCCTCTTCCATCTCCTCTCTGACAACGTGAAGATGCACCACTAATTTCATGGGGGAAAGGCAAAGGCAAAGGCAAACACAAACGCTCACTCGGTCAGATCTTCACAACATAGGATCGATGCTTACTTTGGATCCGTACAACCATACGAACCGATATCAAAAACAACAACTCGATAAAAGAATTCGCTCAACTACACACTTCGATCCTCGTCTACTCAACCACGCAAAAAATCGTTGTCTTCTTCCTGCAAAAAACACTCAAAAATCACAAGAAGAATGGTGGTAATATTTTTTTATCCGGAAAATACTCTATTCCCGAAAGCAGCGCGTAGCATAAACCCAAGAATCGATTTAAAATAGTTTTTTTTCTGAATAACGTGGTGTATGTTACAATAATGAAATACATAGCTAATTGTAGCCTAGAAAGGGAAATATTGAATGAAAAGATCGTACTATTTCCGCCCTTTAAAAGTTTATTTTCCTCCCCCGGTAACCTGAGTGCTGACAAGTGAAATTCCCAATTCACACACGATATTAGACCAAAGGAAGAAGAAAAATCAATAGCCTAACGATACAACCCAAAATAATTAACCAAACAAAATATTCCAAATCCTTAATTTTCATACGCGTCAGAGCCGCATGCATGCATGCATGTTGTCCTCATCCAATTCCCGTACGCGGCGGCATATCTGGACCTGATGGCGACTTCCTGGCATTCTTTCGCATTGGGACGGAGTCCTTCGTTTCCGTTGTGCATGCAAGTTGCGAAACTAGGTGCACGTAGTATATATTCACCAGGAGCACAGATTCCTTAATGATTGCCCGCATGTCAGGGAGACTACACCGTGGGTGTAGCTGGTCTCCAGTTAATTCCTCTTTGCTTCGCATTGAAAGATTGCAGCAAAAACACGTGGTTGCTGCATAGTTGACAAGATGGAACCCGCCCCATGTGCATCTGATGGAAATCGAAGTCCGTCCAATATTCTTGCGTCCACATGGTCTGTCCTCTCCGTGTGCGTGTAGCAAAACAAGTATCCAAGGCGGGCCCACCGCCAGAAGGAACCGCTCGACGACGTACTTAGAGTCTGTTTGGTATGGCTCCAACTCCCAGCTTCTTAGTTGGAGTAGGCGGAGTTATGCCAAACGAGTTAACTCCACAAAACTATTGAAGTTGGAGCAATTTGGAGTGGAGCAGCCCTCTAGTACAATTTGTACGAGCAGGTAAAATCTTACTCCAAGTGGGAGATGTGGACCAGTAAAACAAAATACCCATAGAAGTTAAAAGTATTTACCCACAAATTACCACTCAACTACTCATCTTGAAACCCACAGCCCCCCCACTCCTCGCCTCCCTTTTTTCCACAACCCTCCGCGGCTCGCCTCCCTCCATCCGCCTCCGCAGCTCCGCGCCCACCCCTTCCCCCTCTGCCTCCACCTCCCTCCCGACACCTCCGTGGCTCCACCCCTCACCCCTTCCCTCGACACCTCTGCCTCCTCCCGCGCCCGGCCTTCGCCTCCTCCCGACTCCTCCGCTCGCCCCCCGACCCCCACGCCTCGCCTTCGCCTCCTCCCCGACGCCTCCCTTCCCTTCTCGAACCCTCCGCCCCACCCCTTCCCCTGACGCCTTCGCCTCCCTCCTGACGCATCCCTCCCCGAACCCTTCGCCCCCACCCCTTCGCCTCCGACGGAGGCTTTTCCTCCGCAGCTCGGTCCTCAACGATCTCCCCGACGGCGGCTCTTCCTCCCCGGCACGGCGTGCGACCTCGTCCTCCCTCGGTGGCTCTTCTTCCCTCGGCACGACATCTTCCTCCCGGCACGACATCTTCCTCCCAACCTCGTCGACGCAACCTCGTCCTCTCTCGGCTCTTCCTCCTCCCCCCTTTGGCGGTCCACCCTCGGCATCTTCAAGGTAAGCCACGTCTATGACATAAAACTCACAATCTGATGCAATGCTTGCTATTGGAACTCATGTGATGCAATGCTTGCTACTAGAATTGAGATATGCACAGATTGGCTCATGTCATAGATGTGGTTGTTCTCCAAATCGCCTATTTAAGATTAATGTCATGGAAATATGACCCGACCAGTAGACTTTCTTTGCACAAACCGATCTAGATCCCATTTCTTGAAGTTTATAGGCTTGCCTTTAATGCTTTGGTCTAGGATATCTGCGAGACTTCGGTGTATAGATGATCTGTTGGGTTGAGTGGGTAGGGGATCCTAGTTGTTCAGCCCTTGAATCGTTCCTTTGTTGTTTAATTACAAATTCCCTAATTAGACAGTAAGCTAGATGTGGTATAGTGGTTTACTATCTAACATGCAAATTATCAGTATTGGTCACTTCACCGGCGTCATGATGCTTTGCCCATAAGGAGTCATGTATCATAGATTTCTTGCTCAGTGGGAACCTTGTAGTTTACTTGGAAATTTTATGGTATACCACTTCAATTGCAATGTCATATATGACCCTGGTGGAAGACATACTGTATGTTTCAGTATATCTTCCAGGATGATGTTGCCTTTTGCTATGTTCAATCCATGAATATGGAGTAACCTGTTACTTTAGCTATGATGGTCTGATGATTGGTGGCGTGTAAGAAGTAAATTTTGAACTAACAGAGCCATGATATGCAGAGATGTGCTTGTGGACATTGCTGGAGGGTTTTTTGCTTCTTGCAAATGCATTGGCGATACTGAATGAAGACCGATTTCTTGCGCCCAGGGGACGGAGCATGTCTGAAGTTTTAGGAAATGGGCAAACAAAGTCGTTGAAGGGCCAGATCATGGGGCTCATCTATGCCACACAATTTCTGTGGATGCCCCTGATAGCACTTAATGTTCTTATCATTGTTGTGAAATTGGTGTCGGGCTGAGGCTCTTTGGTTTGAGTTGTTGGGTTGGATTGATTTCAATTCCAACGCTATGTAAAAGTTAATCATATTCAGAAAGTTGCTGCAACGATGTAGTGGTTTTCTTTCCTCTTTTATTACTTCTGATGTAGTGGTTTTCGCACGGAGACGCGAGGTGGGGGCGTTGTCTGCCCGATATTCATTTCGCTGTTGTCGTGTGATGTAGTGGTTTTCTTTCCTCTTTTATTACTTATGATGTAGTGGTTTTCGCACGGAGACGCGAGGTGGGGGCGTTGTCTGCCCGATATTCATTTCGTTGTTGTCGTGTGATGTAGTGGTTTTCGGATTTGGAACATTAGCTTTGATTAATAAAGACGAGGAGAATTGTGAACGACATCTCTTGCCTCATTGCCTCTCTTATGAACTTTTGTTATGATACCCATTGCTTTTTTAGAGAAGATACTCATTGAATTATAATCTTTGTTATGAACTTTGTATGTTTATGTATGTTGTATTTAATTTTTAAAGTAAATTTTTTGAATGTGGATGGCACTACAGGGCATAACATGACCAAAAAAATAAAAGCACAGTATGACAGAAATCAACTTATTAAATTGTTATAAGTTAAGCAATAAAAAAGGTTACAAGTTACAAAACAGGGGTAGTGCAGTCTTTTTATAATAATCCTTCTCATTTCTGGAGCTGGAGCTAATTTTCTAACCAAACACCAACTCAGACTGCTCCAACTTCTTATAGGAGTGGATTCAAGAGTGAAGCTGGAGTTAGAGCTGCAAAAACTTGGAGCAGAGCTATACCAAACATGCCCTTATTTGTCCGTATTTTGTAGGTTTCGTATCCTCCCGCAAAATTGCTATGTATTTGCAAAAATGACCGCCTTCACGTTCGGAGGAGGTGACGCACGACGAGAGCCTCCGCCACTCGTTCGATCGTCACAGCGCTTCGCAGCGGCGTGATGACACTGTAAGACACTTACAACCTCTAGTCGTTTCATTGATTATATTTGTACTATTCGTTAACATTCCACTCCAGGTACTCATCGTACGTCCGAACGTCGTGCAGACGACACTCCTGCAAGACCTCCAAGTGCAGACAATGATGAGACGTGAAAGACGTGTGGTGCATAGAGAGTGAGAATCTTCATGCTGCTGCTACTCTTGGCATTTTAGGATGTGGGCATGAAGAGAGAATATGTCACTGGACAAATGGAGAGAGAGAGTCGGAGAGGAGAGGAATTAAATGAGCACTGCACTCTCCAGAATGGATAAATTTATGAAAAATTTCCTAAAGTATGTAAGCTGTGTAAGGAGCCTTTAAAACATAATTCATAATTTTTAGAGCTTGTTTTCTATATTTAGAAATTCATACAAATAATATACTTAAATGAAATTGTGAGAAAAATGCAAATGAATAAAATTATAGAAAATTTACACAAGAAAGTAAGCCATCTTGGAAGGCTCCACAAAATATTTCATAATTTTTAGAACTCATTTGCTATATTTAAAAATTCTTATAAAAATATTAATTAGGAATACTAATTAAGTATGCTTTCCTAATTAATTAAGAATGCTAATCACCTCATGCATGGGCATGGCAGGTACCTAGTGCATGGCCACCATGTGGGAGGTAGAGATATATTTTTGGCCGCGCCGTGATTGTGCGGGCGGTAGAGATATAATTTTGTAAATTCCGCGTGAAGATGTTTATTTTTGTAAATACAGAGTGAACTTACGTCAATACGACCAAAAAAATCTCCGAATATAGCCAATGATATACACATTTTTAATGTCTCGACAAGATCTTCGTAATGATAATATTTATTCTGACATGCAACGTTTCCTTTCCAGATCTTTCCGAACGCATCTTTATTTTATGTCTGTACATATCCAATATAGGCCTGTGTATAATAAAATAAAGTAGTAGCTCTGTATCTTTATGTTAAAAAATATAAACCCAATTAAAGAAGAATTCATGCAATATTTAATACGGCTTAATAATTTTTTAAAGTCAAATAATATATTTAACTGACAAATGATCAGCGTGTACGTATCCGTATCAACTCTCCTAGTACGTGGTAGGATATCTTGAAGATGCAGCTCTTTGGACCTTCATGCAGCTCTTTGGGACTGCGGTCGGATCTTACACATGAGGTCTTGTTCGCACGCATGTGTACTAAATTTGTCATTAGCTACTTGTTTATGTCAGGGTTGTGCTGTGTCATGTATGTGCGCTTTTTTACACGTGTGATTTTAAAAAAAATAAGTGTATTAAGTGATGTAATTAGAGAAAAATAATGACGGGGAGTAGGGGACATGCAGCGGGGGCATGCATCTGTTGCACTCCTGGTGCGCGGCTTTTCTCCCGCGATGCCATGTCGTCTACCTGCTAGACGCTCAATGACAGCTGTTGCGGTGCCTCTGTTATGTCATGGTCCGAAAGCGCTGCAGGTGACAAGTGGGGCCTTCTTAGCCCACCGTGGTGCTATTTTTATCATTTCTTACAACTAGGAGCTACATTTGCTATTACGAATAAAAAATAGCCCACATCAATCTAAGACCTCCACTTTCTCAATCTCTATAGACTTACTAAAATTTCTCTTAGCCAAAACCGGCGACTTGCGACTTCTTAGATTTTTTTTCCAACGCAAGAAATTTATATAAGCTCTATAGGAAGCAATACGATGCTTATAAGAATTCTATGATATTCCTACGTCCCAAATGGACTAAGCTTTCCAGAGAAACTTGAGATGCCACGTTCAATTAGAAAAGCTTTAAGCTTCCAATGGTTTTACACTAAAACTAGGTTGTTTGGTTGATAGTCAAAATGAGTCAAATTAAAATTTTGGCATAATCAAACTCTGGGCAAAGCCAAATATTAGCAAAAAAAGTTTAATTTGAATCGTGATCAAACCAAATTTTAGCGTTACTAAAAATTTGATAAGCGATTTCCTCGTCATCGATTGCCTTGTATAACATTGAATTTCATTCATGTTATTAAATTTTATGGGACTTATCAAATTTTAATAGTAAACCAAATATCAGTTAATTTTTATTAACGTAATTAATATTTAGTTTGGCTTGTAAGAATAACAAACCAAACGTACCCTAAAGAAGACCTCGGATTCAACGCTCTCCTCAAATGTGTAGGGTCTATGGTCACTTGTTGCCATAGACAGCAAATAAATTTTGTACTCCTCCGCCTTCAAATAATTGACAACCTTGATTTTACTATTTGAATTTGACCGAGCACAGTTTTTTTAATTATTAGTTAGGGAAGATGAAAATCACATGGTTGGATTTGTCACGGAAAAAGTACTTTAATAATATTGTACATCTATAAAAAACATATTTATTGTAAAAACTAAAAATCAAATTTAAATAGTAAAATCAAAGTTGTCAATTACATGTAAACGAAGGGAGTAATGTTCAAGAGAAAATTCTAACCTTTGTAGCAAGTACTCACACACTCTTAATTGGATCCGAATCCTCTGTATTACTAAGACCTTGTATAAATAGCAATTTTGTGAGAAAATAAACAACTCTCTTTAGTATACTGTAGCAACAGGAAATACATACGGTAACAATTTTATTGTAACAAAAACTCACTGCAGAAAAAATATAGTTATAGATCTGAAAAAATATAGGATACTCCTGTAAATCCGCTACATCGACAATTCGATGGAGAGGATTCCGACGACTCCTACGATTTCCGTTCCAACGACAACGAGCTCGGCCAGCTTGCAGTGTGGCCTGGGGCCGACGTGCCGCCCAGCCGTGCCCACTGCCCAGTGCCCAGTGTCTTGTTCCCTCTTGCAGCTCCAACCAGCGTGACCGAACTTATGCATATCACCCACCGACATGTGGGGTCAACTTTACACGCCCCACCTGTCGGTCAGTGTGTGTGGAAATAATCGCAAAGCGGCTAGCGGTTACACCTCTAGTGAGGGGCCAGGAGCCAGCGGGGCGAAATATCCCAGGGGTAGTTTGGTCCGTTCGCCGCGGTTAAGTTTGAACGGTGAAAATGCCAACCATCCGATCGGACGAGCTGTTGGATGGAGCGCACGGTAGCCGTCGGATTTAGCCCCTATCTCCTCGTCCTCCTCCTACGGCTATATGTTATTCTCCCTGCCCCCTAAACGCTCCGCAGCCTCCACCTCGCTCGTCGCGCCCCCTCGCTCCTCCTCGTCGCCATCCTCCTCCTGCGCCTCCGCGGATTTGCTCACTAACCGTAAGTTTTTAAGCCATTTTTCCATTGCATTTTACTGTGGTAATGCTAGTGGATCTGATCTATCACCTCGTTCGAATGGGCACTTTTTTTTTACCGTGTTCTGTTACATTTTTTTTTTAAAAATCTGGGTCGTTTTGGGTGAGGAAGTTGGCAATGTGCGTGGATCTGGGTGTCTGTTCAGCGATTTTGGTAGAGTTATGCGTCGATCCGGTTGTTCAATTGGGTGCGCAAGTTCGTGGTGGGCGGATTGGAGTTGTTTCAGTGAGAGATGCTGCGATCCGCCCGGGTACGAGGGATTGGACTGGTCGTGTTTGCGATCTGTGTGGAGGCCATGTATCTCGAGCCTTTTGAGCTTTCGATGTGAGGAAATTTAGAGGACTGTTTCTGTAGTGATTCGAGAGTGTTCCGTGGTGTATAGCCATTTCCGTCAGATTTTGCGCATGGTGCCTCAGATCTGAGGTGTACTTTTGGGGGATCTGGCACAAACGACGTGTCTAGTCTCTGCGAGTTGCGTAGTATCTGTTTGCAACAGCTTTGTTTGGAGCCCTTCATGTCATGATTCACCCACATTAGGTAACATGTAGCTGAAAGCCTCGTCTCTTAGTACATTAGTTCCAAGATTGTTCGAGGCAGTATGGTTTAGCTCGCAACTCCGTGTTATATCATTTTTAGCGCTAGTCTGGTGAAAATTTCACTACGCAGAGGCTATTGGTTTGTTTGAGTTTAGTGTGTAACCTCATCCTGTCCTTTTAAATCCTAGTTTGCTTGTCAATCTTTGACTACCGTGCCGTATGTCATAGAGCTTGGTTGGTTCATAACAACCTCAGACAGTTTGCACTTTGTACGCATACTTGATGGTCTGGTTCAGCAAGTTCAAGTTAGATCCTGCTTTGTTCTGAGTAAATTAAGCTGGATCCATCATTTTGTGAGGTTTACTGTGCTATATGACAGCTCGCTTACCCTACACATTTCTGATTTTCAGAGAAAAGATGAGAGAGATCCTCCACGTACAGGGTGGGCAATGTGGCAACCAGATCGGTTCCAAGTTCTGGGAGGTGGTGTGCGATGAGCATGGCATTGACCCTACCGGGCGCTACGTAGGCAACTCTGACCTGCAGTTGGAGCGTGTCAATGTCTACTACAACGAGGCCTCCTGCGGTCGCTTCGTGCCCCGTGCCGTGCTTATGGATCTTGAACCTGGTACTATGGACAGTGTCCGTACTGGACCGTATGGGCAGATCTTCCGCCCCGACAACTTTGTGTTTGGGCAGTCTGGTGCTGGTAACAACTGGGCCAAGGGGCATTACACTGAGGGTGCCGAGCTCATCGATTCCGTTCTTGATGTTGTCAGGAAGGAGGCTGAGAACTGTGACTGCCTTCAAGGTAATTGATCTTATATTAACTTGGCAAGAGCTTAGAGTCCGTATGAGAATTTTCTTGTACTAAACGGGGTCTGGATGTTGAAAATAATTATTCATAATTTGCAGCACTGAATTATGTTGCTACGCCTGTGAAATTTTAGGCTGATTCTGATGCAGCTTATATTTATTCTCCCGGTAATGCTATATGCTGAATGGTGTGATCTTTTCCTATTAGTGTGCATCGTGTTTCATAGCCATTATTACTTGATTAGTCATTAGTGTTTATTTTACTTGATCTATATTGAATATTTTAATGATGTCCTGTGTGATGTTTAAAATTCTTAGTCATTTCATAATTCACAGTATGCAATGCAAATCAGGGTATGGACCTGAAAGCTTACAAATTTGGATGATGTTGTGTATGATTCAGTTGCCGTCTTTTCCAGTGTTAATAAACCTTTTGTCTTACATTGTTAGATTATTGCTGGGGTTTTCTTACACTTGGCTTACCTATCTCGTGAAATATTTTGATACTATGTTGGCTGTTTTATCACGTAATTTTAGTATTTTGATCTCCTAGCAGTGGTTCTCTATTTAGATTTTAGCATGGCCACTTTCCACATGGAATCATTATTTAGAAATACCTGTTTATGTTTTCAGGTTTCCAAGTATGCCACTCTCTTGGTGGTGGTACTGGATCAGGCATGGGGACACTGTTGATATCAAAGATCAGGGAGGAGTACCCAGACCGCATGATGCTGACATTCTCTGTTTTCCCCTCGCCAAAAGTATCTGATACTGTTGTTGAGCCTTACAATGCCACTCTTTCTGTCCACCAGTTGGTTGAGAATGCAGATGAGTGCATGGTTCTGGACAATGAGGCCCTCTATGACATCTGTTTCAGGACTCTCAAGCTGACCACACCTAGCTGTAAGTGAAATATACCCCTTTCTATTGTTAGTTTTTACATATGGCTATAGCCCTGATGTACAATTAGATCCTCATAATCCTGATTATTTCGACGGCCTGTTTAAATGTGACATATATTATGTATATATACCTAGTATTGAAACCTGTTATTATGTGGATGTGTACTTCAATCTAGAGTTTATGCTATGGCTTATGAATGATTTACTAATCATCTGTTTGTATGCAAAGAGGTGGCCGTTAATCCGAAAATATGAGCAGCGGTAAGCATAGAAATAATCACCTATATGCTTAACAAAAATATGTACTGCACAATTTATATTGTTGACCTCATGTTTACTACACCAAATTGAAAATTTGAAACATGTTGTAGTTGGTTGATTTTCGGAACCTTTGTTTTAAAAATGCTTCTGCAAATTATTATTTTAGGGCAGTTAATCATGTTTGACATTGTCTGGACTCTGGAATGGATGGGCCCTAATGCTTGACTTCCTTGTTTAATAAGCTTTCATTTCTCTGCAGTGTTTCTACATTATTATGATTCAGAAGTCAGAAACTCGGAACTATCTTAGTTGATATTATTTTGCTTTAATTAGACCTGAAGGATGACTGTTAGCTTGTAATGATGATCCAACAAATTGTTAAGATCGTTTTATTGTGAAAACTATTTTTATCTTTGGCTTAATTGATCGATGTAAAGCTGCGCAAATGATAAATTTTTTGGTGGCTGAACCCTAATGCACTAGTGATTTACTTTTCTCTGTTTAAATGAAGTTGATTATTTCTATGATAATGGAATGTGTTTGAAATATCTTACAGATTTTGTTGTTGCAGTCCTACAGATCTTTATTCTTTTTTGCATTTCTGTTTAGAAATATCTCACTTGCTATGTGTTTGTAGGATTATCTAACATTTGTCTCATGCATGCTAATTTCTGCAGTTGGGGATCTGAACCATTTGATCTCTGCCACCATGAGTGGAGTAACATGCTGCCTGAGGTTCCCTGGACAGCTGAACTCCGACCTCCGGAAGTTGGCAGTGAACCTTATCCCCTTCCCCCGTCTCCACTTCTTTATGGTCGGGTTCGCCCCATTGACCTCCCGTGGCTCCCAGCAGTACCGTGCCCTCACTGTCCCTGAGCTTACCCAGCAGATGTGGGATGCCAAGAACATGATGTGCGCTGCTGATCCTCGCCATGGCCGCTATCTCACTGCCTCTGCCATGTTCCGTGGTAAGATGAGCACAAAGGAGGTCGACGAGCAGATGATCAACGTCCAGAACAAGAACTCATCCTACTTCGTGGAGTGGATCCCCAACAATGTGAAGTCCAGCGTCTGTGACATTGCACCGATAGGCCTCTCCATGGCATCGACCTTCATCGGCAACTCCACATCCATCCAAGAGATGTTCAGGAGGGTGAGCGAGCAATTCACGGCTATGTTCAGGAGGAAGGCTTTCTTGCACTGGTACACCGGTGAGGGAATGGACGAAATGGAGTTCACCGAGGCCGAGAGCAACATGAACGACCTTGTCGCAGAGTACCAGCAATATCAGGATGCCACTGCTGAAGACGAAGGCGACTATGAGGATGAGGATGATCTGCAGGCCGATGAAGAGTGAGGTCTGTGACTCTTCATGATCTGGGGGGCTGTATGCTATAGCTTCGCATCTGTCTGCCACCACCTGTTGCTAATAGTGTGCTACGGTGTGAGTGTGACTGCCCATGTTTGGGCACTACGATTTGAGACTAATATTTTCCCGCAGCTACGGGGAACTCTTCAGTAGACTTGATGCTTGTGTGTGTTCGGTTTTGTTGCGCTTTCTGGTGAACTTGAGATTTCGCACCGTAACAGAAAGTCCGTGGTCGCAGTGCCGATTTGCAATATGCTTGTTCGTGTCTTGTACATGTGCCATGGCTCTGAATGACCGAATCCTAATGCAACGTTTGCTGTTTTTTCACGTAGTTCTTCGGTTCTTCCTGGTTAATATATGTCAGGTGCTGTGCATACAGAATTAAAGACTCGATATGTTTTGTGTTACGCCGGGGTGTCAACATCGTTGGGAAAACATTTTGCTACTTTTTGGTCGAGTCAAACCTACAGAGATACGGCAATAACCTTTGGACCAAGCAAGGAGGCTCCCAGAGGACCCAGACCTTAGAGACGGCTGATTTCAGCTTGGAATTGGACGTGCCTCTCCCAGGAAACCAGACACATTTTTGGGCGGCAACGCAGCGTACGCTACAACGATAGCTCGAATCATATCAGATTCAGTTCAGTCACATCAATCGTTTTCGTCTCCTCAGGCCCACAGTCCCACTCAGTTTTGATATATCGCGCATCGAAAGCTTTCGTCTTCTCATCTCCAGAACGCGGAAAGCACGATAATGCGATTGGACAAGTGCGTTACCTCACTTGTGAGACTCTGTGTCTTTCCTTTCTTTTTTTCTACAGTGGGTACATGGCATCTATTAGTCTGATTCAGGAGGTCAGATTTTTTTTTTGTCGGATCTGTTTACACATAATTTGATTATTTTCTTTGTAAAAAATAGCTATATTTTAAAAGTTCATTTATAACTCCATTATACATAAATTACAGTGAAATATTTACGTAATTTTTGTTCTTGATCACTGCAATTATTTTTGAAAGTCACCCATCACATGATTCAAAATCTTACATGTACTTTGAGATGTTGAAAAAAATAAAGACACACACACAATATGTCAATGTGGTGAGCCGTTATGTCAGAGGTTGAGTAAAAATAAATACAAAAAATAAAATTATATACCAACAAAATACCGCAACGTGGTGAACCCGTTATATTTTAAAGAAAAAATCATAATAAATTTAGAACCAATTCATCATATGAGAAAAAGTGCAAATATTAAAATATATCGGACCAATGAAAATTCGATTATTATAATTTTTTTCTTATAGCATATCAACAACACGAATTTTATAACACATCTAACGAACAGAAAAGTGATAATTTGAACTTCAAAAGTACTGTCAAAAGTTATATAGTAGTTCCTTTTCCCCTGAACTTTGTATCACTTGTGCAACACGCCACGGGAAACATGAAGCCTGGCAAAGTAGCACCTCTCAACGTCTCAATTGCATCATCAAATCTAACAAAGTACGCCTATAGTTGATATGCCGTGGTTGCAAGGAAGACCACGATATCACACACCAACAAACCCCTCAAAAGAAAAGATTATTTACAGGTTGAAGGATAAAAGCCTCAGATTAGCTAGAAAAAAGGTCACGAAGCAAAGCTAGTCTGGTACTACTAGTAGATGGACTATATGTATATGCATGACTCATGCTGGCATTCTGGTATCTCGTGAGTTGGCTGCAGGCTTGGCCGGCTTATTCCGGCGGTCGCGGCCTCTGCCCCACAACGCCGGCCAGCATCCGACGGCCAGAGGCGCTTCTATCCTGAAATATTTGATAGAAGTTAGTTGGATTCCACTGGCATCTGAAATAACGTAAAAGTAATCATGAACGTGTCAGCACTGTTTCGTAAACCGGTAGTTTCTGGAAGAAGAAAAAATGCTGGAAAGATAAAGTTTGTGAAAAAAAAAAATCATGTGCATGGCTATTCCTGTGTATTTTGGTCATATTGTCATCATTGTTCCTTTTCTTTCCTGGTCATGAGTTCCATTTTTTCTTCTTCTTTTGACTCGGAAAGCTAGCCAAGTAAAAAAGATGGAAGAATCATGTGGTCTAAAGGAGGGGAGTACTTGGAATTGTCAAAGAAACTGATCCTGAGAAAAATGCAATTAGTACTGATTACTCCTTTTAGCGCCGTTTGATGGAAACAGAATGTTCGTGGCCATGGGCTGAACCTTTTTTTTTTTTTTGGCTGCAAGAATGTAATGACTAATGAGCACTTAAAATGTTCTCAAAGAAAGTGTTTTTTTTAAAGAAAAAGACATGAGAGCTACCTATTATATTAATAAAGATAGGAGCCAGTATGGAACCGGAAGAAGTCTAGCACAACAAAGGCTCTAATTACACAATATAAGTTGCTTCAAACCCTTAGCCACAGCTAGTTTCCAAGTTTTTCCTTCATCCTTTATCTTCGATAGTAGGTCCCCCGGTTTAGTGAATTTGTTCGTGAAGATTCTGGCGTTGCGTTCCTTCCAGATCTCCCAAGAGGTTAGGATGACAATCGGTTGGCGCCTCTTCAACTTCCGGGGAGTGGGGTAGGGGGCAGAGGAAAAATTACCCGCCGGTTACCGGTCGCAACCGGGAAAAAAATACCGACCGAAAAAATTTGAATTCAAATTTGAATTTTTGATTCCATAATTTCATTCCCTAGTTGATTTAGGCATTGTTATGCTAGATTATCTATTGAAACATTGGTTTTTAGTATATCTAGCACTTATAATATACAAAAGAGCATTGGATGCTTCTCGGATACTCCTCAGATGCTCCATCATGTCTTGGAGTTTTGGACAGCAGCACATGCCATTGTGTCCTTGCCTCCCTCTTGCTCCCTTCCTCCCTCCTCTCTAGCAGTAAGCAAGCAGTAGCCTTGCTCCCTCATTCCCTCGAGAGCAAGTAATAGTAGTATTTTCATTATTTCAAATTTCAATTTGCTAATTACCATTTTTCTAAATTCCCGATTTTTTTCGGTTACCGGCCGGTAACCGGTCCGGTAAAAACTCAGGTTTAAAATTTAAAATTCGAATTTAGTCTGGTTTTTTAAAATTTTATGGTAACCTGCCGGTTACCGGTACCGACCTTCGCCCGGGAAATCCCGGAACCGGTTTTTCAATCCTTGGTAGGGGGTGGTCGGCTGTCCCAGGAGCTCCGCTCCCTAGGCCGGCCTGAGCCGAGACGGCGACGAGGGGGCTCGAAGACGTGCCAGCGTCGACTTACCCAGGAATTAGCCTGGCCGGCACCAATGCCAGAGGGGTGACTTTAGGCCTGGCTTCACTGCCTGCTCGAACTATCTCTCCTCTGGGAAGAGGCCGAATAGGCGAGGGGGTCCTCTAGAGGGCAGGGTCGGTTGCGTTGGAACTTGCACGGTGGAGGGAGGTCCTGCCGGGCCGAAGAGGCACAGCTTGTCGGCTGAATCGTTAGACACTCAAATGTAAGCTTCAGCCTTGCGAAGCCACTTGGCGCGCGCCTCTTCGAAAGACCGTTGGAGTTGTGAGAGGTCCGTTGTCGCCCAAGGAGGGGGTGGTCCAGCATTGTGTGGAGAGCCTCCCTTAACTGGTTCACGTAAGACGAGAAGAGGTCTTGCAGTGCTCTGTCGGTTTTCACTTTTAGCTCTTGCGGTGTCGGCTTGGGGAGCACAAAGCACTCCAGGCCTGTGGGGAATGGCCCGGCTTGGACTGGCGTGAGGCCGGCGGAGTCCCTCGGCGCTGCTTGGTGGTGACTGTCGTCTCTGTAGTACGCGTCTGCATGGACCCGACGGGGTGAGCAGTCGCGGTCGCAACTCGGCCTCAAGCGCTGCTTGTTGGCGCCCCAACCGTGCTGGCTCTGGCCGCGGTGACCTTCGTGGTTTCTACGCCCGCCATCATGATCATCGTCTTGATCATTCTTACGCTTGGGGTGAAAGCGTGCTTGGTGCTCGTCTGTACCCGGATGACTCGGAGGCTTGCGGCACTCTCGAGCAGGGGTGCGATCTCCAGCCGTGTGGCTCTCTTCGCCGCCTTCTCGATTCCTGGCCTCTAGGGAAGGATGGGACAAGTGGCTTGGCCCTCCTTTGGCCTCCGGCGTGCCGTCGATCACCCCTAGGTTCTAGGGGAGAGGTATTGTGGTCGGCTCGTTGAGGACAGTGTCGGTCGCCGTGATGAAGTCGTTGAGAAGCTCCACAGTGTGGTCTTCGATGTAGTCGAGGTGGACGATGACTCTGTATTTTAGGTCGCGCTTCCATTTATCTGGAAGACTGTAGGCTACCTCGGCTAGAGGGGGGGTGGGCGTCAACGGGGTGGTTGGTGAAGGTGATCCAAACCACCTTGGCGATGGTGCACAGGTTTGCCGTCCACGCCCAAAGGTTGAGCGTTCTCGTGTCCTCCTTGCTCGCCAAAGCCCCCTCAAGGCACTGTAGGGAGCACTTCCCACCGATGATGCGCTCCGCGATGTCAGGGTGCCAGGCGTTCACCGGGAGGCTGTCGAGGCATAGCCGCACGCGGAAGAACATCGCCACCAGAACGCATGGGCGACTGATGGACGTGGAGCTCACTGTCTTCATGATGGAACTTTCGGGCTTCGTAGACTCTATCCCGGCGAGGTTTGCACTCGAACTTCACGAGGAACTCCTCTGGGTGGTGGTGCGACACGGAGAGCTCAGAGCGGCGGAGGCCGAAACATCGGTGGAACACTTTGCCGACGGCCTTATCACCGGGCATCGCATCTCCCTCCAAGACCCCGCCACCAAAGCAGTGGCCTACCAATCGAGCGTTCGCCATCGAGTAGAGGAGAGGTGTTGATGACATAGTAGTCCTCGACCAGACGGGTGTCTGGAGCGCCGAGGAACGCCATGGCTAAGGAAGACTGTGCCACTAGAGCGGGAGCCCTGGGCGGGGGTTCATGCCAGCGGCAGTGAGGCGAAGGCTTGCTGAGGCTTCGGGTGGTCTTGCAAGAGAAGCGAGGCGAATGCTTGTTGTGGCTTCGAGTGGCAAGAGAAGGTGCGATGGCCACTTCTGAGACAAAGGAAGCACTTCACGGGGTCGCAACACTCGAAGGCTCTATGGTCTCTAGCTAGGCAGTTGAAGCATTTGCCCTTCGTTTTTTAGATGAAGTCGTGAAGAGACAGGAGGTTGTGGGTCTTGTAGCTTGGTCAATAGAAAGGGGGCCTCTAGCACTGCTGCAAGGAGTGGCAGCGCTTCTCCTAACACCACCAGTGGTGCCTTCTAACAATTTTCTAGTCAGCGTCCTCTCCGCATCTCCCGGCTTTGTCTGGCACGTCGGGAGCGTTCCTTGCCTCAGCCGCTATTGAAGACTAGGCGCCATGATGATGGGACGGGCATTGAGCTACTGGTGTAGGATTTGGGGATGCAGACCATAGGGGGTGAGGCGTTGCTATGCAGATGGGACATGATGTCAAGACAAGTGACGTGGGCTGCAGAGGAAGGGCAAATTTGTGGTGTGGATCAAGTTGTACCCTGCGCAGCAGGATTCAGGGAGAGGAGTTCGCCTTAAAGAGGGGTGGTTGGGGTGAGGGAGGAGCCAGTAACTGGTATTCATTGCGTACCTTTACAATTGGAGGTTGCCCCGCTTGACGAGGGCGTGCGTCTGGCTGAGGCAGAGAGGCCCCCTGGCAGCTCAGGGGAGTCTCCGATACTTCTTCTGCTCTGTCGTGAGGGGCGATGAGGAGACCTTGAAGCCGGCAGTCCTCCCCGGAGGGGCGGAGATCCAGATCTGGATCTAGGGGCGATTTGGTGGGAGAGGGTTGCTCTTTGGGGGGAATCGAGGCCATAACAGGGGAAAATATGGGGGCGATGAAGCGGGAGATAGACTATGGGGCGTGTGATGGTTGAAGGGGCGACTGGGTGGAAGGGGAACGACTGAGGGGATGGGGGGCAAGTCCTCGCAGGAGCTCCCATCTAGTGCCTGTAGTACCAATTGGCAAGTAGTGTTCTCAAAGAATGTGATCATCTTATAATAATACTATATAATGCAATTGAAATGCAGTCATACTAATCATACATACTTGTTGGAAATAATCTTGACCATATATCTAGTTGTGTATTTGCATTAGTATTTTGAGTCGTGTACACGTGCATGTGTACACATTAGTGTTGTTTTCAGCTTTTGCATGCCTGCGTGCATGGCGTAGTATTTCGGTTTTTCAATTTGTGTTTTGAGCAGGTCATGTATTAGTTGGGCATGACCGAGTCTCAAGACTTGGCAACGTGCGCGTTAGTCGTGGAGTCCGACTGGAGTAGATCATTGATGGCATGATCGGCCAGGCTGATAGCTAGTTGTTAGCTGGTTAAATATCTAAAGTCATGTATTAGTTTTGTTGTGGAGTGAATAACAGAAGAAAGCAGAAACCCGGTGCAAGCAGTTAGCACCGCAACGTCTCTTGTTTCTGTCTTCGTTCTGATCTCCGGCAAACACATCTTGTTGTGAGTGTGTGTTGTGAAAGCATTTTGGGCCAACAATTGGTATCAAAGCGAAGTTCAATGCGGGGAGAGCTCACCTGGTGGCGCCACCAGCAGGGCATGGCCCGACACTGATGGCGCGACATGGTAGCTGGCGGGGAGGCGCGTCCGGGCAGCGCGCGGCTCTGTCGGGCGACGGCGGCTCTCGGGGCAAGTGGCGAGCACGACGGCTTAGGTGACGTGCAAGAGCGGCAGCGGCGCTGCCGGCACAACGTCGTCGAGGGCGCCGACCATGGTAGAGGTGTCGAATGAGGTGAACCGGGTGCGGAAGGAGTACGAGTGCATCAAGATCTGCGAGGCCTCTGCGATGCAGCTGTATGAGATGTCTGGCAACCTCGTCGTCCTGGTGCATGTGGAGCGCGGCAGCGACGATGTGAGTGAAGTGGAAGCGATGACCCCGCAGCAGTTGGCAAGGCGGCACGCAAGGTGCACGCGTGGACGCGAAGGCGCTGAGCCTGTTGTCATGGCCATATCCTATGTAAGTGCACGTAGAGTGAGTCCATGCATGTTGTACTCGCTTGTGTTCTTGTGTTAGTTATGTTTACGAGAAAGCGTGAGTAATCAGGAGTGTGTAAGCTTCGGTCTGAGTCTCTGTTGCCGTCAAGTTATGTCACCGGCGAAATACAATTGGAGCTGAGATAGAGGCCGAAGTCGTTGGTGAGGTGTGTCACCGGCGGTGAAGAAGTGAAAGATGCCGGTAAGTTGTGTCACCGACGACATGGTCAGCAAGAAAAAGGCAAAACTCCTTAGAGATGTGTCAAGGGAACGGAGTTCGGCTTGTGAAGTAAGTGAAGTCAAGATTAGGGGGAGATTATTGGAAATAATCCTGACTATGTATCTAGTTGTGTATTTGCATTAGTATTTTGAGTCGTGTACGTGCATGCGTGCACTCTAGTGTTGTTTCTAGCTTTTGCATGCCTACATGCATGACACAGTATTTGAGTTGTTCAATTTGTGTTTTGAGCAGGTCGTGTATTAGTTGGGCATGACCGAGTCTCAAGACTTGGCAACGCGTGCGTGGAGTCGTGGAGCGGATTGTGGATGGCTGATCAACCAGGCTGATAGCTAGTTGTTAGCTGGTTAAATATCTAAAGTCATGTATTAGTTTTGCTGTGGAGTGAATAACAGAAGAAAGCAGAAACCCGGGTGCAAGCAGTTAGCACCACAACGTCTCCTGTTTCTGTCTTCGTTCTGATCTCCGGCAAACACATCTCGCTATGAGTGTGTGTCCACAGCGTCGTGTGTGTCGTGAAAGCATTCTGGGCCAACAGTACTCCCTAGTTTCACTAGCTAAAAGTCTACAACTACTAACTAATATAACCTCATAACTCCAGAAGATTTCCAGATGACATTTGACTGCCTGAGTAATTTTGCTAATTGAGAGGGATGAAATCAACGGTGCAATTTTCTGTCCAAGCGAAGATGCAAGAGAGCTGCGTATCATTGCATCCATGGTGCAAATTTCACAGCCGACTCGCCATGTACAGTGTACATCAGACAAGCAAGGGGCCGGGTCTCCAGTTCTGTCGCTTTCAAAGAAAATTGAACCACGCGCTCCTCGATTTGCCACTCACCTGGCTTTGTCGGCAGCACCGGTCGCCGGCGCGCCCTGCCTGGCCCCGGCCGTCATCGCGGCGCGGCCGGGCCGCGGTGCCGTCATGCTCCTGGTGAGCAGCCCCGGGACGTAGAAGTTGAGCAGCACGCCGTCCCCACGGCTCCCCCTGCTGTCGCTCCGCCGTTTCCGCAGCGTTCTCTCCCTCGCCGCCGCCGCCTGCTGATGCTGCTGCTTCGACGCCGCCTGCTGCCGCTCAGACGACAACGAGCTCGCGCGATCCTTGTGCGCCGGCGGCTGCAGTGTCTCGGCAGTGTCCGTGCTTGCCTTGGCCTCGAGGAGGTCGGAGAAGGATAGCTCGCGGTCGGAGTCGCCGCCGGGGAAGTTGGCGAGGAGGCCCAGCAGCTCCTCCCGGCTCCTGGCGACCTGCTGCGCCCGCGCGGATAGCGGCTTGCCGCCGGCGAGCGCCTGCATCATATCTGGCTAGCTAGCTCGTGCGGCGCTGGGCCGACGTGTTGCAACCTTGTATATACGTTTGATCAATCGATACTCTCTCAAGACAACGATGTGCTGCCGTTGCTTATGTAGAGGACGACGGCTGCTCTCTCTCTCTCTCTCTCTCTCTCTCTCTCTTGTTGTAAGAGTGATGCGCGCGGCCGGTCCAGAAGGCTAGGATTCGAACAAAATTTTCCCCTCGTATAGTTTTGCTATTGAGAAGCTTCTTTTTGGTAGAGTTGCTGTGTGTTTTGTGTGCATGATAAGTTATCGCTGCTCCCTTTTTTTATATAGGAATAATTCCTTATTTGTCACAAGTTGATCGGGCCTTTAAAATATTATTGTGAAAATGCTCCTCCTTTTATTGCCATTAGATCTCAACTTGCATCCTAGGTTTGTCACCCCCGTTGGTCAAATATGAGTTGACTGTCAAATTATGTATGAAAAGACTTATTTACCCTTCTTCGTGGGCTCAGTCGGGTTTGGTGTTGCGGCTTGGCTTGACCGTGTGCAAACAGAAGTGAGCCCAAGGCACAATACCTTGTCTTCCTCGATGCCCAACGGAGTAGGGGAGGTTAGGCTGCAGGTGGCGGCGGTGCTCCGGCGTTGTAATGGCAAAGAGTACGGGAGCACAACATGTTTCTGGGGATAAGGAATCCATTTGTGGTGGCGCACATGCACGTAGAGGACTACGGAGGCCGGAATGGTTGGGGGCATGGGCGGCGACCTCCGGTGGCTTTACGGCTCACATAGCTAGCGCAGAGGCATGACATGAGCGGGGGTGGCGGGGAAGCCGGGTCTAGTTCCGTGGGCGTTGGGGACGAAGAAGGAGGGGTGGCGGGAGGGGCCATCGTCGTCCTCAAGCCCAGCGGGAGCACTGTCCGTTCCGCTACCGCCCAAGGTAATTTGCCAAAATCCACCACTATCTACCCTTTCCTCCTAAAGTTGATCATACCTTTAGCTTCGTAACACTCGTACCTCCCTTCTAGTGCCCTCCTTCCTCGTCGAGATCCGCCGGAGCGCCGCTGGAGCCGCACAACACCGGAACTACACCGCCATAGCCACACCATCTCCGTTGATCTGCTGCTGCGGACATCGCCTTGCCAAACCACTCGTGTCATGAGGTCTGACTCGTCGAGTTGATTCCATCCACCACTACCGCCAACCACCCCTTCATTGTGTAG
This sequence comes from Hsuehochloa calcarea, assembly GCA_036346395.1. NCBI lineage: Eukaryota > Viridiplantae > Streptophyta > Magnoliopsida > Poales > Poaceae > Hsuehochloa > Hsuehochloa calcarea. Next base: position 8,867,458 of record CM070602.1, read on the forward strand.
TGCCGCTGTCGTCCTTCTCCTTGCCACTATGGCCGCCGGCGATGCCAGTTTTCTTAGTGCCCCCACTACCCACCTCGACAACCCAAATTGAATTCCCGTGTTCGAGAACACGCCATGTGCGTGCACTACAAGGCGGAGGGGCGGCGGGAGAGGGGGCGACGTGGAGGAGGAGGGGGTGGTCGGGGTGGGGCTGAGTGGCTGCGGTAGTGGCGGGGGAGGCGGTGGTTGGGGAGTAGAGAAGTGGGGTTGGGGTGGGGGTGGTCAGCCTCGGCGCTGGCGAAGTGAAGCAGGTAGATGGGGAGTGAAGAAGAAGAAGGGGAAGAGTGGGGAGGGAGGGAGAGAAAGAAGAAAGGTAAGATGGACATTTTGATAATTTTTTTAGTGCTTAACGGCGTCTGGACCTAATGAGGATAACGGGAGTGACAAAAAATGGATGAAAGTTGAGATTCGATAACAATGAAGGGACGAGCAGTTTCACGATGATATTTTAGGGATCCGGCCAACTTCTAATGGAAAATAATGAATTAATCCTTTTTATACGTAAAAAGATGATTTTGAATCAAAAGATACACACAATTCGCTGATTTGCTTAAACCTCTGATGCATCGATACTCGACCAATAGCGTACCAGTATCACGATATGTATCGGATACGAGTACATCTCCGATATGGCGCCGATACGTATCGGGAAGTATCAGAAACATTTATGTTTTTTTTAAGAAAACAAAATCCCGATACTTCCTAATACCTCGGTACAACCCATAATTTAAGACTAGCCCACTTATTACCCTAGTCCACAACCTTTGCAAGGGCTAAAGGGGTCCCTACTCCATGCGCCTCCCTCTTTGTTGGTCCCGTGAGCCTCCACCCTATCTCTACCCCTCTCGTGCAACCGGCGACTAGCGGCCCCTCTCTTCCATCCTCTCCAACGTCCAGCGGTGCTCCATCCTCTCCACCTACAGTGGCCAGCGGTGCCCACTCCAACTCCAGAATCCAACGGGGCTACGACCACTCCAGCTCTAGCGAGGCTTCGGCTATGTGCTTCCTCTTGTGCTCTTCTTGCTTATTTGTTGGATTCCCTCTCATATATGAGTTTGGATGGGATTCCCTCATCTTTTCCTTACTATGTTCAGCTACAATGCTTATACTTTTTCTGATTCAATAAAGCATAGGTCATTAGGTTGCAATGGCAGCTGCTGATGTGTAGCAGCACAATATTTTTTGAACTCTTTTTAGGTTTTGTCTGTTGATAAAAGTTGTGGATGACATAGAGATTCTTAGAATCAAGTGAGGGCTTAGTGTCCTTGCCTGTACAAAGCTGAGTAAATTGGTAAGAGGAAAAAATGAACTTATATCTCCACTATAACTCTCAAACTACTGCTGTTGGTCATAGTACACGATAAGCTAATAAATTCTTCAGTGTTATGTTCAATGAAATTAACACTCATGCATAGGTAAATTCTTGATTGAAACTTATCAAGTATCGTATTTTATATATTTAGTATTACACACACACACACATATGTATCGTCGTATCAGTTTTTTAGGAAATGGGGTATCACTGTATCCGTACCGGTATCACATATCGGTGCATCATAGGCTTAACAAAGCATATTAGGTAGTGAGACCGGTATTTATTTATTGCCATAGATTCTGGCAACATTCATTGATTTGGTCTAGAAGGGGATCAAAATAAGAGGTGGTCAGGTGACTCATCTGCAGACTGTGTGTGCTACCATTGCGTCCCGTCCACCATGATGGTCGTTCGTAGTTAGACCTGTTCAAACGCCGAGCAGGGCTTGAAAAGCTCGGTCTCAAACGGCCAGACCCGAAAATTAATTTAAAATTTTTAAAATATTATTTTAATCATTTTTAGAATAAAAAGTAATACTTAATTCATTTCCAGAATCTAAAAAATAGATTTTCATTTTTTTAATTACCTTTACCGGGCTTTCGGGCCAGGAATTGAGTCCCAAGCCCAGCCCGAAACAATATGGTCTCAGGCCGGGCTGTCAGGTCGGACCACCCATGAATAGGTCTATCGATATTCCATAGCACAATTCGACTACGACATGCCATGCGTAGAAGAGTTCTCTAGTGCTGCACGCGCGCGTTTAATTCGGCAAGCACAGAGATTAGAGAATTCATAGTACTATTCTGACACCGATTTATGACCCACATCGGGATACCATAGTTGTGTATATAATGTATAGTACTCGACATAAGAGAGCTGAGGATGTGCAAGGTTGGTTCCTCGAAATTGGATCGTGTTGACTCATCAGTCGGGATTGTAACATCCCGAAATAAGGGTTTGTATTTCAAATATATGAAAATATGATATTTTAAAAACTTATGATATTTTCCTCTTGCCATTTAATTTATTTGGATTTCAATTTTTGATTTTGTCTATTTTAAAACCTAAATATCAATTGATAGAAAACATAAAACCAATGAATAATTAAAACAAATAAAAGTAAAAATTGATAATTAAACAAATAAACTTAATGCAATTATGCTTAATATAAAATGAGGGAATTAAATAGAGCATGTTTTGGAATTTTCCTCAAAACAAATAGTAAAGAATAAAGCAAATCTAAACTTAAAAGTTTTTTTGGAGAAAAAATTATTACATGAAAAAACCTACAAAAATTATACAAGGATCTAATCTAGGTCAGCAGACACCCCAAAAAATTTTATAATTTTCAGAGTTGAATTGCTATTTTTAGAATTTCACTAAACTCTCAGCCATTTACAAAAAAAATCAGAAAAACCAGAAAAATAAATTCTTCCTCCCGCTGACAGGTGAACCCACCCGTCAGTTCGCCTGTTGCGCCGACCAATTTCGGCTGAAAAATAAATCAAAAGAAAAAGAAAAGGGATGTGGGTCCCACCTATCAGAGAGACATCTCTCTCTCCTTTTTCTTTTTTTCTTGGGATTTTCAATCCAATTCAAATTGAAACCTTAATAACTTTTGCTACAAAACTCCAAACGAGTTGTTTTTTTATCTCTAAATTTGTTTTAAATCATAATATACTTGAATATGCAAAATATTTGTATTTGAATACTCTTTGAATTTATTTGTATTATTTAATTGATTTCTGACTCTTTTTGCAATAAACGTCGATTGTGCCAGCGAAATCGTCGACGACCAACCGATCTCACATTCTGAACAACCTAAGCAAGGCAAGCACCCCCTTTGATCATATTGATCCTACTATTTTACTTATTCTATTTCTTTTTGCAAAGTCTATTATTGCATACGTGTATGTTTGATATGAAATTGCTATATTCGGAAGTCGGTAGTTGTAAATCCTATTTGTTGCATATGTCTCCTTGAAATGTTGATTCCTAACTGTTGTAGCCATCATATTTTGAGTTAGACAATATATCATGTCATTTGAGAATATTTGAGTGCAATTATCGCACAGCTGTTAACCGGAGCACTAGATCTTTCCGAAAATGTATAAAAGGATAATATGATAAATGTGAATTTAGGAGATTTATGAAAAATTTTCAGATGAGGTATCTCTGTTATTTTGTATGAAAATAAAAATAAAAATCCTAGCTTTAGACGCGGGCGAGTTATATTATATTCTGAGAAAGTAAGAGAGGAGTCTCACTAGTAGATAGGGGGAGATCCTCGCCCGGGTCAATTAAGGACCGAACGCCAGTACATTCGACCTAAGTGTAAGCGTACAACCACATGTGCTAGTATGTGATGGCCTTAGCTAATTAGGTTATCGAGAACTAGTCTTGCATGAGGGGTAGACAGGAGATGTGCAAGCATATGTTTGTTGCCGACATAATGACGAATGCCTCACTGAGATGGGTGTACCAAGTAGGGTACCCTCAGGTTCAGTGAGGATAAACATTCGACAGGCTAAGTACAAGGTTAGGGCTATATAATTAAAAGGCTTCGACGTGTGCTCTAGACTATTTACCTAAGGTAGTGAGCGGTGGCATCGACGCATGCCAAATAAACTAGAGAATTCGTGTTATGTGGGTAAAGTTGTACACCTCTGTAGAGTGTAAATCTATTATAATAGCCGTGCTCGCGGTGATGAGCGTGCTAAGTGTGGTTTTGCCGGGTATAGTCTTGATTTTCATAAAAACTGTCTTATTGGATAAGCATAGGGAATGATTTGTGATTTATAATTGAGTTATCTGCCGAGTTGTGGCTGAACATGAAATGTTGCTCACAGCCGAGGAAGGTTGCTAGTTGTACTTGATATTATTGTTGGTTCATTCCATTACTATTTACTGTCATGTATCTATTTAGCCGCTCTTTCAAATTCCGTTGCAAAGTACCCAATCTTGCTAAATTTGTTGTTCAGAGTACGAGGAAAAGGCGATACCAGACGACGCTTTCTTCGCACCCGAATTCAGAGGGTTCGGTGATGGGTCTATCTAGGTCCTTGTTTCTTGTCGGTTGCTTGAGGGTTGGATGGGTAAACCGCTGGAGCTTTTGCTACTTTTACTATTTTTGCTGCTATTTTACTCTGTTAGTACTTGTTAATATTTGACCGGTCGGACGTTGATGTAATAACTGTACCGGTTAAGTCAAGTACCACTTGTTTTATTTTTATATATGAATGTATGGATGCGAATGCAAAATGTTTTGAATCGTGTACTAGTCACTGATTATGAGACTAGTACAGTACACACATAATATCTTCGGGTATTCCACACCCAGAGATCTGACAGGGATCCACGGGGTGTTGTCATTGCCGTTCAAAGTTCAGCCAGCCGTTGGCCTTTGTTGGTTGGTAAAAAAAACGTTTAGGCGGTTGACGCGATGCTGACTTTGCTTAGGTCAGGGTTTAGAGGAGAAAACGCACCTATGTGAAGAAGGAAGAAGAAGGCTGTTGACTCATCAGCTCGGGATTGTAACATCCTGAAATAAGGGTTTGTATTTCAAATATATGAAAATATGATATTTTTAAAACTTTTGATATTTTCCTCTTGCCATTTAATTTATTTGGATTTCAATTTTTGATTTTGTCTATTTTAAAACCTAAATATCAATTGATAGAAAACATAAAACGAATGAATAATTAAAACAAATAAAAGTAAAAATTGATAATTAAACAAATAAACTTAATGAAATTATGCTTAATATAAAAAGAGGGAATTAAATAGAGCATGTTTTGGAATTTTCCTCAAAACAAATAGTAAAGAATAAAGCAAATCGAAACTTAAAAGTTTTTTTTGGAGAAAACATTATTGCATGAAAAATCCTAAAAAAAATTATAGAAGGATCTAATCTAGGTCAGCAGCCACCCCAAAAACATTTATAATTTTCAGAGTTGAATTGCTATTTTTAGAATTTCACTAAACTCTCAGCCATTTACAAAAAAAAATCAGAAAAACCAGAAAAATAAATTCTTCCTCCCGCTGACAGGTGAACCCACCCGTCAGTTCGCCTGTAGCGCTGACCAATTTCGGCTGAAAAATAAATCAAAAGAAAAATAAAAGGGATGTGGGTCCCACCTATCATAGAGACATCTCTCTCTCTCCTTTTTCTTTTTTCTTGGGATTTTCAATCCAATTCAAATTGAAACCTTAATAACTTTTGCTACAAAACTCCAAACGAGTTATTTTTTATCTCTAAATTTGTTTTAAATCATAATCTACTTGAATATGCAAAATGTTTGTATTCGAATACTCTTTGAATTTATTTGTATTATTTAATTGATTTCTGACTCTTTTTGCAATAAACGTCGATTGTGCCAGCGAAATCGTCGACGACCAACCGATCTCACATTCTGAACAACCTAAGCAAGGCAAGCACCCCCTTTGATCATATTGATCCTACTATTTTACTTATTCTATTTATTTTTGCAAAGTCTATTATTGCATACGTGTATGTTTGATATGAAATTGCTATATTCGGGAAGTCGGTAATTGTAAATCCTATTTGTTGCATATGTCTCCTTGAAATGTTGATTCCTAGCTGTTGTAGCCATCATATTTTGAGTTAGACAATATATCATGTCATTTGAGAATATTTGAGTGCGATTATCGCACAACTGTTAACCGGAGCACTAGATCTTTCCGAAAATGTATAAAAGGATAATATGATAAATGTGAATTTAGAAGATTTATGAAAAAATTTCAGATGAGGTATCTCTGTTATTTTGTATGAAAATAAAAATGAAAAGACTAGCTTTAGACGCGGGCGAGTTATATTATATTCTGAGAAAGTAAGAGAGGAGTCTCACTAGTAGATAGGGAGAGATCCTCGCCCGGGTCAATTAAGGACCGAACGTCAGTACATACGACCTAAGTGTAAGCGTACAACCACATGTGCTAGTATGTGATGGCCTTAGCTAATTAGGTTATCGAGAACTAGTCTTGCATGAGGGGTAGACAGGAGATGTGCAAGCATATGTTTGTTGCCGACATAATGACGAATGCCTCACTGAGATGGGTGTACCAAGTAGGGTACCCTCGGGTTCAGTGAGGATAAACATTCGACAGGCTAAGTACAAGGTTAGGGCTATATAATTAAAAGGCTTCGACGTGTGCTCTAGACTGTTTACCTAAGGTAGTGAGCGGTGGCATCGACGGATGCCAAACAAACTAGAGAATTCGTGTTATGTGGGTAAAGTTGTACACCTCTGTAGAGTGTAAATCTTTTATAATAGCCGTGCTCGCGGTGATGAGCGTGCTAAGTGTGGTTTTGCCGGGTATAGTCTTGATTTTCACAAAAACTGTCTTATCGGATAAACATAGGGAATGATTTGTGATTTATAATTGAGTTATCTGCCGAGTTGTGGCTGAACATGAAATGTTGCTCACAGCCGAGGAAGGTTGCTAGTTGTAGTTGATATTATTGTTGATTCATTCCATTACTATTTACTGTCATGTATCTATTTAGCCGCTCTTTCAAATTCCATTGGTTCCGTGGTGACCATCGTGCTATCGGCGACGGCGAGAGTGTGGCGCGGGCATGGAAGAGACAAGGCTGGCTTGGCAGCCAGTGATCTGAACGGGTAAACGGCCCAATCTAGCTTAGACGCGTGGTTGCATATTTTGGGTCGGGGCTGAGTTTCGGCCTGGTCCAAACTTGATTCTCTTTTCGTAGAGGTTAAAAAAACTTGATTTTGTTTTTCACAAGTTACCAACCACTGCCACATGTATACAACTATCTTGGGTTGAACATTAGCATGGCCCAAACAATATGTTTTAAAATGCATGCACATACGAACAGGTCGTATACTCGTAAATAGATACTGTTGTAAACAGAGTAGTTTAAGGAAATAATCATGATTAATTTAAGCAAAATCAAAAGATAATAAAACATTTATCCACCAGCAATTAAATGACCAAATCAACATATACAAATGTAAATCTACCAAGTCATTTAAATTGAATGAAAAGCTCAACATATACCACATGTATATGAAAGAAATCAGCATAGAGCTCAAATATTTGATGATTTTGAGTGCTCTCAGAAGGCGAGTTGCAAAAGAATCAATGTTTGCTATCTCAGCCTTTTAGTCTATACTCTTCACAAATTGGATAATAAAACTATAATTCAGATTTTGAGCTTTAATCAATGCTTAACTAGACTGGCAAAACAATCGCATGCATAAGAAGTTCAAATTGATACTTTCTGTCAACCAAAGATCATCAAGAATCACAAATACCCATTACTGCAGTCCACAGAACAATATGACAAGAATAACTGAATTCATTGCTTCAAATCAAAAGCCAACAGATCTTTAATATTAACTACTATAATTTTCAGTTTACCTCGTTTCGTCCCCTCCCCATTCACGCCCGCGCCCACAACCCCCCTGCGCGCCCACTCGTGCACGTCGGCCCGCCCCACAACTGCCACCCCTCCCTCTCACGTTGCACGCTCCCCCCGTCCACTCTCCCCTCTCCCCTCAGTCCGCACCTCCCCCGGCCGAATCCCTTCGCCCCTCCCTCTCACGTCGCCCGCTCCCCCCGTCTGCTCTCCCCTCTCCCCTCAGTCCGCACCTCCCCGGGCCGAATCCCCTCGCCCCTCCCTCTCACGTCGCCCGCTCCCCCTCAGTCCGCTCTCCCCTCAGTCCACTCCTCCCCCGGCCAAATCCCCTCCCCCATGCCCGCGGTCGCTCCTCCCCTTCCCCTTCCTCGTCCTCGCCCGGCCAAATCCCCCCCTCCACACCCGCGGCCGCTCCTCCCCTCCCCTCCCCGTCCTCATCCCAATCCTCCAACCCCGACCCGACCCCGACGTCCTCTTCGCCACCACCTCGGCGACGGATCCGTCGCCTCCTCCACCAAAACCACTCTCCGAGTTCGTTTCCTCCCTCCTCTCCCCATTCCCTATTCCAAGAGCAAGAAACGTGAGGAGATGGAGGCGTGATACCTGGGCGCAGCGCGCCGCAGGTGGATGCGCTCAGTTCGTCTCCTCCCCTCTCCCCGTCCCACCGCCTCTCGCCCGTCCTCTACCTCCCATTCCTCGCTCGACGCCGCAACGCCCTCGCCCCGCCACCGAGCCGCCTCGCCCCCTGAATCGCAATTGGATCAAAGAGATACTCATAGACCTCGGAGGTGTTGGCTTAATTAGTGGAGTGATCCAACGTGGTTGGGCTTACCTCAACGTGGATTAGGGAGCCAAGCAAGTCTCCAACACCACGACAAAACATAATCGTGTCATCTTGTTTTTACTTGTGCTTTACTTTGAGCAATTTACATTACATGCTTTAATTGCTTATATCTCATTGTATGATTGCTCTCTTGTATTGTTGGTGCACTTAGGGAAGCCTAGTTGATTTAGGTTTTAATTGTGCAAAACCAATTGTTATTAGCTTCCGCATTATATATTGGTTTTAGAGCTGAAATATTTTTAAAACCGCCTATTCACCCCCCTCTAGTCGGCCACCTCGATCTTACAAGTAGTATCAGAGCTTGGTCTCTCAATTTATTAAACTTAACCGTCTAGAGAGTAAATGATGGCGACTAGAGAAATAGTGCACCTAGGTGAAGCACCACATTTTGATAGCACAAATTATGCACATTGGAAAGTCCGCATGTCATGTTATTTTAGGGCTATGAGTCCAAAAATATGGCGGATTGTAGATGTTGACTTTTCTCCTCCATTGGATCAACTTGCTCCAACAATTGAGGAAGAGAAATACTTACATCTCGACGCTAAAGCAATTAACGGTTTATTTAGTGCTTTGAGTGTAGAGGTGTTTGATGAAGTGTGCAATCTCAGGAGCGCTCATGAGATGTGGACACAAATTCAAGATAATTATGAAATGTCCACCACTACTAGTGAAGATTGCATACAAGAATGGATGTCGGAGAAGAATGCTCAACTTCTAGCTCAGCAATGATGAGTACACAACTCCTCCACATCAACTCAATGCTTCATGGCTAAGCGAAAATGAAGAACCTACCTATGATGAGTTGATGGACATGTTAGAGGACTTAAATGAATATCTTGGGAAGGAGAAATCAAAATTCAAAGTTTTGAAGAAAGAATTTCTTTCTCTCAAGGATTTTTATGAAGAGCTAAAAGAAGCTCATGAGACTCTCCTTCTTAAATATCTCAATAAGTCCAAGGTGGATATAGGCATTACATGCAATTTATTAGAAGATATGCCATGTGTAGTTGCTAACCCTTGCATCACATCTAAGGTTAGCATATCCACCTCATGTGAGGATTTAATTGATATGCCTTGTTGCTCTAAAGTAGATACTCATATTTCCTCCATATCTTGTGATACTAATCTTGTAGAGGAAAATAATGAGCTCAAGGCCCAAGTTACAAAATTAAATGTTGACTTGGAAAGAAGCTTTAAGGGAAAGACCACTCTCGACAATATATTGAGCAAGCAAAGACGCTTACAAGATAAGAGTGGCATCGGCTACACTCCCAAGAAAAGGGAGAATAGCAAGACAAGGCACAACGTGTCGGGACCCAAATATGCAAATCTGGACCCTCGTGTATTCTGCACTAGTCGGGATCACGCTAGTGCACACAGTGTCAACATTGATGAAATATCACATCCAGGGCGCCAATGAGCCGCCCTTGCCCCTAGCCCATCTCCCCCGAGCCTTTCTCGCCCCTCCGCACTCCGCCCCTAGCCCCGCATCCTCCGCCTCCATCGTCAGCCTCTCCCCTCGAACCCGCCCTCTTCTCCAACCTCACCAGTCCTCTACTCTCTGTCCTTCTCCGCACCTGCAGCCCCGTTCTTGGCCTCTCGCTTTCCAACTCGGGGAAAGCTAGATCTACGTCGGTAGGCGCGACACTCGGAGGAAGAGGAAGCGGCGGCGGTGGAGTGCATCTTCGGCGTCGTGGGGGCCTCCGGCGAGCCCAGCAACCGGTAAGACCTCCCCAACCATATATACCTTTTAGCCGACGGCTCCGTTAAGAGTCTGGATGTTTTAGGCTCTTGATCTGACCCGATCTGTTTGGTTTCGTGCTAGGGATTTTTCTGGTGGTGATTCTAGCAGTGTCCAGTTCACGGATTATGTGCAGAAGAACGTTCACCTGTACAAGCTCAAGAACAACTTGCCCCTCTCCACCGCCGCCACCGCCCTGCACAAGGTATTGATTCAGTTTGGTTTTCTCGCGCCTTAATTTCTCACCGAAAGGGGTTAGTTTGTGCAGTGCTTTACCTTTTGTCATGGAAAGGGGTTAGCTTGGTGTAGTGGCATGCCTATCTGTGTGGTTTATGGTTTGATTGCTCGGATATTTGCATGTGCTATTTGGAGATAGGTGATGTGATATTGGGGAATTTTCGGCCAATGCCGAATTTGCGATTATTTAAAATGTGGTATTGTTGCCATTTTAATGTATTTGGGGTGGTATAAGGGAAACTGTTGTACATGAGAATATGAGATAAATATTATTCACTGATAGCACAATAAATGTTGGTTTGAAAGAACAACATGAATGTCAAATTAGGAGTAGATGCATTGTTTCTCTAGTGGTGAAAGAACAACACGAATGTGAAATTAGTACATGCTTAGTTTCTCTGGTGGCGAAATGTGGGCCTTGTTAGGAACTATATGATCTATGATTTTGAGTGCTCTTAGAAGGCGAGTTGCAAAAGAATCAATATTTGCCATCTCAGTCCTTTAGTCTATACTCTCCACAAATTGGATAAGAAAACTATAATTCATATTTTGATATCTAATAAATGCTTAACTAGACTGACAGAACAATCACATGCATAAGAAGTTCAAACTGATACTTTCTGTTAGCCACAGATCATCAAGAATCACAAATACCCACTACTGCAGTCCACAGAAGAATATGACAAGAATCACTGAATTCATTACTTCAAATCAAAAGCCAACAGACCTTTAATGAATTAACAAAAAACAAAACAGATTCAAGTAATGCTTTCTGTTGTTAAGATAAATAGCAGGACAACAGATTAAGAGATCACGTAAAGCACTACAGTAGTAATGGAACTTCTAAATACAATTTGACAGCAGCAGGCAAAATAGAGATTACTTTGACAACTGCAAGCAAACCTGTAGATCCCAAAACTGAACTAGTAATCATATCAATTTCAATATTAGACCATCTAAATCACAGAGCAAAATTAAACCGACAAAATTCACTTTGATATATCTCACAGTGCATGAATCAAATCAGAACAACACACACAAATATATAATCAAAGTGAATCGCAATTGGATCAAAGAGATACTCATAGACCTCGGAGGTGTTGGCTTAATTAGTGGAGCTGATCCAACGTGGTTGGGCTTACCTCAACGTGGATTAGGGGAGACCGGCAAGTCTCCGAACACCACGACAAAACATAATCGTGTCATCTTGTTTTTACTTGTGCTTTACTTTGAGCAATTTACATTACATGCTTTAATTGCTTATATCTCATTGTATGATTGCTCTCTTGTATTGTTGGTGCACTTAGGGAAGCCTAGTTGATTTAGGTTTTAATTGTGCAAAACCAATTGTTATTAGCTTCCGCATTATATATTGGTTTTAGAGCTGAAATATTTTTAAAACCGCCTATTCACCCCCCTCTAGTCGGCCACCTCGATCTTACAAGTAGTATCAGAGCTTGGTCTCTCAATTTATTAAACTTAACCGTCTAGAGAGTAAATGATGGCGACTAGAGAAATAGTGCACCTAGGTGAAGCACCACATTTTGATAGCACAAATTATGCACATTGGAAAGTCCGCATGTCATGTTATTTTAGGGCTATGAGTCCAAAAATATGGCGGATTGTAGATGTTGACTTTTCTCCTCCATTGGATCAACTTGCTCCAACAATTGAGGAAGAGAAATACTTACATCTCGACGCTAAAGCAATTAACGGTTTATTTAGTGCTTTGAGTGTAGAGGTGTTTGATGAAGTGTGCAATCTCAGGAGCGCTCATGAGATGTGGACACAAATTCAAGATAATTATGAAATGTCCACCACTACTAGTGAAGATTGCATACAAGAATGGATGTCGGGAGAAGAATGCTCAACTTCTAGCTCCGACAATGATGAGTACACAACTCCCTCCACATCAACTCAATGCTTCATGGCTAAACGAAAATGAAGAACCTACCTATGATGAGTTGATGGACATGTTAGAGGACTTAAATGAATATCTTGGGAAGGAGAAATCAAAATTCAAAGTTTTGAAGAAAGAATTTCTTTCTCTCAAGGATTTTTATGAAGAGCTAAAAGAAGCTCATGAGACTCTCCTTCTTAAATATCTCAATAAGTCCAAGGTGGATATAGGCATTACATGCAATTTATTAGAAGATATGCCATGTGTAGTTGCTAACCCTTGCATCACATCTAAGGTTAGCATATCCACCTCATGTGAGGATTTAATTGATATGCCTTGTTGCTCTAAAGTAGATACTCATATTTCCTCCATATCTTGTGATACTAATCTTGTAGAGGAAAATAATGAGCTCAAGGCCCAAGTTACAAAATTAAATGTTGACTTGGAAAGAAGCTTTAAGGGAAAGACCACTCTCGACAATATATTGAGCAAGCAAAGACGCTTACAAGATAAGAGTGGCATCGGCTACACTCCCAAGAAAAGGGAGAATAGCAAGACAAGGCACAACGTGTCGGGACCCAAATATGCAAATCTGGACCCTCTGTGTATTCTGCACTAGTCCAGGATCACGCTAGTGCACACAGTGTCAACATTGATGAAATATCACATCCATACAACGAATATAAGAATAAACGAGTACATTCAAATAACAAATAACTGTTGGGACCTTATGGTCGAGTGTTACATTTATTAAGCCATGCAAGGCTGACAATAAAGAAATAAACTGCAGCGGAAACGAAATAAACTCCGGTGGCTCCCATCAATTTACCACAGGCAACCGACTGGGATCAAGACCCTAACGTTCAACCTTCGTAGAACTCTTCTTCAAAAGCAGGCGACGACTCCTCCACTTCATTGATTTGTTTAGCAAGAGTGAGTACACACCGTACTCATAAGTCATACCACAGAATGCATTTATACATGATGGCTTATTCCAAAGAAATAGCTTCGTGGTTATTTTGCGAAAATGCAACATTTGCAATTGAATACAAATAATAGATTGAAAGCATAATTCAAAACAAATAAACAATAATAAGTTAACAATTGATTTCACAAAGGACACAGTCTAAATCAAGTTCTTTCACACAATTGAACAAGTTATCTCACACAAATGACCCTTCCCATTTGTTTTATGAAAAACTACCCTCGTGTGAAATTCAGAGCATGTCCATAACCGAGGACGCGGCTATTCGAATAGATTGATTTAAACACTCTGCAGAGGTTGTACACTTTACCCACACGATGAAACCAACCGGATCGAGTTGATCACAACAAAACCTTTCGAGACTTCATCTCAAACAATGACACTCTGGTGTGCTTTATGCCGTCCAATTTGTACACACACGCCCTTTGGAACGACACACACCATTGGACAGCGATGATCAGCGAACCGTCCGCGATGTGACATATCACACCTCCACCCATCACATAGCTTAAATACAACCCGAGTTGTCAATGTCAAGACTCCATAACTTACTAAGTCGCCCCACCCATACTAGGCATGTGGTCGTGCAAGAAGGCCCAGATTCAATGGCGCACAAAGTTAAGTCCTTAATTGACTAAGGCAAGACTTCCGTTTACCCAAATCACAAAGTTTAATAAGCACACGCTCCACCATTCACACAGAATCCACCACTTGCCTCAGTCTAAATCTTTTCCCACCCTGTTGATTAAGTGCAACCCATGCCATCAACGAGTAACAGCACACAGCACACACAGATTCATCACACAGTTCCATAATCACTTAGTCAAATTTATAATTGCAACTCTCACATGAAATGATGACTCGTGGCATGGTTAAGCAGTCTAATCGTATCTAACCAACCCACGTTGGTGCTACAATAATACCAACTAGTAATTAATCAACCTAGGGTGACAAAAGATCATGGCATACAATAGACAAGGTGGCATAACAATTTGGATTTAATAACTACACCCAAAAGCATTTAAATAAATACTTGAAATAGAATGCAATACATTGAAACAAAGTATTTTGAAAACTGGGTTCAAAATGATCAAAGGTATAACTTGCCTTGGAATAGATCTAGATATTGGTCTTGGTCTTGAGGTGCTCCTTCTTCTGCAAAATTCCCCGAAGTATCGACGTCTACTCGCAAACGAGACCAAAGAAACAAAACAAATAAATAACAGAGGCAAAACAAACTCCAAAAATTAAATAAAATTCACCATTAAATAGATCTGAATTTTATATAAATTTACAAATTTGAATGGGCTCAATTGGACTTCGGATGCAAAAGATATGGGCTTTGGAAGATTGGAAAAATCAATAAAACCCTAAATTGGATTTTCTCGAATTTCCCGAATTAATTTTATAAAGGAAAATCGAATTATTGCGCAATGCTTGCGTCGGTAGAGAATTTCGAAAAAAATTAAATTTAAAAGAATTACGACATGTGGGACCCATCGTCGGTCTCGGTTCACGGTGGGCGAAGTGCACTGAATCGACCGGGGAGGTCCGGCGCGGTGGGCCACGACCCGCATGCGTGTCTTGGCCGATCTGGCGCCACGCGGCTGCCACACCAAAGACCGGGTCGATGTGGCGGCGCCGAAATGGGCGACAACGGCGGCGTGGCGCTTCGGACCGATGGTCACCGTGAGCAGCGGCGACTTCGCCGGCGATGGTGATACCATCGTCTGAGAGAGGCTAATGCACACACATGGCACTTTGGTTTGAGCACACAGGTTGACGGAGATGGCCGGCGCGGGAAGAAGCGGCGGAGAGCTCGGGTTTTGTCGGACGGCGCTCGGCGATGCTCGGCGGCGAGAAGGTGCGCGACGAGGTAACTCGTGACTTGCGATCACAATGGTGCGGTCGGTGGAGCAAGAGCGACGACGGCGGCGCAATCCACCGGAGAAGAAAATTCGGCGAAAAACCTAAAGCTTGGAATGCGGCGCGCTAGAGCGTCGGGCGATGGGAGTGGCGGATTAGGGTTCTGGAGGCGGGCGGAGCTAAGGGAGTATTTATAGACACGGAGATGCCGAGATTTGAAACCCCAAATCGGGTCCAAAACGGCCGTTTTTGAATTCCATGATTCTCGGAGATTGAAACCGATTCGGGTTTGATTTGGTTTGAAACGGGTAAGGAATAACCGGAGATATGATTTGGCGGGTCGTGCGAAGAATCGGCAATGGATACGCGTTTGTCGGACGCGGCCGAGCTCCAAAGAATGGCGGGCGAGCGGGCGCGAGCGAGAAGAAAGCCCGCGGAGGCAGCGACCTGTAGCGGTCCCACCGCGAGAGAGCGAGGCGAGTGGGTGCGGCCGTCGCGATAAATCCAACGGCTAGAAGCGAAGCGGACGAGCGGCGAGCGAGATCGTGAGCAAAGCCACGCGCGACAATCCAACGGGTCAAGGCGGGGTTGGCGCGTCGCGTCCGTCGGAGAGCGAGGGCACGCGTCGAGCATCCAACGGACGAGCGCGGCCGGGCGAGATGGTGGCGCGGCCGAATAGTCTTGGGCTTGCCCGATCGTTCGAAGGATTTAAAATAGGTTTTCTTTTAAATAAATCCGAGAAAATGCAAATAGCAATTAGAAAATAGCAAATGACTTTGGAAAAATTCCAGAAAATTCTATAAAATATATCCAAGCATATAAAATCTAAATAAAATAGTTTTGACAATTGTTGATGTTGGGATTAAGCACATTAAATCAATTTGTCCTTAAAGTCCATATTAAGCTTTTTAAAATTAATATTCGAATAAATCCAAATGATGAATTTTCTTGCTACTAATATTTAAAAGATTTTTAAAGCTCTGAAAATTGGGATGTTACACAACGCGAGACATACGAAGAAATATGTCAAGTGCCATGGATGCAACGGAAATGGCCACTATGCCTAGGTGTGCTCTAATCAAAAGGATGTCAAGACAAGACATTCAAAATTGAGGCAAGCCGGCAAGAAGCAAGAAATAAAGACAAGTAGGGGAAGCAAAGGCCCAACTTACTACAATTGCAGGGAAAAGGGACATCTTAGTAAGGATTATCCCAAAGGTATCTCTCCTAAGCCATTTATTTATAATGATCACTATTTGCTTAGAAAAGATAAAAATATCAATGTGTTTGCTAGAATAGTTAGTTCACATAAAACTAATGCTAGGGCCATTTGGGTACCCAAATCCATTGTGACTAACATTAGTGGACCCAACCTAGTTTTGGGTACCAAAATGCGCTTAAATGCTTAAATAGGTACTTGGAGAGGCCTTGTAGGCTTGGCTCACATGAAGAGGTGGATGGATCACCATATGTAAATTTGGAGCCAAGCTTGAGGATAATCAAGTCATATCATGAACCAATGCCATTTCGGTAACAAGTACTTACATTGAAGTATCAAGCCCCTTATGCCTTGTGTAGGTTGTATTTCATGAAAATCATATTAAAATGGGTATTCTTGCTGTATGATTCATATTGTCATTATTAATATCTTGAGCAAGATGGAAGTGACACATTAAGGGGGAGTGCTAAATCATTATCATGTATATCACATCCCTAAGTGTGCCCAAATAAATTAAGTGCTAGTATGTTTTCCAAAATTGAGCCTTTTAGCCAAAAGTCAAAAATTTCATAATTATTAGTAATTCTTTGAAAAACTAGTTGCAAAAGGTATACACATGTTTTTCAAAGGTTTACCAAATGTTTTGGCTCTAGAAAAACCTATTTTAAGTAAAATTGCATTTCTAGCCAAAATTCTACATTATGGTATCTTGTTTTGGACTAAAACTAGATTTTTGTGTAAAATATATTCTAAAAGGAATTTAAAAATCTTTCCAAAAGGAAAATCCTAGAGTTGGCTATTCTAAATATTTTTGGTATTCAAAAGATTTTTAAAAGACCAACATAGCAAAAGATATTTGATATTGAAATTCGTCCAAAATACTACTTCTTCCCATGAATATGTTCATAATGGTATTTATAACTCATACATGCAATTGGAAGCTTTAGAATTCATCATTTGCTCATTTTGCATGCTTTGTTGAAACTTCATGATAATACCATTTCATTTGCGAAAACCAAAAGCTTAATTTATAAAAACTATTTAAGATTTGATTTTCATGGGCTATATAAGTTGGAAATACTCCAAATATATTTATTTGATTGATTGTGCAAAGATTTGGAGTAAAATACAACATATCTCTCTTTTCTCTCTTTTATTCTGAAACTGTGTGTGAGTTTCAAACATAAGCAGTCAGACCGGCGCAACCAGAGGTCAGACCGCCCGCCCCACCGGTCCAACCGCCGTTAGCCCAGCGGTCAGACCGGTTCAGCCTGAGATTTCTATAATCTCCACCCCATAGAGTTTTCTCTTCTCCATTCAATTCTAAATCTTTTATGACTGCTTCCGGTGGTCAAGTTGATCCTTGCTAACCTTGCTAGCTACCTACTACTGCTATTCCTTGATTGCAAATGCAATTGCATCTTTCAAGTGCTATTCTTTTCAAAAAGTGGTAGCTTCTTTTGATCATCTTGATCTCGGCATGAGTTTTATCTTTTCTAGTGATATCATCTTATTTGTTAAAATAGCATCCATAATTCTTCCATGTCGATCAAAATCCTCTCTTATCTAAAAGCTCAAGTATACTTTGTATATGAGTGGATTTTCTCTTCCTCTCTTCTCTTTGGATGCTTTCTTCGAAGATCAATAGAAGAGAAGTTCGAGCACCTTGCAAGCTTTAGTTATGCTTTCAAATGGTACCAAGTTTTTACTAATGGAATTAACTATTCTTAGTATCAAGTGCTTTTCTCATAAGTGGTATCAAGTTTCTACAAGTGGAATTAATTGTCCTTGATATCATTTATCTATTGCAAGGTGTATCAAATGTAATCATGAGTGCATGGATGATTATATTTCAAAGTGATGACAAGATGGAAGATTTACCTTTGTGTGTCAAAGGAGAAAGAAGATTGTGAAATAGGAACCTTTGTGTAAGGGGGAATTTTTTCATTGTGAAAAACCTATTAATATTTTTGGGCTTTATTAAAAATTCGAGTAAAGTATTAATATTGGGAAAACTATTTTACCTATTTGCCCAAAATGGTTTATGAATCTTTTGAGTGAATGTGTTTCATTCTATTTGATTCATTGGATATTCTTGATGTGGTTTTTGTTAATCTTATGCAAGATTATCTATTTGAACAAGTTTTTCTTTGAGAAAAAGCAAAAATTTACAAGTGGGTTTGTTTGTTTTTTCAAGTGGTATTCTTTTAAACAAGCCTTCCAGTCAAAAGGTTTTTACAAGTGTTATCTTGTTTTAAAGACTAGAGTTTTTGTGAAAAGTCAATGTTTGTTTTACAAAGTGGTATATTGTTTTAAAAGGTTCAAATGTTTATAAAAAATCAAAAGTTTTTAAGTGGTATTTCAATTGTTTTCCAATGTGTTTGATCATATTTTTAACAAATATCATATTGGCCTCATTCCAAGATGTTTTACCCTTCTCGAACATATAAAAGGAGTTTGTAATCTTTTGGAGATATTTCAAAATGGAGAATATTTGAATTTGTTTCAAATATTTTTGAAGTGGTTCTCAATCGTTTAAGTTTAAAAGGGTACAATGTGCTATGAACAATAGGTTTGTGACCTATCTTGTGCCTCTTCACCTTCTTGATAACAAAATCTACATTGGTCATAAGTATCTATTTCATATTCTTTGTGACCAAGCTCTTCAATTTGAAAATATCTCTTTTTTGACCTTACCTTTTTTTTGTCAATCTTTCAAGTGGTATCTTAATTTTACAAGTGGTGTCAAAAGAAGGGAATATTTCAAGTGGTGTCAAAAGAATAAAATGATTTCAATTGTCAAGTTCTTTGCTTTGCAAATCTTATTTCTTGGCTTTATATTTGCTTTGAACTTTTTGGTGTTTAATGCCAAAAGGGGGAGAATTTTTATGTTATCAATATTTCCCCACATTTGGATTTGTGTTTTATGCCAAAAGGGGAGGAATATTTATGCTATCAATATCCCCTTATTTGGATGAGTAATACATTCTCCTTATTTGGATGATTTATATATTCTCCTTTGTTATTTGATTTATACCATAAAAGGAGAGAATTCTTTTATGGGAGAATGCATTGTTTTACAAGTATATTCTTTTTGCATATTGATTAATGCTTTAAACTTCACCATATGATATGCATAGACATAGTTCACTAGCCTAATTTCTTATGGTATGTCTATTTATATCCAAATGATATGATTGATAAATGATTTATCATCAATCACCAAAAAGGGGGAGATTGAAAGATCTAGACCCGCTATTATGAGTTAATGGAGTGTTTTTGGTGATTAATGACAAATCTAATTATGAGACTAACTCTCTTGTCAAGTATTATCTTGTGTAGTCCCATTTGGATATAAAGGTGAAATTCAACAAGGTATGCATTCGACTTATACTCTTACATAATGTTGCATTCCTCGGATCCAAAATATAGGTTGAACTCCACCATAAGTATAACTTAAATATGTACATATATTTTCTTTACACATATGTGTTTGCACACATTTAGGGGGAGCTCATTCTATATTTTATGGTTTCATTAGTATTGACCCATATTCCATTTTTCACATATATTTGGGATCTTTACTTTGAAACATATCCGTATGAGTATACAAAACTTGTGTAGTCTTTGTATACTTATGTTTTGAGTATATAGAACTTATGTAGTTCTCGTATACTCAAGTTTTGAGTATGAAGAACTTATGTAGTTCTCGCATACTCATATTGTGAGTATATATATGACTTGTGTAGTTTATATATACTAACAACGTGTTACTTTTATCAATCAATTTATATGTAATTGAAATGGTTATCATCAATTACCAAAGAGGGAAAGATAGAGGTATCTTGTCTCACCATTATGTGTTAATGGTATGAGGTGGTAATTAATGATAATCATATTATGGAACTAACATTTTTCATGAGTTGGATGTATAGGTTATGTTTCAGGATGATGAAGACTTGGGATGATCATGAGTTGATCATCAAGTCAAGAGCTTGGTGTAAAGGATGCATCATGAGTTGATGCTTATCAAGAAGAGATAATCATGAGTTGATTGTCAAGACAAAAGAAGACCCATTATGTGTTGATGGAGGTCAAGCAAAGGATCATCATGCATTGATGATTATCAAGTTAATGATCCGGACTTGAAGTGTTGATGTGCGTAATCAAACTTCAAGAAGATGCAAGGCAAAGGTATGACTAGCTAAGGCTAAGGATGTGTTCCTAATCTTTTACCGGTCTTGTTGTTTGGTTGGAAGACCGGATTGCTAGTATAGGTTGCCGTACTATTAAGAGGGGTCTTAACTAGTAGTTTGAGTTGGTCATGTGTTGATAGCTCAATATGGTTGCTCTAGCTCATCTAGGCATGATGCTATTTATTTGCGAATGTGTTTTGCAAATAGTCGAGGCTCGTGCATAACCCTTGTAACATGTGACCTAAGTTTGCAGATGTGTTTTACAAATGGTGTAAGTCCATATACCTTATTCCTTGTGATAAGTATTCTAAAATGTTGGCAAATGTGTTTTGCAACTAGCTGAGAATATCATCTTTTAACCTTGTTGGAATTATACTAAAATGGGCGAATGTGTTTTGCCATTTGAAGTGAAGCAAATATGTTTTGCTTCTGTGGACTGGCGGTCAGATCGTCGGTGTGGACCGGTCTGACCGGTAGCCAATCGGTCGAACCGGCCATATGTTGGCGGTCGGACCGATTTCCCTCTGTGTTGATTCTTTGTCGGAAGTTCCGCCATTGTGAAAACGGAACTTCCGATGTAAGGAAGTTCCGGGGTTCGTGCGGAACATTTATTCCAGGGAGCGCCCGTTTTGGGACTTAGCCAAATTTCCATCGGGCGGTCGGACCGGCCAGCATGGGTAACCTGACCGGTTTGGCGGCGGTCCGACCGGCCATTAGTTGGCGGTCAGACCGGCCCTGTGCTGATTTGTGGGAATATTCTCCCAACGGCTAGTTTTTGTGTGTGGGGTATATATATCCACTTTGGCCGGTTGGGAGAGGTTGCTGGTGTTCTTGTGAGTGTTATACTCAATCCTTTGAGCCTCTTGAGCTAAGAGCAAGCCTCTCCTCTATTATGTGCATGTGTTGCACTTGGTGAGCTTGGAGAGTAAATCCTAAGTGGATGTGTTGCCTTAGGTAGTAGATTGTGTATCCACGTGAGCGTTTGACACTTGATTAGTTCAAGTGAAAGTTGAGATTTATTTCTCTTGGTGTTTGCCGACTCCTAGACGGCATGGAGGTGTCATGACCGGTGATTTTCACAAAGAAGCTTGTGAGAAGGCCCGGTGTGTTTGTGAGTGGTTTGGTGCTCGCCATCTCCGGAGTGGAGGAAGAGCAACCCTAGTGGAGCGAGGTGTTGGTTCGGTTTGGAACCGATCCAAGTGGTTGGAGTTACCTCGGAGGCGTTGGCTTAATTAGTGGAGTCGGTCCAGCGTGGTTGGGCTTATCTCAACGTGGATTAGGGGAGACCGGCAAGTCTCCGAACACCACGGCAAAACATAATCGTCTCATCTTGTTTTTACTTGTGCTTTACTTTGTACAATTTACATTACATGCTTTAATTGTTTATATCTCATTGTATGATTGCACTCTTGTATTGTTGGTGCACTTAGGGAAGCATAGTTAATTTAGGTTTTAATTGTGCAAAACCAATTGTTATTAGCTTCCGCATTATATA
This sequence comes from Hsuehochloa calcarea, assembly GCA_036346395.1. Taxonomy (NCBI): domain Eukaryota; kingdom Viridiplantae; phylum Streptophyta; class Magnoliopsida; order Poales; family Poaceae; genus Hsuehochloa; species Hsuehochloa calcarea. The sequence continues at coordinate 8,889,701 of CM070602.1, forward strand.
TTGGTTTTAGAGCCGAAAGATTTTTAAAACCGCCTATTCACCCCCCTCTAGTCGGCCACCTCGATCTTACACTCTCGCACCAAGGGCCACCAAAAAAGAGATATGCTTCACCTTAAGAAGCCGGGGAGAGGGAAGGGCGACGCAATTGCGATCAACCACCAGCGCCCGAAGCGCCTGGCTCCTCCAGGCATCCTGCGTGGCCCTGCAAAATTCTCCAATCGAGCCGCCAAGCCGGGAGATCCCCCACTACCGCATGATTGGAAGGAGCTCACCTGGTTGGAGTTGAAGGCTCCAGCCTTATCCCCTCTTCCTTCAACCAACGGGTGGGCCTGGCAAAGCAATTTCCTTTTCTCTTTTAATCTGTTCTCAAAATGAGAAATCCCCATAATGCCCTTACAAGGTCCAACAGATACTAAAATCCGGGTAGAGGTCGGGCAGCACGGGAGTCAGTATGAGGAGGAGGAGGATGGATTTGTACAGAACGCGAGGGGAGTTTGGACCGTTGGATCTAGATTTGATTCAACGGTCCAAAAAACGACTGATTTTGTGGATTAATTTAGTCAATTTTTTTGACTGAGATATAGACATATCTTTTTTATATAGCAAATCTATTTAGTTTTGAAATATATTTGTGGTGAAACTTTATAATGTTTAACTGCATGGATTCTAGGATGTCAAGTAAAAAAGAATGGAGGAAGTATATTGCAACTTGTGTTTTTTGGATTAAATGAGTACATACTCAATTATTATTATTTTGAAACGACGGTACAGATTCAATTATGGTCATTTGTGCTTTTGAATCTTTGAACAACATTCAACATGGCATACAAAACTACCAACAGACTTGAATAGAATGGATATATTTGGTTAAAAGAAATTTTGAGTGCAAGGCATTTGCTCAGTCTCTTGAGTCTCTCCCTTACACTTCCTAGTAGTACTACCTCTTCGGCATCATCCATCCTAACCGCGTCACCGTGGCACCAGGTCAGAAACAGAAGCACCGTTGATCGACGGCTCCCGAGCAGCTCCCCTGACCGGAACCTCGTGATTCGCGCTCCTTTCCAACCCATCCGCTGGGCTGCCGCCAACTGCGCGGTTCGTCACGATGAGGGCCGGCGCCGTGGGCGCCGGCAGCGTGATGGAGCGGCTGTTGAGCATGATGACGACCGCCGCCATTCCGTGCCGGAGCTGCGGGTCTTCCTGGACGCAGAGCAGACCTACGTGGATGCACCTCAGCAACTCCTGCGGCCGGCGCCCGTCGGCCGAGCTCGAGCAGCCATCGAGCAGCTGCGGCACGCTCCCACGGCTCCAGTGCCTCCAAACCTGTCCATGCATGGGCAAGAATTAGGCGTTGGTTCAGCCAGAAGTCACAACCTGACAAGGTTGGGATTCATTCGTTCAGAGACGTTGTGGGAGTGGGTGTGCCTCACTAGTGCGAGCGAGCGTGCGGGCTACAACGGCGGTTGCGGTGTATCGAGCAGGTGGCGGCGGTGACTTAGAGTGTTCTGCGGTTGCGGGGCGAGGTGGCGGGGTCCTGGCGCTAGTTTGGCACGAGCGCTGGGGATGCAGGGCGAGAGAAACAGGAGCGGTGGCGGCTTGGCTCGAGGACGCCTTCGGGCCGAGAAAGCGAAAAGACATAATAGGAAAGCGTAAAGGCGAAGAAACTTTCCGAATTTGGTAAAAACCCAAATTCAAACAAAAAACTCACATTTTCAAACTTTTCGGATATTTCAGGTAGCACGGAGGAGGAAGCAGCGAGGGCGGCCGGAGCGAGGCAGCGTGAGGTGTCCGTAACTGGTAGCAAGGTGGAGGCGGCAGCGTGTTGGAGCTGGCGCGGGGCGGCACGAGGGGTGCACCGACCAGCAGCGTGGCGAGCCGGTGCGAGGTGACGCGAGGGGTCCTGAGGTTGGCGCAAGGAGGCAGCATGGCGAGGCGGCAATGTGGCATAGTCGGTGCGAGGGGTCCCGCAGCCCTCGTGTCGTACTTGGGTCGTCCACCCTAGGCGGGCTGTTTTATTGAGGAGGCCCCGAGGTGACGCAGGGCTACAAAGCAAAGCCTCTACTGCGAGGTGGGTGGTGACGAGCCCCTTTGCTCTAACTCACAACCAATGCTTTTGGCTCCTCTACCATGCATGCATTCTTGTCCAATTCATATGGATGACGCCAATTGTCGTAGAATTAATACTAGACAGTGGGTACTCTCAGGGCAGGGGGCTCATTCCACACCATAGGTATGGAGTACTCTTTTATCTTGAGGGACCGAAATAGTGTGGATATCATGGGGGATATACTCATGATCTTAGGATGATGTTACAATTGGCAATGGCATTTAAGGTTTGTCGAATCACACATTTTCGGCAAAGTTCAGGTGCTGTCAGGTCACTGGCGGTCAGATCGGCTCAGAGGCAGTGATCAGACCGGCTCAGAGGCAACGGTCCGACCGGCCAAGAAGTAGCGATCGGAACGGCCACCCTGGCGGTCCGACCGGCCAGATCTTGAGTAAAGAAGCTGGCGGTTGAACAGGCTAGAGGCAGCGGTCCGACTGGTCTAGAGCGGTCGGACCGGCCACCTCGAGCGATCGGACCAGCCATTGTGAAACTTTGATTTTGGAGCTGGGCCAAAAATAGAGGGTTTAGGCAAGAGAGGGGATTCTTCTACACTTGGTCTCATAATTTTTAGATATTCCAGTCAAAAGATCTATTCATTTGAAATTTCTAGAGAGGTCTTGGATTTTCAGAGTGGAAATTTGGCTAAGTCCCTAGGTGGCGGTCAGACCGGCTCATGGGTAGCGATCAGACCGGCCCATGGGTGCCTGTCTAACCGGTTTTCACTTGTTCGTCGTCATCTTGGGTGCGATGCTTGTTGGTTAGGTCAAGTTCATGAGTTTCAATGCATATGTGTTGCATGTTGCATGTGTTGACTAACGTGGGTCAAGTTGCAAAGAACTTGTTCTCGAAATCGATTTCTTATTTTATTGTTGTGCAGGTGGCTTAGAGGTCAATGACAGTCAACGGCGAGAATGATCGGGATTAAGCTTGGAGAGCTGAGGTTCAGAACGATCGAGGATGCGGATGAAGTCAATAGATTCAAGCATGGCGCAAAATGGATAAGGATGATCGAATGGGAAGTTCGGTGTGACGGATTGCATCAAGCGCGCGCGGGGGTCGGTGAAGTGCCATGGTGGTTTCGGTGGTAGATGGATGGGAGAGACTTGCCGACATGAAGAGAGCCGTTGATCAACCTACACGTGGTAAAGCATGTGATTGCTTTATGAAGATTGGACTCGGTCTTTGGAGAATGATCGAGAAGGGATATTTTGGTAACTTCACCAAGATACCGCCTTGATTGCTTTTGGCTAAACCGCGGCACAAGGCGCAAGGAGAAGTGGTTTAGGTCAAGAGAAGATGAAGACGACGCTTTGAAATACGTGCATGAGTGAAACCCGTTTGTGTGTGGGCTTAACGGGTGCCCATTAGGAAATACCTTCTAGAAGTTAGCCTCCGCTATAAATAAAGGAGGGTGCTGGTTGTGCACCTCCTACCTCTTTTATTTTATTGTTGAAAACCCTAGTTTTGGTGTTTAGGGAGAATAGTGGAGCGTTAGGTTTCTAAAGATTGGATTGATTGTGTGCTCAAGTATTGAGTATTCATCCTCCATAATGGAGTGGCTATAAACCAACATCTATCTTGAATCAATCCAAACAAGATTCCTCAAAGATGAGTCTCTTTATGTTCTTACTCTCTATTTTGTGATTTTGGGGCTTTCTTCGATCCACGTCTTTTCTTTTGGTTTCTGACTGGATCTTGCTTGCTGTGACATGTGGGAAGCCATCTAGGATCATCTATAACCCACGAGTAAGTTTTTGGATCATGTTTTTGTTTTGACTCGGTTTTAAAGCAACCTTCACTCAAACGGAAAAACGTTGGAACTTTGGTAAAAATCTTCACGATCTTTGATTGGAATAGGTTTCTGACATCCTAGAGAAGGTGTGTTTCAAATTTCGTGGATTTTGGAATTATAAATCAAAAGTTAGACCTATTTATGATTTTATTTTTGGGCTTATTTTACTGTTCATCGTGTTGGAGATCAGCCCGCCCCTTGTGAGAGGTCAGACCGCCCATGTTGAGAGGTTAGACCACCCAACTCTTTGAGATTTGAGTTTTTGATGATTTTGGTTGTTTTGCTTCGGAGTTTCGTTTAGATTCAATACAAGTCTTCCGCTATAAGCTTGTACTTTGATCTTCATAGCTATTGGAGTGAAAAACGTATTGAATCCGATTTAGAAGAAAAAGAGATCGTGCTTCTATTCACCCCCCTCTAGTCGCTCTTGGTCCAACAAATATAGGAGCCAAAAGCATTCTATGTATTGAGTAGTGAGTGTGTGAATGCCGCTCTCTCTCTACATGCCCTTTTGGGGCCATATATATCTAGCGGAGGGGTATTTTGATATATTCATATGGAGTATACCTGTATGTTTAGCCTATATATATACTCATATTTCTCCGAACTTACTAGGTATTTCCAACGGCGTATAGGGTGGGCACCGCTACAACAGTAGCCACGATAACTTGCCGGGTTCCTCTACACTTGACAGCAATATAATTGCCGTGCCGGACCGTCCATGATTTCTATTCGTTTTGTTCTAAGAAATCAGACCAAGAAACTACCAAGCATTTTATTTGATTGTTCATCTCCGGATCCAAGGTTGCATACAAAACAACCAACCTCTTGAGGTAGATATTTGAATAGCTTAGACTGCTTAGTTCAAAAGAGAAGAAAATTTTAGTACATAGCATCACTGATCGATGTCATCCATCCTGACCACTGACCAGTGACCATCACCGTGGCTCAAAGTCAGAAATGGAAGCATAATTGATCGACGGCAACCGAGCAACTCCCGTTGGAGCCTCAAGGTTCGCACTCCTCCCCGGCGCATCCGCCTCCGCCTGGTTGCCACCCGCACGACTCGGAAGGATGAAGGCCGGCGCCGTGGGCGCTGGCAGCGTGATCGAGCGGCTGTTGAGCATGACGACGACCGCCGCCATGCTGGGGCGGAGGTGCGCATCTTCCTGGACGCAGAGCAGTCCTACGTGGATGAATCTCAGCATCTCCTGCGGCCGGCGCCCCTCGGGTGAGCAGACGTCGAGCAACTGCGTCACGCTTCCACTGCGCCAGTGCCTCCAAACCTGCCCACGCGCGCATGAGCAGAATTAGCCATTTGCAAGCATATACTTCTACAGTTCTACTTGTACATCTGAATGTTCAGCTCACAGAGGTCAGAAGATCTTCAGAAAGTCCTGAATCTTGGTTGTAAGCGTTGCGCCGGCCGGTGACGATCTCCAGCACAAGCACGCCGTAGCTGAAAACGTCGGATTTGGTCGAGAAGATGCCGTGCAGGGCGTATTCTGGCGCCATGTATCCGCTGCATTTGGAAGACATGACTTGTTAGGTGTGCATAGCAAGCATGTATTCTGGACTTCTGGTACTATTGTTGCTGTTGGAACTTGGCTACAGACAGCAAACTTACTAAGTTCCGGCTATCCGGCTCGTGTTTCCTTCGCTTGCGTCCATGTTAAACAACTTTGCAAGGCCGAAATCTGAGATCTTGGGGTTCATGTCTTCGTCTAACAAGATGTTGCTCGCTTTGAGATCCCGATGGATGATTTTCAGCCTTGAATCTTCATGAAGATAGATAAGGCCCCGACCGATCCCTTCGATGATCTTGCATCTGTGCCCCCAGCTTAGCTCTTGCTGCCTTGCAGGATCTGCAAAGATCAATTTTGCTTAGCAAACCAAATGGCTGGATGACTTTAAATGAATTGTCAACAGTAGGATCATGATCATCTGAATGAAGTACCGAAGAGGATTTTGTCGAGGCTTTTGTTGCTGAGGAACTCGTATACAAGGAGTTTCTCGTCTTTATCGATGCAGCAGCCCAACAGCCGCACCAGATTCTTGTGCTGGAGCTTTGCAACCAAGACGACCTCATTCTTCATCTCCCCTTGTCCTTGCTGCGAAGTTGTTGACAATCTCTTCACTGCAATCACCTGCCCATCCTTCTGTAGTGTGCCCTGAAGAACATTAGATTCAGACAATCAGTCATGCACTCACCGACTCACGCGAAGTCGTTAGGCATGCAAGTGTAGTACTCAAATTAATTTTCAGGTTCCATGATTAAGTTACTTTGTAGACAGGCCCAAATCCACCTTCTCCGAGCTTATTTTCTTCTGAGAAGTTGTTAGTGGCTGCTCGTAGAGTACTCAAATCAAACAAGAGGAACTCTGAACTTCTCATTTCCTCTTCATCCGCACGACCTGTCCATAAGAGAACACGAGAGAGAGCGAGAGAGATTAAGACTGCAAGTTGTACAACTGCTATGCATCTTCAGACATACTACTAATATCAAGTTTCGGCACTTACTGAAGCTGGCAATCTGCACATGCATGTGCAGTTTTCTGTTCCTCTTGCACAGATAAAAAGCAACGAGCAGCAGCACGAGCAGCGCGACAGCAATAGGAATTGAGACAATAAGAGCTGTCTTGACAGTGCCGTTACTTCCTGCACCGACGGCGACGTTTGTCGTTGTGAGAAATTCAGAATGCAATCTGCTTCAGCCTCTTACCAAGTTCAGTTACCGTCTGAACTTTGAACACTGTACTACTTTCTAAAGGAAATCACGACTGTATGAATGCATAGCTCTTGTTTAGAAACAGCATTCGTTAGTGGGGCAGTCAATTCCGGTGTCAATTGCCATGCAATTGTCCACTCAAAACGCAAGATGAAACAACAAGTCTAAAAGAAAGAAGGAAACAGTATGCAACTATGCATGACACGGGCACTAGCTGGACACGTTAACGTAATAACAATAGTAGTAGAGTTCAGACTTCAGAGCCACACGTGTCGAGTAGAAACGCGTCGTAATAGTGCATACCGGAGACCTGACTTACCGGTGCTTCCTTCTCCGGAGCGATCGCTGCCGTTGACTTGCACGCCTGTTGGCGCCGGCGCCGGCAACATCGCCACCTCGGCGGCCTGGGCGTTGTAGAAAGGGTACACCTCGAACCGGATGGAGCAGCTCCTGAAGATGACCTGCCCGCCCTGCTTCCCGTCGCAGCATTTCGGGATCCACGAGACGGCCTCTGCGAGGCAACGGTTGCAGTCGTCGTCGGCGAGGTCCCGCGTGCACTGGGCCATGCCGTAGATTTTCGCGAAGGGCGTGTAGTCGGCCGAGCCGGCCGCGAACATCCTCGGGGACGCGTACGCCGCCCTGCCGGTGAGGTTGCTCATCAGCGCGCCCAGCTGCGGCCTGAACCGCTCCGGCTGCGTCGCGTTCTGCGTGTTCGCCAGGTAGACCACCATCGACATGTCGGAGGTGCCGAAGAAGCTCGCGTTGTCGTGCCGCAGAAGGCAGGTGTCGTAGATGAGCACAGAGACTTTCTGGCCGGGGCACTTCTTAGCCATGTCCTGCACCGAGGAGTCGAGGCATGTGCGGCAGTCGGACGCGTCTGCGTCGGCGCGGCACTGCGCGAGTCCGTACGCCTCGTCGGACGCTTCGCCGGTGGCGTTCTTGGCGAACCCGGACGCGGCGGCGGCGGCGGCGGGGAGAGAGGATAGCAGGGAGTCGAGGTTGGCCTGGAAGGCGCCGCCGCGGGTGTAGTTTGTGTTGCTCGGGCAGACGGTGAACATAGGGTCGCCGGCGTTGGCTGCGGCGATGAGGAGGAGAAGGACGAGGAGGAGGAGGAGGCTGTGCGTGCCGCGTGGGGAAGGCGCCATTGGTTGCTGCACTCCAGGGTTCGTACGTGCTGCTTATTCCTGTGCTGTTTTGGGAAGAAGGTGATGTTGCTTGACTTGTTGCGAGCGTATGTTGGTGCTTGGACAGGTTGCGAAAAGCAGAGGAGATGCATGGCGTGGCGTGGCGTGGCGTGCCCTGCACGGCGTCGTACGTAGACCATGACCAGTCCGCGACGCGGGAGATTGACTCTATTTGCAATCGCACCAGAGGTCGATAGCTCGCCATCGTACGGTCGAATTCAGAGCTTTTTACCATCTCTTTCTTCTTCTTTGGAGACCATGTCACCCTGCCGGTTCCACGCACCAATTCAACTGATTCCTGGCAACAATCTGTTTCATGGACAGCGTGGCTACAGCGCCCATCCTTCGCCCCAACAGGCAGCCGTGACGGAACGCCATGACCTCAATCACCGGTGGCTTCGAGTCTCTTTGTACTGTCTCTTACGCACCGCAGCCATGAATCCGCCTCTGTTGTTTAGCGGCATTGCCACGGACAGTGGCGGATTTAGGATTGAAATTTAGGTTGGGCGAAATGAATCGTAGTATTACCCGATAGCAAAACAAAGACATATATAATACACGTTACAATCACTGTAAATAGAGCATATGACACTAAATGAAACTCAAAACTACAATCTGCATCATATGAACATACAAAGACAGGTAAAATGTAGAAAATGTACATCATCAATGAAGTTTACATAACAATATCACTCGACGTAATGATAAAATATATCTTCAAATCTAGCAAACCAAGTAATCAATCAATCACAATCCAATGGGATTCCTGGACAATAGCGTAATATATAAGTGGACTACTCGACACCATCAATTATACAGCACACAGTGTAACTGGATAAATGATAATCAACAGTTCAACACATTGTAACCGCTTAGTTTCTTACCATTGCCTTTGGACTTGGACTTGGCATTTTCAGGAGCCATCCCGATTTCTGGCCACCAGACCCGGCCGCCCACCTCGCCTCCTCTCCGCAATTGGAAGAAATGAAGAAGAGAGTACTCAGCGACAGAGAAGCTCACCGGCTATGGCCTGCGGTAGTTGCGGAACCATTCATGCAAAGGAGAAGCAAATCAACAATTAGAAATTTCGAAACGTGTTCACTACTCAGTAGATCAATCATCAATTCGGTCATCAATCAGACTGATATACTCAGTCTTACCTATTATGCCCAATTGCCCAGTAAGCCTTTCTCCGGTTGGACCTGCTCCCCGCTGCGGCGATGCTTGCCGACGCCACTAGTCCACCACGGCACCACACGCCCACGCCCCACGCCGGTGTGACGCCGCCGCACACCGCCTTCGCCCTTCGTCGCCCGCGCGCCACCTTTGCCTTGCCGCCTACGCCGCTCGCCGCGCCACGCCACCTTCGCTTCGCCGCCGCCTGCGCACGCCGCCTTACGCCGTCGTCCAGACGCTGCCGCCTTCGCCTGCGTCGCTCGCCGCTTTTTTGCCTGTCGGTTGCCGCCTGCGTCGCTCCGCCGCACACCGCCTAGGTAAGGATTTGGGGAAGCAGGATTGGGAAGCCACAAGCCGGGACAAGGATTACGGAAGAAGCCTCGGGCACAGGGTGTGGGCGGTGGGAATAAGTAGAACCGGGAGGATTGGCTCGGACTTTGGTCTTTGGTCGCTAGCTCTTTGGGCCTTTGGTTTGGCTCATTGGCTCATGGCTGTGTCCCGCTTGGGCTTGGCGCTTGCCACTCGCAGAAGGTGGCAGCAGGCACCGCTCGCTGGCCGAAGGGGAAGGGGGAAGGTTCACCGGCATCCGAGATGGAGGGGGTGGCGGTTACCACTGGCGGCTACCTCGGGCGAATGCCCAGCCTTGCCCGATAGCTGGAACCGCCCCTGGCCCCGGACCGAGCGCGCGATCGAGCGCGTCTCCAACACACAGTGCTCCATCAACACTAACCATCACCCATGTGCATCAGGAGGAGCTTGCCATCTGACGTTTTGTCGAGCAGCCACACGATTCGTTAATTAGCTCCAAATCAGTTGGAGAATATATCCAACCTCATCACGAATACAACTCTAACCACCAGGGTTCAAATCATGGTGTCCACTTATTATGCACACACGAGCAAAACAACTGGTCATAAAAATGCTGGACTGAAATGGGCTGGATCCAAGGTTGTCAGGATCGTGATACAAACTGTGAGATCGTACGATCCTATGATACTACGGATCCGAAATGACATAGATCGGTATATGGATCAGAATTTCATAGAATCGTGATCCTGAAGGTAGGATCGCGCAGAATCGGGTAGGATCACTAGGATAGTGCTCAGGATCGGGTATGATCGTGATCATAGCAATAAATTATATCAGCATATAAAATTTTATATCACATTTTGCTAATTTAAGTTGCAATAGTTTATTTTGCTTTGTTTGTGTTGTTTAAGTGTTGTCCTAAGGTAAAAGATATTTCCATTAACATATTAGAATTTTAAAAATAATCAAATAAGGTTAAATACAATCTTAATTGAATGTAACATGAACAAGTGCACTTACAAAGTAAAATTCAAAATATTCAAAATCCTACTATAGACTTGAATATTTGAAAACATAATTCATTTTGTATACAAAATATACATGTTTTTAAAAATATGATAGAATCGTGATTCTACGATCCGACCTGTTAAACAAAAAATAATCCTATCTAGAATCGTGATCCTAACAATCTTGGCCGGACCACGCTACCGGATTGAGATGTTGTCCATCTTCCTTGTTACTACTGCAACGTTGCATACAATGATACAAAACCAACAATCAGTTTGAATTTAGAAGTATGAATACTATAGTTCAGAAAAGAACAAATAGAATACGAGCATTTGACTCATTCATCTTTCTTTCTAATCCTCAAGAGTGTCAATCGACTTTTAGGGTATTGGATATAGATCAAATGGTCTCCCGCGGTTTCACTCCTTTTTATACTTCCCTTATCTCACATCTCCTCCACTAATCGTAACCACAACCTCACCACCATCAAGACGGCGTGGTATGTCGGCGTTCCACCGCCGCCAACACCACACCCCCCTCGAGCTCACCGCCTACCCACCTCCTGACTTGTCTTCATTCTTGTCTTGTGTTCCTCCGATCGATGCATTGACTCATCCCATCTAGGGATGCAAGTGGGCCGCGGGCACGAGACGACCCAACGATCCATCATAATTCTTTTGCTTTAGGCATCGTTTAGAACTTAGGAATTTCATATAAATTTTACAGAAATTTTGCGGAAATCAGGGGAAAAATTCTGCATTCCAAACAAGCCTTATTTCTAATGCAAGATACATGTATACAAAACAAATCACCAATTAGACAGGAATTGAACCACCAATTAGGAGAACACATGATGTAATCGTGTTGAATATGGTGTCATGTGCACGAATCTCGTTGCAGATCCAGGGGTGGGATATCAATCGAGTTTTGAAAAATTATAATCGAGTGATGTATAACGTATCTTCGATCTTTAGGAAAAAAACTCTAAAAATTCACACGTACGTGGCAAATCTTTCGTTCAGTAGTGATCGTTGATCTAGTCGGGTCAATGTCGGTGTAATACCCGGATTCAAATCGGGAGATTTTAAAAGAAGTCGGGGACGGAAAAGAATTTAAAGAATTAGATTTTTATTGTGGAGAAGGGGTTTTTCATAAAAATACGACAACTGGCGCGGATCGCGCCAAAGCGGCCCAAGAGGGGGGCGGCCCCCAGGGGGCCGCCTAGAGGAGGGAGGCGCCCCAACCCTAGCCGCCTCCCCCCATTTCCTCCTCTTTCCCTGAAGGACCGGAAAGGCGACTAGAGGGGGGGGTGAATAGGAGCACCTAATTCTTTTTCGCAAAGAATGGATTCAACTTGTAAATTACTCCAATAGCTATGAGAGCTATGAAGATCAATGATTAAGCACAGAGGAAGTCTTATGTTGAATCCACTCTCACCCCCAAAGCTCGAAGAAACAAAAGCGAGGAAGAACCGAAGAAATCAGGACAATCGGTACAACCACAGGCAAACGGCCGGTTGTACCGCAGTCCGGTACAACCACAGTGTTAAGCCCGGTTCATCCGATTGTCCTGGAGCAGGCAAAAACCTCTCGGGTTTCAAAACGAAAATCGACGTAACTTTTGAACCGCTTGGCCAAACTCTACGAGATTTGAACCACACCTCCCTAAAGACACTAGGAACCTATTCCAAACAAATATTTCAGAGATCCATTCCAAAGTTCCTATCTTCTTGCATTTGAACGAAGAAGGATGCAAAACCGGGCAAAAACCGAAATGCTCCACAATCTCTCAACCTTGGCTCATGAGATTTTGCAAGAAGGTTAGTAATAACCTCAGGACATGCTAGCATGAGTCTTAGGCCAAATCCTCAAGGAAATCAAGAATTTCATCAAAAACCCTAGAAGAGGAAATGAAGAACAGAGGATGCCAAATAGTGAAATCTGAGATTTAACAAGATTAGCTCTTGGAAAAATCTATCAAATGATCTTGGGGCACTATCCCAACATAGAGCAATCCATTTTGCAGCTCACTAGCAAGAACCAACAAGAAAAAGAAAAACTCACAAGTCCATCACAGAGAGAGTCGAAGGAAAAATAAGAACGAGGAATGCAAACTTGATTTTCATTTCTTGAATCAAGAGCGAAATACAAATAAATACATCCCCATACGCATGGACATTAGAACCAGAGGGATGATTACAAGATTCTCAATCCATCTCCTCACTCTCCCAACACAAGAACACACTCACACTACATGCTCGGAGAGAAGGAGAACCACTCAAGAACTCATCAAGAGGGACACGCAGGAGCACACTCTGCTGCCTTCCTCCACTCTCAACCACTAAAGAGCAAAGAGAAACAACCTCACAAAGCCTCTTTTGACTCTAAAACCCTAATTCCACCCAAGTGCTCACTTTGGGCAGCAGCCCATCCATCCTATTTATAGCCCATGGCTAACGGGTCTCCACCCGTTCGCCCGCTAAAACTAATCGAGCCCGCTCCCGCATGCGACCTTGCGAAATTCCGCTCGCCTCCCGCCGCACCTTCCGGAAGCTTCAAGGCCTCGTCTCGCAAGACGCCTCGCAACCACCTCGAGTCCACGTCGTCTTGACACATCCCGACCGTTCGACCTCGGTGCCACCGCACCTAGTCCGGTCCCGTGTCTCGCCACGACTCCACTCGGCGTCCTGCACCCACGCACAAAGAAACACAAACCGGAACAAGTTCTTCACAACTTGACCCAACGTTAGCTCAAACATGCAATATGCAACACATATGCATGAACACACTTGGATATGACCTATCCCAAAACTCAAATCACCAAAATGGCCGAACCTCACAATACAATCGGTACAACCGCCATGTTACCAGCGGATCAACCGCACTCCGGTCGAACCGATTATCCTGACAGCAATTGAAAGACTTCACGAAAACGCGTGAACCGCGCAACGACATGGTCCGACCACACAAACCAAACTCGACTGACCGAAACCCTTGTCAAATACTCATCACTCTCATGGAGACACGACCACAAGGTCTCTCAATCTCCCCCTTGATGAGAATATTGACAAACTCAGAAAAAGCTTTAAGAAGAGTTTGAGTTTGAAAAATCCAACATGGTCCAAGAAATGAAATGAAGCTAATGACCATGTCGACAGAAGGAACGCTAGAGCAACAACTGAAAGAGCAAATTGATCTCAAAGCTCTAAACTGTTCCCAACAGACTTTTTCTTCTCTATTCTCCCCCTTTTGGCAATAAACGATCAAGATGCAATAGAGAGAATATGACATGTTAATGGATGAAAAGGTCAAGTTTGATTATTCTTAGCGCTAGAGCCATGAGAATTATCCAATATGACCATAATGTACACCAAGCCATAACTCAATAAAAGGCTAGCTAGATCATGACAAGATATGTATAAGCTAGCTAGAACACATAGATGACAATCAAAATGAGGTACATTATGTGAGCAAGTCAAGTCATCAATGAGCAAAGTCTCGCTAGAGATATCCAAGGATGATGCAGCCATGTCAATAAGCTAAGCGGAACTAAGAAGCTTAAATTGAGACCAAATAGAGTGCTATGCTCAAGATTGAAACATTGGTTAAAGTACTTGATACTTTACGTGGCTTTAAGCACATTGAACACATATTTTCTTTTGAAATTCATGGTGGTTTCCAACCAGATTTTGTTTTATCATGTGCTAGGTCTCAAGCCTTATGCGACTACTCCAAGCGAAGCTTAAGAAGATAGTCTAGGTCACCCAAAACTCCCCTAAGTTCATGCCAAGTGCAATGGCAAGCCGTCTCATAGGAGAGAATTGGTGAGATCGGTTTTTCGCACAAAAGAGATTTTTTTAACAAGTTGTACTAACTCATGCATCATCAAGAGACTAAAACACTCTTTCTAAGGCTCAATATAGATTCATCACTCTACCCAGCCTATTTGACATGGCATGAATCATAAAAGGATAGCTCGAGAAAGACTAATCTCGAGTGCTAACACGACAAGTTTTAGTTTAAGTTGAGCAATTTTAATTAACTTATCATGGCAAAAGCTAGGCTACACATATGAAGTCATGATAAATCTAGCAAATAAGCACAAGTCATGGCAAGGTGTAAAGCATTGTAAACATGTCATAGCAGGATAATAATCAAGGCTCAATGTAGTTATATTACAATGCGTAATGCTAGAAATGCAGAAGATCCAAATCCCCTCAACAATAGATGCAACTTTTAGTTCAAGTTGAGTTATGTCAATATTAAGCTCGAAGCTCCCAAAAGAACTCCCTTGAACCAAAACAATAAATCGAGAAGTCGGCAAAGAAAACATAAAACAGCAAAATCCTTAAAGCATAGATAAGATATAGAGAATACTATAGCTCAGATCGACTCTCATCTACCCCATATGACTCTAGGACTATCAACCGCCCACTTAACACACCTAGGAGCAAACACGCACCTGTCTGCCCGAGGGTGGCCCAACCTCGCTAGAACCTACAAGAAGTGAGTGAGCTCAACCTAGTGAGATAAGTAACAGCTAATAAGCAGCATCCTAGAATCACAAGATAAGAGCAGAAAACTAAACAACTAGACAAAAGAAGCACTCTAATCTATGCTAGGAGGACTAATCCCAAATGCACCCAAAATGCAATGCAATAGTAAGGAGCTAGAGCATAAATAAGATAGTAAGCAAGAAAACCCAAAGCTCCCCTCACTACAAATCCATAAGGACAAACCACCCCAAGCTCTCCCAGAGCTAAAAACCTCGAACTATCCAATGGCTTGGTGAAAATGTCACCCAACCGGTGGTCACTCTCCTGGCTGGAGCACTATATCACCCTTCTCTACATGGTCTCTAAGGAAGTGGAAGCGGATATCGATGTGCTTGGTCCGAATCTTTGCTTTGGGTTCTTGGCAATGTTAATCGCGAAGTGTTATCACAAAAGAGTGGAACACTATCGATAACTAACCCAAAGTCCCGCAGGTCGAAGTCATCCAGAGCACTTCTGACAAAGAATCGGGCTGCGACAACGTACTCGGCCTCTGCGGTGGATCAGGTAACACCGGATCGCTTCCTCGAAGACCGAAACAAGAGAAGTGCCAAGAAATTGGCGGTGCGGAAGTGCTCTTCCTATCTATCCTGACCCGTGAGTGCGCATCCGAGAAGGCTCTCAAGGAAAGACAGGATGAAGAAGAGTACCAGATACCATAGTCAATGGTAGCTCGCAGGTACCGAAAGATGCGCTTCACCGCCTGGCGGTGAGAAACGCGAGGAGAAGCCTGAAAACGAGCGCACAAACACACAGAGAAATGTATGTCTGGTCTCGAGCGGTGAGGTACAAGAGGAGCCAATCATCTCGCGAAACTCCTTTTGATCAACTGGCTCGCCATCCTCATCTGGGTCAAGATAGGCTGTAGAAGCCATGGGAGTCGACACAGGCTTACCATCACTCATGTCGAAGCGTTTCAGGAGATCACGAGTGTACTTGCCCTGATGCAAGAAAGTACCCTCCCGAGTCTGCTTGATCTGGAAACCAAGGAAGAAACTCAACTCGCCCATCATGCTCATCTCAAACTCTGAGCTCATAACATCCGAGAACTGAGAAACAAGAGTATGAGAAGAGCCACCAAAGATGATATCATCCACATAAATCTGGACGAGTAGAAAGTTACTGCCATGCCTGCGAATGAACAAGGTCTTGTCAACTTTACCCATTTCAAACCCATGACTCAACAAGTAGGACTTAAGCCTCTCATACCAAGCTCGGGAGCTGCTAAGTCCATACAATGCTTTGAAAGCTTGAAGACATGGTTAGGGTATTTGGGGTTCTCGAAACCTGGAGGCTGTCGGACGTAGACTTCCTCCTCAATAAGGCCATTGAGGAAGGCACTCTTCACGTCCATCTGTAAAGCTTGAAACCCTTAGAAGTCGCAAAGGCAAGCAGGATTCTAATGGCTTCAAGTCGAGCTACAGGGGCAAAGGTCTCCTCGAAGTCTAGACCCTCAACCTGGGAAAACCCCTGAGCTACCAATCTCGCCTTGTTTCGGATGACTACCCCATCCTCACTCTGCTTGTTCTTGAACACCCACTTGGTTCCAATAACATTGTGACCTCGAGGGGGCTCGACAAGCGACCAGACCTTGTTTCTCTCAAAGTTTTCCAACTCCTCATGCATGGCATTGACCCAAGACTCATCGAAAGAGCATGATCAACATCCTTGGGCTCAAGGAGGCAATGAAAGCGAATGGAGACGAAAAAGAGAGTGCAGATTTTGAGCGTGTGACACGCTCAAAAGATCTCCAATGATCCGCTCTGAAGGATGCCTTCTCGGATATGTCTGGAGGTCTGGATGAGAAGAAGAAGTGGCCTCTACCTCGTGTGCAGACGAGGCGGGGACAGAGCCACTAGCTCCAGAGGAACGGAGGGCAGGGTGATCACCTTGAGGTGCCATGGAAGAAGGCATCTCAAGGGGAGGAAAAGGAGCGAGGATCGGAGTAAACAACCATCGTCTCCCTCATCCTCATCATCCACAAAGATGGTCTCGGATGCTCTAAAGAACTTGAGATATCGGCCTAGTCCCGGACCGCCTCATCGAAGGTCACCTCACGTGTCTCTACCATTTTATTAGACTCGCGATTCCAAACCCGATAAGCCCAAAAGAAGTCGAGTAGCCTAGAAAGATACCGCCACAGAACGTGACTCGAACTTATCTAGGTTCCCGGACTTCAAAATAAAGCACTTGCAACCAAACACACGAAAATGAGAGACGCTGGCTTTCGCCCATATCTCAGCTCATAAGAAGTGCGGTGCAAGAGTGCCCGAAGAAAAACTCGATTCGAAACATGGCACGCAGTCGCAATGGCTTCAGCCCAAAACTTCCTCGGTGTAGAGTACTCATCAAGCATCGTCCTGGCCATCTCGACCAAGGTACGGTTCTTCCTCTCCACAACGCCATTTTGCCGAGGGCGTATGGAGAAGAGAACGGTGCTCTACACTGCCTCACCGAGAACTCTCAAAGTAGGAATTCTTGAACTCCGTGCCATTGTCACTGCGGATCGCTCGTAAGGCACCCGGAGCTCAACAGACATCCTACTAAAAAGACCTCGGAAATGTGTAAATGTCTCGTCCTTCGAGGCTAAGAAAAACACCCAAGAGTACCTCGAGAAGTCATCGACCACAACAAGAACATACCACTTCCCTCCTGCCGATCAAGACTCGAGCCGTCCAAGCTGTGTCCATGTGGAGCGGTGTCCGTGCATCGGTCATAATGCTTGTGACGGAGGATGAGAAGCGGCAACCATCTTGCCGTGCCGGCATGGAGTGCAAACAAGATCTTTGACCATCTTGAGTTTCGGCAGACCACGAATGAGATCATGGTCGCTAACTTTCGGGTCAAATGGTCAAATCAATATGACCAAGTCTCCTATGCGAGAAAGATAGATCGCGGGACTCGAAGCAACTAAACACCGAGAGGATCGCGGAAGACTCGAGAGAACTCAAAGACGAAAGATCCTCCCATAACGAAATCCATAAACCGGACTACCCAAGAATCAAGAATTTTGCAATTGTTTTTCTTAAAGCTCACCTCGAAACCGTCATCGGTAAGCTGAGAAACGGAAAGCAAATTGTACTGCAGCTTACTAACCAAGGCAACATCCTTAAGAATAAAAGAAGCATTAATACGCACAGTACCTTTGGCGATGGCGCGCCTGCAAAGCGTCTCCGAAGGTGATCGCCTCATCACCGGAGCGCGGGCTAGGGAGGAGAACCAACGGAGTCTCCTGTCATATGACGAGAACAACCGAGTCTACAAGCCAAACCTTCTCCTTCCCTACCCGCTAACTGAGTCAAACAGAGTAAAGTCTCGATCGGGATAAATCAACAATGATTTTGGCACCCAATACTGAATAACACGTCGAGCAGATGAAGTAGTCAAGCACGACTGACGTCTATCTACCCTACGCTCTCTGTAACTCAAAGCAGAAGGTCTAAGAGTAGACCGAGAAGGTTGCTTTGGGTCCGGCCGCTGAAGGCGAGCGAGTCGAGCACTGCAACATCTTTGAACACGCCGCGAGTAGCTATCTCGATGGGGAAAACGAGATCTACCCTCGGGGCGGAAGTCACGATCGAAAGCGAGATGAGGACGAAAACCGTAAAACTTCGGAAAAACCAAGTCCTCGATCTCGCACAAACCCATCGGAAGAAACAAGCCTAGACCTCGTGTTGGTCTTAGGTGCACTCAAGGTGCGGGTCGACCACGAATGCGCCTAAGAGACTCAACATGGTCTCTACGCACGATCTTGGCGCGCTGAAGCATCGATCGATCGTGTGTCCATCCTTCGGCGATGAAGGTGCGGTGATACTTCACCTTCCGAGAGGTAGAAGCGACATGTGAAATTACCTTCTTGTCGAAATCCCTGGACATAGCCCGCGACTTGAAATGGACTTTCTCGGTCCCGGGCTCGGTCTCGATCACACAGTGCTATGGGTCCGAGCACGGCGGTGGATGCTTCCTCATGCCCTCAAAGAAGTCATATCCTAGACCACGATTAAATCTGCAGATCTTAGATTGGTCTAGAATAAGATTGAGCTTCTTCTTGCCTCCTACAAATCTCTCGAGAGTGTTCATAAGGTAATCGACACTCCCGAAAGAGAGAGGTGCAAGAAGAGCAGGGGGAAGAAGAGACAAGAAGGTAAGGAGCAAAAGAAGAACCAAGAGAGGAAAGAATGGCTTGTGCAAGCACACCGACTCTGAGGAAACAGTCCCATCGCTAGCCGCTTGGTTCACGCTGCTAAGCGCCTCATCCTTACCACGGGCTTCTCCCTTCTCCACAATCATATTGCAAACACAATGTGGCTTCTCTAGAAGGTCCTTAGTTAGCTTCACACATTTCTCATCCAAAGCAATCAAGTCAGATTTTAGTTTGTTACACGTAATGCATGGTGAGCTAACAGGGTCCTTAGAAGCAAACTTAGCCAACTTCCTTTCATGATCAATCATATCTTGAAACTGCTTGGAGACGACTTCAAGTTCAAGATTAACTTAGGACGGTTTAAGCATGAAACAATCGGCTCAAGTAAAGAAGCTTGTAGTTCAAAGAATTTTATGATCTGCCTGCTTTAAGTTCATCTTCAAGTTATTGCAATTTTCACAAGACTCGGGCAGATCAAGGAGCATGGCATAAGATCCTCTAGCAGCAATGTCCTTACCCTCACATGAGGTGGGAGAAGTAGTCTCATCAGTAATAAGTAGGGTAATGACCATTCTACTCAACTCTAACTCAAAGAAGCGGACTAACATTCTCCACCTTAACACTATTAAGTTTGGAGGACACACTATCATGTGAGGTCCTTAACTTCTCCATATCAACCAAAGAAAGCGAGCATGTATCACAATCATCACTAGAAGGAGCGGATGTAAGAGCAATAATCTCTAGTGACACCTATCTATTTCCTTCTCTAACTCAAAGACACCTAGCCTTAGCTTTAGCATGAAAACCTCCTAGCTTAAGAAAAGCATGATTGAGCTGTTCGTAGGTGGGATCTACCTCGTCAGTGTCGAGTACACTCATTGTCACCGAGTTCGCCCTTGAGGGCCATGAAGCACATCCGAGAAGTCGTCGCCGCCATCCTTGGGCTCTTGGTCACCCGTCCGTCATCGTCGCTCCATCCCTCCACCTCGGCCGAGGTCGAGGTCGTCGAAGCGGTGAGGACGCGTGGAAGAGCTTCTTGGCTTTGCCAAAGTTGCGGAACTTCTTCTTCTTTGGGCGTCTGAGCTGGAGGCTTCTTGTTGCGGTTCTTGTCGGTGTAGTCGTTTTGCCCGAACCGCGTGTAGTCGTTCTTGCCCTTCTCCAGCTTGGGGCAGTTCGCTCGGATGTGGTTGGGGCCACCACACTCAAAGCAAATCACGGGTCCTCCTCTCTTTCTGTCCCTCCTCCCTTTGTAAGCGTGGGAGAATCTACGAGCAAGGAGGGCAAGCTGCTCATCCGCAAGCTGCTCTAACTGATCATCAGTTATGTCACAGAGAGCAGCAAGGGAGAAATTGCAAGAGGACTCAGAAGAGAGACCAGAAGTTGAACTGGGATCGGTGACCAGGGCCATCGACTGTGACTTCGACCTACGAGAGACAACGTCAATCTCGTGAGTCTTGAGGCGTGAGTACAGCGCATCAAGAGTCAAGGTCGAGAGGTCTGTCGTGTCTTTGATGGTGGTCACTTTCATCTCCCACACACGCAGATCGAGTGCCGTAAGTATCTGACGAGCGTTGTCCGAGTCGGGGTATGTGAGACCGACCGCTCGGAGGTTGCTCAAGATCTTGTGAAAACGTGCGAAGCACTCATCTAGGGACTCACCAGCAAGCATCTCAAATTTGTTGTATTCTCGTTTGAACTGGTCCTGCCGAATCGCCTTGATCCGGTGGTGCCTCATGGTATCGCCGAGGGTCACCCAGATATCATAGGCGGACGACAGGTGAGATATGCGGTCAAACTCACTACGACTCAAACCCTGGATGATGATGTTCCTAGCCTTTGCATTTGCCTCAACATCAGCCATGTTCCCGGCATTGATGTTCTCATCGGCAGAACAATAATCGAACCTTGACCTTCGCGGATGGCATACCCACAGGCACGGATGTATGTCTCCATTCGGCTCTTCCGAAGGGTAATCGATGCCATCGAAAACGGGCGCTTGGTCGAGTACTTGTCCATCGCCACGGCTCTTGAGACCGGTTAAGATCTATTGAAAAGAGCTAACTGCTCGATACCAATTGAAGGACCTGGAAGGCGACTAGAGGGGGTGAATAGGAGCACCTAATCTTTTTCGCAAAGAATGGATTCAACTTGTAAATTACTCCAATAGCTATGAGAGCTATGAAGATCAATGATTAAGCACGAGGAAGTCTTATGTTGAATCCACTCTCACCCCCAAAGCTCAACAAACAAAAACGAGGAAGAACCAGAAGAAATCAGACAATCGGTACAACCACAGTAAGCGGCGGTTGTACCACGATCCGTACAACCACAAGAGTTAAGCCTTGTTCATCCGATTGTCCCGAGCAGCAAAACCTCTCGGGTTTCAAAACGAAAATCGACGTAACTTTTGAACCGCTTGGCCAAACTCTACGAGATTTGAACCACACCTCCCTAAAGACACTAGGAACCTATTCCAAACAAATATTTCAGAGATCCATTCCAAAGTTCCTATCTTCTTGCATTTGAACGAAGAAGGATGCAAAACCGCAAAACCAAAATGCTCCACAATCTCTCAACCTTGGCTCATGAGATTTTGCAAGAAGGTTAGTAATAACCTCAGACATGCTAGCATGAGTCTTAGGCCAAATCCTCAAGGAAATCAAGAATTTCATCAAAAACCCTAGAAGAGGAAATGAAGAACAGAGGATGCCAAAAGTGAAATCGAGATTTAACAAGATTAGCTCTTGGAAAAATCTATCAAATGATCTTGGGGCACTATCCCAACATAGAGCAATCCATTTTGCAGCTCACTAGCAAGAACCAACAAGAAAAGAAAAACTCACAAGTCCATCACAGAGAGAGTCGAAGGAAAAATAAGAACAGGGAATGCAAACTTCAGATTTTCATTTCTTGAATCAAGAGCGAAATACAAATAAATACATCCCCATACGCATGGACATTAGAACCAGAGGGATGATTACAAGATTCTCAATCCATCTCCTCACTCTCCCAACACAAGAACACACTCACACTACATGCTCGGAGAGAAGGAGAACCACTCAAGAACTCATCAAGAGGGGACACGCAGGAGCACACTCTGCGCCTTCCTCCACTCTCAACCACTAAAGAGCAAAAGAGAAACAACCTCACAAAGCCTCTTTTGACTCTAAAACCCTAATTCCACCCAAGTGCTCACTTTGGGCAGCAGCCCATCCATCCTATTTATAGCCCATGGCTAACGGGTCTCCACCCGCTACGCCCGCTAAAACCAATCGAGCCCGCCCCGCTTGCAACCTTGCGAAATTCCCGCCGCCCTCCCGCACCTTCTCGGGAAGCTCGCGCTCCTCGTCTCGCACGCCTGCAACCACCTCGAGTCCACGCTGCCTTGACACATCCCGACCGTTCGACCTCGGTGCCACTCGCACCTAGTCCGTCCACCGTGTCTCGCCACGACTCCACTCGACGTCCCGCAGCCACACGCATAAAGAAACACAAAACCGGAACAAGTTCTTCACAACTTGACCTAACGTTAGCTCAAACATGCAATATGCAACACATATGCATGAACACACTTGGATATGACCTATCCCAAAACTCAAATCACCAAAATGGCCGAACCTCACAATACAATCGGTACAACCGCCATGTTACAGCGGATCAACCGCACTCCGGTCGAACCGATTATCCCGACAAAGAATTGAAAGACTTCACGAAACGCTGAACTCGCAAGAACGACATGGTCCGACCACACAAACCAAACTCGACTGACCGAAACCCTTGTCAAATACTCATCACTCTCATGGAGACACGACCACAAGGTCTCTCATTCCCCCTTGTGGCCGCCACCCCCATCTTCTCCTCTCCCAAATCTGGTGCCTCCTCCCCTCCCCGGCGTCCCCTCCTCCCCTGGTTGCTGCCTCCAGTGATCCCTGAAGTCACCTCCTTCCGCCGGCGTCTTCGGTCCTCCGTCGTCCCCGTGGTGGCCGGCCATTGGAGAAGGAAGGGAGGAGAAAAAAGGGGAAGATCTTTGGGAGGTGGATCCACGTCTCCCTGCAGGTCTTCAAGGGTAACGAATGATCCAAGTCGTAGTTTCGTTCTATTTGATTGCATATTGGTTGATTAGATTTAAATCGGTTCCTGTTCTGGAAATTCCAGAACACATCCGTCACCTTGCGCGGCCAGTTTTGACCATTTAGAGGCCTAATCTTAGGTTTTCGTCTCCTAGAGTTTTGTTGCTCAGGTCGTTAGCTTTCTTTTGGCACCAAGATCATGAGATTCCACCTTACGGTTAGGGATATAGGAATTTTTAACCGCGCGCTGCTTTGTCTGTCTTGGATCTGGGGACTGTCGGTTTATTCCTCGGTTTTGATCTAGTTAGAGTCAGATTCAGAACCTCCACCCAAATAGGTTATTGTATCCCTTTAAATTATCTTTCCAAGTTGATAAATATCACCTCCATTGGATCAGTAGATTGAAAGTTACATCAATTTCTTTGCTATCGCTCGTAATCCGGCGTATGTCATCGCTTGCTTTCAAATGTTGTTTAGCCCACTGTTTTGGCCGAATCAAAGAACCCCGTCAACTAGAGTTTTGTAGCCTGGTTCGCTAAGATTAATTGAGCACTGGTTTCAATTCGTTATGAGTTACATATATTTAATTACGATTTTTCTCATACCGTCGATCAGAAGGGCTGAAATTGGGCCGATTAGTTAATTCGTAATTTTGAGTCTTTGGTTATGTTGGTTAGCGAGAGGGTTATGGTAAAATGCTTGTAGCCACGTCATATCTTGTTATTCTTAGTTCAAATAAATATTTGTGTAGGCGGTGGGGCAGTGAGTGGAGAAACACCGTCGTTGCCTCCTAACACGTCACAGCGCGGAAGGCAAGTATCTTGTCTTATCATAATGAATGATGATGATTATGTGTGGATGAATTGTTAGACTTGCTATTCATGTTCGTATGCTATGTATATTTCTTCATTATGTTGTGATAAGAGTTCATTGCATGAAGTTCATTCCGTTCATGCATTTGTTTCATGTTGTCCACGGAAGTGGAAATTTGTAAGTCCCATCAATTCCAGTATGGGTACGCAAAAGTCCCATCAATTTTAGTATGGGCATATAAGACCCACCACTCCAATGTGGGCAATCTTGGACATCCGTATGAAACGTTCTTCATACGAATTTGGGTCCCCGGACTTTGATAAGTACAGTCTTAAGTAAGCACCGACGGGTGTGTCACTCATTATACCGGTATAAGTTGTGAGCAGTCCATTCTTTCATTGAATTATTCCATTCATTCCCGTATATGTTCGGAGATGTTTTTCCCAAGTTGATTGTGTTTGTTTTGTTCGCTTAATATTTCTGTTGTTCGTTAAAGTACTTGCTGAGTCTTTGGCTCATCCTTACTTTGTATGTTTTATTTAGGTAAATGAGGAAGAAAGCAAGACCTTTTGAGGGGTAGTCCAGCACGCTGCACACCACCTTTATCAAACTAGATTAAATATTGTTATCTTTCAGTCATGTCAACTATTTGATAAATTTCCAAATTGTAATAATCCAATTTTGGTAATGCCTACCGTACGTTCTGTTATGAATGTTTTCCATTCCTCCCCATGAAACTGTTAATCGTTTATCGTCGTTCCTTATGGAATATTGTTAATTGAGCCTGATTAACCTGGTATTGTTGTATACTCTTAGTATTTATTATATTTGCGTGACATCTTGGCTTCCGAATAGCCAGGGTGTTACAGTCGGACCTGGATTTCGCAAATTCAAATCATTTGTGAAAATACTGTGCTATTCCCTGGATCAGTAGATAGCACTCACAGATACATTACTGAATCATTTCATACACGATGAAAACCATATCATTTATTATATTACAAAACATCAGAGTCACATAGACCGCATCGGGTCGAGTTTTACAACAAGGGCCGAACATGCCAAATGATTACATTACATAAAAGCGGAAGCGTTTACAAAAGCAAAAGGCGATAGAGCACATGTCAGACCCAAGAGTAACACCCCCAAATCCTCTATGTATTTTTGAACTAGTCTCATGATGAGTGGCTAGTTTATACAGTAAACAAATATGGTAACATCCATAATTCACATAATTTTATTAATAATCAGAGTTTATTACAAGAAAGACTTACAAGCATGAAATAAACAATACAGCAGAAGACGAAGAAGAAGTAGTGAAGTTCAGCTTGATCTGCCACAGACAATCGACTGGGGTAGTGGCCTAGTCGTCGAGATCAACACCGGTAGCGAAGTCCTTCTCCGAAATTTATTTGCATTAAGCAAGAGTGAGCACAACTTCTGTGCTCGCAAGTTACACCCATAACAGAGTTAATGCATGCATGGGCATTATCAAAGGAAGACTTATATGGTTATTTGTGCAAAAGCAATATTCGACATTTTAAATACAATACTAAGTTCAAAAGCCCAAATTTTACAATATCTAAAATTGAGTTTTAACTGAATTAATAAAACTAGTGTAGGCACCAACCTAACACTAGCTTAAACACGGACACCAACCCGGTGCTTCAACCTATAACTTTTCTCATGGATACCCATCCATGTCATAAATTGTTTTATAAAATATTTTGAAAATAAAATCAAAGTCTAACTTTGAGTGGTTTTACTCAGCATGTTCATGACCGTGGACATAGTTATTCAAATAGTTTTACACTCTGCAGAGGTTGTATAACTTTACCCACAAGAGATAATCATCTTGTAATATTCGTCTGACACACTTCCAATGGTGTGCGACTAAGTGATTATCACGAGGTCTTTACAATACGCCATTTCAAAGTAGTCATGCCCATTAAGATTTCACTTACTTTGGATTAACCATCCGCCAGAAGCCCCATCTTGCGCCGCTAAGGTTTCACTTCCATTGGGTTAACCACCCGCCAGAAACTCCCTCTTACGCTAAGTGGGAATACTGTCTAACCAACACCCACACCTCAAAATGACACAACTAACATTGGAACGTTACAAATTATTTAGACTAGTCTGTCCCATTCCAGACTTGTGGTAGTATGGTGGAGCTTTGCAAGATGCGGCTCGAAGACCGGTTCTTAACTGACTTGGGCAACTTCCAATAAAACCCGGGCCCTTAATCCATTCTCGGATTGAGCCCGTGCATAAACCTGCACCCACCAACCATCCATTTCGCCTAAGTACAAACCAAATTTTCTTTTTTGCTTTTCAAATCATTTGTAAAAGTCCATGACACACTAATGCCATGGCTACAATTTAAACAACATTTGATTTTTGGCTGTGAATTTCCAAATAAAATATTTTTTTTATCTAACCATGACTAAGCATAATTTTCCAAAATGATACTAGTCCATACTATTGCACAAACTAGATTTTCATCTAAGGTTCAAGGTAGGTTTATTTTAATATCAAGATTGACGCAGTACAAAGGATTTCGACATAACTATAATTTAAAAATAGGTATATAAATTACATTGAATAGAAATAAGAATGCAATAATAATTTAAAACAGAATTTAAATAATTTGAAATAATAGAATCAAATATTATCAAAGGTATAACTTGCTTTTCTTAATTAGTTGTTGATCCGAAACAGCGTCAAAATCTGACTCTCCGAAGTCGTCGAAATCTATACATGAAAATAAGCTAGATTCAAAACAATTCAAATGAAGATGTAAATAAACTACAAATTAAATACTTTTAGTTTATTTAGTTAGATCTTGATTTTATATAAATTAAAAATTTTGAATCATCTAAATCGGAGTTCGTATGAATAAAATACGTGCTCCTGGAAGTTTAAAAATCACATGAAATGATGAAATTGGATTTTCTGGAATTTTGGAATTGTTTTTCTAAAGGAAATTCCATTTATGACATATGCTAATGTCATCACCCGAATTTATTTTCGGTGGAATTATTTTTCTATGAAAAATAACTGACATGTGGGCCCGTCAGTCAATGGACTAGGTCCATGAGCGGTCAACAGTCCACCATGGACTAGGCTCAAAGAACAGTACGAAGGGGGTGGGTGAGGGCTGACGTGTGCGGCCATGTAGGCCGTGACATGGACAGAGGGAAGGACGCGACGCTGATGTGTGCTGATCTAGCGCCACATGGGCTGCCACGTCAAAGAACTGAGCGACGACGCTCGGGGCCCAAGGCTCGCCGGTGAACAGCGGTGAGCTGGCTTCCGGCGAGGATACCAGGAGCAAGAGGGTGGCGCGCCGAACCTGGTGCTTACCTCAGCTTCGGTGGGCGCAAGAGGAACATCAGCGGCGAGGAGTTTGGCGGCGGGCGGTTCGGTTGGTGACGGCAGAGGTGCTCTGGTGATCCTTGGGCCAGGAGAAAGTGCGCACAAGGTAGACGGTGACGAGGCGATGTCGGAGGTGTGGCCGGGGAAGCCGGAGCGGGCTTGACGTCACCGGAGAAGACGAAGAACTGAGCTTCGGTGGCCGCTACGAAAACTCAAAATATGTGCGCTAGAGGGATAGATGGTGCAGGGGGTGTTGGGTTTGGATGAGCGGAGGGTGCACACTCGGGGCGTCCTTTATAGGCCAAAGGGAGGCCGGGAGGAGGAGATAGATGTGGCGGGGATCTCGGTGGTGTTACAAAAATCTGGCGAAATGGTTGCATGATAAAGAGGAAGGTGGCAGAAATTTTGCGCGGCGGAAGACGGGGGAATGAATGCGCGTGATGACGCGAGAAAAGGGGGAGGGGATCGCGGAGATTTGAACGAGCTCGAAAGGCGCTAATGGCGGACGTGGTCGGCGCCGGGAGGAAGAAAGGAGGTGGGTGACGAAGGTGACGTGGATGGTGGGATCCACCTAGAAGTGAGGCGGCGAGAGGGTGAGAGAGAGGCTGACACGTGGACCCCGCGTGTCAGTGAGAGGAGGAGGGGGTGCGGGAGAAACGGGTCGAGGTGGGCCGAGCGGCCGGGAGGTTGGGCGGGGGCGCGGTGAAACGGTGATTGCGTTGGGGGAATTCGGCCCGAGCACTATTCTCGGATTTTCTTTGATTTACCAATTTAATTAATTCGATTAATTCAAAATAGCTTTAGAAAATAGCAAATAAAATCCAAAAATTATGGAAAAAATTATCAGAAATTCCCTGAGTTATTTTGGACTTAATAAAAATAATTTCAACTTAAAGTTGGCTTTTATTTTTGAACATAAATTATTTTGGCTTTGAAATAAATAGGAAAAAGCTTTTTAAAATTCCAAAAATTAATTAAAATTTCTTTTTTTCACTTTAAATCCCAGACAAGTCAATAAATTTTATTTTTTTAACTTTTAAAATTTATGAAATTCAAGAAAAACAAGAAAGCTCTTTTAAAATTCAGAAAATACATTAAAATAATAACTTTATTAATTTTAATTTTGGTAACAGAACCTTGGGATGTTACATCACATCTCTCCACAGGCAAACGACTAGGGAAACCCGTGTACATCCGATATTAACCAAAGACTTAGATAATATTGGATGCACACAAGCATCAACGGAGTCAGTTAGACTGAGGCGAGACCTGGTCTAAAAGAACTACACTACTCTTCATAATCTTCTAGGCCTCCAACTTCTAGATCCTCGTAGTAGGCATATTCTCCATGATTTCTTGCTTCTGAGGGTTTGAGGGAAAGAGTGAGGATGAGCACAATTTCTGTGCTCGCGAACCAACACACAAAATATAGTAATAATACATGCAAGGCTTAACAAGGATGGCATGGGTTCTTTCATTTACTCAAAGCAACATTTTCAACTACAGTATTTAGAAATTCCTATGACTTAGCAGTTTAACCAAATCTCATTTTTAAAAGAGATATTATGCAATATTTATAATGACGAAGGCTACCTCCACCTATTTTTTAAATTGCGAGTGGAGTCATCTCCACCTATTAACTTCACTGGGTACGACGACTTAGGAAAAATCCAAAACACGGGCTAGGTGAGCCCGACACATTATTCATCTCACCCACAAAGTTTTATAAATAGAACTAACTCTGATAAGTTCTCATGCCTGCCTTTGATCGTGGGCACGACTGTTCGAATAGTTTATACTCTGCAGAGGTTGTACATCTTTATCCACAAGAGATAATCGTCCTGATATGTACACATGTTTTCGTAGACGTGTGAATCAAGGGGAGATTACCACAAGGCCTTTACAATGACTTCCTCAGTATTTGTTACACCCGCTAAGATTTCACTTGAGAAGGGTTACGCTCCCACACCTGCGCGTCAACCCTTACCCCGACCCCCTCTTGCGCCTATCTTAACGACTTTCGTCTTGCGCCCCGAACCATCGCTATGAATGCTTCCGGTGTCGTGAGCCATCTACCTGGTGCAACTCGTACTAATCGATACAAATTATTCAGCCTAGTCGACACCATTATATACTTGTGGTTGTACTATTTTATATTAGAAAGTCATCACAGGATTAAGTCCTTAGGGTTACCTGGGCAGTTCACACCACATACCATATTTCACATACCAACATTCCTTAGGCTACATCAGCACCCACCATCATACCATCCACCACACAAGCCGCCCAGAAGGGGTAATAGCAGTTATTAGGTTTTTGAGGGTCAACATACATTAACTCAACTATCTTAGTCATTTGCCCATAATGACTGCCCAAATCCAATTTTATGATTTTAAGAGATGATGATTGGGGCATTTAATGCCCCGATACTTAAGCAATACTAGCATGTCGCTTAAGTACAACCTATAACTAGTAATTACCACGTAGTTACTAGGGTGACATGGAATAATGGATTCAATTGTCAAAGTATGGCATAATAATTAATTAATCATCAAATAGGTATTTAACTACCTTAGAGTTTAATATACATTTGCTTAAGGAATTAAAGCATACAATTTTAGTAATTTCAAAAGAATATAATTTGCATAAAATGTAGGTTCAAAATTATCAAAGTATTAACTCATCTGGAGTGAAGGTGAGAGAGTCTTGAAAGTCCTACGCTTGATTAAACTGGAGATCTCCCGCTTCTTTGAACTTTATTCGGACTAACGTACCAGAAAAAGAATCCACAAGCAAAGAGAACAAATAAATACAGAAGAAACAACAAATAAACTCCAATTAAAATAAAACCAATTCCATTAGTAAGGTCTTGAATTTAGACAAATTTTAGAAACAAAAAATACTATAATCGGAGTTATAACGGAGGAGAACGGAACTTCTGAAGTTCTGGCTTCGAGTACTGTCAGCTCTGAGTACTATTCATTTCGAGTACTGTTTGTTTCGAGTACCGCTGGATTGGGGTACTGTTCGTGTCGAGTACTGTTCATTTCAAGTATTGTGGCTTCGAGTACTGTTCGTGTCGGGTACTGCTGGCTTAGAGTTGACGCGGTCGGAGAGATGTTCGGCTACAGGACGTAGTCGGAAGGAGTTTCGACTACAAGACGTAGTCGAAAGGAGCTATGACTACAAGATGTAGTCGAAAGGAGCTACGACTACAAGACATAATAGAAAGGAGTTTGACTATAGGTGGTCGAAAAAGGGTATCACTTACATGTGGTTGTAAAGGGTATAAACTACATGTGGTCATAAAGAATATCGACTACACGTGGTCATAAAGGGTAGCGACTATACGTGGTCGTAAAGGATATAGACTATATGTGGTCGTAAAGGATATCGACTACACAGTGTGGTCTGAAGGAGGTTTGACGACATGGCGTGGTCAGAGGGAGTTCGACAACACAATGTGGTTTGAATGAGATTCGACAATGCGGCGTGGTTAGAGGGAGTTCGACAATGCAGTGTGGTCTGAATGAGGTTCGACAACACGGTGTGGTCGGAGGGAGTTTAACAACGCAGTGTGGTCTGAAGAGGTTCGACAACGCGGCGTGGTCGAAGGGAGATCGACAACGCAGTGTGGTCTAAATGAGGTTTGAAAACATGGCGTGGTCTGTAGGAGGTTCGACAACACGGCGTGGTCGGAGGGATCTCGACAACGCATTGTGGTATGAAGGAGGTTTTGACAACGCGACTACCTAGTTGTGGTCGTAGCTATAGTCGTAGATATGGTCGAAAAGGAGTTTCGACTGCTCGGCGAGGTCGGAAAGGCAAGAGGGAGAACCGTCACGGAGAAAGGTGGCTTACCAAGACCGAGAGGGAGGTCGGAGGAGGTCGAACGGTGATGGGGGAGCTCGCGGTGGGCGACGAAGGAGACAACGGTGAAGTTGTTGGCCGGAACTGAAGGAGAAGAGGAGAGACGACAGTTCCTGCGACACAAAACTGGAACCAAGTGAGGGGACCACTTCGAGGTTCTCTGGGGCACAAATCGACGTGGGTAGAAGAGGGATGCACTGGTGCGGCGATAACCGGAAGGAGGTGCGACGGCTGCTCGAACTCGGAGCTCGGGGCTTCGGGCAACCACTGCAGCACGAGCGGGAGTGGGGAGCTCGGAGGAGAAAGGGCTGCTTGGGTTCTTCTCTTGCGGCACTTACCAGAAGCGAAGGAGAGATGGGGGGAGGAGCGAGAGGATGCCGGGACCCAAATATACAAATCTGGACCCTCTGTGTATTCTGCACTAGTCCAGGATCACGCTAGTGCACACAGTATCAACATCGATGAAATATCACATTGAGAGACCATGTGAGAGGTCCTCCACTCTGAGTGATGAGTATTTGACAAGTGTGTTGATTAGTTTGAGAGGTGAGGTTTTCGGTTTGGACTGATTCTGGGCTGAGTCAGGGAAATCGGAACTACCGCTGTGTATGGAGCGGAAGTTCCGATTAATCGAACTACCGGTGTTGGAAAAGGAACTTCCGATTTACAGGTTTTGGTTTGGTGAAGAAATCGGAACTTCCGCACAAGGGGTAGCGGAGTGTCCGATAATCTTGACATTGAGTGTTCTCGAGATATCAAATCGAATTAAATATCCGAAAGTCGGTTGTTCGGATATCGAAGTACCGCAGTTGTTGAGCGCGAACTTCCGATATTTCTCGACAAAATCGCGGATGTTGAAATCGGAACTTCATTTGTGGTAAGCGCGAACTTCCGATTGTGTCCGAATCGCAGAAGAAGGTTAAATTGTGATTTTGATTTTGTATGAGTTTGAGTCTTATACAAATATTGATGCTATGATATTGTGCAATGCTATGTGATGTGTTTTTGTCTGTGTTGATTGCGCAGGCATCAAGATGGAGTCGTGGCGAGACACGTGGACCGGACTAGGCGCAGGAGGTGTTGAGGTCGAGCGGTCGGGATGTGTCAAGACGGCGCGAATCTTGAAGCGGTATCTGAGTCGTGCACAACAAGGTGTCGGGAGGCTTCGGAAAGTGCGCAAAGGCGCGAAGGGTCTTTTCGCAAGCGGCAAAAGTGGAGGCGGTTCCGTCGGTGTAGCGGGATTAATGGGTTGGAGGCCCATTAGCAAAGGCTATAAATAGGGAGAACCCTGGAGTTAGGGTTAGACTTTTTGATAGAAAATTAGGGTTAGCTCTAAAAGGGTGTGTGTTGCCTTTTTGAGAGTTTGTTGAGTTGAGAGAGAATGAACTGAAAATCTTGTAATCATTCCTCTGTATTTCCTTTGTAATCTTTTGATTTCTATTAATGAATCTCTGAGGTTTTGATTACTTGCTTATGCCTTTCTCTACTCTCTTTCTCGTTCATGTTGAATGTTTAGGGTTTTGATGTATCTTTTGATTCGTCTTATGAAACAGCATGAAACTTGATATCTAGAGTCGTTTTGCTATTACTAATGCATCCTCAAAGTTTCATGAGCAAAGAATCTGAGAATCACTCTTATTGTGAGTTTTGGTCTTTCTTGCCCTTTCTTCAAGAAATCCGTTTTTGGATTGATCTTTAAATCTTTGTTTGCGATTCTTCTCCATGAGGTCAAGATGTTGTTTAGAATGATGTCCTGTAAAACTTGACATGAGAAGAGCATTCAAAATTTAGGATTTCGGATTTTTGGTAAAAACCCGAGCGCACTGTTCTTCGTCCAGGAAAATCGGAACTTCCGATTGTCCACGGCGGAACTACCGCAGGCGGAACTTCCGATGATCGAACCGGAACTTCCGAGTGCGGAACTATCACGGGTAGAATCGAACTTCCGATTTCCACGAGCGATCAAAACTTTTTCATTCTCTGATTTTGCTTCACTCTTCTTGAGATATCCAGAGGACTTTGTAGGTCTTGTTTAAATTACAGCAAAGGGGAGTTATTAATTTTAAAGCACCATTCACCCCCCCCTCTGTTGCCATTTCGGTCCTTCACACATCCATACAACGAATATAAGAATAAACGAGTACTTTGAATAACAAATAACTGTTGGGACCTTATGGTCGAGTTTTACATTTATTAAGCCATGCAAGGCTGACAATAAGAGAATAAACTGCAGCGGAAACGAAATAAACTCCGGTGGCTCCCATCAATTTACCACAGGCAACTGACTGGGATCAAGACCCTAACGTTCAACCTTCGTAGAACTCTTCTTCAAAAGCAGGCGACGACTCCTCCACTTCTGTTGATTTGTTTAGCAAGAGTGAGTACACACCGTACTCGCAAGTCATACCACAGAATGCATTTATACATGATGGCTTATTCCAAAGGAATGGCTTCTGTGGTTATTTTGCGGAAATGCAACATTCGCAATTGAATACAAATAATAGATTGAAAACATAATTCAAAACAAATAGACAATAATAAGTTAACAATTGATTTCACAAAGGACACACAGTCTAATCAAGTTCTTTCACACAGCTGAACAAGTTATCTCACACAGCTGACCCTTCCCAATTGTTTTATGAAAATCTACCCCTCGTGTGAAATTCCCGAGCATGTCCATAACCGATGACGCGGCTATTCGAATAGATTGGATTAACACTCTGCAGAGTTTGTACACTTTACCCACACGATACAATCAGTGTAGCGATCACTGACCATAACAAAACCTTTCAGAAATTTTATCTCAAACAATGACACTCTGGTGTGCTTTCTCATGTCAATTTGTACACACACCCTTGGAACGACACACACCATTGGACGAGGATGCAATGAATCGTCCCGCGATGTGACATATCACACCTCCACCCATCACACGGCTTAAATACAACTCGAGTTGTCAATGTCAAGACTCCATAACTTACTAAGTCGGGCCCACCCATACTAGGCATGTGGTCGTGCAGTAGGCCAGTTCAATGACGCACAAAGTTAAGTCCTTAATTGACCAAGGCAAGACTTACGCTTTAACCCAAATCACAAAGTTTATAGCACACAGCCCACCATTCACACGAATCCACCACTTGCCTCAGTCTAAATCTTTTCCCACCCTGTTGATTAAATGCAACACATGCCATCAACGAGTAACAGCACACAACACACACAGTTTCATCACACAGTTCCATAATCACTTAGTCAAGTTTATAATTGCAACTCTCACATGAAATGATGACTCGTGGCATGGCTAAGCAGTCTAATCGTATCTAACCAACCCACATTGGTGCTACGATAATACCAACTAATAATTAACCAACCTAGGGTGACAAAAGATCATGGCATATAATAGACAAGGTGGATATAACAAATTGGATTAATATCTATCCCAAAAGCATTTAAATAAATAATTGAAATAGAATGCAATACATTGAAATAAAGTATTTTGAAAACTGGGTTCAAAATAATCAAAGGTATAACTTGCCTTGGAATAGATCTAGATATCGGTCTTGGTCTTGAGGTGCTCCTTCTTCTGCAAAATTCCCCGAAGTATCGACGTCTACTCGCAAACGAGACAAAAGAAACAAAAATAAATAAATAACAGAGGCAAAACAACTCCAAAAATTCAACTAAAATTCACCATTAAATAGATCTTAATTTTATATGAATTTACAAATTTGAATGGGCTCAATTGGACTTCGGATGCAAAAGATATGGGCTTTGGAAGATTTGAAAATCAATTAAACCCTAATTTGGATTTTCTTGAATTTCCTGAATTATTTTTATAAAGGAAAATCGAATTATTGCGCAATGCTTGCGTCAGCCGAGAATTTTCGGAAAAAGAAATATATTTAAAAAGAATTCTGACATGTGGGACCCACTGTCAGTGGCACGGCTCACGGTGAATCGGGTTCACCGAGCCACGGGAGATTTGGCCCGGTGGACTGAGCCACGCGGCGCTGATGTGGCGGCCACGCAGATGACACGCAAGCGCTAGAGGTGACGCGGCGGCGTGGTTCTTGACGATGCTGCACGCAGGCGGCTCGGGGACCAAGGCTCACGCCGCGATTAGCATGCGGCGAGTCGCCGGTGACCAAAGGTACGAAGGTCCCCGGGTTATTGCGCACCGATGGTACCCTTACCGATGGTCGAGGCGACGCGGCGGCGGCCGCGAGGAAGAAGCGGCGGAGAAAGCATCGGTCTTGTCGGACGGGCGCTCGGCGATGCTCCGGCGACGAGGAGGTGCGCACGAGGTAGCCTGAGACTTGCTGATCACGAAGGTGCAGTCGGCGAGGCAAGGGCGACGAAGACGGCGGCGCAATCCACCGGAGAAGAAGCTCGGCCGAAAACCCTAAAGCTTGAAATGCGGTGGCGCTAGGGCGATCGAAGCGACGAGAGTGGCGGCTTTGGGTTGCGGAGGCCCGGGCGGTGCTAAGGGAGGTATTTATAGGCTCGGAGACGCCGAGATTTGGAAACCCCCAATTCGGGTTCGAAACGGCCGGGTTTTTGAATTCCATGATTCTCAGAGATTGAAACCGATTCGGGGTTTGATTTGGTTTGGAACGGATAAGGAATAACCGGAGACACGATTTGGTGGGGTCGGCTCAAGAAATCAGCGACGAATACGCGTTTGTCGGACGAGGCTTCGAGCTCCAGCAATGGCGGGCGAAGGCGCGGGCGCGAGGAAGAAGAAGGCTCCGTGGAGACGACGACTCGGTCGCGGGCCCACTTACGAGCGCGAGAAAGCGAGAGACGGGGATGGCGATCCAACTAGTGGGAGTGGCGCGGGGGACTTCTTGGAATAGTGTTGGGCTTGACCCGAAGATCAAGCTTCAGGATTTAAAATATATTTTTCTTTTAAATAAATCCAGAAAATACAAATAGCAATTAGAAAATAGCAAATGACTTTGGAAAAATTCCAGAAAATTCTATAAAATATATCCAAGCATATAGAATCTAAATAAAATAGTTTTGACAATTGTTGATGTTGGGATTAAGCACATTAAATCAATTTGTCCTTAAAATCCATATTAAGCTTTTTAAATTAATATTCAAATAAATCTAAATGGTGAATTTTCTCACTACCACTATTTAAAAGATTTTTAAAGCTCTGAAATTTGGGATGTTACAGAGGAGCTCAGGGCTTCTTATTGCCAGGGGGAGAAGGCAGAGTCGCATTCGACTCGGAGGCGCGCGGGTTCCCGAGGTGGTCGTGGCATAGGCACCCTGGTCGGAGAGAGGACAGGGCAGGCACGCGCAGCGGGAAAGCGACGGGAGCGACGACTTGAGTGGGCGACGCAGGTGGCGGGGCTGACATGAGTAGATGCTGGCGACGAAGCGGGCGCCGGAGTCAAGGACGGGTGGAGGAGAGCTGGTGGTGGCAAAGGGCCAGAAGGTGCAGATGCACGGTCGTGGCGCTAACGCTGCGGCGGGAAAGGCGACGGGACTGGTCGATGGAATGGGGCAGCAAAAGACCAGAGGAAAGGCACTGACCCGATTGGTCAGGAGGGGAAAGAGGAGGGTGGGATGGGGAGAAAGAGAGAGGAGGTGGTCGGCCGGCCCAAGATAGGAGGAAGATGGGCTGGGCTCAAAGAGAGAAAAAGATTTTAAAATAGAGGTAGAAGCTATAGATTTAAAAAATACAAATTAAGTTAAAATAAAATTTTAAAACTAACTAAAAAAAGCAAATACTATTTACAATAAAAAAACAGACCATTACAATCAACCTCACGGTCCTGGAGACCCGTGACCGGTCACGCCATGCACACCATATACTCTGCTTTTCATGACCAGGCGCCAACTTATGCATGCAACAAAAAAGTTCATAAGCAGCACGTACGAACCCTGGCGTGCAGCAACAATGGCGCCTTCCCCACACGCCACGCACAGCCTCCTCCTTCTCCTCCTCGTCGCCGCAGCCAACGCCGACGACCCTTTGTTCACCGACTGCCCGAGCGACACAAACTACACCCGCGGCGGCGCCTTCCAAGCCAACCTCGACGCCCTCCTCTCCTCCCTCCCCGCTGCCGCAGCCGCCGCTTCCGGATTCGCCAAGAACACCACGGGCGCCCAGCCGGATCAGGCGTACGGCCTTGCGCAGTGCCGCGGCGACGCCACCTCGTCCGTCTGCCGTGCATGCCTCGACGTCGCGGTGCAGGACGTGGCCAAGAAGTGCCCCGGCCAGAAAACCTCCATGCTCATCTACGATGCCTGCCTTCTGCGCCACTCGAACGCGAGCTTCTTCGGCGCCGCGGACGCTTCGCCGGTGCTCTACATGTGGAACCCGCAGAATGCGACGCAGCCGGAGCTGTTCAGGTCGCTGCTGGGCGCGCTGATGGGCAACCTCACGGAGAGGGCGGCTACGAGTCCCCGCGGATGTTCGCGGCCGGCACGGCCGACGTCACGCCCTTTGTGAAGATCTACGGCATGCTCCAGTGCACGCGGGACCTCGCCGCCGACTACTGCAACAGGTGCCTCGCCAGCGCGGTCTCCAACATCCCGGCCTGCTGCGACGGGAAGCAGGGTGGCCGGGTCATCTCCCGGGGCTGCTCCATCCGGTTCGAGGTGTACCCTTTCTACAACGCCCAGGCCGCCGAGGCGGCGATGTCGCCGGCACCAGCACCGTCAGGCGGTGGAGTCAACGGCAGCGATCCGTCAGGTCCAGGTAGCACCGGTAAGTCAAGGTCTCCTGTGCGCATTGACTTTGCGGCCCCTTCGCTTACGCGTTTCTAGCCAACACTTGTGGCTTTGAACCCTACTGGTCTTGTTGCGTTCACGTGTCCAGTGCCCATGCCATACAGTTTCTTCTTTCTTTTGGACTTTTTGTACCAATCTTCCGTGTTAAGCGGGACAAACGACGCCGGAATTGGCTCCATTTAAAGATAATAATTAAAGAGGCAATTGGCTCCATTTTTTTTTTACCTCTCTTTCTAAGCATGCAATTCCATCGGTTATTTATTTATCATTTTTAATACAAAATAGAGATTTTATATTAAATACTGCAATCAATTTTTGTATCTAAATTATGAAACTCTTCATAACATGAGAGTTATTATTAGAATTAAGCATGTATAACTATAGCAACAACGTAGTTGTACTGTAATTGCCTGTCATAGCATCTATTGACAGTAATGGGGTGGAAGCTATAGTCTATTTCTCAATTAAACAACTAGGACACTTATATTCACATCTTTACAATCCTACTCCTGAATTCATAGCAACAAAATAATAAGAATGAAGGTATTTATGTTCTGAACAAAAACCATCTGGTTCGGTGAAACCGGCACTGGTTCGTTGGTTAATTTACTAAAAAACTGTCCAGTTCGCCCGGTTTTTCCCGGTCTGAATGCATGAACGGTATTTGAATTGAACCAAGCCGATTAGGCTGCCGGTTCCGCCTTTTTGGTTTAACCGGCAGTCTGGTCTGACTTTTTGTATCATGGGTGAGAGTTCAAACAATTGACTGAACTTGGTGAAAGGCTAAAGCAGAGCCTGTATTCTGAATTTCTGACAATGACAAACGTTCGACGTCGGCGCAGGAAGTATTGACACAGTCAAGACAACTCTTGTTGTCTCGATTCCTGTTGCTGCCGTGCTGGTGGTGCTGCTGGTCATTGCTTTCTACAATCTCTGTAAGAGGAACAGGAAATCACGCAAGCCTGTGCAGATTGCCAGCGCCGGTAAGTGCTCATTGCTTTCTATCTCTGAAGAGGAACAGTTCGGCTAGTGGTACAACTTGCAGGCTTAACTCCTCTCAATTTTTCCTGCGAACAGATAATGGACATGAAGATGAAATGAGAAGTTCAGAGTCTGTCCTGTATGATTTGAGTACCCTACGAGCTGCCACTGACAACTTCTCGGAGGAAAACAAGCTCGGAGAAGGCGGGTTTGGTCCAGTCTACAAAGTAACACCAAGCCTGGAACCTGAAAACCAATCTTTGTACCATGCATGCCCTAACGACTTCGCGTAAGTACATGACTGATAGTATGATTCGATGTTCTTCAGGGTACGCTGCATGACGGGCAGGAGATTGCAGTGAAGAGATTGTCAAGAACATCACAGCAAGGGCAGGTGGAGATGAAGAATGAAGTTGTCTTGGTTGCAAAGCTGCAGCACAAGAATCTGGTGCGCCTACTAGGTTGCTGCATCGAAGAGGAGGAGAAGCTCCTTGTTTACGAGTTCCTCTGCAAAAAAAGCCTCGACAAAATTCTATTCGGTACCTAATTAATTCCAAAAGTCCTAGTATATCCTACTGCTGTTCAAATTCAAGTCATGATGTGTTAGCTAAAACTTAACAATGAAGCATATGCAGATCCTGCAAGGCAGCAGGAGCTCAGCTGGGGTCACAGGTACAAGATCATCGAAGGGATTGGTCGAGGTCTTCGGTATCTTCATGAGGACTCAAGGTTGACGATCATACACCGGGACCTCAAAGCGAGCAACATCTTGTTAGACGCCGACATGAACCCCAAAATCTCCGATTTTGGCCTTGCAAAGCTATTCAGCATAGATGCAAGCGTAGGAAACACAAGCCGCATCGCCGGAACATAGTAAGTTAGCTGTACTGTTGCGTTCTATTTCGTTTTGGATCTTGCTAAGCAGCTAGCATGCCATGTCTTCGAATGCAGTGGATACATGGCGCCAGAATACGCCCTGCACGGCATCTTCTCGGCCAAATCGGACGTTTTCAGCTACGGCGTCCTTGTTCTGGAGATCGTGATGGGCCGGCGCAACACTTACACCCAAGATTCAGGAGCAACCGAAGATCTGCTGACCTCTGTAAGCTTTCATTCCCTACCAGGACGCTCTGAGAGTACGATTGCAGGAGTAAATGCTTTCAAATGGCTGATCCTACTCATGGATGTGCAGGTTTGGAGGCACTGGAGCCGTGGAAGCGTGTCGCGGTTGCTCGACGGCTGCTCGGCCGACGGGCGCCGGCCGCAGGAGATGCTGAGGTGCATCCACGTAGGGCTGCTCTGCGTCCAGGAAGACGCGCATCTCCGTCCAGGCATGGGGGTGGTCGTGGTCATGCTCAACAGCCTCTCGATTACGCTCCCGGCGCCCATGGCGCCGGCCTTCATTGTTCCGAGCCGTGCAGTTGGCAATTGCAACCCGGTGGGTGCGCTGGGGAGAGGCACGAATCACGAGTCTCCAGCGGGAGTTTCTCGGGAGCCGTCCATCAATGATGCTACCATTTCTGACTTGGAGCCACGGTGATGGCTACGAAAGTAGGATATCCTACTCTCGTCGGTTTTTTTATTAAGTGGTGTATGTATGAGTTGATTAAAAAAATTAGCAATGTGTTTAGTTATTTGAATAGAACCATCTCATTCTAGATGGTAAAATACAAATTTGTAAAATATTATCTCTAGATGTTGAATCGCCTCATTCACTAAAATAATTAAATCACATCGTACAAAGACCGACTATCTCATCTGTAGGATCGGAAAGGCGACTAGGGGGTGGAGTTGAATAGGAGTTCAATCAATTTTTCGCTTAAGATTGGATTCAACATATATTTCACTCCAATAACTATGAGAGCTATGAAGATCAATAGATAAACACAGTGAAAGACTTATGTTGAATCCACTCCAAACCCCCAAAGCATGGCAACAAAAACAGAGAGTTGTACTGAAAAATAGAAAAATTGGAACTACCGCAGGGAACCAGGCGGTACTACCTAAAATCGAACTACCTCAGGTAAAACAGCGGTACTACCGATAATCGGAACTATCGCGGTATTGCCGGATCCGGATTTTCTAATCCCGAATCCTCTGTGAAAGCACTGTGTTATTCCCTGGATCAGTAGATAGCACTCACAGATACATCACTGAATCATTTCATAAAAACCGTACCATTCATTAATTTAACACATCAGAGTTTACATAGACCGCATCGGGTCAAGTTTTACAATAAAGGCCGAAAATGCTAAATGATTACATCACAAAGTAGCGGAAGCAACAACGGAAGCAAAAAGGGGTGAGGGCACATCTCTCCACAGGCAAGCGACTGGGGAAACTCGTGTACATCCGATATTACCCGAAAACTCAGATAATATAGGATGCACATAAGTACCAGCGGAGTCAGCTAGACTGGGAGAGACTAGAACAACTAAGGACTAAACTACGCTTCAAGAACTCCTGGGTCTTCAGACATCTGGTTCCTCATAGTAGTAATAATCTCCAATATTTCCTACTTCTGAGGGTTTAGGAAAAGAGCGAGAATGAGCACAACTACCGTGCTCGCGAGCCAACACACAGTATGCAATAGAATACATGCAAGACCTAACAAGGATGGCTCAGATTCTTTTATTTGCTAAAGCAACATTTTCAATTATCATAAATACAAATCCCTATGACTTAGCATTTTAAACAAGTTTCATTTTCATTAAAGAGAATAAGTGCAATATTAAATAACAGTAGAGGTTACCTCCACCTCATGCTTAATTTTGATAACGGCTACATCCACCGACTATCAGCACTGGATAAGGCTACCTAGAAAAAATTCAAAACAAGGGCTAGATGAGCACACCATATTTTTAATCCACCCACAAAGGTTTTTAAAATAGAACTAACTCAGGTTAAGTTCTCATGTCTGCCTTTGACCATAGACGTGGCTGTTTAAACAGTTTAGACTCTGCGGAGGTTGTACACTGTACCCACAAGAGATAATCATATTCGTTACCCCACATGATTCCTTAGTCATGTAGTTAAGCGATCGTCACAGTAACGTTTCAAACTACCTTGCCCCTTCCGTCATCTCACCCCTATGGCCAATTTCATAAGTTGTGCGGGATGTTTACCACAACGACTAGCGCAGCTGGCCCCGGCCACAACGACTAGCGCAGCTGGCAACTTCACCCTCCCGGGTGTCCCTTTCAAGCTAGCATACGTCGTCCCGCTTGCACACTTCTAAACACCAGTTGTGGGATGACATTCAGGGTTCAATAGTTTTACTAAGCCAAGTTGCACTTTCCAGACTTGCGGTTGTACTTGTTTTACACAGGAGGTCATGACAAGATTAAGTTCTTAATTCATCTGGACGGTTCATACCACATACCAACCATTCTCGTGCTACATCCGCACCCACCACTCTTTCCATCCGCCCAGATGTGGTACTAGCAAGTTGTTTAGGGTTTTGAGGAGGAAAACCAATTAACACAACACACCAGTCATCTACATCCAATGACTGCCCAAAACCATTTTCATGATTAAAAGATGATGATTGGGACATTTATTGTCCCAGTACTTAAGTAAGACTAGCATATCGCTTAAGTACAACCTAGGCTAGTATTTACCACATATTTACTAGGGTGACAAGTAATACTGGATTCAATTATCAAAGGATGGCTTAATAATTAATTAAACATCTAATGAGTATTTAACTACCTTAAGCTTTAACATACATTTGATTACAGAAGTAAAGCATGCAA
The DNA here is from genome assembly GCA_036346395.1 of Hsuehochloa calcarea. Lineage (NCBI taxonomy): Eukaryota > Viridiplantae > Streptophyta > Magnoliopsida > Poales > Poaceae > Hsuehochloa > Hsuehochloa calcarea. The sequence goes on from CM070602.1 coordinate 8,932,312, forward strand.
CTTTGATATTTTTAAATAAACATAGTTTGCATAAAATGTAGGCTCAAAATGATCAAAGTATTGACTCGCCTTGGTTAGGTTATCGCGACCTTGATCTTACTCAGGGCCTTCTCTGCCAGGGGTCTTGAATTCTGAGTCTGCGTCTTTATCCGAATCTTGATCCTGATCGAGTCGTTGCTTCTTCTGGACTCCGACTCCTAATTACGCGATAACAAGTGAGAAAAACAAATAAGTCCAAAGAACTTCCAAAAGACCAAACATAATCAAAGTGCTTTAAATAAGTTTTGCGATGAACGAGCTGAAGAGACAAGATTCAATGAGGAGGGGATGATTGACAAAGTCAACTGACCAACTGAGCGAGAGGGGTCATGGCTGAAGAACTCTGACAGGGAAAATAAGGGAGAAACGAAGTCGAAGAACTTCCGCAGGGATACTCAACTTCGGATACCGCTGATCGGGCAAGATTAGGATACATGATATTTTTGTCGGGCTTTTAAAAAGACAGTAAAATGTTTTATCAAAGACGACTTTTGAACGGAGATAAAATGATATGATAAACAATATTTGGACCAAGGAATACTGGATAGGATTACAAGATTAATATATAAGTTTTCAAGGTAAGCTGTCGAGATTAACAAGTTAATCCCGAATAGCTCCCCAAAATTATTTTTAGCAAATTGCAAACTAATTTACAAAGTATTTTACCCAAACGCTGGGAATTTGAATAAATCTGTTTTGACAAAAATAGACGTGATTGCGGAGATGATTACGAATGTCATTTGCATAACTTCGATTTCCCGAGATTTTACAAATTACGCTCCTAATCGATAGCTCTCAAATAATAGCGAAAATGATAATTCTACTAGTACTTGTCAATCGACGAGTTAACCATTAACAAGGGTTAATCGAATCAACGCAAGTCATAGCACAATCATAAGAGAATAAATATTTTGAAAATGTTTTTGCCAAAATGGAAACTACTAGCCGACCGAGTAATACCAAACAATACAATACACGACCGCCATACAAACTTCAATACACAAATTTTTCTTACCAAAAACTCGACTACTGCTCCACAACTACCTTGCACAGAGTTAACAAAAATATTTCAAGATCAATACACAAATCTTCAATACATCAAGTAATCACTCCAATTGCATACACAAAACCACTGCTGCTGCTCCACTGCCACTATAGTCCACAAGGGAGCCCAAGAGCATAGTGGCTTCGACCACAGGAACAGGGGAGAAGGGGGAGCGGGCCAATTGGACTGGGGAAAGGGGCCGGTTTGACCGGGCGAAAAGAGAGAGAAGGGGGGCACGGGGGCGGCGAACTGCGGCGGCGGGGAAACCTAACCGTCAGGCGGAGAAGAGTCGGGGGCGAAGGGCGGAGCTCCCGGCGGCGGGGCTGGGACCAGAGGAGCACCGGAGGGGGAGGAGATGGCGGCGGCGGTGCCGTGCTTCACAGCGAGCGGGGAGAAGGCAGGGGAGGTGAAGACCGGGGGAGCTCTCGGCTCTTTATAGCCGGGGATGGAGCCGGGGAGGTGGGGGCGACGATGGCAGGTGGGCTAGTGATGGCGAAGCGATGGGACGAAGAGGCGAGGGGATTGACGAGGATGGGTGGTGGCGTGCGCGCGGGGCGGAGGGGTCGGCGCCGATGGGACTAGGTGACGCAGCGGCCATGGCGGCAATTGGTGGGGGTGGGCGGTGGCGTGTGCGCAGACGCTGCGCAGTGGTGGGGGCGGGTGCAGAGGGGAGTAGGTGGAGGCACGCACTGGTGGGGGCGGAGGAGTTGATGCGGAGGCGACGCGGCAGAGGAGAGAAGCCGGGCGGAGCTGGCGGGCCGAGAGGAGAAGGCCAGGCGAGGAAGGTGATGCGGGCTGAGGGGAAAGAGAGAAGGGAAGGAGAGGCGACGCGGAGAAGAAGAGAAGAGGCCGGGGCGATGTGAGGGGAAGAGAAGAGCGAGTGGCGGCGTTGTCGATGGGAGAGGAAGGAGAGAAAGAGAGAGACGGAAGCGGATGGGTTGGGGGAGAAAAAGGCCGGTTGAGAAGAAAACCGGCCGGGCTGGGCCGGGAGGGAGAGAAGAGAGAGTGGGCCGGGAGAAAAACTGGCCCAAGAAGAAAAGAATGGGCCTAGAATTTGGAAGAGGTGGATTCAAAGCAATTTTTGAACCTGTAATTTGAAAGAAGGTTTGAAATACAAACCCGAGCTCAATGGAAGCTAGGAGATTTTGGAATTTAAACCAAAATTTGAAAATTCGAATGAAAATTGGAAACCAAGGTAATTAGTATTTATCATCTGAAAATGGGATGTTACACGTATAAAGGTGGTACTACCGATTATCCTGGAGCAGCACGACGACGAAAACCAAAATTAGCACAACTTTTGATCCGTTTAGCCAAACTCTACGAAACTTGAAACAAAGCTTCACTATAAGGTTAAGAACCTATTCCAATCAAGGATTAAGCAGATCCACGTCAAAGTTTCAACCTTTTTCCATTTGAACGAAGTTTGGTTCAAAATCGAGTTAAAAAACAAAACATGATCTAAATCTTGCTCGTGGGTAAAGAATGACCAAGATGGTCTTAGATGCACTCCCACATGTCACTGCAACCTAGATCACCATAAAAACTCAGGGGAAAACCAACAAGACTCCAAAATCACAAAATTATCAAAAGAGAGTAAGAACATGAATAAACTCATCATAGGGAACCTTGCTTGGATTGATTCATGATCAAGTGATGTTTACAACCTCTCCATCCTGGAGGACACAACTCAAACAAAGAGCATACAATCACTTCAACTCTAGAACCCTAGATCCTCCCTTTCCTCTCCTAGTCCTAACAATATAAGTTAGGGTTTTTCATGTATAAGGCTTGAGGGCCGCTGTACAACACCCTCTCCTATTTATAGGGAGGCCTAGCTTCTAGAAGACAATACCCATTGGGCACCCGTTAAGCCCGCTCACAAACGGGTTTAACTCACGCACGCATTTTAAAGCGTCATTTTCATCACTTTTGACCTAAACTGCTTTTCATTGCATCGTCTTGCTATGTGGTTTAGCCAAGAGGTTACCAAGGCGGTTTTGGTGAAATAACCAAAATACCCCTTCTCGATCCTTCTCCGCAGACCGAGTCCAATCTTGGTGAAGCAAACGCCTACTTCGCCACGTGTAGGTTGATCAACGGCTCTCAACATATCGGCAAGTCTCTTCCGTCCGGCTCCCACCAAAACCTCTATAGCACTTGCACCGACCCCGCGCCACTTGATTAAACCCGTCGCATCGAACTGCCCGTTCGGTCATCATTGTCCATTCTGCGCCATACTTGATTCCGATGACTTCACCCGGCATCCTCGATCGCTATGAACCTTAGCTCTCTAAGCTTAGTCCCGATCATCCTCGCCGTTGACCGTCGTTGACCACTAAGCGACTTGCAGAGCAATAGATAAAAAATCGATTCGGGAACAAGTTCTTCACAACTTGACCCATGTTAGTCAAAACATGTATTATGCAACATTCATACACTAAACCATGACCTAGACTTAACCCAATTTCAAAATTCCAATTTGGCCGAATTTGAACCTCAATCGGAACTACCGCTAAGTAAAACCGAATTACTGGACTTGCGGTAGTACCGCTCCCAAAACTACGGCCGTACCGATTCTCGGAGAAAAACAAAAATCTCACAAAACTCTTTATCTGAAAAAAAACATACCGCCATCAACCGGTATTACCGCCATGCGGAAGTATCACCAAGTAGAGTACCGCGCCTTGCACGCCGGTACTACCGACTATCCTGACATTTGCTGAAAACAGAATATCGACAAACCTTTAAAGCAAATTTCAATTGTTTCATCATACTAAGATCGTGAGTATATCCCCATGATATCCACATCATCTCATTAAACTCAATCTCATCAACCTAAAACACCATAGTGACAATGGAACTGCTCTGTATACTAGAATATTTTTCACACATTAAAAATGTATTTGTATTTATTCTGCAGCCGATTAATTTCCATATGAATCTTTTAGCCTTTCAAAGCGAGCATGGTGTTTCTGTCTCACCCTCTTTTTTTTCCTCTCGAAGAGGCACACATTTGATTAACACAATCATTCTTAAGGCCCATCAACTACAAGGTCACGAGATCAAAATCCATAAAATCTACAACAATCGTATCGTACCGAACATGCAGTTAGCGGAAGTGTGGGACTCAAAACCCACTGAAATCCTCCACTCCGTGTCACAAGCATGAGTCACAAGCAGGCGTGCCACGTCCGTTTTCACTTCAGATCCAGCCCGTGCCGCATGGTGAGCCCAGCCCGCATTGTTGGGCTTGGTGCCGTCGTGGGCCGCGCAGCTTAACCAGGCGGAGATCGAATCGAGCACGACGAACCCCTTGGAGTTTGGACGCAAGCATCGCGTGTCACCCCAGAGGCCAGAGCTCTTCGGCGGCGGCGCACCGCGACCACGAGCCGCTGCCCCAGCGCGCGCTACCGCCGGCTCGGCTTGCACGGCCACAGACTAGAGACGCGGGAGGAGGAGGAGAGAGAGAGTGGAGCGAGTCTGCGACGTGCCCTTAGTTTTCTAGACGGTAAGTTCATGGATTTTTACTGATCGCGATTTGCTAATTGTTTCAGAAGGATGGTATTTTGACCTCCATAGGCTTCTACCACTCGTATGATGCATTTTTTTAATGGTGCTATAGGATGCATTATGCCGTACTCATAGTTCTACCTGCCTTCGCATGATTTCAACCACTTTTGGGCAATGACTAAACCTTTTTTTTTAAAGGAATAACTTAAACTCTTGATTCTTGAAAGTTGCAGACTTGCAGTAGCACATTTGAGTTACTGAGTACATTGGGATATCCTGTTTGTGGAATGCAAGTGTTTATGAGGAAGAAGGGGAGAAATTAGATGTAATTTGTAGGCTATGTCTAGTGAAAACATATATCAGGCGACATCAGACTTTGATATGAATATGATGATGTTTATAAATTCTGTCGGAAGGGCAAGTTCCCAAGCTTTAATATACAATTACACAAATACAAAGAAGTGGTATTTTTTTTGTCTAAAAAAAAAGAAACGGCAGATATAACTATCTGACAGTATTGTTTTCTTCATTTCCTGTGCTGAAACTACCGGATTTGTTTCTTCAAAAGTGTTGATTGAGTTGTATAGTCCTCCTAGTTTTGCACATTGGGATAGTGTATTCTTATGGCAGGTGGGATGTAATTTGATCTTGAAGTATCGGCACCATCCCAAAATTATTTGCAGAATCCAGGCGATAATCTGAAAATGAAGAGAAGAACGTGCACACATGAGTAATTTGAACCTTTTTACAGTGGGTTTTGCTTTTATTTGATTAAAATATTCTGTAGATAGGTTGCGCATATACAACAGAGAGCCGCACTAGCTTATATACTCAAGTATGGGATTTTGTCATGAATATATTGAAAAATCTGTTATCAGCTTTCAGCAGTATATATTTGTTACTCTGGACATTTCTACTTAGAAACTAATGCCACCATATTGCGTAAACATTGACTAAATATTCTTGTTACTATTCATGCGTGCATGGGCAAACTAGCTCGCACCACAGCTGAATTTTTAGGTTTTGTTTCCTGAACAGATATTACTTGACCATGGTTGATGATCTAAAGTACATTTGTTGTGGATAGGGAACTTTTTATATACATTAAGTAGAGGTAAACAATGTTGTCTTTGCTAGTTCATTTTTAGTTACATTGTTATTACTGGAATTGGCCATCCCATTATTATTTTTATTCTAAGTTATATTCTGTTGTTTTTTCTTTGAATGCAAGGCTTGACTATACTCTGTTGCTGCTGATGTTTATTATAGTTTTCTAATGTACATTTTGTTGCTTGCGACTTGCGAAGTACAAGACATTTATACCTAAATATGTCTATGTCCTAATGTGCAAAATAGGTGAAAAAAGTGAATGTAAAAGCTCCTGCAGAGGATAGGTTTGAGCACGTTGTTCACAGTCAGATGACAAGACATCTAGTTCATACCATTTCCGTTTAGGCAAAAGAAGTATAAAAAGACATCTAGTTCATACCATTTCCGTTTTATTGCTATGAAGCATTCAGGGTAATATTCTTCTTATGCTCTTGTTGGCCATGGTATTATCGTCATCGATCTCTATGATTGGTACATGGGCAATTTTAGGCCAATCTTTTCCACCATTTTCTTGGCAACTCTCTGTCAGAAACGGGCATTCTTTGATGTACAACTCTTTCAATGATTGTGGAAGGCCCTCTTCTGGCAAGCATGGTATGAGAGGACAATTCAAAATGGTCATAACTGTAAGACACGAAGCTTCTTCTAGACCAGCAGGCAAGTAACTCAGACTACTGCAATGGAAGATCCCCAATTTTTGCAGAGTGGAAGGGAGCTTCACTGGAAAAGAGTGAAGGCTAACACAATCAGAGATAGTAAGTTGTGTCAGCGAGGAGAGCTCATTAAGCTCTCGAAGAAGAGGGTTAATTAGATCGGGGCATGAGCTGATGCGCAAGTCTTCAAGCATGGAGGGCAGCAGGCTATGCTGTCCTGATGGTGCCAACCTTAGACAATCATAAATGTGAAGACTCTGAAGAGCAGATAGGGACCTGAATCCTTCAACTGGCAGGTGAGTTAGTTCTGGACAGTTCGTGATGGTTAATTGTTGGAGAGCCAATAAGTTCTGGCTAAGCAGTCCTTCCTTTAAGGATGTGAGATTTGGGCACTGATGAATCTGTAGGCATGCTAACGACGATGAAAATTGAGGGCTTGGAATGTGGACTTCTGGAAGAATAGACAACCCTGTTTCAGAAATTTTGAGCTTCACTAGTGTCGATGGGAGGGGTGGGAATTCTGTTACTTGCGGGCACTCCATTATGTCAAGTTCTGTGAGGGACGGAAGAAACTCACCATCTTGTACAGAAGCCCACCGTTTGAGATTAGCCATGTCTTCAAATACGAGTTCCTTCAGTGATGGAAACCCCTTAACTTCGCTGGTACCTGTAAACTCTTGGCTTATTTGAATAATGCCAGGAAAACCACCAATGTCTAAAATCTTGAGTAGAGGCAGCTCTCCCAGCGCTGGGAGGATCAAACATTTTGTACAGTCAGACAGGTGGATAGTTTGCAAGTGAGAGAGACTGCTTAACCAATCTGGAAAGTAGAAGCCTGCAAATGCCTTGACCGTCAGCTCCTTGAGTTCATGATGTGGTCGAAGGAGTTCAAGTATCAATTTGTCTTGATTTGCCTCTTCTGAAGTTAAGTGCCTCCTATCGGACCATACAAGGTCTAGAATGTTGACACATTCCTTCTCGCTTAGCAAAGCTTCACTTGCCTCTTCTGCACTAGCCACATTCTCAATATTCTTAATACAAACATGTCCTCTGATCCCATTCATTGCCTTCAATTCACTGATCTTGTATCCTTTGTCCTTACGGATGACAAATTGCTCCAACTGTTGAAGACAAGTCAATTTCCCAATTCTGGCTATGCCAGTGATCAACTCTGTTCTTGCTTCGAGGCATCGAAGATTTACAAGATTGGTTATGCTTTCTGGGAGGTAATCTAAAACATGGCAGTTTTGCAACTTAAGTGTTTGCAAGCTGCAGAGCCTACCAATTGATGAAGGCAATTTAGTTATACCAGTGCCTGAGATATTCAAATATCGAAGCATTTTTAAGTTCCCAACAGAATCTGGCAACTCAGTAATGTCTCGTCGGTTCAAATCGAGCACACGGAGATACCTTAACTCGAGGAACAGATCACTGGGGATAGACGTTGTCATTGATTTATATCCATTTAGTAGCAGAAGTGTGCGTGCTCTCTTAAATCCAACAAAAACCTCAAATGAAGTCCGACTTCTATTGTCGCAAGAGAATGATAGGTGCCTGGCACTTCTTGCAGGGCTGCTGCTGTTTGGAGGGCCATCCAGTCTTAAGCATTCATCAATCGAGATAGACTGTGCTAGGTCATGCATGGCATCATGCATCACATATCCACCTTTGTGATGTTGGAAGAAGGATCTGCTTAGTAATTCATCAAAATAGCTACTTCCAATCTCTTCCATCCTTCTCCTTCCTTGAGGCTGAATGAACCCAAGGGCTATCCAAATCTGGACCAACCTGCCTTTCTCAAACACATAATCTTTGTGAAATACTGCACAGAATGCAAAACATCGCTTCAATATGGCAGGCAAATGACTGTAACTCAATCTCAGAGCTGGTAATATATTGTTCTTATCTGATGGTAATTCCCATATTTCACTCCTTAATACATTCTTCCAATCATCCTCAGTATCCTTGGCACATAGTAAGCTACCTATTGCTTTTGCAGCCAGTGGCAGGCCTTTCAACTTCTTCACAATTTCCTTACCTATTATTTCCAAATTTGAGTGTGTACTAGAGTCACCGTCTACAAATGCGTAGCTCCTGAACAAGTGCCAGCAATCATCGTCTGATAACTGCTTTAGATAGTAAGGAATCATCCCGCCCATTATTTTCCCCACATTTTTGTTCCGTGTGGTTACTACAATTCTGCTTCCCTTTCTCCCGGTAACTAGAGCACGACGATACATATCCCATTTTTCAGGGTCCTCATTCCATACATCATCAAGTACTAGAAGAAACCTTTTACCTTTCATCTTTTTTGAGAGGTCTTCTTGAAGCAAGTTTATGTTGGTCGTGACCGATGAGAACCCAGTCCCACTGGCAACTGATTCAATTGTTTCCTTGGTAAGCTTCATCTCATCAAAATTTTCCAAAACACACAGCCACACCCTTAACTGGAAATGCTCCTTAATTTTTATATCGTTGTAGACAAGCTGTGCTAGAGTTGTCTTCCCTAGTCCCCCCATACCCACTATGGGAAGAATAGAAAGGTTGGCATGGTTAGAGTTATTCGGATTCAGCAACATCTTCACAATGATCTCTTTATCCTCTTCTCTTCCAAACACGCTTGAGTCATCGATTAATGAACTGGTCTTGGGCCTCTCTTTTATCTCTTCCCTGTCCATCCCAGTGATCATGTTTGGACCAATAATCTGTCTATCTTTGACAAGCTTATCGAGCTTCTCCTTGACCTTCCTTATTTCTTGTAATATCTTGTGGTTAAATAAACAACTGTTCAACCAAAGGCAGCAGAAACAGCTCCTAACCTTCTTGAAATGGTGATAGTTGGATGAGCCTTCTAGTTTGGATCGGAGGGCCTCAGCTGCATATTCATCGAGCAAGTCATCCATCTCATATGCGACATCCTTGAGCTTGGCAAGCCAGCTTTGTGCCGCCTTATCCTTCAGTTGCTGCTCCTCAGCATCTTCAACATGAGCTTGAATTGTCGACAGACTGCTGGATAGGTTCTGCAGCTCCTCAGCTATGTCTAGAGGGAATTTGAGCTCACCAAAAGCAGCAGCAATCACTTTATCGAAAAGTGCCTGCATGAAGGCAGACAGCACAGCTTCTCCGACCGGCATGATCTTTGCTTGCTTACAGTCTCCTAGAGATGCAAACTGGAATGACAGGTGAGGAGGCTTGGGGCCACACTTGGTTATCTCACTAGCATTGAACCCCAAAGTCGTTTCTCTTGTTACCACTAGAAACTAACCATATATTTTCCAGAAAAAAGAATTCATTTTATTTTTCATGGACCTGTTGTATCAAAGCACTTAGCTCGACCTTGCAGGTCCAAAACTAGTCGTTGTCTGATCATGACATCTAGGTACACTGTTTCATATCGAAAAGGATCTATTCAATATGCCTTCTTTTAACTAGTATATTTCACCTGAGTTGTTTGATTTTTAACGCTGATACTGTTGATTGAGCATCCTAACTTAATTTCGATGTCTTATGCAGCTAAGTTACCGAAGGGAGCAGGCTGTCAATTTCTCACCGTTATACATAATTTTGTTTCGTCAATCGAGCTCAAGTGAAGGAATCCGAGCCAGGCAATTTCCTGGAAAGACACATGAAAGGAACATGTTGGACTTCAAAAAGGAAAAGGCACAGCTGCTTGATATCAGCGACACGGTTGGTTATGTGTATGTAAGTACGTAGCACATCCTTCACCTGTGATTATTCAACCATGGCTGGCTGGTATTGGATGGAAAATTAGGAAAAGAACCACCTAGGATAGCTGCTTTCCACCTAATATCATTGAATAAATTAGCAGGTGCACACAAATCTCTGCTCGGTGACTTCATTAACATATCTAATCGATGAAGTTGCGTGCTTTCTTCTGCTTTCTTAGCGTGCTTCGTATTTCAGACCTAATAATAAAACGTTTCCTTAAGTGTCAAAACGCAGGAACTAATTCCAGGTATTAATTCAACTTGTTGTTTGTTTGTTTTTTCCTTTTAATTCCAGGTGCGTGCTTCGGGGCGTTATTTTGCAACAGTCAAGAAAGAGCGTCACAACAAGGAAGAGCGTCAAATGGACCACAGAAAAGTTTAGAATCTGAGTTCGATTCTGTTGGAAGTTTCAGGTCCGCCTGTCCGAGTTTTATTCCGTTGCTTTTTTTGTTTCTATTTTTGTCGAGTAACTGCGGTGCATTTATCTGTACAATAAAAATGTGGAGGAGAGTAAAAAAGTTTTTTTATATATACATTAAGTGTACAGCAATATGCATTTTTTACATGTATTGTACAACACACACACACAACACATGTACAAGAGCTGTACACAACAAACGAACTTAAGGCCTGTACCTCCACCTAATGTGGAGGCGACACGACGGGCCAGAGCCCAGCTTAGCTACATTCTTCTATGTTTAATTAGCCACATTGTCAAGAATGTTCGCTATGTATGTTTTGCTAGTCATGTCTCTACCGGAGCTACTAGAACAATTTACGATGAGGACCACCGGCAAGGCTGTGGCTCATCACCGGGCGTGGATGGCCCTCCGCCGGGCGCTTCAAAGGGAGGGACCGTGGGCGCTAGACGATCGTTACGTCCCGTTCTTCCGGGAGACGGGCTTGTTGCCCTTTGCGAGGATGGTGTCCTTCCAACGGGGTTCACCTAGACGCCACTGTTGTCCGCGACTTGTGGACCGGTGGAGGCCGAGACGACACCTTCCATTTTCGGTGGGGTGAGATGACGATCACCCTAATGGATGTCTCGTTTGACCGTCTCCCGATCCGGTGTGCCGCTTGTTCCGCCCTCCGAGCGGATCGAAGGTCGACCGAGCAATGGTTTGGCCAACCTCTCACGGAGGTGCACGTGGCGCCCTCGCTTGGAGAGCGCCAAATGAATGCCCGCAGGGTGCACCGAGGCGCCGTTAGGACGATCTCGCTTACCTTCTCCACTCTTTGGTTGGGTCCTGCTTCCAACCACAAAGGGCGATTTTGTGAACCCCACCATCCGCCGCCGAGTCTTTGGTCGACGCGGGCCGAGCCGATGCCGCACTACTACCGGGATCACCGCCCTTGCGCTTACATACCGAGGGTTGTGTGACGCCACGCGCGGCAAACCGTAGCAACCTAGTCGTGTGCTACGTGCTCTCGCACCGTGGAGTTGGGAGCACTTCCCGCTGGGCGCCCAACCATTGAGACAATGCCGCACCTGCCCTCTCCTGCATGGCGACCCACCACATGACCCCATAGACGCGCCCACCATGGGCTTACGATGGATCGCGTCGGCCGTCTGCTGGCCGGGCCAATGTAACACCGGCGAGGTGCTACTCGTTGTACCACAACGAGTTCGAAAGTTATTGCACGAGAGCGACATCATCCGTGTCCATGGCATGCGGTTTTCTCCTCGCGGTTGCGCCGCACGGCCGTCTCGCTTCATGCCTCTTGGATCGATTTTTGTGGACGACGACCGCCACCGGTGTTCTCACATATGGTGGAGCTCACGCGCAGCAACGCGAATCACGCTTGGTCTCGTATCACTCGTGCCTCGAACGCCGCCCCCGAGCGAAGCAGTACACCTGTGAGTTAAATTTCATCCAAGTAATTTTTGCATCCTTACGCCTTCTTTTGTAACATTAATCTTTCCGAAAATGCAGCAATCGAGGTCGGGTGGGCATATTTTGATCGGCAAATGCACCAAAGACCAAAGGATTCGGACATGGCTTCACGGTGGTGCACGTGGATGTATGGCATGAGCCGCCCACATGACCCTCGGTCAGACACAAGCGTACATGGAGTGGTACATGCCACTAACGCGCAAGACTCACCATTCCTCCTCCGAGCGCCCAGAGGAGGTGACATGTCGACGCACGAAGAGACCCTCCACGACGCACGATCATCACATGGCTTCAAGACATGACGACGCCAGACGACACTTACAACCTCTCGTTCGCAGCTTTGTTGACGATATTCGTATTTTTGTTAATGAACTCATATATATGTCACTACGCTTGAGCGGGCGGTGCGCGCTCAGAGCGCAATGGACGAGGCCCAACTCGCACTGATAGAACCCCGCGGCATATAAAAAGTTTTGAAGCACATCTCTACGGAGATGAAGAAGATAGTAAAGAACTTGAGCAAAGGTCGCTCGAGGGACGACGCCTTGCGACGGGCACGGCGGGGGGTTGTGCTCACCCGCTAGGTCACCACGACCTAGCGAGTCCGGCAGCGCCGTAGCGTTCTCGTCGGTCATCTCGGGCCAGTCGCCGCATGTAAGTCGCTATGTACAAATTTACATCAAGTTTTGTAATTATGCCTTACGCCCGCTAACATCATGCCGTTCTCTCGCCAGAGGTCCGCTGGGATGAATCACTTCGCCGTCCGACCCGCAGACATACCGCCGCCTCGGCCATCTGCAGACCGCACATCCGGAGGTAATGAGGTTCTTAGTTTACATCCGTGAGTGTTCATTTGTACTAACATCGCTTCGCCTTGCGACCTTGACACCGGGGTGACGGCGATACCACATCGATCGATGACGACGACACGGGCCTCCCAACTCCTACCGTGGAGCAAGACACGACGCTTGTGGCAAGGACAATGGCGCCGGGGTTTTTAGCGACGCAGGCGAGCTCCTCCGGTTCGCCGCCCCGTGACGCTCAAGAGCGATGTCCTCCGGGTTCGGTGCCCCACGGTATACCCGAGCGAGAGTTCATCCGCGCAATCGAGTTGCGGCATCGCACTCCCGTGAGTGGCCCTCGAGTGGTTTTCTAGCCTCCGTCGTGGATGAATTCCTGGTGTCCCCTGTCGGCACGTCTCATCAAGACGACATGTACGCATACCGCACTCGCTCCGCACTCGCCCATCGTCCACCTCCGCCTCAACGGTCTCCGCACCCCCTCCAACCGACACGCGCTCTCCGTAGCGGTGGACGATTCCACGGTCATGCTCGGCGCAAAACAAGGCCGCGCACGCGGACGCAGCCGCAGCAGGGAGAGAGTAGTGGCTCAGACGAGTGAGCCGTATAGTTTCACGTGTTATGCTATTTTCATTGTACTACATTAATTGATCTGTACGAAAGCAACGTTATATCAAAAGATTCTTAATAAATAAAATAATAGAAAAATTACATAATCAAGTACACTTTGTCAAACACAAAAATTCTTAGTACAACATGTGGGTAGCAACTACTTAACGATGTGTGCTACTTGTCTCCGCGGCGCCATAGCAAGGGAGCCTTGTCTCGACGTCGGTGGGTCTCGGTCGAAGGAGCCTTCCCCTTATCGCCAGACTTTCCACGTCGGGCTGGTATGTCGAAGTCGTCCGTACCCTGCGATTGTATGATGTAAGTACATCGTCTGATACAAAGCGTAACAAGAATGTCAATTGTTCATAACTCCGTTGAGCCTTTCCTTACCCTTGTCACGGACCGTCCACGTCGGTGGTGTGTCGAAGTCGTCCATGTCTGCGTTTGCATGATGTAAGTGCACGTATAGTGAAAATCATAAGAAGGATGTAATTTCTTCATAATCGGCGTCGTGGATACGGATGGCGCCCGGCGGCCGGATCTGTTGTGGCGTGGCGGGCTCGACCTCATGAGCCTTTCCCTTGCCCTTATTACGGGAATGTCCACGTCGGTGGTGTGTCGAAGTCGTCCATGTCCTGCGTTTGCATGATGTAAGTACAGTTGAAAATCATAAGAAGGATGTAATTTCTTCATAGCGGCGTTTGCATGAGCCTTTCCCTTGTCGTCGATATGGATTACGCTCGTAAGGTTTCCACAGTGAGAAGTTCTCGGCCGCACCGAGTAGTTTAGCATGTACTCTGTTTGGATGAATGCCATGTCGTACATCTCGGGCCGTCAATCCCTTGGAAGAAGTGGCGGCGCATCTCGCCGCATTACGTGGGGATGAAGTTAAAAATTGAAGGAATTAAACATATTGAAAAATCCGGGTATTTTAGATGTTTCCTCTTCTGCGCCAAGCGATTTAACTTCGCAACATCCTCTTGTAGAAGTTTGCGAAGAGTCCATAGCCGGGTCTCGTATAATTTCTTGTTGTACATAACAAGCAAGACAGAAAAACTTTAAATTACGACAGTGGCGTGACGAGGACGAACTAGATGCATTGGGACAATCCTTCATTGAGTGCCGGGGTCTTGCATATCTGCACTTCACCATGCGGCTATCTTGATGCGTTGACTAGCATCCATGTCATTCGGAGCGCGTCTGCGTCGCCCCTTCCTATTCTCTTCAAGTCCTGTTGGGACCCGATTGCACCATGTCGGGCCAAAGATCCTTGTAGTTCATTTCCAAACCATACGAGTGAAACTCTCGCTCCATGTACCGAATAGGTCTTTGCATGTCGTAGTACTCGAGATGTATGGTGTAGCCATCTGTATGGTTTGTGGAAGAGCTTTGGCTTGTTGCGGTGCATGTCGCCACATCACCCGGGGTGCATGCCTGCTTTCTTTCCCCTAGCATGACTATTGGCGTATTTACGCCGAAGCTTGATCTCGTACTTTACTTTGGTAGTCGATCACCGAATGTCGTGCATTCGGGCCTTCTCATCTTACTCCGACCACTGCTTGCCTTCGTCCATCCGCCATTCACGAAATAACCAGCAGTGCGAGTCCATGTCTCTGGACAACCGCGGTGATAGGGAGCCTTTAATCTGGCTTTCCTGTATTAGCAAACCGATACGGTACAAAAGTTTCTTCAGCTGAGAAGAAAAGACGATTTCGTGGCCGCTTGGGCGCTGGCTGAGCCTGTAAAGGCCCAATCGCAACAAACCCCTCGGGAGTTTTCTTGCCCCCCTCAAAACAAAACAAAACAAAACAAACCTGTTATCTGTACCGCGCTCGCGTCTCTGTCTCTCTCCCGCCCCCGCCCGCCGGCGTGCGTTTTACGTACGCGGCCCGAAGGCCGAACTCCGACCGCTTCGCCGCGCGCGTGCCGGCCGCATCGCCTGAGGCCGTAAGGCAACCAAGACACTGCACGCTTGCATCTCGGCACGCGCAGTCGCGCACGGGCACGGCATTGGGGGCGGCCGCACGGCTGCTGGTTGCGGCTCGGCTCGGCTTGGCGCGGCGCTCCATAAGCAAGGAGCCCGGAGCCCCGGACCGATTTGGGGACAGGAGGATGCTCAACTCAAAGCCAGGGTGCGCACCGTTGCGAAACCTAGTCACGCACAAACGATTAAACCATCGCTAGAGTTTTTACCTCTATAGGTTGTATATATACCAGGATTCTAAGTACAACAAAGAGATAGATGAATAAATATACTGGTTCTCTTCTGTACACTTTTATTCATTATGTCTTTGGTGTTCATATGATTACTTATGTATAGATTGATCTACGAGTCAGAAACATGTTGACTACCGTTATCTCAACACGTCATCAACACGAAGCTCTTCAAATCGGGTATGTCGTCCTATATATTGATGATTAGATTAATCATGTTTTCTCAGCTCTAATCACGTGTTGATTTGTGATTTATTTGCACAATCCGATCTAATCTATTTCTAGTGTTTTAGTTCTGTAAATTAATTGCTATACCTAGATCGATTATTTGCTAAGTAAGATTAAATTTGGGATTATGCTCATACATCGAGGAAAAAAATTAATATATCGGCAATCCGCGGCGACACCTTGCGATCCCCTACCTCCACGTGGTCAGCACCTCTGCCGACTTGCCGCTGGCCGCGGCTGCTGCTAGTCACACCAACCTGAAGCCGAGCCGCCCCGCGCCAGATGCGCCTCCACGACGCGCAACATCGCCCGGTTGAGCTGCGCATCGCCGCACCACTGCTCGTTCGTGCCCGCCGGCCTCGCTGGCTGTCGTCGTCGTCGCCTCCCGCTACGCCCATGTCCTCCGTCACGACCAGCGCCACCCAAAGCAGTGCACGCCACGCCAGTTGAGCCTCCCCGCGTGTACCGCCGTGCTGTCCGCCGCCGCCACCGAGTTAGGCGCTAGGGAAACCCTAGTGTCCCCCATTTGTGGAGGGGAGCCGGCCGGTTGGACCATGATGGGCCGAAGAAAAAAAAAGCTTGGCCCATGATTTTTTCGGAAAAGAAAAGAAAAAAAGGAAACCCTGACAAATTTTCAAAAAAGGCTCTTGCAGTTCTAAAAATTACGAGGATATTTTCGCGAATCAGGAAAATTTACAAAAAACCTATTGGAGTTTGGGAAATTACAGCGATTTTGGATTTTATATATTCTTGCTTAATAACCCTACAGGAATCTGATTTTTGCAGCATATTAATATGTTTCATGGTTATTTTATAACCTAGACTATCAATTTATGGTTATTTGCTTTAATAATATTTATTTTTATGCAATATCCTTAAATTAGTAATAGAATTAAATTTCTAAGGTATATGAGCTTCCATTAATTTGTGTAACCTTAGACCTAGTACACCTTGGAAACATCATATTTTTATGGTTTATTTTTCCGGTATTGTGTGTTTTGGGAAATTAATTAATTGTTTTAGTAATTCTAAAATTGCTCCCAGGCTTTAAATTTTTTTCAGAAAGATCCTAAAAATACCAGGAAAATTATGGGAAATGTATAAAATTATCTACTGAATAGATAAAATTAATCTTTACTATTTTGCACTCATTTCATGCATTTAAAATATTTTACTAGCTGTAAACATATAGAAAAGTGCATAAATTGTGTGGGACATGTTTGACATCACTATGTGGATATTCGTTTATACTGAATGACAACAATGATAAGCCCATATTATGCTCTATGGAGACTTGCGGCAATCTTCTAGTTATTATTTAACTTTGTAAAGATGTCACTTTCCTGCACGAGTTGCATTAGTAGTGTAGATTCAACTCTGTCTAGCTTGGTCATGAAGAGTATCTATTATATTTTGCTTTCGGCTGAAACCTTATGCATTAGATTGTTTTCCACATATGCATAAATAAAATAATAGTCTAAGTTGTTCTATTAAAGTTTTATCCCCAGCTGAATAGTTGATTAGATATGTTTAATAGAACGCATTGCCAGTAGCATATCTTACCTATAGTAAATTAATCTTGCATGGAATACATTTGTAAATCGTATACCTAACAGTTGAAAATATTTTACCATGCCTTGCTAACAAAATATTGGATATGTACTCTTGATATCAAATAAGTCTCAATTGACTAACTTGTAGTGCATAGATGCCTAGATGGCAAAAGAGAAACTATTTTTCTCAGTGGCACCAAACCAAACCTAGTCATATGTTGAACTCTGATGGATCACTTTTGCTAGAAAACACCATATTACTCAAATAAGTACAAAATAACTTCAGCTCTAAGGCTTGGAGTTATATAACATTATCCTCCACCACACTGATTTCTTAATTGATAAACTTTGTAAGCAGAATATTACAGAGTATATATTGGTTTCACGCCAATAAAATTGTACTCCTGTTGAAGCATGATTGCAAATCTTTGCTAAAACTCTAAGTTGACTTCAAGCAAATGCCTAACGCACACGCTATCACTCGGGATTTTTATAGTTGTCATGAAAAGGGGAGGATATTGAGCATGTGTGGGATATTGGAAGCTAAAAGACAGAAAAATATTCAAAACAAGAGTCATGGTAGGCACAGTGGCATATCCTATGTCAAAGCTAGAAGCAAATTAGCCCGAAGTAATAAATTAATCTGATTTATTTTGAGATATGATTAAAGTAAATTGCATGACTATTATCTTTATCCAGTTGATATGGAAAATAGTACTTATGCCATTGCCGATACTCATGATGTTGGCAACCACAATCATTGCTTCCCACAAAGGGCAATTGATTTGTGTCTTCAGCATGCGGGAATGCACACGACAAATCGACAGCCGCTTCACGCGGTCGCACAAATGCCATGTTTGGCTATGCACCGAAGCGTGCCATACTCATCGAAAATGACACATGCATAAATTGGTAAGTGCAGTCTGCAACTGCATCACCACCAGAAGCCATACCACTTGCTTGAAGCAAATATAGCCCCTGAAAGAAAAATGATCTATTGGACTTTATTGATCCTGAATGATCTAAATATGATCATATTAATTTTGGCATTACAAATTAAAATAATCTATACAATTTATCACCCTTAATTAAATACGATGTTCCTATTGAACAATAAATATTTCTGTTGAATAGTTATACTATTTTGGTGATTCAACTAAGATTTAAGGTCCAAAAGAAAATCTATTATTTCCGTGTAGATTATCTATGGTCAAATATTTTATATTCTAGCATTATGTTTATATTTCTGAAGAGCATCCTGTAGTTTTATGCTGTTAGAACACACTCTTATGACCATAAGAAAATATGTTGCGTAATTATAAACTTGAAGTTTAATGATCCAAATTATTTAAAATGTGGTATGAGTAATTGAATCAACACTTAGGCAAACAATAAAGAAGCTAGTCTATAGAATAAGTCTGCTAACTCTCAGACCCTCGTATGGGACCTTCGTCGCAGATTAATAACCAACCAGAAGAATGTCCTACAGAATGTCAGAATCATGTAGTTTTTCTGCCACTTCACTGATAAAAGTCTAGCTCATTGCATACAATTATCAAACCCTTTATTGAAATAAATGTGTATTGAAGGAACCAAACATTTCTCACATGTTATCACCACTATAACATACATGTTTGGACCACCACCAGTTGTTAGAGACTATGTTGGATCTGAATTTCAATCAATTATGTGTCCATGATAGGGGAATTTTGTGGTATGCTATTAATAAAGATCGAATCTTAGCATTAGGGGAGAGAAATACCCAAAAGTTCGAATGTCGTCGTATTTTCCAGAATGAAAAGATCTTTAGCACTAAGATACACACACTAATCAAGCTAAACTTAAGGTTTAGTTTATACTCTTGTACGCCAGAAGCCGAGAGCCTGCTAAATACTTTTCAATTATGGAAGAGTTACTATAGTGTTTACTTGCAGTAAATATATCGCTAAGAGTGTTATGCCTTGGGTTGAATAGTATATCCACCTCTGCGAAATTGACTTATTCTTTCTTGATCTAAAATATGTGGGGAAGCCTGTGAGTCTAAGATCTATGGCACTAGTCAAAACAATTATTAATTACTCCTTTAACTCTCTTGAAGAGAACTTGAAGGTGAAATACATCATGAAGAGGTTCATTATGAAGATGAAAGCCCCAATAATTTGATGTGCACATATTACAATGTTGGGAATGCGAAATGACCAAGAATACTTTATTTAGGAAGAAATGACAAAGATCTAGTTAACATTAAGATACCCTCAATTTGGAGGATATGGTAGCAAAGTTATTGACAATCACTTTGCCTCTAAAATTGCTAAAGTTTCTTTTATGAGAACTCAGATTCGGAACCGAAGTCCATGGCCGAGCACTTAAAGCATTCATATCGGGTCACATAATGAAAGCATACGAGGATGAACTATAATAGCTAAATAAAAGTCTTTGAACCAGGTAGTTCAGACTTGATGGGTAATTATGAATATAATGAAGCGGTGAAAGCCATGGTTCAAAGGTCCCTGTAGAGACCGTTACTATCCTATTATGAATGATATAATGCTCTGTTGCATAATAATTCTGGCAAATGGCATGAATGAATAAATAAAATATACAGTCAATAGGTTATGAAAATCCATGTCGAGATCCTCAAAGGACTCAAAATTTCTAGTAAGAAAGGAATCAAAATCGTAATATATATAAACTCGTACCTAATAGTCTCTTACATGTAGTAAGAGCATCTCCCGAAGAGAGAGCATCCTTTTGAAGGAAAATTATCTTACCAGTCGATCTGTTAATCACACTAATGATCATATGATCCCGAGAAGTGGACAAGGACCCATCAAGACCCGAAAGAATGAAATGAGGAACCTAAAGACCAGAAGCGCGGCACATAAGCACTTATAAAGTGCATCTTCCACCAAAAGTTAGTTGAATGGTGGTTTCCTCTACTACCATGAGGGTGCGACATACATTGGTGACATTGCAATTAATCTCCTAAATGCCAAAACTAATATTGTTTATTTTTTTATTCTCGAGGGGTACAACCATTCTTATAGTTATGTAGAACAGATTATTTGTTGTAACTTAAACCACCAAGAGATAATTACAAAATATTAAGACCCTGAAAGATTTTGATAAATTGTATCAAAAAAGCATACGACTTTACAACTAGTATTACCCCATATCATCCGCAAGGATAATCTACTTGTGTTACGCAATCGAATAGTAGTATTTGATAAGTTAAGCATGTTACACCTGAATAGTGTTTATCCCAAAATCTCCAGATGAGTAATATGATATTTGTATGTAAGACTCTACTGTTGGTGATATGACATAGATGCAATTGTAGAGATGATTGTATCACATCTATGTTTATGAGTTATTGAATAAGTGTTATTTTGTTCCTTGAATGAATCATCTGTTATAAAGATTAACAAGTATGTGACTTGTTGGTGAAGGTTTATTAACTTATATGATGTCATTTTAAATGTACCTCTGGTCGGATGTCACTGGTCAGAACACCAGTGATTCTATCGACCAACACATGTATTGATTGATGACCTTGTTTCACCGGCCATGGATATATGGATATCGAATCAATAATGTGAATACATGTTAGAGAACATGGTGTTGGATTGACCCACCTTGAGACACTATTGAGATTATTATGATTTCATATGTCATCAGTTGGTCTCAAGCAATGATGACGTATAATCATTAGACCTGGGATCAGCATGGTTTCCTACATGTATAAGAGTGCACTTTGGGGTTGCCAAAGGCTACTCCGCAACTGGGTAGTCATAAAGTTAGCTTTCGAGTATGCTATGAAACATACGGAGGAATATAACTGGTCAGATATGGGATTTGTCCCTCTTAACATAACAGGAGAGATGTCTCTGGACCCCTCGATGTGGTCAGATAAAGAAAGTGCATGGCTATGCCACTGGTGATCGAAGAGTTCGACCACATGAAGTTATCTGACACTCGATCGAGAAAGTATTGAACAGTCCATGGATGACATAATATCTCACCTAGAGTTCAACCAGATATAGTGAGGCAAAGGGAGAATACACAAGCTGGTCGTTCAGTTCGATCAGATACGGACTAGTCGTATGGAGATATGAGCTGATCGTAGGCTGGTCGAAAATGATAACTAAGTGGTTGAAACCTAGTCGTAAGGAGTTACGAACTGGTCGAGACCAAATTGGACCTGGTTGTAGATCATATTGCATTAAGGTTTGTTCGATATAATTTATGTGTATTCGAGAATCGTTATGTCCTACAGGGTTTCTAAGTCACAACCGAACTACATATGAACCTATAGGGTCACACAATTAATGGGTTGGAACAAACTGGTACGGATACGATTCATTAAACATGTTCGGATAGGATCCGTCACGGGCATTATATAAGGAGATGCTTGGGCTATTGGGGCTAGGGAAGTGAAGACGAGGATACGTGATTGCTCCACTAAACCCTTGCCGCCATCTTCTTGAGAGAGCCTTCCCGTGCGACTTGGTGCTAGCACACCGGCTTATGATGTTCCTGCTCTGGACGTGTGGATACCGTAGATGCACTACTACAGTTGATGTTACACTCGAGGATGATCCACGACTTTACAAAGAAAGCGATTGGTTGTTGGAGGAGACAATCGGCGACGACTACGCGGACGATCAACTACGAGGATGATCGACTATAAGGATGATCAACTGCAAGGATGATCGACTACGAAAACTACATTGACACGCTATTCGTTGGACCTGGCTGCTCCAATTCTTCTTTCGCTGCATTGCGTGTCTGGTGGTAATGATCTGTGATCTCTTGTTTGCAGTGGTATCCTAGTTTATGTGGTAGAATTTTAATTGTCAGCTAGCGTAGCCTATTGTATCCCTACAATGGTATCAGAGCCATCCTGCATAGTTTTTGATCTAGATTGGTCGCATGTACTTGATATGTGGCAGTAGTAGATTGGATCTATTACTGGTCGGGTCTGGTAATCTGGATCGGTTCATGTGGCTGGAACAGTCTAGGCACTGGTCGATAAGATCGATCGGTGTTCGGCGATAGTAGATGGGTTTACAAGGAGGTATGAGCTAAAATGATAAGATGATTTACTCGACTTGTTTGCGACTGCCTTGCACGATACTCCTACTGGTCGGAATTCCGCCATCGGAGTATGCCGCAGTGCGTGGTCGTATCAAGGTAGTGATCAGATTGGTTCGGAATAGGGTTAACACGATTAAACCGATGATTTTCGAGGCTCGGTTATGTGAATAAGATTCATGTCCTGGAAAAGGTTTTCGAGAGTGCTGCCCCTTCGAACCCGTCCCGCTAGAAAAGGTTTTCGAGAGTGCTGCCCCTTCGAACCCAGCCCGCTAACCGGCTAGCGGGACCGCCGTGGTCGTAGGCGCATTATATGGTATTATGTGTTCATGTCACCCAATAGAATTGGATTCTATGCATAACTCATTTTTGCAGGGATTGATGTGAATAGTATGACCCATTATGTATGTGATACATGTATAGATTTCTCATGGCCTGCGTGTCATGCTGTGAGATAGCCATCGAGCTACATATTATTGTATAACGGTCTGCATACCGACATGTGATGCTTGATATTATCGTCTGTAATTCATTACTAGCTCTTATGAGTAATTGCTTAGTAGATGAGTGCGATCGGAGAATTCAAGTATGATGGTCAGAGGACAGGAAGCATGGTGATGGAGATCATCATGTTAAGGGTCATACTATTTCACAGTTTAATGTGATTATATGTTAATGTTTATTCCTATCATGCTATTTGATCATATTTTTCATTAGATATTTTAGCATGGTAGAATAGTATCCATCGAGAAAAAAATAAGTTAATTTGATACCTTTTCAATTGCTGCGTCTGTCACGATTTTGATCATTGATTGGTAGGTCTACCAAAATAGAGTGTCATTGACTATCTTAATAAGATAGGTGGGTGTGGAACACCCATATGCATAATATTGTTTTAACTTAATAAGGCTATCAAAAGAGTTTTGGGCCTTGGGGTATGGTACTATTGGTTACCAGGGTATAGAGATGCCACCCAATAGACAAGAGTTATATGTGATATGATTGGCAAGAGGTTGCCTACCTAAAATCACTAGGTTTCTAGCAGTGATGCCAAAGCTTACTATGACATAATGATTTTTGGATCTAGAACTCACTATATGATGTTTGAGGGAAACATGGTTTAAAACATAGTTGGGGTATCTTTTATTTACTGTTGATGATTAAGTTCGACCATGTATGGGCTGGTCATATAGTGACACGACCAGGTCCAGACTAGTCGTATGATGGTATGACCAGGTCTAGACTAGTCATATGGAGATACGAGTTGGTCGTAGACTGGTCGAACAAGACCACTAACATGAGTGTCTAATAGAAGATCTTACATAAACATAGTATTGAATCTTTGCATATATTTTTGTTGTAGATCATGACACCTACTACTTCTTCTGCACCTACCTTTAATTTGCGATCTATTATTAAGAAAGAAAAGTTGAATGGAATAAATTTCGTTGATTGGTTTCGAAATTTGAGAATTGTTCTCAAATAAGAAAAAAATATTCTAGAGGGTCCATATCCCGAGGAGCCGAATGCTGGTGCTATTCGTACTGAAAAAATGCTTATGAGAAGCATTGCAATGACACAGTCGATGTGCACTGCCTAATACTTGCGACCATGAACTCTGAGCTTCAGAAGCAATATGAGACCACAAACGCTTACAATATAATTGTAGGTCTGAAGGGTATGTTTCAGGACCAAGCAAGGGCAGAGAGGTTTAATACCTCCAAGGCATTGTTTTCTTGTAGGCTGTCAGAGGGCAACCCGGTCAGTCCTCATGTGATCAAAATAATTGGTCATATTGAGAGCTTGAAAAAGCTTGGTTTTCCCCTTAGTCAAGAGTTGGCTACTGATATGATTCTCTAATCGCTCCCTAGGAGCTTTGAGCCTGTCATATTGAATTTTCATATGAATGGTATGGAGAAGTCAATGACCGAGTTGCATGGCATGCTTAAAGGTGCTGAGGAGAGCATCAAGAAATGTTCTAATTATGTGATGATGATTTAAAAGACTACTAGCTTCAAGAAGCAGGGTAAGTAGGGATAAGGAAAAGGCAAAGGAAAGACTCAAGATGAGATTGATAGTATCAAAGCTAAGCTTAAGAAGCTCAAGTTGGGTCCTAAGCCTGAATTAGTATGTTACCATTGTCATGGAACTGGGCATTGGAAGAGAAACTGCAAGAAGTACTTAGCAGAGATGAAAAAGAACAAGGGAAGTAAGACTTCCAGTTCAGGTATAAATATTATAGAAAATAATCTTGCCATTTCTACGACCAATTTTTGGGTATTTGATACCGGATCGGTTGCTCATATTTGCAATTCGATGTAGGGACTGATAAGGAGTAGAAGTTTGGCAAGAAGAGATGTTGATCTCCGTGTGGGCAATGGAGCAAGAGTTATTGCATTAGCTATTGATACTTCACCATTAGCTTTAGCCTCAGAATTAGTTATGAAACTAAATAATTGTTATTATGTTCTAGCATTAAGCAAAAATATTATTTATGCTTCCTATTTAGGAGCAGAAGGTTATGAGTTTAGAATAAAGAACAATTGTTGTTCAATTTATTTTGAAGATATGCTTTATGGTCATGCTCCATTAGTGAATGGATTGTATGTTTTGAATCTTGAGGATGGGCCCATCTATAACGTTAATGCTAAGAGACTTCGACCTAATGATTTAATCCTACTTTTATTTGGCATTGTCGTCTAGGTCATATAAATGAGAAGCGTATGATGAAGCTCCATAGAGTTGGTCTTCTAAACTCATTTGATTTTGAATCATTTGAAACATGTGAATCTTATTTACTTAGCAAGATGACAAAGGCGCCTTTCATGACCAGAGGTGAGAGGGCGAGTGACTTACTAGTCATAATACATTCGGATGTATGCAAACATGTGGATATCATGGGGATATGCTCCAGATCTTAGAATGATGTGACAATTGGCAATGGCGTTTACGATTTGTCGTTTCATGTGTTTTCGGCAAAGGTTCAGTTCTGCCAGGTCTGAACCGGTCTGACCGGCCAGGTGCGGTGGTCAGACCGGTCCCAAATCGGTCCGACCGGTTTATAAGGGGCGGTCGGACCAGCCATTGTCAGAAAGTGTTGGATTGAGCTGGGCCAAAAATAGAGGGTGTAGGCAAGAGAGGGGATTCTTTTGCACTTGGTCCCATAATTTTTGGAGTCTCCAGTCAAAAGTTCTATTGGTTTGAAATTTCCAGTTGGTTTCGGTTTTCAGAGGTTGAAAATCGGCTAAGTCTTTACTGGACCGGCCAGGGTGGGCGGTCAGACCGGCCCTAGGGGCGGTCTGACCGGTTGTCACTTGGGTCGTCGCTCGTCGTGGGGGTGATATTCGGTTGTTAGGTCAAAGTCATGAGTTTCACGACATATATGTTGCATGATGCATGTTTTGACTAACATGGGTCAAGTTGTGAAGAACTTATTCCCAAATTCGGTTTACTTGTCTATTGTTGTGCAGGTTGCTTGGTGGTCAACGACGGTCAACGGCGAGGATGATCGGGACTAGGCTTGGAGAGTTGAGGTCCAGAACGATCGACGATGTCGGATGAGGTCAATGTACTCAAGCGTGGTGCAAGATGGACAAGGGTGACCTATTGGCTAATCTGAGGCGCAAGATGGCGCTAGGTGTAGCTAGTTAGGTCAAGGGGTGTTAAAGACGGCACATTAAAATGCGTGCGTAAGTGTTCCGTTTGTTTTGGGCCTTAATGGGAGCCCAATTGAGTCAAACTTCTAGAAGGTATAAGCCTCCACTATAAATAGGAGAGGGAGGTGGCTGCACCTTTGCTTGGTCTTTTTTGCAATTCTTGTAAATCCTAATTTTCTTAGGGAGAGTTTTTGTGGAGGCTAGGGTTCTTGATAGTTTGATGTGATTTTCGTGCTCTTGGATTGAGCATTGTCCTCCATTGATGGAGAGGCTGTAAGCCCAGATCATATCAATCAATCAAAGGAAAGTTTGATCAATGTTTTGTCTCATTGCGTTCATTCTCTTTATTTGATGATTTTGGGTCTTTCTTTGATCCGTGAGTTTTTGATTGAATTCTCCATGTGATTTAGCTTGCTGTGACGTGTGGAAATCTATCTAGGATCATCTTGATCATCAATCACCCACGAGCAAGTTTTTGGATCAAGTTTTCGCTTTGACCCGGTTTTGAACCCTTCTTCAATCAAATCGAAAAGGATCGCTATTCTTCCAAGAATTATCATAATCTTCGATTGAAATAGGTCCCTGTTATCATAGAGAAGGTGTGTTCCAAGTTTCATCAAGTTTGGATTAGTAGATCAAAAGTTTCATCTATTTTCATCTTCATCATCGGGGATGATCATTGCATTCTTCAAGCGGGTCGATCCGCCAGTAGCCACCGGTCGACGGATAGAAATCGGTCCGTAGCCCTTGAGCCAGTGGTATGACCGGCAGTGTATTGAGTTGCATTAATCTTTGTTGATTTTGTCGTTTTTTCTTAGGGGTTTTATTGGATTCAATATTAGTCTTCGTTGTACTGATATACTAATTTTCATAGCTTCTATAGCTGCTGGAGTAAAGTTTTATTGAATTAATTATTTGTGAAAAAGTGAGCGTGCTCCTATTCACCCCCTTCTAGTCACCTTTTCGGTCCAACAAGACCAATGAACACTCCGGTCAGAGGTGGTTTTCAGTACTTCACAACTTTTACTGAAGATTTGGTGATATGACCAGATCCAGACTAGTCGTATGGTGATACGACCAAGTCCAGACTAGTCGTATGGAGATACAAGCTGATCGTATACTGGTCGAACATGACCACCAACTTTGAAAAGTTCAAAGAATTTCAGTATGGAATGTAGAATCAACTTAGCTAGACAACCAAATGTCTACGATCTGATCGTAAAGGTGAATATTTGAGCCATGAGTTTGGTGATCATCTAAAGAAGTGTGGAATTGTTTCCCAAACTCACTCCTCCAGGAACGCCTCAATGGAATGGGGTGTCTGAACGACGGAACATAATATTGTTGGACATGGTTCGGTCAATGATGAGCCAATTTGATATTCCATTGTAATTCTAGAGATACGCTTTTGAAACAATGGCTTTCACTTTAAATAGGGTTCCATCAAAAACTGTAGAGAAGACACCATATGAGATATGGACCGAGAAGAGTTTTGGATTGTCTTTTCTTAGGGTATGGGGTTGTGAGGTATATATCAAACGTTTGACGTTTGATAAAACTCGCACCCAAGTCCGATAAGTGCTTCTTTGTGAGGTATCCTAAGGAAACTAAATGATATTATTTTTATAATCGGGTTGATAACAAAATGTTTGTTGCCCGTAATGATGTCTTCTTGGAGAAAGAGTTTCTTTCCAAAGGAGTTAGTGGGAGCAAGGTGCAACTCGAAGAAATTCGGGAAACATCTGAAAATATTTCAACTCCCACTGAACCTCTACAGAATGAACAAAATGTTGTTGAACCTGTAGATGAGGCATCAGCTCCACGTAGATCTAAAAGGCCACGTCAATTGCCTATAAGGTATGGGTATAACGTTTTATTACTGAATAATGATGAGTCTAAAACTTATGCGGAAGCCATGAAGTCGGAGTTGGAACATTCGTTTTGATGAAGTAACCAAAGGGTTTGACTTCATCAAGAACGAAGAAGAACCTTGTGTTTACACAAAGGTTAGTAGGAGCAAGCTTGTGTTTCTGATCTTGTATGTAGATGACATACTACTGGTCGGAAATGATATTCCAATGCTTGAATATGTTAAAACTTCATTAAGAAATAGTTTCTCAATGAAAGATTTAGGAGATGCAGCATGTATTCTTGGTATAAGGATCTATAGAGATAGATATAAAAGGCTAATTGGATTAATCTAGGATATGTACATAGACAAGGTGTTAAAACAGTTCAACATGCAGGATTCCAAGAAAGGTTTCCTTGTATAGTGATACGACCAGATCCGGACTAGTTGTATAATGATACGACCAGAACCGGACTAGTCATATGGAGATACGAGTTGGTCGTAGACTGGTGCCCATGGCGTATGACATTAATCTTAGCAAGAGTCAGTGTCCTACAACCACTGATGAGCGAGACAAAATAAGTAGAATTCCATATGCTTCGACTATTGGATCTATCATGTATGCTATACTATGTACACGACCAGATGTGTCGTATGCTCTAAGTGTTACAAGTAGATATCAGTCGGGTCTAGGTGAAGGTCACTGGATAGTAGTCAAGAATATCCTTAAGTACTTGATGAGGACTAAGGATGCATTTCTTGTGTATGGTGGTGAGGAGAATTGGTCTTAAATGGTTACACCGATGCTAGCTTCCAAACCGACAAGGATGATTTCAGATCGCAATCAAGGTTTGTGTTTTGTAAGAATATGTGAGCAGGTCTTTCAGTTCGATTAGATACAGACCAGTCGTATGGAGATACAAATTGGTCGTAGGCTAGTCGAACATGATCACTAAGTGGTTGAAATCTGGTTGCAAGGAGTTATGAACTGGTCGAGACCAAATATTAGTTGGTCGTATAGATATACGAGCAGGTCGTTAGTGATAAGGACCTGGTCGAAGATCATAATGCAAAGTGCACACGGATTTAAATTTTGCTGATCTATTGACAAAGCCTCTCCTGCAACCGAAGCATGAGGCGCACACAAGAGCAATATGTATAAGCTACCTATATGATTGACTCTAGTGCAAGTAGGAGGCTGTTGGTGATATGCCCTAGAGGCAATCATAGAAATGATTTTATCACGTCTATGTTTATGAGTTATTGAATAAGTGTTATTTTGTTCCTTGAATGAATCATCTGTTATAAAGATTAACAAGTATGTGACTTGTTCTTGAAGCTCTTTTAACTTATATGATATCGTTCTAAATGTATCCCTGGTCGGAATACCAATGATTCTATCGACCAGTACATGTATTGATTGATGACCATGTTTCACCAGTCATGGATATAGGGATATCGAATAAATAATGTGAACACATGTTAGAAAACATGGTGTTGGATTGACCCACCATGAGACACTGCTGAGATTGTTATGATTTCATGTATCATCAGTTGGTCTCAAACAATGATGATGTATAATACTTAGTCCTGAGATCGACATGATTTCCTACATGTGTAAGAGTACACTTTTGGGTTACCAAAGGCTACTCCGTAACTGGGTAATCATAAAGGTAGCTTTTGAGTATAATATAAAACATGAGGAGGAATGAGACTAGTCGGATATGAGATTTGCCCCTCCTAACATAACTAGAGAGATGGCTCTAGGCCCCTCGATGTGGTCGGATAAAGAAGGTGCATGGTCATGCCTCTGGTGGCCGAAGAGTTCAACCACGTGAAGTTATCTGAAACTCGATCGAGAAAGTATTGAACAGTCCATGGATAACATAATATCTCACCTGGAGTTCAACAAGATATCGTGAAGCAAAGGGAGCTGGTCATTCAGTTCGATCAGATACAGACTAGTCGTATGGAGATACGAGTTGGTCGTAGGCTAGTCGAACATGATCACTAAGTGGTCGAAACCTGATCGTAAGAAGTTACCAACTGGCCGAGACCAAATATGAGTTAGTCGTAGGCTGGTCGAAACCTAGTCGGAAGGAGTTACGAACTGGTCGAGACCAAATAGGACCTAGTAGTAGATCATATTGCATTAAGGTTCGTCTGATATAATTTATGTGTATTCGAGAATCGTTATGGACTCGTAGTTGGAAAAGGTTTCCGAGTCACAACCGAACTACACATGACCCTACAAGGTCACACACTTAATGGGTTGGAACAAACCAGTACGGATACGATTCGTCAAACATGTTCGGATAGGATCCGTCACGAGCACTATATAAGGAGACACTTGAGGCTATTGGGGCTAGAGAAGTGGAGATGAGGATATGTGATTGCTCTGTCAAACCCTAGCCATCATCTTCTTGAGAGAGTCTTCCTATGCGACTTGGTGCTAGCACACCGACTTGCGACGTTCCTTCCTTGGACTTGTGGATACCGTAGAGACGCTACTGCGGTTGCTATTGCGCTCGAGGACGATCCGCGACTTTGCAAGGAAAGCGATCGGTTGCTGGAGGAGACGATCGAAGACGACTACGCTGGACGATCGACTGCGAGGACAATCGACTACGATGAACGATCGACTACGTTGGACGATCAACTACAACCACTACATCGATGTGCTCTTCGTTGAACTAGGCTACTCCAACTCTTGTTCCATTGCATTGCACGTCTGGTGGTAACGATATTTGATCTCTTGCTTGCAGTGACATTCTGGTTCATGTGGTAGAATTTTAATTGTCAGCTAGCGTAGCCTACCTGTATCACAACATCTGCGTTGTGGTAATCTAGTTAATTTGATCACAATACCTGCCTATATTCATTTTTGAAAAATGTATGAAAGACATTGGAGCAACAAGACTTCAATAGAAGTTATCCTCAAGAGGAGCATATATTAAACACTGATCATCATACTTGAGATTTTGAAAATCTTAGTCAAGCCTAAAAGGTGTTGATACGATGATTACTGATTAAATTCACCTTGAAGGTTTTGTCACTTAACAGTTGAGATCCAGTTGGTCGACAATGCATGATACTGATGATCATTACTGAATCATAAAGATATGTTGACTATCTGTCAAATCTCTATAGTGCAAAATCCCAAAATAGATTTATATTACTTCGTGCTGGTGTAGTTATATCTTGGCGATCATCTAAGCGGACCTTGGTAGCTACTTCTACCAACCACTCATAGATTATAGCACTATATGAATCCTTATTTGAATGCGTTTGGCTCAGACATGTGATTAATCACATCCAGAAGTATTGTGGCATTAATGTCGTCAATACCCCCTCAATTATCTATGAAGATAATGTTGCTTGTATTACACAAATGCAAACGGGTTATGTCAAGAGCAACACCACGGAGCACATTGCTTCTAAATGTTTTATTCTCATGAAATCCAGAAGAATAGTGAGGTAAAGATCATGCAAACAAAGTCTTGTGAAAATTCAATTGATCTATCCACTAAGTCTCTGTTTGCATCTAGTTTCCAAATATGCATTCATGGCATTGGAATGAAACGGTTTAAAGAGTTGCAGAGTTCAGGGGAAGATTAGATCCCGGAGATTAAATGTTGTACTCTTTTTCTTAGTGAGTTTTCTAAAGTTTTCTCATATAAAGGTTTTTAGTGAGGCAACAAGTGTAATGTAACTTACGAATGTAAAGTACTCTTTCCTCCGTTCCTTTTTTTTTCCCAATGGGTTTTTAGAAGAAGTTTTTGATGAGGCAATTGCATATCATTGTCTATTGCCCAATGGGAGGGGGAGGGGGAGGGGGGGGGGTTATGAAACCCCCATATATAACAGGGAGATCGATGAATAAATATATTTGTTTTCCTCTATACATTTGTGTTCATTGTGTCTCTTGGTATTATATGATTGCTCATATATGAATTGATCTACGTCAACGACTACAATTATCTCAACACACTTTATTTTCATAGATAAAATTGCATTTTTTTCTTTTGCTTCGTTGCGACCGGATTTAAGCATGCATGTGCCTAGATCACAGTAATTGTCCTACATCACCAAAAATTGATGCAACTACCACCCATATATACATTAGCACAGCCAAATCCAGAGGAATAACATGCCCATTTACATTGTTTAACACATGACATGGGTCTAGGGAACTACCAACTAAATTATTGTGCGCCAATGTAATTTATTTACAGACGTAAAAATGCATCCAAATGATGGACCAGTTCGATTCATTCGCGAGGGCGAGCGATCCAGAGAGAACTCAAAGCGCGTAATCGGCAGAAATGGTCGCCGATTGCAAGTAGCGCCCGTGCAGATTGACGGGTGGTCAGTATGCGCTGCATTTGTTGAAGAGTCTGCTGTCGCAAATTGTCAGCCTGCAAATAGGAGAATTGTCGCTTTGTCAGCCGGCAAATAACAACATATTTTCTTCCTGTTAACGAGTAATCAACTCAACTCCATGATTTGCCCAAGGTACCTGCTGTAGGAGGTTTTCCAGAGCACCGAGCTTTCCCATTGCCACTGCCATCTGGCCAGAAGACCCTGCAGGACCCAGGGATCCTGATGCAAGGGTTTCCCCGAGCGACTGCTGCAGTGCTTCCATCCCTTCAGAAAGAGCATCTTCAGATTGCTGGGAGGACTGCTGCAGGTTGCATATACTGGCAAGCTGCTTCTCAGTGAGGGGTTCTAGTTCACTTGCAAGTAACTGTGGTAAAAGCATCAGTGTAAGAAAGAACATTGAGATCAGTTACTGCTTTGATCAGTTACTGCTTTGACAGAAGTGCATTCGTATGAAAAGGACTAGTGAGAGAGATCGGAACCTTAAGAAGCTCTGATGATCGAAATCCACCTAACCACATAAAGCACCTCTCGACAGGGGTCTTCCACATCCCTGACAGCACATGGAAAGCGTCCGCCTTGGCTGCTACGCCCTTAAGCCTGAAAATTTCGTCGTAGTGTGCCATGTTGCTATCAACAATACTCCGAAGATCGTCATCGCCAGCATGTGTGTTGACTGCATCCCTCAGTTCATTTGTTAGCTTGTTGTGCTCCTCCAGCCAGCGTGCATACTCCATGTCGAAGGCCGGAGCTCCTAGAAATTTGAGATTAACGAGTTGAACATAAAATAGAAGAAAGAATGCGACAATCATTGGATCGACTAAAAAGAAATAAATTGCACGAAGGGCAACCAACAAAAGCTCCATTGTAACGTAAATATTTGACATAGAATAGTTTATTACCATTTTCACTCGTTGAATGGGGCTGGTCTCCCAAAGCTGAAATAAAAATGCCCTGAAGAAATCGGCAAAGGTCAAATAATCAGCATATTTGACAACAGACACATTCTGTTAAATCCAAAAAATCGAAAGATTGAAGAGCATACCTGTTGGCGAGCACGCTGAAGTTCCTGCTCCAACCGAGTAAGTTTCAACTTGCTGTTCTCAAGTTGTTGGACATATGCCTGAGGAGGGAGAAAAGAATACATAATTCAGAGTTCCAGAGCAATCCTTGCTAACATGTTCAAAGTAACATACGCACAACGAAAAGGTTAATGGGATCTCTTCATAGATGATTAGGCACGTGAACATACCTTCTTTCTTAAACGGCTTTTCCTAGCAGCTTCACGATTTTGGGCAAGACGACGAAGTGTCTGTCAGTTAAAGAAGAAGTCGTCTGTAACAGCTGAATCATCACATGATCCGTGCATTCAAGGTGTAGTGATCGGATACCTTTTGACCTAGTTTGCCTTTTGATTTCTCACTAAAATCAGAAGCTGTGGGGGCAGAAGGATGTCCTTGTTCAAACTGATAAGTAGACAAGCTTAGTAAATAACACAATAGTTTTTAAACATGTTGCGTTAAAACTTCAAAGATCATGCTTATCAACAAAACAAAAAAGGTATTGTTTCAAGTTCTGCCCCTGTAAAAGTCCGCAATCGGCACTTCTAAGCATGAAAAGTTACAGAACATCAACATCTAACAGTTTTTTTAGAATAACAGAAGGGGGGAAACTTTCCCCATTTTTTTATATATTAGAAATCAGACCAAGTTTGCCATCAACATCTAACATAACAGTAAAGCAGAGGCTTACAAAGCATTTGAGTTGATAATGGTAAGTACCTTTTGGTTCTTCTCGTCAATGTCTGGATCTGTAGATGTGTCAGTCCAAGGGCTTGCAACATCCATATTAGATTAGTCCCAGTTTCCAGATACAATGTTACCTGTGGTTAATACTACCAGATTTGGTTGTGCTCCCTTTTGCTTTCCTGTTGACTGAGGCCCAACTGTAGGTGCTGCAGCAGTTCTAACAGTTGAAGAAATAGACTGCAATGGAGAGAAAATGCGTAAATTTTCAACCCAGGTGGCAGTGAATCAGCCACCAGCTATTATCAGTGCATAAACGTAGTCCTTCCCGTAACTACCAAACTGAAGGGGATCAGTTGGCTCTGGATTGAACAAGGCCTCTGGAGAGAACAGAAAACCAATCAAGCTGTTCATTCAGCTAAATAATGTACATCCGAATTGCTGCAGCATGGGAAGATATGATGCCCCTCACAACGATCATAAGCAAAAGTATGAAACAAGAGTGAACGAAAATATGTAATTACCCTAAAACTTCCTTGAAACGTAGAATGCACATCATACTTTGAACCTCTTTGGCCAACAGAAGGTGAAGAATGAGTAGCATGAGAAAATTGAGAGAATTTAGCTGCATACCCTGTGGTTAGGCTGGTAATGTTCTTCTATGTGGAATCTTACTGACTGCTCAAGTGCCGTAATTTCACCAGCCCGAGACGGTCGCATGCTGTTCACATCTGTGCAGCTGAAAAGAGTTGTTCACCACAATTGGTCATATGTTAACAAAAGAATGGACACAAATCATGCAACAAATCTATCAGTAGCATATATATCTTCTGGAATCTCCTTGTGAGAATGGTACGCATTACGCATATATGTACACTGTAGCACATATATCCACCGTTAACCAGTTTGGT
Organism: Hsuehochloa calcarea; assembly: GCA_036346395.1. Classification (NCBI taxonomy): domain Eukaryota; kingdom Viridiplantae; phylum Streptophyta; class Magnoliopsida; order Poales; family Poaceae; genus Hsuehochloa; species Hsuehochloa calcarea. Next base: position 8,967,334 of record CM070602.1, read on the forward strand.
ACGTCTACACCCAACACCCAACACGCATTCAGTAACCATCATTGATGCAATCTATCACAAACATGTGTAGACAGTTGCAAGCTTCTTTTTTCCTCAGCAATGATCGCACTGCAGGTTGAGGCTGCAGTGATCAGCTGTAGGCTTGTAGCATAGCAACGGAACACAGCTCGTGTCTACGAATGTTTACTCTAATCACCCGCGTATAATATGAGTGCAAACGGGACCGTTTGGATTAGGCTGCCTAATCAAAAGCTTAGATTCTGCCTAACCCGCTAACCGTAGAGTTGCTGAACCTGACTTACACTGAATATCTCGAGAAATCTAACCAGAAAAGTTCACAAAAAATAGAGCCAAACCGAGAAGTTGCCCATGCTATTGCCATATTGATGTGCTACTGCACATGGCTAATATAAGAGAAGCAATGATTAAGGATTTTGTGGCTTGTGCACTGTCGGACTCGATTCTGCGAATCCAAATCCTCTGTAAAAATACTGTATTATTCCTTGGATCAGTAGATAACACTTACAGATACATCATTAAATCATTTCATACACGATGTAAACCGAACCAAACACTGTACTACAAACATCAGAGTCACATAGACCACATCGGTCGAGTTTTACAATAAGGGCCGAACAGACCAAATGATTACATTGCATAAAAGCGGAAGCGACAGCGGAAGCAAAAGGGGTTGAGCACATATCTCTACAGGCAAGCGACTAGGGAAATCTTGTGTGCGTCCGATATTAACCAAAGAATAGGATAATATTGGATGCACGCAAGCACCAACGGAGTCAGCCGGACTGAGCCGAGACCTAGTCTAAAAGAACTACACTACTCTTCATCATCTTCTGGGCCTTCAACTTCTGGATCCTCGTAGTAGGCATAATCTCCATGATTTCCGATTCTGAGGGTTTGGGGGAAAGAGCGGGGATGAGCACAACTTCTGTGCTCGCACACCAACACACAGGATGTAGTAATAATACATGCAAGGCTTAACAAGGATAGCTCGGGTTATTTTATTTGCTTAAAGCAATATTTTTAACTACAATATTTAGAAATTCCTATAACTTAGCAGTTTGAAAAAATCTTATTTTTAAAAGAGATATCGTGTAATATTTATAACGGCGAAGGTTACCTCCACCTATGGTTACATTTTGAGTGGAGTCACTTCCACATAATAACATCACTAGGTACGATGACCCAGGAAGAATCCAAAACACGGGCTAGGTGAGCCCAACACAATATTCATCCCACCCACAAAGTTTTATAAATAGAACTAACTCTTGTAAGTTCACATGCCTATCCTTGACCGTGGGCACGACTGTTCGAATAGATTATACTGTGCAGAGGTTGTACATCTTTACCCACAAGAGATAATCGTCTTGATATATACACACGTTTACGTAGACATGTGAATCAAAGGGAGATTACCACAGGCCTTTACAATGCTTCCCTCAGTATTTGTTACGCCTGCTAAGGTTTCACCTAAGAAGGGTTACGCTCCTACACCTGCGTCAACCCTTACCTAGACCCACTATTGTGTCTATATTAATGACTTTCGTCGTGCGCCTCGACCCATCGCCGCGAAGGCTTACGGTGTCGCGAGCCATCTACCTGATGCAACTTGTACTAACGGATACAAATTATTTGGCCAGGTCGACACCATTATAGACTTGTGTTGTACTGTTTTACATTGAAAGGTCATCACAGGATTAAGTCCTTAGGGTTATCTGAGCGGTACATACCACATTCCACTAATTCAACATTCATTGGGCTACATTAGCACCCACCATCATACCATCCACCATACTAGCCGTCCAGAAGGGGTAATAGCAGTTATTAGGGTTTTTGAGGAGCAACATACATTAACTCAACCATCTCAATCATTTGCCCACAATGACTAGCCAAATCCAATTTCATAATTTTTAAGAGATGATGATTATGGCATTTAATGCCCCGATACTTAAGCAAGACTAGCATGTCGTTTAAGTATAACATATAACTAGTAATTACCACATAATTACTAGGGTGACATGGAATAATGGATTTAACTGTCAAAGGATAGTGTAATAATTAAGTAATCATCAAAATGGGTATTTAACTACCTTAAGGTTTAACACATATTTGCTTAAAGAATTAAGTCATGCAATTTTGGTAGTTTAAAGGAATATAATTTGCGCAAAATGTAGGTTCAAAATGGTCAAAGTATTGACTCGCCTGGAGTGAAGGGGGGAGAGTTTTGAAAGTCTTGTGCTTGATCAAAATGGAGATCTCCTGCTTCTTCGAACTCTATTCGGACGAACGCACTAGAAAATAATAAACAAGCAAAGAGAATAAATAAATACACAAGAAATAGCAAATGAACTCTAATTTAAATAAGACTTATACCATTAGTAAGGTCTTGAATTTATATAAATTTAGAAACAAAAATCACTAGAATCAGAGCTATAACGGAGGAGAACGGAGCTTCTGAAGGTTTGGCTTTGAGTACTGCTGATTCCGAGTACTGTTGGCTTCGAGTACTATTTGTTTCTAGTACTGATCGTTTCGAGTACCGTTGGCTTCGGGTACTATCTGTTTCGAGTACTGTTCGTCCGAGTACTATGGCTTCGTGTACTGTTCGTGTCGAGTACTGCTGGCTTCGAGTTGACACGGTCGAAGAGAGGTTTGGCTATAGGACGTAGTTGGATGGAGGCATCGACTACACAACATAGTCGAAAGGGGTTCGACTACACAACATAGTCGAGTCGGAAGGGGTTTCGACTGCAAGTGGCCGTAAAGGGTATCGACTAAATGTGGCTGTAAAGGGGTATCGACTGTATGTGGTCGTAAAGGGTATCGACTGCATGTGGTCGTAAAGGGGTATCGACTACAGGTGGTTGAAAGGGGTATGGTCGAAAAGGGTATCGACTGCATGTGGTCGTAAAGGGGTATCGACTACAGGTGGTTGAAAGGGGTATGGTCGAAAAGGGTATCTACTACATGTGGTCATAAAGGGTATTGACTACATGTGATCGAAAAGGATATCGACTACATAGCGCAGTCGTAAGGAATTCGACAACGCAGTGTGGTCTGAAGCAGTTTTGACAACGCGGCGTGGTCGGAAGAACTTTGACAACGTAGTGTGGTCTGAAGGAGTTTCGACAACACATCGTGGTCGGAAGAAGTTCGACAATGCAGTGTAGTCTAAAGGAGGTTCGACAACATGGCTACCTGGTTATGGACGTAGTCGTACGTGTGGTCGTGGACGTAGTCGTAGACATAGCCAGAAGGTATTATCGAAAAGGAGTTTCGACCGCTCAGCATGGCCGAAAAGACAAGAGGGAGAACCAGGCACGAAAAAAGGGGGCTTACCAAGACCGATAGGGAGGTCGAACGACGCTGGGCGAGCTCGCGGTCGGCGACGGAGGAAGACGGCGGTGAAGGGGTCGGCCGGGACTGAAGAAGAAGATGAAAGACGACGTTTCCTACTACCCAAAACTAAAATCGAGTGAGGGGATCGCTCCAAGGAGCTTTGGGCATGAATTAATGTGGGTAAAAGAGGGGCTGCACTGGTGCAACGAGAACCGGAAGGAGGAGCGCGGTGACTCGAACTCGGAGCTCGGGGCTTCGGGCAACCATAGCGACACGAGCGAGAGTGGGGAAGGTCGGAGAAGAAAGGGGGCAGCTCATGCTCTTCTCTGATGGCACTTACCAGAAGTGAAGGGGAGATGAAGGGAACCCTAGTTCCACCGTGCTCTCTTGGGTCACAGGCCGACAGGCCGAGAAAGGCTTCGGCGGCTAATTTAAGTCAGCCGGCCCGGTAAGAAAAGAGGAAGAAAAGAAAAGAAAAAAGGAAAAAATAGTATGTCGTTCTAACCGCCGCGCCTTCCAGTGCGCATATTAGACTTCGTTGTCTTGGTCACCGCACCGTCTAGCGCCACCTACCAATGGTCACTGTTTCCGTTCCTTGCTGCCCGGTGATTTTCGATGGTTTTAATTATCGGGACTGGTTTCAGCACATGAGGGTCCACCTACGTGGTTAGCTCCTTTGGGAGTTTCTTACCGGTGAGTTGCCTCGCCCACCTCGCCATGATCCACGTGCTAAGTTTGTGATCCCGAAGACTACTTCCGAAGGCGCTCGTAAGGAGACATCTGGTACTTTTGAGGATGCTATAGAAACTTTCCAGACTCAGTATGCTACCTACAAGACATGGATTGATGAAGATGCTCATGCCTCTGCTATTCTGGTTGCTAACATGTAGGTGTAATTCACTAGGGATGTAGTTCGTTTGGCTTTAGTACAGTTGATGTGGACACATTTGCGCAATTGCTACGAGCCGTCTAGTGATTCCTTGTATCTTTATGTTATACGTCAGGAGCAGTCAATGCAGCAGGGAGATGCCACTTTGGACGAGTTCTATGCCCAATTGTCTGCGGTATGATATCAGATTGACTCTTTGAGACTGGATATTTGCCACACATGTTAGTGCTGCCAGCGTCAGCGGTCTCACTTGGAGCTTCATCATACCTACGATTTCTTGACCCGTCTCTGGGTTGAGTATGAGCAGACTCGTACTCAGTTGCTCGTACGTCACCCTCGTGTGACTTTGGTGGAGGCTCTTGCAGCTGTTCGTGCTGAGGAGATTCGCCTTCGTATTGCGGGTCTGCTACTGTCACCGTCATTTCCTTTGATTTTGGCAGCTCCTCCAGTTTCTACGCATGCTATGTCTTCAGCTCCTCCTTCACCAGTGGTGCCTTCACCTGTGACGCCTGCTGTTAGTAGGGGATAACGCTGCACCTATTGCAATAAGGATGGACATGTGGTGCGGTTCTGCTACAAGAAGAAGGATTTACGTCGTGGTGGCCATCCTCCGAAGGGCACTGGTGGTTCCTCCTCTCAGAGGAGCTCTAGTGTTTCTGATTCTTAGGAGTTTCTCACACTGTTACGTCGCATGGCTACTTCTGCACCGTTTGGTTCTGCTGGTTCTGCTGCATAGTCTTCTAGTGAGAGATCACCTTCTACTCCTTCCTCAGGTACATCACCTTGGATTCTTGACTCTGGTGCTTTCATTTATATGACATCTGATTCCAACAGTCTCACTTCTATTGATCCTTTAACTGATCCTATCACTGTTCAAACAGCAGATGGTACCTCTCTCTCTGTCGAAGGACGAGGCACTCTTTCGAATTCCTCTTTTCATGTTCCTATTGTTTCTTATGTTCCCAAACTAACAATGCAGCTCATATATGCCGATCAGCTCACCGATCATGGTTGTTATGTTATTCTCGATTCTAATTCTTGTTCTATTCAGGATCGCCGCATAGGGACTCTGGTTAGTACTGGAACTTGCCGCCATGACTCACGGTGTCTTTGGGAGCTTGACTGGCTTCGTCTTTCTTCCGTTTCCCCTGCCAGTCTTGTCACCTCCACCACTACCTCCGCTTCTGCTGCATCCTTTGCTCAGTGGCATTATCGTTGGGACATCTTTGTGGGTCGTGTCTATCTTCTTTACTTCGTCGTGTCCTTTTAGGGTCTGTGTCTGGTGATACTTCTCTAAATTATTAGGGTTGTAAGCTTAGTAAACATCTTCAACTTCCTTATCCTTCCAGTGAGTCAGTGTTACAACGTCCTTTTGATCTTGTTCATTCTGATGTATGGGGTCTGGCTCCTTTTATTTTGAAGGGAGGTCATCGATATTATATAATTTTTATTGATGACTTTTCTTGCCACACAGGGATATATTTTATGTCATCTCGTAGTGAGGTTTCATCCATCTACAAGACTTTTGCCACCATGATCTGTACTCAGTTTGATTCTCTTATTCGTGTCTTTCGTGCTAACTCTGTTGGGGAATACTTGTTAGGAGTTCTTTGTGGTTTTCTTATTGAGCAGGGCACTCTCTCTCAGTTTTCTTATCCTGGTGCTCATGTCCAGAACGGTGTAACTGAACGGAAGCGTCATCATCTTCTTGAGACAGCTCGTGCTGTCATGCTTGCATCTTCTGTCCCACCACACTTCTGGGCTGAGACTGTTTCTACTGCCACTTTCTTGATTAATATTCAACCTTCTTCTGCTCTTCAGGGTGGGATCCCAGTTAAGCGTCTCTATGGCAAGACTCCTGACTATTATAGTCTTTGCCTCTTTGGGTGTGTGTCATGTTCTTCTTGTCCCTCGTGAGTGCACTAAGCTGACCGCTCAGTCTGTGGAGTGCGTTTTTCTGGGCTATAGCGCTGAGCATAATGGATATCATTGTTGGGATCTTGTTGGCCGACGGATACGGGTTTCTCGGGATGTCATTTTTTATGAGTCTCGTCCTATATACTCTCGTCCTTCTCCTTCCACCACTCCAGCAACTCTTGTCAAGCCTCTTTCTTTCCTGACTTTTTCTACCACTCATAGTCACTACACCACCATCCCAACTTTTGCCCTCTCCGGTGCCTCCTTCACCATCTCCTTTGTTACTCCACCCTCTCGAGAGGCTCCTCCTGGTCTTGTTCCTTCTTTTCCTCTCTACTACACTCGTCGCCCGTGAGTTGAGGATTCTTCTGATGCGCCATCTTGTTTTGATGTGTCATCTTCTTCGGCCTCCTCTGATGAACCATGGAGGTCCTATTCTGGCTCGATCATTCGATGAGAAGGTAAATTTGGTAGAAGTCGCTCAACTCTCCTGATCCTGGCTACGAACTTGTAAGGCCCGAAACTATATAATCGCTGAACTGCTCGACAAGTAGTTATCAACCGTGCACGAATACCCGAATAACCTGATTACGAAGATCAATCCTTGCATACATCGAAGAAGCATGCAAGAATAAGTTGAAAGGCAATCTGATGTATTGCAAATATTGATGAAAGTACTGATAAGGTGGGATTTCGAATAAGGATCTTGACCGGGTGGTCTAGTCGACACACGCGGAAGATACAAGTTACAACGAAGGCGAACTAAACATAAACATAATCTGAGTTCTAGCAAAGGGAGGCGGCGGCTCCTATATGGGAAGATGACCAGGGGTGGTAGCCAGGGAAGTGGACACACGCTCCTAAGGTTACAAGGCCCATGGGCCCAAGTGGAGATGGCACAACACCCTTTTGACTCGGGATCAGAAACATCTTTAGATTATTTTGGCAATTGTAGTGCTCTCATAAGAAATTTGGAGGTGGGGCTGGATCTGTTGGAAAGAGGGAGAGATAAGCTTTCAATCAAGTACTCATGGACCCCCAACAGACTCCGAATGCAAAAGTTATACATGTTTGATGTCGGTGCTGTCACCGGAGGTCGAATTGGATTGCACATACTTCCCTTCATGATCCGCTCCTAAGTTCATGACTAAAAGAACATCACATGTATTAGGTAGCAGCATATTCTTTTTAGAAACAAAATGTACTTCTAGAAATGAAGTTACCTGATAGTTCAATTGACGTGCACGAGCCCTGGTGATTGGACCTTGCAAGTGCATAGGTTTAGCTCTATTATGAGGAGTGTTGGGTGTATGCATGGAAGTGATGTCCTCATCATGCCCCCTTCTTGCATTTGAGTCATCCTCGACTCAAGCTCATCTGCTTTACTCAAATATGGCTTTAAATCTGTAATGTTAAATGTGGGACTAATCTCGAATTCTGCAGGCATACCAAGTTTATATATATTATCATTAATCTTAGCTAACACCTTGAATGGACTATCATCTCTAGGCATCAACTTAGACTTTCTCAATTCAGGAAATCTATCTTTGCGCAAATGTAACCATACGAGATCACCAGGTTCAAAAGTTAAACTCTTTCTCCTTGACTACCAGCAACCCTATACTTAGCATTCATGTGCTCTATGTTTTCTTTAGTAGTTTCATGCAGCTTAAGGATAAATTCAACATGTTTTTTAGCATCTAAATTTACCTTTTAAAAAGTAGGAATAGGCAATAAATCAATAGGAGTGTGAGGATTAAAGTCATATACTACCTGAAAAGGCTCATCTTTGTGGTAGAATACAACGATCTGTTGTAAGCAAACTCTACATGAGGTATACATTCTTCTCACATCTTCAAATTCTTCTTCAAAATAACCCTCAACATAGTTGATAACGTGTGATTGACAACTTCAGTTTGTCCATCCGTTTGGGGGTGACAAGTAGTAGAAAACAACAGCTTTGTCCCTAATTTTGCCCAAAGGGTGTGCCAAAAGTGACTCAAAAACCTCGCACCCTGATATGAAACAATGGTATTGGGAACTCCATGTAATCGAACGATCTCTCTGAAAAACAAATAAGCAATATTTGTAGCATCATCATTCTTATGACAAGTTATAAAATGTGTCATTTTATAAAATCTATCCACAACAACAAAAACACTATCTCTCCCCTTCTTTGTTCTAGGTAGTTCTAAAACAAAGTCCATTGAAATATCCTCCCAGGTAACACTAGGCACAGGCAGAGGCATATATAAACCATGTGGATTAAGTCGGGACTTAGCTTTATTGCAAGTAGTGCAGCGATACAAGTAGCGCTCAACGTCTCGCCTCATTCGGGGCCAATAGAAGTGCTCGGCCAGAATGTCCTCTCCTCTGTCCTCTTGACACCAAAGTATCCCAACAATCCTCCGCCATGCGCCTCCTGTAGCAACAAAAGACGAACGGAGCTAGCTGGAATGCATAGCTTGTTAGCTCTAAACAAGAATCCATTGCTTAACACAAATTTATTCCAACTCCTTCCCTCTTGATAATTCAACATGGCATCTGTAAAAGTATCATCTTGAGCATAAAGTTCTTTAATTGTTTCCAAACTAAAAATTCTACAATCAGGTTGTGACAATATGGTATAACACCTAGACAAAGCAACATCAATAACATTCTCTTTCCCTTTCTTGTGTTTGATAACATATGAAAACGATTCAATAAACTCGACCCATTTAGCATATCTATGGTTCAGTTTACTTTGACTACGAATATGATTTAAAGATTCAAGATCTGAGTGTATAAAAAACTCTTTATGCCATAAATAATGCTGTCTTGTTTTTAAAGTTAGAACGAGAGCAAATAATTCCTTATCAAAAGTAGAATAGTTCAAACTAGACCCACTTAATTTTTTTACTAAAATAAGCAATATATTTACCTTCTTGTAGTAACACACCTCCAAGTCTAACTCCACTAACATCACATTCAAGCTCAAAAGTCTTACCGAAATCAGGAAGTTGGAGAAGTGGCGCTTCTGTGAGCTTCTCTTTCGAAAGGTTGAATGATTGTTCTTGTGTAGGGCCCCAATGGAAAGGAGCTCCTTTCTTGGTGAGCTCATTCAATGGTGCGGCAATCGTGCTGATATCCTTGATGAAGCGTCGATAAAATCCAGTAAGTCCATGAAAACTTCGCACTTGTGTGACCGTGTTAGGAGTCGACCAACTCTGTATAGTGTCGATCTTGGCTTGATCAATTCAAAGCCCTGTGGAGAAACAACATAGCCAAGAAACGGTACTCGATCGGTGTAAAAGGTGCACTTCTCAATGTTACCAAATAAATATGCATCGCGTAGAACATGAAAAATAGCATGTAAATGATCAAGATGTTCCTCAAGTGACTTGCTATATATCAATATGTCGTCAAAATATACCACCACAAATTTACCAATGAAAGTACACAATATTTCATCCGAATTTTGTGATATCCACTACGCAAATCAACTTTAGAAAATAAAGTAGAGCCACTTAATTCATCAAACATGTCGTATAACCTAGGAATAGTATGACGATATCTAATGGTAATATTATTGATAGCTCTACAATCAACACACATACGCCATGACCTATCTTTCTTGGGAACCAAAAGTACAGGAACAACACATGGACTAAGGTTCTTTCATACGTACCCTTTGTCAAGCAAGTCTTGCACTTGATGTTCAATCTCTTTAGACTCCTCTGGGTTGGTTCGGTATGGCGCACGGTTGGGTAGGGAAGCTCCTGGGGTCAAGTCAATTTGGTGTTCAATGCCCCTAATTGGGGCAACCCGGTGGTATCTCACTTGGAAATACGTCATCATATTCCTGCAAAAGGTGAGCAACAGCAGGAGGTAAAGAAGGGGGTATATCCTCAAATGAAAATAATATTGCTTTGCACACTAAAGCATGGCAAACAGAATTACCAGCTTCCACCTCACTAATATCAGACTTTGCAGCTAACAAAACAGAACCTTTCAATCTAATTTCACCTTAGCACTAGGTTCCTTTTTCTTATGCGGTGCAAGTTCTTTAGCTACAATCTGATTTTCAGTTTTGCTACTCTCATTTTCTCTATTAGTTCTTTCTAATTCATCTTTTAAAATTGCTTCGAGAGACATAGGCAGTAAAGTGATTCTCTTTTCTTTAGACATGAGAGTATATTGATTAGTCCTACCATGATGCACAATATCATTATCATATTGACATGGTCTACCTAATAGTAATGAACATGCTTGCATAGGTACGACATCGCAATCAGTATAATCATGATATAAACCAATAGAAAAGTATACTATCACAATGCGAGTTACCTTCATCTTACACATGAATTAACCCATTGAATGCAGTAAGGATGAGGGTGTTGTTCTGTGGTCAAGGCAAGCTTCTCAACTATATCAATGCTAGCTAAATTGTTGCAACTTCCTCCATCAATAATCACACGACAAAACGCTCACTGACCAAAAATTTTGTTTGAAACATATTGTGGCGTTGATTCTATTCAGCACGCTCCATTTGAGCACCAAGGATACGCTTCACAAATATACTCAAAAACTTATCACTTGCTTCAGCTCCAAAACGTTCTTCATCATGTTCAGATTCATATTGCTCACCTGCGGGGTCAGTTACCCGCAATGCATGTTCTTCATCAATATCACTAGCGGAGGTATACTCACTATCTTCTCTAACAAGAAGTGCTCACTGATTTGGGCAATCTCTCATCATGTGCCTGAAGCCTTTGCAGCGATGTCATTGTATATCTCGCAATCTTCCGGTGGAAGCAACTGAAGTAGAACTCTTAGCTTTCTGAACCGAAGTTGATCTGCTTGCATCGGAGGCTCGGGGAGTTGGAGTAGTGCTTGCTGGTCGTCCACAGCCAAAGGGGTGGGGGTTGGCTAGGAGTGGCAGGGACAGCAGGGGGTGGCGCCCGGCTTAAGGTTTACGCCTGATTCTGCCTACCTGCAAAAGAAACTCCAAAAGAGCCTCGGGAGCGAGACTGTCTTCCCTGCACTTCATGTTCAACTTTACAAGAAAGATGGAATAAACGGGTGATAGAATTATACTCCTTATAATCTAGAATGTCTTGAATGTCTCGGTTAAGCCCTCCTAAAAATCTAGTCATTTTAGCATCTTCAGTGTCTTCTAAACCACAACGTAACAAACTAGTTTGCAATTATTGATAGTAATATTAGACGGTGTTACTATCTTGCCTTAAACGTTGTAATTTATTTAGCAAATCACAATAATAATATGAAAGTACAAATCTAGCTCTCATAGCTCTCTTCATAGCATCCCAAGTTCTAGGTATGTTTTGTTCATTACGGCATAATTCATTCCACCAAAAAGATGCAAAATCAGTGAACTAACTAGTAGCAGCCCCAACCCTTTTATTTTTAGGAAATTCATGTCATGCAAATTTTTTGTCTACGGCTAACTCCCACGTGAGATAAGCATCAGGATCATATTTATCAGCAAAAAGAGGCATAGTGAATTTAATTTTACCAAGAGCATCATTACGATCACGTACCTCACGTGGTGGGGCCTCTTCTCATACCTTGTCGATTGAAGCGTCGTTGTCTATGATCACGATCATTGTTGGGATTGAACCCACCATTGCATTCCGTATTAGCAACATATGAGTTCGCTTCATCTTCTACCTCATCGGCCAATGAGTTAGCAATGGATGGGTTACGACGCGGTTGTGCAACGCCGACAGTAGCAGGGGCGGCAGCAGGAGGTGGAGCTCTCTCTAGCTGCTCCACACGTGTAGCAATCGCAGCAAGATCGTTACTGGTACGATCTAGAACCCTCTCAAGACGCTCTGAATGTTGACTTAACAAGCGTAATTTTTTTTGCATGATGACTTTCGTGCGAGGCGTGAGAGACGCATCTTCCTCAACGTTGGGCCTGCTATTCTCCCCTGGTGACCCTAAACCTGCCATTGTTAGTATCAAAAAGAAAAATACACGAGTGTATACAATTCCCTATGAACTACTAGGCGCTGGTCAGGTCGAATCAAATCACTCTCTCACAACGTCTTACTAAGTTCTTACCAATGCAGCAAGGAAGTGGCACAACCGGTGGCTAGTTCGTGATACTCTCACTTGTGATTAGCCCAACGATTGCAAGGAATAGTACCTACTGAGTTAGTAGAAAGTGGAGCTCGGAAGGCTAGTGTGTAGCAATGGAGTAGCAACAATCAATTCAGCAAATACAAGTTGAATAACTATTCAAAATACTAGTCAATATTGCTGATCGTCGTCTAGACCGAGGAATCGCTAAACCAACAATGGAAGCAAGCAAAGGAATACAAATGAAACAATAAAAGAAAGAGGTGCCAACATCCCTAGAAGAGAGTTTGCTTTGCTCTCTTATTTTATGAATCTGCACCTCACTCAAATCTCTTCAAATTCCTCTTTTAGACATAGGGAGGTATATGGGTCTCTCTCTCTCTCTAAAGTCTGATTTTTTTTATCGCATTGCCGAAGTCTGAGGAATCTTAGGTTTCCTTCTGGCAACACAAAAACAATATCTTTTTTGTTTTTTCCGAAATCCGAAATCATGGGGATCTCGTATTTCCTTCCTGAGTCTGAAACAAATATGCATAGTTATCTAACTCCTTCCAACTTTATGATCTTATCTGTGGGAACCCTAGTTGGACTCGGCTACTACCTACTACTTCTTGGCGACAGAAAAAATGCAAACAAAAGTGGCGACAAAGATGAACTAAACACCGACCTCAGCTAAGACAAGCAACATGACATGACGATGCAACACAAACTCAACAATGCAAATTACTGAAATGAAATATGTAATGGCGCAATCGGTCTTAGACAGAGAGGTGACCTAATGCTATAATTTTTTTGGCTTTTTCTGGACTTTTGGAAATAAGCAATCTAACTATGAAAGACAGTAAATTCTCACCTATCAACCTTGAGTTCTGATACCACTTGATGAACCACAGAGGTCCTATTCTGCCCCGATCATTCAATGATAAGGTAAATTCGGTAGAAGTCCTCAACTTTCATGATACTAGCTACGAACTCGCAAGGCCTGAAACCACGCAATTGCTGAACTGCTCGACAAGTCGTTATCAACCGTGTATGAATACCCGGATGACCTTATCATGAAGATCAATCCTTGCATACACTGAAGAAGCACGCAAGAACAAGATGAAACACAATCTGATGTATTGCAAATATTGATGAAAGTACTGATAAGGTGGGATTCCGAATAAGAATCTTGACTAGGTGGTCTAGTCGACACACGCGAAGATACAACTTGCAACAAAGGCAAACTACACAAAAATAAAATTCGAGTTCTAGCAAAGTGAGGCAGTGACTCCTATATGGGGAGATGACCAGGGGCGGCCAGGGAAGTGGACGCATGCCCCTGGGGTTACAAGGGCCATGGGACCAAGTAGAGGTGGCGCAATACCCTTTTGACTCGGGTTCAGAAATAGAGCTAGATTATTTTGGTGATTATGGTGTGCTCAAAAGGAATTTAGAGGTGGGGCTAGATTCGTTAGAAATAGGGCGAGATAAGCTTTTAATCAAGTATTCGTGGACCTCCAACAGACTCTATATGCAAAAGTTATGCATGTTTGAAGTCGGTGTTATTTTCGGAGGCCGAATTAGATTGCACATGCTTCCCTTCATGATCAACTCCTAAGTTCTTGATTAAAATATCCTGATTAAAAGAACATCACATGCATTAGGTAGTAGCATATTCTTATTAAAAACAAAATGTACTCCTAGAAACGAAGTTACCTGATAGTTCAATTGACGCGCACGAGCTCTGGTGATAGGACCTTGCAAGTGCATAGGTTCAGCTCTATTGTGAGGATTGTTGGGTGTATGGATGGAAGTGATGTCCTCATCATCCTCCTCGATATGCTCTTCGTGATCATCAGTCTATTCGGCCTCCTGCGCGCTTTTGTTTAGCGGCTCTTGCCGAACCTACTTCTTATCGTGATGCTGTTGTTCATCAAGAGTGCCAGCATGCGATGGCAGAGGAGATTGCTACCCTTGAGAGTACTGGCATGTGGAATCTTGTTCCTCTTCCTTCGTGTGTTACTGCTATCACGTGCAAATGTGCCTATAAGGTTAAAACCCGCTCTGATGGTTCTCTTGAGCGCTACAAGGCTCGTCTCGTAGTATGTGGTTTTCAGCAAGAGTATGGTCGTGATTATGATGAGACAATTGCTCTTGTGGCTCACATGACCACGGTTCACACTCTTCTTGTTGTGACATCTGTTCGGGCATGGTCCATCTCTCAGCTTGATGTCAAGAATGTATTTTTCAATGGTGAGCTGCATGAGGAGGTTTATATACATGCATCACTAGGGTATTCTGTTCCTGAGGGAATGGTTTGTCGCCTTCGCCGATCTCTTTACGGCCTCAAGCAAGGTCTTCGTGCCTGGTTTGATTGTTTTTCATCTGTTGTCACTGCAGCTGGTTTCTCTGCAAGTACTCATGATCCTGCTCTTTTTATTCACACTTCGCCTCGTGGTCGGATGCTTCTACTTTTATATGTTGATGATATGATCATTACTAGAGATGATTCTCAGTACATCACTTTTGTCAAGGAGCATCTTAATGAGCAGTTTTTCATGTCTGATCTAGGTTCTCTTCCCTACTTTTTTGGGGTTGATGTTATTTCTACACCTGAGGATCTTCTTGATCATGCTTCTCTTACTGTTGAGCACACCGCTGAGTCTCCTATGGAGCTTAATGTTCATCTTCGACCCCTGATGGTCGGCCTCTAGCTGATTCTACTCGCTATCGTCACTTTATTGGGAGTCTTATTTATCTATGTGTCATTCGTCCTGATATTTCATACCCTGTGCATATCTTGAGTCAGTTTGTTTCTGCTCCCATTCAACTCCACTATGTCATCTTCGTATTCTACGATATCTTTGTGGAACCATCACTCGTTGTCTGTTTTTTCCTCGCTCCAGCTCTTTACAGCTCTAGGAATATTCTGATGCCACCTGGGCTAGTGATCCTTCTTATCGCCGGTCTCTCTCTGCTTATTATGTTTTTCTTGATGGTTCTCTCATTGCTTCAAAGACTAAGAAGCAGACAACAGTTTCTTGTTCGAGTGCTGAGACTGATTTGTGAGCTATGACTTTGTTGACTATGGAGGTTACTTAGCTATAGTGGTTACTTGAGGTTTTTTGTGTTTCAGTTTCAGTACCTACTCCTCTTTTGTCTGACAGTACAGGGGCTATTAGTATTGCTACAAATCCAGTAAAGCATGAGCTTATACTAAGCATATTGGTGTTGATACTTCCTACATGCGGACACAGGTGCATGATTAGGTTGTTGCTCTTCAGTGTGTGACTTCAGAATTTTAATTGACAGACTTCTTCACAAAGGTACAGACTAGAGCCCAGCATAGCTTTTATCTCTCTAAACTTCATGTTGTTCATCTACTATAAGTTTGAAGGGAATTTTAGATGTATATTATTGCCTGTGTATTTTTCACGTTGTATAAGGAGTTATCTACGTATATGTCACACTTGTATTTATATATATATTGGTCTATTAATCTCATGATAAATACAAACGTTATTCATAACACTACGATCTATCACAAATACTTTCCCAGCAACATTTCTCCCTCTAAAAAAAGTCCCAGCAACATTTCTCCCTCTAAAAATAAGTTAAAAAATACCAGCTCTTCCAAGCTGCCATCATATGATGCCGAGCTTTGTATGGGCGCACGAAGCTTCGGTTATTTTTCTCTCTTAAGCAAAAAGGAGGAAACCGAAGCCAAACCAAGAAGCCGTTACCTTCCCGCCATTCCCTCCCCGCCCTCCATTTAACGGCCACCCCCAGAATTCCTCCGCGCACCCCAGCGCCTACCTGGAAATCTCCCCCAATTCAATTCCCCCGTACAAATCCCTCCCACCCCTCCCGCTCCCCAAGGCTCCGCGTCCCCGACGAGCTCCCCCCGCGTCGTCCCGCTCGCCGCCGGCGCCGGCCATGGGCAACTGCTGCCCGGGGTCAGCGGGCCCGAGCCGCCGTGTTCCGGCTCCTCCCGCCCCGTGGGCAGCGCCACCGTGCTTCCACCGGCCTCGCTCTCAGCGCCGGCGCCAGCCAAGCCCCCCGCCGCCATCGGCCCGGTGCTCGGCCGGCCGATGGAGGACGTCAAGAGCATCTACACCATTGGCAAGGAACTCGGCCGCGGGCAGTTCGGTGTCACGTCGCTGTGCACGCACAAGGCCACGGGGCAGCGATTCGCGTGCAAGACCATCAGCAGACGGAAGCTGTCCACCAAGGAGGACGTCGAGGACGTCCGCCGCGAGGTGCAGATCATGTACCACCTCGCCGGCCAGCCAGGCGTGGTGGAGCTCAAGGGCGCCTACGAGGACAAGCACTCGGTCCACCTCGTCATGGAGCTCTGCGCCGGCGGACTTCAATGCTTTATTGTTGTATATTGCATTGGAGCTAACGTGGGTCAAGTTGTGAAGAACTTGTTCCGGAAGCGGTTTGTTTGTCTATGGTGGCTTGCAGTCAACAACGCCAACGGTGAGTGGATCGACTACGCTTGGAGAGCCGAGGTCCGTAACGATCGTGGATACTGTGAGGTCGTGTGACTCAAGCAGTGCGAGATGGGCAAGACGGATCGAACGGGTGGTTCGACATACCGGTTGGATCAAAGGTGCGGATATCGGTGCGAGTCTCGGGAGGTTCCGATGGGATTCGGACAAGAGAGGCTTGGCGACGCGATGAGAACCGCCGATCAACCTACACGTGGTGAAGCGCACGATTGCTTCAAGAGTTATTTGTGTGTGGGTCCCATGTGTAAGTGACCCCAAAAGGAAACCCTAGCTCTCTAGTATAAATAGGAAGGGGAGATGGAAAACTAAGCCAAGCATTCATTTTAGCCCCTTCTTCCTTTTCTAGGGTTTGGAGGAGAGGAGAGGAGAACTAGGGTTTGGAGTGTGCTCCTTGTTGAGCTCTTGCCCTCCTTGTTGGAGAGGCTTTGTAAGCATCTTGTGTACTCGAACAATCTTGTGATGCTCAATTGAAAGATCGCTTGCTCCTTTTGTGTTCTTCTCCTTTTGGATGATTTTGGTGCTTCCTTGATTCAAAGGTTCATACTTGGTCTCTTGGCCTACTTTATCTTGCTTTGATGTGTGGGATTACTCCTAGAGTCATCTAGATCATCAACCCCCCACAAGCAAGTCTTGAATCAAGATTTTCACATTTCTAGGGTTTGTGCACTTTTTGGTAAAATCTCGAGAGATCGATTCTCGAAGTGGATCGACGGATCGTCGCTAGAAATAGGTCTCTAATATCATTAGGGAGGTGTGCTCAAATTTGGTCAAGTTTTATTGGTTGAATCAAAAGTTGGATCAAATTTCGCTTTGGATTTGGGTGGAGTTTTTCAAGATCGACTCTACCGGTCCGACCGGTCCTTCAACGGTGGTCCGACCGCCTGTGTTTCGATCCATTGGTTTGCCGGGTCGAATGCATCCACCGGTCCGACCGCCGCTTAGTCACGGCCGATCATTGGTTGACCGCTCGGTCCGACCGCCTGTGGTAGCCGGTCCGACCGCCAAGATCCAAAGAAGGAACAAAGTTCTTTTCTCCGCTTGTGTTGTATGGTTGAGGGTTTATCAAATCCAACACAAGGCTTCCGTTAGTGCTTCTTCGATCCTCTTAGCTTTCATAGCTAAAGGAGTAAAGTTCGTGTTGGTTCTTGATTTAGGCGAGAAAGTTTTGAAAGCGCCTATTCACCCCCTAGTCGCCTTCCTGGTCCCTACGATCTAGGTTCTCTTCCCTACTTTTTGGGGTTGATGTTATTTCTACACCGAGGATCTTCTTGATCATGCTTCTCTTCTTGTTGAGCACACATTGAGTCTCCTATGGAGCTTAATATTCATCTTCGACCCCTGATGGTCGGCCTCTAGCTGATTCTACTCGCTATCGTCACTTTATTGGGAGTCTTATTTATCTATGTGTCATTCGTCCTGATATTTCATACCCTGTGCATATCTTGAGTCAGTTTGTTTCTGCTCCCATTCAACTCCACTATGTCATCTTCGTATTCTACGATATCTTTGTGGAACCATCACTCGTTGTCTGTTTTTTCCTCGCTCCAGCTCTTTACAGCTCTAGGAATATTCTGATGCCACCTGGGCTAGTGATCCTTCTTATCGCCGGTCTCTCTCTGCTTATTATGTTTTTCTTGATGGTTCTCTCATTGCTTCAAAGACTAAGAAGCAGACAACAATTTCTTGTTCGAGTGCTGAGACTGATTTGTGAGCTATGACTTTGTTGACTATGGAGGTTACTTAGCTATAGTGGTTACTTGAGGTTTTTGTGTTTCGCCAGATTTCACCTACTCCTCTTTGTCCGACAAAGACAGGGCTATTAGTATTGCTACAAATCCAGTAAAGCATGAGCTTATACTAAGCATATTGGTGTTGATACTTCCTACATGCGACACAGTGCATGATTAGGTTGTTGCTCTTCAAAGTGTGACTTGAATTTTAATTGATGACTTCTTCACAAAGTGCATGACTAGAGCCCAAAGATAGCTTTTATCTCTAAACTTCATGTTGTTCATCTACTATAAGTTTGAAGGGAATTTTAGATGTATATTATTGCCTGTGTATTTTTCACGTTGTATAAGGAGTTATCTACGTATATGTCACACTTGTATTTATATATATATTGGTCTATTAATCTCATGATAAATACAAACGTTATTCATAACACTACGATCTATCACAAATACTTTCCCAGCAACATTTCTCCCTCTAAAAAAAGTCCCAGCAACATTTCTCCCTCTAAAAATAAGTTAAAAAATACCAGCTCTTCCAAGCTGCCATCATATGATGCCGAGCTTTGTATGGGCGCACGAAGCTTCGGTTATTTTTCTCTCTTAAGCAAAAAGGAGGAAACCGAAGCCAAACCAAGAAGCCGTTACCTTCCCGCCATTCCCTCCCCGCCCTCCATTTAACGGCCACCCCCAGAATTCCTCCGCGCACCCCAGCGCCTACCTCGAAATCTCCCCCAATTCAACTCCCCCGTACAAATCCTTCCCACCCCTCCCGCTCCCCAAGGCTCCGCGTCCCCGACGAGCTCCCCCCGCGTCGTCCCGCTCGCCGCCGGCGCCGGCCATGGGCAACTGCTGCCCGGGGTCAGCGGAGCCCGAGCCGCCGTGTTCCGGCTCCTCCCGCCCCGTGGGCAGCGCCACCGTGCTTCCACCGGCCTCGCTCTCAGCGCCGGCGCCAGCCAAGCCCCCCGCCGCCATCGGCCCGGTGCTCGGCCGGCCGATGGAGGACGTCAAGAGCATCTACACCATTGGCAAGGAACTCGGCCGCGGGCAGTTCGGTGTCACGTCGCTGTGCACGCACAAGGCCACGGGGCAGCGATTCGCGTGCAAGACCATCAGCAGACGGAAGCTGTCCACCAAGGAGGACGTCGAGGACGTCCGCCGCGAGGTGCAGATCATGTACCACCTCGCCGGCCAGCCAGGCGTGGTGGAGCTCAAGGGCGCCTACGAGGACAAGCACTCGGTCCACCTCGTCATGGAGCTCTGCGCCGGCGGCGAGCTCTTCGACCGGATCATCGCCAAGGGGCACTACACCGAGCGCGCCGCCGCCGCGCTCCTCCGGACCATCGTCGAGATCGTCCACACCTGCCACTCCATGGGCGTAATCCACCGCGACCTCAAGCCCGAGAACTTCCTCCTCCTCAGCAAGGACGAGCACGCGCCGCTCAAGGCCACTGACTTCGGCCTCTCCGTCTTCTTCAAAGAAGGTCGGGTTCAATGGCAATTACACATGGCAATGCAGTTCCTAGTTCTTGTCGAACTGCAACGGGTCAACAATGGCGTTGCTTCAAGAATAGCACGTTCGTTGCAGGGGAGGTGTTCAGGGACATCGTCGGCAGCGCGTACTACATCGCACCGGAGGTGCTGAAGCGGGGCTACGGTCCCGAGGCCGACATCTGGAGCGTCGGCGTGATGCTCTACATCCTGCTCTGTGGAGTTCCCCCCTTCTGGGCAGGCAAGTTTATTCTCCTACTTGATATAAGCAGATTATTCATTTATTTTACTTGCACTGTTGCCTGAAGAACAATGATGAGCAAGATTTACCGGGACAGAATCGGAGCACGGTATCTTCAATTCCATCCTGAGAGGGCAGGTCGACTTCACCAGCGACCCGTGGCCGCGCATTTCGCAAGGTGCAAAGGACCTCGTCAGGAAGATGCTCAATTCGGACCACAAGCAGAGGATTTCTGCATATGACGTCCTCAGTACGTGTTTTACTTCTATTGCACATTGCAATATTAGCTTGCTTAGCACTTGTACTTTTAGCACGAATGAAATAGTATCTGTTTGATGTCTAGATCATCCATGGATCAAAGAAGACGGCGAGGCACCTGATACGCCACTTGACAACGCTGTTCTTGGCAGGCTCAAGCAGTTCAGAGCTATGAACCAGTTCAAGAAGGCAGCACTAAGGGTGCGTAGTGTTCAGACAGCCTGAAATCAGGAATACTACAGAAGTTCATGATGAATTCACTTTGTTCTCTTTAATCCTTGCCAGGTTATTGCCGGATGCCTGTCCGAGGAGGAGATCAGGGGACTCAAGGAGATGTTCAAGAGCATGGACTCTGACAACAGCGGCACAATAACCGTCGATGAGTTAAGGAAAGGGTTGGCCAAGAAGGGAACTAAGCTCAGTGAAGCTGAAGTCCAGCAGTTAATGGAAGCTGTAAGATTATGCTCCCAAAAGCAACCGTAATAATTTGAAATCAATGTACCATACAATTCAGTATCTTCACTCTTACAAAAAAAAATGTGTGTGCTTTTAAACACAGGCTGATGCAGACGGGAACGGAACAATCGATTATGAGGAGTTCATCACCGCGACGATGCACATGAACAGAATGGACCGGGAAGAGCACCTCTACACCGCATTCCAGTACTTTGACAAGGACAATAGCGGGTAAATTTCTGGTTTCTGATGCAATGCCGTTGCAGTCAGTAGTAGCACGTATTGCTAATAATCAGAATTCAGCACGGCAGTCAGTAGTAGCACGTATTGCTAATAATCAGAATTCAGCACTCACATGTTCATGCTGCAACCTTTGCCGCAGGTACATCACAATAGAAGAGCTTGAGCAGGCCCTGAGGGAGAAAGGATTGCTCGACGGCCGAGAGATCAAGGACATCATATCGGAAGTCGACGCCGACAACGTAAGTCGCAATGATGCCACAAGTCCTAGATGACGTTGTTGGACAGACCGACAATGCCTGATTGTCTGAAATCATCGCGCAGGACGGGAGGATCAACTACACCGAGTTCGTGGCGATGATGAGGAAAGGGGACCCGGAGGCGAACCCCAAGAAGCGGCGCGACGTCGTGCTGTAGAGGCGGGGAGCGACCTTGGTATGGCGGGATCAGGGAACTCATGAACGGACAGACTGCACGGTTCAGAGGAGGATTCTTCAGGGTGAGCGGCAAGGAGAAAGCGCGCACGTCTACATACGCCATCTCCGCATGCACGCGCATTTTGTGCACGCTACGCGATATAGCGATGGGAGGGGAAGTGGTGAGCCTTGTGAAATGACGAATGGGTGTGGGGTCGTTTGTTCTTGTGCTACTCAGCAGTATAATTAACAGAACTGTTCATATTTTTAACTTCTTTTTTTATTAGTAGGATTACGATGTTTTCAAGGATTATGATGTTTTCAAGTTATGTTTTGTTTGCCGCCGGAATGTTATAACATTACGCTGCTCATTTATGAGCAAAACACGCCATCCACAAGTAGACAATAGTGCACCTGGCATAACCAGGTACTGAACAATTTTAATAATTGTCTGCTTCTAAAACAGAGCTAAAAATTTCAAAAGGAATCTCAGAAGGTTTGCGATATAGATAAAAGCCGAGCCCTCCTTCTTCTCCTTCCTCCCCTCCACCCCTTCACCTCCTCCAAAGACTCGCTTTTGTCTCATCAGGCGTCGCCGCTTTTGTCTCCTCAGCGTCGCCGCTCGCCTTCATCTCCCGAGCCGCGCTTTCGTCTCCGGCCGTCACCTCCTCCCGCACCCGTGTCGTCACCTCCTCTGCCCGGCCTCCTTCTCCACCCCCGGCGCCCCTTCCTCCTCCACCTCCGGTCGCCGCCGTGCGCCCCGCCCCCTGCCTCTCCCTCTCCCTCGCTTGCCTCCTCCTCTCGTTCTCCACGCGACGCCGCTGCACCGACAGTGGGCCTCCTCCCATTGGTGCCGACACGAGTGAGCCCCACTGTCTTGTGCAGCATCGACGGGCGGGCGGCTCGTGGCCGTCTTGCCGTCTTGCGTGGACTCGATCCACGAGCACGCGTGCCGTGGACCGAAACACGATCTTTGCCACGTGTTAGCGCGAGAAAAATCCAGATTTTTTGATTTAGTTTTTATTTGAAATATCTGTTAAAAAGCTTCAAAAATTCATATCTTTTCCTTTATAACTCCAAAAATTATGAAACAAGTTTCTAAAATTTTCTAAAATCTCTCTTTATCGTTGTGTCTTTTACGGTACTTTCGTCCGATTAGGGTTCGAAGCGCCGGAGACCTCAACTTTGATCAAGCTCAAGAATACCAAGACCCGCTGCCTTTAACCAAGGCGAGTCAATACTTTGATCATTCAGAGCCTGCATTTTATGCAAACTATGTTTATTTAAAATATCAAAGTTGCATGCTTTAATTTTGTAAACCATGATATGTTAAAGATTAAGGTAGTTAAATACACATTTGTTTGATTAATTACTTATTAAGCCATCCTTTGATAATTGAATTGATGTCACCCTAGTAAATATGTGGTAAATACTAGCCTAGGTAGTACTTAAGCGACATGCTAGTCTTATTTAAGTCACCGGATAATAAATATCCCGATTTCATTTATGGGATGTTTTGGCTTATTGAGTTGTGTGTTGCGTTAAGGATTAAAAGTCCTAAAACAACTTGCCCTTTAAAGGTTAAATGATCACAAGAATGGTTGGTATGTGGTATGCATGTATTTAAACTTATTTTTGCATAGGATTTCTAAAATAGCATAAAATAGTCTAAATCATAGCATAAAATAAAGTGCAATATTTCAATCACAAAATTTTTAGAAGTGTGCAAGTACATTCGATTTAGATGTTGGGGAGGGGAGGGGTGAAGGCGCCGTAGTCGAGGTGGCGGGGAGGATATCGTTGGGGTAAACATCTCGCACAACTTATGGAATTGGGCATAGGGGTGAGATGACGGAAGGGGCAAGGTAGTTTGAAGCGTTCTTGTGAACAACAAAAATCAAATGATTTTGATTTATATACAATGGCATTTGGTGGGTAACAACCTTCAACGTCTAAAGCTGTTTAAGCAGTGTGCACCTACGGTCAAAGCGGACATGGGAACTTAACCACGAGTTAGTTCTATTTCAAAAACCTTTGTGGGTGGTATGAAAAATCTAGCCCTTGTTTTGGATTTTTCCAGGTAGCCTTACTCGGATAATCGGTGGATGTAACCGCTATCAAAATTAAGCATGAGGTGGAGGTAACATCTTTTATTTAATAATTGCACTTATTCTCTTTAATGAAAATACAATTTGTTTAAAATGCTAAGTTATAGGGATTTGTACTTATGATAATTGAAAATGTTGCTTTAGCAAATAAAAAACATTCATTTTGTTAAGCTTTGCATAAGTCAAAGTGTTGGCTCAAGCACGGTAGTTATGCTCACTCGCTCCTCCCCAACAAACAAGGAGACTACGCAAAGTAAAGGGGTGGCGTAGTACATGGGAAGATCGAGCTGTGTATGGCTAAACCAAACCCCAGATTTTTTGCTAGCTTGTATGCAGCACGATTGTACTAATGCTGATTAATTAAAATTAAGCTCTTAGCCTAAAAAAAGTACATGGGAAGAGATAAAAAAAATTGGAAGCATGGCCCATGAACGATGAACCGTTTAATGATATAAAAAAATGGTTAAGTGTGCTATATGTCCCTAAATTTGAGCGGACGTGTCACTTGTGTGTTTTTTTACTTGAGAATTGCACATCTAAGTCCCTAGACTTTAAGTGTCTCAGTAGAGATAAAAAACACACTTAATTATTAGCAAATAATGATCATGTGACACTTTGACCCTAATTAAGCCAAAGTTTAACCAAGCGATTGCTAACTAAGGTCAATCACAAGCATGTAATTAAAAAGTTGTCCAATAACATGTGAAAGCTTCAACTCCAAAATATTAATTCTCCAATGAATTTAAATGGCAATCATAGGATCATATTGTGATTTAGATTGAACTGAGCTGTCATGTCATCTTTAATTACTTTCTTTGACCCACTTATACAAGTTTATATATCTAAATGGGCAATTTTCAAATTTAGGGACCCAAGTGTCACTCCAACGCAAGCCTAAGGCCTATGGCTTACTTTTTTAAAAAAAAAAACAAAAGGCTACATATACAGTGCTTGTAGACTTGTAGTCCAACTGCAACTTAATCAACTGGATTACAACCACAAGGTCTCAAATGGAAGGCCTAGATCTGTTAATCTAAACCGTAGCAGTCGGAACTATTGTGGCCTCTAGAAATGAACAGCTAGGATTTTGTACGGTTACAATAGCAACTGTACCTCATCTATGTCCAAATGCAAGACGGGTCTTCCACTGCGGCAGGTTGAGCAGCCAAATTAACCCCTCAGCGTTGAAACTATCAGTGCAGAGGATTTACAGTGGTATAATATTAGAAGCGATTTTGATCTAATTAGATATTACAATATTTTTTAATGTGGTGCTTTCATGATGAGATATTTATTTACTGTTGCTACAGTAAATAAATATCTCATCATAAACACAAAGACCTTGCAGTAACACAAAGATCTGGATCTATGTTGGATGGCCACAAGCAAGCCAGGGAGGGGTGGTGGTGCCCAACCTTCTCTTCCGGCCATCCAATCCTACAGGCATATCTGATACGAGTATACCTCCGGCAACTTACTGTTCAGAATCCGAAGCCAGCCTAGCTTGGCCAGTGTCAGATGGGACACCTCTATTGATTGTATCCGTCGTTAGAGCTCAACAGTCATCACAAGTCACAACGTGTAACACAAAGTAAGCGATTGCAGTCGCAAATCCAAGTACTGACGCATGCATGTGAATAGCACTGCACTCTTGTTGTCCCTGCAGTTGCAAATCCAAGTACTGACACATGCATGTGAATAGCACTGTACTCTTGTTGTCTTGGGGACATGCTTATCTCTGTAGTTATGTCAGGCCGGTAACTTAGGATTTTTTTTGAAATAATAGTAATTTATAAGATAATTATAAAAAAAATAAACAAATTAGGTACCTGTCGCTAATCAATTGGGGTGGCGACAGACTCCTAACGTTATTTTAATTAGTGACAAGAACCTAATTACTACTGTCTTTGGTCGAACTGTTTGTCACTAGTTGACAGGCATCTTGCCACCAGTTCAACTAGCGACGGAGAAGTGGCTATATAAACCCATCAAAATTGAGGGAAAAGTCATTTTAATTCTGGAAAAAAAGATAAGAAAGAGGAGAGGAGAGACGCAGCAAAGCTCTACCGGTTCGTAGCGGAGCAGACAGAACAGCGGATCTGGTCGCCCATTTAGCAGGTCAATATTTTTGAACTTTGTACATAAATTCAAAAGCTTGTAGGTTAGCAAATAAAAATAGCAACACGAAATCAATATATTAGATAATTTTAGTTGTATTGTTTTTTAATGCAGCACATCATTTTAGTTGCATACACTACGTCATTAGATAATTTTGGTAATTCCAAAAATACTTTTTAAACCAAGAAAATAAGATGACACCTCTAAAAAGAAAAAAAAAACATACATATTGAAACTCTAAAAAAATTGTAGAGTAGCTAAATATGGTATGTTAATCCAAACTTAGTATTTGTTTCCATGTGTGCACAGTAAATATTCTGTTAATGGCGAAAATACTTTTAGAACTAGAAAAATAGCAAAACACCTGTAAAAATTCTCTAAGAAATCCAGAGAATTAAAATATTGTGAACTTATTTTTTTGTTCCCATTGGTACACAGTAAGTATTTTGTAAATGCTGGAGACACTTTCCAAACAAGGAAAGTAGCCGGATACCTATAAAAGATCCACACAAATGGCAAAGTAGCCAAGCAGGGTTTGTAGAGCAGAGCTGAATCAAAGTAATCCCAACTTAATTTTGTTTTTCATTTGTGCACGTTAAATATTCTGTTAATGACACCTCAAAAAATTCTCTAAGGAATCCAGAGATGGTACATAGGGTACGTAGATGTCAATTAAAATATTCTAAACTTATTTATTGTTTTTATTTGTACACCGTAAATATTTCACAAATGCTCGATACACTTTTTGAACAATGAACGTAGCAAGTTGCCTATTTAAATTTAATTAATTAGGCATGCCACTTCTTATTACTTTTTGTATATGTTTCGTAGTTTTTACAATGTATGCATTGAATTTTCAGGTATGGAGGACCCAAGATACGCTGCGCAGTGGCCGTGTGAGTTGCTTGACCCGTCATTGATGCGCATCATCGTAGCCGCCTCAGTACCAACCTCCTCCAAGAGGAAGAGGCGACGATTGAGCTTGGTGCACTGCGACTGCGCACGCCCATAAGGGTGTGGAGGGTGGAACCACGTTGGTTTTTGAGGTACATGTAGTTGTGACCTTTGTGTACACAATTGCAGTCTGACTACTTTGGGTGGACTAACATTTGTTCTTAGTATTTTCGACGGAATTTGAGGGCGGCAGGCCTCCTTCCACTAGCGATGATGGTTGAGGCGACGTGGGAGGACGAGCAGGACCGCGCGGCAGTGGTCGTACGTCCAAGCGCTTTCTGTACGATTGGTGCCTCTTGACGGTGCTGGTTGACTGGTGGAGACTAGAGATGCACATGTTTCACCTCCTGTGCGGGGAGATGGCGTCGACGCTTCAGTATGTGACCTTCCTGACCGGGTTACCCTACGAGGGCTTCCCTCTAGTGGTGCATGACATTCTGGTCACGTGGCGCACAACGTTCCTAGCGACATTCCAGGGGGTGCTGCTGCTCGACAATGGCTACAGGGAATTCAGCAGCACCCAGGGACCAACTCTAAAGTGGATCTACTAGTTCTACGTAAGTGTTCGTAACTCTTGTACTCCCGCATCAATTGATTTGTGCACCTTACTGATGTGTATTTGTCTTCTTGCAGCCAGAGTGTATGGCAGAGGACACACCCGAGCATACAGTAAAGAGGCACTTCAAGGTCTACTTGTTGTGGTTGTTCGGGTGGATGATGTTCCTGAGGTCCCACAGCGACAGCGTCAACAAGCACTACATCTGGTACGCACGCGAGTTGGTGGACTAGGAGGTGGAGGACATCCAGTCCTATGCCTGGGGCCCAACGGTGTTGTGCGTGACGTACCGTGGACTATGTGACGTGTGCCACCGGATTCAGAACAGTTCCGTCCTCTCCAGACGCCCGCTGCTTGTTCAACTGTGGTCCTTCGAGCGTTTCTAGATCAGATGACTACAGCTGGACCTAGGCGCCTACCAGTTGCCATGTACACTGAGTACGACGACGTGGACTGGCCGACCATGGGTACGATAGGGTGTCACCGATGGGTAAGTTTTTTGAATATTTATTATTTTCTGTAATGTAATTCAATTTCTTGTGCTAAGTTTCGTTGTTCCGTTGGACATGTCACCTTCACTCCGATCACTACGCACGCGTCCTACTCAGACTACGTTGCGATGGTTTGGCCTTCCACAGGTACACTAAGAAGGGAGTTCCTGTTACGACCTCCTGGATGGACAGGATGTTTCCTTGAGTTCAGGGGTGGCTCCACGCCTTGGAGGACGTCGTCCAAGCGGATGCTCCCTACGAGTTTGAGACGTACGACGAGTACATCGAGTGGTACTCCAGTCAGACTAGGTTTCGTTGCGTCAGGGTCGTGGATGACCAACCATGACACAAGGCCGCGACGTCCGACACGTACTCGACCCAACCGGACTTTGCATTCCATCGCATGGTATGTATTCAAAGGT
This sequence comes from Hsuehochloa calcarea, assembly GCA_036346395.1. Classification (NCBI taxonomy): domain Eukaryota; kingdom Viridiplantae; phylum Streptophyta; class Magnoliopsida; order Poales; family Poaceae; genus Hsuehochloa; species Hsuehochloa calcarea. The sequence goes on from CM070602.1 coordinate 8,995,558, forward strand.
CCGTACATATTATTTGCTTCGTAAGTTTTTGGTTCTGTGGATATCGTGGGGATATGTGCATGATCTTAGGATGATAAGTCAATTGGCAATGACGTTGTTGGTTTGCCGAATCTCGTGTTTTTGGAAAAGCTTCAATGTTGTTCAGACCTCGGTGATCGGGCCGGCAAAGTGCGGGCGGTCGATCGGGCCGTGGTAGCGATCCGACCGGCAGCTTGAGCGGTCTGACCGGCCAGGACTCTTGAGTGAGTTTGGAGCTAGGCCAAAAATAGAGTATGTAGGCAAGAGAGGGGAGTTTCCTGCATGTGGTCGCATATTTTTTAGAGCTTCCAGTCAAAAGTTATATTCATTTGAAAATTCCAGAGAGTTCTCGGATTTCCAGGTGGAATTTTGGCTAAGTCTTTTCGGGCGGTCTGACCGGCTCATAAAAATCGGTCAGACCGGTTGGGGATCGGTCAGACCGGTTTCCACTTGTTCGTCGGCCATCTTGGCGGCGTTGTGTTTTGATTATGTCTAGTGCATGAGTTTCAATGCTTTAATGTTGTATATTGTATGGTTGAGCTAACGTGGGTCAAGTTGTGAAGAACTTGTTCCCGGAAACGATTTCTTGGTCTATTGTTATGCAGGTGGCTTGCAGGTCAACGACGGTCAACGGCGAGGTGGATCGGGACTAAGCTTGGAAAGCTGAGGTCCAGAACGATCATGGATGCGGGGTGAAGTCGTGTGACTCCAGCATGGCACAGAATGGATAAGATGGTAAGAACGGGCAGTTTGTTGCAGCTGGTTGGATCAAGCGGTGCGGGGGTCGGTGCAAGTGTCTTGGAGGTTCCGATGGGATTTGGACGGGAGAGACTTGCCGACATGATGAGAGTCGCTGATCAAACTACACGTGGTGAAGCAGGCGATTGCTTCAGTTGTATGTGTCCCGTTTGTATTGGGCCTTAACGGGAGCCCATTAGGTGAACTCTTCTAGAACCTAGGCCTCACTATAAATAGAGGGGGGGTTGCAAAACAGCCCCCAAGCACTCCATTTGCAAAACCCTAGTTTGGGTTAGGGTTTGGAGAGGAGAGGAGAGGCTAGGTTCTAGAGAGGTGATTTGTGTGTGTGCTCTTGGATTGAGCTCTTGTCCTCCTTGAGGGAGTGGTTTTATCAAGCAACATCTTGAATCAATCTATGGATGTTTATTCGAAGATGAGGCATCTTGTGTTTTCCTCTCTTTTTTGATGATTTTGGTGCTTCCTTGATCCGGTTGTTTTTGTTGGTCTCTTGACCTCTTTTACCTTGCTATGATGTGTGGGAACACTCCTAGGATCATCTAGATCATCAATCCCCCACGAGCAAGATTTAGATCAAGTTTTTGTTTTGCTCGGTTTTGAACCCTCCTTTCGTAAAACTTAAAAAGGTCAAAACTTTGACGTGGATCTGGACGATCGTTGCTAGGAATAGGTTCCAGATATCCTTAGGGAGGTGTGTTCCAAATTTGGTCAAGTTTCATTGGATAAATCAAAAGTTAGACCGATTTTTATTTTGGTTTCGAGTGGTCTGCGGTGGTTCTTGACAAAATCGGTCAGACCGATTCCACAACGGCAGTCAGACCGCCAGGCAGTCAGACCGCCATTTGGCCACCGGTCTGACCGCCCTATTGAGTTGTATCTCCATATTATGGGTCTTTTGCTTCGGGGTTAATCAGATTCAGCACAAGGCTTCCTCGGTGCATTTGCTAATCTTCTTAGCTCTCATAGCTATTGAAGAAAAGTTCGTGTTGAATTTGATTAAGGCGAAAATCAAGAAAGCATCTATTCACCCCTCTAGTCGCCTTTCCGGTCCTACAGGTTCCTAACTTGTTAATTACGTGTACAGGTCGATCTACATTGGGAGATGCATGAGTTGGCGATCTCCATACATCGTATGACTCTCAGGGAGTGCTTCAGTATGACATCATAAGAGATTAGAGGGCTCATGGACCAATTCGTCGAGAAGATGAGGCGAGACATCGAGTTGGCGTCTTGCCGTATGCCGAGGGAGGTGGAGAACCCACCTGTGCGTGGACAGGGGGTGAGCCACGGTGCGTCACACCCCACTGCTCCTCACACTGACATGGCGGGCAGGTCCTCATGGCACTGTGCTGGGAGTACCCCGACACAGTTCGCGGGTTAGCATGACACACTCACGCCTGAAAAGTTAGCATGACACACTCACCTCTGCAATAGTTACTAAAGACAATTTTCTCTAGCATGTCCTGAGTACCAACCGTGCACACGACACGAGTACGCAGAGTAGCCCGATAACTTTGCACACCTAGGTATGTCTATCTTATTTACAAGCATGCACAAGGTATTATCTCGGTGTGTCTGTCATGTTTACATGCTTAACTAACTGTTTCACAATCCACGCACCCCTTTGAGAGGAGGAGCTGGTGTCACACGAGGAATCACGCTCGGAGGACTACGACTTCGACCTGGGTGGCGGAGGGCCTTCGCGTGGCGAGACTATCTAGGTTTCCATGGGGGCTTCACAGCTGCACAGTGTGCCCAGAGCGACACATCCGACGCAAGATCCTCTAGCGACTCCCCCTCAGGCTACTCGCGCCAGTAGGGTGCCTCGGCCGCCTAAGCCTTTCATCTACTCGTACCAGCGCCCACAGGTGCCTTGGACGAGGCCAGGAGCCACACGTGGGGTGCGCCCCAAGAGGGCCCACGAGTAGATATTAGTTGTAAACATCAGTCATGCCATATAAATATAAATTTATGTACAACTTACATTGTGGTAGTGTTGTATTCCGATATTGTTTGTTCTTGTGTGCACGATTAACCACGTGAAGGAGTTAGCATCGCGACACCCCTTCGTTTTGAACCTTAAGGATCGCACCGGGTCACGCCATGCAATATCACTTTTCAGGCCGAAAAGACCGCACCCTGTCATGCCACACGTTGCAGCTTTTGTAGACCGAGTTGATAATACACTGCCACGCTACCTCATCATACCAGCAAGACCACACTATGTCAAAAGTCATTTTCAGACTTAAAAGACCACACTCCGTCACGCCCCTTTTTCAGGCCAAAAGAGACCACACCCTATCACGTCATACGCTACAACTTTTATACATTGAGATGACAACATACTATGATGCTACCTTATTAGACCGACAAACCCACACTAGGCCACACCACCTTTTCACACCGAAAAGACCACACTCGGTCATGCCCCCTTTTCAGGCCGAAATAGCCCATTATAAAAGGAGGAAGAGGAGAAGCGGAGGAGAAGAGAGCTGCAAGATAATACTACGCCACAACACCCAACACTTCACTAAAGCTCGATTCACACAACTATGAAGAAGGAGATGTCGGACTCGTCGGCGAACTTCTACACAAAGATCCTGCAGAAGCGCAAGTGGCTTGCCAAGAGGGCTATACCCTACCAAGATAGTTTTATGAAGGATGTGTCGGTACCACCAGAGTTTTCACGCCCGTAATATGTGTACGAAGAACCGGCAAAGATCATCCAGTCCACACATCCGGCGACGCCTGCCCAGCCATGCTATACATGTGGTCATCACCTCATAAGCGAATCTTGCACACACGTATATTTTCACATCTTACGTTCCATTCCACAAATCACTAACTACATCCGCGCATAATGACAGTGGAGATGCATGCAACTTCTTCCAAAGGATCGACGGTCCGGACATGTACGATAGGGTGTTCATTCAGTAGAAGTACATGCTGAACTATGCGATGCAAGCCGAGACCTTCAAACACTGGAAACCATACGTACCCGACCTGACTGAAAAGGTACTGGAAGCTTAGAACAACCGGGCTGAGTGCGCGGCGCACGAGAGGAAGGTTCCTGCAGTGAGACCAGCGACCGTCCTAGCGCTCCCCGTCGCCCAGACACAGTACGGATCAAAGAGGTAAGTAATGTTCAGTACGCATCCTCAATATTAACTTGGCTTTACGTTGTGCTATCCTAACATCATTCAATCGTTTAGCCCGTCTCACAGAACATAGCTGACTTCAAGACTAGTCAACACCACGGAGAGTCCAGAGACAAGGGGAAGGGAGTGATGGGCCTGCAAGACTGATCGATTTTGCTCAAATCAATATTTTTTTATTCTAAAAAGGCGTGCATGTATCATTAGGTATATTTCGGTTTGCTCATTCGTGCATGTTGTCATTTCTAATGTACGTAACCAAACCGAGCAAACCATGTATTTCGTAATTAAATTATGAAGTATTTCCAACTTAAATATCTTTTCCTAGATATTTCGACTATTACATATTACGTAATCTTTTTCTCAAGGAATGGGCTACACAAACAATATAATCGGGACAACAACGCGCATGGCAACCTGAAACCCAAATATATTTTTTTCATTTCGCCCTAAAGGGAGCTATTTGTGTTATTGCACCGCTAAACTCGTGTTCCAAATTACGCCGATCTCGCACTTGTTACTTCACATTTCAGTATCTTCTCCAATTTCAGATTCCGAACTATAGGGCTCTGTCGCCATTTCGAATTACGACAATGATCCTGTTGTCATTTCGAACGACGATAGGCTCCTATCGCCAGTTCAATTGGCGACATAATCCTCTCCCCACTGTTCCAATTGGCGATAGGGTTCGCTAATTGGAGCTTGTCGTCACTCCAATTAGCGACAAGCACCTATATTTGTAAAAAAAAAACTATTTACTTTTGTAATTATTTTTTTAATTAATATCATTTAAAAAATCGGTAACTCAGCCAGGAGAATGAATGGCATATTTGCTCGAAGAACGGAAGGCGATGATCAATCTAGGGCTGAGATAATAGAGGAGACACTGAGGTACCCGAGCTATGGAAAAACCTACAAAAGACAAGGATGACCTCGACGCGTCGTGGTCGTTTGCATCATCTTGTCGTCCAAAAAGAGGACTGCTTAATCTGGGCCACACTGATGCTTGTGGTAGGCATGCAGCAGGTGCAAAACACAAGATAATGTGTCACGATTAACACATGCCTCAAAAAAATCCGAGCATATTAATTGTAGTTCTTAACGCACAAGTGGATCAATCCAGACCAGTGAGGGGCTGTAGTTTCAGAAGTAGCACTGTCACACGCGTTTTCTTTTCTTTCTTTCTTTTTCAGTGAAAGATGCGCGAGGCGTGTGCGTGTGCGTGTGCGCGCGACACCTCGTACGCCCACGGATGCCGACATGTACAGCAGCGTCGTGCCTTTTTTTTGTTGCAGAGATGTACGCAAGGGTAGATTCCGAGTTTTGCAGAATTGTGTTGCGCGGAGCAACGAGAATTTCTCATAAATTTTTGCTAGATAGTGACGTGAGAAGCAAAACACAAGGCGAATAACTAAGTGGTGGAGCTGTAGGGTAGAATTGTACTCATCGGGTTTAAATCCTTAGTGACGTAAGTAGTTATTAGATTAAGTAGGTTAGTTGAATAAATAGTAGAAGAAAGTCATACAAGAGTACAGGTCTTCTAGCACCGTGTTTGCCAACAATTAGGATGGAAAAAAGAAACTTAGATAAAGAATCGTGTAGTAGGATCTGCCGTAGAAATCACGTGTTACTCCCGGTTCTTTTTTGACGGTAAAGATGAAAAATAGTGAGGAATTTGCTTGTAGCCATTAATCGTTCTAACTTAAGCTGACGAGTGAATCCCATATCTCTGGGCCACCTATTAACCTGGAACCAAACGTTCGAGCTCCTCGATCGGAGTATTCGCATGTCTCCTAATAAAAGAAGATAAGTATGGACGTGCATGACCAAGTTGACGGCGCGGCAACACGACGCTCTCGTGCAACGATTAGTCGCACCTGTCTCCCACGTGAGGCTTGTATTTTTTTTTTGTTCTTTCAAAATACAAAGTTCCACCACGTTTCACCAATTTTAATTCATGCATATTTCTTGTTTCAAAAATCAGAATTCATATATATTTGGGCTACTTTCAAGTTTCAAAAACCAAACCCAAGCATGCTACGCCGGTGAGGAAGGATTTGGAGAGAGAGAGAGAGTAGAGTAGGGAGGGAAGGAAGGAACGATACGCACATGTGTTAGATGTATAAGGCCAGGATCGAGTGGACGAGAGAGGGAGATGTGGAAGCTCCTGATGTCGTCAATTGCGTCAGATCTCACAGTGGTAGTCTATCCCGGTGATTTGTTGGGGGAGCGCCGTAGCGTTTTTTTTTTAGCTTTTCCGAAAACATTTTCGAGTAGACGTGATGGACAACGGATCCCGTCGAAACAGTTGGAAACGGGATAGGCAGCTAGGCCAGTGCCAGAGACTCGAAGTCACACTTGTAGCGTTGAAAAGCCGAACATACTGTATAACACTTACCTAGCTATTTTATTATCCTAGTTAAATGTCTCAGGTTGTATGTGATTTTAGATTCGTGCAATCTCTCCTCCACCTTCTTCGGTTCTAGTTGAATGTCTCGTGGTTGTATGTGATTTTAGATTCCTCCTCCACCTTCTCCGGTTCCGACGAGAGCCATCGTCACCATGAAAGCCAAACATATGACCTCCGTGAGAGCGTTGCCGCCGAATGCCCTTTCATTGCATGACCCCTCCTCCTCTATTAACCCTTTTGTTGTGAATATACACCTATTGAATTTTTGATGTAGTAACCTGCGGTGTTGGACTACAGGTGGGAGTAGTTTCTCCGGCCGTTTGAATTTGTATTCAAATATATGGCTTTGAAAAAAAAAATCATATTCGAATCCCAACATGAAAAGATATGGATGGTGATATTGTTTAGATTTGTTCAACCAAAATGTTGTATTATTTGGTTTGTTTTTGAATCCGACAGTACAATTTAAACATTATTTGTCTCAACGTGTCTAATCATTGAACACTATTTTAGTTTAGTTGTCTAAATCACGACCCTTATCAAATCTTAAGAATTTATCCAAAATTTTGAAGATTAGATCCCGAAGATTAAACGTTGTACTCTTCTCCTTGGTGAGTTTTCCTGAAATTTTCTCACATAAAGGTTTTAGTGAGCCAACAAGTGTAATACAACTTACGAATGTGATATACTCTTTTCTCTATTCTTTTTTTCCTAATGAGTTTTTAGAAGAAGTTTTTGATAAGATATTTGCATATCGTTGTTTATTGCCCAGAGAAGGAATGTTACGAAACCTAATTGTACGGACAAAATACTAAATCAACCCTAGAGGGCGTTCACCCTTTGCGGGCTATAAATATGATAACCTCTATGTACAAATAACATACATATGAATAAAAATATTGATTGTCATCTGCACACTTATATCTCTGGGTGTTTATATGATTTTTCTGGTGCGATCGGTCTATGCCGATATTATTTCTCAATAAAAAGAAATTCCGCGCGATCTTTTTTTCGGCTGCACACGCGTCCCATCCTCCCTTCGCCCCTTTTGCAGGTCCAACCCATGGAGGGCCCATATGTCAGTGGTAGCCAACTGGCGTATGCCGTCGCGGGTAAGAGACGGCGGGCGGTGAGGAAAGAATGGGGTGCCAATTAGTTGTACTTTGGCGTCAGCGAGGGCCCCACTGATGATGTGCGGCCACCCTGTGCAAGAGCGCCACGTCACGGGGATTACCACGCATTGATTGCACGGGGATTGCTTTTGTTCCCGAGGCATCCCGGCTGTATTAACCTGCCTCGCGTACCAGATCCCCCGACCATACCTTTGCATATCTCAAAGTGCTAAGTTCACTCCATCGATTGCACACACATTTTAAATGCAAATCATTATAAGCCCATAGAAATTAAAAGGAGGCGTTGGTCTAAATGGACCAGCCTATTCCGCGTTGTATTAGCGAAAATAGCAGCTTGGCTGCACGTCCATAGCTAAGATATGCGACGCACTGACATGTACTCACGTCCGCATGGCCACATCCCGTTTTTGCGTCCGCACGGTCACCGTCCGTTTTTGAGTCCGCACAGCCACCGCTTGAGTCCACACGGCCACCGCCCGTTTTTTGAATGTGTTTAATTGATAAGAGTGAAACTAATGCTGATATAATTGTGGTTGTGCTTCTATTAGTTCTGAATTATTCATGCTCATAGGATTGGACATGGACGGCTATAGGTGAAATGTTTGAACAAAAGCTTTTCTAGAATCATGATGACACTGAAATCAGAAAGGAATAGCAAATAGTCGGTAGTGATTTTTATGCGATGGTATTAGATAAACATTGCAACAATGCAATTTCACATTAGCATGCAACTGCAAGCTCTCAGTTTCTGAATAGTTTAGTTGGGTAGGTAGTGTAATGCATCTTCCAACTTGCCATTCAAGGATAGTAGTGGCAACATTTTTTTCACGAGTTTATGGCCAAAATTCCAACCTGCCAGGTCTGGAATACAAGTTCACTGTGAAACATTTCTTAGTTGTATGGCAGCACAAACTGATGGAAAGTTGCTTCACATTTTGTTCTAGTAGTCATCTAGTAATGTGTATTATGGAAAATATTTTCTATTGCATTTTATGGTTTAATTCTACAGTCTACATTGAACCTTTTCGCTTCATTAGGTTATTTGTGATCCGCACTCATGCCTCTTTTCCCCCCTTTTCTTGTTTTATTCCTTCCAGATCAAGTTTTTACATATTATGTAGCTCCAAAAGTGTTTTCTGATTTCATGTTAGTCCGAAACCGATTTACTCCGATAATACGCAGATAATATACAAAATATACATATATATAGCAAAACAAAAGCACATAACATATATGTAGTGCAGTTACGCGTGGATACAATATGGCTCACTCGTCTGAGCCACTCTCTGCTCGTTGCGTATGCGTTTGCGTGCGCTTCCTGGTTTTGCATCGAGCATGTCCCGTGGGATACGTTAGCCGGCCCAGAGATCTCATATCGGTTAGGAGGGTGCAGAGACCATTGAGTGGGCGGAGGTGCATCAGTAAGTTGACTCTGGCCCAGTTGAGTCTGTCCAATGTTATAGTCGTGCAACTAAGTCATGCCAAACTAGTTGCCACCTACAATCATATTAGTAATGAACGATTCAAGAAATCCACGCTCGGATTGTCCGCCCCTAGATAAGTTGTATGCAAGTCCGTCAGTGCGAATGAGCTTTGGCCTTGATCGTACGATGTGCCAGTGACCCCAGAGGAGCTCTACCCTTCATATGGTACTCCGTACTGGTAAACGTACGATAGAAGTGGGTGCCTGGGTGCCACGTCCCAAACCCTGGTGCCGTATACTACCCCTGAAGGAGTTGGGAGGCCCATATCCTCATCAGTGGATGGATAGTTGTCATCCCCACAGTCAACTGAAGGTTGCAAGACAGAATGATGTTAGGTGAAATAAATACTCAAGATGTAAACTGAACATCTCATACCTCTTGGATGTGCAGTGCAGATGACCGAGGGGGGCCGCCAGTCCGAGTACGGGGTGCAGACGGCAGAAGTGATGCATCCTGGCGGACCTTCGGCTGGAGAATGACATAATGTTAGTGGAACCTAAGGCGTAACAAAAAACAGAACGTAAATTTGTACATAACTTACCTCCCCGCCGATGTGGAGCACGGATGACCAACAGGGAGCGCTACGATGCCCACCAGTCTCACTAGACCGTGCTGACCTAGCAGGTGAGCATGGGCCCCACTCAATGTGCGACATGTAGGACATCATCTCTTGAATGACCGCAGCTCATGTTCTTATTACATTCTTCAACTCCATGAAGATGTACTTCAAAGTGCTCAACAGCCCCGGTACGGTGTGCTCTGGGCTGCGGATGGCGGTCTCCAATACGCTTGCGATGCGCTACAGCCACTCCAACTAAAGTGGGATACAAAACTGGTTCAGTAACAAAGAGAACAAATATCATCAATGAAACGATCAAAGGTTGTAAGTGTATTACGGTGTCATCTCGCCACGAAGCGTTGTGTCGATCGAACGAGTGGTGGAGCCTCTCCTGGTGCGTTACTTGCTCCGGACACTTTGGTGGAGGACAGGTGAGTCGATGCGTGACCGTGGTACGTACCACTTGATGTACTAACGATATGTTCATACGTCCTACGATCGCTGCTCCTACAAGATCTCAATGTGCGCTATCTCCATCCAAGTTGCAATCCACTCGTGTTGGGACTGCTTGCCAGTCCTCAGCATGTCGACCCGTCCTCGATTGCCTGCAGTCCGGAAGGATTGATGTTAGAACAGAGGATATAGGTATGAAGTGTAAACATTACTTGAATGGAGCTTGACTTACAAGTGGATTGCTCGAAGCAGGATCCTACTGTTGGGAGGGGGCACGAGCTGGAACAAATCGAACTGCCGCATTACGTGTTGTGGCGCATAAGGCTCCACTATATGTGCAAACACTAGGTGGCAGGTCGTCGCCCATAACCCGGCGTCCAGCGTACATTGCATGGATAGCCCGTGTGGCGCTACCGTGTCCACAAAATCTGGGTTCCATGGAGCCCATATCATATCGTTGTCGTGCAACAACTTGAACTCGTTGCGGAACAATGAGTAGCACCTTGTCGGTCTGTCCTTGGCCCAGCGTAGATGGGCAGTAGTCCACCGGTAGCCCATAGTGGGCTCGTCTATCGGGTCGTGCAACTCGAGTACGGGTGCACTGCTTTCTCGAAGGAGGGTCGCCCAACTAGGAGTGTCGCCCAACTAGGAGGTGCTCCCAACTCCACAGCTATAGGAGCACGTAGCAGATGGCCAGCTCAGTTTAATACCGGTATCGCGTCGTGAAGTGTCACACAACCCCTGGTATGTGGCGCAAAGGATGACTAATCAATAGCTATACTGAGGCACCGCCCCAGCCTCCGCTTCAGCCAAAGATTCGGCGATGCAGACTAAGCTTAGATACACCCAATCGCCCTATGTGGTGGGAAACAGATTGAACCAAAGAGATAAAGAAAGTAAGCAACGAGGTGCGTTCTAACAACCTAGTTAGGTGCATCCTACAGGCATTGACTGAAATGCCTCAGCCAAGTCTAAGGGACTCCACGGGCACTGTCCAGGACATGTATACCAAATCGATGCCCGAGCCTGGCCTTCCAGTCCACCGACGGACGATCTGGAACAAGTGGCCCACCCCGAATAGGGAAATCGGTCAAGAATGAGACGTCCTGGAGAATCAACGTCATCTCACCCCACCAAAAGTGGAAGGTGTGAGTCTTGGGCCTCGACCTGCCTACAAGTACCGACAGCAGACTACCATCTAGGGTGAAGTGGTGTCCGATGGAGAGCAGCCTCGCAAGGGTCAACAAGCCCGTGTCACGAAGGTTTCGGACGTAGCGAGTGTCCAACTGCCAGTAATCCCTCCCGGATCGAAGCACTAGGGGTGGAGGCCATCTGCATCCTTAGTGATCCACAACTTGCATCAGTGATTCTCATCGTAGAAGGGTTCCAGAAGATCCGGTACATGCATGGCTTAAAAGAGATGAACGAGATATAGTATTAGTGAAAAGATTAATAATGATGATAAGTTACTTGAAATTAAAAATTATGACAATAAATTAATGTACACTAATTTACTACGACCAAATTAAATATGACTAATGCAATGGATTGTTGTCAGTATCTTGATGCCCTGATGCACCATTTATCCTTAGGAGAGCAGATAACTTCTATTGTGCAGATTGATCGTCCAACCTCAGGCTATCTAGCTTCAAAAGAGTTTGCACCTCATTTCACAGCTTATTTCAAAAGATGTGTGCTTAGTCTCTTGCAAACCTTATGTCGATAAGATAGGTACATTTCTGTCAGGATTTATTGAAAAAATGAACTGTGTGTTCATTTAATTTTGGAGTAAAATGCAAAAAGTGTTTTTCTTCTTATGTGCAGTATCTTGATTATCTCAGTGATTATTGTTTTTATAGGATAAGATAGTATTGAACGTTGTGGTTGGAGTTTAAGCCTTTAAGGTAAGATTTCTATGCTTTCTTATAACTCAAAAGTACATATCACATGCAAGTTGTATAGGTCAATCAGAGATTCTACCTAAGCTCCAGGATGGAGAGAGAAACCAATCAATGAAGTCTACTAGTTTTTCTCCAGTCAATTGTCCATCCGATTGGTTGGGCAGCGAAGAAAGTTATCAAAGTTTATTATTATTTTCGAATGAACTGTATATTGTTTCCCGAAGGACTCCAACCGAGATGCTTTTAAGAGATAACTTGTAGTGAAATGTTTAATGAGTGATGTACAATATTTACATTATGAATGAGGCCTTTTCCCCTGAAATAGTTATTCTTATGTTTATTCCATTTCTATCATTGTGTCATTTGAGAAATAAGAATCAGTAAAAAAAAATTAAGACTTAATTCCAACTAATTATTGATAGCTAATTAATTACGTTTGGTAAAATATGACTAATTAATGATGATTAATTAATTAAGACTTAATTCCAACTAATCATTTATGATTAATTAATTGAGTAAAACTAACTATTTACGACTAATTAATTGGTAACTAATTAACTATGCTGAATAATTACAACTAATTAATTATATAATATTAATTTAACTATAGCTAATTAATTACGACTAATAAACTCATACAAATTTTTATTACAAAAATTTGAAAACTACTAAATTAAGTACGCCTGAATAAGTATAACTAATTAACTATGATTATTTCACTATGACTAATTTACTAACCACGCAATTAATAAAGAAATTACGAACAAGGAAAAACTGCATGCTAATATGACTGCTAATGACGACTGTTAATAATGCTTAGTCGTCATGCAAAAATGAAATCAAAAGAATGAGCGATGCACCGAGTGAGCGAAACGAAATTGTCATCGCTCGTTATTTATAGCCATTGCAGGAGGGAATCGGATTCCCTCCCGCGCGCGGCGCTCACATGCATGCATGCTTGCATATGCTGCAAACAAGGATGCGACGAGAGGAATAAAGGTAAAGGCGATGGCAATGGATTTGATGGATGTGGCGGTGCGCGTGGGTGCATGCATGCATGTCTGGGCGAGGTGGAGCTGCATGTCCGAATGGTGCCCGTGCGGAGGCGCCGCATCCCCACGATGGCTGTGCAGAGGAGGGAATCGGGAGGTGGCCGTGCGGAGGAGAGGAATCCGGCGTAGTCGCGCAGACGAGGGGAATCCGGACGGTGGCCATGTGGACAAGGGGCGTCCGGACTATGGCCATGTGGAATTGCTCACGTGGCAACATGAGGCTTGTCCGGCTGCTATTTTTGCAATTGTGACACGAGGAAAGCTATTTCCGCTAAGACTACGCGGAACCGTGCCATTTAGACCAAAACCTCAATTAAAAGTGGCAACTTGGTTTGTAGTCTTTAATTTTTGTACTTGACTGTGTTAGTCTTTGGTAGAATTTTTCAATATAAATTATACATTCTCTCATTAATGAAGATATGAGGGGAAAATCTAGACAACTTAATTATTCGGTGGATCCAGGTTGTAACGGTGGACATAAAATAGTGTGGACTAAAGTAATAATTCAAGCTAGACTAGGAAATACACGTTATACACAAAAACAAATATTAAGCGGTATGTAAGAACATAAGGAAGCTTTCTAAAGGCTACTAAGGGCATCTCCAATAATATCATCTCCAATTTTGATATATCAACTCTACGTTACCGAAAGACAGATTTAGAGACAACACCTCCAATAAGTTGTCTCTAATATTCATGACAAGTTTATAATATTCTCACTCATTCACCCATCTCTCACATGCACAGATTGTTTTATATTGGTTCGTGTGTAGAGATGGTTGTTTGAGGAAGAGACAGATTCCATTCTCTCTCTTCCACTTAGGATTTTACTGACACGAAGGGTTAACCGACGGCTGACGTGGTACTATTGGAGATGCCCTTACCATTCTTCCTTGAATAGAGTGATGTTATATATATGAGTATCTCTATATTTAACATGCTTTTTATCTAAAAAAAGATATTGCTTTCACGAGTCAATCCAAAGGCCAAACATGACAACGTTACGTTGTTTTTACGTACTTATGTACCAAATAAGAATTCACTCCCATATAGTTAGAATGGTGACCATATATGCATGTGTGCAACGACATATGTAAAGGCATTTTTACCTGTTCGTCTTGTGTTACCAACTGCTAACTGCATTTACTCTTTTTTTTATTACTAATGGTATTGCCATGGATGTTTTTTCTTAATCTTTACTACTCTATAATTCTCAGTTTACCCCACTCACCCTACCCACTCCCCTCCGTTTCCCCTTCTCTCGCCCCCCGCCCTCCCCTGTTTCCCCCTCTGTCCCAACCACCGCCCCTCCCCGTCTTTTCTCGTCCCTGCCGCCCACTCTCCTCCCTGTTTCCCCCCTCCGTCCCAACCGCCGCCCCCTCCCCGTCTTCTCTCTCCCCCCTCCACCTTCTCCGCCTCCCCCCGCCCACCCCCCTCCCCGTTTCCCCCTTTTCTCGCCCCCTCTGCCATCTCCGCCTCCCCCCTCCGCCCACTCCCCTACCCGTCCCCCTTTGCCGTCCATGTCCTCCCCTGCTGCTGCCTTCGAGATCTAGCATCGACGAGCCCAGATGTGGCGTGTAGCCGGGATCCTGTGGCAGAGTGTCCGGGGAAGCCACGATCCGGCGGCGGTGGCGGCGTCCTCGTGCCGCAACAACTTACCTAGGCCAGAGGAAGAAGCAGGGTGGCCAACGGTGAGCAAAGGGAGACACGGAGGTGGTGCAGCCAGATCTGCCGAAGAGGCCTAATCCTCCTTGCAAGATCCGGCAAGCACCCGGGCGGAGGAGCATCTGGAAGGGGGCCTCGAGGACACCCGTCTCGCTCCACCACCTCGTACCGGTGGCCAGAGGAAGCGATGCATCGGAGTCCATAGGAGGCGTGGGCGCGCGCAGGTGCAGCGTTGCCACTTCATATAGGCGCTCGAAGGCTTCTGGGGACCGTAGCCGCCGTCCCCCACCTGCCTCCTCGGCGGCACAGCATTAGCTATCAGTACATGCCGGCTTTGTGCAGCACCCCAACACCGCTGCGTCCGAGCCATGGTTTCAAAAGGTGCAGTGGTGATGGGTGTGGAGTCGGCGCAGATAACCTCCTCCGCTGCAGCCTCCACCGCAGAGTAGGCCCAGGATCTGATTGACGTAAGCCCCAAATCCCCGCACCACCTCATCGCAGAGCTGACCCAAATTTATCTTGTTCTTTATGCGCTGCTGTGTATTGCCAGGCCGCTAGGTACGATGATCTGGAAGACGTCATCGCCCTCTTCTCCGCTGGAGTTTCCCTGGACTCTGCAGATTCGCAAAGCCGAACAGGTTGGTTTGAATCTCCTATTTCTTCTACTGAGTGGATTGCTTACAGTTTGCTCTTCAGGTTTTTGGTAATGTCGTGTCATTAAGTATGAAGCTGCTATGGAGTTCGTTGCACAAATCAGATTGTGTGGCATGAGTATGTGTGTAGATATGTTTAGTGTATGGACTTAGAGTGTCTTTGATTGAGGTGGAGTTGCTCCATGATATAAGCCCAGTAATGAATCGATGAGTCGTTTTGTTTCTCTTGTGCCTGCCTTTCAGGGGAGGAGTAATCGTTTCTCTGTTACTATTATTATCAAGCTAGAAATGCATGCCAAGCTACATATCCGAAATTGGCTATCTAAGCTCTAAAGTCCGTGAAAGATTTCAAGTTCATCTGAAGCCCATAGATAGACTTGATTGATTGTATTGGACATTCTTGTAGGGTACTTATGGAATATGCAGCTAACTCACACTTTTCTGGTTATACTGTCAGCTCTTCATATGGCTGCTGCCAATGGGCATCTTGTTGTGGTGGAATACTTGATTCAAAATGGAGTGGTAAGAAAGCTACTTCGCTACGGTTATCTACTGCATTGAATTATATCATTATCTACTGCATTGAATTATACCATTATCTACTTCCCCGTCCCCCTCAGTCCCAACCGCAAAAATTAGGACCAGTTGGCAAAACTTGTGTCTGAGCAAATATTTAATACTAGGATTTATAAAACAAGTACAACGCTCCAAGAACTACCAATTTTACGGGCCACCAATGAATGTGGATGTTTGTTTGTGTTTAACAATTCGGTCCCCAGTCAAGGATGAATTCCTTTTTATATTTTGATGATCCTCATCAACCTATAATATCTTCTTAACATCATTGGATGTCTTTGTAGTTCGTAGTTTGGCTTTCCAATACAACATGAGTGCTCTCCTTCATAGTTACATCAGGAACGTTAATCTTTTTAGGCACTGAGGCTGGGAAGCGCTTTACTTTCTGGAATACTTTTGCATTGGTGTAATCATCAACCTGAACAAAAAAAGAATAAAATGGCCTGATGCTTAGGATGAAATGCAAATCCAAATATCCAATCATTGAAAAATAGAAGGAAGAAAATAGAAGCTGTATAGATTCACATTTCATTAAGCATTAAATGAGGCATATAAAATGCAATGTCATAGGAGTGATGCTGGTGACTCACCCCATTCTTTATATTGCTTGTTATATCAGCAGCCTTAACGGAAGCAATTCAATAACACTGCATGATAACACTTGACATGACACCGTCGCCACCAGCTTTCTGGATGGAGCAGACATCACCATTCGAGTTAATTGTAGCAGTCATCCTTCCTCCCATAACAGATTCTTCCTTGTATGTTGGATCAATGACCTACACACAAAAATTTCAGTCAAAGAATGTTGGATGATAAGAACAAAAGATGATGGCTAGTTGACTAATAATAACAGCCCCGTTGTCTTCAGAAAAATACATTGGAACATACCATGATGTTACCCTCACCAAAATATGCAAAGGTTACAGCTATGGGGAGATGATGAATTGTTAGAGGGAGTGGATCCCTAACCTGTAAAATACATTTAAAAAATGAAACATCAGATCATTTTCGTGCCAGAGTCAACAAAGGGATCAGCATGTGATAGTTCACAATGGGGGATTGTGTTTGTGATATCACATTACAGGAAGCTACGGGATATTAGCAAGACATTATACATAATAACACCTTGTATACCTACCTCAGGGTCATGTATTGTAACTTGCTGACCATCTTCCCCTCCAACCGTACATTCGTGCCTCCTAAAGTAGAAAAGCTGCCAATGTAGCAATATATTTTAGTGGATCCCTAACCTGTAAAATACATTAGCAAGTCGATCAAGTCAGTTTATTTAATAATGAGGTACATTTTCATATGTGATTCCTTTATGTTCCTAGACTGCTGCAGCAAGATATTTGAATTCTCAAATATGACTGGAGAATGAGTTTCTTTTACAAAATTTATATTCACTTGAATCATATAACCATAGTTGATTAGGGTTGATATTGTGTTACAAAAGCAGCAGCCTATTGACATTGATTGCTTATATATATTCTGATTAACTCAGAGTACATTTTATCTGCTATAGTTAGCAAGTCAAGTCAGTTTTTTTAATAATGAGGTACATTTTAAAATGTGATTCCTTTATCTTCCTAGACAACTGCATTAGGATATTTGAATTCTCAAATATGACTGGAGAATGAGTTTCTTTTAGAAAATTTATATTCACTTGAATCATATAATCATAATCATAGTTGATTAGGGTCTGATATTGTATGAAGCACCTGCGTATAAATTAGTTCCATGTAGTGTTTTATTAAGTTTTTTACTCATTGTACAATAATAACATAAGAAAAGGCATATCATGTTTGAATTACATCTGCAAATGTGGTTCATGCTATTGCAAAAACTATGTCTTCTGGGCACATTCCTGCAGTATATTTTCTAATTGATGACCAAGTGTAACATGTTTGTATTTGCAGATCCATCTTATGCTGGAGTCCATTTCTGAGCTACAGAAGAAGGTAACCAATATGCTACCATGCCTGCATTGGAGGTGGCACAAAAAATTCTTGAACTACACATATAGTTATGTATCTCTCTTTGAGAATGAAGCATGTCTTCTGGTGATTATCTACTCACATATCATTTTACATGCAGTCCCTTCTCAGACTAGATTAATAAATGTGCAGTGGTTATTAATTTTGTGTTGGTACTGTAAATGTCAAAATGTCAAATAAATTGGTGAGGGGAAATGTTCTTTAGTAGCAAATGCTCTTGGATGTCTTTGCAAGCCAGGACCTCCTACTAGGGTCGAAGCAGCCGAGCCGAGTGGCTCGAGCCGAGCTCGCCAGTGCTCGGCGAGGCTCGGCTCGGCTCGGCTCGTTTGGAAAACGAGCTCGAGAGCCGGCTCGGCTCGAAAAAAGCTCGAGCCGGCTCGAAAAAGCTCGTTCGAGCCAGGGTTTTCTAATCCCAAAAATAAAGGTAGAATAAAATGATTATATGAGTCATTTATCATCAATTCAAAATCCAATCATCTTAATTATATGGGGTTACGCTCGGCTCGTTTGGCTCGCGAGCCGGTTCGAGCTCGGCTCGAGCTCGGCTCGAATCTTCACCGAGCTCGAAGCCCGGCTCGGCTCGGCTCGAAAAAAAACCGAGCTCGAGCCGAGCCGGCTCGGCTCGGAAAAAGCTCGAGCCGACTCGCGAGCCGCAAGCTTTTTGGCCACCCCTACTCCCTACCCACTGCTGTCAGCTCGGCACCCATTAAAGTTGTTAGAAGTGGTGGTTGACAAGAGTTGCTGCAATTCATGCTACAAAATTTTTTATGGAAAAGAATGGGAAATAATGCCCTTGAATGGAAGCCTTGTGTTATTTTCATTACCTTTGGTGAAGTGGTGTTTGAACTAAAATCATTGATACAAAGTATGACTTTTCGTTGCAAAGCACGTGCACATAACATCGTAGAAACATGGCTGCTTTGTACTTGTATGTAATGATTTTGCGGCACTATGTCTTTGCTTATGGTCTTCTTATCGACCAAATAAAAACATTATTTAGTGCACGATTTGAGATTCTGTTGTAACACATGGATACCCTACTAGTATATTTAAATAGTCGGTCGTGCTTAAATTCTACAAGTTTTGCAAAAACCAAGGATAAATATTGCATGCCTATATATATATAGGAACGTATCTAGTGCTAATGGGTAATTCAGTGCTAAGGTGCTAATACCAATCTTGACCGTTGGATATGGATCTTGACCGTTGGAGGTGAGAGCATACATGGTGTTTAATGAAGACGCATTAATGAAGGTGCATTGAATGTGGGAGCCCGCATTAATATTGGTTGTTCAATTCAGATCCAACGGTCAAGATTGGTATTAGACTTTATATATATATATATATATATATATATATATATATATATATATATATATATATATATATCACAGCATGTTTGACATTGATAGGCACCAAAAGCGTCACCAATCACAAAACAAATAAGTGAAAGAAAACAACTGTGATTAGCTAGCTAGTATGATAATTTGTAGGATACTAGTGACAATTATGGAAACATACGAAGTTTCTATCTGTTGGTTAGGAAGAAAATTATGTAACAATCTCCTAAGTGTCAATTTGTGGTATAGTAAAACTAGCAGTGCAATTGTGCTGCTACTCCACTTATTACTGGTTATTATACATTAATTCAGTCGATAAGTACCTATCAGTTAGCTGTAGACAAACATCGATCCATCTGTGTTTTAAAAATCGCGCCACATTGTCATTGCCGAGTAGACCTAACAAATTACCTCCACCTCTCTCCCTCTATCCAAGGCACCTTCCGCCCTCAACGCATACGGGAGGGGTTTCACTTAACTCTCATCCAGAACCACCGTTGTAAAAATCCACCGTGGTACTGCCGCTTCCATCCATCATTGTCCTTTCATGGCTACTAAAACTACTCTCCATTGCACACTCACGAGAGCTCCATTACACCAGTACATCATCCTCTCGCTCTCCCGCTCTCCCTCTCCCTCTCCTCTCCTGTGCACCACAGGAAGAAATCGCCATTAATCCTTTCTCTGTAGCTGATAGTTAGGTCGATCCCTCGATCCATCGGCCGTCCATGGACAAGCAGTTCGGTTCCAAGAGCAATGCTCACCGGAGCGGGGCGGCCATCTCGGGCAAGCACAAGGGGAAGGGTGGCGGCGGCGGCAAGAAGCCGATCAAGGTGGTGTACATCTCCAACCCCATGCGGGTGACGACCAGCGCGGCGGGCTTCCGCGCGCTCGTGCAGGAGCTCACCGGCCGCCACGCCGACCCGTCCAAGTACAGCGGCGGCGCCATCGACGTCGACGAGAGCAGCGGGTGCAGCCCGGCCGAGCCGCAGGGCGCCCTGCCCAGCCCCGGCAGCACCGTGGAGTCGTCGGACGCCGCCGGCCCGGCCGACCACGTCCCGGTGGCGGCCTACTACGACGACGACGAGGACAGCTTCGCGTCGCAGCTGATCGACAACAGGTACTCCGTCTTCTCGCCGCCGACGTTCCTCTATGGCTCGCACAACGAGGTGTGATCCTGACAATTTGCTAAGCTGTGCATGTATGTATTGCTTGCATGAGGATTTGTATCGTATGCGTATGTGTTCGATCGTATGTAAATCAAAATTAATTTGTGTATGTTGCTCCAAATCGGTGTACACCACTGGCAAAATTTGCACTACTGTATGGTGTGGGTGCCACCCGATTTGGTTGGGTGTTAATTGATGATTCGCAATATTTGCAAAGATGAAATATTCATGGAAATTATTAAGTGTTTGAACCCAAGATAATCGGATTATTATTTTTTCTTTTCAAAACTGGTTTCTGATTTTATGCACGGTGGGTCGACATGTCGATTTGATATATGTGTATAAAGCTAGGGATGGTTACAAACACTGCTTTTGATGCAAAGCATATATATATATATATATATATATATAGGGAGCTAGCATGCATGTCCGATGATCCGATCCACAGGCGGGTCAGGCATGTAATGAGTGTCCGTGTATATATGGGGTGTAGGATCAAATTTATTAGTAAAATAGGCATATTCTTTATGCAATGATCAATTTTTAGGCTTAATTACGAACTGACGCTAGTGTAATTTTCGTGGTTTAATTTTTTTTTCTTTTGCAAATTAATGAGGACTGAAAATTGTATTAACTTTCTCTTCATGTTTCTGGGTAACTGAGTGTATGCTTTATGCAGAGATTAGCAATTTGCAGGCTTATAATATAATTGATGATATAAGACACTAAAGCAACTTATGAAATAAAGTTGAGCTAGGTCAAACAAATACATTTTGGTTCCACAAAGAGAATAAAAGTAGTGTCAATTATTCCGTTATTGGCATTACCCTCAATGAATTGCAGCAGCACAATCATCCCTGTTTGGGACATAGGCATTTCATAATATTCATACGGGAATTATACTTTCACCTGTGAAATTCTTTTGAATTCCCTTTGAAATTTATGCACTCCAAGCAGGCCTTCAATCGGCCGGTTTTGATTGAATTTTACAAAAAAGTAATGGTGCTTGTTTGGAGTTATCACAGTCATTAAATTATTCAACTCTTTTCATCCTAGACACATGTATGTAAATAACTCATGCGTGTTTTCTAGATCTACATGATGTATAATTTATATATAGTCGCTGATTCACTGAAGATGCCATATATACCAATCAATCGAGTCATGCCTTTGTATAAAAATCTGTTGAAGTCAACTCATGTGAATATAATATGCTTTCTAACTCTCATGGGGCAGTCGATTGAAGTCATCCCCTTAATTTGTTCGTGCATGCAAGACAATGAGTGATCATTAAAGAAATGAGATATTGTTCGATTTCTATCAAACAAAGTCATTAACTTTTGCATGTAAAGATTTTTTTTTGAACGGCTTTTCAGATAAAGAGTCAAGTAAGATTGCCTCCCCTTTTGTTTAACAATCTCGATGTGTGATAAATTGCTAAAGCCATCACAGAAAGTTACAAATTGGCTAGCTATAGGTTGAGTTGGTTTGTCAGTTACGCCATGCATAGCATGTTAATTAATACACAAGACAAAGTCGAAAAAAAGACATATCTGCAGGTTCTTTTTGCATGAAGCAGAAAAGAAAAAAAAGAGTAGTGCCGTGCGCACTGATATAACTAAACTTGCCTTGTCTAAATATGTTGAACTAATTGGCCATGCATCATGAGTAGCTGGAGCACAGAGTGTCACTCTGTGCTAGCTGTGTACTAATTAGATCGAGGTTTTTTTTCTCTCCTGAAAGTGTTTGCCAGGTTAATTATGTTCTTTTCTTGAAACAAACCGATGTGAAGAGTACGTATACACATGAGTAATTGAACTGAAGGACCCACTGCATCTCATGTATTTGGCCAGAAGCATGCATGCTGTAACAGAAGAAATAGTCGGAGCTATGTATTTGCGCTAAATAGCTAAAACAGATAGATGCAAAGCGCTCGGCTGCAGGTTTAGTTTATGTTCCATACTTGTGTGGGGGAAACTGGTACATTTTAAACCAATTTTGATTATGAGCGCACTTTTCTGTTCTTGTTTTGGCCTGTTCCCAGGAATGTGTCTGACATGAAATTACAGAGTGTGCCTTTCAATTTCAGAATGCTATGCGCGCTGAGATAGTTTTGACCGTATTTCTTAGATGCTTTTATAACAAATGTTCATGTTAATTTGTACAATATATGATAATTAACCAAAGGGTTTACTTTCGTTATGTAGTATTAATTGTTTTGCTTCATGTTAATTTCATTCATGGAGTTTAACAAAGTTTTCGAAAGAAAAGGCACGCTGACATAATGACTACGGTTAGGCGCCGTAGGGGTGAGACGGCCCGGCCCTTGGCAATCGGCGGCGCCGCGTGAGCTCCTGCCGCTCGGTGGTTTTCTGGCCACAGCGCCGCACGCCTTCGCCGCGCCTCCGGTTCTGTTAGGTTGGGGTCGGCAGCGTCAAGCACCCAAAGGGCCAGCCTGGAACCTTTCGTGGCATTGCATGCTGTTAAAGTACCGTAGCTGACGAGTTTAATATGGACGATTACCGCGTAAATAATACTCAGAATTGTAAATAATCATCGCACCTATTCTCACATATGCATGCCTCGTTAAAACTTTATAGAAACCCAGTATGAAAATTTTTGGAGAAAGAGTACATGACATATGTTCTACTGTGTTACACGAATTGCCTCATTAAAAACCTAGCTTAGCCAAGAAACTTCAGAAAAACTCATCAAGGGAAATAGTACAATCCACTCAATTTCATTTAATCTCCAGGATTAATTATTTGAGTACTCTATCTTCGTGATCAAGTTTTAATAAAAAGTTCGTGAAGATTCGCCCATAAATTCTGTACTTCTCTAAGTCTTATCATTCCAATTCCACGTATGCATCTTTCAAAGCTAGACGCTGGTAGTGATTTAGTGAATAAATCTGCAAGATTTTCACATGATTTGGTATGCAGTACTTTAATTTCGTCCATCTTTTGCAATTCGTGAGCATAGAAGAACTTGGGGTTGATATGCTTAGTGAGAGGACTCTTCACATAACTCATTTGCACTTGTGCAACACAAACTACATTATCTTCATAGATAATACTGGGGGTTGTGCGGTATTCAATCCACATGACTGCTGGATGTGGTGAATCATCCGTCGAAACCAAGAACATTCTCATTAGACTTCGTACATTGCTATGATTTTCGAGTGGTTCGTCGAAGTAGATACAAGACTTTGCTTAGATGATTTTTATGAAATTGCAGTTCCACCACATAGGAATGCATAGCTTGTTTGTGACTTAGTTGTATGCGGTCCAGCGGTACCCGATGTCCGTGTAGCTAGTCATAGTTAGATCTTGGTTCTTTCTGTAAAATAGACCAAGATCTCTGCTTCCTTGGAGGTATCGGAAGATGTCCTTTTTTCCCTGACAATGTCTTTTGGTAGGTTCTGCATTGTACCTTGCTAGCAAGTTCACTGCAAATGCAATGTCCGGTCTAGTACAGTTTGCCAAATACATGAGTGCTCCTATTGCATTCAAGTACGGGAATTTTGGTCCTAGGACTTCCTCCCCCTCTTCTTTAGGTTCGTACGGGTCCTTGTCCTGCTGCAAGGATCTCCCGACCATCGGCACTTTTGAAGGATATGCATTTTCAAAGCTGAACCGTTCTAACACTTTCTGAGTGTAGGTTGGCTGATGTACTAAAATCTCTTCAGGGGTATGCTCAAGCTGCAAGCCTAGGCGATGTTGGTTTTACCCAAGTCTTTCATTTGAACTCTAACTACAAGTAAGAGCTTACTTTAAGCACTTATTAATTCTTGCTAGATATATATATATATATATATATATATATATATATATATATATATATATATATATATATCACAGCATGTTTGACATTGATAGGCACCAAAAGCGTCACCAATCACAAAACAAATAAGTGAAAGAAAACAACTGTGATTAGCTAGCTAGTATGATAATTTGTAGGATACTAGTGACAATTATGGAAACATACGAAGTTTCTATCTGTTGGTTAGGAAGGAAATTATGTAACAATCTCCTAAGTGTCAATTTGTGGTATAGTAAAACTAGCAGTGCAATTGTGCTGCTACTCCACTTATAACTGGTTATTATACATTAATCCAGTCGATAAGTACCTATCAGTTAGCTGTAGACAAACATCGATCCATCTGTGTTTTAAAAATCGCGCCACATTGTCATTGCCGAGTAGACCTAACAAATTACCTCCACCTCTCTCCCTCTATCCAAGGCACCTTCCGCCCTCAACGCATAGGGGAGGGGTTTCACTTAACTCTCATCCAGAACCACCGTTGTAAAAATCCACCGTGGTACTGCCGCTTCCATCCATCATTGTCCTTTAATGGCTACTAAAACTACTCTCCATTGCACACTCACGAGAGCTCCATTACACCAGTACATCATCCTCTCGCTCTCCCGCTCTCCCTCTCCCTCTCCCTCTCCCTCTCCTCTCCTGTGCACCACAGGAAGAAATCGCCATTAATCCTTTCTCTGTAGCTGATAGTTAGCTCGATCCCTCGATCCATCGGCCGTCCATGGACAAGCAGTTCGGTTCCAAGAGCAATGCTCACCGGAGCGGGGCGGCCATCTCGGGCAAGCACAAGGGGAAGGGTGGCGGCGGCGGCAAGAAGCCGATCAAGGTGGTGTACATCTCCAACCCCATGCGGGTGACGACCAGCGCGGCGGGCTTCCGCGCGCTCGTGCAGGAGCTCACCGGCCGCCACGCCGACCCGTCCAAGTACAGCGGCGGCGCCATCGACGTCGACGAGAGCAGCGGGTGCAGCCCGGCCGAGCCGCAGGGCGCCCTGCCCAGCCCCGGCAGCACCGTGGAGTCGTCGGACGCCGCCGGCCCGGCCGACCACGTCCCGGTGGCGGCCTACTACGACGACGACGAGGACAGCTTCGCGTCGCAGCTGATCGACAACAGGTACTCCGTCTTCTCGCCGCCGACGTTCCTCTATGGCTCGCACAACGAGGTGTGATCCTGACAATTTGCTAAGCTGTGCAGTAGGTACATGTATGTATTGCTTGCATGAGGATTTGTATCGTATGCGTATGTGTTCGATCGTATGTAAATCAAAATTAATTTGTGTATGTTGCTCCAAATCTGTGTACACCACTGGCAAAATTTGCACTACTGTATGGTGTGGGTGCCACCCGATTTGGTTGAGTGTTAATTGATGATTCGCAATATTTGCAAAGATGAAATATTCATGGAAATTATTAAGTGTTTGAACCCAAGATAATCGGATTCTTTTTTTCTTTTCAAAACTGGTTTCTGATTTTATGCACGGTGGGTCGACATGTCGATTTGATATATGTGTATAAAGCTAGGGATGGTTACAAACACTGCTTTTGATGCAAAGCTTAGATTGACATATATATATATATATGGCTATTTAGGGTCAGGCATGCAATGAGTGTCCGTGTATATATGGGGTGTAGGATCAAATTTATTAGTAAAATAGGCATATTCTTTATGCAATGATCAATTTGTAGGCTTAATTACAAACTGACGCTAGTGTAATTTTCGTGTTTTAATTTTTTTTTTTTTTGCAAATTAATGAGAACTGAAAATTGTATTGACTTTCTCTTCATGTTTCTGGGTAACTGAGTGTATGCTTTATGCAGAGATTAGCAATTTGCAGGCTTATAATATAATTGATGATATAAGACACTAAAGAAACTTATGAAATAAAGTTGAGCTAGGTCAAACAAATACATTTTGGTTCCACAAAGAGAATAAAAGTAGTGTCAATTATTCCGTTATTGGCATTACCCTCAATGAATTGCAGCAGCACAATCATCCCTGTTTGGGACATAGGCATTTCATAATATTCATACGGGAATTATACTTTTACCTGTGAAATTCTTTTGAATTCCCTTTGAAATTTATGCACTCCAAGCAGGCCTTCAATCGGCCGGTTTTGATTGAATTTTACAAAAAAGTAATGGTGCTTGTTTGGAGTTATCACAGTCATTAAATTATTCAACTCTTTTCATCCTAGACACATGTATGTAAATAACTCATGCGTGTTTTCTAGATCTACATGATGTATAATTTATATATAGTCGCTGATTCACTGAAGATGCCATATATACCAATCAATCGAGTCATGCCTTTGTATAAAAATCTGTTGAAGTCAACTCATGTGAATATAATATGCTTTCTAACTCTCATGGGGCAGTCGATTGAAGTCATCCCCTTAATTTGTTCGTGCATGCAAGACAATGAGTGATCATTAAAGAAATGAGATATTGTTCGATTTCTATCAAACAAAGTCATTAACTTTTGCATGTAAAGATTTTTTTTTTGAACGGTTTTTCAGATAAAGAGTCAAGTAAGATTGCCTCCCCTTTTGTTTAACAATCTCGATGTGTGATAAATTGCTAAAGCCATCACAGAAAGTTACAAATTGGCTAGCTATAGGTTGAGTTGGTTTGTCAGTTACGCCATGCATAGCATGTTAATTAATACACAAGACAAAGTCGAAAAAAAGACATATCTGCAGGTTCTTTTTGCATGAAGCAGAAAAAAAAAATAGAGTAGTGCCGTGCGCACTGATATAACTAAACTTGCCTTGTCTAAATATGTTGAACTAATTGGCCATGCATCATGAGTAGCTGGAGCACAGAGTGTCACTCTGTGCTAGCTGTGTACTAATTAGATCGAGGTTTTTTTTTTCTCCTGAAAGTGTTTGCCAGGTTAATTATGTTCTTTTCTTGAAACAAACCGATGTGAAGAGTACGTATACACATGAGTAATTAAACTGAAGGACCAACTGCATCTCATGTATTTGGCCAGAAGCATGCATGCTGTAACAGAAGAAATAGTCGGAGCTATGCATGTATTTGCGCCAAATAACTAAAACAGATAGATGCAAAGCGCTCGGCTGCAGGTTTAGTTTATGTTCCATACTTGTGTGGGGGAAACTGGTACATTTTAAACCAATTTTGATTATGAGCGCACTTTTCTGTTCTTGTTTTGGCCTGTTCCCAGGAATGTGTCTGACATGAAATTACAGAGTGTGCCTTTCAATTTCGGAATGCTATGCGCGCTGAGATAGTTTGACCGTATTTCTTAGATGCTTTTATAACAAATGTTCATGTTAATTTGTACAATATATGATAATTAACCAAAGGGTTTACTTTCGTTATGTAGTATTAATTGTTTTGCTTCATGTTAATTTCATTCATGGAGTTTAACAAAGTTTTCGAAAGAAAAGGCACGCTGACATAATGACTACGGTTAGGCGCCGTAGGGATGAGACGACCCGGCCCTTGGCAATCGGCCGGGCCGCGCTCCTGCCGCTCGGTGGTTTTCTGGCCACAGCGCCGCACGCCTTCGCCGCGCCTCCGGTTCTGTTAGGTTGGGGTCGGCAGCGTCAAGCACCCAAAGGGCCAGCCTGGAACCTTTCGTGGCATTGCATGCTGTTAAAGTACCGTAGCTGACGAGTTTAATATGGACGATTACCGCGTAAATAATACTCAGAATTGTAAATAATCATCGCACCCATTCTCACATATGCATGCCTCGTTAAAACTTTATAGAAATCCAGTATGAAAATTTTTGGAGAAAGAGTACATGACATATGTTCTACTGTGTTACACGAATTGCCTCATTAAAAACCTAGCTTAGCCAAGAAACTTCAGAAAAACTCATCAAGGAAATAGTACAATCCACTCAATTTCATTTAATCTCGGGATTAATTATTTGAGTACTCTATCTTCGTGATCAAGTTTTAATAAAAGTTCGTGAAGATTAGCCCATAAATTCTGTACTTCTCTAAGTCTTATCATTCCAATTCCACGTATGCATCTTTCAAAGCTAGACGCTGGTAGTGATTTAGTGAATAAATCTGCAAGATTTTCACATGATTTGGTATGCAGTACTTTAATTTCGTCCATCTTTTGCAATTCGTGAGCATAGAAGAACTTGGGGTTGATATGCTTAGTGAGAGGACTCTTCACATAACTCATTTGCACTTGTGCAACACAAACTACATTATCTTCATAGATAATACTGGGGGTTGTGCGGTATTCAATCCACATGACTGCTGGATGTGGTGAATCATCCGTCGAAACCAAGAACATTCTCATTAGACTTCGTACATTGCTATGATTTTCGAGTGGTTCGTCGAAGTAGATACAAGACTTTGCTTAGATGATTTTTATGAAATTGCAGTTCCACCACATAGGAATGCATAGCTTGTTTGTGACTTAGTTGTATGCGGGTCTGGCAGGTACCCAGTATCCGTGTAGCCAGTCATAGTTAGATCTTGGTTCTTTCTGTAGAATAGACCAAGATCTCTGCTTCCTTGGAGGTATCGGAAGATGTCCTTTTTTCCCTGACAATGTCTTTTGGTAGGTTCTGCATTGTACCTTGCTAGCAAGTTCACTGCAAATGCAATGTCCGGTCTAGTACAGTTTGCCAAATACATGAGTGCTCCTATTGCACTCAAGTACGGGAATTTTGGTCCTATGACTTCCTCCCCCTCTTCTTTAGGTCTGTACGGGTCCTTGTCCTGCTGCAAGGATCTCCCGACCATCGGTACTTTTGAAGGATATGCATTTTCAAAGCTGAACCGTTCTAACACTTTCTGAGTGTAGGTTGGCTGATGTACTAAAATCTCTTCAGGGGTATGCTCAAGCTGCAAGCCTAGGCAGTATTTGGTTTTACCCAAGTCTTTCATTTCGAACTCTAACTACAAGTAAGAGCTTACTTTCTTAATGTCTTCCATGGTCCCAATGACATTCAGATCATCTACATATACTGAGATTATACAGAATCTATCCTGGGATCGTCGTATAAAAACACAGGGACAATCCTCATTGTTTGTGAAGTCTTTCTTGCAGAGAAAGTCGCTCAAACGATTATACCACATTCTGCCTGATTGCTTCAGTCCATGCAGTGACTTTTTGAGTTGCACACTGAGCTCGTCACACGATCACCATTCGCCACGGTGACTCCCATTCCCGGTCGTGGCCGTGGATTCATGCCAAGTCGATGCGCCACTACTTCAGCCAAAAACGTGTGCGTAGATCCTGAGTCCACAAGGGTGAGCAATACATGCCCGTTGATTGTCATCTTCAGTCGCATCGTACGGCCCGTACGAATGCCACTGAGGGCATGGAGGGATATCTCAACATGGTCACCATTGTCGGTTGGCTCATCGTCATCGTCAAGCTCGAGAAGAAAAATTCCCTTCATGGAACAACGATGGTTCCTAGAGAATTTCTCAGGGTAATTGTAACATAACCCCTTTGCGCGTCGATCGGACATCTCTTCCATGGAGAGACGTCGGAATTTAGAAGATGGAGTGGCGGTGCTGCTACTTGTTGCCGAAGGTGAGGGCGGTACGGATGTCGTCGACATGCTAATCCTTGGCGCCAAAGCTCTTGACGTGAAACACAGCACGACGGGGGATTTTAGTGGAGGCTTCGAATCCCCAGATGTCTCCTCAAGACGCTGCTCATGTGCTCTTGCCAAACTCATGGCCGTTTGAAGATGCATTGGATGTTGAAGCTCGACGTCGATTTGCAACGGCTTGCCCAACCCGGCGGTGAAAAGTTGTACTTGCTATAGTGGTGAAAGCGGGTCGACACGGCATAAGA
Source organism: Hsuehochloa calcarea (assembly GCA_036346395.1). Lineage (NCBI taxonomy): Eukaryota > Viridiplantae > Streptophyta > Magnoliopsida > Poales > Poaceae > Hsuehochloa > Hsuehochloa calcarea. The sequence continues at coordinate 9,025,508 of CM070602.1, forward strand.
GTGCCAAAAACTTCTTTTGATAGAGGTCAACCGTCGTTATTCGTCGTAGTTGAGCCAGCTCACTAAGCGGGTTGTTGCGGATCAAAGGTCCAAATCGCATATTGGCAAACTCCGAGAAGCGAGCCCAAGACATCGTGCCTTCATCGCGTTCAAGTTGGTAGTACCACTGTTGCGCAGCACCGATCAAGTATTAGGATGCCAACCAAACTCGTTCCTCCTCCATGGTACGTTGCCCCCGAAAAAATTACTTGCATCGGTTGAGCCATGGAAGGAACCTCCTCGCCATCGTATGTCGGAAAGGACAGCTTATGGAAGCGCAGAATCGTGTGCCGATCTTCTTCTTCGCGAAACCCATGTTAGGGAGGCCGGCCCCGGGAGTGGAAGCCACCACTTCCACCGCCAGATGCTGTTGGCAGTGCTGTTGCGCTGCCTCTTGTCTTCCAGCCGGCGATGACCTGATCGTGCATGGCCTGATGTGCTTTGATGCCGCTGATCTCAGACATCATGATGGCGAGTTGTTGGAATACGTCGTCGAGTGTCTTTGTTTCCATGGCGAAGGGTGGTAGTGATGACTCTGATACCAAATTGTTATGGCGTGGATTGTGGAAGATAAAGTTGTGGAGAAGAAGGTAGATTGGCGAAGGCGAGGATCGCCCTCGGGTCGGCTGGACTTGTTCCGGCGGGTCCGAGGCTTTAATCTTGTCGCAAGTTGTGAGGTAAAAACTTATCTATTTTTCTGATTAAGTCTCTCCCCTTTTACATCTGTTGCTTTTATAGATGAAGCTAACAGGATTTTCAAAAGTCTAAAGGCATAAACCGAATTGGAAACTAAACTAAGATAGTATCTAATACGTTCTCTGAAGGAGAACCAGCTCTCTAGCTATTCTCTGAAGGAGAACTATCTTAACTGACTTTTCCTTACCGCCAGCAGTAATCTCTGAAGCAGACCCATTCTTGCCGGATCGTCCACAGTAGCCGAATCCAACTCGGTATCATTGGCTGAAACCGAATCGGTTTCAGCAACTCCCAATTCAAAACTGCTGCAGAGCTCCGAGCTGAAACTTCCCCATCTGAAGTAGTTGCAGCCGTAGGTCTTCTTCTCCTCTGATACGTCTTGCCCACAAAGACGTCCACAACATAAACTTAATTATGAAAGGTTGCCAACGATGCTATGTATGACTGCTCGAGCTACCAAAAATAAAATCTTTCAAGAAGTAGGAATATAATATGGCAAAGCAGACTCCAGGAGTGCATAACCACCCAAATAGTTGAAAGGGTCTTTAAGCCAAATGAATTATGTGGAAGGATATAAAAAGAGGGGGAAAAATATATGATATTTCAATTAAAAAACAGCATGCACCATAAAAGAAATATAAACCTCCATTCTTTTGGGCTTCCTTGACAACATGAAGTGCAAGTGTTGTCTTCCCGGATGCCTCTTTTCCTAATATTTCAACAATTCTACCCTGCCAAACAAATATAATCAGTAAATTGTTAAACAGGGCAACTAAAAATAATTTTAAAATATAATAATAAAACGGCAGGTTCTATCTAATAGCACTACAGCCACTGTTCAAATGGCTAAAGGTAGAACTGTAGTTCAACAAACATGCTGACTAAATAAAGACAGCTTGGAAGGCACGGACACGTTTGATGGCAGCAAATATAAGCAAGAGACAGAGTATGAAGTTGTATTTTGCAAATAGAACACTAATAAATAGATAAAAGTATTTTGCATACATACAACGAAATATGAGCAAATAAAGCATTCCAGAGCTTGGTGTTTGAAGAGAGACAAAATGGATATACATGAAACAATGAAACTGCATTATTCATAGCGTAATGGGACATATCGTCTAGACATCTGACAAACGGGTCCACAGTAACAGACGGAATACTTTCGCTTTAAAACACTGACCTAAGTTTCCACATTCGATTATCTCAAAACGCTTACGGTGCATGGCGGAGGTCGCCCCGCGCCGGAGAGGAGGGCGGCGGCTCGTCGGAGGAGAGTGGAGGTCGAGGAGAGGAGAGGAGGCCCATGGCGGCCCAGGAGTGAGTCTGCAAGAACGGGGGACCGAGCAACCGAGCAAGGCAAGTTCGGAAAGGAGGAGGAGGATTGGAGCCTTGGAGGAGATGAATGACCTTACGGTGGTCCGCGCGCCGGCGCCGCTTGATCGTCCGACACCTTGGGCCGAATCTATACTGGGCTGCCCACTGCCTGGGAGGAGGAGGCCGAGGTATGCGACGCCCTTCGGCCATTTAGGTCTTATTTTTTACTTTTTTTTGAAAGAGACGGTGCGAAATGAGTACGAGCGAACGAACTCACAAATCACAGACGGTGTCAAACTCATCGCAACGCTTGCGTACAGAGATCAAGCAGATCGATGAATGGTGTAGTTGAAGGTCTCTGTGCCGTTCCAAAGTCGTCCGGCCGCACGCGGAGCCATTGCATCCGATCGCCCGGGCGCCGCCTCCGCGGCTTGCCACCGATCACCTTGACGAAAGGGCGCCACCTCCGCGGTGCGCCGGCGGTCACCGAGCCGAACAGCCCCGCCGGTTCTCGACCGAGATCGAAACGGGCAAACTTTTGCGTCACCGCATCGACGCCTCCACATCACCGCCGCCCTCTCCGTCGTCGCGGACAGGCGCCATGGACGCCACCGCTGTCGCCTCGATCTGCACCGACGCCTCCGCTGCATTGCACGGACGAGGTCGCCCCGCGCCGCCTCCGCGCTTGGGCTAAGGTACCCTAGCAGGCCGGATAGATGTGTCATAGGCCCATTGGGCCGTAAAATTTTTGGCCCAAAAGGCCGATCAAAGACAACCTGTCCCTATAGTGGTAACGTTTTGTATATTTTCATGACCGCCACAACTGTTACAGTAATGATTCATTTGTTCCATCATGGTACAACAATACAAACGACAGCTACCTGCATGCATTCATCCATCACGCATGACCGCTGCTTCGATGTCTATGTATATATACATGAATCCATTCATACATGCATTGCCATGCTCATTCAACTTCATAAAAAACACACTATCATGGGCGGATCCAGGTTCAAACAGAGGGGTGCACCGACACCGGGTACAAATTTATTTTACTTTGTTATAGCTTATATATTCATAAGTGTTCACCCCGTAGCCCAAGTCCAGTGACCTCAAATATATGCAGTGATATGTATAGTGACCTCCGATCATTTTTACTCTGGATCCGTCAACGCACACTATGACCCAAGCATGGAGCACTCACCTTCCTCAAGTTTCGCAAATTTGCTGAACCACGCACGGGTAATGTGTGGCAATACCCACAGGGAGTGTTTGGAGGGTGTGCAGCTGGCGGTTCAGGGTCTCCAATTGGAATCAAGGGATTATTGATTATTTGTCATTAAGTTGATGTACAACTGTTATTTTGCCACTCTATATCTCACTGATATGTGGGGCCACATGTGTTGTGGCAAATATGCCAATGCCCCTTGGATTGATACCTTCCTTGGAGCTGTAGGAGGCGCTAGCTCACGAGGTGTAGAGTAGTCCAGTTAGTGCCAAGAACAACGGTACAACCTGTTAACTTTGACGAATGGAGTGAGAGCACTCTAGATGATGAAAAGAGGGGAGGGTGCCAAAATTGGAGTATAGAGGAGAATCTATGGCTAGTAAGTGCATGGTTGAACAACTCAAATGATCCAATAGATGGCGATAATAAGAAGTTAGATCGCTACTAGAAGCAAGTTGCAGTAGAATACAACAAGAATTCACCTGAAGAGCAAAGAAGATCAGCTGCGCAATTGAAAACCCACTGGACCAAGACTACCCAGTTCGTTACAAAGTTTAATGCATATTGGAATAAGATGAAAAGCACATATTCTAGTGGTCAATCCAACAATCGACTTATCTCAACTTACGGAGAAAACTAGTGCAGAGTACGCAAGAATTATGCAAACCAAAATGCCATTCCCATTTGAGCGTTGGTGGATCGACCGAGGTGAAGGACCAGCCTAAATGGAGTAGAGCTTGTGGGCATGAAGAAATGAATAAGAGAAATAAGTTGAATGCATCACGAGCTTACTCTTCTTCAAATCAAGACACCGATTGGATCATGGTGCCAACATGTAGGTCCTGTTGAAATTCCTCGACCCGTAGGGCGGAAGGCAACCAAAGCGCAACGGAAGGGCAAATAGAAAGCCAACTCACAAGCAGCTTCACAACTGAAAGTGTGCAACTATTTAATGATCTTCAACTACATAAATCAATTGTTGCTGAAAAAATGTCAGAAGCGTCAATCATTTAAGCTAAAGCATCACAAGTTCAAGCTGAAGCTGACAAAGAGAGCGCTATAGCAGAAAAGGAGAGGACAAGGGTAGAAAAACTGGCCAAATACCTGCAGCTACTTGATAAAGATACTTCAGGTTACAGCGAAGCTCTTAAGGCGCAGCATGAACCAGTGTTGGATTACTTAGCTAGGAAACTGATCAGTTCAGATAATTAGAAACTAAATTGTACTTTCATACATATTATGTTCGAATATGTACAATAGTGTGACGTTAGTTATCTGTAAGACTTGCCACGTAGGACATTTAGATGACATTGATGAGAGAGATGGAGTATAGAGAATTAAGTCGTCTTTTATATAGTAGTTGACTGTAGCACGAGAAACAAAACACATTATACATGAAAGAGATGTCTATAGAGACATGTAAAAAGATAACCCATTGTAGGAGCTGTCTTTAGTGTTGTCTATAGATGACATGAAGATATACTATAAAATAGCAGTTGTTTATACCATTGTACATACCCTTCTGTACGTAGCTTTCTAATTACTATGTACTACCTTTTCTGAATGCTTTGTAGCCTTCCTATTTAGTGTACTACTTTCTCATTTCTTCAATCACGAATAAACGTTATCAATGCAATCATGTACTACTTTCTCATGTTCGGTAGCATAAATTAATGTTATGAATGCAATCATGTTTAGATATTGTGCTTAAGACAAAGAGAGTGTGTATTGTGCTTAAGAAAAAGAGAGTATGTACTGTGCTAAGAAAAAGAGAGTAGTTGCTTTTACCGTAGATCAATAAGCTCTTTTCCCCTTTCCTTTTGCAGACTTGCAAAGAAAATATATGCTTACATTAGAACAAATTGAGCGCGATATGAAAAAATGTCTCTCTACCGAGAGGAGGCTCTCGAGGCGGGAGACTCCCTAGTCGCCGGGGGGCCTCCGGAACGACTAGGGTTGCGCACAAGCTCGATACCAATTGTTAGAAATCAGCTTGCTCTCAAACTCTCTCCTAACGCACACGCACACCTTGGTGGGACGAACACACACACACGCAGAGAAGAAATGAGACACAGGAGATGATCTTTTTGTTGCCGCATAAAACCACACGCTTTTCTTCTCTTCTTTCATTATTCCGTTGTCACACAGTAAGTATCGGACTCAAAACAACTATTTAAATATACTAGCTACCTTTCCATTCCCATGATCCTATTTCAACTCCTAAAAGCTAGCTCATGCATTGACCGGTTATTAAGGATCTGCATGCATGCACACTTGATGCATTCCCGGTCACCACGTCAGCATCTGCACACACTATGCATTTTCACCTTCCGGTTTTCCTGCTGCTGTAGCGCACGATTGCATATCACCATCATGCGCACACCTGCTACATGCATGCCTGGACCTCAAGCCACATCACACGAAGCCATGACGTCCGGTTCTTCCGGCACTACACCACCATTTCTTACGGGATCGCCACCCACCTAGTGGCTCGGTTTCTCTGACCTCCCTTGCATCATTCGCCGAACCGTCCATCATTGACTCTGTGCAAACTCCTAACTACATGCAACTGGACTTATGTGGTACACAGTACCATGCAACACATATGCTAAAACTAAAACAATACCATGTCTAGATTATTTACTAACAGTGATATGTATAGTGACCTCCGATCAGTTTTACTCTGGATCCGTCAACGCACACTATGACCCAAGCATGGAGCACTCACCTTCCTCAAGTTTCGCAAATTTGCTGAACCACGCACGAGGTAATGTGTGGCAATACCCACAGGGAGTGTTTGGAGGGTGTGCAGCTAGCGGTTCAGGGTCTCCAATTGGAATCAAGGGATTATTGATTATTTGTCATTAAGTTGATGTACAACTGTTATTTTGCCACTCTATATCTCACTGATATGTGGGGCCACATGTGTTGTGGCAAATATGCCAATGCCCTTGGCCTTGGATTGATACCCTTCCTTGGAGCTGTAGGAGGGCGCTAGCTCGCGAGGTGTGAGAGTAGTCCAGTTAGTGCCAAGAACAACGGTACAACCTGTTAACTTTGACGAATGGAGTGAGAGCACTCTAGATGATGAAAAGAGGGGAGGGTGCCAAAATTGGAGTATAGAGGAGAATCTATGGCTAGTAAGTGCATGGTTGAACAACTCAAATGATCCAATAGATGGCGATAATAAGAAGTTAGATCGCTACTAGAAGCAAGTTGCAGTAGAATACAACAAGAATTCACCTGAAGAGCAAAGAAGATCAGCTGCGCAATTGAAAACCCACTGGACCAAGACTACCCAGTTCGTTACAAAGTTTAATGCATATTGGAATAAGATGAAAAGCACATATTCTAGTGGTCAATCCAACAATCGACTTATCTCAACTTACGGAGAAAACTCGTGCAGAGTACGCAAGAATTATGCAAACCAAAATGCCATTCCCATTAGAGCGTTGGTGGATCGACCGAGGTGAAGGACCAGCCTAAATGGAGTAGAGCTTGTGGGCATGAAGAAATGAATAAGAGAAATATGTTGAATGCATCACGAGCTTACTCTTCTTCAAATCAAGACACCGATTGGATCATGGTGCCAACATGTAGGTCCTGTTGAAATTCCTCGACCCGTAGGGCGGAAGGCAACCAAAGCGCAACGGAAGGGCAAATAGAAAGCCAACTCACAAGCAGCTTCACAACTGAAAGTGTGCAACTATTTAATGATCTTCAACTACACCAACTCACAAGCAGCTTCACAACTGAAAGTGTGCAACTATTTAATGATCTTCAACTACATAAATCAATTGTTGCTGAAAAAATGTCAGAAGCGTCAATCATTTAAGCTAAAGCATCACAAGTTCAAGCTGAAGCTGACAAAGAGAGCGCTATAGCAGAAAAGGAGAGGACAAGGGTAGAAAAACTGGCCAAATACCTGCAGCTACTTGATAAAGATACTTCAGGTTACAGCGAAGCTCTTAAGGCGCAGCATGAACCAGTGTTGGATTACTTAGCTAGGAAACTGATCAGTTCAGATAATTAGAAAATAAATTGTACTTTCATACATATTATGTTCGAATATGTACAATAGTGTGACGTTAGTTATCTGTAAGACTTGCCACGTAGGACATTTAGATGACATTGATGAGAGAGATGGAGTATAGAGAATTAAGTCGTCTTTTATGTAGTAGTTGACTATAGCACGAGAAACAAAACACATTATACATGAAAGAGATGTGTCTATAGAGACATGTAAAAAGATAACCCATTGTAGGAGCTGTCGTTAGTGTTGTCTATAGATGACATGAAGATATACTATAAAATAGCAGTTGTTTATACCATTGTACATACCCTTCTGTACGTAGCTTTCTAATTACTATGTACTACCTTTTCTGAATGCTTTGTAGCCTTCCTATTTAGTGTACTACTTTCTCATTTCTTCAATCACGAATAAACGTTATCAATGCAATCATGTACTACTTTCTCATGTTCGGTAGCATAAATTAATGTTATGAATGCAATCATGTTTAGATATTGTGCTTAAGACAAAGAGAGTGTGTATTGTGCTTAAGAAAAAGAGAGTATGTACTGTGCTAAGAAAAAGAGAGTAGTTGCTTTTACCGTAGATCAATAAGCTCTTTTCCCCTTTCCTTTTGCAGACTTGCAAAGAAAATATATGCTTACATTAGAACAAATTGAGCGCGATATGAAAAAATGTCTCTCTACCGAGAGGAGGCTCTCGAGGCGGGAGACTCCCTAGTCGCCGGGGCGGGGCCTCCGGAACGACTAGGGTTGCGCACTTTGAGCACGATATGCAAGGTATCTCCACCGAGACAAGGCCCTCGAGGCGGGAGAGTCCCTAGTCGCCGGGGTGGGGCCTCCGGAACGATTAGGGTTGCGCGTTTGAGCGTGATATGAAAAAATATCTCTCGCCGAGGGGAAGCCCTCGAGGCAGAAGACTCCCTAGTCGCCGGGGCGGGGCCTCCGGAATGACTAGGGTTGCGCGCTTTGAGTGCGACATGAAAAAATATCTCTCCGCCGAGGGGAAGCCCACGAGGCGAGAGACTCTCAAGTCGCCGGGGCAGGGCCTCCGAAACGACTAGGGTTACGCGCTTTGAGTGCGATATGTGAGGTCTCTCCGCCGAGGCGAGGCCTCGAGCTGGGAGACTCCCTAGTCGCCGAGGCGGGGCCTCCGTAACGACTAGGGCTGCGTGCTTTGAGCGTGATATGCGAGGTCTCTCCGCCGAGGCAAGGCACTCGAGGTGGGAGACTCCCTAGTCGCCGAGACGGGCCTCGAGAACGACTAGGGGTTCGCGCTTTGCGCACGATATACGAGGTCTCTTCGTTGAGGCGAGGCCCTCGAGGCGGGAAACTCCCTAGTCACCGAGGCAGTGCCACTAGAATGACTAGGGTGTGCCATGCACCGGGCCTCGGGGCCATGCGCGGAGTCTTTCTTGCCACAGTGGTGGGCTTATTTATGCCACCGTTGTGGGCTTTTACTACATACTTCGGAGAGTGAGCTAGTGTGCGCCGGGGCTCGAGGCCATGTGCGGCGTCTTTGTTGCCACGGTGGTGGGCTTATTTATGCCACCGTTGTGGGCTTTCACTGCACACACCGAAGAGTGAGCCAGTGTGCGTCGGGGCTCGAGGCCATGCACGTCGTCTGTGTTGCCACGGTGGTGGGATTATTTTATGCCACCGTTGTGGGCTTTCACTGCACACTCCGGAGAGTGAGCCAGTGTACACCGGGGCGGTGTCTGTGTTACCACGGTGGTAGGCTTATTTTATGCCGCCGTTGTGGGCTTTCACTACACACTCCGGAGAGTGAGCCAGTGTGCACCGGGACTCGAGGCCATGTGTGGCGTCTATGTTGCCACAGCGGTGAGCTTATTTATGCCACCGTTGTAGGCTTTCACTGCACACTCAGAAGAGTGAGCCATCCGCGGGCTCGAGGCCATGCGCGCATCTCGTCGCCACAGCTGGTAGGCTTATTTATGCCACCGTTGTGGGCTTTCCCTTGATTTGAATATGAAATTGCGCGGGACTAGATACTCAGCATGTCAAGTTTGTTCATTTTTTGCATGAGACTAGCTATGCCAGAAAAGTTGCACATACCCGAAGGGTAGCGAAGCTCCTACCTGTAGGAAGCATGAGGTGCTAGGGTAGTCGGAGCGGGCACGAGGGAGCCCGGGTGTGGCGAAGGCCCTCCTGCGACGAGAGTGCGCCGAGGGGCCCCGAGGCGGATCGCGCCTCGCCGAGGGGCCGACGAGGGGTAGGCGGTCGGTGGATCTTGTGACTCGAGGCACCTTAGATAGTGGCAACGTTGGCGAGGGGCTCGGGACACGCCAGGGGCATTTGAGCGGGCCGCAAGGGACAAAGGGGTCCCAAGGCGGGTGCTTGGCATGGCGAGCGGCACCGGGGCGGAGGTGGCGCGCGCGTGCTCGATTGGGGGCTTCGGGACACCAAGGGGTCCCGAGGCTGGTGCTTCGGCTAGCGCGCCGGGAGGTGGCGCGCGATGCTCAAGGCGCGAGGGCTCGTTGGCTGTCTGCGAGCGAGGCCGAGGGACCCGAGCATGCTCGATGGGGATGGAATGGGTGTTGTGGCCATATGCTATTGTCCTTCATTGTTGATCAAGGCATTTGTCGAGTGGGCCGTGGGCTTTGGCCGAAAATGGCTTTAGCCCACCGCTCCTGCCGAAGGTGCGGAGAAGGGCTTGGCCGAGTTTTGCCTTCGCCGTGTGCTCCGGTTTTGAGCGAAGGTAGGCCAAGGTGGTGTGAGCCTTGGCTTGAGGAAGTGCATGCGCCAGTGGGGCTTGGTGGGCAAGGTGATGTGGAGGTGTCTTCAATTGATCCTCCTATGGGTAGCTTCTTTTTCGGTCTGTACGGACGGCGCTAACTATCGTAGCATGAAAATGCTAGACAGTGGGTACAAAGTACCCTTTGTCTTGGGGAGAAGACCGAAAGGGAGGAGCCAAAGACACAAGTAGTGTGTGTGTGTGTGCATTATGAATGTGTGTAAGAGAGAATGAGAAAAAGTCCCTTTGTACATGCCCTTGGGGCCCTATTTGTAGGAGGGCAAGAAGGGATATTTACCTTCTTCCCCTCACAATGTTGAGAGAGAGGGGGGGTATTTAGGTACATTTGACTAAATACGTTATACAGACTAAGTCTACATATGCAAAGTATCTCCGATGGCACACCGTATTTCGACGACCTAGGTGCGGGCACCCTTTGTTCCTGCTACGACAATCATGCCCGTTGAGTATTGTCTAATTTAGATTACAAATGTCTTAGTCTAGATTTCACTAACTTGGTAAGCTTAAATCTTGAATTCAACATCATTGCTTATTACATGTGTTTGTACTGAACTACCATTATCCTTAATCTTTCAATTGTGCACAACACACTACCAACAACAATGAAGCATCGTCTCCACCAACTAAGAATTAAATCCACATTTCCAAAAAATTAAAGTGATCATCCATCCAAGAATAGGCAACAAGGGTGTATTGGAAGAAGAGAACAATACGTTGGCCTTGGCCCTTGGGATGGCATCACACAAGGTTGTTAAGAATTTTGGCGATACATCACCTTTTGAACCCATATTTGCATAAATGACTACACACAAGCCTGATTTACACATATAACACCGTTGTCACAAGGTCACCGTCGCAGAACGCTTCGTCACCACCGCTGACCTCCAGAGCTGCCCATCGCCACATCACCGTTATCGCATGGTGGCCATGCAGAACGCAAAGATGGTGGCCATGGTGGCCATGCGTAACAAGTGATGTGGTAGCGGTGTAAGATCGAGGAGGTTGACTAGAGGGGTTGAATATGCATTTTTATATAAAAACTCTTTGGCTAAAACTAATTTATAATGCGAAGCTAATAACAATTTGGTTTTGCACAATTAAAATATAAATTAACTAGGCTCCACTAAGTGCACCAACAATAAGACTACAATTCAATGAGAGCAATCATACAAAGATATATAATCAATTAAAGCAAGTAATGTAAATTGTTCCAAGTAAAGCATAAGAACAAACCAAGATGACACAATTATATTTTATCATGGTGTACTGGAGACTTACCAGCCTCCCTAATCCACGTTGAGGTAAGCAGCTTATTTATGCCACCGTTGTAGGCTTTCACTGCACACTCAGAAGAGTGAGCCAGTCTGCGCCGGGGCTCGAGGCCATGCGCGTCATCTCTGTCGCCACAGTGGTAGGCTTATTTATGCCACCGTTGTGGGCTTTCCCTTGATTTGAATATGAAATTGCGCGGGACTAGATACTCAGCATGTCAAGTTTGTTCATTTTTTGCATGAGACTAGCTATGCCAGAAAAGTTGCACATACCCGAAGGGTAGCGAAGCTCCTACCTGTAGGAAGCATGAGGTGCTAGGGTAGTCGGAGCGGGCACGAGGGAGCCCGGGGTGGCCGGCGAAGGCCCTCGCTGACGGAGACGAGAGTGCGGCCGAGGGGCCCCGAGGCGGATGCGCGCCTCGCTCCGAAGGGGGCTGACGCCGGAGGGGTAGGCGGCTGCGGTGGATCTTGTGACTCGAGGCAGCCTTAGATAGTGGCAACGTTGGGCGAGGGGGGCTCGGGGACACGCCCGAGGGGGCATTTCTGAGTGGGGCTGCCGAAGGGGACAAAGGGGTCCCAAGGCCGGGGTGCTTCGGCTTGGCGGCGAGGCGGCACCGAAGGGGCCGGAGGTGGCGTCGCGGTGCTCTGGATTGGGGGCTTCTGGGACACCGAAGGGGTCCCGAGGCCAGGGTGCTTCGGCTTGGCGGCGCCGAAGGGGGGGAGGTGGCGTCGCGATGCTCTGAAGGCGGGCGAGGGGCCTGGTTGGCGTGCCGCGAGCGAGGCCGGAGGGACCCGAGCTGTGCCTGATGGGGATGGAATGGGTGTTGTGGCCATATGCTATTGTCCTTCATTGTTGACTGAAGGCATTTGCCGAGGTGGGCCCGGTGGGCTTTGGCTGGAAAATGGCTTTAGCCCCGGCTGCTCCTGTCGAAGGTGCGGGAGAAGTGGGCTTCGGTCGAAGTTTTGCCTTCGCCCGGTGTGCTCCGGGTTTTGAGCGAAGGTAGGCCGAAGGTGGTGTGAGCCTTCGGCTTGAGGAAGTGCATGCGCCAGGTGGGGCTTCGGGTGGGCCGAAGGTGATGTGGAGGTGTCTTCAATTGATCCTCCTATGGGTAGCTTCTTTTTCGGTCTGTACGGACGGCGCTAACTATCGTAGCATGAAAATGCTAGACAGTGGGTACAAAGTACCCTTTGTCTTGGGAGAAGACCGAAAGGGAGGAGCCAAAGACACAAGTAGTGTGTGTGTGTTGCATTATGAATGTGTGTAAGAGAGAATGAGAAAAAAGTCCCCTTTGTACATGCCCTTGGGGCCCTATTTGTAGGAGGGCAAGAAGGGATATTTACCTTCTTCCCCTCACAATGTTGAGAGAGAGGGGGTATTTAGGTACATTTGACTAAATACGTTATACAGACTAAGTCTACATATGCAAAGTATCTCCGATGGCACACCGGTATTTCTGACGACCCTAGGGTGCGGGGCACCCCTTTGTTCCCTGCTACGACAATCATGCCCGTTGAGTATTGTCTAATTTAGATTACAAATGTCTTAGTCTAGATTTCAGCTTAACTTGGTAAGCTTAAATCTTGAATTCAACATCATTGCTTATTACATGTGTTTGTACTAAACTACCATTATCCTTAATCTTTCAATTGTGCACAACACACTACCAACAACAATGAAGCATCGTTCCCAGCCAACTAAGAATTAAATCCACATTTCCAAAAAAATTAAAGTGATCATCCATCCAAGAATAGGCAACAAGGGTGTATTGGAAGAAGAGAACAATACGTTGGCCTTGGCCCTTGGGATGGCATCACAGTCAAGGTTGTTAAGAATTTTTGGCAGATACATCACCTTTTGAACCCATATTTGCATAAATGACTACACACAAGCCGTATTTACACATATAACACCGTTGTCACAAGGTCACCGTGCGGCAACGCCTTCGTCACCACCGCGTGACCTCCATAGCCAGTCCCACCGCCACATCACCTGTTACTGCATGGTGGCCATGCGGCAACGCAGCATGGTGGCCATGGTGGCCATGCGGTAACAAGTGATGTGGTAGCGGGTGTAAGATCGAGGAGGTTGACTAGAGGGGGTTGAATATGCATTTTTTATATAAAAAAACTCTTTGGCTAAAACTAATTTATAATGCGGAAGCTAATAACAATTTGGTTTTGCACAATTAAAATATAAATTAACTAGGCTCCACTAAGTGCACCAACAATAAGACTACAATTCAATGAGAGCAATCATACAAAGATATATAATCAATTAAAGCAAGTAATGTAAATTGTTCCAAGTAAAGCATAAGAACAAACCAAGATGACACAATTATATTTTACTGTGGTGTACGGAGACTTACCAGTCTCCCCTAATCCACGTTGAGGTAAGCCCAAACGAATTGGACCGGCTCAACTAATTAAGCCAACACCTCCGAGGTAAATCCAACCACTTGGACCGGTTCCAACACGAACCAACACCTTGATCCACTCGGGTTGCTCCTCCTCCACTCCAGAGATGGTAAGCACCAAACCACTTACAACCACGCCGGGCCTTCTCACAAGCTTATTGAGAAGATCACCGGTCACGACGCCTCCACGCCGTCTAGGTGTCAACAAACACCAAGAGTAACAAGACTCAACTTTCACTTGAACTTATCAAGTGTCAAAGTTCAATGGATACACAATCCACTACCTAAAGCAACACATGCACTTAGGGTTTGCTCTCCAAGCTCACTAAGTGCAACACATGCACATAAGAGATGAAAGACTTGCTCTTTACACAAGGAACTCAATAGAGGTGTCAAAGAACTCCAAAGATTGCTCCCCAACCGGCCAAGGTGGGTATATATAGCCCACACACAAAACTAGCCGTTGGAGAAGATTCTGCTGAAAAATCAGCACAAGCGGTACTATCGCCGTTCATCGGCCGGTACTACTGCCCCTACACGACAAGCACAACAACGACTATATCAAACGAGAAACTAGCCGTGAAAAGTGCAATGCGGTACTACCGACGTTGATCTTGCGGTAGTTCCGCACTCTGATCATTCCGATTCTGAAGGGCGGTACTACCGCTTCCACATAGGTCCAGTACATGGCACCTTCGGAAAAAAAATATACCGATCCAACCTCTCGAAATACCGAGTTGCGGTAGTTCTGCTCCCAACACATCGGTACTACCGCATTTCCAAGAGATCAACAAAACTCAAGAAGGTGCCTCTCGGAAAAAAAAATGTACCACACAAATAATCGGAACTACCGACTTGCGGTAGTTCCACCCATGTACCGCCGGTACTACCGCACTTCCAAAAAAGCAAATAAATTCGCAAGAGGTGTCTCTCTGGAAAAAAAAATATATGCCGCAACAAATTCGGCACAACCGGCAAGCGGTAGTTCCACTCTCATAACGCCGGTACTACCGCACAGAGGTAGTTCCGCCTTCTTAACTTCGGAACTACCGATCTTCCTGAGAAAAACAGCATTGGCTTCACAACAATCTCAATTGCAAAACACATTTGCCAATTGATGAGCCAAGCCAACAAGGATCACATGCAAGATTCCTAACAAGTTGCAAAACACATTTGCCAACTTTTATAATCACACTACAAGAAATAAGATACAAGACTTAAATCATTTGCAAAACACATTTGCAAACTCAAGTCACATGCTACAAGAATCAAGCATTAGCATCAACTATTTACAAAACACATTCGCACATAATAGCATCATGCCACAAGGCTAAGGTGCATAGATTTCAACCATTTGCAAATTATAGTCCCATGCTACAAGGATTAAATGCATGTGCCTCGGCTATTTGCAAAACACATTCGCAAATAATAGCATCATACATAGATGAGCTAAAGCAAGCATAATGATCTATCAACATATGACTAACTCATGCTACTAGTCAAGACCCCTCTTAATAGTACGATAATCTATACTAGCAATCCGGTCTTCCAACCAAACTACAAGATCGGTAAAAGACTAGGAACACATCCTTAGCCCTAGCTAGTCATATCTTTGCCTTAATCAACTTCTTGAAGCTTGATGACACACATCTTCACTTCAAATCCGGGTCCTTGACTTTAACAATTATCAACACATGATGATCTCTTTTGCTTCGGGATCTTGTCTTGAATATTATCAACACATGATGATTTTCTTCACTCCAAGTCATGGCATGCATCAACACATGATTGGTCTTCTCTTGACTTGATGATCAACTCATGATCATATCCTCTTCTTGAACATCATCGACACACGATGATTTTCTTTTTCTTAAAGCTCTTCAAACGCATCAACACATGATGCATCTTCTTCTTTTTCAACCTTGACTTGATGACAATCAACACATGATGCCTTCCTAAGTCTTCATTACCCTGGAACATAACCTATTCATCCAACTCATGAAAAATGTTAGTTTCACAATATGATTATCATTAATTACCACACCATACCATTAACTCATAATGGTAGGACAAGATACCTCAATCTTTCCCTCTTTGGTAATTGATGATAACCACTTCAATTGCAAATAATTGAATGTAAATAAATGAGAGAACAAATTAGTATATAGGAACTACACAAGTTTTATATACTCAAAGGATATGTTTCAAAGTAGAGATTCCAAATATGTGTGGAGAACGGAATATGGATCAATACTAATGAAACCACAAAATATAGAGTGAACTCTCCCTAAATGTGTGCATACATAAATGTGTAATGGGAACATATGCACACATTCAAGTTAAACTTATGGTGGGGTTCAACCTATATTTTGGATCCGAGGAATGCAACAATATATAAGAGTATAAAGTTGAATGCATACCTCGTTGAATTTCACATTTATATCCAAATGAGACTACATACTAGATATAATAATAAAAATGTTAGTCTCATAAATAGATTTATCATTAATCACTAAAACACTCCATTAACTTATAATGGCAGGTCTAGATCCTTTAACGGGGCTGGCTGGGGAGGCCTCGTGGCGGCAACGGAGGCGTTGTTGCACGGCGGCCATGCGGCAACGAGCTGACGTGGTGCATAGGAGGTGTTGCCGTACGGTGGCTGTGCGGCAACGGTGCTATATGTTCAAATACAGCTTGTGTGTTATCATTTCTACAAATACGGGTTCAAAAGGTACTGTATCTGTCAAAAATTCAGTTGTTAAAATTGCGACTCTAGTCGTAGAATCGTATGATTCTACGATCCTACAACACCAATACAATCAAAATCGCACATAGAGTCATACATAGTAGAATCATGGTAGAATCGTTCTCCTGGATGTAGAATCGGGTAGGATCGTGGTAGAACCGGGTAGAATCATGCATCACCTCAAATTACAAAAGATTTAAGTGTTTGGCTGTGTCCTATCCCTCAATTCAAGTTTATGATAAGTGCTAAGTAATTAGTATGTTAAACATTAAGATTTGGAGGTTTAGAATAAAAAAAAATTGTTTATTTATTTTACTTTTTATGTAACATGTTCAGATAATGGCAAGGTTGTTAAAATCAATATTTTAGCTATAGCTCTGAATAATATGTAATCTAAACTACGATTTAGACATTTATCAATCAAATTAGATGTCAAATGACCAAATAAGTACTCATATCACTCTTGTAATACACGACACATTGAAAAATATATATTTTTTTGTAGAATCAGGTTGAATCTTAGATTCCACGATTCGATCCTAAAATGCGATCCTACCGGGTTGTCTCCGATCCGATTCAGAATCACAGTTCTGACAACCTTGATCGCGGTCCTCGTCGTGGACGGCCTCATTCACGTCGCACTGGGACGCAGTAGCTAGGGCATCGCAGCTCGCCCCCCGTGGTCCATCACCAAGATCGCCGGCTCCGCATCACGCAAGTACAAGAGAACGACGAGGACGCCCCCAATGAACTGGCACTGAACAAGGCGTCGCTTGTTGGTATTGGCGCTGCTGCTGGAGGTCGTCGACTGCTGCTGTGGTGGCGCATGTGGGGGCGTCGAAGGGGACAAAGGACGCATCGTGCTCCTCATAGCGGATGGTTTGGGTTGGGAACGACGCAGAGAAATCGAGAGGGTGGTTGGGGATAATTCACGCAAAGGAAGTGCAGCTGTTCGGGAAACATGAGTATTTTATTTGATTGTGGGTTCATCTAGGAGTCAGCACTGATACTAAACATTGGGTAAATAAAATGGGAATTGCTATACAACTTATGACAGTTTTTTGAAGCTAAATCTTTACTTTTTTATTCGTTAGATGTGCTATAAGATTCGCGTTAATAGCTATTGTTTTGACATTGATCAGCTCACCGCTCGGCTAGCTAGTCCTTATTCCAATCACTTATGCACTTTTTATCACTTACGCATGCTTTACCATGTGTAGTATAACCTTTAGACTTTAGACGTTTTCTTATAAGTTACATAGTGGTATAACCTTTAGACATAAAGCTTTATATATTCATTTTTCAATCCTAAAAAGAATGCAGGTCGTCGGATGGAACAACTAGCTGAAGAACGGCAAAGACTCTTTCCTTGAGCCCTTCAACTCTCTTTACCATGCATGCATCCCTTTAATCTTTTGTTGAACATAAGAGATCGATTAAAGTTTCTTTTCCTCTTTATTCACAAAGCTAGATATGATTCGTGCTGTTGATGTGCTATAAGAAAAAATTATAATAGTTGAATTTTCATTCATCCGATATACTGAGATTTGCATTTTTTTTTTCCTGTCTGATGAATTGGGTCCGAATTTATTATGACTTTTTATTCAAACACAATGGGTTCACCAAATTGCCGTATTTTGTTGATATATAATTTTATTTTTTGTCTTTGTTTTTGTTCAACCTCTCAAAGTACATATGAATAATATAACGAGTTCACCACATTGCCGTATTTTGTTGGTATATAATTTTTTTTTTTGTTTTGCTCAACCTCTCAAAGTACGTATGAGATTTTGAATTATGTAATGAAAATATGAGTTATTAAGACTTTCAAAAATAATTACAGCCATCAAGAACCAAAATTACATAAATAATTTACTGTAATGTATGTATAATGAAGTTGTAAATAAACTTTTAAAATATGACAGTTTTTATATAAAACTGTCATATTATGTGTAGATAGATTCAAATAAAATATAGCATGTCTGTGGTATAACAGTACAGTAAAGAATCTGACACCTGCTACGCTCTACGTGACCTAATAAGCCATAGTCTCCCTACAGCTGGCTAGTTTGTTTATGTGAAGTGGCCCTGTACAACAACTCAGACGTTTTGGCAACGATTCGTTCTGACCGCGAGGCATAGTCCACCACGGCCTAGCATCGCTAATAGGTCCAAAGCACCGCACGCTCGTCTTTTGCTGCGGTTGCTCCGCAGTCGGCACGAACTTGTTCAGAGCCAAAAACGACTCTCTGTCTTTGCATGAGTGCATGACATAAAGCAATGTACGCTCTTCGTTCTTCGCTCCATCAGTTTCGTAACGAACAAAAAGGGGATGCGACCAACCGGGTCGCAATCGCATATGTTTTTTCCCTTCGAGTTCGAGACGACGTAAACAACAAACCTGCCAGCCCGGCCGCCACTGCACTTTGTTCTGTTCCTTGTGTACTCTAGTTTAATCTCCTAGTTTAGCTATTATTATTTAACAATCCAAGGAGCGCAGCAAATCAATCTATCTGTCGCACGCACGCACACACACTCGCCTCGGTGGTTTCGAAGTTCCAACTTGCATGGGTGGGCGTCGGATTGTGTATTCCCTCCCATGGCCGCGTGCGTTGGGGGAGCTCAGCAATTCAGCATCCATGTGTCTATCTACCATTCTACTGTCTCATTGTTCGCCTCGTCTGATTGGGAAATGGGGGAATCAACACTGTGGATAAAGACACACAGTGGAGTGAAATTTCCCTGCTAGATGGCGATAGGCACCTTCAGTTTTATCTGCCTCGCCAGCCTTGACAAGACGAATTCTCGTAAACTTGTATGTACAATAAGAACATCATGCCTTCTTCATACAGGAGAAGAGGTCTTTCGTGCCTGAATAAATAATACGCAGGTAAACTAACTAATGTGCCTTACGAACTAATAACCCCGTAATAAACCTTTATTTAGATATAATCAGACCTCGGAAGCCAGACGTATACAAACACTCCTGACATTTGTCTCTTTCCCCTGAGAACTGAGCGAGAGATTGCTAGGCTGCTAGCGTACAGAGAGAGACTTGAAAAGGCCCTGTGGCTGTGGAGCGACAGGACGAGCAGGGGCAGAGAATCCGCGGCCACGGCCCGCGTCCGTCCAACGCGAAATGTTTGTTTCGAGGAAAGAATCTGGGAGATGTCTGCAGTTTTCGTTTTGCTTTTGCACATGCAGAAAAAGCCTTTCCCATTCGAGACTGGGAGGACATGTCGTCGGAGCTTTCTTCGGAGTAGTGTACAGGCCGGCGTCAGTGGCCTCTGCTCTGCTCTGCTCTGCTCTGCTGCGTTTGCATCCAAATCCTTCGTGCTTTTCTTTGTTTTGCTTTGCTTTGCACTCAGTACTCGCCATGATTTCATCATCGAATGTTTCTCGTTTTCCCTTTGCTGGGAGAGAAGGGCTTCATGGCGTCCTCCTTCCTTTTCCTCCTAGGCCATGATTGTTACGAGATAGCTTGCGTTGCTCGCACTACTTAGATCGCGCCATCACTTTGCAGCTGCAGGTCTTTATCGGAGCCCTTGTTTTACTTTTATACTGACATTGAGACGGCTACATTGCAATTTTTTTTTTTGTCTGAACTCTCTCGATACAATGGAATTGGGTGAGGGTAGACTTACCAGTTGGAGGTCCCGTGTTACGCTCTCATTTTTATCATACATATAGTTTAGCATACCGTAGCTTTTCTAAAAGCGCTTTCGGTGTCTTTGTAGCTTTTCCTTCTTGAATGAATGATCGCTTTTCGATTTGGTGTTTGGTATGCTTTTAGGTAGTTTCAGACTTCCGAGATATGAAATGTCTGAAATGCTCATGAGGACAGTAATAACTTATTTGATATCGTTTAACTAAATTAACAACATTAAACGGCATTTAACGACATTTAAGAACATTTAACAAAGATTTAACAATAAAACTTGTAAAGCATGTGAAAATAATCTGACTAGAAGATCACCCTTATACATACTTTAAATTGGCAAGTACTACATACAAAATATGCATATATCTTCCATCTATCCTATCGTCATGCTACCAAAGCTATTGCAATAGCGTCACGAGGCCGCTCATATCAACATCATCCATAATGTATGTATCATCATGTGCGAGGTTAGTGGACATGTCCCCGCTACATAATCATCATTCCCGTCGCACGAGAAAATCATTATCAATCAAAGCACTATCTCGAATAAAATTATGCAAAGCCATTGTTGCAATGATAATTTTCTTTTGCTTGTGCTCATTGTAACTTAGAATTTTAAGTAGACTCAATCGAATATGCCAGGGAAGGCGAACACGCAAGATTGCTTTAAATACTTTTCTCACCCAAAGCCAAAGCGGTTGTACCAAACAGGGCCATATTTGCAGGTAAGATTTGCTTCTTGTGCCTTAGGCCTGAATTCCTCGTTTGGCTGGAAACTACGGGCCCATTTGGTTCGAATCAAAATTTCAGCAATGCTAAAATTAGGGTACGATTAAAACTTTAGTAAAGTAGAGACTTTTGGATTGCAACTATACTAATTGCTAAAAAGATTATCAATTTTGTTAAAATTGTGAGTATAACGTGTGAACTCCACATGATATATAATTTTTGTACTAAAATATAGTCAATATGGGGTCTTGTTTTGTTGATTAAATCACAGTAAATACAACGGTATAAATAAATTACGAATCGGACGCTCGGTTCAACAGATATGGTTGTTTAAAGTTAGATTATCAAAGAAATTGTACATTTTTAAAGTTAGATTATCAAAGAAATTGTACATTTAATGTATCCAACCATTGATTGACGCATCATGCTTGTATGCTGGTTATACCACACCAAAATTTGGTGAAGTATTTTGCCGCCCTAATTTGCCAGCCTATTGGCAAGAAAAGTGCCAGGGTTACCAAAATTTTGAGGGCCAACGCCAAATATTGGAATCAAATCAAACATCAACTAAATTTTCAGGGTAATACAAAAATTTTGGTAAGGTAAACTGACGTCACAAACCAAACACGTTCTATGTCGCGCAGGGCATGAGCCTGTGCAATCTCGCCAATAATGGATTATCTCGAGCCCATTGTGAATACAACCCAAATCTGTCCCGTCCAACTTTTCATCAAGAGCTGTGCATGAAATTGCTTCATTGAAATACAAAACCAAAATACATTACATGTACATGACATAATACATGTGTGGGTCCCATCTGTACAGCCCATACTAGAAAAATCTAACCCACTCTCTCTTCTCCACCGATAGCCGCGTGGCGACGCAACAAGCGATCAACGGTGGTTGGGTCGGCGGCGGTGTGACGGAAGACGGTTGTACCCACGACGGTGTGGTAGGAGACAACCGGTGAAGGGCGGATCTGGTGTCTTTCTCGGCTCTGGCCTCCAGATCCGACATCTCCAGGCATCCTCCATGGCTTTTCCCCGGCGATGATGCCGCCACATCTAGCCGTCCTCCATGCTTCTTCCCTGACAATTACAATGCCAGATTCGATGTCCCCTTTCTCGACGACGGCAGTGCCGGATCTAGCGTCCCCTCCCCTCGGGAGTACGCCGCCACTTGCACTTCGTCCTCGTCGTTGGCTGCCGAAGTACGCCACTGCCCACACTTCTTTTGCAGACCTTGAATACTCTACCGCCGGAGTGCATCTCTTCATCGCTGCTGGTCGCCATCGAGCACTTGCCGCCAGAGTGCACCTTTTCGTCTCCGCAGGTCATCATCGAGTACTTATCGATTGGAATAACTGTTGCCGAAGTGCTTTGTCCTCGCCACCGGCTGTCGGAGTATAGTGCCTTGGAGTATTTCGTTACGAAATGTTTTTTTGTGTGTGCAAAAGTACTAGTATATCATGGTACGGTACATGTATACATGACTAACTGTTTATTCGTTTGCACAAGGGATTTTTTGTATGCAAATTTTTGTGTATATCTACATGTTTGTACACACACTGACACAAGTGCTATGCAAAGTCCTTGTGATTGTATAGCATACGGTAGGTGTAAGCTAATTTTCAAATTTGAAATTCCAAACTTCAAATGAGATGGGAGGGAAAGAAGTACACTGATCCCACACTTGTCATCTCAGCTCCAAATACACAATTACAACAGATCTTATACATCCACAAATACAATGGCATAGCACGGATCTCAATGCAATTCAACGGCAGTGATTTGTGTTGTTGTCAGAATCGGTCGTAGATTTTAGTTTCCGCGATACAATCCAAAACATTCTCCCATATTAACAGAATATCAACTGGTACACAGTATGTATACTGTAGTATGTACACTGCATACGAGAAAACCCATACTCTCAGAGCAAAAGAAAAAAAAGATCATGTGGCTCCGTGTCTCTGTGTCAGTCTGTGTACCCGCCCCTTCAGAGTTCAGACTTCACTTCTCCGGTCAGTTCTCCACCACCACACCTCGCTGACAGAACCAAGAGGCTGCCGGGCCCGCCACCTGGCCGGCAAGCAGGACCCCGCCACCGCCTCCCCCGGGTAGACTCGGCCCACCGTACACTCACCAGTCCCCCGCCCTCCGGCTCTCCATCACGCCCGCGCGAAACCCTAACCTGGAACCACCGGGGCGAAAGAAAAATCCCCAAATCCCAAGCCTCCCCCCTCCTCCGCGCGTCGCTTTCGCCGGACACCACCACCTGCCGCTTTCCCCTCCCCTCCCCCTTTTGACCCCAGTTCCCAATTGGGAATCCGCGTCCGCCCAGTTGGCCTTAGACAACAGCAGCAGGAGCATTCCATTCCCTCCCTGTCCCCACACGAGCACGCGGTCTGCACCCGCTCGCGGCCGAGGAGGAAGCCGGCGCCCTGCGCACCTCGCCCTCCCGAATAGCTGGTAATCCAGGGGCTCCGAGCTCTCTTGTCCCTCGGTTTCTTGCTGAATTGGGGGCGAGTTGTTCAGGGAGGGGGTGTGGGATCGGAGTCGCGGCTCGGGGAGGCTGGGAGTGGGATTGCGTATCAAGTCCTGTTTGATTTTCTTGTTTTTGTATGTCTTCTTGGTGTTGTGCTCTAGTGGTTATCGTGTGAGCTATTGTGTAGATGGGATTATGCTTTTGTGTGAATTATGGGTGCTCGAAGCGGATGGGCTGTGGATTGGGTGAAGCGTGGCAAAAAGATTGCGTTTGAGTGGTGATGGTGAGCCTTGTTTTAGTGGAAACGCCTTCGTTTATGGGGTTTCCTTGTATTTCTGTATTAGTTACGGCCATGGTTTATGGCTGTGCGTAGATGTGAGGACTTTGTTTGAATTTGAGGTTCCAAAGGTTGGGTTGGATGTTTGGACGATCCTTGTGATCACGACCGGATCCAGTTTATTTTTCTTGCGATTGTGCCCCCAAATTCATTTGTTGTGTTTGCCGTATAACATTTTTGCGATAATTGCTTGTTCAGAAAGCAGACCTGGGATGAGATTGAACTCTGAGTGGTTGTTTAGAGGCTTCTTTTGGCATTTGGGGTGACCGAAATTACTTGTAGGCTTAGCATAACTTCGGGTGATTTCCAGCGTTTGTTTTGATATGGAGATTTGCAGTGATTTTTGTATACATAAGTAACTTTTAGAATTGAACTGGTGTTGGCTGTTGACTGTTGAGACTGGAATTAGCCATGTTGTTTTTTATATCAAATTATGATGCCACGATGTGTTTATAGTGTTTCTTGTTCATTGTTTTTCCGAAATTATGATGCTACGATGTAGTTTTGTAAATAGCTTTTTTTTTTGGTATTTTGGAGACTAGTTAACTTTTCAGCAACTAGGGCTAAATATTCTTATCGGGGTTAGTTTGGTGTTTGAATTTAGTTTTCCTTAATACCTTATTTATAAAAGGTGAGTTTTATTCTAATCATGATTTGGTAGTGTTTTATCCAATTTTAATGGAAATAGCAGAGGAGATCCCTGTTAAGCACTTTTTTTAATTTTTTTAGAACGAAGGTAGTATCAAGCTTTATTGAAGAAAGCTAGAATTAAGCAAGTTTACTATCATCGAGATGAATCTTTCTTACATTTGCTTATAATGAAATAGTGTAAAACTCGGATGTGCTGTTTTGGCATTTTACCTTCAACTAGATATAATCCATGAGATATATGATTCGGGCAATCAAATGTAGATTTCCTCGTCCAAATTCGATCACTTAACTTGGCCTTACTAATTTGTTTGACATCTCTTTCCAATTGTTGCAGTATTCTCATGATGTACCATGCTAAGAAGTTTTCTGTGCCCTTTGCCCCACAGAGGGCTCAGAATAGTGAGCATGTAGGTAATATTGGAGCTTTCGGTGGATCCAACATAAGCAACCCTGCTAATCCTGTAGGGAGTGGGAAACAACGTCTACGATGGACCTCAGATCTCCATAATCGTTTTGTGGATGCCATCGCCCAGCTTGGTGGACCAGATAGTGGGTATTCTCTGTCAATTATTAGTCACTGTGGTTGAACTTAATACAATGTATAAGCTGTCATCTAGGATTCTCTGTTCAATTTCCTGTTTGACATCTCATACACCTTGCCATCAGCACAAATTCTCAGAAAATTCTGTAGTGATGTTATAAAACAATACATAGATTAATCTTGCAAATTAATGGTTTCATATCAAATACATTACACATACAATGTATGTTTAGTAAACTGGAATTTCAACCGATTCTGCTATTTAAAATGTTTAGGATCAGATTACTACACATCTTTAATTTATGGGCTCATCAACAACACAAGTCTATTGATCAGATCAAAATTGAAATGCATAAGGGAATAGTGTACACATATTTCAGTGAATTCATGATAGCTGTTAGCTTGCACATATTTCAGTGAATTGATTTTAGCTGTTATTTATGTGTCCCTTCGTAACTGTGTCCCGCCATGTTATTAAATCCAATCACATTGGGAAATGTTCATGCCTTCAAACTGTAGACCCTGTCAATAATTGGAAACAGCTTTGAGTATTGCATGTGGCACACACATGTCTGGCTCTATTACATGCTAACTTGTCTAGTAATAGCTAGCAGGTTATTATGATATTTATTTAGGAGTACAAAAAATATGCTTTATGTAACACGTTTTTCTGAATTGCTGTCATCATTTCTTCAGGAGCAACACCTAAAGGGGTGCTCACTGTAATGGGTGTACCTGGGATCACAATTTATCACGTGAAGAGCCATTTGCAGGTGAAGAATTACCCTTTAAGGAAGTAGGTGTTAAAAAGTTCCATTGTAGCTAATACTTTGTCTTTGTTTCTTTGGTGCTTGTGTAGAAATATCGCCTTGCAAAATATATACCAGAATCTCCTGCCGAAGGTACATATCCCTCTAATGCACCCCCCCCCCCGCCGGCACACCTGGAAATTAAGCTACTATTTTGGTTTTGAATGTTACAATTGCCATCTCATGTAGGTTCCAAGGACGAAAAGAAGGATTCTAGTGATTCCCTCTCTAACACGGATTCTGCACCGTAAGTGATCTTACTCAGTTGTGTGTACACAATGTTTGTACCCTGTAGTAGCGTAGGCTTGTGTGTTAGTTGGTTTCAAGTTCTTACGAATTACGTAGTTAAATAAATATTCTGACTTATCTTTCAGAGGATTACAAATCAGTGAAGCATTAAAGATGCAAATGGAGGTTCAGAAGCGGCTCCATGAACAACTCGAGGTTCAACTACTGTCAATCATGCCATTAGTTTTGTATCGTTTAGTTTACCAACTCATCCAAAACTTTGCTGTACTTGGTTGCTGGGAATTTACTCTTACAAGTAGATCTTTCACGCCATTAGGTTCTTTCTCTTCAAGATTAACCCTCCAAACTCTTTCAATTGGATGAGAGCCATTGTATGTTGCCTTTTCAGGTGCAAAGGCAATTGCAGCTGAGAGTCGAAGCACAAGGGAAGTACTTGCAAATGATCATAGAGGAGCAGCAAAAGCTTGGTGGATCACTTAAAGCTTGTGAGGAGCAGAAGCTTTCACAGTCACCACCAAGCTTAGATGATTACCCTGATAGCATGCAGCCTTCTCCCAAGAAGCCGAGGATAGATGATCTGTCACCAGATTCAGTGCGGGATGTGGCACAGCCAGAATTCGAAGCCCATTTGATCGGTCCGTGGGATCAAGAACTTTGCGGAAAAAACATATGCGATGCTGCATTCCGGGTGGATGAGTTCAAAGAAGACCCTGGTTTGAGCAAGTCATAAAGCAAAGCCTTCCTTTGGAATTCTTCAGAGTTGTTAACATCCACTGGATGATTGATCGCATGTGAATATATATCATCTTAACAACAGAATGAATGTTGTATGGATCTTCAGATCCACACCTGATCCCTTCAGCCACAGCCAAATGTTGTTGTTGTTGTTGTTGTCATTGTATGATTGTAGTATTCGTCGTACAGCTCTTGTAATTATGAGGATGTTCTGAAGTCTAGCTAGCATTTCCTTCTTTTGAAGGAATAGTCCTGAGTTGAAACATGTAGCACGAAAAAGGAACACGTCTACAATAAATACATTTGCTGCGAAGAGGGTACTGCCCCCGAAGCTACTTGGTAATAATTTTTGTTCAGTTCAATTCAATTCTGGGATCTGCTTAATTTATATTGACTCTGTTGTGGATGTAGATGTAGCCAGCAACATGCTAAGTGGTCAATCAGCTTGAGCACTGAACAACTCTGCATTAAGAATGGCTGTTAATGTTATTGCTTTATTGGAGAACATTCCAGTGTTATGGACAGGGCACTGAACAGTCGAACACGAATTTTCAATGGCAGTGCTGCTCGGAATCAAAGAGCTTGTTTGAGAAAGAACCATGGAGCGTAAAAGAGTAATAGTAATAATGAATAAATGGAAAGCAGAGGTTCTGGTTTTTAGACATTTCACAGCAGCTCCAAGCAAACCAGGCAAGTCACAGTCACAGGCCTAGTAGTGGCAAAAGTAATCGTTTTCTAGTGTCAAGCATTTTCACTTTTCCATGGCGGTGAATTTGCCATATTTAAAGTGACGAATTTAGCATCTGTGAGGAAAAAGACTTCCATATCGAGCACAGTTGGCAATGGGACGCACGTCACTACACTCGACACAAAAAAAACGCTACAACATTCCTAAGGTAGTAGAGCTGGGTGACTAGGCATAATGCATACAGATGTACTTTTTTTTATCATGAGTTTTTTTTGAGATATTTAGTGTAATGACGTTGAATATATAAGTATTTTCGAAGTATTTTAATCCAGAAATATACTAGATGAATCATGGATAATACTTTAGACTTTTTCATAAAGCAAACAGACATGAACACTATAGTCATACTAATTTCCAGAAAAACAGAAAGTGGTATTCCTATCTCAGTGTTCAAGATAACAACAGATAATAAAGTTAAACAAACAACAATTAAGAGATGGATATACCCAGAACCAGTAGACGAAGCAGCAGCAGAATTGTTGGTGAGATCGTCGTTCGCCATGGCGTAGTGGACGTCGTGGTAGTAGTCGCACAGATGAAGCAGAGGATCCGAAGCAGCGATCGGATGAAGATGGAACAGCGAGCAGTCGCGCGAACACTCCCCAAAAACCTTATTCGTCCTCGCTCGTGAAAGTCTTCAAGGACGGGGGTTCCGGAGGCCTGCTCTCCCGGTTCGACCGTACACGCGATTCGCCGGGATGGAGATCGCCACACACAACAGCCACAAACTGAGAATACAGCTTAGTCTCTCGTGGGAGTCGATTGAAAAAGCTAAGGGACACGAACAGTCTCCATGTTCTTCGAAGAGATGCCATCAACATTAGTTCGAGTTAATGTCATTAGTTCGAGTGGTGCGCGTTTGATTTTGAATAGATAAAGAAAACGCGTCGCACTGGCGTGTCTGCGCGCGGCATGACACGGCACGGCTCGGCTCGGCTCGGCGGGGCAAGGCGAGCGAGCGCGCGCGTGTGTTGGCCTCCTCCAATTCCACAAGGAGGCTACCACGTTCCACCTTATAAAATGGTGTAACTCCCTTTCAACTCTCCATGTGGGACTAATCAATTTTAGCACGTGCACATAGGCCCTTGAGATTCTCTAGGAATTAAATATAATTAAAAATTGGGCCCAACCCGTATTAACTCCTACAATCCCCCACCAGATCTCAAAGACACATGTCAAATGCCTTGATCCACAGTATTGTTTTAATATACCAGTGTTTCGATGGAGACCAAATAAGGTTGAACATCCATCTAGAACAGAAGCTACATTAATCCACAACTGCACAATGGACTAAGCCTTGAATTGGCAGTTTTGTGTGAATAAGTTTCACTTGAGTCCTTAACTGATACTAGGCTGTCAGGCATCCCCGCGGGTTGGAGCATATAAGTCATACTCCTGGCCTATTTATGAGCTTCCTAGAGATTACCCTATCTCATAGACTGTGACTAGCAGTCGGGCTCATATAGGTGTGTTCTTTCAAGACTGCTCTGTAGGACATCATCTTTGCTTAAACAAGCCACATAACACATTAAGATCAAAATCAACCTGCCATACAGATTTAGGAGAGAGTTGCATCTCCAATGGAGTGGGTCTGTAAAAGTACTCTCCTCTCAGTTAACCAATAGCTTGTTACGCCAATCCTACTTCACGGGATCTCCGATCACATAGAATGGGTTGCCACTATGGTATAACTCACGTGGGTCTCAAACCCATCTCCCTCGATGCATTGTCTATCACATTCCGTGATAAACCCTTTGTAAAGGGATCTGCCAGATTCTTAGCTGTTTGGATATAATCCAATGCTATTACTCCGGAGTTTCTCATTTTCCTGACAGACTTCAGTCTCCTCTTCACATGTCTTGATGATTTCATATTATCCTTAGAACTGTTCACCTTGACAATCACAGTT
This sequence comes from Hsuehochloa calcarea, assembly GCA_036346395.1. Classification (NCBI taxonomy): domain Eukaryota; kingdom Viridiplantae; phylum Streptophyta; class Magnoliopsida; order Poales; family Poaceae; genus Hsuehochloa; species Hsuehochloa calcarea. The sequence goes on from CM070602.1 coordinate 9,054,880, forward strand.
TGATTGTCACAGCCGGTACCGGATTTTCAACAACTAGCAAATCCATCAAGAGCTCACAAAGCCATTCGGCTTCAACAGTGGCAGTATCTAATCCTGTGAGTTCTGCTTCCATTGTTGACCTCATTAAGATGGTCTACTTGCAAGACTTCCATGAAACAGCACCACCTCCAAGTGTGAAGACATATCCACTTGTGGCCTTAATCTCATCAGCATTAGATATCCAATTTGAATCGCTATAACCCTCTAGTACCCTGGGATACCCGGTATAGTGAATGCCATAGCTCATAGTACCCTTTAGATAGCGTAGTACCCTCTCAAGAGCATGCCAATGATCATCTCCCGAATTGGAAACAAAACGGCTTAGTTTGCTCACAGCAAACGAGATGTCAGGCCTGGTACCGCTAGCTAAATACATGAGTGAACCAATTATGTGAGAATATCCCAATTTGTCTCTGGCTATTCTCCGATTCTTCCTAAGCAATACGCTAGGATCATAAGGTGTTGGAGAGGATTTACAGTCGTTATAACCAAAACGATTTAGAACTTTTTCCACATAATGGATTTGCAACAATGTAATTCCACCATCATCACCACTCAACAGCTTGATGTTTAAGATAACATCAGCTACTCCGAGATCTTTCATCTCAAAGTTCTGAGACAAGAAATCTTTGACCTCCTTAATCACATTAAGGCTGGTTCCAAAGATCAGTATGTCATCAACATACAGACATAGAATGACTCCCTCGCCCCCACCATGGCGATAATACACACATATATCAGCTTCATTCACAATAAAGCCTGCAGATGTTAAAATTATGTCGAACTTTTCATGTCATTGCTTAGGTGCTTGTTTAAAACCATACAAAGATTTCAATAACTTACACACCTTTCCTTCTTGACCATTTACTACAAATCCATCTGGTTGTTCCATGTAAATTTCCTCGTCCAACTCTCCATTTAGGAAAGCCGTCTTAACGTCCATCTGATGAACGAGAAGACTATGTGAGGCAGCCAGAGGTAGTAGCACTCGAATAGTGGTCAATCTAGCCACAGGTGAATAAGTATCAAAGAAATCTTCGCCTTCCTTTTGGGTATAACCCTTGGCCACAAGTCGTGCCTTGTACTTCTCGATAGTACCATCAGGCCTAAGCTTCTTTTTGAACACCCACTTACATCCTACAGGTTTACAACCATAAGGACACTCAGTGATCTTCCAAGTTCCATTAGAGATAATGGAATCCATTTCACTACATACTGCTTCCTTCCAGTATTCCGCATCTGGAGAAGCATATGCTTTAGAAATGGTACTTGGAGTATCATCCACAACGTACACAATGAAATCAAGACCAAAAGACTTTGTAGTCCTTTGTCTTTTACTCTTCCTCAGAGTTTCATTGTCTTCCTCCTCAGGAATTTGTTCGGAAATTTGCTCAAAATATTCCATTGGAATGGCAGGTTCAGGAGTTGTATCAGGCTCCTGACTCGACGAGCTAGGCATATATTTCATCGGAAAAATATCCTCAAAGAATGTTGCATCTCTGGACTCCATAATTGTACTGACATGCACGTCAGGTACTCCATATTTCACCACTAGAAATCTATATCCAACGCTATGATGAGCATAGCCTAGAAAGACGCAATCCACGGTTTTTGATCCAAACTTACACTTTTTTGGAAATTGGCATATTGACTTTCACCAAACAACCCCAAGTGCGCAAGTATGAAAGTAATAGTCTTTTCTTCTCTCATTGTTCATATGTGGTTATCTCTTTATTCTTTGTGGGAACCCTGTTTAGGACATGACATGAAGTCAATATGGCCTCCCCCCACCATGCTTTGGAAAGACCCGCTGTGTCTAACATGGCGTTAACCAAATCAGTTACAGTGCGATTCTTTCTTTCAGCAACCCCGTTTGACTGGGGTGAATAGGGAGGTGTCCTCTCATGGATTATACCATGTTCCTCACAGAATAAATTGAACTCATTAGAAAAGTACTCGCCGCTACGATCAGACCTAACCCTTTTGATTTTCCTTTTAAGTTGGTTCTCAGCTTCTGCCTTATAGATTTTAAAATAGTCAAGAGCTTCATCTTTAGTTTTCAAAAGATACACATAGTAGAACCTAGTGGAGTCATCAATCAAAGTCATGAAATATCTATTACCACCTTTTGTCAACACACCATTCATCTCACACAGATCTGAATGTATGAGTTCTAATGGTGCTAAGTTTCTTACCTCCGCAACCTTTTGAGGCTTACGAGGCTGCTTTGATTGCACACAAACTTGACACTTAGAACGTTTGGCAATGGTGAATTTCGGGATTAACTCTAAACTGGCTAACCACGTCATGCAACCAAAATTTATATGACAAATTCGTGAATGCCAAATAGTAGTCTCATTACCACTGCAAACATGGTTCACAACATTATTACACAAATCTGAAAGAGATAGGCGGAACAAGCCTCCGCACACATAGCCTTTACCAACAAATTATCCACACTTGGACACTACAAATTTATTGGACTCAAATACCAGTCTAAAGCCATCTCTACGCAGAAGAGATCCGCTGATGAGATTCTTATTGATAGATGGCACATGATGCACGTTCTTTAGTTGCACAATCTTTCCCGAAGTAAACTTCAGATCGACCGTACCAACACCATGAACAGTAGCATGTGACCCGTTCCCCATTAGAACGGCTGAATCCCGAGTGACCTGGTAAGAAGAGAACAATAAAACATCAGCACACACATGTATATTAGCACCAGTGTCTATCCACCAATCGGTAGAATGACATAAGAACACTAGGTAAATTACCATACCCTGAAGTTCCCATCTCAGTGGTACCAACAACAATATTAGCAGACTTGGAATTCTGCCTTTGCTGATTCTTTCCACCTTTGCGTTGGCTGCAATCCTTGGCCCAATGACCAGATTCGCCACACACAAAGCAAAGGTCATCCTTTGTGTTTTTCTTCTTCTTCTTGAAGCTAGTTGTTTGTGCAGTCTTATTCTTGCCTTTGAACTTTTGAGCTTGGCCATTCTTCTTCTGCGCCACATTGGCACTAGAATATCACTCATTACCTCTAGTGTGTGTATCTTTTGCTCTCGCCTTCTCTTCAACATCAAGAGACCCAATGAGATTTTAAACAGAAAACTCTTGTCTCTTATGTTTCAGAGAAGTAGCAAAATTCCTCCAAGAAGGAGGAAGCTTGGCAATAATGCCTTCTGCGACAAACTTGTCCGGTAACACACACTTGAAATGCTCAAGTTCTGTGGCCATGGATTGTATCTCATGAGCCTGCTCAACTACAGAACGGCCATCAACCATTCTATAGTCATGATATTGCTCCATGAGATACAGTTCACTGTCTGCATCCGAAACTCCAAACTTGGCCTCGAGTGCATCCCACATCTCTTTCCCAGTTTTAATCACCATATATGCATCGATTAACTTCTCACCAAGAACGCTAACCACGGCACCTTTAAAAAGGTTATCAGCAGCCTCGAACGCTCGCTCCTGTTCAGGAGTAAGTTTTCCTTCAGGTTTGCCGTTTGCCACATGGAAAACGTTCATGGCAGTTAGCCAAAGCATCATCTTGGTGTGCCACCTCTTGTAGTTCGCACCATCGAACTCAGAGGGTTTGAGCGCAGCAGGAAAGCCAGTTGACGAAAAATGCCTATAATAAGGTTTTTGGATTGTTGAATATATAAGCATTTTTTGAAGTATTTTAATCCAGAAATATACTAGATGAATAATGGACAATACTCTAGACTTTTTCATAAAGCAAACAGACATGAACACCATAGTCATACTAATTTCCAAAAAAACAGAAAGTGGTATTCCTATCTCAGTGTTCAAGATAACAACAGATAATAAAGTTAAACAAACAACAATTAAGAGATGGATATACCCAGAACCGATGGAGCGAGCAAAGCAGAATTGTTGGTGAGATCGTCGTTCGCCATGGCGTAGTGGACGTCGTGGTAGTAGTCGCGCAGATGAAGCAGAGGATCCGAAGCAGCGATTGGATGAAGACGGAGCAGCGAGCAGTCGCGCGAACGCTCCCCAAAAACCTTATTAGTCCTCGCTCGTGAAAGCCTTCAAGGACGGGGGTTCCGGAGGACTGCTCTCCCGGTTCGACCGTACACGCGATTCGCCGGGATGGAGATCACCAGACACAACAGCTACAAACTGAGAATACGGCTTAGTCTCCTCGTGGGAGTCGATTGGAAAAAGCTAAGGGACACGAACAGGTCTCCGTGTTGCTGTAATAGCAAAAACGAAGAGACAGAGACCAGAGGAAACGGTTGCCATCAACCAGTGCAAACCGCAGCCATAACTCGCTAGTAACCGACGTTTGTTAATACCATTAGTTCGAGTGGTGTGTTTCGATTTTCGAATAGATAAAGAAAAACGCGCCCTCACCCGACGCGTGCGTCGCGCTCGCATGGCGGCACGACGAGGCGAGAGCGCGTGTGTTTGGCCTCCTCCAATTCCACAAAGGGGCTACCACGTTCCACCTTATAAAGTGGTGTAACTCCCTTTCAACTCTCCATGTGGGATTAATCAATTTTAGCACGTGCACATGGTCTTTGATATTCTCTAGGAATTAAATAGAATTAAAGATTAGACCCAGCCGTATTAATTCCTACAAATAAATGGCATATCGAGCTAAAAGCTAAATAGTGGGGGCTCAAGTAATACACTTCAATGTTTTACTACGTATTTTTCCTAGTTAAAATATCCTCTCTTTTTTTGTCAAATTTTACACTACGTGAACACCCCTTTTGTTGGATTTATAATGTTATAGAGTTGTGTGTGTAAAGTATGCACCATTGAAAAAAAAAATAGTTCCACCGTTGTTTGATCGTGGTGTGAACACATTTATTTATGTACATACCATTTTTGTTAGTGACAACTGCTTTTAGCTCAAGTTTACGAAAACTCTGTAAGGATATTTCACCCTACCTCATGATATCAAAAACACGTTTTCCAAAAAAAATCACTGGACCTCGTTTTTCTTGAAACGAGTTTCCTCTATCTCATTCTAAACAATGGCCTAGCCGCATCACTGTTGTTCTACTAGCTCTTGCGTACTACTTTTTTTCTAGAGTTTTTTATTTATGATTTAATCTATTTTTTAAAAAAATAATTGAAAGTTAACATCTCCTTAACTTTATTTTTAATTCTGATATCTTTGGTCATGTCACAACCTACGGCGTGACAAAAACACTCTGTCACGCTACATACCAAAATAACCCTCCGAGCTAGCACATATCCGTTTTTTATGCTAAGTCCTGTCACATCAAGAGGGGCGTGATAGCACTCATTTGGCACGCCGAGGTCCATGGCGTGATAATCGATTTTACCACACCACACGTTGTAGTGTGGCTAAAGGGGTTAGGATTGAAAATAAAGTTTGAAAAATATTATCTTTAAAATATTTTTAAAAATATATCAAATCATATAAAAAAAGATCAAGTTCCTCTGTGTGCGTACATAAAAATGTAAAATTAGATATACGTCACTTCGAGATATACCATCTAGTTTCACAAAATTAGATACATCTTTCTCGCTCCTTTTAAAAATATTATTTCTTTTAGTTTTAACCATTTTATGTTCTTTTCTTTTCTTTTCCATGGATCCTCAAGGTGAACTTCCCGTTTTGTCACGATCTCCAGCTGGATTGACCCAACCACATCATCCAATTCTGATTAAGCCACACCAACCAACTACACCCTCTTCAACCAGACCATACTAAGCAAGCAAAGAACAACAGAAACATCTGGGATATTTTCCTCAACGTGCATTGTAACAAAACCTTAAATTTTACCATAGTTTTGCTCTGCATCGTCCTTAGTAAATCTTTTTACTTTGCACTATTTTTTTTACCATGTGTTGCACTTTGCACTAGAGTAAGGATTTGATCGCCTTCTTTGGTGCTCACCGACGATGAACGGTGGCACGGGAGGCGCCGGCAAGACATGAGATGGAGAGAGGGGAGGTAGATGGAGCTAGAAAATGGATCGAAAGCGGATAAGGATAACCGGAGCATCGCCGGTGGCGCCCATAGCAACGACGACGATGTCAAAACGGCCCGCTCTCTCTATTTTTTGGGTTACTATCACCTCGCCGCGTGCCTCACTGCTGGCAAGCTCCCTGCATGTCTCTCATGTTTCTCTCTCGCTGATAGGATATTCCCTTGGTGCAAAGTAGAATAAAAAGTAACAAGAGGTGGTGCAGAGCGAAAAGATTTACTAAGGGTGATCCAAAGTGAAATCATGGTAAGGTTGCATAGTCCAAAGTGGAATTTACTCTAATAAATATCAATATTCTCTCACACACGTATAAAAAATAGAAATATTAACTACACCTATTGCATCACCAACTACTACTACTACCTAGAAATAAAAATTTTGAGCTCATAGATTATTTACCTTTGGAAGTTGAAGTTGATGTCGACTTCTCTCCCCAATGCGCTACTCATTTCCAACCATTGTCGGTAAGCAAGGAAGAGGACTACGTGTCGGTGGCCACCTTTTTTCACTCTGAACTCAAGCTGTGACTCGATTCTCACGACCATTGGTCTCTGCAGTCCTCGCCAGGAACATCGCGGCAAGGAGGTGTGAGGCCAGGGGAGGAGGTAGTGGCAACGTCACGGTGGTAAGAGAGGGGGCAACGATGATGCTTGCTCGGCCGGCACAGAGCAGGAGGCGGCGACGCATGGGAGGATTAGGATAAAAAGGACGCGGTGTGGTAAACTCGAGACAGCGATGCGACGTGGGAAGGGCGTCTTCGTCTCTGCCTCTTCCTCGTGCACCGTCGCCCCCTCCTCCTTCCCTGGCGCTGCCTCTTCTCCTCCAAGGTACCATCGCTTCCTCTCCTCCCTTCCCTCCCGGTGCCTTCTCCCGTCCCATTCGCCGCCGCCTTCCCTACCTACTACCTCCTCCTGTCACCGGCACAACCTCCCCGGATCCCCCGTCGATGGCCACAATGACAATGGGAGGCGCCGAGGCGAGGATGACAACGTTGTGTGACGTGGCGGTGGTAAGCGAGGAGGAGGCAGAGATGCTTGCTCGGTTAGCATGGAGTAGGAGGCGGTGGCAGTGCAGAGGATGATTAGAATGAAGAGGATGCAGTGCGGTGAACTCGAGACGGTGGTGCGGCGAGAGAAGGACGCCTTCGTCTGTGTCTCTTCCTCGTGCGTCGTCACTTCCTCCACCCATTCCCGCCATCGCCGCTTATCATCCAAGGTACTGCCATCGCCGCCTCTCCTCCCTTCTCTCGCGGTGCCTTCTCTTATCCCGACGCCACCTTACCGTGCCGCCGCCTACAAGAATAACCAAGAGCATTGTAGTTATTAATTTCTCACTTGACAACTTCCTCCGTGCGCATCGCCATACTGTCATAGGTCTAGTGCCTTGCCGACTGCTCCCCTGTCGTAACCACATCGTGCAGCAGATGCAGCTCCTCCACCAACTACGTAAAGGTCAGCTCTGACGGATCGACGCGGAGACATAGGGGGTGGATTTGGTGGTGGTCTGATGGAGACGGAGAGGGGGTAGATGGAGGTGCGTTGTCGCCGGATCCGTTCCCGTTGGATCCAAATGTCTGAAGCTAGGTGGAGGCGTGCCACCGTCGATTTCGGACGCCATTGCCGTCTTCCGTCACGAGAGAGAGGACATGCGTGGTCATGGAGAGGATGACGCGATGAGCCGATGAAGATAGTGGGAGAAGAGGTAGGAGACCAGAGAAGAGGATGGGTGGCCGGTTTGAGTGAAAAGAGGAGATCTAGGAGATTGCCTTTTCGGTTTTCCCAGATATCGTGGTAGAGGAGTTGTGGGTCGGGCGAGGCACGGACTCAGTGCACCCGGTCATTGGTCCACCTCCTGTGGGTGAAAGAGAAGGGGCAAACGTTTAATTATAGCGGGAAGGGGAGTGTGATGATTCGTCCCATTTCAGGAGAAAAAGAAAAGAATAGGAAATTAGTTGGAAAAAACACTAAAGGGAATGAAATATTACAAAGGAGTCAGAAACTAGCGTGGCTGAAACCGGATCACATATCTGACACATATATAATATTACCTATATAAAAATAAATGGGAGGTAGGATTCCATGTACACCGCACTAATATACTGGTATCGGGAGAGGGCCGGCGTCGGCAGGTCTCGATGTGTTCGCATCCCTTCAATCTCTCGAGACGTCGCAGCTTGACCATCCTGCACCACGTCATCAATTCTTCGTACATACCAAATTCAGTGCCATTATTATGTAGCTAATTAACATGTTCTGATAGCATTACCCATCTAGTTACATTTGCATCAGTTTCGATCATCTCGTCCCGCCCCGTTGCATGGCCATCGTGGCGCCTGCCGGCGGGTGGGCTGCTGCTCCCTTGGTGCCGTGCGCCGCGGCCGGGTTCCTCTCCAGGGCCCTGTCATCTTGTACTGCTCCCTGGCGGTGCTACTGACGTCCCGCAGGTGCTGCTGTGCGTTGTTGGCACGGTGCTTGCCGGTCTCCTCCAGACCCGTCGCCTGGCCGCGGCCATGGCGCCGCCGTCTTTCCTCGCGGGCTGGCTTGTGCTTTCCTCGCGGGCGACGGCTACTAAAAATCTAAAATGCATTTTGTTGTATATCTCAACCAAACACAGTATTTACGGAAATCTCGATTTGGTTTTTCTTATCCGAACAAGGTAACATGTAAACCCGGAATAACGACTCAAAACCTGTTATTCCTAAAAATTATACTAAAACCTGTTCTCTGAAAACTTATTTCTAATCTATATGATCAGCGGTGATTTACCAGGGGAGCGCAAGGGGGCTGTAGCACCGGTTCTACTCATCGCATCCTGTTATCCTCTAGTGCATCTGCACTAGATAATTTTGTTACCAAGATTGCTTCTGCACAACTGAAGGCTTCCGCTACCACTGTTCCTCATCTTCACGCTTTATAACCCCTTCCCACACCACAGTTCAAACTTCAAAGCACACAGTGCAGCAAAGCATTGCCACATGCAAAACGTCGAAACAGCCGTCGCTGTGCTTTCCTTGCTCCCCGCTCCTTAGATCAGGCCACCAACATCCATGGCGGCCGGAACCCTAGCAGCCTTGTCTGCCGCCGCCGCCGCCGTCATCCTGCTGCTGATTGCGTCCCTGGCGCCGGTGGCGGCGAACCTGGACGGCGACGTGCTCATGGCCGTGAGGAACAGGCTACAAGACCCGGACGGCGTGCTGGAGAGCTGGGACCCGAACCTGGTGAACCCATGCACCTGGTTCCCCGTCACCCTGCAACGACGACACCAACCGTGTCATCCGCATGTGAGTGAGATGATCCCTCCCTCCTTTCTCTGCTTCCGTTTCACTTGGATCAACTATATATTTAGTTGTTGCTCTTGGTGGCCAAAATTTGAGGAAGTTTATTAGGTACTGCCTGTTTTGATACTAAAATAGAATTAGCTCACCCGATTGGATAGAGGTGCAATTACCGCCTTCTATTACACTCATTTTGTGATTAATACAGCACCAAATGACTGATCCCACATGGCACCTAACATTTTATGGTGTCAAAACATAACCACTAATGGTCTTGTTTTAGGAATTGCTATCGTCCGAGCTTCGATGCCACTGGACGCTTCACTCACACAGCCCTTATCCATCCACATCACCCAAGGCTCAAACACCTATCACCATTCCGAACTCTCTCTCTCTATCTCTCACGCTTCTAACTCCATACCTCTTCGCTCCCCCTCTTTGCTAAGCTCTCCCTCACGGATCTCTCCGCCTACCAGAGCCACCTCCACTCCCTCCTGCCATAGTATCTGGCGCCGCGCCACGCCACCGCGACCTCTCTCGAGGTCCGACCGGCCTCCCAGGTCCAGGGCGAACTCTCTCCTCTTCTCCCCATTCTACCTTGCCCACTAGTGGAGGAGGAGGTGTCGAGGGAGCAGCGATGCTGGTGCCATTCGTGGAGTTGCGGGAGGAGTAGGAGGAGGGGGGCTGGATCTGATGTTGCGCTCGCGGGGGGAGGGACGGGAGGTGCATGATGATGGATTCGTTGCAATGTTGTAGATGATGGGTAAGTTTGTTCCAGAAGTTTTTTTAAGTTTGTTATAGCGGCATGTTTGATTTGTTGCACAAGAAGCTCAAATATTTTTCCAATGTTTTCTTGAAAAAAATGTTACAATTTTCTTAAATGTTGAATGGTCATCCGTGGGATGTTGTAATAGGGTATTTCCATATGTTTCCTCCTTTTGTTTTGATTGTTACAACATTTTTTGAAACTCCGCATCTGAGACTGCATATGGGATTCTGAGACATCGCATCCTCTGTTGCGTTTTTTTTTCAAATGTGGTATTTCAATTTTGTTGCAAATATTGTATCCGAATGTTGCATGAGTAACCATAAAATGTTGCAATTGTTCTTTTCAAATATTGTAGTATTGCGATATTGTAAATTTCTTTGTTTGTGATTTCTGAACTATTTTTAAAATCTAGCTAAGTTCTATACTCATGGTTGAATCCAATTTTAGAGAGAAGATGCTTTTTCAACAATTTTCTGTTTTTTTTCATTTTGTTGCACATGGTGATTACAAATGTTGTATACAGTGTTCACCGATGTTGCATAGGGCATTTTGTTGATGTCGGAGGCTTGGGCGACGAGCGAGATCGGTCGAAGTTATGGGGGATTTTGCTGCTATCTAGGGCGCGCGAGATTGACGACTAAGCGACATCGTGCGAAATCGGACGACACAACATGGCGTATGGCGCTAGCGCTCGGACCGTACATCCGAGCTAGTCGCGTGCCTTGTTTTATTGATCTTGTCGCAAGAAATATGATGGTACAAACAGGTTAAAAATCAAATACCTAACACAAGAGATATGAGCATTTAAACCTTACTAACCACACAAAGCAATGTGTTTAACACAGCTAACCATTACTCGCCATGTCAACATGACATAGAGCAAGGACACTGGCCAAATTTTGGCAACCATTTTGCTGATATGAAAATTAGCTTGGCTATGGCAACTTTTCTACGTGGCATTATCAAATATCAGTAACAAACTAAGTGCTAGCTAAAGTCCATGTGTATTACTAATTTTTGCTTTGGTTGAGGAGAGTAACGAACCTTTTGGACCGTGCTAGCGACGAGAGAGGGGTGAATAGGAGCACACTTTTATTTTCTACAATTCTATTCCCTTTTCATTTCAATAGCTATGCAAATCTATGAAGATTAAGATATCAAAATCACAGGGGAAGAATTGAGCTGAAGCTAAGAAAATCAAACTTCAACCACCCTCACCCGGTTGTAAGGTCGAGGAACCGACTAAAGGGGGGTTGAATAGACGGTTTTAATATTATTTAGGCCAAAATCGAGTTTTATGTGGAAATATAAATCAATTCGGTTTTGCAAAAATAAAACCTAAATCAACTAGTATCAACTAAGTTCACCAATGACCAAAGTCTAAAAAAAAGTTTGTAATCATAAGGTGACAACAAGCACACAATTGATTCTATCAAAGTAAATTGCAAAATAAAAATGAGCACAAGAAGCAAACCAAACACGAGATGATGCAACGATGTTTTTCCGTGGTGTTCGAAAACTTGCTAGTCTCCCCTAATCCACGTTGAGGTAAGCTCAAACGAATTGGACCGACTCCACAAATTAAGCCAACGCCTCGAATCCACTAAAGCTGCTCTTCCTCTACTCTGGAGATGGTGAGCATTTAACCACTCACAATGTGCGGGTCTTCAAGCCATCTAGGTGTCAGCAAACGCCAAGAGTAATAAGTCGGAGACACTCACTTGAACAAATCAAGTGTCGAAGCTCGTTGGATACACAATCCAACACCTAATACAACACATGCATAAGGATTTGCCCCTCCAAACTTACTAGGTGCAACACATATACAAGAGAGGAGAGAGGGCTTGCTCTTAGCTCAAGGGAGAAAGAAATGGCATCGACACTTCTTCCAATCGACCACAAGGGGGCATTTATACCCCCACACAAAGAAACTAGTCATTTGAGGCAAGATACTAGAAAAACAAGGGAGATCATACTAACCGCCAACATATGACTACCACAGAGGAACACAGGACAACTCCAGAGGAAAGACCCTACTAGATAACGTTGATCACGAGGGTCTGATCAAGGCTTGGTCAATCTGGCAACACATGCCCAGTCAGATCGAAACCCTACCAATTATACCACTAAGACCTGGTGGTCAAACCAGCACATAGCCAAATCAGAACGCAAGGAGGCCAGTCAGACCGCCCAACACATGGCGGTCAGACCGGTCACTAACAAAAACTGAGATACAGACTGCAAGCACTTCAAATCAATTTTGCGAAACACATTCGCCAATTGTCGTGCCATGCAAACAAGAAATAATCACATGATTCTTAACAAGTTGCAAAACACATTTGCCAACTTTAGAATCACACCACAAGGGTTAGGTACAAGGACTGAAATCATTTGGAAAACATGTTTGCAAACTAAAGTCATATGCTACAAGGATTATGCATGAGCCTCAACTATTTAAAAAATATATTCACAAATATCGGCAATATGTCACAGAGAGCTAGAGCAAGCAAAATGAGTTATCAACACATGACACACTCAAGTTACCAGTCAAGACCCCTTTTAATAGTACGACAACCTACACTAGCAATCTAATCTACAAACCAAATACCGAGACCAGTAAAATGACTAAAAACACATCCTTATCCTATGATAATTATACCTTTGCCTTGTGCATATGCTTGAATCTTTTGGATGATGACTCACATCTTCTCTCCGAGACTGGTTCTTAACTTGAGCATCAACATATGATGCTAGTCACATTACTTGATGATTTCAAACACATTTGGACATCCAAAGTCTTCATCATTATAGAACTTAACTTATTTCACCAACTCATTAAAAATATTAGTCCGTATGATGATTGCCATTAATTACAAAAATACTCCATTAACACATAATGGTGGGTCCAGATTCTTCACCGGTCTGACCGCCAAGGAATGGGTGATCTGATTGCTCCTACGGCCGGTCTGACCGCTCCCTCCGGCTGACAGAAAAAACACGATTTTGGATCCACAAAATGACACAACTTTTGATTTAGAGATCCAAATTACTTGAGATTTTAGACATAGCTCAACTAGAAGGTCAAGAACCTATTCCACTCAAAGATCGAGATGATCGTAGGCAAGGTTCCATGAATTTCTTGATTGAGAGTAAGAGGGCATAAAACCAGATGAAAACATAAACTTGATCCCAAGGCTTGCATATGGATGAAAGATGATCTAGATGACCTTAGATCAATTTTTATAAGTCCTAGTAGGCTAGATCATAGTAAAAGACAAAGGCAAAACCCTACAACACAACAACCCAAAATCACAAGAAAAGGAGCAAGAACAAGACATAACTCATCTTTGCACGAATTGATTGAATAGATATTGAGGAATTGAAGGTTTACATCCACTCCACCATGGAGGACCAAAGCTCACTCTTGAGCACCCAATCTCATAAATTGTCTCTCAATACATCTCTCAAACCCTAGCCTCCTCTATTTCTCTAGTTCCCCTAAATATCAAATTAGGGTTTCTAGATTTGGTTGGAGTGCAAATCCTGCACCAGCCCTTTTATAGTGGAGGTTAGGTCTAGAGATAAAATCATAATGGGCACTCGTTAAGCCTACGCGCAAACGGGTCTCACACTCATACACACTTCTCAAAACGCATGACGATCCATTGTTCCTGAACCCATCTCTTCATGATCTTGTTTTCCATATGACCTAAACCGCTTCTCCTTTGCGCTGCCATTCACCATGGTATCTTCAAGGTTACTGATGAGGATTAAAACCTCTATTTATTATTTAATAAATAAGAGACCATACGTCTTCGTGGTCGTAACCCCTAAGGCTAACGACCTCACTAGTCGTGATGATTCCAGAGGTTACTCAATATCTAACCTGGTCGGAAAAGGTTCCCAACCTTGTCCCCGACCAGTCAAAAGCTCTCAAAACCTTGAATTGATATCTGAACCAAGCATCAGATATATCCCCTACTGTGTGAAGAATGAGACATGTGCTTTATATCTCATACCACGTGACGATACATAACTCTAAGACAAAGAAATACGGTTAATGGCTCACTGACATATAACCGTACGACAGTTGACACATTATCAATTGACGCCTCTCTTCGACCAGACGTGTTGTTTCCCGAACAGGCGTCTCCTCCAGAGACAACTGCCAACCCTTCATCAACTACATAAGGAGGAATGCGGACTGATGTTGAGGAGGGCGGAACAGTGAAGATCATTGGGGAGACACTCTCGAAAGAGCCTTGTACTCCCGAATTAGTCTTTAGTCTAAGTTATATACACTCATTGTAATAGTCAGTTCAAAGCAATAAAGAGCAGTCTCACTACTTTCTAGAAGATACGCGCCATTTTTCTCTTTTCATTCATATATTCATAAGATCGGCGATTTGATCGTCGACAGTTACCAACCCAGTATTTTAGTGAAGATACCAAAATACCCCTTCCCGATCCTTCCATCCTTGACCGAGTCCGATCTCGTGAAGCAATCACATGTTTCGCCACACGTAGGTTCAATCAGGGTTTCCTCATGCTAGCAAATTTCTCCCATCCAGGTCCCACCGGACCGCCTTAACACTTGTACCGGCTTAAGTCACTTGATGCAACATGTTGCACCAAACTTCCCGTTCTTGTCCATCTTGTGTTTTGCTTTATATCAATCACTTCACCCGACATCCTCGATCGTTTTGAACCTTGATTTCACCAAATCAAGTCCCGATCATCATCGTCGTTAACCTTAGTTGGCTCCATGCGTCTCAGCACAACAATAGACCAAGAAATCAATTTCAGGTACAAGTTCTTGGCAACTTGACCCACGTTAGCCAAAACATGCATTATACAACACATATGCACTAATCCTACGACTTTTGGCCAATTCCCAAAATTTAGCACAACTCATTGTGCCTGAAACCGCCATGGTCGGTCTAACCGCCAGCCCTTGGCTAGTCTGACCGCACTCCCTGGTAACCATCATGTAGTGGCCGGCCTGACCGTTTCCCAAAACCTAAAAACACCTATCTCTGGACTTGTTACTCAATCTATATCTAGTTTCATGTCCAGTCTCCATTTTCAATAACACCTGGTGCAAACACATTCCCACACTTTGTGTCCATTTCCCCAAACTTGCACCTCGGACACCAGGCTGGTTAGACCACTCGGCCATGGCTGGTCAGATCCCCCCTGACCGATCAGACTACCTGAAGCGTGGCAGCAATCTAACAATTTGCAAAACAGATAGTTAATTCCCCAAACTCTTCGACAATGATGTCAATTGTTTATCATCCAGACTAGGACCAAACCACATGGTGTCTAATGAACCAACAGGTGTCGGGCATGTATTGATAATATATTTATTGCATGGTATTATGTGTCTATTATAATTTTTTTGTATAATTGGTTCATCAACCCTGCATCATTGACTCAGATTCTCTTGGGTCACACTTTACCTTCCGAACTAGCGTCCCGAAGAACTCTACACCCCTTTCGACCTAGATTTTTAGTTACCCACGACTCACATCCCGCGACCACGCTCCTTGACCCGATCTATTTAGGTTCCTGGTGACTATGCACCAGACCTAATGGGTTAAACCCTGGCCCAGGCAAGATTGAGGCCTCATGTGCCGGGCCAAATGTGCTCATGTTGACTGATGGCTAGAAACATCATGTATAAACTTGGAATTATGAAAGCCTTATCTTCGTATAATTGTTTGCCCAAAATTTCTTCCATTAACA